>CM050452.1:24604849-25921849 GCA_027563935.2 Costus lasius
CTATCCCTGTAGATCTTCACACCTAATACATAGGCTGCTTCTCCTAGATCTTTCATCTGGAAACATTTTCTTAACCATGCTTTAACAGCATGCAGTTCAGGAATATCGTTTCCAATGATTAAGATATCATCGACGTAGAGGACTAGGAAAGTAATCACGCTCCCACTAAACCTCTTATATACACACGGGTCATCTTCGTTCTTGATGAAACCAAACTCACAGATTGATTCATCAAAACGAATATTCCAGCTTCTAGATGCTTGCTTAAGTCCATAAATAGACTTCTTTAACTTGCATATTTTATGACGATCTAATGGATTGGTGAAACCTTCAGGTTGTGTCATATACACATCCTCATCCAGTTTTCCATTAAGGAAAGCGGTCTTCACATCCATTTGCCAGATCTCATAATCATAATATGCTGCTATCGCGAGAATAATCCGAATAGACTTGAACATGGCTACAGGAGAGAAAGTTTCATCATAATCTATCCCGTAGATTTGTTTGAAACCTTTCGCAACTAGCCTGCCTTTATAGGTAACCACGTTACCATCCATGTCAATCTTCTTCTTGAAGATCCATTTACAGCCTATAGGGATTACTCCCGGAGGCGGATCAACCAAATCCCAGACTTGGTTATCTGACATGGAGTCCATCTCGGCTCGCATAGCTTCAAGCCATCTCGCTGAATCCGGTCCACTGACCGCATCCGCATAAGTAAGGGGTTCATCATGATCAATGATGTAGACTCCGTCATAGCGCTCAGGCTGTCGACGGATCCTTCCCGATCTTCGCGGTTCCCGTGATATCTGAGCCTCAGGTTGTGAACTAACCTGTTCTACCGGCTCAGGCTCATCCAACTGTGCTTGACTACTTTGTCCTTCTTCTGGATTCACATCCAGCTTTATTTCTCTCCCACTGGCCTCTTGCAGAAGAAACTCCTTCTCAAGAAAAATGCCCGTCCGAGCAACAAATACCTTGTTCTCTTTGGGATCGTAGAAATAATAACCCTTAGTTTCCTTAGGGTAACCGACAAAGATGTACTTATCAGATCTGCTCTCTAGTTTCCCAGAGACGAGCTTTTTGACATAAGCCTCGCAACCCCAGATCTTGATAAACGTCAAGCTCGGCTGTTTCCCATACCATAACTCGTATGGAGTCTTTGAAACTGCCTTGGATGGCACTCGGTTTAGTACCTTTGCAGCTGTTTCCAGTGCAAATCCCCAAAAGGAGTAAGGTAGAGCAGCCTGACTCATCATAGAACGAACCATATCAAGTAATGTTCTATTTCTCCTCTCGGACACACCATTCCATTGCGGTGTTCCTGGCGGAGTGAGCTGTGAGATAATCCCACACTCCTTCAGATAGTCAGTAAACTCTCGACTTAGGTATTCACCACCTCGATCAGAACGAAGTGCCTAGATATTTCGGCCTAGCTGATTTTGTACTTCATTCTTGAACTCTTTGAACTTGTCAAAAGATTCACTCTTATGTCTTATTAAATAGACATACCCATATCTACTGAAATCATCAGTAAAGGTAATGAAGTATGAATAGCCACCTCTGGCATGTTTACTAAATGGCCCACACACATCACTGTGTATAAGGTCAAGTAAACCTGAAGCCCTTTGACCTTTGTTAGGAAAAGGAGACTTCGTCATTTTACCCAATAAACAAGCTTTGCATGTATCAATCTCCTCATAGGAGAATGATCCCAGCAGTCCATGGTCATGCAACCGCTTAATGCGTTTCTTGTTAATATGGCCTAAACGACTATGCCATTGCAAGGTGCTGTCATCAGCATACTTGGCTTTCTTATTATCAATATTTTGTATAGAACATTCCATGTCCAACATGAATAATCCATTGTTAATTGATCCAGAAGCATAAACAATATTATCATAAGAAAGAACACACTTTGAAATATTGCATTCAAAGGAAAATCCTTTCCTGACAAGAGCAGGAATGGAGATAATATTCTTGGTAATGCTAGGTACAAAATAACAATTATTAAGTTCTAATACAAGTCCAGATGGTAATGAGATGTGATATTCTCCTACAGCAACAGCAGCAACCCGTGCCCCGTTTCCAACTCGTAGGTCCACCTCATGCTGTCCCACCTGTCTTCTTCTCTTGAGTTCCTGTACATTTGAACAAATGTGAACTCCACATGCAGTGTCCAACACCCATGAAATAGAAGAAGAAGATATCATGACCTCAGTCACAAAAATACCTGAGCCAGAAGCAATGCTTCCCTTCTGGTCTCCTTGGAGCGCTTTACAGTCCTTTTTCCAGTGACCCAACTGGCCACAGTGGAAACATCTGTATTCCTTCGACCGCTTAACCTTTTGTTTCAGAGCCTTGTTGTAACTCTTGACAGGGGCTTTGCCCTTCTTCCCCTTCTTCTTGTTCCTGGAAGGAAACATCAAGACAGAGGTTGAAGGCTTTCCCTTTAGAGTTTCCTCTGTAGTCAAGAGCATATTCAGCAACTCTGCCGGAGTACAGTCGATCTTGTTCATATTAAAATTAATAATGAACGGATCGAAAGAGGCCGGGAGGGACTGCAGAATAATGTCTACAGCAAGCTCCTGATTGATGGTTTGTCCCAGTTTCTCTAGAGCCTCTTTGTGCCCAATCATCTTGAGCACATGAGCTCCCACTGGACTCCCTTCAGCCAGTTTGCTCTGAAAGAAAAGCTTGGTCAAATTATAGCGCTCAGTCCTCGCCTGTGCAGCATACAACATCTTGAGGTTTGCTATCATTTCTATAGCAGACATATCCTCATGCTGACGCTGCAGCTATGGCGTCATAGACGCTAGCATCAGGCAAGCGACATCAATGCTATCATTGACATGCTTTTCATAGGCTTCCCGAACCGCCCTTGCGGCGTTCGGAGCGGGTTGAGGCGGTACAGCCGTCTCGAGGACATACAGTTTTCTCTCAGCCTTAAGAACAATCTTAAGGTGTCCATACCAGTCTGAGAAGTTTGGACCAGCAAGCTTCTCCCTTTCCAGTAGGGATCGCACATTGAAGCTCATGGTGTTCGTTGCTGCAGGAATCTACAACAATGCAAGAACAGCAAGGTCAGTATCAATGTTAGAATCAATCCAGGACTTAAGAATGATTCTTTTCTCACTATTTTATCTGACTGAAAAATCCATAAAACAGTCCGAAAGAGTAACACTCTTTTAGTGAGATGGGATCCAGATTTCATACTTGGTCTCCGCGTCCCGCTCAGGCGAGATAAGTTGCACAGAGAGTACAAGCACTAATTTCTGGTAGGCAGTCCCTGCCAATCGCCAACCCGTGCGATTCCCCTTCATCTGGGCAATCCAGCCGACTGTGCCAACTGAGTTGGTACAACACAATCTCTGACCCCACAGATGGCTGCCTCCATATAGCTAACATATGCGCCACATATGTAGCCTACATGGTCAAGCTGACCTGGCCTACTCCCTGGACCACCACGTGCTATGCTGAGCAACGAGAAGCGATAAATCCCTTCCCTGTAACACGCAGGTGTAATCACACACCGTCTGAAGATAGATGGACGTGCCCACTGAGTGGGTACAACACGGCTCCAACGATAGTCAAAACAGTGAGGTTTCGCGTCAGAAGGCTATCGAGCTTGATATTTTAGCGTTGGATTTTAACGGTCTTTTATCTTCTTAACTATCATGCAAACCCTATGGTGATAGCAGAAGATAAATAAATCATGCAAGTCTAATTATTTAAACAATAAAAGAAAGCATGATGATCTTATGTGGTAAAAGCCATTTAACCCTAAGTAAGACCTTAAATTAACTTAAGTCTTCACTTGAGCTCTCCATGGGTCTTTTGCATCTCATCTGGCCCAACCCAGGGCCCTAGCGCCCAATGCAGCTCAGGTGCGCCCACCAGGTAAATGCGCCTGTCATAGGGTCGAACCCTAGACCTCCCACCTGGTCAAGCCTCTACTGCATGCGCCAATGCCATGTGTGCTCTGTGCTCTTGTCTGATTAAAATTACAATTTAATCTATCTAGACAAGATTGACTCGCAGGTCAATTACACTTTATAAATTAAATAACATGTGATGCGCAGATCACAAAAAATTAATTTACAATTTTAATCCAGGCTCGCAGGCCCCAGCACAGCACACATTAAAAGGGCAACCCACATAAGATGAAATAGACACTCATCATGATATGCAATCATTTTGTGATCCAATAATAAGAAAATAAAAATTTTCGAAAACCCATTGTGATCAATTTTAATTTTCTTATGGGCCCTACAACCTTACAACGGTCCATTGATAGGGATCCACTCATCATGTCTAGTCAGATCCACTGCCCTTGCATGCACCAAGTCCTAACTGACTTGAGTTGACCTAATGGTCAACCATGCATGCGCCAAGGGCTGAACAACCACCATGAGTTCTGGCAAGCGGGTGTGACCCCGGGCCTAACTCAAGAGTGTTCACTGGTTGTCTCAATCAGACCTCGCTACACGCCCTTGATGCAGTCGACCTATAGCCACCTAATGCTTGTGCATAGGTGCAATCTGGTCGACCCATCTAGGCTGTCAGATGGTCTGATCAGACTATATGGATCTTACCTAGAGGATGATATCAACCCTACCAACCCGTCTAAGGGTTTATGGTAGGCACACCTTAGATCTAATGAGGATGCACGCAAGATATAACAAGTTTTTGATAAAAACAACATCCAAGCGCCACCATGCAACATACATGCGCAAATATAAACATACTAGCATGTAGTTTTGTTTTCGGCATGTGATTAGATCTACTCTTAGCAAGCGCAAACAAGGATCACATATAAGCAATCAAATGAACATACATAAAACCGCATCCTCTGATACCAATTGAAGGTCCCCTAAACAAGGGGAGCGAAACCCTAGATAGGCGCATATGGAGGTTTTTCATGCAGCGGAAGGGGGTTTCTAGGATCTTTGCATATTATATGATCAACTTTATATGCGATTGCAAACAAGAATCAAGAAATCGATTCTCACCAAAGCCATTGCTTGGATGGCGTCTAGGAAGAAGAGATCGATAAGGTTCTCCTCCAAAGTGTGCGCACACAAGATGAGACTTAGCCTACTCCTTGTCGCTCCTTGTGCTAGCAAGGCTCCAAGAATCCTGATCGCTTGAGGGAGAAGAGATGATGTCTCTAGTTTGGCTCGAGTCCTTTCTTGTTGTCCACGCTCTTTTCCACACGAGAAGACCTCGAGAGGAAGAAGCAAAAGAGCAAGAGTCGAATTGAGTGCAACCGAACGTGAGGCGTCTTAACTATTTCGGAAACGTTTCTTCCAAAAATAGTAAAACTTCACTTCATGCGTTCATGGACCATGCGCTTACTCAAAGTAAACTGCCCAAAACGGCATCAAGCCTTTGAACCATTCGTTCAACCATGTGAACCGGTTCAAGCCATTTGGTTCAACTCAATTTGGTCCAAAGACCAAATCACTTAAGCCACTTGGTCTAGATCATATTAAACCCTAAGGTTCCAGATCTAACCGTTCATCTCTTGATGCTCTTGATCTCACCGATCTAGCATCAACTCTCTCGATCGAAGCTTACCGATCTCAAGCCCTAATCAATCAAACATGATCAGACCAGATCTCACTCACAATCAGAGATTAAATCCCTTTAAACTGAACCCTGACAATTCAGTCCACACGATCTGACTTAAGTAAGCCATATCATCAAATTGTGCGACCCTAAGGGTTTCCTTTAAATGTCGGTAACGATAACTTACGTTATCACGATCAGTGAGGGGTATCTAGCAACACATCACTGTCTCCCGATATAAAGGAAAGAGGCTTCCAAGACTACACCCAAACCACAGCACAAGTGTGAATCCACTTCACCAGGCATACATGTTTCCTTTGCCACTGGATGTTCTTATTGGACAAGCGTGTCAAGCCTGTAGCTCCAATATGATGAGCATGATTAGATCAGACGAACATAGTCACCTGGGTATGGCCATACACTTTCTCAATCATCTCATTTAGGGGGGCCCCTTCAGAACATCACACTCCTTAAACAAGGAGACGACAATCCTATATCTATCACTAGTGCCCTAACATGACTCATGATCATTATCCAAGATAGTCTATAACCATTATGTTTCAAATGATATTGAACTACCTCAAAACAATGACAATCATCATTTAGAAACACAAGTGATCTCAAGTCAGAGGACATGTGCCACTTGTTGCAATCAAGGATTATTCACATTGTGACAAGCAACTGAATATCCTAGTAGGGTCTGTCCAGTACATCCAATGTACCCATGAGTCTACATCTTACTCCATGATCGAAGCATCCTATAAGATTAGAACACATATTAGTCTCAATCATATCAAGGCTGTCTCATGTTCACCAAGATATCTCGACTAAGGACAAAACAGCATGTCAGCCAAGCTGAACAGCATTGAGACATTATTCAGAAGCACACTTATTGCAGCAGACAATGTAACCAACTGAATAACAACCATTGCCTTTATAAACATAAGAGTTTATACATGATACTGAAAGAATCCCAAGGCCTCAAACATTAGCCTTAAGGGCATACCCCAACAGAGTCTACATCTTATTCCATGCTCGAAGCATCCTATAAGATTAGAACACATATTAGTCTCAATCATATCAAGGCTATCTCATGTTCACCAAGATATCTCAACTAAGGACAAAACAGCATGTCAGCCAAGCTGAACAGCTTTGAGACATTATTCAGAAGCACACTTATTGCAGCAGACAATGTAACAAACTGAATAACAACCATTGCCTTTATAAACATAAGAGTTTATACATGATACTGAAAGAATCCCAAGGCCTCAAACATTAGCCTTAAGGGCATACCCCAACAGTGGGCGACATCCATAGCCACCACATTGCACCACACCTTCTCACAATAGTCCCTAAAAGCAATGGGAATTGACATCGGTGGGTGAACGGAAGACTCGACTTGTCAACTCACGCGATCGAGTAGGGCTTTGGGTGAGGCTGAAGGGGAAGACCAAAATGGGTAATCACGGTCCTAGAGACCGCATTCAAGCTATTTTCCCCGTCAATGACAATCTTACATGAGTGACCGTTGCACTTGATGTAAGTCATGAAAATACTCGTGCGCCTCCAATCTTCGGAAGGAGAGGTTTGGACAAGGGTGCACTGCACAACCGCAAGTGTGGGGTGACCTGACTCATCGCCACTCATGTAGCACTCAGCATCAACATCATACTCTGCGTGGTCGCAGGTATTGGTGGCTACACAGGTGTGACTCTTATCGGCAAAGGAGAACTTCTTCGGACAGTCCCTAGAGTAGTGACCCGGTTGAAGGCAATTGTAATAGTGAACCCGTTCAGACGTCCCAACGACTGGGGCCTTGCCCTTCTCCTCCCATGTGGGGCGAGAGGCGGAGGCCTACGGGGCTGGTCGTCGAGGGGATCTATTTGCCTTAGGCGCGGGACACGGGTCTGAGCGTGGCTCGGGACGCTCAACCCGGGGGTGAACATGCGGGGGTCTGCTAGCATGTGAACGACGTGGGGGAACAAACTCGCTGTGATGGGCCGCAACACGAAGGTCTTGCTCAATGTCTCGAGCCCGCTAAAAGGTTTGGTCTAGTGACTCCGAACCATAAGTGGGCAAGGCCCATCGGATGTCCGCGCAGAGCCCGTTCTTAAACTTGGACAAGACTAACTCGGTGTCCTATTGCAAGTTGCAACGTGTCAAAAAATAGGGGATGTTCCTCAATGGTACTTGAGCCTTGGTGTATGCCTATACGAAGGAGGGACGTATTGCTCACGGAGGCGATATTTCATCTCCTCCCAACGGGTGATCAGAGGGAGGGCGTGTTGCTCATTTTGGCGTTCCACATTCTGCCAATGTAAGCACGCTGGGCCTTCTTGTTGGGGTATGCCCTTAAGGCTAATGTTTGAGGCCTTGGGTTGTTATCAGTATCATGTATAAACTCTATGTTTATAAAGGCAATGGTTGTTATTCAGGTTGTTGCATTATCTGCTGCTAAATGTATACTTCTGAATAATGTCTCAATGGTGTTCAGCTTGGCTGACATGCAGTATTGTCCTTAGTCGAGATATCTTGGTGAACATGAGACAACCTTGATATGATTAAGACTAATATGTGTTCTAATCTTATAGGATGCTTTGAGCATGGAATAAGATGTAGACTCATAGGTGCATTGGATGTACTGGACTGACCCTACTTAGGATATTCAATTGCTTGTCACAATATGAATAATCATTATGTGCAAGCAAGTGGCATATTTCCTCTGACTTGAGATCACTTGTGTTTCTAAATGAGGATTGGCATTGTCTTGAGGTAGTTCAATATCATTTGAAATATAATGGTTATAGATTATCTTGGATAATGGGCATGAGTCATGTTAGGGCACTAGTGATAGATATAGGATTGCCTTCTCCTTGTTTGGAGTGTGATGTTCTAAAGGGGCCCCCTGTATGAGATGGTTGTGAAAGTGTATGGCCATACCCAGATGACTATGTTCATCTGATCTAATCATTCTCATCATGTTGGAGTTACAGGCTTGACATGCTTGTCCAACGAGAACATCCAGTGGCAAAGGAAACATGTATGCCTAGTGAATTGAATTCACACTTGTGCTGTGTTTGGGTGTAGTCTTGGAAGACTCTTTCCTTTATATCGGGAGACAGTGATGTGTTGCTAGATACCCCTCTCTGTTCGTGATAACGTAAGTTATCGTTACCGACATTTAAAGGAAACCCTTAGGGTCGCACAATTTGTTGATATGGCTTACTTATGTCAGATCGTGTGGACTGAATTGTTTTGGTTCAGTTTAAAGAAGTTTAAACTCTGATTGTAAGTGAGATCTGGTCTGATCATGTTTGATTGATTAGGGCTTAAGATCGGTAAGCTTCGATCGAGAGAATTGATGCTTGATCGATAAGATCAGGAGCATCAAGAGATGAATGGTTAGATCTTAAGCCATTTGGTTTGTCAAGATCTGAACCAATGCTGGTTTGATTTGGTCTTTGAACCAAATGCAATTGAACCGGTTCACTTATGTGAACGTATGGTTCGATTGAGAGATGAAGTTCGATGGTAACGTGGGAATTGAATGTGGAGTTAGTGCTTTCTATTTTTAGAAAGACGTTTTTCCTTGTTGGAATCTCCCAACGTTTTCGAACGTGAGAAGTCTCCTCTCTCTCTCGCCGACTTGCATCTTCTTGCTCTCGTCTTGGGTGATCTTCACGCCAAGAAGGAGATTCGGTTAGCCAAGGAAATCATCTCAATCTCCTTCATGCATCTAGGACTCTTTGGAGGGCTTTGCTAGCACAAGGCTCACACCAAGGGAGGAAGCCATCGCCACCTTGTGTGCGTCCACTTTGGAGGAGAGCCACATCGCCCTCTTGCTTCCAAGCCGCCATCCAAACAATGGCTTTGGTAAGATCACAACTTGATCTTTACAAACATAAGGTTAATCATATGTTCATGCCACATGCGATCCTTAGAAACCCTAGCTTCCGCTATGCAAAAATTTTAATCTGCGCTTATTAGGGTTTCGCCCCACTTTCAATTGGTATCAGAGCATGGTTTTGATATGATTCATATGATTGCTTGGTGTGATCCATGTTTGCGATTAGTAGATCTAAACCAAATCATCATGCAAAAATACATGTTAGACTTTAGATGTATTTTGGGTTATTACTTATAGTTGCGCATGATGTATGTTGGCGCATGTTGAATGTTGTTTCTACCACAAACTTAACATCTTGCGCGCCATCCACTTAGATCTATAAGCGCCTACTTGAAAAACTTAGACGGGTTATTAGGGTTGAAGTCGTCGTCCAGTCTAGACCCAACAGCCTGATCAGACCATCTGACAGCCTAGATGGGTCGACCAGATAGCTGAAGAGTCCCCTTCAAGGGGGAGCGCAAGCAGATGAAACCCCTTTCAAGAGGGGGGCGAAAAACCCTTAAGGGTGGCGCATAAAATTGCAAGCGGAAGCAAGGGTTTTTCATGGATCTTAGCAAGATAATATGATCAACTTGATGAAGTTTAGATCCATACCAAAGCCATGAGGAAGATGGCGACTTGGAAGAGAAAGATCGAAAGGGATCTTCTCCCTAGTTGACGCACACAAGATGATGTGCTTGCTCCTTGGAGATCCTTGTGCTAGCAAGGTCCTTCAAGGGTCCCTCTCGTATGGTAAGGAAATGAGAGATGATGTCTAGGCTTGCCGAACCTCCACCAAGACCTCGCCTTCTCCACACCAAAGTCTCGTCAAGCAAGAGCAAGGAGACGAGAGTTGAATGGAGCGTTCAAGTCATTTGGCGTTCAAGGGAACATCCGCTAAATGACTTTCCAAAATAGGAAAATCCATTAAGCCATGCGTTCATGATCTCTAAATCGATCAAAACGCCAAAACAATGAACCATACGTTCAAGCTCTTGAACCGGTTCAAAGTAAATGTGTTCGGTCCAAAGGCCAAACCAAGCCAGCCCAAGCCAATCGGTCTAGATCAACTAAACCCTAAGGTTTACAATCTAACCGTTCATCTCATGATGCTCTTGATCTCACCGATCTAGCATCAATCCTCTCGATCGAAGCTTACCGATCTCAAGCCCTAATCAATCAAACATGATCAGACTGGATCTCACTTACAATCAGAGTTTAAACTCCTTTAAACTGAATCAAAACAATCCAGTCCACACGATTTGACTTAAGTAAGCCATATCATCAAATTGTGCGACCCTAAGGGTTTCCTTTAAATGTCGGTAACGATAACTTACATTATCACGATCAGTGAGGGGTATCTAGCAACACATCACTGTCTCCCGATATAAAGGAAAGAGTCTTCCAAGACTACATCCAAACCATAGCACAAGTGTGAATCCACTTCACAAGGCATGCATGTTTCCTTTGCCACTGGATGTTCTTATTGGACAAGCGTGTCAAGCCTGTAGCTCCAATATGATGAGCATGATTAGATCAGATGCACATAGTCACCTGGGTATGGCCATACACTTTCTCAATCATCTCATATAGGGGGGGCCCTTTTAGAACATCACACTCCTTGAACAAGGAGACTGCAATCCTATATCTATCACTAGTGCCCTAACCTGACTCATGATCATTATCCAAGACAGTCTATAATCATTATGTTTCAAATGATATTGAACTACCTCAAAACAATGACAATCATCATTTAGAAACACAAGTGATCTCAAGTCAGAGGACATGTGCCACTTGGTGCTTACAAGGATCATTCACATTGTGACAAGCAATGGAATATCCTAGTAGGGTCAGTCCAGTACATCCAATGTACCCATGAGTCTACATCTTATTCCATGCTCGAAGCATCCTATAAGATTAGAACACATATTAGTCTCAATCATATCAAGGCTGTCTCATGTTCACCAAGATATCTCGACTAAGGACATATGCATGTCAGCCTAGCTGAACTGCGTTGAGACATTATTCAGAAGTACAGTTATTACAGCAGACAAGGTAACAATCTGAATAACAACCATGCCTTTATAAACTTAAGAGTTTATTACATGATACTGTTACAATCCCAAGGTCTCAAACATTAGCCTTAAGGGCATACCCCAACAATCTCCCACTTGCACTTAATCTAATGGTTGAGAAATCTCAAACCCATATTCTTACAGTGCTTCTCATGCTTCTGCTGCGCCAGAGGCTTGGTAAGCGGGTCTGCCAGATTGTCATCTGTATGAACCTTGCATATTTTGATCTCGCCACGATCAATGATCTCCCGGATCAAGTGAAACCGTCTCTGTATGTGCTTGGACTTCTGGTGCGACCGTGGTTCCTTTGCTTGTGCGATTGCTCCAGTGTTATCACAGAAGATAACCAAAGGATCTGCACTCGAAGGAACAACACCAAGTTCTCTCACGAACTTACGAATCCACACTGCCTCCTTGGATGCTTCCGAGGCTGCAACATACTCGGCTTCTGTTGTGGAATCAGCAACAGTTGACTATTTGAAACTCTTCCACACCACTGCTCCACCATTCAAGCTAAAAACATAGCCTGATTGCGATCGAAAATCATCCTGGTCCGACTGGAACGAAGCGTCAGTATGTCCTTCTATACTGAGTTCTTCCTGACCACCATATATCAAGAACATATCTTTGGTCCTCCGCAGATATTTTAAAATGTTTTTGACTGCAATCCAGTGCGCCATACCTGGATTACTTTGGAACCGACTGGTCACGCTTAACCCGTAAGCGACGTCTGGGCGAGTACACAACATCGAATACATTATGGACCCAATAGCCGAAGCATAAGGCATATTGTCCATTTCATCTTTCTCAGTCTGTGTTTGTGGACACTGACTCTTCGAAAGATTCAGACCATGTCTGACTGGAAGATACCCTCTTTTAGATTTCTCTAAATGGAATCTCTCCAGGACTTTATCGATGTAAGTACTCTGGCACATCCCGAGAAGCTTCTTAGATCTATCCCTGTAGATCTTCACACCTAATACATAGGCTGCTTCTCCTAGATCTTTCATCTGGAAACATTTTCCTAACCATGCTTTAACAGCATGCAGTTCAGGAATATCGTTTCCAAAGATTAAGATATCATCGACGTAGAGGACTAGGAAAGTAATCACGCTCCCACTAAACCTCTTATATACACACGGGTCATCTTCGTTCTTGATGAAACCAAACTCAGAGATTGATTCATCAAAACGAATATTCCAGCTTCTAGATGCTTGTTTAAGTCCATAAATGGACCTTTTTAACTTGCATATTTTATGACGATCTGCTGGATTAGTGAAACCTTCAGGTTGTGTCATATACACATCCTCATCCAGTTTTCCATTAAGGAAAGCCGTCTTCACATCCATCTGCCAGATCTCATAATCGTAATATGTTGCTATCGCGAAAAGAATCCGAATAGACTTGAACATGGCTACAGGAGAGAAAGTTTCATCATAATCTATCCCGTAGATTTGTTTGAAACCTTTCGCAACTAGCTTGCCTTTATAGGTAACTACGTTACCATCCATGTCAATCTTCTTCTTGAAGATCCATGTACAGCCTATAGGGATTACTCCCGGAGGCGGATCAACCAAATCCCAGACTTGGTTATCTGACATGGAGTCCATCTCGGCTCGCATAGCTTCAAGCCATCTAGCTGACTCCGGTCCACTGACCGCATCCGCATAAGTGAGGGGTTCATCATTATCAATGATGTAGACTCCGTCATAGCGCTCAAGCTGTCGACGGATCCTTCCCGATCTACGCGGTTCCCGTGATATCTGAGCCTCAGGTTGCACAATAACCTATTCTACCGGCTCAGGCTCATCCAACTGTGTTTTACTACTTTGTCCTTCCTCTGGATTCTCATCCAGTTTTATTTCTCTCCCACTGGCTTCTTGCAGAAGAAACTCCTTCTCAAGAAATATGGCCGTCCGAGCAACAAACACCTTGTTCTCTTTGGGATCGTAGAAATAATAACCCTTAGTTTCCTTGGGGTAACCGACAAAGATGCATTTCTCAGATCTGCTCTCTAGTTTCCTAGAGGCGAGCTTTTTGACATAAGCCTCGCAACCCCAGATCCTGATAAATGTCAAGCTTGGCTGTTTCCTATACCATAACTCGTATGGAGTTTTAGAAACTGCCTTGGATGGCACTCGGTTTAGTACCTTTGCAGCCGTTTCCAGTGCAAAACCCCAAAAGGAGTAAGGTAGAGTAGCCTGACTCATCATAGAACGAACCATATCAAGTAACATTCTATTTCTCCTCTCGGACACACCATTCCATTGCGGTGTTCCTGGTGGAGTGAGCTGTGAGATAATCCCACACTCCTTCAGATAGTCAGTAAACGCATGACTCAAGTATTCTCCACCTCGATCAGAACGAAGTGCCTTGATATTTCGGCCTAGCTGATTCTGTACTTCATTTTTGAACTCTTTGAACTTGTCAAAAGATTCACTCTTATGTCTCATAAGATAGACATAACCATACCTACTGAAATCATCAGTAAAGGTAATGAAGTACTGATAGCCACCTCTGGCATGTTTACTAAATGGCCCACACACATCACTGTGTATAAGGTCAAGTAAACCTGAAGCCCTTTGACCTTTGTTAGGAAAAGGTGACTTCGTCATTTTACCCATCAAACAAGCTTTGCATGTATCAATCTCCTCATAGGAGAATGATCCCAGCAGTCCATGATCATGCAACCGCTTAATGCGCTTCTTGTTAATATGGCCTAAACGACTATGCCATAACAAGGTGCTGTCATCAGCATACTTGGCTTTCTTATTATCAATGTTTTGTATAAAATTTTCCATGTCCAACATGAATAACCCATTGTTAATTGAACCAGTTCCATAAACAATATTATCATAAGATAAAACACACTTTGAAATATTGCATTCAAAGGCAAATCCTTTCCTGACAAGAGCAGGAATAGAGATAATATTTTTGGTGATACTCGGTACAAAAAAACAATTGTTTAATTCCAATACAATGCCAGATGGTAAAGAAATGAAATAGTCTCCTACAGCAACAGCAGCAACCCGTGCCCCGTTTCCAATGCGTAGGTCTACCTCATGCTGTCCCACCTGCCTTCTTCTCTTGAGTTCCTGTACATTTGAACAAATGTGAACTCCACATGCAGTGTCCAACACCCATGATATAGAAGAAGATGAAAACATGACCTCAGTCACGAATATACCTGAGCCAGAAGCGATGCTTCCCCTCTTATCTCCTTGGAGCGCTTTACAGTCCTTTTTCCAGTGACCCAGCTGGCCACAGTGGAAGCACCTGTTGTCCTTCGACCGCTTCACCTTCTGTTTCAGAGCCTTACTGTAGTTCTTGACAGGGGCTTTTCCCTTCTTCCCCTTCTTCTTGTTCCTGGAAGGAACCATTAAGACAGAGGTTGAAGGCTTTCCCTTCAGAGTTTCCTCAGTAGTCAAGAGCATATTCAGCAGCTCTGCCGAAGTACAATCGATTTTGTTCATATTAAAGTTAATAATGAACGCATCGAAAGAAGGCGGGAGAGACTGCAGAATTATGTCTACAGCAAGCTCCTGATTGATGGTATGCCCCAGTTTCTCTAGAGCCTCCTTGTGCCCAATCATCTTGAGCACGTGAGCTCCCACTGGGCTCCCTTCAGCCAGTTTGCTCTGAAAGAAAAGCTTGGTCAAATTATAGCGCTCAGTCCTCGCCTGTGCAGCATACAGCATCTTGAGGTTCGCTATAATCTCTATAGCCGACATATCCTCATGCTGACGCTGCAGCGGTGGCGTCATAGACGCTAGCATCAGGCAAGCGACATCAATGCTATCATTGACGTGCTTTTCATAGGCATCCCGAACCGCCCTTGCGGCGTTCGGAGCGGGTTGAGGCGGCACAGCCGTCTCGAGGACATACAGTTTCCTCTCTGCCTTAAGAACGATCTTAAGGTGTCCGAACCAGTCCGAGAAGTTTGGCCCAGCAAACTTCTCCCTTTCCAGTAGGGATCGCACATTGAAGCTCATGGTGTTCGTTGCTGCAGGAATCTACAACAATGCAAGAACAGCAAGGTCAGTATCAATGTCTAGAATCAATCCAGGACTTAAGAATGATTCCTTTTCTCACTATTTTAGCTGACTGTAAAATCCATAAAACAGTCCGAAAGAGTAACACTCTTTTAGTGAGATGGGATCCAGATTTCATACTTGGTCTCCGCGTCCCGCTCAGGCGAGATAAGATGCACAGAGAGTACAAGCACTAATTTCTGGTAGGCAGTCCTTGCCAATCGCCAACCCGTGCGATTCCCCTTCATCTGGGCAATCCAGCAGACTGTGCCAACTGAGTTGGTACAACACAGTCTCTAATCTCACAGATGGCTGCCTCCATGTGCTGCCATATGCGCCACATATGCAGCCTACATGGTCAAGCTGACCCGACCTACTCCCTGGACCACCACGTGCTATGCTGAGCAACGAGAAGGGATAAATCCCTACTCTGTAACACGCAGGTGTAATCCCGCACCGTCTGAAGATAGATGGACGTGCCCACTGAGTGGGTACAACACGGCTCCAACGATAGTCAGAACAGTGAGGTTTCGCGTCAGAAGGCTTACGAGCTTGATATTTTAGCGTTGGATTTTAGCGGTCTTTTATCTTCTTAACTATCATGCAATTCCTATGGTGATAGCAGAAGATAAACACATGCAGTTCTAATTATATAAGGAATAAAAAGAAAGCATGCTGATCTTATGTGGTAAAATCCCATAGAGCCTAAGTAAGACCTTAACCTAATTTAAGTCTTCACTTGCTCTTCATAGGTCTTTTGCCTTTCATCTGGTCCAACCCAGGGCCCTAGCGCCAAGAGCACGTCAGGTGCGCCACCAGCTGAATGCCCCTCTGGGATGTGTGCCTTGAATTCTTGTCTGATTAAAAATATATTTTAATCTATCTAGACAAGATTGACTCGCAGGTCAATTACATTTTATAAATTAAAGACAATGTGATTCGCAGATCACAAATAAATATTAATTTATAATTAACCAGGCACGCAGGCCCCAGCACAGCACACATTAAAGGGCAACCCACATAAGATTAAATAAACAAGCATATGGCATCAAATCAACATGTGATCCATATAACAAGAAAATAAAATTTTTGAAAACCCATTGGCATCAATTTTAATTTTCTTATGTGCACTTACAACCTTACAATGGTCCATTGATAGGGATCCACTCATCCAACTAGTCAGATCCACTGCCCTTGCATGCACCAAGTCCTAACTGACTCGAGTTGACCTAATGGTCAACCATGCATGCGCCAAGGGCTGAACAACCCTCATGAGTTCTGGCATGCGGGTGTGACCCCGGGCCTAACTCATGTGTGTTCAATGGTTGTCTCAACCAGACCTCGCTACACGCCTAAGATGCAATTGACCTATAGCCACCTCGTGCTTGCGCACAGGTGCCATCTGGTCGATCCATCTCGGCTGTCAGATGGTCTGATCAGACTATTGGATCTAACCTAGAGGTGACTTCAACCCCATCAACCCATCTAAGGGTTTATAGTAGGCGCCACTTAGATCTAGTCATAGGCGCGCAAGTTAGGTTTTTGATAAAACAACATGAACTAAGCGCCAACACAAGACATGCGACAAGATGAACAAACAACATGCGCCAAGATAAGGTAAACATCTTACTTTCGCATGAAGAAATAACATGTAAGTTTCGCATGTCAACAAGATCTAGGCATACATGTAGATGCGCAACCAAGGATCACAAAATATATCAAGCAATCATATTACATGCTTGAACCGCATGGCTCTGATACCAATTGAAGAGTCCCCTTCAAGGGGGAGCGCAAGCAGATGAAACCCCTTTCAAGAGGGGGGGCGAAAAACCCTTAAGGGTGGCGTATAAAATTGCAAGCGGAAGCAAGGGTTTTTCATGGATCTTAGCAAGATAATATGATCAACTTGATGAAGTTTAGATCCATACCAAAGCCATGAGGAAGATGGCGACTTGGAAGAGAAAGATCGAAAGGGATCTTCTCCCTAGTTGACGCACACAAGATGATGTGCTTGCTCCTTGGAGATCCTTGTGCTAGCAAGGTCCTTCAAGGGTCCCTCTCGTATGGTAAGGAAATGAGAGATGATGTCTAGGCTTGCCGAACCTCCACCAAGACCTCGCCTTCTCCACACCAAAGTCTCGTCAAGCAAGAGCAAGGAGACGAGAGTTGAATGGAGCGTTCAAGTCATTTGGCGTTCAAGGGAACATGCGCTAAATGACTTTCCAAAATAGGAAAATCCATTAAGCCATGCGTTCATGATCTCTAAATCGATCAAAACGCCAAAACAATGAACCATACGTTCAAGCTCTTGAACCGGTTCAAAGTAAATGTGTTCGGTCCAAAGGCCAAACCAAGCCAGCCCAAGCCAATCGGTCTAGATCAACTAAACCCTAAGGTTTCCAATCTAACCGTTCATCTCATGATGCTCTTGATCTCACCGATCTAGCATCAATCCTCTCGATCGAAGCTTACCGATCTCAAGCCCTAATCAATCAAACATGATCAGACTGGATCTCACTTACAATCAGAGTTTAAACTCCTTTAAACTGAATCAAAACAATCCAGTCCACACGATTTGACTTAAGTAAGCCATATCATCAAATTGTGCGACCCTAAGGGTTTCCTTTAAATGTCGGTAACGATAACTTACATTATCACGATCAGTGAGGGGTATCTAGCAACACATCACTGTCTCCCGATATAAAGGAAAGAGTCTTCCAAGACTACATCCAAACCATAGCACAAGTGTGAATCCACTTCACAAGGCATGCATGTTTCCTTTGCCACTGGATGTTCTTATTGGACAAGCGTGTCAAGCCTGTAGCTCCAATATGATGAGCATGATTAGATCAGATGCACATAGTCACCTGGGTATGGCCATACACTTTCTCAATCATCTCATATAGGGGGGGCCCCTTTTAGAACATCACACTCCTTGAACAAGGAGACGGCAATCCTATATCTATCACTAGTGCCCTAACCTGACTCATGATCATTATCCAAGACAGTCTATAATCATTATGTTTCAAATGATATTGAACTACCTCAAAACAATGACAATCATCATTTAGAAACACAAGTGATCTCAAGTCAGAGGACATGTGCTACTTGGTGCTTACAAGGATCATTCACATTGTGACAAGCAATGGAATATCCTAGTAGGGTCAGTCCAGTACATCCAATGTACCCATGAGTCTACATCTTATTCCATGCTCGAAGCATCCTATAAGATTAGAACACATATTAGTCTCAATCATATCAAGGCTGTCTCACGTTCACCAAGATATCTCGACTAAGGACATATGCATGTCAGCCTAGCTGAACTGCGTTGAGACATTATTCAGAAGTACACTTATTACAGCAGACAAGGTAACAATCTGAATAACAACCATGCCTTTATAAACTTAAGAGTTTATTACATGATACTGTTACAATCCCAAGGCCTCAAACATTAGCCTTAAGGGCATACCCCAACAATAGCACCTATGCGCAAGCATGAGGTGGCTATAGGTCAACTGCAGAAAGGCGTGTAGCGATGTCTGATTGAGGCAACCAATGAACGCTCATGATTAAGGCCCGGGGTCACACCCGCTTGCCAGAAATCATGTGGGACGTTCAGCCCTTAAGACATGCATTATTGGCCATGAGGTCGACTCAAGTCGGTTATGACTTGGTGCATGCAAGGGCAAGTGGGTCTGACTAGGTCTGATGAGTGGATCCCTATTAATGGACCGTTGTAAGGTAGTAGGGCACATAAGGAAATAAAATTGTTGCCAATGGGATTTTCAAAAATTTTATTTTCTTGTTTGGATCACATGTTGCTTGTCTAACCATGTTGGGTGTTTATTTCATCTTATGTGGGTTGCCCAATTTTTGTGTGCTGTGCTGGGGCCTGCGTGCCTGTATTAATTAATTGTAAATTATTTTTGTGATCTGCGAATCACATTTTAATTTATGTTAATGTGTAATTGACTTGCGAGTCAAATCATGTCTAGATAGATTAAAATGTAAATTAATCAAACATGAGCACAGAGCACACATGGCAGAAGCGCTTGCAGCAAGTGGCTTCACCAGTGGGAGGTCTAGAGTTCAACTCTAGTACAGGCGCATGCTACCTGGTGGGCGCATCTGAGCTGCAGAGGGCGCTTGGGCCCGGGCTGGGCCAGATGAAATGCAAAAGACCCATGAAGAGCTCAAGTGAAGACTTGTGTAAAACTAGGGTTTTACTTAGGCTTAATGGGCGTTTACCACATAAGATCATTGTGCTTTCTATTTACTGTTTAAGTAATATTAGCACCTGCTTGAGTTAATCTTCTGCTATCACCATAGGATTTGCATGTTAGTAAGAAGATAAAAGGACCGTTAAAATCCAACGTTAAATATCAAGCACGTAAGCCTTCTGACGCGAAACCTCACTGTTCTGACTATCGTTGGGGCCGTGTTGTACCCACTCAGTGGGCACGCCCAGCTATCTTCAGACGGTGTGTGATTGCACCTACGTGTTACAGAGAAGGGATTTATCGCTTCTCGTTGCTCAACATAGCATGTGGTGGTCCAGGGAGTAGGTCAGGTCAGCTTGACCATGTAGGCTACATATGGAGCATATGTTAGCTATATGGAGGCAGCCATCTGTGGAATCAGAAACTCTGTTGTACCAACTCAGTTGGCACAGTCTTCTGGATTGCCTAGATGAAGGGGAATCGCATGGGTTGGCGATTGGCATGGATAGCCTACCAGTGATTAGTGCTTGAACTCTCTGTGCATCTTATCTCGCCTGAGCGGGACGCGGAGACCAAGTATGAAATCTGGATCCCATCTCACTAAAAGAGTTTTACTCTTTCGGACTGTTTTATTGGATTTTTCAGTCAGATAAAATAGTGAGAAAAGAATCACTCTTAAGTCCTGGAATGATTCTTACATCGATACTGACCTTGTTGTTCTTGCTTTGTTGTAGATTCCTGCAGCAATGAACACCACAGGGTTCAATGTGCTATCCTTACTAGAAAGGGAGAAGTTTGCTGGGCCAAACTTCTCAGACTGGTACGGACACCTTAAGATTGTTCTTAAGGCTGAGAGGAAGCTGTATGCCCTTGAGACGGCAATACCGCCTCAACCCGCTGCGAACGCCGCAAGGGCGGTTCGGGATGCTTATGAGAAGCATGTCAATGATAGCATTGATGTTGCTTGCCTTATGCTTGCGTCTATGACGCCAGAGCTACAGCGTCAGCATGAGGATTTATCTGCTATTGAAATTATAGCAAATCTCAAGATGCTGTATGCTGCACAGGCAAGGATAGAACGCTATAACTTGACAAAACTTTTCTTTCAGAGCAAACTGACTGAAGGGAGTCCAGTGGGAGCTCACGTACTCAAGATGATTGGGTACAAAGAGGCTCGAGAGAAACTGGGACACACCGTCTGAAAGGTCCCCTAATTCAAGGGGAGGGGTAAAACCCTAATATAAGGCGCATATAACAAATTTCGAGCGGGAAAAAATCATTCCTAAGGGTGATCCTATATGTTGGGAGTCTCTCTAGGTATTGGCTGTGGTTTTCCTCTTGAGTTTCACATGTCACCTCTGGACTTGTTTTAGTCTCTAATGTAGACTCTGAGGTTTGAGCAAGTTTTCGTTGGAGTGGTTGGCTTTGTGTTCTAGGTTGGTTAAGTCCTTTCCTATATGTTTCCTTAATATGTTGTTCTACCATACTAGCTATTTGGAAAGCTTCTTCTATTGTGTATATGGGGTAGTAGGTGAGACCTCTCTTAATCTCAAAGTTAAGACCATCTATAAACTAGTTACGCACAACCCAAGGATGTTCTCTAGCTCTACTCCTATGGTTGAGGGTCTTAAACTTTAGAATGTATTCAGCTACAGTCATGTTCTCTTGTGTAAGAAGTCTTTCAGGAAGAGAGGAAGGATCATATTTTTCCCTGAGTTTATGAAGCATGTCATCCCATCTCTCAATGGGTAGCATATTGTCTCTTTCCAAGGTTTGTTCAACAGTGGTCCAGTAATATCTAGCAGATTCTTGTAAAAGTAACTTGGTGAACCTAACTTTGCAATGTTCAGGCATGACAGTAAAATGGAAATAATGCTCAAGTTTTGTTGACCAGTCATTAAAATCCTTAGGGTTAAGAGAACCACTAAAGATAGGGGGTTGGAGTCTAGTGGCCATGAGATGTTTTGAAAACACAATATAACCTTTTGAAAAATAGAGCTCCTTAAGATTTCAAAAATGATTTCAGCTAGTATGAAAAGATAAATCTGAGATAAAACAAACTAGCATGCAAAAGCAATAAAGATGAAAACACATAATAAGTTTTCTTTTCTTTTTTTTTCTTTTTTTTTTCAATGCAAACAAACTGCAAATAGCAAATAGTGTGCAAACAACTAAGCATGAATCACAAAGCAAAAACTAGGATAGATTTTTTTTTTAAGGAAATAAACAGCAATTACATAACTAACATGCAAACTAAATACAAGAAACATGAAAGCATGTAAATTTTTTTTTCTAATGCAATGAGCAAAGCAAAGATCGGGTGGGCAGACAAGAGTTGCCCACAAACCTGCTCTGATACCAAACTGATGTAGGATGGAAGCGTGTGACAATGCTACTATTTAAGAACATGAAATTTTACTAATTAAAATACTACTAATTAAAAAATCAATTTATTTATTCATCAAAACTTCATAAAGCAACCAGAATTCCAGGACTATAGAAATAATAAGTTAAGAAAAGTAGCCCTGTCAAATAATGGGTTCCAATTATCCAATATTCAAACTAAATGAACCACATTGTAGGACTAAATTAGTTCTTATGAATCAATCAAAATTTGGGATTCCGGATCTTTCATGCGAGTAAGATATCTTCTATTCCGAGAGGTAGAAAAAGATGCATTCATCTTGACCATGTCGAGTTTGGAAATTTGTGCTCTGCCGAAGACTTAAATACCTGCAAATAAAAAAAGCTAATCGATCAAATAGTTGCAGAATTTGTGCAGAATCATATCATTATTCAAAAGTTGCATGGTATCCTCGGTTGATCTGTGGAATCTGGATTCAGTCCAACTGGTCCATATGATAGAACAAGACTTGATCTTTCTAATCGTGCCAAAGTTCAAGTATTTTGTTCCACTGATTACTTACAGTACCTGCGAGAACAAGCTTAATCAGATTATTATTAAGAACAGCAAAAACTTGCAACAGAAAAGAAGAAGAGGGAATTCGGAAGCAGCAGGCGAAAGCATACGCCGATCAACGACGGCAGGGCATGAGAAGTTCGGGGACGGCGTTGGAGACAAGGGAAGGACGAGAGGATGTTGATGGCGTCAGAGCACCGATGAGAAATGATGGGGCGACTGGCAGGATCGTGCTGCTGCCGCAAATGGCTGACGAGTCTGGGTTCAAGGAATCCGGATTCCTTGATTTCGTTCTTCGTCTGGAGAAAGGGAGATGATGTAGACTGTGTTGCTAGTGGTTTGGAATGCGACCAAGAGGTTGTAAGCGGTGCTGGAGCGCTGAGTGAAGTTGTCGGCGAAACGGAAGCAGGGGATTTCCCAAAAATAGGGTATTTGACGAGGAACAGGGGAAGCGGTGCTAGTGGAGCAGGGGTCGTCGTCGTTCGTCGGTTGATGAACGAACGCCAAACCTGCTACAACTGGAGGTTGCTGTGGTGATGTAGAAAAGGTGGCCGGAGTTTCGGGTCGTGCGGTGGCCGGTCGGAGGCGGACGACGATGAAAGGCGGAAGTGGGACGGAAGGCTGGCGAGAATAGAGGATTCGAACGGAAGTTCGATTCTGGTGATCGGAGAGTCAGATGGATGGATTCCGGTGGCTGTGGCTTTGCCTTGGGGAGGGGGGGTGGTGGCCGA
The DNA here is from genome assembly GCA_027563935.2 of Costus lasius. Taxonomy (NCBI): domain Eukaryota; kingdom Viridiplantae; phylum Streptophyta; class Magnoliopsida; order Zingiberales; family Costaceae; genus Costus; species Costus lasius. The sequence goes on from CM050452.1 coordinate 24,628,284, forward strand.
AGTCTCGTGGAGATCCGGCCAGTGGATCATCGGCGTCGAACTCAGAAAATTCTGAAAATCTTGAACTGTTGCGGCTGGAAGATTGAACTTGTGAGGAAGAAGAGAATGGAGGAGAGGGGAAGAGAGGAGGAAGGGGCTCGGCCCTAGAAGGAGAAGGAGGAGCACATCCAATAGAAAAGGAAGATACTAGAAAACTACTTCATACGATTCAATTTCAAAACTCTTGTCTTTTACAATAGTTTATGCAAGAGATACATATAAGCAGAGGTTTGGAGACGTTGTAGGCGAGAGTTAAAGAGACGTTGCAGCTTCCTTCTTTGATTGCAGTAGATAGACGTTGGAGGAGTTTCCATTGTTGGCTGCGAGCATTGCAAGGTTCCAGCGTTGAAGATGAACATTATGAAAAAGGGACGTTGATATTGTTAGGAAACCCCGGGGACATTTTAAAATTTTCAGAGTTATGTACATACATTTTTGCAGCGGAAGAATGTCCCCGAAACAGGCCAGTCCCAAAAACCCAGTGAAGATCGCAAGCAAGGGAGTCGACACAATGAGTTAGGAAATACCTTAAGAGCAATGTAGAGCGATGCCAATGTAGGCGCCCAAGTGTGTGCCCTCTGCAGTCTCACACACACGGATTGAAGGGTCCCCTAAAAGGAGGGGGGGCCGAAACCCTAATAGGTGGCGCATATAGTTCATTTGCAACGGAAGCAAGGGTTTCAAAGGATCTCATGTGATATTCATATGATCAACTTAAAACGATAGCATAGAGATGCGTTACCATGGCCATGAGTAAGGAGGCGGCTTGGAAGAGAAAGAATCAAATGCTTCTTCTCCAAAGGCGACGCACACAAGGTGAAGATGGCTTTCTCCTTGTTGTCCTTTGTGCTAGCAAAGACCTTCAAGAATCCTAATCGCGTGTAGGAGATGTCGAAGAAGAAGTCTTGCTGGCCGAATGTTTTCCTCCTAGCCTCGAGAGGAATTCACACGAGAGGAATCAATGGAGAATAATGGGCGAGCAACGTTACTACGTGGGAGCGTTTCCAATTTGGAAACCGACTTCCAAAATTAGTAACTCCTCAATGTTTCATGCGTTCACCCAAGTGAACCATCGAAACAATCCTTCTCCAATTGAACCAAGCGTTCACTTATGTGAACCGGTTCTATTTATTCGGTCCAATTGAATTTGGTTCCAAAACCAAATCAAACCAGCATAGGCTCAGATCCAATCAAACCAAATGGTTCAAGATCTAACCGTTCATCTCTTGATGCTCTTGATCTCACCGATCTAGCATCAATACTCTCGATCGAAGCTTACCGATCTTAAGCCCTAATCAATCAAACATGATCAGACCAGATCTCACTTACAATCAGAGTTTAAACTCCTTTAAACTGAACCAAAACAATTCAGTCCACACGATCTGACTTAAGTAAGCCATATCATCAAATTGTGCGACCCTAAGGGTTTCCTTTAAATGTCGGTAACGATAACTTACGTTATCACGATCAGTGAGGGGTATCTAGCAACACATCACTGTCTCCCGATATGAAGGAAAGAGTCTTCCAAGACTACACCCAAACCACAGCACAAGTGTGAATCCACTTCACGAGGCATACATGTTTCCTTTTCCACTGGATGTTCTTATTGGACAAGCGTGTCAAGCTTGTAACTCCAATATGATGAGCATGATTAGATCAGATGATCATAGTCACCTAGGTATCGCCATACACTTTCTCAATCATCTCATTCAGGGGGGCCCCTTTAGAACATCACACTCCAATCAAGGAGACGGCAATCCTATATCTATCACTAGTGTCCTAACCTGACTCATGATCATTATCCAAGATAGTCTATAACCATTATGTTTCAAATGATATTGAACTACCTCAAAACAATGACAATCATCATTTAGAAACACAAGTGATCTCAAGTCAGAGGACATGTGCCACTTGTTGCAAACAAGGATTATTCACATTGTGACAAGCAATTGAATATCCTAGTAGGGTCTGTCCAGTACATCCAATGTACCCATGAGTCTACATCTTATTCCATGCTCGAAGCATCCTATAAGATTAGAACACATATTAGTCTCAATCATATCAAGGCTGTCTCATGTTCACCAAGATATCTCGACTAAGGACATTACAGCATGTCAGCCAAGCTGAACAGCATTGAGACATTATTCAGAAGCACACTTATTGCGGCAGACAATGTAACAAACTGAATAACAACCATTGCCTTTATAAACATAAGAGTTTATACATGATACTAAAAGAATCCCAAGGCCTCAAACATTAGCCTTATGGGCATACCCCAACAATCTCCCACTTGCACTTAATCTAATGGTTGAGAAATCTCAAACCCATGTTATTACAGTGCTTCTCATGCTTCTACTGCGCCAGAGGCTTGGTAAGCGGGTCAGCCAGATTGTCATCTGTATGAACCTTGCAGATTTTGATCTCACCACGATCAATGATCTCCCGGATCAAGTGAAACCGTCTCTGTATGTGCTTGGACTTCTGGTGCGACCGTGGTTCCTTTGCTTGTGCGATTGCTCCAGTGTTATCACAGAAGATAACCAAAGGATCTGCACTCGAAGGAACAACACCAAGTTCCTGAACGAACTTGCGAATCCACACTGCCTCCTTAGATGCTTCCGAGGCTGCAACATACTCGGCTTCTGTTGTGGAATCAGCAACGATAGACTGTTTGAAACTTTTCCACACCACAGCTCCTCCATTCAAGCTAAAAACATAGCCTGATTGCGATCGGAAATCATCCTGGTCAGATTGGAACGAAGCGTCAGTATATCCTTCAATACTGAGTTCTTCCTGACCTCCATATATCAAGAACATATCTTTGGTCCTCCGAAGATATTTCAAAATGTTCTTGACCGCAATCCAGTGCGCCGGACCTGGATTACTTTGGAATCGACTGGTCACGCTTAACCCGTAAGCGACGTCTGGGCGAGTACATAACATCGCATACATAATGGACCCAATAGCCGAAGCATAAGGCATATTGTCCATTTCATCTTTCTCAGTCTGTGTTTGTGGACACTGACTCTTTGAAAGATTCAGACCATGTCTGACTAGAAGATATCCTCTTTTAGAATTCTGTAAATGGAATCTCTCCAGGACTTTATCGATGTAAGTACTTTGCCACAGCCCGAGAAGCCTCTTAGATCTATCTCTGTAGATCTTCACACCTAATACATAGGCTGCTTCTCCTAGATCTTTCATCTGGAAACATTTTCTTAACCATGCTTTAACAGCATGCAGTTCAGGAATATCATTTCCAATGATTAAGATATCATCGACGTAGAGGACTAGGAAAGTAATCACGCTCCCACTAAACCTCTTATATACACACGGGTCATCTTCATTCTTGATGAAACCAAATTCACATATTGATTCATCAAAACGAATATTCCAGCTTCTAGATGCTTGCTTAAGTCCATAAATGGACTTCTTTAACTTGCATATTTTATGACGATCTGATGGATTAGTGAAACCTTCAGGTTGTGTCATATACACATCCTCATCCAGTTTTCCATTAAGGAAACTGGTCTTCACATCCATTTGCCAGATCTCATAATCGTAATATGCTGCTATCGCAAGAATAATCCGAATTGACTTGAACATGGCTATAGGAGAGAAAGTTTCATCATAATCTATCCCGTAGATTTGCTTGAAACCTTTCGCAACTAGCCTGCCTTTATAGGTAACTACGTTACCATCCATGTCAATCTTCTTCTTGAAGATCCATTTACAGCCTATAGGGATTACTCCCGGAGGCGGATCAACCAAATCCCAGACTTCATTATCTGACATGGAGTCCATCTCGGCTCGCATAGCTTCAAGCCATCTAGCTGACACCGGTCCACTGACCGCATCCGCATAAGTGATGGGTTCATCATGATCAATTATGTAGACTCCGTCATAGCGCTCAGGCTGTCGACGGATCCTTCCCGATCTACGCGGTTCCCGTGATATCTGAGCCTCAGGTTGTTCAATAACCTGTTCTACTGGCTCAGGCTCATCCAACTGTGCTTGACTACTTTTTCCTTCCTCTGGATTCTCATCCAGTTTTATTTCTCTCCCACTGGCTTCTTGCAGAAGAAAATCCTTCTCAAGAAAAATAGCCGTCCGAGCAACAAATACTTTGTTCTCTTTGGGATCGTAGAAATAATAACCCTTAGTTTCCTTAGGGTAACCGACAAAGATGAATTTCTCAGATCTGCTCTCTAGTTTCCCAGAGACGAGCTTTTTGACATAAGCCTCGCAACCCCAGATCTTAATAAATGTCAAGCTCGGCTGTTTCCCATACCATAACTCATATGGAGTCTTTGAAACTGCCTTGGATGGCACTCGGTTTAGTACCTTTGCAGCTGTTTCCAGCGCAAATCCCCAAAAGGAGTAAGGTAGAGTAGCCTGACTCATCGTAGAACGAACCATATCCAGTAAGGTTCTGTTCCTCCTCTCGGACACACCATTCCATTGCGGTGTTCCTGGTGGAGTGAGCTGTGAGATAATCCCACACTCCTTCAGATAGTCAGTAAATTCTCGACTTAGGTATTCTCCACCTCGATCTGAGCGAAGTGCCTTGATATTTCGGCCTAGCTGATTTTGTACTTCATTTTTGAACTCTTTGAACTTGTCAAAAGATTCACTCTTATGTCTCATTAGATAGACATACCCATATCTACTGAAATCATCAGTAAAGGTAATGAAGTATGAGTAGCCACCTCTGGCATGTTTACTAAATGGCCCACACACATCACTGTGTATAAGGTCAAGTAAACCTGAAGCCCTTTGACCTTTGTTAGGAAAAGGAGACTTCGTCATTTTGCCCAATAAACAAGCTTTGCATGTATCAATCTCCTCATAGGAGAATGATCCCAGCAGTCCATGGTCATGCAACCGCTTAATGCGCTTCTTGTTAATATGGCCTAAACGACTATGCCATAGCAAGGTGCTGTCATCAGCATACTTGGCTTTCTTATCAATATTTTGTATAGAACATTCCATGTCCAACATGAATAACCCATTGTTAATTGACCCAGTAGCATAAATAATATTATCAAGAGAAAAATAACACTTTGAAGTCTTGCATTCAAAGGAAAACCCTTTCCTGACAAGAGCAGGAATAGAGATAATATTCTTGGTAATGCTAGGTACAAAATAACAATTGTTCAGTTCTAATACAAGTCCAGATGGCAATGAGATGTAATATTCTCCTACAGCAACAGCAGCAACCCGTGCCCCGTTTCCAACTCGTAGGTCCACCTCATGCTGTCCCACCTGTCTTCTTCTCTTGAGTTCCTGTACATTTGAACAAATGTGAACTCCACATGCAGTGTCCAACACCCATGAAATAGAAGAAGAAGATATCATGACTTCAGTCACAAAAATACCTGAGCCAGAAGCGATGCTTCCCTTCTTGTCTCCTTGGAGCGCTTTATAGTCCTTTTTCCAGTGACCCAGCTGGCCACAATGGAAACATCTGTATTCGTTCGACCGCTTGACCTTTTGTTTCAGAGCCTTGTTGTAGTTCTTGACAGGGGCTTTGCCCTTCTTCCCCTTCTTCTTGTTCCTGGAAGGGAACATCAAGACAGAGGTTGAAGGCTTTCCCTTTAGAGTCTCCTCTGTAGTCAAGAGCATATTCAGCAACTCTGCCGGAGTACAGTCGATCTTATTCATATTAAAATTAATAATGAACGGATCGAAGGAGGCCGGGAGGGACTGCAGAATAATGTCTACAGCAAGCTCCTGATTGATGGTATGCCCCAGTTTCTCTAGAGCGTCGTTGTGCCCAATCATCTTGAGCACGTGAGCTCCCACTGGACTCCCTTCAGCCAGTTTGCTCTGAAAGAAAAGCTTAGTCAAATTATAGCGTTCAGTCCTCGCCTGTGCAGCATACAGCATCTTGAGGTTTGCTATAATTTCTATAGCAGACATATCCTCATGCTGACGCTGCAGCTGTGGCGTCATAGACGCTAGCATCAGGCAAGCGACATCAATGCTATCATTGACATGCTTTTCATAGGCATCCCGAACCGCCCTTGCGGCGTTCGGAGCGGGTTGAGGCGGTATAGCCGTCTCGAGGACATACAGTTTCCTCTCAGCCTTAAGAACAATCTTAAGGTGTCCGTACCAGTCTGAGAAGTTTGGCCCAGCAAACTTCTCCCTTTCCAGTAGGGATCGCACATTGAAGATCATGGTGTTCGTTGCTGCAGGAATCTACAACAATGCAAGAACAGCAAGGTCAGTATCAATGTTTAGAATCAATCCAGGACTTAAGAAAGATTCTTTTCTCACTATTTTATCTGACTGAAAAATCCATTAAAACAGTCCGAAAGAGTAAGACTCTTTTAGTGAGATGGGATCCAGATTTCATACTTGGTCTCCGCGTCCCGCTCAGGTGAGATAAGATGCACAGAGAGTACAAGCACTAATTTCTGGTAGGCAGTCCCTGCCAATCGCCAACCCGTGCGATTCCCTTTCATCTGGGCAATCCAGCAGACTGTGCCAACTGAGTTGGTACAACACAGTCTCTGATCCCACAGATGGCTGCCTCCATATAGCTAACATATGCCCCATATGTAGCCTACATGGTCAAGCTGACCTGACCTACTCCCTGGACCACCACGTGCTATGCTGAGCCACGAGAAGCGATAAATCCCTTCTCTGTAACACGCAGGTGAAATCACACACCGTCTGAAGATAGATGGGCGTGCCCACTGAGTGGGTACAACACGGCCCCAACGATAGTCAGAACAGTGAGGTTTCGCGTCAGAAGGCTTACGTGCTTGATATTTAGCGTTGGATTTTAACGGTCCTTTTATCTTCTTAACTATCATGCAAACCCTATGGTGATAGCAGAAGATAAATAAATCATGCATTTCTAATTATTTAAACAATAAAGGAAAGCATGATGATCTTATGTGGTAAACGCCCATTAAGCCTAAGTAAGACCTTAAGTTAACTTAAGTCTTCACTTGAGCTCTTCATGAGTCTTTTGCATCTCATCTGGCCCAGACCAGGGCCCAAGCGCCCACTGCAGCTCAGGTGCGCCCACCAGGTAAATGCGCCTGTCCCAGAGTCGAACCCTGGACCTCCCACCTGGTCAAGTCACTGCTGCATGCGCCAATGCCATGTGTGCTCTGTGCTCTTGTCTGATTAAAATTACAATTTAATCTATCTAGACAAGATTGACACGCAGGTCAATTACACAATAAATTAATTAAAATGTGAGGCGCAGATCACAAAAATAATAATTTATAATTAATCCAGGCTCGCAGGCCCCAGCACAGCACACATTAAAAGGGCAACCCACATAAGATGAAATAGACAAGCATCATGGCATCCAATCAATATGTGATCCATCAACTAAATAAAATTTTTCAAAATCCCATCGGAATCAATTTTATTTGTCTTATGTGCCCTACTACCTTACAACGGTCCATTAATAGGGATCCACTTATCATGTCTAGTCAGATCCACTGCCCTTGCATGCACCAAGTCCTAACTGACTTGAGTCGACCTAATGGTCAACCATGCATGCGCAAAGGGCTGAACAACCTTCATGAGTTCTGGCAAGCGGGTGTGACCCCAGGCCTAACTCATGTGCGTTCACTGGTTGTGTCAACCAGACCTCGCTACACGCCTATCTGCAGTCGACCTATAGCCACCTCGTGCTTGCGCACAGGTGCCATCTGGTCGACCCATCTAGGCTGTCAGATGGTCTGATCAGACTGGTTGGATCTTACCTAGAAGATGACTTCAACCCCATCAACCCATCTAAGGGTTTATAGTAGGCGCTTAGATCTAATATGGGGCGCGCAAGTGAAGGTTTTTGACAAAACAACAACATGCGCCAATACATGCGCCAAAGTGTAACATACATCAAACATATGTATTTTCACATGATGAACTATCATAAACTTTAGCATGTAAAAACCTTAGATCTTAAGCTTACGCTCAAACATGGATCACACAATAACATCAAGCAATCATATGAACACATATAGAACCGCATGCTCTGATACCAATTGAAGGGTCCCCTAAAAGGAGGGGGGGCCGAAACCCTAATAGGTGGCGCATATAGTTTATTTGCAACGGAAGCAAGGGTTTCAAAGGATCTCATGTGATATTCATATGATCAACTTAAAATGATAGCATAGAGATGCGTTACCATGGCCATGAGTAAGGAGGCGGCTTGGAAGAGAAAGAATCAAATGCTTCTTCTCCAAAGGCGACGCACACAAGGTCAAGATGGCTTTCTCCTTGTTGTCCTTTGTGCTAGCAAAGACCTTCAAGAATCCTAATCGTGTGTAGGAGATGTCGAAGAAGAAGTCTTGCTGGCCGAATGTTTTCCTCCTAGCCTCGAGAGGAATTCACACGAGAGGAATCAATGGAGAATAATGGGCGAGCAACGTTACTACGTGGGAGCGTTTCCAATTTGGAAACCGACTTCCAAAATTAGTAACTCCTCAATGTTTCATGCGTTCACCCAAGTGAACCATCGAAACAATCCTTCTCCAATTGAACCAAGCGTTCACTTATGTGAACCGGTTCTATTTATTCGGTCCAATTGAATTTGGTTCCTAAACCAAATCAAACCAGCATAGGCTCAGATCCAATCAAACCAAATGGTTCAAGATCTAACCGTTCATCTCTTGATGCTCTTGATCTCACCGATCTAGCATCAATACTCTCGATCGAAGCTTACCGATCTCAAGCCCTAATCAATCAAACATGATCAGACCAGATCTCACTTACAATCAGAGTTTAAACTCCTTTAAACTGAACCAAAACAATTCAGTCCACACGATCTGACTTAAGTAAGCCATATCATCAAATTGTGCGACCCTAAGGGTTTCCTTTAAATGTCGGTAACGATAACTTACGTTATCACGATCAGTGAGGGGTATCTAGCAACACATCACTGTCTCCCGATATGAAGGAAAGAGTCTTCCAAGACTACACCCAAACCACAGTACAAGTGTGAATTCAACTCACTAAGCATACATATTTCCTTTGCCACTGGATGTTCTTATTGGACAAGCGTGTCAAGCTTGTAACTCCAATATGATGAGCATGATTAGATCAGATGATCATAGTCACCTGGGTATGGCCATACACTTTCTCAATCATCTCATTCAGGGGGGCCCCTTTAGAACATCACACTCCAATCAAGGAGACGACAATCCTATATCTATCACTAGTGTCCTAACCTGACTCATGATCATTATCCAAGATAGTCTATAACCATTATGTTTCAAATGATATTGAACTACCTCAAAACAATGACAATCATCATTTAGAAACACAAGTGATCTAAGTCAGAGGACATGTGCCACTTGTTGTAAACAAGGATTATTCACATTGTGACAAGCAATTGAATATCCTAGTAGGGTCTGTCCAGTACATCCAATGTACCCATGAGTCTACATCTTATTCCATGCTCGAAGCATCCTATAAGATTAGAACACATATTAGTCTCAATCATATCAAGGCTGTCTCATGTTCACCAAGATATCTCGACTAACGACATTACAGCATGTTAGCCAAGCTGAACAGCATTGAGACATTATTCAGAAGCACACTTATTGCGGCAGACAATGTAACAAACTGAATAACAACCATTGCCTTTATAAACATAAGAGTTTATACATGATACTGAAAGAATCCCAAGGCCTCAAACATTAGCCTTAAGGGCATACCCCAACACGGATCTCTTGAGTTCTCTTCTCCCACGCCCGGTGCTAGCCTCAGGAAGAAGATCCAAGCCTTAGTTCTCTTCTTGAATGCTTGCGCCACCTCCAAGGTAGAAGCGTCAATTCAAGAAGAAGAGAGGAGAAGGGAGAATGCCGCCAAGCCTTTCCTTCTCTTGCGCCAAGGATGAAGAAGGGAAGAAACTTGCGGTTATGGAAGAAGATGCGCCCTTGTCCCAAGCCTTTCGCCCCTCCTCTTGTGTTCATGCCTTCAAGGATTGATTACCCACAAGAGGGGGCGACTAGGGTCATATTTATAGGGCAAGAGGCGGTTAGGGTAATGGCTAGGATCATGACAAGTGTAGGGCTAGGATGTGGAGGTTTGAGATAAGGAAAGTCTCCAAGACATTTCCATAATTCTCATTCAACCTTACCTTTTGTTCCCACGCCTTTCCTTGTGCGCCAAGGCCTTGCCTTGCGTCTCAAGCAATGCCATAGAGGCATGCATTCCATCCTAGGAAGAGAGGGGGAAGCGCCCTTTACTTCCATAATGAAGCAAAGGCGCCAACATGACCTCATTATGCCCCTAGGCGCCTAATGGTTCATGTTTCTCCCCATTATACCCTTTTAGCCTCTTATCTCTTCATGAGAACTTGTTATTGGGCCTCATTGGATAATGAGCTAGCCCAAACATCATTGCATAGGTTGATTAAGCACTTGGATCCAATCCAATGCAACCCTAATCCAAATGTGACCAACCATGGTCAAATACGGGTCAACCTGCCAAAAATGAAGTTTGGCTCCAATAACATTCTTCCATCTCATCAGGCCCATTGGCGCTGATGAAATCTCCCAATTAGATCCGAGTTATCCAATAACTCGATCATAAGGCTTCCCGATCAATACGAGAACTCAAGTATCAAGGTGTGCGACCCTGTAGGTTCCTCTGACACTGGCAGTGCTGACCAGAGGTCATCACAAGCAGTGAGTGGCACCTAGCAGTGCATCGCTGCTACCCAGGTCGTTGGAATGGATATCGACATCGACATCCCCATCATCGCAACTAGGTACAGATGCATTACAGTCTCTTTGCTGTACTGATATCTGATTGGACAAGTGTGTCACCACTTGTTTTCATCCAATCACATGGCTATGACTAAAACAGGTTCTCACCTGGGTATGGCCATACACTCTCAGTCATAGAACCATAAAGGAGCTCCATGGATATCATACTTCCTTAGGGAAGGGGCAAATCCTATGTCTGTCCATTGATCTTCTCATATGGGTCGTGACATGCTCAATAACAACCGTTATGACCTCCCAGCTACGGTAAGGTGTTAGGTTGTATCAAAGCAAGTCCCTAATCATATAGAATGATCAATGACCTCAAGTCAAGGGATCAATGCATCTCCTTTCACTTATGAGGATAACTCATGACACCAAGTCATAGCCTCATAGCGGGTCTATCCAGTATATCCCCAATGATATACCCATGTGCCTGCGTTAGCACCACGTGCCTAACCAGCCAACAAACCAGTCTCACAAGTACCATAGCTGTCCCATATCCACTAAGGTACATCGACTGGGGATTATAATTCGAGCACAGATCCAATCTGTCTCCAGGGACATTATCATGTAAGTACACAATCGCAGGAGTAGTCAAACAATGATAACGACAATACCAGAATGATATATAAATATCAGTGTCAAGTAGTACATAAGTTGACCAAAACTAGGTCCTAGGGCATATACACCAATAGATATTTCCTTTGTTGGCTGGCTACTGCGTGAAGCTTGGCGTTGACTTGGCCTCGATTTGTTGATTTGGAGCAGACGTATCTTGATGTAGCTGGGATGGCACATATGCAGCATCTTCATATGAACATTAGATTGATGAGATCCCTTGATTGGCTTGATTTGAAGCGATTGGCTGATTTGCAACATCTTCTTATTTGGTAAATGAGCTTGGTTGAATATCTCTTGGAGTGCTTGAGGTAATTCTTTTCCAATTATTGTGCTAGCTTTAGACATTGAGCTTGCTAGCTTATTCGTGACCCTCCAGGCCTTTGACTAGGGTACTCGTAGACTCCACTTGTAGCTTCTTGGCCTGTGATCCCTGCCTCCATTATGGTACGCAAAGAAAAACTTGAGGGTGGTCCCAAGGAGGTCCCACAGGGACTTCCAAAAATGACCGACGAACCGGGTGTTGTGGTCGGACACAATAGTGAGGGGAAGCCCATGGAGCCGTACAATCTCCTTGATGAAAATGTGGGCAACTTGAGAGGTGTCGGCCATTTTGGAACATGACACGAAGTGTGCCATCTTGGAGAAGCGGTCCACGACAACAAAGATGGAGTCGTGGTGCGAAGCCGAGCGGGGAAGTTCGAGGACGAAGTCCATGCTGATGTCCAGCCATGGACCCTTAGGGACAGGGAGTGGGGTGTAGAGCCCGGTATTGGCAGGACAGGGCTTAGCACGTGGGCACGTGCCACAATGGTGAACGACTCCCTATCGACATCCTTACGAAGAGTGGGCCAGAAGAAACGGTCTTCGGCCAAAGCGAGGGTCTTATCGCGACCGTGGTGCCCGGTGGCACCACTGGTGTGCAGCTCGAGCAGAAGGTGCTTAATGTATGCTACACTAACGCACAACTAACCGCAAGCGTGATGGTTTCATCACGTGTAGTACTTAAGATGTCGAACCCACAGGGACAGTGATCAAGTACCAAGAGATTACAAATTAATAGCTAGACAATTGATTAAATGGTTTTAGATTTCAGAAAAGTAGAGTAAATATAACTTAAAGTAAATCGAGTCCAGCGAGAGAAAACTTTGTGAAGAAAACCAGGGCTAGAGATATCGGAACATCAGGTTCATCTCGTTGAAGGATCTTAAATTCTTACAAGTTAAAATTATAGCAAATCAATCTTAAAGTGCTCAAGGAAATATCAAAAGGTACAGATTACTGATACCTCGCATTTTGGTAGTAATTTTGATGGTCATTTCATGATAAATCTAAGCTTATTTTGACACTTTTATACTCTTTATAGGCTTATTTCCTTCATATCTTCGGAATCTTCACTTTTCGGTGCTTTTGTGGAATTTCAGGTAAAATCACCCTTTTTCCACGTATTTTGGAGATTCTAAAGCCATGAGATGATTTCTTATGCGAAAACGAAGCTACACGTCAAATTTGGGCCAAAACAGAGTTAGCCTGAAAAATACGGCCAGGTGAACCCCATGGGGTTCACCATCCCAGTCGCCAGCCGGCAGAACACTCCAGAGAGCTTCACAGCCGAGTGAACCCCACCGGGTCACCAGATCTCTTGTAAGCCGAGAACTGCACAGTGAGAAGCACGGCCAGGTGAACCCGGCGGGGTTCACCGCGCTTCTTTCGCCCAGAACTTCATAGAGAGAATCATGGGCAGGTGAACCCGGCGGGGTTCACCTGTGATTCCAACCCAGTCGCGAGCGAGACCGAGTTTCACTCGGTTTTTCCCTGATTTCTCACTCGTTTGGAGTCCGAATTTGGCAAGTAAGGTGTCTATGAAAAGCTCTTTCAGAAGCGAACGCATAGGACACAAAAGCCCTAATTTTATTGCCCTAATTATCAAGTAATTGAGGGGACGAATCAGTGCGGGTAGAAGAACATGACGACGAGGCAATTTTTGGAGATTTTTGGAGATTGAGACACGAGATCATCACGATTTCTTCAGGATTCCTTTGGTTCATCGTCTTCTTCCTCTCAAATTTGTGTCCTCGTACTTTTCTTTTCATTAAAAGAGAGATTCTGAACGTTTCAATGTCGATTGTAGCGTAAACCCTATTTCAGGGCTTCGTTAAAACCCGTTGACGAATTTAATCGCAAACTTTATCTTTATTCTATTATTTGGATTGTGTTGTGAGTATATTTTACTTTGAAGTATTTATTTCTTGATATTACCTTGGCCGAGTACTTTCACGTGTTAGCCGTTACGATTCATATCGAGAGAAGGATAGTAAGGGTGGAATCCCTTAGTAAAACTTGTGAGACCCCGACATGAGAGTGTTTGGTCTCACTCGAGGGTTTTATAATCTGCCATAGAACCCATTGGGTTTATTTTAGAATGATCCACCGCGAGAGTAGGAGGTCGATCTAAGCCGAACACCAGGGTGTACACTTGAGAGAGGGCACCTTGTACCTTAGGGTTAGATTCCTTGTGCAAAATCAATAATCCAAATAACTGACATCTGCCTTGTGCGATTAAAGTAGTCATCGTGGTGAAAACCAAAGCCTTGATATCTCTCTCATATTTAATCCCCGTCGTTGTAGCGTTGATTGCTTGTTTTCGATTTCTGCTTTCAAAACCCAATTTCGATTTGCCTAGCTATTAGGACTCGGATTTTCTGGTACTCAACCTTATTCCCTGTGGGATTCGATATCTTTTATATTACTTCGACATAACCATGCACTTGCGGAATGTGTCAAGTTTTTGGCACCGTTGCCGAGGAACAACAGTCGATATTAGTATACTTCTGAGAATTGGTAGACTAGGCCTTAGGTTTGATTTTCTTTACTGCACTGTTATTTTCTTTTTCTTTTTATTTACTTACTGTCATAGAACTTTATAATTTTGACTGACCATTTTATGCAAAGAAGTTCTAGGGCAAGTACATTCTTTGACATTGATTCAGAAATCGAGCTCACCTTCAGGACAAGAATGAAGCAAAATCAAATTCTGAAGAAAGAAGTCATGAACCATCCAGAAGGAGAAAATTAGATAGAGCACATTCAGCTTGATGTGAACAATGACCGAGTACCACAACCAATGGGGAACAACTATAACAACAAGACATTGAAAGATTACTCTGCTCTACACTTATGGTTTTCAATCAGGAATTGCTAGGCCCGTTGTTGAGGTCAATAACTTCAAAATAAAACCTGCTCTTCTTTCTATGGTGCAACAAAACTAATTTGGTGGTTCTCCTCTTGAGGACCCCAACATGCACCTCTCTATTTTTCTAGAATATTGTGATATGTTGAAAATTAACAGTGTGTCTGCTGATGCTCTCAGGTTGCGACTATTTCCCTTCTCTTTGAGGGACAGAGAGAGAGCTTGGCTGCACACGCTACCTGCTGCTTCGATAAGAACATGGGCAGAGCTTTCTCAAGCCTTTCTCTCCAAGTACTTCCCTCCATCAAAGACAATTCAATTGCGGAATCAAATAACAAGTTTCATGCAAAAAGATGGAGAATCCCTATACGAAGCTTGGGAGAGGTTTAAAGAGCTCCAAAGGATATGTCCACATCACGGAGTTCAGACTTGGGTTTTTATCCAAATGTTCTACAGTGGTTTGGATTACAACACAAGACATACAATGGATGCTACAGTACGAGGCGCTTTGATGAATAGGAGAGTTGAGGATGCTATGAACCTTCTCGAGGACAAGGCGATTAACCATCACCAATGGACATCCGAGAGAGGTACTTCTACCAAGAAGTCAGGTAAGTATGACCTTGACTCTTTGACTGCACTTACGGCTAAGGTGGATAATTGAAAGTCCCCTAAAACAAGGGGGCGAAACCCTAATAGTAGGCGCATATAAAAATTTTCGAGCGGAAGCAAGGGTTTCCTAGATCGATTTATATGTCATATGATCAACTTTCAATACCTTGCAATGTAGATAGATCTAGAAGAAAGATCATACCATTGCCATCGCTTGGATGGTGCCTTGGAAGCAAAGATCGAAAGGGGTGTTCTCCAAAGGTAGCCGCACACAAGAAGAGAGATGGCTTGCTCCTTTGAGTCCTTTGTGCTAGCAAAGTTCTTCAAAGTATCCTTGATCGCTTGAAGGGAATTGAGATGAGACTTTGCTTGTCGAAATTTCTCCAAGGCGTGAAGTCTTTTTGCCACACGAGAGAGAGGGCGTCGAGAGAGAGGAACTTCGGCTTAAGGCGTTGAGGCGTTCGACAAGAAGTGGCGTTACATGCTTTCTAAAAATAGAAATACATGAAGCCATGCGCCCACTCAATGAAACCGCCAAAACGCCTACATGCTTTGAACCAAGCGTTCACTCATGTGAACCAGTTCAAGCCAATTCAATCCAATTGCATTTGGTTCAAAGTCCAAACCAAATCAGCCCAAGCCATGATCTAGATCACATTGAACCAAATGGTTCAAGATCTAACCGTTCATCTCTTGATGCTCTTGATCTCACCGATCTAGCAACAATTCTCTCGATCGAAGCTTACCGATCTCAAGCCCAAATCAATCAAACATGATCAGACCAGATCTCACTTACAATCAGAGATTAAATCCCTTTAAACTGAACCAAAACAATTCAGTCCACACGATTTGACTTAAGTAAGCCATATCATCAAATTGTGCGACCCTAAGGGTTTCCTTTAAATGTCGGTAACGATAACTTACGTTATCACGATCAGTGAGGGGTATCTAGCAACACATCACTATCTCCCGATATAAAGGAAAGAGTCTTCCAAGACTACACCCAAACCACAGCACAAGTGTGAATCCACTTCACTAGACATACTTGTTTCCTTTGCCACTGTATGTTCTTATTGGACAAGCGTGTCAAGCCTGTGACTCCAATATGATGAGAATGATTAGATCAGATGAACATAGTCATCTGGGTATGGCCATACACTTTCTCAATCATCTCATCCAGGGGGGCCCCTTTAGAACATCACACTCCTATTAAGGAGACGGCAATCCTATATCTATCACTAGTGTCCTAACCTGACTCATGATCATTATCCAAGATAGTCTATAACCATTATGTTTCAAATGATATTGAACTACCTCAAAACAATGACAATCATCATTTAGAAACACAAGTGATCTCAAGTCAGAGGACATATGCCACTTGTTTGCATACAAGGATTATTCACATTGTGACAAGCAATTGAATATCCTAGTAGGGTCTGTCCAGTACATCCAATGTACCTATGAGTCTACATCTTATTCCATGCTCGAAGCATCCTATAAGATTAGAACACATATTAGTCTCAATCATATCTAGGCTGTCTCATGTTCACCAAGATATCTCGACTAAGGACTTAACTGCATGTCAGCCAAGCTGAACAGCATTGAGACATTATTCAGAAGTATATGTATTGCAGCAGATAATATAACAACCTGAATAACAACCATTGCCTTTATAAACATAGAGTTTATACATGATACTGATATAATCCCAACGCCTCAAACATTAGCCTTAAGGGCATACCCCAACAATCTCCCACTTGCACTTAATCTAATGGTTGAGAAATCTCAAACCCATATTATTACAGTGCTTTTCATGCTTCTGCTGTGCCAGAGGCTTTGTAAGCGGGTCAGCCAGATTGTCATCTGTATGAACCTTGCAGATTTTGATCTTGCCTCGATCAATGATCTCCCGGATCAAGTGAAACCGTCTTTGTATGTGCTTGGACTTCTGGTGCGACCGTGGTTCCTTTGCTTGTGCGATTGCTCCAGTGTTATCACAGAAGATAACCAAAGGATCTGCACTCGAAGGAACAACACCAAGTTCCTGAACGAACTTACGAATCCACACTGCCTCCTTAGATGCTTCTGAGGCTGCAACATACTCGGCTTCTGTTGTAGAGTCAGCAACAATAGACTGTTTGAAACTTTTCCACACCACCGCACCTCCATTCAAGCTAAAAACATAGCCTGATTGCGATCGGAAATCGTCCTGGTCAGATTGGAACGAAGCGTCAGTATATCCTTCAATACTGAGTGCTTCCTGACCACCATACACCAAGAACATATCTTTGGTCCTCCGTAGATATTTTAAAATGTTCTTGACTGCAATCCAGTGTGCCTGACCTGGATTACTTTGGAATCGACTGGTCACGCTTAACCCGTAAGTGACGTCTGGGCGAGTACACAACATCGCATACATAATGGACCCAATAGCCGAAGCATAAGGCATTTTGTCCATTTCATCTTTCTCAGTCTGTGTTTGTAGACACTGACTCTTTGAAAGATTCAGACCATGTCTGACTGGAAGATATCCTCTTTTAGAATTCTCTACATGAAATCTCTCCAGGACTTTATCGATGTAAGTACTCTGGCACAGCCCGAGAAGTCTCTTAGATCTATCTCTGTAGATCTTCACACCTAATACATAGGCTGCTTCTCCTAGATCTTTCATCTGGAAACATTTTCTTAACCATGCCTTAACCGCATGTAGTTCAGGAATATCATTTCCAATGATTAAGATATCATCGACGTAGAGGACTAGGAAAGTAATTACGCTCCCACTAAACCTCTTATATACACACGGGTCATCTTCATTCTTGATGAAACCAAATTCACAGATTGATTCATCAAAACGAATATTCCAGCTTCTTGATTCTTGTTTAAGTCCATAAATGGACTTCTTTAATTTGCATATTTTATGACGATCCGATGGATTAGTGAAACCTTCAGGTTGTGTCATATACACATCCTCTTCTAGTTTTCCATTAAGGAAAGCGGTCTTCACGTCCATTTGCCAGATCTAATAATCATAATATGCCGCTATCGCAAGAATAATCCGAATAGACTTGAACATAGCTACAGGAGAGAAAGTTTCATCATAATCTATCCCGTAGATTTGTTTGAAACCTTTCGCAACTAGCCTGCCTTTATAGGTAACCACGTTACCATCCATGTCAATCTTCTTCTTGAAGATCCATTTACAGCCTATAGGGATTACTCCCGGAGGCGGATCAACCAAATCCCAGACTTGGTTATCTGACATGGAGTCCATCTCGGCTCGCATAGCTTCAAGCCATCTCGCTGATTCCGGTCCACTGACCGCATCCGCATAAGTGAGGGGTTCATCATGATCAATGATGTAGACTCCGTCATAGCGCTCAGGCTGTCGACGGATCCATCCTGATCTTCGCGGTTCCCGTGATATCTGAGCCTCAGGTTGTTCAATAACCTGTTCTACTGGCTCATGCTCATCCAACTGTGCTTGACTACTTTGTCCTTCCTCTGGATTCTCATCCAGCTTTATTTCTCTCCCACTGGCCTCTTGCAGAAGAAATTCCTTCTCAAGAAAAATAGCCGTCCGAGCAACAAATACTTTGTTCTCTTTGGGATTGTAGAAATAATAACCTTTAGTTTCCTTAGGGTAACCGACAAAGATACATTTCTCAGATCTGCTCTCTAGTTTCCCAGAGGCGAGCTTTTTGACATAAGCCTCGCAACCCCAGATCTTAATAAATGTCAAACTCGGCTGTTTCCCATACCATAACTCATATGGAGTCTTTGAAACTGCCTTGGATGGCACTCGGTTTAGTACCTTTACAGCTGTTTCCATTGCAAATCCCCAAAAGGAGTAAGGTAGAGTAGCCTGACTCATCATTGAACGAACCATATCCAATAAGGTTCTGTTCCTCCTTCAGACACACCATTCCATTGCGGTGTTCCTGGCGGAGTGAGCTGTGAGATAATCCCACACTCCTTCAGATAGTCAGTAAACTCACGACTTAGGTATTCTCCACCTCGATCTGAGCGAAGTGCCTTGATATTTCGGCCTAGCTGATTCTGTACTTCATTTTTGAACTCTTTGAACTTGTCAAAAGATTCACTTTTATGTCTCATTAGATAGACATATCCATACCTACTGAAATCATCAGTAAAGGTAATGAAGTATGAATAGCCACCTCTGGCATGTTTACTAAATGGCCCACACACATCACTGTGTATAAGGTCAAGTAAACTCGAAGCCCTTTGACCTTTGTTAGGAAAAGGAGCCTTCGTCATTTTACCCATTAAACAAGCTTTGCATGTATCAATTTCCTCATAGGAGAATGATCCCAGCAGTCCATGGTCATGCAACCGCTTAATGCGTTTCTTGTTAATATGGCCTAAACGACTATGCCATAGCAAGGTGCTGTCATCAGCATACTTGGCTTTCTTATTATCAATATTTTGTACAGAACATTCCATGTCCAACATGAATAACCCATTGTTAATTGATCCAGTAGCATAAACAATATTATCTAAAGAAATAACAAACTTTGAAATATTGCATTCAAAGGAAAATCCTTTCCTGACAAGAGCAGGAATAGAGATAATATTTTTGGTAATGCTTGGTACAAAGTAACAATTGTTTAGTTCTAATACAAGTCCAGATGGTAATGAGATGTAATAAACTCCTACAGCAACAGCAGCAACCCGTGCCCCGTTTCTAACTCGTAGGACCACCTCATGCTGTCCCACCTGTCTTCTTCTCTTGAGTTCCTGTACATTTGAACAAATGTGAACTCCACATGCAGTGTCCAACACCCATGAAATAGAAGAAGAAGATATCATGACCTCAGTCACAAAAATACCTGAGCCAGAAGCGATGCTTCCCTTCTTGTCTCCTTGGAGCGCTTTACAGTCCTTTTTCCAGTGACCCAACTGGCCACAATGGAAACATCTGTATTCCTCGACCGCTTAACCTTTTGTTTTAGAGCCTTGTTGTAACTCTTGACAGGGGCTTTGCCCTTCTTCCCCTTCTTCTTGTTCCTAGAAGGAACCATTAAGACAGAGGTTGAAGGCTTTCCCTTAAGAGTCAGCTCTGTAGTCAAGAGCATATTCAGTAACTCTGCTGGCGTACAGTCGATCTTGTTCATATTAAAGTTAATGATGAACGGATCGAAAGAGGTCGGGAGAGACTGCAATATGATTTCTACAGCAAGCTCCTGATTGACGGTGTGTCCCAGTTTCTCTAGAGCCTCCTTGTACCCAATCATCTTGAGTACGTGAGCTCCCACTGGACTCCCTTCAGCCAGTTTGCTCTGAAAGAAAAGCTTAGTCAAATTGTAGTGTTCAGTCCTAGCCTGTGCAGCATACAGCATCTTGAGGTTTGCTATAATCTGTATAGCAGATAGATCCTCATGCTGACGCTGCAGCTCTGGCGTCATAGACGCAAGCATCAGGCAAGCGACATCAATGCTATCATTGACATGCTTTTCATAGGCTTCCCGAACCGCCCTTGCGGCGTTCGCAGCGGGTTGAGGCGGTATAGCCGTCTCGAGGACATACAGTTTCCTCTCTGCCGTAAGAACAATCTTAAGGTGTACGTACCAGTCCGAGAAGTTTGGCCCAGCAAACTTCTCCCTTTCTAGTCGGGATCGCACATTGAAATTCGTGGTGTTCGTTGCTGCAGTAATCTACAACAATGCAAGAACAGCAAGGTCAGTATCAATGTTTAGAATCAATCCAGGACTTAAGAAAGATTCTTTTCTCACTATTTTATCTGACTGAAAAATCCATTAAACAGTCCGAAAGAGTAACGCTCTTTTAGTGAGATGGGATCCAGATTTCATACTTGGTCTTCGCGTCCCGCTCAGGCGAGATAAGATGCACAGAGAGTACAAGCACTAATTTCTGGTAGGCAGTCCCTGCCAATCGCCAACCCGTGTGATTCCCCTTCATCTGGGCAATCCAGCAGACTGTGCCAACTGAGTTGGTACAACACAGTCTCTGATCCCACAGGTGGCTGCCTCCATATAGCTCACATATGCTCAGTATGTAGCCTACATGGTCAAGCTGACCCGACCTACTTCCTGGACCACCACGTGCTATGCTGAGCAACGAGAAGCAATAAATCCCTTCTCTGTAACACGCAGGTGTAATCACACACCGTATGAAGATAGATGGGCGTGCCCACTGAGTGGGTACAACACGGCCCCAACGATAGTCAAAACAGTGAGGTTTCGCGTCAGAAGGCTTACGTGCTTGATATTATAGCGTTGGATTTTAACGGTCTTTTATCTTCTTAACTATCATGCATAACCTATGGCGATAGTAGAAGATTAAATCATGCAATTCTAATTATATAAACAATAAATAGAAAGCATGCTGATCTTATGTGGTAAAAGCCCATAAGCCCTAGGTAAGACCTTAATTTAACTTAAGTCTTCACTTGAGCTCTTAATAGGTCTTTTGCATCTCATCTGGCCCAACCCAGGGCCCAAGCACCCATTGCAGCTCAGGTGCGCCCACCAGGTAAATGCGCCTGTCATAGGGTCGAACCCTAGACCTCCCACCTGGTCAAGCCTCTACTGCATGCGCCTCTGCCAAGTGTGCTCTGTGCTCATGTCTGATTAAAATACAATTTAATCTATCTAGACATGATTGACACGCAGGTCAATTACACAATAAATTAATTAAAATGTGATACGCAGATCACAATAAATATTAATTTATAATTTTAATCCAGGCTCGCAGGCCCCAGCACAGCACACATTAAATAGGCAGCCCACATAAGATTAAATAAACAAACATCATGGCATCCAATCAACATGTGATCCATAAACAAAATAAAATTTTCAAAATCCCATTGGAATCAATTTTATTTTTCTTATGTGCCCTACAACCTTACAACGGTCCATTAATAGGGATCCACTCATCATGTCTAGTCAGACCCACTGCCCTTGCGTGCATCAAGTCCTAACTGACATGAGTCGACCTAATGGTCAACAATGCATGCGTTGGGCTGAACTACCCTCATGAGTTCTGGCAAGCGGGTGTGATCCCGGGCCTAACTCATGCGTGTTCACAGGTTGTCTCAACCAGACATCGCTACACGCCTGTCTGCAGTCGACCTATAGCCACCTCGTGCTTGCGCACAGGTGCTATCTGGTCAACCCATCTAGGCTGTCAGATAGTCTGATCAGACTGGTTGGATCTAGACTCGACTGTGACTTCAACCCTACTAACCCGTCTAAGGACTTATAGCAGGCGCTTAGATCTAAGTGAGCCGCGCAAGTTAAGTTTTGATTGATAAAACAAAAATACAACATTGCGCCAACATCATACATGCGCCACCATGAATAAAACAAGCATCTAATGTTTAACATGTTATATTCGCATGATGATTAGATCTACCCACGCAAACATGGATCACAAGTAGTAACATGAAGCAATCATATGAACACATATAGAACCGCATGCTCTGATACCAATTGAAAGTCCCCTAAAACAAGGGGGGCGAAACCCTAATAGTAGGCGCATATAAAAATTTTTGAGCGGAAGCAAGGGTTTCCTAGATCGATTTATATGTCATATGATCAACTTTCAATACCTTGCAATGTAGATAGATCTAGAAGAAAGATCATACCATTGCCATCGCTTGGATGGTGCCTTGGAAGCAAAGATCGAAAGGGGTCTTCTCCAAAGGTAGCCGCACACAAGAAGAGAGATGGCTTGCTCCTTTGAGTCCTTTGTGCTAGCAAAGTTCTTCAAAGTATCCTTGATCGCTTGAAGGGAATTGAGATGAGACTTTGCTTGTCGAAATTTCTCCAAGGCGTGAAGTCTTTTTGCCACACGAGAGAGAGGGCGTCGAGAGAGAGGAACTTTGGCTTAAGGCGTTGAGGCGTTCGACAAGAAGTAGCGTTACATGCTTTCTAAAAATAGAAATACATGAAGCCTTGCGCCCACTCAATGAAACCGCCAAAACGCCTACATGCTTTGAACCAAGCGTTCACTCATGTGAACCGGTTCAAGCCAATTCAATCCAATTGCATTTGGTTCAAAGTCCAAACCAAATCAGCCCAAGCCATGATCTAGATCACATTGAACCAAATGGTTCAAGATCTAACCGTTCATCTCTTGATGCTCTTGATCTCACCGATCTAGCAACAATTCTCTCTATCGAAGCTTACCGATCTCAAGCCCAAATCAATCAAACATGATCAGACCAGATCTCACTTACAATCAGAGATTAAATCCCTTTAAACTGAACCAAAACAATTCAGTCCACACGATCTGACTTAAGTAAGCCATATCATCAAATTGTGCGACCCTAAGGGTTTCCTTTAAATGTCGGTAACGATAACTTACGTTATCATGATCAGTGAGGGGTATCTAGCAACACATCACTGTCTCCCGATATAAAGGAAAGAGTCTTCCAAGACTACACCCAAACCACAGCACAAGTGTGAATCCACTTCACTAGACATACATGTTTCCTTTGCCACTGGATGTTCTTATTGGACAAGCGTGTCAAGCCTGACTCCAATATGATGAGAATGATTAGATCAGATCAACATAGTCATCTGGGTATGGCCATACACTTTCTCAATCATCTCATCCAGGGGGGCCCCTTTAGAACATCACACTCCTATTAAGGAGACGGCAATCCTATATCTATCACTAGTGTCCTAACCTAACTCATGATCATTATCCAAGATAGTCTATAACCATTATGTTTCAAATGATATTGAACTACCTCAAAACAATGACAATCATCATTTAGAAACACAAGTGATCTCAAGTCAGAGGACATATGCCACTTGTTTGCATACAAGGATTATTCACATTGTGACAAGCAATTGAATATCCTAGTAGGGTCTGTCCAGTACATTGAAAGATCCCCTAACAAAGGGGGGCGAAACCCTAGATAGGCGCATGTATTTTTCTTTTAAGCAGCGGAAAGGGGGTTTCTAGGATCTTTTGATGCATGCATTATAATCAACTTAAAACCGATTGCACAAGAGATAGAACCATACCATTGCCATCGGTTTGATGGTGTCTTGGAATCAAAGACGCAAGTGCCTCTTCTCCTTAGATGACACACACAATGAGAAGGCGACTACTTCCTTGGGGACTTTGTGCTAGCAAATCTTCAAGGAGTCCTTCGTATGGAGGGAATGAGAGAAACTTGCTTGCTTAGTCCTCGACTCTTCAAAAGCGTGCAGCAGAGGTTCCACACGAGAGAAGGCGACGGGAATAGAAGTGAGGCGACAAGAGATGCGCTCCACACAAGACATGGAGGCGTGGTTGCTAAAAATAGCCAACTTACTCTTTCATGCGATCATGTGTTCATGCATTTCGAACCAATCGCATTTTTCCTCTCTATTCTTTAAACCAAGCGCTCATCCATGAGCCGGTTCATTTGAATTTGGTTCAATAACCAAATAAACCAAGCAACCAGTCCAGACCATAATAAACACTTAGGTTCTTGATCTGACCGTCGATCTCTTGATGCTCCTGATCTAACTGATCTAGCATCCATTCTCTCGATCGAAGCTTACCGATCTCAAGCCCTAATCAATCAAACATGATCAGACCAGATCTCACTTACAATCAGAGATTAAATCCCTTTAAACTGAACCCAAATAATTCAGTCCACATGATCTGACTTAAGTAAGCCATATCATCAAATTGTGCGACCCTGAGGGTTTCCTTTAAATGTCGGTAACGATAACTCACGTTATCACGATCAGTGAGGGGTATCTAGCAACACATCACTGTCTCCCGATATAAAGGAAAGAGTCTTCCAAGACTACACCCAAACCACAGTACAAGTGTGAATTCAACTCACTAAGCATACATATTTCCTTTGCCACTGGATGTTCTTATTGGACAAGCGTGTCAAGCTTGTAACTCCAATATGACAAGCATGATTAGATCAGATGAACATAGTCACCTGGGTATGGCCATACACTTTCTCAATCATCTCATCCAGGGGGGCCCCTTTAGAACATCACACTCCTTAAACAAGGAGACGGCAATCCTATGTCTATCACTAGTGCCCTAACCTGATTCAAGCTCATTATCCAAGATAGTCTATAATCATTATGTTTCAAATGATATTGAACTACCTCAAAACAATGACAATCATCATTTAGGAAACACAAGTGATCTCAAGTCAGAGGAAATGTGCCACTTGTTGCAATCAAGGATTATTCACATTGTGACAAACAATTGAACATCCTAGTAGGGTCAGTCCAGTACATCCAATGTACCCATGAGTCTACATCTTATTCCATGCTCGAAGCATCCTATAAGATTAGAACACATATTAGTCTTAACCATATCAAGGCTGTCTCATGTTCACCAAGATATCTCGACTAAGGACTTAACTGCATGTCAGCCTAGCTGAACAGCTTTGAGACATTATTCAGAAGAACATATATATTGCTGCAGACAATGTAGCTAACTGAATAACAACCATGCCTTTATAAACATATAAGTTTATACAAATGATACTGTTACAATCCCAAGGCCTCAAACATTAGGCTTAAGGGCATACCCCAACATACATCCAATGTACCTATGAGTCTACATCTTATTCCATGCTCGAAGCATCCTATAAGATTAGAACACATATTAGTCTCAATCATATCTAGGCTGTCTCATGTTCACCAAGATATCTCGACTAAGGACTTAACTGCATGTCAGCCAAGCTGAACAGCATTGAGACATTATTCAGAAGTATATGTATTGCAGCAGATAATATAACAACCTGAATAACAACCATTGCCTTTATAAACATAGAGTTTATACATGATACTGATATAATCCCAACGCCTCAAACATTAGCCTTAAGGGCATACCCCAACAATAATCTGACTAGAAAGTTTGATTCTTGGTTTGTTAATTTGATGGATACTAACTCTATTTCTTATGAGGTCTATGGAGTTGTAGGTCATGCAGGGGTAGATTGTCAGGCAGGAGATGGACAGATGGCTGTGATCAACTCTGAGCAACTGAATGCTGTTGGAAACTTCAACTCCAATAACAACCCTTATTCCAACTTCTACAATCCAGGGTGGCGCAACCATCCAAATTTCTCTTACCGGATAACTCAACCGATTCAACCTGGACAAGTTCCACCGCAACAAACCCAGCCCCCACAAGGAAACTTTAGGCAACCCTAACAGAATAATTTCAGACCGCCAGGATTTCAGGCTAGGAACTACAATGTGCCACCACCAAAGCCAAGGCCCAATAATGATTCAAATCTAAGCAAGCAACTTGAAGGACTTACAGACATGATGAAGATGATGATGACAAGGATGGACTCCCTAGAGACACATGATAAAATGCTAGAGAGTCAGCTAGCCCAGCAAGCTAGCTCGTCTTCCAGAGCGTCAGGCAAGCTTCCATCCCAGCTAGAGGTAAACCCGAGGGAGAATTGCAATGCAATCTCCACTTGGAGCGGCAAGCAACTTGAAGACCCAACGATGCCGACCGATGACAGGATAGATGAGTTGACTACCGAACCTGTGGTTCCACAGTCAGATGCAACACCGGTGGCGCCTGAACCAGCTGAAGAGGAGCGGCCCTACGTGGGACCACCTGCATACAAGCCACTGATTCTTTTTCCATAGAGGCTTGTCAAGGCTAAATTAGACAAGCGGTTCGGTAAGTTTTTAGAAGTATTGAAGAAACATTATATTAACATCTCTTTCGTTGATCCTCTTTCGCAGATGCTGACTTATGCAAAATTCCTAAAAGACATCTTAGCAAACAAGAGGAAGTTAGAGGATCAAGGGACCGTTGCACTTACTGAGGAGTGCAGCGCCATCATTCAGAATAAGCTCCCTCAAAAGCTTAAAGACCCAAACAGTTTCTCCATACCCTGCCAGATTGGGGAGATGTCCTTATAGAGAGCTTTGTGCGATTTAGGAGCAAGCATTAGCCTCATGCCATTATCACTTTGTAAAAGGCTAGACCTAGGGGATTTGTAACTAACTAGTATTTCTATACAGCTTGCAGACAGATCTGTGCATCACCCAGTTGGTATTCTATAGGAAGTTCCTGTTAAAGTAGGAGATTACTTTATCCCTGCTGATTTTATTGTTTTGGAGATTGATGAGGATGACAGACTCCCTATCATTATGGGGAGACCTTTTCTAGCTACTGTTGGCACTGTCATGGATGTCAAGAATGGGAAACTATCTTTGAACATTTGTGGCAACGTTATTCAATTTGACTTAACTAATACCTTGCAAAAAAACTTCTCTTGCAGGTACATGCTGCAGTATTGATATCTTGGAAAAAGCTACACAGAATGTTGAGCAACCCCGGAGAGAAGTGGACCCATTGAAGCTTACCTTGACAACCCCCACCAAGAATGCCAAGAGCTACAAAGCACGCACAAAGTTTTGGCATGACAAGCTCATTGCAAAGAAGGAATTTCATGAGGGAGACAAAGTACTTCTATTTAATTCAAGACTTCGGCTATTCCCAGGAAAGCTACGCACGAGATGGTCCGGTCCTTTTACAGTTCAAAAAGTTCAACCTTATGGTGCCATCACAATTTGGACAGAACGAACTAGAAGTTTCACAGTTAACGGGCACCGCCTCAACCAGTACTTTGAAGATGAGCGGGTCGAAAGAGAGGAAGTTCTTACTCTCTCAGACCCCACAAATTTGCAACTCTGGAAACTCTTATGGTCAAGCTACCGACCTTAAACTAGCGCACTTGGAGGCAACCCAAGTTTTTTATTGCTTTTTAGTCTTCATGCATTGATTGAGACCTTCTTTTACGCTATTGATTTATTTTTATTAAATTTTTGGTTTTCTAGAAGGGATTGCTACTAATTTGATGTCTCCTTATGTTGTAGGAGGAAGTTGGAGCGCATGAGAATTTTTTCAGATTTTTCCAGAATTTTTTGAGTTAATCAGTGCAAATCACGGCCTGGTGAACCCCATGGGGTTTACCCGTGAAGTGCACTGTACAGGCGCACCCAAGATTATGATCAGTGAGTTTCACAGGGTTCACCAGTATTCTATCTGCGCAGGAACTATCCAGTGAGCTTCACAGGCAGGTGAACCCCACGGGGTTCACCATCTTTCCGAACTCCAAAGAATGTCCAGAATGCTTCACAGCTCGGTGAACCCCAGTGGGTTCACCCGTGCTTCTGTCGCGGCAGCCCAACCACAGTACACATCACGGGCTAGTGAACTCGGGCGGGTTCACTGGTATTTCAATTTGGGCTCATCCGAAAATTAGGGCACCGTGCGACTCATTTGCCGCCGCCTCACATCCCGACGAAATCCATCCGATCACGCCGCCCGCTTACCTTCTCAGCACGCAAAGGATATCTTCACGGGTCTAATATTGATTTCCCCTCTCATCTAGACCGGTTTCTCCTTCAATCAGTTCCGGATTTTTGTTTCACCGGTTTCTGTGAGTTTTATCCGCAGATCTGCCGCCGCCTCCTGATTTCGACGACGCCGACCTAATCGCACCGCCTTCTCTACTCCCTAGCACTCGAGGAAGGTTTCCAAAGCTTCTTTCAGTCATTCCGCCACCTTCGTTCTCCTTGAAACACCGGCCAGTTCTTCTTTCGCCGACACTTACGAGCCACCTTCCGACCCTATCCAGCCACCATGCCTCCACGAACTAAGGTCATGGCTGCCAAGAAGACCACGTGGCCGACACCAGCATTCTCATATTCGTCCGACACCGACGATGAGGAGTACGGGCCGACGCCTACACCTCCATCTCACCGGCCATCTTCAGCCATGCCAGGAACTTCATCTCGTCATGGGCGCACATCCGCCAGTCGATCACAGCCATACACCTCTCCCCCGAATGAGTTCGGGATCATCTTTCGCGATGCTGGCCAGGAACAACGCTATCAGATATTGCATCAGCGCCGAGTTCTCAACACGAGGTATCTTGATAGAGGTACACTGCAGATGCTTGGGATGCAAAGGGATGTCGACATGATGTACGCCACAGTGGGTCTGGAGTAGTTCCAGTGTCTATTTTCTCCCACTTATGTTGGCGTGACGTTGGAGTTCTTGAGTTCTTTGGAAGTAAAAGCAGATCCTATTCTAGAGGATGACCCAGGGCATTTAACATTTTGATTAGGTAATATCGAACACAGCCTAACTCTTTCACAGTTGCGTAGTATATATGGTTTTCCGGAGCCATGTGTTCGTAGAGTCCCCACTGAGTTCAGAGAGCAGGGTTTCTGGGGCGCAATTACCAACGAGCACATCTACTCTACTCGCGTGGCCTGTGCATCTAGCTTATGCAACCCAGTGATCAAGTATGTCCACCGCGTGTTGGCCAACACCCTATTTGGCCGCGGTGAGAATGATGGTATGGTTCGGCAGACTGAGCTATTTTATCTCTGGTGTATGCTTCATAGTTTCAGAGTGGACTCTGGGTACTATCTGGCAAAGCAATTCAGCTGCGTCGCCCGTTCTTTGAAGGGGGCGATAGTGATTGGCGGCTTGATCACACCTTTGGCAATTTCTCTGGGCATCATCCCCTACGGCACATTGGAAGCTACTGGCAGCAACAAGCTCGACATTGTGTCTTGTGTTGCCATCAAGCTAATCATTCACAAGGGTGATTCATATTGCATGACATTCAAAGGGAGCCTATTCTGCCTACCCTTGCCGAACCCAGAGCGCACATCAGTCAGAGTCTGTGGAAACTGGCATATCCAGCTAGTTGAGGACGCACAGCCCGATCCAGTCGACACCGCACCACCAGCACCAGGCACCTTTTCTTTTGGCGGCACCTCTTCTCACGATTCTATGATGTCTGTATTGCAGGAAATTAAAGAAGAGCAACTCCATCAACGGGAGATGATTGATCACCTGGACACCACCGTTACCCACATCCAGTAGAACCAATCTTCGCATTGGGAGTCCATGGAAGCACACTTGCAGAGACAGCAAAAAATGATGGGATCGGGTGGGAAAAGCTCTCTGCGATGGACGAGCGCCTCTCCTTCATCAATGAGGAAAACATGGCTCGCATGGACATCTCTTCTAACGAGGAGGCCGACTATAGCGCACGCGGGAAGAGCAAGAGCTCCCGAGCATCTGGCTCTCGCTTACGCAACCGGAGGTAGCCCCCCATCAGCATCAGTGTCATCATCCACTCCTCTCACATCATGGTATTGCATAGAGGACTATGCAAACTTTTAGAGCGGGTGAGCTTTCTATACTCTGGTTCCTATTTTCTTACTCCATGTGGCTATTTGTCTGTGATCGCTTGACTTTGCTATGTTTGGATGGATACTTCTATTCTGTGATGGATATTCTGGCATTATATCTTATATGCCATCTTATTCGTGGGCCTGGTCCACTTCTTCAGGCCCCACTCTGTGACAGACTTGTATGACATTATTTTTCCTGCTTGTGTCCGCACTTTGTTATGGTTGTTATGCTTTTCATTCATGCTGTGTAAATTTTTCCATGAGTTTGAGTTTGCATGTGTGTAAGTCTTGTCCTATGATGGCTATTTCAAAATTTTGAGTATTTTGAGTTGAATGCATAATTGGGTAGAAATGATCAAAGAATTAAGTCTGGAGTAATACCTCCTTGTTAGAGATACTTTTTGATCATGTCCATTTATTCTATGATTTTGAAATTTTCTGATTTGGATTGGTTTGAGTTGTTCATTAGTGGGTCAAACATTTCTATGATTGTTAAATCAACTAATGCTTGCAACTTACATGAGAATCATATTGAAACACACATTCACTTAGTTATTCTTTTAATTCCCTTCTGTTGTTGGGGAGACACTGCATTTGTCCAAAAGGATATGTTTTCAACTATTGTTATAAAAGAGAGAGAGAGAGAGAGAGAGAACACCCTTGGATTCCTCTACTTGGCACTGCGTAAAATTGGCAGTGGTACTGAAGGACATGAGTTGAAATCTAAGGTATGTGAAGTTGAAATCAATAAAGAGACTCCTCTACTTGGTATTGCGAAAAATTGGCAATGGTACCTAAGGTTATGAGTTGAAGTCAATTGCAATAATTAGTGCATCATACCCTGATGGGACAATTGAGTTAACCCCAACGATTTGAATAGGGAAGATTGGAATTGCATGAGTGTTATGTGTTGGCTTGATTGAATCCTATGTTTGCTGCTTCCTAGGTTGTTTGGCATCTAGAAATTGTGGGAATAAACTGTTGAACACTTTGAAACAACTATTTACTTGATTTCTCCTGATTAGATTTTGGAATGTTATTAAATAATTCTCTAACTTGGATGTATGCCTCAACCCAAATGATTACTCTTACTCCTATCATGTGTTTCACCTTATTTTATTGCTTGATGACAAGCAAAGATTTAAGTCTATAGTATTTTGATACCTCGCATTTTGGTAGTAATTTTGATGGTCATTTCATGATAAATCTAGGCTTATTTTGACACTTTTATACTCTTTATAGGCTTATTTCCTTCATATCTTCAGAATCTTCACTTTTTGGTGCTTTTGTGGAATTTCAGGTAAAATCACCCTTTTTCGACGTATTTTGGAGATTCTAAAGTCATGAGACGATTTCTTATGCGAAAATAAAGCTACACGTCAAATTTGGCCCAAAACGGAGTTAGCTTGAAAAATACGGCCAGGTGAACCCCATGGGGTTCACCATCCCAGTCGCTAGCCGGCAGAACACTCCAGAGAGCTTCACGGCCGGGTGAACCCCACTGGGTTCACCAGATCTCTTATAAGCCGAGAACTTCACAGAGAGAATCACGGGCAGGTGAACCTGGCAGTGTTCACCCGTGATTCCAACCCAGTCGCGAGCGAGACCGAGTTTCACTCGGTTTTTCCCTGATTTCTCACTCGTTTAGAGTCCGAATTTGGCAAGTAAGGTGTCTATAGAAAGCTCTTTCAGAAGCAAATGCATAGGATATAAAAGTCCTAATTTTCTTGCCGTAATTGTAAAGTAATCGAGGGGACAAATCGGTTCGGGCGGAAGAACATGACGATGAGGTGATTTCTAGAGATTTTCGGAGATTGAGACACGAGATCATCACGATTTCTTCAGGATTCCTTCGGTTCATCATATTCTTCCTCTCAAATTCATGTCCTTGTACTTTTCTTTTCATTAAAAGAGAGATTCTGAATGTTTTAATGTCGATTGTAGTGTAAACCCTATTTCGGGGCTTGGTTGAAACCCGTTGACGAATTTAATCGCAAACTTTATCTCTATTATGTTATTTGGATTGTGTTGTGAGCATATTTTACTTTGAAGTATTTATTTCTTGATCTTACCTTGGTCGAGTACTTTCACGTGTTAGCCGTTACGATTCATATCGAGAGAAGGATCGTAAGTGTGGAATCCCTTAGTAAAACTTGTGAGAACCCGACACGAGAGTGCTTGGTCTCACTCGAGGGTTTTATAATCTGCCATGGAACCCATTGGGTTCGTTTTAGAATGACCCACAGCGAGAGTAGGAGGTCGATCTAAGTCAAACACTAGGGTGTACACTCGAGAGAGGGCACCTTGTACCTTAGGGTTAGATTCCTTGTGCAAAATCAATAATCCAAATGACCGACATCTGCCTTGTGTGATTAAAGTAGTCATCGTGGTGAAAACCAAAGCCCCGATATCTCTCTTGTATTTAATCCCTACCGTCGTAGCATTGATTGCTTGTTTTCGATTTCTGCTTTCAAAACCCAATTTCGATTTGCCTAGCTATTAGGACTCATATTTTCTGGTACTCAACCTTGTTCCCTATGGGATTCGATATCTTTTATATTACTTCGACATAACCGTGCACTTGCGGAACATGTCAATTACACTCTTTCGACGGTGTAATCCGATATCAATCTAGATCAGCGTCCTACTTTCGTGGCTCACCGTACTTAGATTGATCCATTATGTTCAGAGATATTATAAGTTTCCTCACACAAATCTTGCCCAATTTCTTGACAGGTTAGAGCATGATCGATAAGGTAGATCTAGCGTCACAATTCACCTTTCGGTCCTTCTTGCAGCACGGCGCCCAAGAAAAGTAATTGCGTGATCAAGGCAAAACTAGCAGTAAAATAGCATAGATCGAATAAACACGAAATAAAATTACATTAGCTATAAGAAAACAAGTTTGAAAATAAGATACAAACAACGAGACTACACCCTTAGTTCCGATGAAAAGATTACACTATCATAGCGTTGTTAAGTACAATCTCTAAGATAGAAGATACGAAAGTGAAGACAGAAAGTAAAAGAAGGCAAACTCTTCAAGAAAAGGGCAGCGATTCTTCTCCTTCAAGCCTTCTAGAGTGGCACAAAAGAGCCTTCTTTCTTCTCCCAAGATTTTCACTAAAGTCTCAACCCCTCACTATAATGACAAAGTTATGGCTCTTTTAAGTTTGGGTGCGCAGGGGAGAATTACGGCTGTAATTATTATTACGGCCATGCCGGTAATTCTGAGTTTGGTGCTCTTCGACTCTTCAAATCTTCATACACTTATGGGCCTTTAGATACTCGTCGTTTTGACTCCAAGAACGCCCAAAACGGAGTTAAAACGAGTGAGTTATGCATATTTAATACGGGCCATTAATGTGCACATGAAAATTACGGGTGTAATGAAGATTATGGCCACGCTCATAATTTTGGTAGAAAACTCCATTTCGTTTGAAATTTTGCGGGCGTGCTGGCATTTGACTCGTCTTTGATTCTGGCCATAGTTTGACGTCAGAAGTTGCCGGTGGGAATATTACGGGTAGGCAGAAATTACGGCCATAGCCATAATGTTGTCTGTTAAAGGTTTCTTCGCCCAAATGATTTCCAATGAGAAAATTAAGAGCACACCTTCAAAGTATGATTACGCTTGCATAATAATGGGCTTTTTTTAGCAATTCAACTGAGAATTATGGCCATAATGCAGATTATGGCCTCGGCCGTAATTTCAGAAATTAGCCCCTTTTGAAGCGAAATTTCTTGTCAAGATCCTTGATTCACTCAGGAACATAAATATGCTTCCAATTAGCTCAAAAAGTGAGTAAATTGTCCTGTATTCATTGAATGAGACAAGAAGTGAAGCTTCTGAACAAAATCAATAAAATAAGCTGGAAAGAGATGTAAAAGCATGATATTATGTCTCGATTCGCATGTAAATACTAGTCTAAAAGACTATAAAAATACGAGACATCAGTGCTCATGGAGAGAGGACCGGGGAACGCACAACCGATTACCAAACACAAGATAACCATCGTGGAGATGGTAAGGCAAGTCCAGGGGGTCATCGGCAAGGAGCCGGGCGAAGGTCAGACCAAAATCAGGGCAGTCAATGTACTTGGCGCGGATGTGGTCCAACGTGGGGATCGACGTGGACAAGACACACAACAGGGATCAGACGCGACTGAGGGCGTCGGCCACCAGATTTTCCTTTCCGGCTTTGTGAGTGATCACAAAGGTGTATTGCTGAAGAAACTCAACCCACTTCACATGGCGAGGGGCAAGTTTCTTCTGCGCGGTAAGGAAGGAAAGGGCTTGGTGGTCACTGAACAAAATGAACTCCTTGTGTAGGAGGTAGTGACGCCATTATCGGAGGGACTGGACGATGGCGTAGAACTCCTTGTCGTAAGTGGAGTACCGCTGTCGCACCTTGTTCAGCTTCTCGCTGAAGAAGGCTACGGGGTGGCCCTCCTAACTAAGGGTCCCGCCGATGCCAGTGCCGGAGGCATCGCACGCGACCTCAAAAACATTTGAGAAGTCAGGGAGACGGAGGACCAAGGTCGAGGTCATGATATCTTTGAGGGCAGCGAAGGCACAACTAGCTGCAGGGGTCCATGCGAAGGCCTCGTGTTTGGTGCAGGCCATCATAGGAGAAGCGATGGTGCTAAACCCCTTAATGAAGCGGCGATAGAAGGCTGCGAGGCCGAGAAAGCTACGGACCTCGGTAACGGACTTGGGTTCCGGCCATTGGTGAATGGCCTCGACCTTGGCGGGGTCGACCATGAGGCCTTGGTTGGACATAATGAACCCCAAGAACTGAACTTAGGACTCAAGGAATGAACATTTCTTGGCGTTAAGGAACAAGCATTCCTTACGCAGAATTGCAAAGGTCAACCAAAGGTGCTCAAGGTGGTCATCACGGGTGCGACTGTAAATGAGGATATCGTCAAAGTAGACGACCAGAAACTTCCCAATGTAGGGCCGCAGGGTCTGACTCATGAGACGCATGAAAGTCGAGGGCACATTGGTAAGGCCGAAGGGCATCACAAGCCACTCATAGAGGCCGTCCTTCATCTTGAAGGCTGTCTTCCACTCATCACCCTCGCGGATGCGGACCTGGTGGTATCCGCTCCGGAGGTCAAGCTTGCTAAACCAACACGCGCCGGAGATAAGGTCAAGCATGTCGTCCAACCATGGAATGGGAAACCGGTACTTGACCGTGATGTGATTGATTGCGCAGCAATCAATGCACATCCGCCACGAACCATCCTTCTTAGGCGTGAGAAGGGTTGGAATTGCGCAAGGACTAAGGCTTTCACAGATGAAGCCTTTGGCAAGAAGATCATCAACCTGACGTTTGAGCTCCGTGTGCTCAGTGGGGTTGAGACAGTGATGGGGAAGATTGGGCAAAGATGCCTCGGGGACAAGATCAATGACATGCTGAATGTCACGGTTCAGGGGAAGGCCTATGGGCAAATCGGCCGGGGAGATGTCAGAAAACTCTTCCAACAAGGCAGTAACCTCCATCGGCAAAGGGGCTGGAGGAGGCAAGGGCGTGGAGGTGACCTCGCAGACCATGAGGGCATAGACCACGTTGGTCTCATGGGCTTCTTGGACAAGGGAGCTCGGTCGGACCAAGGCGACGGCCTTGGGTGCAGGTAGGGCCGAAGGCAAGGGTGTAATGACGCCCTTCGACGTGGAGGCCCACAACTCCTTGGGCAGAGTTGGGGTCAAACAGATTTTACGTCCCTCGTGGTGGAAGACGTAGGTGTTGGACTGGGTGTAATGGATCATGTCGCGGTCATAGAGCCAAGGGCGGCTAAGAAGAACGTGAGCGACGTCCATGGAGGCGACATCGCACCACACCTTCTCCGAGTAATCTCCAAAGTAGATGGGGACCTGACATCGGTGGGTGATGGGGAGGCTAGTCGTATCGACCCAAGCGATCGAGTACGGCTGTGGATGGGGCTCGAGGGGAAGGCCGAAACGGGTGACCGCCGTCCGAGAGACGACGTTGAGGCTGCTACCTCGGTCGATCACAATCTTGCACGAGTGTCCATTACACTTGATGTAAGTGTAAAAGATACTTATACGCTTCCAATCTTCGGACGGAGGAGGGGTGTGGACAAGGGTGCAGCGTACTACCAAGGCAGGGTGTGGGCTCGACTCCTCATCGGAGTAACACTGTGGGCCAACCTCTTGGGGTGAGGAAGGCGCAAGAGGGGTAGTGGACTGTGGGTCTGGGTCGCGCGGAGCGGACTGTCAGTATGGGTCAGACGGAGCGGCCGCTATGTGCAAGGAACAATGCGGACAATCCCGGTTGAAGTGACCGGTTTGACCACAATGTCGGCAAGGACCGGGTGGAACGGCAGAGACGGGCGCCTTGCCCTTCTCCTCCCAAGTCAAGCGAGGTGGGGGCGCCTCACGGGGAGCGTCCCGAGGGGACCGACGGGGACCGGTGTGGTTTGGCCGAGGGGCCGCCTCGATGCGAGGAGGTGGGGCTGACGCCGGAGGCGCGTAAGCGGGATGACGCAGGGGACCCGACTCCACACGAGTGCACGCAAAGCGTAGGTCCTGCTTGATATCACGAGCATGGTGAAGGGTCAAGATGACCGAGTCAAGGCCGTGAGAAGGCAGCATACGACGGATCTCATCATGAAGGCCGCACTTGAAGCAGGACAAGGTGAAGGCCGGGCCTTCCTTGAGGTTGCACCTAATGCCGAGCTCGTCGAAGCGAGTGTGGTACTCGTCGACGGAGTCGGGACCTTGGGTTATTGCGCAATACAAATCGAGGAGCTGCTGTCTATAGGTAGGGGGCATGTACTTATCCTTCAGCCGATAACACATCTCCTCCCACTGAGTGATGGGGGGAAGACACTGATCAAAAGTTGACACTCTACGTTGGTCCAATACAACCGAGCGGGGCCAGCGAGTAAAAGACGCACATAGCTGACCTTAAGGTGGTTGGACATGGCACTCCACTCAAAGTAGTTATCTACAACAGCCACCCAATCAAGGAAGGTGCGGGGGTCAAGACTACTGTTGAAGATAGGTGGGTCAATGCACGTGAGCCGGCGGACCTCGTCGTCCTCGCGGCTACGCGGAGGTGGGCAACGTGGGGGAGGAGCCTTCTCAGCCCACGCAGACTCTTCAGCAAATGGGTCGAACCGGGGAGACTCAATGGCTTGCATGTGCAGCAGGGCCAACGGAGGTGGAGCGCTTAGTGAGGGCTAACCCTCAGCAGGTTTAGACCGGAGTTCCGCTACTTGGTCCGTAAGATGTTGGACCAACGACATTAGATGCTGAAACATGGTCTTCATTGCTTCCAAGCGTGTGGACAGCGATTCGACCGACTCTAGCCTAGGGAGAGGACTCTCTTCAGTCGAGGCGGGCACTTGGGTAGATGGGTTTTGATATGAGGTGCCTGATCGAGTGGTCATGATGCTGAAAATGCATATGGATGCGGAAATCAAAATCGAAGAAGCTGAATGAAATGCAATGAAGAGATCAGCGGAGCTAGACAAGAGTTAGCTCCAACCTCCCTCTGGTACCAAAATTTCACGCAGCGGGTGTGGGGGTCCTTAAATCTGTACTCTAAGGGGACTAGACGATGATGCAGGAAACGGAAGAGGGTCTTAAGACGAGGGAAGTGAAACGTGTGTGATCGGGAAAGCCATGAGAAAACCGATGAGAACAGTGAGAAGACATTCTTTGAGCAATACTAAAACATGCGGAGAGAACAACGGTTCAAATACCAAGGAAACTACTCACTTTCTTGTAGAGCCAATTTTCTTTTAGCAAGCGCGCGTGATTCGAGCCTCCACGATGCTATGAGAGAGGCACTCCGCCAGCCCAAAACTAGAAGCCGGAAGCATAGGAACCAAAAGCGAGAACGTTGAAAAGGACCCGGAGCCCGGGGGGGGGGGGGGGGGTTCTCCGAGTGTTTTGATTGAAAGCCGTAAATGCATAATACAAGACGAGAGGGGCAGTTCTCTAGGCGAGCGTCTCAAAGTTTGGAGGACCTAGGCCTTCGCATGGGGGAAGGCGTCTACTACAACCAAAGCTGAAACTAACACAACCCTCAGCCCTCTTTTATAGATGAAGAGGGAGGGGAGGAACACATGACTCTCACATGGGGCTTGTTGAATAAGACAACCAGCCCTAACTAACTAAAAGAAGGTCAAGATACCCTCTAACAACCTGAAAAGTTATCTAACAAACAAAAGTAACTACCAACTACTGCAGGGGAATGTGCCGACGGGATGGAGCGCGTGATCTGGGGCGTTGGGCCGCTGAATGGGCCGACGTAGGTGGGATACTCCATCTCCGAGAATGCCACGATGAAGGAACAGAAGTGGCTGATCGCTGTTGCTTCATCATGAGCTGGTTTTGAACATTGGTGGAGATCTCTTGGGCCGAGTTGAGGACTCGGTTGTTGTAGCGATCCTGTGTCGGGTCTTGGGGCGGCCCTCTTGGTATGTTGATGGGGTGGAGAGGCTCTAATGATGTGGGGGAGGCCACATGGATGGAGCAGATGGGGCATGTCGTGGTGGGAGAGGGGCTCATCAAGCCCACAAAAGGGTCTGGGGGGTGCGAGGACCATTGTCAGCATCGAACGGGATGAAGAACGACACCTTTGCATTTTCTGGGGCTGAACATGGCCTGGCCATGTTGGAGATCACGGCCATGTTCATCTTCTGCTTTCTGGGCCGAGGTGGACATGGGCGGTGGCACGGGTGTGACGGATGCCGTGGCGAGCTCGGGGTCCTGGGGCAATGCAAAGACAGCCTGACCATGTTGGGCGGCACAGCTGTGCTTGGCGGCGACAAATTGACCCGAGACTTTCATGGGTGGAGGCATGGGTGTGATGGAGGCCGTGGCGAGCTCGGCGTCCTAGGGCGATGCGAACACGGCTTGGCCGTGTTGGGCGGCACGGCCATGATGGGCTGTGGTAGATTTTCCCGAGACTTTCACGGGCGGAGGCACGGGCGAAGCTGGGGCCGTGAAGTTCCTGGGCTCGCTAAACACGACATGGCCGTGTTGGGGGACATGGCCATGATGGGAATCTGGGACTTCGGCCGAGGCATTCACGGGATGTGGCACGGGTGTGGCAAGGGGCGTGTCGGCGTTCGCGTACCTGGCCGACCGTGTCACGGCCGTGTCGAGGAACACGGCCTGGCCGTGTCGGGTCCTATAGTGCTTCGTTTTGGCCGAAATTTGCATGGCTTCTTCATCAGGTCCGGGGGAG
Organism: Costus lasius; assembly: GCA_027563935.2. NCBI lineage: Eukaryota > Viridiplantae > Streptophyta > Magnoliopsida > Zingiberales > Costaceae > Costus > Costus lasius. Next base: position 24,667,917 of record CM050452.1, read on the forward strand.
TCTGTCTAAGTGTCTTCTGGAGGGGATGGGCAACATTCATAGGCGTCTATGACTCCGTCAATGGTGCACTCTTGCAGAAAAGGTAAATTCTTTGGCTCATAAATTAAATACTTTTAATATGCACCCTGTTATGAGATCTTATTCTTCTATTAGTTGCGATATTTGTGGATGTTTTGATCATTATACTTCTGATTGCCAATTTTTAATTCCTCAAAATCCCAATTCACCATGGTAACAAGATGATCAGTATCATTCTAGATGGGAAAATCAAACTTCTTTTTATGATGATCACTCAAACAATAATTCAGAACCATACTTTGAGGATACTGAAAAATTTAGGTTAAAATCCATGCTTGAAAAATTCATGACAAATCAAAACCAGATCATGACAAATCAAAGTAAGAAAATTGAAGATCTTAAAGGGATAGTGATGTAGCAACTAATAGGTGAGGGGGTCCTTAAGCCATACTCTAGGGTTTTACACAATGCGCGATAAAACGGGAAAGGGTCATGAGACGAGGGAAGAGAAAATGCGTCAAAAAAGTGCAGGGAATCCGGTAGATAGCACAACGAAATAGCGACGAGTTCGATTAGGGTAACACGAATGCGAATGAAGAGAACGGCACCCAACTAAAATAATGCAACGCACTAACCTCGTAGCAATTTTAGCAATTTCCTGCAACTCACTCAGCACGTTTAAGCGTAGCTCGCGTTGGGGGACTGCAATTTCGTGCGGTTTAGCTCGCGCGCCTATGAACCTGAAACAAACCAAGAACAAGAGATCCGACCACGCCTCCGATGGCGGATGGCTGGGGGTGAAGGATCGAAGAAAAGCACAGCGAAGGAATGCGATGAAAACGTAAAGAAAACAGGCGAACCTGACCCACCGGAAAGGTAGGATTTACTTCTTATAAAGCGGGGAACACAAGCTGGAAACACGTCGAGTCGAGACACCGGTCGCCTACTCTTACAAACTCCGAAGGCAAAGCGACTTCACCCTCCACACAAGCTGGAAGCCCTCTTGCTCACCAGGAGATCTCTACCTCTAAGAGAACTAACTAACACACTCGCCCTACCTCCTCTTTTATAGAATAAGAGGGGTGGGAACAAACAAAATGCATAAGAGACAAGGAACTTTAACCACCTAACAACTATTGCAGGCCACTAAAGTGGTCAAGCTACAACTACAAGACAAAGATTAACAAACTACTACCTAATATTCTTCGAAGCTGGTAGCATGATCTTGTGTCATCGTACAGGGGCGGCTTAGACGCGCTCGGAACACATGGCGACAAAACAGTAGAATTTGGATGTTGTGGGCTAAGTTACCACCGTGACGGCTCGATCTTGGGCTGAGTTACTGATGAGATTGAGCGGCCCACTCGAGGATGGGTCCTCAGTCGGTTGGCTCATAGTGTCCTTGGGTTGAGTCACCTCGGTTTGGGTGGAAAGGGGGCTAACGAAGCCCATGAATTGATCCGGAGGCTTGCTCTGGCTTTGGGATCGCTGGATTATCACCTTGTTGGGCTCCTTTGGATCATCATGAGGTGGAGCAACAAAGTAGGGGGGGTGGTGCACGTCGAAATGGGGTCGTCGGGGCCTGATCTGATCTTCAGGGGCAAACACGGCCTGCCCGTGTGACGCAGCGGATGTATAGGATGGTTCCTTAGAGCAGTACTCTACGGTGGGGGAGACTTATGATGCGGAAATCCGGGAGAGGGTCTTGAGATGAGGGAATAGAAAGCATGCTCAATCGATGGAAACCCGCAGAGAAAATTGATGGAAACAGCGCAAGATGTAGCTTGAGCAACACTCGGGGCGACAAGAAACCACGGATTGAAACTCTAATGGAAAATACTCACATCGATCGCGGAGCCAATGTTTGTTTTTTTTTTTTGCAAGCACACGCGCACGCCCTTCACAATGCTATGGCAAACAACCAAGCTTACTCGTCCAAGACACAATGCAGCAATATGAACACGCAAAGGACCCGGCGCCCAAGCGGGGTTCGCCGGGTATTTTGATTGAAAGCTGAAAAGAAGCATACAAAGCAGAGCCGAAGGAACTCTAGGCGAGCTCCTCGGAGTTTTGCTGGACCTAAGGCCTTGCAAGAGAAGGCGCAAACTACAACGAAAACTGAGAACACACAATACCCTCAGCCCTCTTTTATAGAACAAGAGGGAGGGGAAGCACATGACACTCACATGAGAGTGGTTAGGGAACAAGACAACACACTTTAACTTCCTAAAAGAGAGTCAAGATGCTCTCCAACAACCAAAAGTAACTAACTAACTACTGCAGCGAATATGCCAAGTGAGAGCGCGTGTGACTCGGCGCGTGGGCCGCTGAATGGGCCATGGTCGGTGGGCTACACCATCTCCGAACAGGCCACGATGAAGCAACAGAAACGGCTGATCGTGGGCTAATTCTGGACATTTGTAGCAGTCTCTTGGGCCGAATTGAGGACCCAATTGTTGTAGCGATCCGTTGTGGGGTCCTGGTGCGGTCCTTGTATCCTTAGCGTGATGTTGAGGGGGTGGAGAGACGTTGTCGATGCAGCCGAGGCCACGAGGAGGGAGCGAACAGGGCACATCGTGGCAGTAGAGGGGCTCGTTGCGCCGATAAACCGGTCTGGAGGGTGCGAGAACCGTTGCGAACGTCGAATGGGAAGAGGAATAGTCTCTTTGCAATTTCTGGGGCGGAGCACGGTCTGGCCGTGCTTGGCGTCACGGCTGTGTTCGGCGTCTGGGTTGCTAGCCGAGAACTTCATGGGCAGTGTCATGGCTATTAGGGTATGCCCTTAACGCCAATGTTTGAGGCTTTGGGTTATTTTCAGTATCATGTATAAACAATATAAAGGCAATTGTTGTTATTCAAATTGTTACATTATCTGCTGTTGTATGTATACTTCTGAGTAATGTCTCAATGATGGTCAGCTTAGCTGACATTCAGTATTGTCCTTAGTCGAGATATCTCGGTGAACATGAGACAGCCTTGGTATGATTGAGACTAATATGTGTTCTAATCTTATAGGATGCTTCGAGCATGGAATAAGATTTAGACACATAGGTGCATTGGATGTACTGGACTGACCCTACTTAGGATATTCAATTGTTTGTCACAATGTGAATAATCCTTGTATGCAAGCAAGTGGCATATTCCCTCTGACTTGAGATCACTTGTGTTTCTAAGTGATGATTGGCATTATCTTGAGATAGTTCAATATCATTTGAAATATAATGGTTAAGGATTATCTTGGATAGTGGGCATGAGTCATGTTAGGTTACTTGTGATAGATAAAGGATTGCCTCTCCTAGTTGGGGTGTGATGTTCTAATGGGGTCCCCTGGATGAAATGGTTGAGAATGTGTAAGGCCATACCCAGACGACTATGTTCGTCTGACCTAACCATTTTCATCATGTTGGAATCATAGGCTTGACACGCTTGTCCAATGAGAACATCCAGTGGCAAAGGGAAACATGTATGCCAAGTGAATTAGATTCACACTTGTGTTATGGTTTGGGAGTAGTCTTGGAAGACTTTTTTCTTCATATCGGGAGACAGTGATGTGTTGCTAGATACCCCTCTCTAGTCGTGATAACGTAAGTTACCGTTACTGACATTGAAGGAAACCCTTAGGGTCGCACAATTTGGTGATATGGCTTACTTATGTCAGATCGTGTGGACTGGAATTATTCTAGTTCATTTTAAAGGAATTTAAGCTCTGATTAAAAGTGAGATCTAGTCTTATCATGTTTGATTGATTAGGACATGTGATCGGTAAGCTTTGATCGGAGGATTGAGGCTTGATCGTAAAGATCAGGGGTTCAATGTGATGTGTGGTTAGATCTTGAGCCATTTGGTTCAAAGAAGATTATAACCAGGGCTGGTTTAATTTGGTGCTTAAACCAAATTAAGATTGAACCGGTTCACTTGTGAACGCATGGTTCAATTTAAGAGGAGTTAGTGATCGCTTAAAGGGAGTAACATTTTCGGTTCTTACTATATGTGGTGGCCGAATTTTTCCCTTTGTGCGCACCCCACAGTTTTGCTTCTTGCTCTCGCCTTTCTCCTCTCTTCGTTCTCGTGTGTGAACCATCTTCATGCAAGGAAGAGAAATTCAACCAGCCAAGGGCGCACATCATCCTTTGAAGAAACGATCAGGACTCCTTGGTGTCTTTGCTAGCACAAGGAACACAAAGGAAGAAAGTCTTTCTCATCTTGTGTGTGACTTCTTTGGAGAAGAGGCGCTCGCCCCTTACATCTTCCAAGCCGCCTCTTACATCATGGCAATGGTAATACTCTAACTTGCTCTATACAAGTTACACAAGGTTGATCATGTGCTCATGTCATGCGATCCTAGAATTTCCGCTGCAACAAGTTTTGTTTTTCTGAATAATGCTTGTGACCTAGGTTCACTCTCAGTGGTATCAGAGCGCTAGGTTTTTATGACTTGATGCATAAGGTTGCCTTCTTGTGATCCATGTTTAAGTTATTGGGTAGATCTTGTTTATGTTCACATGCAACTACATGATGCAAAGTTTACATACATAGCTTGCGCATATGATGTTAGATGAATCATTACATACATTGTTTGCGCATGTATCATAGTTGTTTTTCAAACTAAATTATCTTCATGCGCGACTTCACTAGATCTATCTGTGCGCCTACTTCGAACACTTAGACGGGTTAACAGTTCTGAAGTCGTTAGTCAAGAATGGACCCAACAGCCTAATCAGACTATCTGACAGCCTGGATGGGCGGCTGGATAGCACCTGTGCGCAAGCTGTACAGGTGGCTATAAGCCGACTGCAGAAGGGCGTGTAGCGATGTCTGTTTGAGGCACCTAGTGAACGATCATGATTATGGCCCGGGGTCACACCTGCTTGCTGGAAATCATGTGGGACGTTCAGCCCTTAAGGCATGCATAGTCGACCATTGGGTCGACGCAAGTCGGTTATGACTGGGTGCATGCAAGGGCAGTGGGTCTGACTTGGTCTGACGAGTGGATATCTGTCAATGGACCGTTGTAAGGTAGTAGGGCACATAAGGAAATAAAATTGATGCCATGGGTGTTTTCAAAAATTTTATTTCTGATTGGATCACATGTTGTACATGTTTAACATGTTGCATTGTGTACATTGGGTGTTTATTTAATCTTATGTGGGCTGCCCTATTTTGTATGCTGTACTGGGGCCTGCGTGCCTGGAAATTAATATATTTGATGTGATCTGCGAGTCACATTTGAAATTATTAAAATGTATAATTGACCTGCGTGTCAAACCATGTCTAGATAGTTTTTAAAATGTAATTTGATCAGACATGAGCACACAACACAAATGGCAAAAGCGTTTGCAGCTATTCGCGTCACTAGGTGGGAGGTCTAGAGTTCGACTCTAGAACAGGCGCATTCTATCTGGTGGGCGCATTAAGGCTGCAGATGGCGTTTGGGCCCAGGCTGGGCCAGATGAGGTACAAGAGTCCCCATAAAGAGCTCAAGTAAAGACTTTAGTTAAACTAGGGTTTTACTTAAATTTTATGGGCGTTTACCACATAAGATAATGGTGCTTTCTATTTACTGTTTTAAGTAATATTAGCACATGTATGTTTTATTCTTCTGCTATCACTATAGAATTTGCATGATAGTAAGAAGATAAAAGACCGATAAAATCCAACGTCAATATCAAGCTTTCGATTGCCTTCTGACGCGAAACCTCACTCTTCTGACTATCGTTGGGGCCGTGTTGTACCCACTCAGTGGGCACGCCCAGCTATCTTCAGACGGTGCGCAATTACACCAACATGCTACAGAGAAGGGATTTATCGCTTCTCGTTGCTCAGCATAGCACGTAGTGGTCCAGGAAGTAGGTCAGGTCAGCTTGACCATATAGGCTACAAGTTGAGCACATAATAGCTATATGGAGGTAGCCATCTGAGGAATCAGAAACTGTGTTGTACCAACTCAGTTGGCACAGTCTTCTGGATTGCCTAGATGAAGGGGAATCGCACGGGTTGGCGATTGCCATGGATTGCCTACCAGTGATTAGTGCTTGAACTCTCTGTGCATCTTATCTCGCCTGAGCGGGACGCGGAGATTAAGTATGAAATCTGGATCCCATCTCACTAAAAGAGTTTGACTCTTTCGGGCTGTTTTATTGGATTTTCAGTCAGATAAAATAGTGAGAAGAGAATCACTCTTAAGTCCTGGAATGATTCTAACATGGATATTGACCTTGTTGTTCTTGCTATGTTGTAGATTCCTGCAGCAACGAACACCACGGGGCTCAACTTGCGATCCATATTGGAAAAGGAGAAGTTTGCTGGGCCAAACTTCTCAGACTGGTACAGACAGCTGAAGATTGTCCTCAAAGCTGAGAGGAAGCTGTACGTCCTTGAGTCGGCAATGCTGGCACAACCCGCTGCGAACGCCGCAAGGGCGGTTCGAGATGCTTATGAGAAGCACGTCAGTGATAGTACTGATGTCGCTTGCCTTATGCTTGCGTCAATGACGCCCGAGCTACAGCGTCAGCATGAGGATTTGTCTGCTATTGATATTATAGCAAATCTGAAAATGCTGTATGCTGCACAGGCAAGGACAGAATGCTATAACTTGACGAAACTTTTCTTTCATAGCAAACTGACTGAAGGAAGTCCAGTGGGAGCTCACGTACTCAAGATGATTGGGTACAAAGAAGTTCTAGAGAAACTGGGTCATACCATCAATCAAGAACTTGTTGTAGACATTATCTTGCAGTCTCTTCCGGCTTCTTTCGATGCGTTCATCATTAATTTTAATATGAACAAAATCGACTGTACTCCGGCAGAATTACTGAATATGCTCTGCACAACAGAGCAGACTCTTGAGAAGGGAAAGCCTTCATCCTCTGTCTTGATGGTTCCTTCAAGGAATAAGAAGAAGGGGAAGAAGGGCAAAGCCCCTATCAAGAGCTATAACAAGGCTTTGAAACAAAAGATAAAGAGATCAAAGGACAATAGATGTTTCCATTGTGGCCAACTAGGTCACTGGAAGAAGGACTGTAGAGCGCTCCAAGGAGAGAAGAAGGGAAGCAAACCTTCCACTTCTGGCTCAGGTATTTTCGTGACTGAAGTCATGGTTCCTTCTTCTATTTCATGGGTGTTGGACACTGCATGTGGAGTTCACATTTGTTCAAATGTGCAGGAACTCAAGAGAAGAAGACAGGTGGGACAGCATGAGGTGGACCTACGAGTTGGAAACGGGGCACGAGTTGCTGCTGTTGCTGTAGGAGAATATCACATCTCTTTACCATCTGGACTTGTATTAGAACTTGACAATTGTTACTTTGTACCAAGCATAACAAAGAATATTATCTCTATTCCTGCTCTTGTCAGGAAAGGTTTTTCATTTGAATGCAAAACTTCACAGTGCTGTATTTCATTTGATGGTATTGTTTATGCAACTGGATCGATTAACAATGGGTTATACATGTTGGACATGGAATGTTCTGTACATCAAATTGATAATAAGAAAGCCAAGCATGCTGATGATAGCACCTTGTTATGGCATAGTCGTCTAGGCCATATTAACAAGAAGCGCATTAAGCGGTTGCATGACTATGGACTGCTGGGATCATTCTCCTATGAGGAGCTTGATACATGCAAAGCTTGTTTAATGGGTAAGATGACGAAGACTCCTTTTACTAATAAAGGTGAAAGAGCTTCAGGTTTACTTGACCTTATTCACAGTGATGTGTGTGGGCCATTTAGTAAACATGCCAGAGGTGGCTATTCATACTTCATTACATTTACTGATGATTTCAGTAGGTATGGATATGTCTACTTAATGAGACATAAGAGTGAATCTTTTGACAAGTTCAAAGAATTCAAAAATGAAGTACAGAATCAGTTAGGCCGAAATATCAAGGCACTTCGATCAGATCGAGGTGGAGAATACTTGAGTCATGAGTTTAATGACTATCTGAAGGAGTGTGGGATCATCTCACAGCTCACTCCGCTGGGGACACCGCAATGGAATGGTGTGTCCGAGAGGAGGAATCGAACCTTATTGGATATGGTTCGGTCTATGATGAGTCAAGCTACTCTACCTTACTCCTTTTGGGGATTTGCACTGGAAACAGCTGCAAAGGTGCTAAACCGAGTGCCATCCAAGGCCGTTTCAAAGACGCCATATGAGTTATGGTATGGGAAACAGCCGAGCTTGACATTTATCAGGATCTGGGGTTGCGAGGCTTATGTCAAAAAGCTCGCCTCTGGGAAACTGGAAAGCAGATCTGATAAATGCATATTTGTCGGATACCCTAAAGAAACTAAGGGTTATTATTTCTACAATCCCAAGGAGAATAAAGTATTTGTTGCTCGAACGGCTATTTTTCTTGAGAAGGAGTTTCTTCTGCAAGAGGCCAGTGGGAGAGAAATAAAGCTGGATGAAATTCCAGAAGAGGGACAAAGTAGTCAAGCACAGTTGGATGAGCCTGAGCCAATAGATCAGGTTAATGTTCAACCTGAGGCTCAAACATCACGGGAACCGCGTAGATCGGGAAGGATTCGTCGTCAGCCTGAGCGCTATGACGGAGTCTACATCATTAATGATGAACCCCTCACTTATGCGGATGCGGTCAGTGCACCGGAGTCAGCAAGATGGCTTGAAGCTATGCGAGCCGAGATGGACTCCATGTCAGATAACCAAGTATGGGATTTGGTTGATCCGACTCCGGGAGTAATCCCTATAGGCTGTAAGTGGATCTTCAAAAAGAAGACAGACATGGATGGTAACATGCTTACCTATAAGGGCAGGCTAGTTGCGAAATGTTTCAAACAAATCTATGGGATAGATTATGATGAAACTTTCTCTCCTGTAGCCATGTTCAAGTCCATTCGAATTATTCTCGCGATAGCAGCATATTATGATTATGAGATCTGGCAAATGGATGTGAAAACCGCTTTCCTTAACGGAAAATTAGAAGAGGATGTGTACATGACACAACCTGAAGGTTTCATTAATCCGTCAGAACGTCATAAAATATGCAAATTAAAGAAGTCCATTTATGGACTAAAACAAGCATCGTGAAGCTGGAATATTCGTTTTGATGAATCAGTTTCTGAATTTGGTTTCATCAAAAATGAAGATGACCCGTGTGTATATAAAAGGTTTAGTGGGAGCGTGATTACTTTCCTAGTCCTCTACGTCGATGATATTTTAATCATTGGAAACGATATTCCTGAATTGCATGCAGTCAAAGCATGGTTAAGAAAATGTTTCCAGATGAAAGATTTAGGAGAAGCGACCTATATACTAGGTGTGAAGATCTTTAGAGATAGATCTAATAGGCTTCTCGGGCTGTGCCAGAGTACTTACATCGATAAGGTCCTGGAGAGATTCCATTTAGAAAATTCTAAAAGAGGATATCTTCCAGTCAGACATGGTCTGAATCTTTCAAAAGGCCAGTGTCCTCAAACACAGTCTGAGAAAGATGAGATGGACAATACGCCTTATGCTTCGGCTATTGGGTCCATCATGTATGCGATGTTGTGTACTCGCCCAGACGTCGCTTATGGGTTAAGCGTGACCAGTCAGTTCCAAGATAATCCAGGGAAGGCACACTGGATTGCAGTCAAGAACATTTTAAAATATCTTCGGAGAACCAAAGATATGTTCTTGATTTATGGAGGTCAGGGAGAACTCAGTATTGAAGGATATACTGATGCTTCGTTCCAATCTGACCAAGACGATTTCCGATCGCAATCAGGCTATGTCTTTAGCTTGAATGGAGGAGCAGTGGTGTGGAAGAGTTTCAAACAATCAATTGTTGCTGATTCCACAACAGAAGCCGAGTATGTTGCAGCCTCAGAAGCATCAAAGGAGGCAGTATGGATTCGCAAGTTCATTCAGGAACTTGGTTTTGTTCCTTCAAGTGCAGATCCATTGGTTATCTTCTGTGATAACACCGGAGCGATTGCACAAGCGAAGGAACCACGGTCACACCAGAAGTCCAAGCACATACAAAGAAGGTTTCACTTGATCCGTGAAATCATTGATCGAGGAGATATCAAGATCTGCAAGATTCATACAGATGACAATCTAGCTGACCTGCTTACAAAGCCTCTGGCGCAGCAGAAGCATGAGAAGCACTGTAACAATATGGGTTTGAGATACCTCAACCATTAGATTAAGTGCAAGTGGGAGATTGTTAGGGTATGCCCTTAACGCCAATGTTTGAGGCTTTGGGTTATTTTCAGTATCATGTATAAACAATATAAAGGCAATTGTTGTTATTCAGATTGTTACATTATTTGCTGTTGTATATATACTTCTGAGTAATGTCTCAATGATGGTCAGCTTAGCTGACATTCAGTATTGTCCTTAGTCGAGATATCTCGGTGAACATGAGACAGCCTTGGTATGATTGAGACTAATATGTGTTCTAATCTTATAGGATGCTTCGAGCATGGAATAAGATTTAGACACATAGGTGCATTGGATGTACTGGACTGACCCTACTTAGGATATTCAATTGTTTGTCACAATGTGAATAATCCTTGTATGCAAGCAAGTGGCATATTCCCTCTGACTTGAGATCACTTGTGTTTCTAAGTGATGATTGGCATTATCTTGAGATAGTTCAATATCATTTGAAATATAATGGTTAAGGATTATCTTGGATAGTGGGCATGAGTCATGTTAGGTTACTTGTGATAGATAAAGGATTGCCTCTCCTAGTTGGGGTGTGATGTTCTAATGGGGTCCCCTGGATGAAATGGTTGAGAATGTGTATGGCCATACCCAGACGACTATGTTCGTCTGACCTAACCATTTTCATCATGTTGGAATCACAGGCTTGACATGCTTGTCCAACGAGAACATCCAGTGGCAAAGGGAAACATGTATGCCAAGTGAATTAGATTCACACTTGTGCTATGGTTTTGGAGTAGTCTTGGAAGACTTTTTTCTTCATATCGGGAGACAGTGATGTGTTGCTAGATACCCCTCTCTGGTCGTGATAACGTAAGTTATCGTTACTGACATTGAAGGAAACCCTTAGGGTCGCACAATTTGGTGATATGGCTTACTTATGTCAGATCGTGTGGACTGGAATTATTCTAGTTCATTTTAAAGGAATTTAAGCTCTAATTAAAAGTGAGATCTAGTCTAATCATGTTTGATTGATTAGGACATGTGATCGGTAAGCTTTGATCGGAGGATTGAGGCTTGATCGTAAAGATCAGGGGTTCAATGTGATGTGTGGTTAGATCTTGAGCCATTTGGTTCAAAGAAGATTATAACCAGGGCTGGTTTAATTTGGTGCTTAAACCAAATTAAGATTGAACCGGTTCACTTGTGAACGCATGGTTCAATTTAAGAGGAGTTAGTGATCGCTTAAAGGGAGTTATGGAGGGAGTTACATTTTCGGTTCTTACCATATGTGGTGGCCGAATTTTTCCCTTTGTGCGCACCCCACGGTTTTGCTTCTTGCTCTCGCCTTTCTCCTCTCTTCGTTCTCGTGTGTGAACCATCTTCACGCAAGGAAGAGAAATTCAACCAGCCAAGGGCACACATCATCCTTTGAAGAAACGATCAGGACTCCTTGGTGTCTTTGCTAGCACAAGGAACACAAAGGAAGAAAGTCTTTCTCATCTTGTGTGTGACTTCGTTGGAGAAGAGGCGCTCGCCCCTTACATCATCCAAGCCGCCTCTTACATCATGGCAATGGTAATACTCTAACTTGCTCTATACAAGTTACACAAGGTTGATCATGCGCTCATGTCATGCGATCCTAGAATTTCCGCTGCAACAAGTTTTGTTTTTCTGAATAATGCTTGTGACCTAGGTTCGCTCTCAATGGCCGAGTCAAATTTCACAGCTACAGTCACGGCCTGGCCGTGCTTGGGGGCACGGCTGTGTTCAGGGGCGTCGAGGTCAGCCTAGACTTTCACGGGCAGCATCACGGCCGTTCTTCTAGACGTGCTTTTGGGGTCAAAATCCATAGAAGGGAGCACAGCCTGGCCGTGCTTGCAGGCACACCCATGCTTAGGAGCGTCGAAGTTGGCCGAGACTTTCACAGGTAGCGTCACGGCCGTGCTTCTGGTCGTGCTATCTTTCGCGTGTTTGCCCGACAGTGTCACGGCCGTGTCTTTGGTCACGGCCTGGCCGTGTCCAAGCTGGTCTGATGTCGCCGATCCGGTCACAGCTGAAGGAGCGGGCATGAAGGTGTCGGGGTGGACGGTTACGGTTGTGCTTGCAGGCACGGCCTGGCTGTGTCTGGCGCTGTAGAACTTTGTTTGAGGCAAAAATTCTGGGGTATCTTCCTCAAGGCCTGGGGAGTCTACCCAAGTATCTTCGAGAGGGGTTGGGCCCTCTTCATTGGCGTCTATGACTCCGTCAAGTATCCCGGGGAGGGGGGGGGGGTAGGCATGATAGGGCAGGAGGTCGGCGACGTTGATGATAGGGCTGTGGTGGGAATCTGCCGGAAGGTCAAGGACATAGGCATTGGAGCCAAGTCGCCATAGGATCATGTAGGGTCTGGCGCAGTGTGCATGCAACTTCCAATTGGCTCGCGATTTCAAACGCTCAGGGTGGAGACGCACCATAACAAGCTCACCAATCTCGAAGTGATGTAGCCTACGATGCATGTTGGCCTCAGCCGCGTACCGGGTGTTGCTCAAGAAAATCCGACGACGAATTTCATCCTGTAAACCCGCAAGATGAGAAGCAAAGGTGTATGCAGACTCATGGATATATGGTGGGGGAGGGACGTTATGCATGTCTATGGGTTTCCTAGGTTGGTGCCCGAGGACGACCTGGAAAGGGCTCAGCCCAGTGGAGTGGTGCGATGTGCTGTTATACGCGAACTCCGCGATAGGAAAGTGTTCAGCCCAATGGCGCGGGAAGTCGCCAGCTAAGCACCGCATAAGGTTACCCAAACTCCGATTCACCACCTCGGTTTGACCGTCCATTTATAGATGGTAAGCCGACGAAAACTTGAGAGTGGTCCCAAGGAGGGCCCACAATGATTTCCAAAAGTGACCGACGAACCAGGTGTTGCGGTCAGAGACAATGGTGAGGGGCAAGCCATGTAGGCGAACAATCTCCCTAACGAATAGATGGGCGATGTGGGAAGCATCGGCGGTCCTAGAACAAGGAACAAAATGCGCCATCTTAGAGAAGCGGTCCACGACAATGAAGATGGAGTCGTGGCGCAAAGTGGTACGGGGCAGACCAAGGACGAAGTCCATGCTAATGTCGAGCCATCGACCCCTGGGGACCGGCAGGGGGGCTGTACAAGCTAGTGTTGGCAAGGCGGGGTTTGGCACGTTGGCACATGCCGCAATGCCGGACGACCCTATCTACGTCCTTACGAAGAGTGGGCCAGAAGAAGCGGTCTTCGGCCAAGTCGAGGGTCTTGTCACGGCCATGGTGCCTAGTGGCACCGCCAGCGTGTAGCTCGAGCAGCAGATGCTCGTAGAGGGAGGACCGGGGGACGCACAACCGGTTACCGTACACAAGATAACCGTCGTGGAGACGATACAGGAGGTCCGGGGGGTCGGCAGCGAGGAGGCGAGCGAGTACCGGACCGAAGTCAGGGCAGTCCGCATACTTATCGCGGATGTGGGGAAGGGCCGGAATAGACGTGGATAGGACACACAGGAGTAAGCGGACTCGACTAAGGGCATCGGCTACTATGTTCTCTTTCCCAGCCTTGTGGGTGATCACGAAGGTATACTGTTGAAGAAACTCAACCCACTTAACGTGGCGAGGGATGAGCTTCTTATGGCAATTGAGGAAAGAAAGGGCCTGGTGATCACTGAAAAGGATGAACTCCTTGTGTAGGAGGTAATGACGCCACTGCCGAAGAGATTGCACAATGGCGTAAAACTCCTTATCATAGGTAAAGTATTGTTGCCGTGCATCATTCAGCTTCTCGCTGAAGAAGGCGACCGGGTGGCCCTCCTGGCTAAGGGTACCTCCAATGCCCGTGCCGGAGGCGTCACAGGCAACCTCAAAGACTTTAGAAAAGTCAGGGAGGCGAAGGACGGGCGCAGAGGTCATGATATCCTTAAGGGCCGAGAATGTGCGGCTCGCCGCAGGTGTCCAACATAAGGTCTCATTCTTGGTGCAAGCCGTCATAGGGGGATGCAATGGTGCTGAATCCCTTAATGAAATGGCGGTAGAAGGCAGCGAGTCCAAGGAAGTTGCGGACCTCGGTGACGGACTCGGGTTCCGGCCATCGGCGGATGGCCTCGATTTTCGTGGGGTCAACCATGAGACCCCGGTCCGAAATGATGAAACCTAGGAACGGAACCTGAGTGTCGAGGAAGTAACACTTCTTCGCGTTAAGGAACAGACGTTCCTTACGCAGGAGGTCAAAAGTCAGGCGTAGGTTCTCTAAGTGGTCGGCGTGGGTGTGGCTATAGATGATAATGTCGTCAAAGTAGACGACAAGGAACTTGCCCATGTAGGGGTGAAGGACTTGGCTCATGAGACGCATAAATGTAGAAGGTGCGTTGGTAAGCCCGAAGGGCATAACCAACCACTCATAGAGGCTGTCCTTTGTCTTAAAGGTCGTCTTCCACTCGTCACCCTCACGGATGTGGACTTGATGATAGCCACTCTGCAAGTCCAACTTGCTAAACTAGCAAGCACCCAAGATAAGGTCAAGCATGTCATCGAGGCGGGGGATGGGAAACCTGAAGGTCCCCACAAGGGGGGCGAAACCCCTAAGTATGGCGCATATTAAAATTTTAAGCAGCGGAAGAGGGTTTCTTGAGATCGGTTTCATGAGAGATGATCAACCATAATAACCCGATTGCAAATAGAGAAGGGTTCATACCGTAGCCATTTCAAGATGGCGCCTTGGAAGAAAAAGTTGCAAGCGCCTCTTCTCCAAAGTCTCGCACACAAGATGAACAATGTGCTTCTTCCTTGGTGCTCCTTGTGCTAGCAAGGTTCCAAGGTTGTCTTGCCGAATGGAAGGGAAAAGATGAGATGATGTTCTCTTGGCCGAAACCTCCTCAACCTTCAAGGCTTCGCCACACATGGAAGTCGAGAGGAATGAGAGCGAGAGGCGAGAATAGAGAGCACTCTATTCGAACGTGAGTGTGACTCCAATTGGAGATCATGGTTACTAAAAATAGCAACCACTCACCGCTCCAACGTTCACGCCAAGTGAACATGTCGCCACATCTTGAACCATGCGCTCATTTCATGAGCCGGTTCAATTTGGTTTGGTTTAAAACCAATCAAGCCAAGTAATCAAGTCTAGATCTCAAATAAACCCTAAGGCTCCAGATCTAACCGTTCATCTCTTGATGCTCTTGATCTCACCGATCTAGCATCTATTCTCTCGATCGAAGCTTACCGATCTCAAGCCCTAATCAATCAAACATGATCAGACTAGATCTCACTTACAATCAGAGATTAAATCCCTTTAAACTGAACCTAAACAATTCAGTCCACACGATCTGACTTAAGTAAGCCATATCATCAAATTGTGCGACCCTGAGGGTTTCCTTTAAATGTCGGTAACGATAACTCACGTTATCACGATCAGTGAGGGGTATCTAGCAACACATCACTGTCTCCCGATATAAAAGAAATGAGTCTTCCAAGACTACACCCAAAAATAGCACAAGTGTGAATCAACTTCACTAGGCATGCATACTTCCTTTGCCACTGGATGTTCTTATTGGACAAGCGTGTCAAACTTGTAGCTCCAATATGATGAGCATGATTAGATCAGATGAACACTGTCATCTGGGTATGGCCATACACTTTCTCAATCATCTCATCCAGGGGGCCCCTTTAGAACATCACACTCCTTAAACAAGGAGACGGCAATCCTATGTCTATCACTAGTGCCCTAACCTGACTCAAGCTCATTATCCAAGATAGTCTATAATCATTATGTTTCAAATGATATTGAACTACCTCAAAACAATGACAATCATCATTTAGAAAACACAAGTGATCTCAAGTCAGAGGAAATGTGCCACTTGTCATATTCAAGGATTATTCACATTGTGACAAACAATTGAATATCCTAGTAGGGTCTGTCCAGCACATCCAATGTACCCATGAGTCTACATCTTATTCCATGCTCGAAGCATCCTATAAGACTAGAACACATATTAGTCTTAACCATATCAAGGCTGTCTCATGTTCACCAAGATATATCGACTAAGGACTTAACTGCATGTCAGCCCAGCTGAACAGCTTTGAGACATTATTCAGAAGAACATATATTGCAGCAGACAATGTAGCTAACTGAATAATAACCATGCCTTTATAAACATAAACGTTTATTACAAGATACTGTTACAATCCCAAGGCCTCAAACATTAGGCTTAAGGGCATACCCCAACAATCTCCCACTTGCACTTAATCTAATGGTTGAGAAATCTCAAACCCATATTATTACAGTGCTTCTCATGCTTCTGCTGCGCCAGAGGCTTAGTAAGCGGGTCTGCCAGATTGTCATCTGTATGAACCTTGCAGATTTTGATCTCGCCACGATCTATGATCTCCCTGATCAAATGAAATCGTCTCTGTATGTGCTTGGACTTCTGGTGCGACCGTGGTTCCTTTGCTTGTGCGATTGCTCCAGTGTTATCACAGAAGATAACCAAAGGATCTGCACTCGAAGGAACAACACCAAGTTCTCTCATGAACTTACGAATCCACACTGCCTCCTTGGATGCTTCCGAGGCTGCAACATACTCGGCTTCTGTTGTGGAATCAGCAATAGTTGACTGTTTGAAACTCTTCCACACCACTGCACCTCCATTCAAGCTAAAAACATAGCCTGATTGCGATCGGAAATCATCCTGGTCAGACTGGAACGAAGCGTCAGTATATCCTTCAATACTGAGTTCTTCCTGACCACCATATATCAAGAACATATCTTTGGTCCTCCGCAGATATTTTAAGATGTTCTTGACTGCAATCCAGTGTGCCTGACCTGGATTACTTTGGAAACGACTGGTCACGCTTAACCCGTAAGCGACGTCTGGGCGAGTACACAACATCGCATACATAATGGATCCAATAGCCGAAGCATAAGGCGTATTGTCCATTTCATCTTTCTCAGTCTGTGTTTGTGGACACTGACTCTTCGAAAGATTCAGACCATGTCTGACTGGAAGATATCCTCGTTTAGAATTCTCTAAATGAAATCTCTCCAGGACTTTTTCGATGTAAGTACTCTGGCACAACCCGAGAAGCCTCTTAGATCTATCCCTGTAGATCTTCACACCTAATACATAGGCTGCTTCTCCTAAATCTTTCATCTGGAAACATTTCCTTAACCATGCTTTAACAGCATGCATTTCAGGAATATCGTTTCCAATGATCAAGATATCATCGACGTAGAGGACTAGGAAAGTAATTACGCTCCCACTAAACCTCTTATATACACACGGGTCATCCTCGTTCTTGATGAAACCAAATTCAGTGACTGATTCATCAAAACGAATATTCCAGCTTCTTGATGCTTGCTTAAGTCCATAAATGGACTTCTTTAACTTGCATATCTTATGACGATCTGATGGATTAGTGAAACCCTCAGGTTGTGTCATATACACATCCTCATCCAGATTTCCATTAAGGAAAGCTGTTTTCACATCCATCTGCCAGATCTCATAATCATAATATGCCGCTATCGCGAAAAGAATCCGAATAGACTTAAACATGGCTACAGGTGAGAAAGTTTCATCATAATCTATCCCGTAGATTTGTTTGAAACCTTTCGCAACTAGCCTGCCTTTATAGGTAACCACGTTACCATCCATGTCAATCTTCTTCTTGAAGATCCATTTACAGCCTATAGGGATTACTCCCGGAGGCGGATCAACCAAATCCCAGACTTGGTTATCTGACATGGAGTCCATCTCGGCGCGCATAGCTTCAAGCCATCTCTCTGACTCCGGTCCACTGACCGCATCCGCATAAGTGAGGGGTTCATCATTATCAATGATGTAGACTCCGTCATAACGCTCAGGTTGTCGACGGATCCTTCCCGATCTTCGCGGTTCCCGTGATATCTGAGCCTCAGGTTGTTCAATAACCTGATCTACTGGCTCAGGCTCATCCAACTCTACTTGAGCACTTCGTCCTTCCTCTGGATTCTCATCCAGCTTTATTTCTTTCCCACTGGCCTCTTGCAGAAGAAACTCCTTCTCAGGAAATATGGCCGTCCGAGCAACAAATACCTTGTTCTCTTTGGGATCGTAGAAATAATAACCCTTAGTCTCCTTAGGGTAACTGACAAAGATACATTTGTCAGATCTGCTCTCTAGTTTCCCAGAGGCGAGCTTTTTGACATAAGCCTCGCAACCCCAGATCCTGATAAATGTCAAGCTTGGCTGTTTCCCATACCATAACTCATATGGAGTTTTTGAAACGGCCTTGGATGGCACTCGGTTTAGTACTTTTGCAGCTGTTTCCAGTGCAAAACCCCAAAAGGAGTATGGAAGAGTAGCCTGACTCATCATAGAACGAACCATATCAAGTAACGTTCTGTTTCTCCTCTCGGACACACCATTCCATTGCGGTGTTCCTGGCGGAGTGAGCTGTGAGATAATCCCACACTCCTTCAGATAGTCAGTAAACGTATGACTCAAGTATTCTCCACCTCGATCTGAGTGAAGTGCCTTGATATTTCGGCCTAGCTGATTCTGTACTTCATTCTTGAACTCTTTGAACTTGTCAAAAGATTCACTCTTATGTCTCATCAGATAGACATAGCCATACCTACTGAAATCATCAGTAAAGGTAATGAAGTACTGATAGCCACCTCTGGCATGTTTACTAAATGGCCCACACACATCACTGTGTATAAGGTCCAGTAAACCTGAAGCCCTTTGACCTTTGTGAGGAAAAGGCGACTTCGTCATTTTACCCATCAAACAAGCTTTGCATGTATCAATCTCCTTGTAAGAGAATGATCCCAGCAGTCCATAATCATGCAACCGCTTAATGCGTTTCTCGTTAATATGGCCTAAACGACTATGCCATAGCAAGGTGCTGTCATCAGCATACTTGGCTTTCTTAATATCAACATTTTGTATAGAACAATCCATGTCCAACATCAATAATCCATTGCTAATTGAACCAGTTGCATAAACAATATTATCATATGATAAAAGACACTTTGAAATATTGCATTCAAAGGAAAAACCCTTCCTGACAAGAGCAGGAATGGAGATAATATTTTTAGTAATAATGGGAACAAAATAACAACTGTTTAGTTCCAATACAAGTCCAGATGGTAAAGAAATGAAATAGTCTCCTACAGCAACAGCAGCAACCCGTGCCCCGTTTCCAACTCGTAGGTCCACCTCATGCTGTCCCACCTGTCTTCTTCTCTTGAGTTCCTGTACATTTGAACAAATGTGAACTCCACATGCAGTGTCCAACACCCATGATATAGAAGAAGAAAACATGACCTCAGTCACGAATATACCTGAGCCAGAAGCGATGCTTCCCCTCTTATCTCCTTGGAGCGCTTTACAGTCCTTTTTCCAGTGACCCAGCTGGCCACAGTGGAAACACCTGTATTCCTTGGACCGCTTCACCTTCTGCTTCAGAGCCTTGCTGTAGCTCTTGACAGGGGTCTTGCCCTTCTTCCCCTTCTTCTTGTTCCTGGAAGGAACCATTAAGACAGAGGTCAAAGGCTTTCCCTTCAGAGTCTCCTCAGTAGTCAAGAGCATATTCAGCAGCTCTGCCGGAGTACAATCGATTTTGTTCATATTAAAGTTAATAATGAACGCGTCGAATGAAGGCGGGAGAGACTGCAGAATAATATCCACAGCAAGCTCCTGGTTGATGGTATGCCCCAGTTTCTCTAGAGCCTCCTTGTGCCCAATCATCTTGAGCACGTGAGCTCCCACTGGGCTCCCTTCAGCCAGTTTGCTCTGAAAGAACAGCTTTGTCAAATTATAGCGTTCTGTCCTCGCCTGTGCAGCATACAGCATCTTGAGGTTTGCTATCATGTCTATAGCAGACATATCCTCATGCTGACGCTGCAGCGGTGGCGTCATAGACGCTAGCATCAGGCAAGCGACATCAATGCTATCATTGACGTGCTTTTCATAGGCTTCCCGAACCGCCCTTGCAGCGTTCGGAGCGGGCTGAGGCGGTATCGCCGTCTCAAGGACATACAGTTTCCTCTCTGCCTTAAGAACGATCTTAAGGTGTCCGAACCAGTCAGAGAAGTTTGGCCCAGCAAACTTCTCCCTTTCCAGTAGGGATCGCACATTGAAGTTCATGGTGTTCGTTGCTGCAGGTATCTACAACAATGCAAGAACAGCAAGGTCAGTATCAATGTGAAGAATCAATCAGGACTTAAGAAAGATTCTTTTTCTCACTATTTTATCTGACTGAAAAATCCATTAAACAGTCCGAAAGAGTAGACACTCTTTTAGTGAGATGGGATCCGGATTTCATACTTGGTCTCCGCGTCCCGCTCAGGCGAGATAAGATGCACAGAGAGTACAAGCACTAATCTCCGGTAGGCAGTCCCTGCCGATCGCCAACCCGTGCGATTCCCCTTTATCTGGGCAATCCAGCAGACTGTGCCAACTGAGTTGGTACAACACAGTCTCTGATCCCACAGATGGCTGCCTCCATGTGCTACCATATGCGCCACATATGTAGCCTACATGGTCAAGCTGACCCGACCTACTCCCTGGACCACCATGTGCTATGCTGAGCAACGAGAAGGGATAAATCCCTACTCTGTAACACACAGGTGTAATCCCACACCGTCTGAAGATAGATGGACGTGCCCACTGAGTGGGTACAACACGGCTCCAACGATAGTCAGAACAGTGAGGTTTCGCGTCAGAAGGCTTACGAGCTTGATATTTAAGCGTTGGATTTTAACGGTCTTTTATCTTCTTCACTATCATGCAATTCCTATGGTGATAGCAGAAGATAAACTAATCATGCAATTCTAATATTTAAACAATAAATAAAAGAAAGCATGAATCTTATGTGGTAAAAGCCCATAGCCCTAGTAAGACCTTAATTTAACTTAAGTCTTGACTTGCTTTTCTTCATGGGGCTTTTGCTGCTCATCTGGCCCAAACCAGGGCCCAAGCGCCATCTGCAGGTCTGGTGCGCCCACCAGGAATATGCGCCAGGTCCTAGGGTCGAACCCTAGACCTCCCACCTGGTCAAGCCACTTGCTGCATGCGCCTCTGCCAAGAGAGCTCTGTGCTCTTGTCTAATTAAATTACAAATTTAACTATCTAGACAAGATTGACACGCAGGTCAATTACATTTTATAAATTAAAGCAATGTGATGCGCAGATCACAATATAAAATTAATTTACAAAATTAACCAGGCACGCAGGCCCCAGCACAGCACTCATTAAAGACGGGCAGCCCACATAAGATTAAATAAACATACATATGCAACAATCAACATGTGATCCAATCATGAAAATTAAATTTCGAAAACCCCTTGGGATGAATTTTAATTTTCCTTATTTGCCCTACTGCCTTACAATGGTCTATTACTAGGGATCCACTCATCCATCCTAGTCAGATCCACTGCCCTTGCATGCACCAAGTCCTAACTGACTTGAGTCGACCATAAGGTCAACCATGCATGCGCCAGGGCTGAACAACCACAATGAGGTCTGGCAAGCGGGTGTGACCCCGGGCCTAACTCATGTGCGTTCATCAGTTGTCTCAATCAGACATCGCTACACGCCTGTCTGCAGCCGACCTGTAGCCACCACGTGCTTGCGCACAGGTGCTACCTGGTCAACCCATCAAGGCTGTCAGATAGTCTGATCAGACTTTTGGATCTAACCTAAGGGGGGTGACTTCAACCCTAATAACCCATCTAAGGGTTTAAAGTAGGTGCCTTAGATCTAAGATGAATCGCGCAAGTTATTTGTTTTGAAAACACAATGACACATGCACCAACAACATGCGCCAGGGAGAAAATAACATCTATAAGAAACATGTATTTTCGCCAACTTACAACTACAGCATAAGCATTCGCATGTGACCTATAGATCTGTTATCTTGAGCAAACATGGATCATAAAACATAACATGGCAATCATAAAACATGAACATTGGCTCTGATACCAATTGAAGGTCCCCACAAGGGGGGCGAAACCCCTAAGTATGGCGCATATTAAAATTTTAAGCAGCGGAAGAGGGTTTCTTGAGATCGGTTTCATGAGAGATGATCAACCATAATAACCCGATTGCAAATAGAGAAGGGTTCATACCGTAGCCATTTCAAGATGGCGCCTTGGAAGAAAAAGTTGCAAGCGCCTCTTCTCCAAAGTCTCGCACACAAGATGAACAATGTGCTTCTTCCTTGGTGCTCCTTGTGCTAGCAAGGTTCCAAGGTTGTCTTGCCAAATGGAAGGGAAAAGATGAGATGATGTTCTCTTGGCCGAAACCTCCTCAACCTTCAAGGCTTCGCCACACACGGAAGTCGAGAGGAATGAGAGCGAGAGGCGAGAATAGAGAGCACTCTATTCGAACGTGAGTGTGACTCCAATTGGAGATCATGGTTACTAAAAATAGCAACCACTCACCGCTCCAACGTTCACGCCAAGTGAACATGTCGCCACATCTTGAACCATGCGCTCATTTCATGAGCCGGTTCAATTTGGTTTGGTTTAAAACCAATCAAGCCAAGTAATCAAGTCTAGATCTCAAATAAACCCTAAGGCTCCAGATCTGACCGTTCATCTCTTGATGCTCTTGATCTCACCGATCTAGCATCTATTCTCTCGATCGAAGCTTACCGATCTCAAGCCCTAATCAATCAAACATGATCAGACTAGATCTCACTTACAATCAGAGATTAAATCCCTTTAAACTGAACCTAAATAATTCAGTCCACACGATCTGACTTAAGTAAGCCATATCATCAAATTGTGCGACCCTGAGGGTTTCCTTTAAATGTCGGTAACGATAACTCACGTTATCACGATCAGTGAGGGGTATCTAGCAACACATCACTGTCTCCCGATATAAAAGAAATGAGTCTTCCAAGACTACACCCAAAAACAGCACAAGTGTGAATCAACTTCACTAGGCATGCATACTTCCTTTGCCACTGGATGTTCTTATTGGACAAGCGTGTCAAACTTGTAGCTCCAATATGATGAGCATGATTAGATCAGATGAACACTGTCATCTGGGTATGGCCATACACTTTCTCAATCATCTCATCCAGGGGGCCCCTTTAGAACATCACACTCCTTAAACAAGGAGACGGCAATCCTATGTCTATCACTAGTGCCCTAACCTGACTCAAGCTCATTATCCAAGATAGTCTATAATCATTATGTTTCAAATGATATTGAACTACCTCAAAACAATGACAATCATCATTTAGAAAACACAAGTGATCTCAAGTCAGAGGAAATGTGCCACTTGTCATATTCAAGGATTATTCACATTGTGACAAACAATTGAATATCCTAGTAGGGTCTATCCAGCACATCCAATGTACCCATGAGTCTACATCTTATTCCATGCTCGAAGCATCCTATAAGACTAGAACATATATTAGTCTTAACCATATCAAGGCTGTCTCATGTTCACCAAGATATATCGACTAAGGACTTAACTGCATGTCAGCCCAGCTGAACAGCTTTGAGACATTATTCAGAAGAACATATATTGCAGCAGACAATGTAGCTAACTGAATAATAACCATGCCTTTATAAACATAAACGTTTATTACAAGATACTGTTACAATCCCAAGGCCTCAAACATTAGGCTTAAGGGCATACCCCAACAAAACCGGTACTTAACCGTGATGTGGTTGATTGCGTGGCAATCAATACACATCCGCCACAACCCGTCCTTCTTAGGGGTGAGAAGGGCTGGCACGGCGCAAGGGCTGAGGCTCTCTCGGATGAAACCTTTAGCAAGAAGGTCATCCACTTGGCGTTTGAACTCCGTATGCTCAGTTGGGTTAAGACAGTGATGGGGCAGGTTGGGCAAAGACGCACCGGAGACGAGGTCAATGACATGCTGGATGTCATGATCCGGGGGCAGACCAACGGGGAGGTCCACCAGGGAGATGTCAATGAACTCATCTAACAGGGCAGTGACCTCGGCCGGCAGAGGGGCCAGAGGAGGCGGAGGTATGGGAGAGACCTCGCAGACCATGAGGGCATAGACCACGTTGGTCTCCTGGGTCTCATGGACGAGGGAGGCGGGGCGAACCAAGGCAACTACCTTAGGTGCAAGCGGAGCTGGAGGCAAGGGTGTGATGACACCCTTGGACGTGGAGGCTCGCAACTCCTTAGGCGGAGCCGAGGTCAAGCAGATCTTACGTCCCCCATGGTGGAAGACATAAGTGTTGGAACGGGTATAGTAGATCATGTCACAGTCATAGAGCCAAGGCCATCCCAAGAGGACGTGGGCGACATCCATGGAAGCAACGTCGCACCACACCCTCTCCGAGTAGTCACCAAAATAGATGGGGACCTAGCATCGGTGGGTGATAGGTAGGCTGGATGTGTCGGCCCAAGCGATCGAGTAAGGTCAAGGGTGCGGCTCAAGGGTGAGACCGAAGCGGGTGACTACTGTCCGGGAGACAACGTTAAGGCTGCTACCTCCGTCAAGCACTATCTTGCAGGAGTGTCCATTACACTTAATATAAGTGTAGAAGATGCTCGTGCGCTTCCAGTCCTCGGACGGAGGGGGGGTATGGACAAGGGTGCAACGAACAACCGCCATGGTATGGCGTGGGCTAGACTCGTCATTGGTGTAACACTGTGGGCTGACTTCTTGGGCCGCAGGTGGGCTGCAAGGAACAGGGGGTCGTGAGTCACGTCACTTGGGGGCGATGTGCAAAGAGCGGCGGGGATAGTCCTTGTTGAAGTGGCCGGTTTGGTTGCAGTGAAAGCAAGGGCCTGGGGTAATGGCGGCAAGGGGTGCCTTACCCTTGTCCTCCCAAGCCAAGCGAGGAGGGAGTGCCTCGCAGGGCGCATCCCAGGGGAAACGATGGGGACCAGCAGGGCTAGGACGTGGCGGTGCCTCGAGACGAGGGGGAGGGGCAGGCGCCAGAGATGCATAAGCAGGCGGGTGAGCCGGGTGAGGTTCAGCACGATGGGTGCGCGAGCGGAGGTCCTGCTTGACCTCACGGGCATGGTGGAGGACAAGGATGATCGTGTCAAGACCATAGGAGGGTAACGCGCGCCGAATCTCCTCGCAGAGACTGTTGCAGAACCGAGATAGGGCGAAGATGGGAGCCTCCTTAAGGTTGCAGCAGATACCAAGCTCGTCGAAACGAGTGTGGTATGCATCGACGGTATCGGACCCTTGGGAGATAACGGAGTACGAATCGAGGAGGCGCTGTCTATAGGCGGGGGGCACATACTTCTCCTTAAGCCGGTAGCACATTTCCTCCCATCGCGTAATGGGGGGAAGATGTTGGTCTACTAATTGGCGCTCTACGTTCGTCCAATACAACCGAGCGGGGCCGTTTAGCAAAAGACGGACGTAACTGACTTTAAGGTGTTCGGACATGGCGCTCCATTCGAAATAGTTATCGACGGCAGCGGCCCAATCGAGGAAGACATGAGGGTCAAGGCTACTGTTGAAAATCAGGGGGTCAACGCGCGTGAGCCGGCGGACCTCGTCATCCACACGACTTCGCGGAACAAGGCGACGTGGGTGAGGAGCGTCCTCGGCCCAGGCGAACTCATCGGCAAAGGGGTCAAAGCGGGGTGACTCGTTGGCGCGCATACACAGCGGGGCCAACGGAGGTGGAATACTAGCAGAGGGCTGGCCCTCGATGGGCTTAGCTCGGAGTTCCATGACTTGGTCCGTCAGATGATGGACCGACGCCATGAGGCACTGAAACATGGCTTCCATCGCTTTTAAACGCGTGGACAGCGACTCAACCGACTCTACCCTAGGCGGAATACTTTCTTCGGTCGTAGCGGGCACTGAGGTAGGGGGTTGTTGATACGGGGCTCCTGATCTAGTGGTCATGATGCAGGAAATGCGAATGAATGCTTAAATGAAACCGGAAAAACCAAATGAAATGCAGTGGGAGACCGGTGAAGCTAGATAAGAGTTAGCTTCAACCTGCTCTGATACCAATTTTGACGCAGCGGATGTATAGGATGGTTCCTTAGAGTAGTACTCTACGGTGGGGGAGACTTATAATGCGAAAATCTGAGAGAGGGTCTTGAGACGAGGGAATAGAAAGCGTGCGCAATCAATGGAAACCCGTGGAGAAAACCGATGGAAACAGCACAAGATGTAGCTTGAGCAACACTCGGGACGACAAGAAACCACGGATCGAAACTCTAAAGGAAAATACTCACCTCGATCGCGGAGCCAATGTTTGTTTTTTTTTTGCAAGCACATGTTCACGCCCTTCACAATGCCATGGCGACCAACCAAGCTTACTCGTCCAGGCCACAACGCAGCAATATGAACACGCAAAGGACCCGGCGCTCAAGCGGGGCTCGCCGGGTGTTTTGATTGAAAGCTGAAAAGAAGCGTACAAAGCGGAGGCGAGGGAACTCTAGGCGAGCTCCTCAGAGTTTTGCTGGACTTAAGGCTTTGCAAGAGAAGGTGCAAACTACAACAAAAACTATAAACACACAATACCCTAAGCCCTCTTTTATAGAACAAGAGGGAGGGGAAGCACATGACACTCACATGAGAGTGGTTAGGGAACAAGACAACACACTTTAACTTCCTAAAAGAGAGTCAAGATGCTCTCCAACAACCAAAAGTAACTAACTAACTACTGCAGCAAATATGCCAAGTGAGGGCGCGCGTGACTCGGCGCGTGGGCCGCTGAATGGGCCGTCGTCAGTGGGCTACACCATCTCCGAACAGGCCACAACGAAGCAATAGAAATGGCTGATCGTGGGCTGATTCTGGACATTTGTAGCAGTTTCTTGGGCCGAATTGAGGACCCGATTGTTGTAGCGATCCGTTGTGCGGTCCTGGTGCGGTCCTTGTATCCTTGGCGTGATGTTGAGGGGGTGGAGAGACGTTGTCAATGCGGGCAAGGCCACGTGGAGGGAGCGAACAGGGCACGTCATGGCAGTAGAGGGGCTCATCGCGCTGACAAACTAGTCCGGAGGGTGCGAGGACCATTGCGAATGTCGAACGGGGAGAGGAACAATCTCTTTGCACTTTCTGGGGCTGAGCACAGCCGGGCCGTGCTTGGCGTGTTAGGGTATGCCCTTAAGGCTAATGTTTGAGGCCTTGGGTTATTGTAAATATCATGTATAAACTAAATATATATATATTTTAAAGGCAATTGTTGTTATTCAGATTGTTACATAATCTGCTGTTATATGTATACTTCTGAGTAATGTCTCAATGATGTTCAGTTTAGCTGACATTCAGTATTGTCCTTAGTCGAGATATCTTGGTGAACGTGAGACAGCCTTGGTATGATTGAGACTAATATGTGTTCTAATCTTATAGGATGCTTCGAGCATGGAATAAGATTTAGACACATAGGTGCATTGGATGTACTGGACTGACCCTTCTTAGGATATTCAATTGTTTATCACAATGTGAATAATCCTTGTATGCAAGCAAGTGGTATATTCCCTCTGACTTGAGATCACTTGTGTTTCTAAGTGATGATTGGCATTATCTTGAGGTAGTTCCATATCGTTTGAAAGATAATGATTAAGGATTATCTTGGATAGTGGGCATGAGTCATGTTAGGGTACTTGTGATAGATATAGGATTGCCTCTCCTGGTTGGAGTGTGATGTTCTAAGGGGGCCCTATGGATGAAATGGTTAAGAATGTGTATGGCCATACCCAGACGACTATGTTCATCTGGTCTAACCATTTTCATCATGTTGGAATCACAGGCTTGACATGCTTGTCCGACGAGAACATCCAGTGGCAAAGGGAAACATATATACCAAGTGAATGAGATTCACACTTGTGCTGTGGTTTGGGAGTAGTCTTGGAAGACTCTTTCCTTCATATTGGAAGACAGTGATGTGTTGCTAGATACCTCTCTCTGGTCATGATAATGTAAGTTATCGTTACTGACATTGAAGGAAACCCGTAGGGTCGCACAATTTGATGATATGGCTTACTTATGTCAGATCGTGTGGACTGGAATTATTCTAGTTTAGTTTAAAGGAATTTAAGCTCTGATTAAAAGTGAGATCTAGTCTAATCATGTTTGATTGATTAGGACATGTGATCGGTAAGCTTTGATCGGAGGATTGAAGCTTGATCGTAAAGATCAGGGGTTCAATGTGATGTGTGGTTAGATCTTGAGCCATTTGGTTCAAAGAAGATTATAACCAGGGCTAGTTTGATTTGGTGCTTGAACCAAATTGTGATTGAACCGGTTCACTTGTGAACGCATGGTTCAATTAAAAGGGGAGTTTTCGATCACTTAAAGGGAGTTATGGAGGGAGTTACAAATTCGGTTCTTACCATAAGTGGTGGCCGAATTTCCTTTTGTGATACACGGTTTTCGATTCCCCCTCTCGCCTCCTCCTCTCTTCACTCTCGTGTGTGGATCATCTTCACGCAAGGAAGAGAAGCTTGACCGGCCAAAGGGGACACACATCTTCCTTTCCTAGAGACGATCAAGACTCCTTGGTGTCTTTGCTAGCACAAGGAACACAAGGAAGAAAGCTTTTCTCATCTTGTGTGTGACATCTTTGGAGAAGAGGCACTCGCCCCTTT
This sequence comes from Costus lasius, assembly GCA_027563935.2. Lineage (NCBI taxonomy): Eukaryota > Viridiplantae > Streptophyta > Magnoliopsida > Zingiberales > Costaceae > Costus > Costus lasius. Next base: position 24,696,597 of record CM050452.1, read on the forward strand.
CATCTTCCAAGTCGCCTCTCACATCATGGCACAGGTAATACTCTAACTTGTCCTATACAAGTTATAGAAGGTTGATCATGTGCTCAACTCATGCGATCCTAGATTTTCCGCTGCGACAAGTTTTTTTTTGGAATAATACTTGTGACCTAGGTATCCTATTAGTGGTATCAGAGCAGGTTTTTCTGACTTGATGCATATGGTTGCCTTCTTGTGATCCATGTTTGAGTTATTGGGTAGATCTTGTTTATGTTCATATGCGACTACATGATGAATCTTTACATACATAGCTTGCGCATATGATGTTAGATGAATCTTTACATACATAGCATGCGCATATGATGTTAGATGAATCTTTACATACATAGTTTGCGCATATATCATAGTTGTTTTTCAAACAAAATTATCTTCATGCGCGACTTCACTAGATCTATCTGTGCGCCTACTTCGAACACTTAGAAGGGTTAACAGTTTTGAAGTCATTAGTCAAGTATGGACCCAACAGCCTAATCAGACTATCTGACAGCCTGGATGGGCGGCTGGATAGCACCTGTGCGCAAGCTGTACAGGTGGCTATAAGCCGACTGCAGAAGGGCGTGTAGCGATGTCTGTTTGAGGCGCCTAGTGAACGATCATGATTATGGCCCGGGGTCACACCCGCTTGCCAGAAATCATGTGGGACGTTCAGCCCTTAAGGTATGCATAGTCGACCATTGGGTCGACGCAAGTCGGTTATGACTGGGTGCATGCAAGGGCAGTGGGTCTGACTTGGTCTGACCAGTGGATATCTGTTAATGGACCGTTGTAAGGTAGTAGGGCACATAAGGAAATAAAATTGATACCATGGGTATTTCAAAAAAAAATTTATTTTCTGTTTGGATCACATGTTGTACATGTTTAACATGTTGCATTGAGTACATTGAGTGTTTATTTAATCTTATGTGGGCTGCCCTATTTTGTATGCTGTGCTGGGGCCTGCGTGCCTGGAAATTAATATATTTGATGTGATCTGCGAGTCACATTTGAAATTATTAAAATGTATAATTGACCTGCTTGTCAAACCATGTCTAGATAGTTTTTAAAATGTAATTTGATCAGACATGAGCACACAGCACATATGGCAGAGGCGTTTGCAGCAATTGGCTTCACTAGGTGGGTGGTCTAGAGTTCGACTCTAGAACAGGCGCATTCTATCTGGTGGGCGCATTTGGGTTGCAGAAGACGTTTGGGCCCGGGCTGGGCCGGATGAGGTACAAGAGTCCCATAAAGAGCTCAAGTAAAGACTTTTGTTAAACTAGGGTTTTACTTAAGTTTTATGGGCGTTTACCACATAAGATAATGGTGCTTTCATTTACTGTTTTAAGTAAGTAGCACATGTATGTTTTATTCTTCAGCTATCACTATAGAATTTGCATGATAGTAAGAAGATAAAAAGACCGTTAAAATCCAACGTAAATATCAAGCTATTGATTGCCTTCTGACGCGAAACCTCACTGTTCTGACTATCGTTGGGGCCGTGTTGTACCCACTCAGTGGGCACGCCCAGCTATCTTCAGACGGTGCGCGATTACACCTACATGCTACAGAGAAGGGATTTATCGCTTCTCGTTGCTCAGCATAGCACGTGGTGGTCCAGGAAGTAGGTCAGGTCAGCTTGACCATATAGGCTACAAGTTGAGCATATGATAGCTATATGGAGGCAGCCATCTAAGGAATCAGAAACTGTGTTGTACCAACTCAGTTGGCACAGTCTTCTGGATTGCCTAGATGAAGGGGAATCGCACGGGTTGGCGATTGGCATGGATTGCCTACCAGTGATTAGTGCTTGAACTCTCTGTGCATCTTATCTCGCCTGAGTGGGACGCGGAGATCAAATATGAAATCTGGATCCCATCTCACTAAAAGAGTTTGACTCTTTCGGGCTGTTTTATTGGATTTTCAGTCAGATAAAATAGTGAGAATAGAATCACTCTTAAGTCCTGGAATGATTCTAACATGGATATTGACCTTGTTGTTCTTGCTATGTTGTAGATTCCTGTAGCAACGAACACCACAGGGCTCAACTTGCGATCCATATTGGAAAAGGAGAAGTTTGCTGGGCCAAACTTCTCAGACTGGTACAGACAGCTGAAGATTGTCCGCAAAGCTGAGAGAAAGCTGTACGTCCTTGAGTCGGCAATGCCGGCTCAACCCGCTGCGAACGCCGCAAGGGCAGTTCGAGATGCTTATGAGAAGCACGTCAGTGATAGTACTGATGTCGCTTGCCTTATGCTTGCGTCAATGACGCCCGAGCTCCAGCGTCAGCATGAGGATTTATCTGCTATTGATATTATAGCAAATCTGAAAATGTTGTATGCTGCACAGGCAAGGACAGAACGCTATAACTTGACAAAATTTTTCTTTCATAGCAAGCTGACTGAAGGGAGTCCAGTGGGAGCTCACGTACTCAAGATGATTGGGTACAAAGAAGCTCTAGAGAAACTGGGACATACCATCAATCAAGAACTTGTTGTAGACATCATCTTGCAGTCTCTCCCGGCTTCTTTCGATGCGTTCATCATTAATTTTAATATGAACAAAATCGACTGTACTCCGGCAGAATTACTGAATATGCTCTGCACTACAGAGCAGACTCTTGAGAAGGGAAAGCCTTCGTCCTCTGCCTTGATGGTTCCTTTAGGGAATAAGAAGAAGGGGAAGAAGGGCAAAAACCCTAACAAGAGCTACAACAAGGCTTTGAAACAAAAGGTGAAGCGGTCAAAGGACAATAGATGCTTCCATTGTGGCCAGCTGGGTCACTGGAAGAAGGACTGTAGAGCGCTCCGAGGAGAGAAGAAGGGAAGCAAGCCTTCCACTTCTGGCTCAGGTATTTTCGTGACTGAAGTCATGGTTGCTTCTTCTATTTCATGGGTGTTGGACACTGCATGTGGAGTTCACATTTGTTCAAATGTGCTCCTCAAGAGAAGAAGACAGGTGGGACAGCATGAGGTGGACCTACGAGTTGGAAACGGGGCACGAGTTGCTGCTGTTGCTGTAGGAGAATATCACATCTCTTTACCATCTGGATTTGTATTAGAACTTGACAATTGTTACTTTGTACCAAGCATAACAAAGAATATTATCTCTATTCCTGCTCTTGTCAGGAAAGATTTTTCATTTGAATGCAAAACTTCATAGTGCTGTATTTCATTTGATAGTATTGTTTATGCAACTGGGTTGATTAACAATGGGTTATACATGTTGGACATGGAATGTTCTGTACAACAAATTGATAATAAGAAAGCCAAGCATGCTGATGATAGCACCTTGTTATGGCATAGTCGTCTAGGCCATATTAACAAGAAGCGCATTAAGCGGTTGCATGACTATGGACTGCTGGGATCATTCTCCTATGAGGAGCTTGATACATGCAAAGCTTGTTTAATGGGTAAGATGACGAAGACTCCTTTTACAAATAAAGGTAAAAGGGCTTCAGGTTTACTTGACCTTATTCACAGTGATGTGTGTGGGCCATTTAGTAAACATGCCAGAGGTGGCTATTCATACTTCATTACTTTTACTAATGATTTCAGTAGGTATGGTTATGTCTACTTAATGAGACATAAGAGTGAATCTTTTGACAAGTTCAAAGAATTCAAAAATGAAGTACAGAATCAGTTAGGCCGAAATATCAAGGCACTTCGATCAGATCGAGGTGGAGAATACTTGAGTCATGAGTTTAATGACTATCTGAAGGAGTGTGGGATCATCTCACAGCTCACTCCGCAGGGGACACCGCAATGGAATGGTGTGTCCGAGAGGAGGAATCGAACCTTATTGGATATGGTTCGTTCTATGATGAGTCAAGCTACTCTACCTTACTCCTTTTGGGGATTTGCACTGGAAACAGCTGCAAAGGTGCTAAACCGAGTGCCATCCAAGGCCGTTTCAAAGACGCCATATGAGTTATGGTATGGGAAACAGCCGAGCTTGACATTTATCAAGATCTGGGGTTGCGAGGCTTATGTCAAAAAGCTCGCCTCTGGGAAACTGGAAAGCAGATCTGATAAATGCATATTTGTCGGATACCCTAAAGAAACTAAGGGTTATTATTTCTACAATCCCAAGGAGAATAAAGTGTTTGTTGCTCAAACGGCTATTTTTCTTGAGAAGGAGTTTCTTCTGCAAGAGGCCAGTGGGAGAGAAAAAAAGCTGGATGAAATTCCAGAAGATGGACAATGTAGTCAAGCACAGTTGGATGAGCCTGAGCCAATAGATCAGGTTAATGTTCAACCTGAGGCTCAGACATCACGGGAACCGCGTAGATCGGGAAGGATTCGTCGTTAGCCTGAGCGCTATGACGGAGTCTACATCATTAATGATGAACCCCTCACTTATGCGGATGCGGTCAGTGGACCGGAGTCAGCAAGATGGCTTGAAGCTATGCGAGCCGAGATGGGCTCCATGTCAGATAACCAAGTCTAGGATTTGGTTGATCTGCTTCCGGGAATAATCCCTATAGGCTGTAAGTGGATCTTCAGAAAGAAGAAAGACATGGATGGTAACGTAGTTACCTATAAGGGCAGGCTAGTTGCGAAAGGTTTCAAACAAATCTACGGGATAGATTATGATGAAACTTTCTCTCCTGTAGCCATGTTCAAGTCCATTCGAATTATTCTCGCGATAGCAGCATATTATGATTATGAGATATGGCAAATGGATGTGAAAACCGCTTTCCTTAACGGAAAATTAGAAGAGGATGTGTACATGACACAACCTGAAGGTTTCATTAACCCATCAGAACGTCATAAAATATGCAAATTAAAGAAGTCCATTTATGGACTAAAACAAGCATCGAGAAGCTGGAATATTCGTTTTGATGAATCAGTTTCTGAATTTGGTTTCATCAAAAATGAAGATGACCCGTGTGTATATAAAAGGTTTAGTGGGAGCGTGATTACTTTCTTAGTTCTCTACGTGGATGATATTTTAATCATTGGAAACGATATTCCTGAACTGCATGCAGTCAAAGCATGGTTAAGAAAATGTTTCCAGATGAAAGATTTAGGAGAAGCGACCTATATACTAGGTGTGAAGATCTTTAGAGATAGATCTAATAGGCTTCTCGGGCTATGCCAAAGTACTTACATCGATAAGGTCCTGGAGAGATTCCATTTAGAAAATTCTAAAAGAGGATATCTTCCAACATGGTCTGAATCTTTCAAAAGGCCAGTGTCCTCAAACACAGTCTGAGAAAGATGAGATGGACAATACGCCTTATGCTTCGGCTATTGGGTCCATCATGTATGCGATGTTGTGTACTCGCCCAGACGTCGCTTATGGGTTAAGCGTGACCAGTCGGTTCCAAGATAATCCAGGGAAGGCACACTGGATTGCAGTCAAGAACATTTTAAAATATCTTCGGAGAACCAAAGATATGTTCTTGATTTATGGAGGTCAGGGAGAACTCAGTATTGAAGGATATACTGATGCTTCATTCCAATCTGACCAAGACGACTTTCGATCGCAATCAGGCTATGTTTTTAGCTTGAATGGAGGAGCAGTGGTGTGGAAGAGTTTCAAACAATCAATTGTTGCTGATTCCATAATAGAAGCCGAGTATGTTGCAGCCTCAGAAGCATCAAAGGAGGCAGTATGGATTCGCAAGTTCATTCAGGAACTTGGTGTTGTTCCTTCAAGTGCAGATCCATTGGTTATCTTCTGTGATAACACCGGAGCGATTGCACAAGCGAAGGAACCACGGTCACACCAGAAGTCCAAGCACATACAGAGAAGGTTTCACTTGATCCGTGAAATCATTGATCGAGGAGACATCAAGATCTGCAAGATTCATACAGATGACAATCTAGCTGACCCGCTTACAAAGCCTCTGACGCAGCAGAAGCATGAGAAGCACTGTAAAAATATGGGTTTGAGATTTCTCAACAATTAGTTTAAGTGCAAGTGGGAGATTGTTAGGGTATGCCCTTAAGGCTAATGTTTGAGGCCTTGGGTTATTGTCAGTATCATGTATAAACTAAATATATATATATATATTAAAGGCAATTATTGTTATTTAGATTGTTACATAATCTGCTGTTATATGTATACTTCTGAGTAATGTCTCAATGATGTTCAGTTTAGCTGACATTCAGTATTGTCCTTAATCGAGATATCTTGGTGAACGTGAGACAGCCTTGGTATGATTGAGACTAATATGTGTTCTAATCTTATAAGATGCTTCGAGCATGGAATAAGATTTAGACACATAGGTGCATTGGATGTACTGGACTGACCCATCTTAGGATATTCAATTGTTTGTCACAATGTGAATAATCCTTGTATGCAAGCAAGTGGTATATTCCCTCTGACTTGAGATCACTTGTGTTTCTAAGTGATGATTGGCATTATCTTGAGGTAGTTCCATATCGTTTGAAAGATAATGATTAAGGATTATCTTGGATAGTGGGCATGAGTCATGTTAGGGTACTTATGATAGATATAGGATTGCCTCTCCTGGTTGGAGTGTGTGTTGGGGTATGCCCTTAAGGCTAATGTTTGAGGCCTTGGGCTATTATCAGTATCATGTATAAACTATGTATATGTTTATAAAGGCAATTGTTGTTATTCAGATTGTTGCATTATCTGCTGCTGTATGTATACTTCTGAATAATGTCTCATTGGTGTTTCAGCTTGGCTGACATGCAGTATTGTCCTTAGTCGAGATATCTTGGTGAACATGAGACAGCCTTGATATGATGGAGACTAATATGTGTTCTGATCTTATAGGATGCTTCGAGCATGGAATAAGATTTAGACACATAGGTGCATTGGATGTACTGGACTGACCCTACTTAGGATATTCAATTGTTTGTCACAATGTAGTCTTGGAAGACTCTTTCCTTCATATCGGGAGACAGTGATGTGTTGCTAGATACCCCTCTCTGATCGTGATAATGTAAGTTATCGTTACCGACATTGAAGGAAAACCTTAGGGTCGCACAATTTGATGATATGGCTTACTTATGTCAGATCGTGTGGACTGAATTGTTCTGGTTCAGTTTAAAGGAATTTAAACTCTGATTGGAAGTGAGATCTGGTCTGATCATGTTTGATTGATTAGGGCTTGAGATCGGTAAGCTTCGATCGAGAGAATTGATGCTTGATCATAGAGATCAAGAGGGTCGAGAGATGTGTGGTTAGATCTTGAACCATTTGGTTTAAAGAGATCAAGACCATGGTGGGTTCGATTTGGTCTTTGAACCAAATAGAATTGAACCGGTTCATTTGGTGAACGTATGGTTCAATTGAGAGAGGAGTTATCGATGGCTTCAAGTGGAGTTAAACATGGGGTTATGGACTTACTATTTTTGGAAGCCGTTTTCTTTGAGAAAACGCCCCCATGTTCGAACGCCTATCTCTCTCTCGCCCCCTCTCCTCTCGTGTGGATGATCTTCATGACAAGAGGAAGTTCGGCTAGCAAAAGGGAGAAAGACATCTCCTCATACACGATCTAGGACTCCTTGGATCTTTGCTAGCACAAGGAATACAAGGAAGAAGTCATCATCTTCTTGTGTGCGATTTCCTTTGGAGAAGAGCCGCTCGCCCTTTCTTCTTCCAAGTCGCCACTCGATCAATGGCAATGGTAATGCATTTATTATGGTTTCTCATATTATCTTGCCTCTCGATCCTATCAAACCTAGTTTTTCGCCTATGCAAGATCTCCTAGATGCGCATGTGAACTAGGGTTTGACCTTTCAATTGGTATCAGAGCCAGGTTTTTTGGCTTGATATATATGATCGCCATCTTGTTGTGATCCATGTTTGTTTTATGCGTTGGATAGATCTTCATGATGTCATGCGAAAATACATGCTATATGTTAGATGTATTTTGTTTATATTTAAGCTTAATCATGTAATGTTTGTTTGCGCGCTTCATGATAGTTTTTCAACCAAAATATTATCATGCGCGCCCCCTCATTTAGATCTATCTAAGCGCCTGCTTTAAACTCTTAGACGGGTTAACAGGGTTGAAGTCGTTAGTCAAGTCTGGACCCAACAGCCTAATTAGACCATCTGACAGCCTAGATGGGTCGACCAGATAGCACCTATGCGCAAGCATAACAGGTGGCTATAGGTCGACTGTAGAAGGGCGTGTAGCGATGTCTGATTGAGGCGCCTAGTGAACGATCATGATTAAGGCCCGGGGTCACACCCGCTTGCCAGAAATCATGTGGGACGTTCAGCCCTTAAGGCATGCATAGTTGACCATCAGGTCAACGCAAGTCAGTTATGACTGGGTGCATGCAAGGGCAGTGGGTCTGACTTGGTCTGATGAGTGGATGCCTGTTAATGGACCGTTGTAAGGTAGTAGGGCACATAAGGAAATAAAATTGATGCCATGGGTATTTCAAAAAAAATTTTATTTTCTGTTTGGATCACATGTATGCATGTTTAACATGATTGGGTGTTTATTTAATCTTATGTGGGTTGCCCTTATTTTTGGTGTGCTGTGCTGGGGCCTGCGTGCCTGGAATTAATTTATAAATTTTACTGTGATCTGCGAATCACACTTTAATTTATGAAAATGTATATTTGACCTGCGAGTCAAACCATGTCTAGATAGATTAAAATGTAATTTGATCAGACATGAGCACATGAGCACACATGGCAGAGGCGCTTGCAGTCAGTGGCTTCACCAGGTGGAGGTCTAGAGTTCGACTCTAGAACAGGCGCATACTGCCTGCAGGGCGCTTTGGCCCGAGCTGGGCCAGATGAAATGTAAAAGACCCATAAAGAGCTCACGTGAAGACTTTTGTAAAACTAGGGTTTTACTTAGGCTTTTATGGGCATTTACCACATAAGATAATTGTGCTTTCTACTTATTGTTTTAAGTAATATTAGCACATGAATGTTTATATTCTTCTGCTATCACTATAGAATTTGCATGATAGTAAGAAGATAAAAGGACCGTTAAAATCCAACGACCTTATCAAGCTTGATTGCCTTCTGACGCGAAACCTCACTGTTCTGACTATCGTTGGGGCCGTGTTGTACCCACTCAGTGGGCACGCCCAGCTATCTTCAGACGGTGTGCGATTACATCTACATGCTACAGAGAAGGGATTTATCTCTTCTCGTTGCTCAGCATAGCATGTGATGGTCCAGGGAGTAGGTCAGGTAAGCTTGACCATATAGGCTACATATTGAGCATATGATAGCTGTATGGAGGCAGCCATCTAAGGAATCAGAAACTGTGTTGTACCAACTCAGTTGGCACGGTCTTCTGGATTGCCTAGATGAAGGGGAATCGCACGGGTTGGCGATTGGCATGGATAGCCTACCAGTGACTAGTGCTTGAACTCTCTGTGCATCTTATCTCGCCTGAGCGGGACGCGGAGATCAAGTATGAAATATGGATCCCATCTCACTAAAAGAGTTTCACTCTTTCGGGCTGTTTTATTGGATTTTTCAGTCAGACAAAATAGTGAGAAAAGAATCACTCTTAAGTCCTGGAATGATTCTAACATGGATACTGACCTTGTTGTTCTTGCCATGTTGTAGATTCCTGCAGCAACGAACACCACAGGGCTCAATTTGCGATCCATATTGGAAAAGGAGAAGTTTGCTGGGCCAAACTTCTCAGACTGGTACAGACAGCTTAAGATTGTGCTTAAAGCTGAGAGGAAGCTATATGTCCTTGAGTCGGCAATACCGGCTCAACACGCTGCGAACGCCGCAAGGGCGGTTCGGGATGCTTATGAGAAGCACGTTAGTGATAGTACTGATGTCGCTTGCCTTATGCTTGCGTCAATGACGCCCGAGCTACAGCGTCAGCATGAGGATTTGTCTGCTATTGATATTATAGCAAATCTCAAGATGCTGTATGCTGCACAGGCAAGGACTGAACGCTATAACTTGACAAAACTTTTCTTTCATAGCAAACTGACTGAAGGGAGTCCAGTGGGAGCTCACGTACTCAAGATGATTGGGTACAAAGAGGCTCTAGAGAAACTGGGACACACCATCAATCAGGAACTTGTTGTGGACATTATCCTGCAGTCTCTCCCGGCTTCTTTCGATTCGTTCATCATTAATTTTAATATGAACAAGATCGACTGTACTCCGGCAGAGTTACTGAACATGCTCTGCACCATAGAGCAGACTCTTGAGAAGGGAAAGACTTCATCCTCTGTCTTGATGGTTCCTTCACGGAACAAGAGGAAGGGAAAGAAGGGCAAAACCCCTATCAAGAGCTACAACAAGGCTTTGAAACAAAAGTTGAAGCGGTCAAAGGACAACAGATGCTTCCATTGTGGCCAGCTGGGTCACTGGAAGAAGGACTGTAAAGCGCTCCAAGGAGAGAAGAAGGACTGTAAAGCGCTCCAAAGATGAAATGGACAATACGCCTTATGCTTCGGCTATTGGGTCCATTATGTATGCGATGTTGTGTACTCGCCCAGACGTCGCTTACGGGTTAAGCGTGACCAGTCGGTTCCAAAGTAATCCAGGTCAGGCGCACTGGATTGCGGTCAAGAACATTTTAAAATATCTGCGGAGGACCAAAGATATGTTCTTGATATATGGTGGTCAGGAAGAACTCAGTATTGAAGGATATACTGACGCTTCGTTCCAGTCTGACCAGGATGATTTCCGATCGCAATCAGGCTATGTTTTTAGCTTGAATGGAGGAGCAGTGGTGTGGAAGAGCTTCAAACAGTCAACTGTTGCTGATTCCACAACAGAAGCCGAGTATGTTGCAGCCTCGGAAGCATCCAAGGAGGCAGTGTGGATTCGTAAGTTCGTGAGAGAACTTGGTGTTGTTCCTTCGAGTGCAGATCTTTTGGTTATCTTCTGTGATAACACTAGAGAAATCGCACAAGCAAAGGAACCACGGTCGCACCAGAAGTCCAAGCACATACAGAGACGGTTTCATTTGATCAGGGAGATCATTGATCGTGGCGAGATCAAAGTCTGCAAGGTACATACAGATGACAATCTGGCTGACCCGCTTACTAAGCCTCTGGCGCAGCAGAAGCATGAGAAGCACTGTAATAATATGGGTTTGAGATTTCTCAACCATTAGATTAAGTGCAAGTGGGAGATTGTTGGGGTATGCCCTTAAGGCTAATGTTTGAGGCCTTGGGATTGTAACAGTATCATGTATAAACTCTTATGTTTATAAAGGCATGGTTGTTATTCAGGTTGTTACATTGTCTGCTGCAATAAGTGTACTTCTGAATAATGTCTCAAAGCTGTTCAGCTGGGCTGACATGCTATAAAGTCCTTAGTCGAGATATCTTGGTGAACATGAGACAGCCTTGATATGATTGAGACTAATATGTGTTCTAATCTTATAGGATGCTTCGAGCATGGAATAGGATGTAGACTCATAGGTACATTGGATGTACTGGACAGACCCTACTAGGTTATTCAATTGCTTGTCACAATGTGAATAATCCTTGAATGCGACAAGTGGCACATTTCCTCTGACTTGAGATCACTTGTGTTTCTGAATGATGATTGTCATTGTTTTGAGGTAGTTCAATATCATTTGAAACATAATGATTATAGACTATCTTGGATGGTGAGCTTGAGTCAGGTTAGGGGCACTAGTGATAGACAAAGGATTGCCGTCTCCTTGTTTAAGGAGTGTGATGTTCTAAAGGGCCCCCTGGATGAGATGATTGAGAAAAGAGTATGGCCATACCCAGGTGACTATGTTCATCTGATCTAATCATGCTCATCATATTGGAGTTACAATCTTGACACGCTTGTCCAATAAGAACATCCAGTGGCAAAGGAAACATGCATGCCTTGTGAGTTGGATTCACACTTGTGCTGTGGTTTGGGTGTAGTCTTGGAAGACTCTTTTCTTTATATTGGGAGACAGTGATGTGTTGCTAGATACCCCTCACTGTTCGTGATAACGTGAGTTATCGTTACCGACATTTAAAGGAAACCCTTAGGGTCGCACAATTTGATGATATGGCTTACTTAAGTCAGATCGTGTGGACTGAATTGTTCAGGTTCAGTTTAAAGGGATTTAATCTCTGATTGTAAGTGAGATCTGGTCTGATCATGTTTGATTGATTAGGGCTTGAGATCGGTAAGCTTCGATCGAGAGAATGGATGCTAGATCAGTGAGATCAGCAGCATCAAGAGATCGACGGTCAGATCAAGAGCCTTAGGGTTTATTGTGGTCTAGACTAATTGCTTGGCTTATTTGGTTTCTTGAACTGAACCAACTTGAACCGGCTCATCATATGAGCGCATGGTTCAAAGGGGAGAGCTAATAGCGTTAAGGAAAATTCATGGTCGCATGAATTGGAGACTTTGCTATTTTTAGATAGCACTTCGCTAAACGTGACCACGCCTCACGTTCACGCAAAAGGGAAGCTCTATTCTCGCCTCTCGCCCTTCTCTCTCGACACACTCTTGTGTGGTGACGACTTCAAGTCTCTAGGAGAGGATTCGGCCAAGAAGAAAAACATCTCTTTCCTTCCATACGACAAGCACCTCTTGGAACCTTGCTAGCACAAGGAGCACCAAGGGAGTAGGCGGCTTCTTCATCTTGTGTGCGCATCCTTTGGAGGAGATCCTCTCGCTCTCTGCTTCCAAGACGCCATCCAAGAGATGGCGATGGTATGGATCTTTCTCTTCTATAGTAGCATTCGAAAGTTGATCATATGATATATTAAGATCTCTTGAAACCCTAGTTTCCCATGCGAATTTTTATATGCGCCTCCCTTAGGGTTTCGGCCCCCTAGATTAAGGGGACTTCCAATTGGTATCAGAGCCTAGGGTTTTATATATTCATATGATTGCTTATGGTGATCCATGTATGTTGAATGTTTAGATCTAACATTTCTCATCATGCGAAAATACCAGATAGATGTATTTTGTTTGTGGCGCATGTATGAGATGAACTTTTGTTGGCGCATGCTTTACATGTTTTAGTTTTTGTTTTCAAAACTTTCATGACATGCGCGACTCACTATAGATCTAAGGCCTTACTGTAAACCCTTAGACGGGTTATTAGGGTTGAAGTCATCCCCTAGGTTAGATCCAAAATGTCTGATCAGACCATCTGACAGCCTTGATGGGTTGACCAGATAGCACCTGTGCGCAAGCATCTGGTGGCTATAGGTCGACTGCAGACAGGCGTGTAGCGGTGTCTGATTGAGACGACTAGTGAACACACATGAGTTAGGCCCGGGGTCACACCCACTTGCCAGAACTCATGAGGGTTGTTCAGCCCTGGCGCATGCATGGTTGACCTTTTGGTCGACTCAAGTCGGTTAGGACTTGGTGCATGCAAGGGCACTGGATCTGACTAGGTTGGATGAGTGGATCCCTAGTAATGGACCGTTGTAAGGTAGTGAGGGCATATAAGAAAATTAAAATTGATGCCTATGGGGTTTTCGAAATTTAATTTTCATGATTGGATCACATGTTGATTGATGCCTATGCTTGTTTATTTATTCTTATGTGGGCTGCCCATGTTAAATGTGTGCTGTGCTGGGGCCTGCGTGCCTGTATTAAAATGTAAATTAATTATTGTGATCTGCGCATCACATTGTTTTTAATTTATAAAATGTAATTGACCTGCGAGTCAATCTTGTCTAGATAGATTAATTTGTAAGTTAATCAGACAAGAGCACAGAGCACACTTGGCAGAGGCGCTTGCAGCAGAGGCTTGACCAGGAGGGAGGTCCAGGGTTCGACTCTGGGAACAGGCGCATTTTCCCTGGTAGGCGCACCTGAGCTGCAGATGGCGCTTGGGCCCTGGGTTGGGCCAGATGAGCAGCAAAAGACCCATGAAGAAAAGCAAGTGAAGACTTAAGTTAATTAAGGTCTTACTTAGGCTATGGGCTTTTACCACATAAGATCCATGCTTTCATTTATTGTTTAAATAAGTAGAATGCATGATTTATTTATCTTCTGCTATCACCATAGGAATTGCATGATAGTGAAGAAGATAAAAGACCGTTAAAATCCAACGCTAAAATATCAAGCTCGTATGCCTTCTGACGCGAAACCTCACTGTTCTGATTATCGTTGGAGCCGTGTTGTACCCACTCAGTGGGCACATCCATCTATCTTCAGATGGTGCGGGATTACACCTGCGTGTTACAGAGAAGGGATTTATCGCTTCTCGTTGCTCAGCATAGCACGTGGTGGTCCAGGGAGTAGGTTGGGTCAGCTTGACCATGTAGCCTACATATGTGGCGCATATGGTAGCGCATGGAGGCAGCCATCTGTGGGGTCAGAGATTGTGTTGTACCAACTCAGTTGGCACAGTCTGCTGGATTGCCCAGATGAAGGGGAATCGCACGGGTTGGCGATTGGCTGGGACAGCCTACCAGAAATTAGTGCTTGTACTCTCTGTGCATCTTATCTCGCCTGAGCGGGACGCGGAGACCAAGTATGAAATCTGGATCCCATCTCACTAAAAGAGTTCTACTCTTTCGGGCTGTTTTGCTGGATTTTTCAGCCAGATAAAATAGTGAGAAAAAGGAATCATTCTTAAGTCCTGATTGATTCTTTACATTGATACTGACCTTGCTGTTCTTGCATTGTTGTAGATACCTGCAGCAACGAACACCATGAGCTTCAATGTGCGATCCCTACTGGAAAGGGAGAAGTTTGCTGGGCCAAACTTCTCTGACTGGTTCGGACACCTTAAGATTGTTCTTAAGGCAGAGAGGAAACTGTATGTCCTCGAGACGGTTATACCGCCTCAGCCCGCTCCGAACGCCGCAAGGGCGGTTCAGGAAGCTTATGAAAAGCACGTCAATGATAGCATTGATGTCGCTTGCCTGATGCTAGCGTCTATGACGCCACCGCTGCAGCGTCAGCATGAGGATATGTCTGCTATAGACATGATAGCAAACCTCAAAATGCTGTATGCTGCACAGGCGAGGACAGAACGCTATAATCTGACAAAGCTGTTCTTTCAGAGCAAACTGGCTGAAGGGAGCCCAGTGGGAGCTCACGTGCTCAAGATGATTGGGCACAAGGAGGCTCTAGAGAAACTGGGGCATACCATCAACTAGGAGCTTGCTGTAGACATTATTCTGCAGTCTCTCCCGCCCTCTTTCGATGCGTTCATCATTAACTTTAATATGAACAAAATCGATTGTACTCCAGCAGAGCTGCTGAATATGCTCTTGACTACTGAGGAGACTCTGAAGGGAAAGCCTTCGACCTCTGTCTTAATGGTTCCTTCTAGGAACAAGAAGAAGGGGAAGAAGGGCAAGACCCCTGTCAAGAGTTACAGCAAGGCTCTGAAACAAAAAGTGAAGCGGTCAAAGGAATACAGATGTTTCCACTGTGGCCAGTTGGGTCACTGGAAAAAGGACTGTAAAGCGCTCCAAGGAGATAAGAGGGGAAGCATCGCTTCTGGCTCAGGTATTTACGTGACGGAAGTCATGGTTTCATCTTCTTCTATTTCATGGGTGTTGGACACTGCATGTGGAGTTCACATTTGTTCAAATGTATAGGAACTCAAGAGAAGAAGACAGGTGGGACAGCATGAGGTGGACCTACGAGTTGGAAACGGGGCACGGGTTGCTGCTGTTGCTGTAGGAGACTATTTCATCTCTTTGCCATCTGGGCTTGTATTGGAACTAAACAATTGTTACTTTGTTCCCAGCATTACTAAGAATATTATCTCCATTCCTGCTCTTGTCAGGAAGGGATTTTCCTTTGAATGCAATATTTCAAAGTGTGTTTTATCTTTTGATAATATTGTTTATGCAACTGGTTCAATAAACAATGGGTTATTCATGTTGGACATGGAATGTTCTATACAAAATATTGATATTAAGAAAGCCAAGTATGCTGATGACAGCACCTTGCTATGGCATAGTCGTTTAGGCCATATTAACAAGAAACGCATTAAGCGGTTGCATGATTATGGACTGCTGGGATCATTCTCCTATGAGGAGATTGATACATGCAAGGCTTGTTTAATGGGTAAAATGACGAAGTCACCTTTTTCTAACAAAGGTCAAAGGGCTTTAGGTTTACTTGACCTTATACACAGTGATGTGTGTGGGCCATTTAGTAAACATGCCAGAGGTGGCTATCAGTACTTCATTACCTTTACTGATGATTTCAGTAGGTATGGTTATGTCTATTTAATGAGACATAAAAGTGAATCTTTTGACAAGTTCAAAGAGTTCAAGAATGAAGTACAAAATCAGCTAGGCCGAAATATCAAGGCACTTCGTTCTGATCGAGGTGGAGAATACTTGAGTCATGCGTTTACTGACTATCTGAAGGAGTGTGGGATTATCTCACAGCTCACTCCGCCAGGAACACCGCAATGGAATGGTGTGTCCGAGAGGATAAATAGAACGTTACTTGATATGGTTCGTTCTATGATGAGTCAGGCTACTCTTCCATATTCCTTTTGGGGATTTGCACTGGAGACAGCTGCAAAGGTACTAAACCGAGTGCCATCCAAGGCAGTTTCTAAGACTCCATATGAGTTATGGTATGGGAAACAGCCGAGCTTGACATTTATCAGGATCTGGGGTTGCGAGGCTTATGTCAAAAAGCTCGCCTCTGGGAAACTAGAGAGCAGATCTGACAAATGTATCTTTGTCGGTTACCCTAAGGAAACTAAGGGTTATTATTTCTACGATCCCAAAGAGAACAAGGTATTTGTTGCTCGGACGGCCATATTTCTTGAGAAGGAGTTTCTTCTGCAAGAGGCCAGTGGGAGAGAAATAAAGTTGGATGAGAATCCAGAGGAAGGACAAATTGAACAACCTGAGGCTCAGATATCACGGGAACCGCGAAGATCGGGAAGGATCCGTCGACAGCCTGAGCGCTATGACGGAGTCTACATCATTGATAATGATGAACCCCTCACTTATGCGGATGCGGTCAGTGGACCGGAGTCAGCGAGATGGCTTGAAGCTATGCGCGCCGAGGTGGACTCCATGTCAGATAACCAAGTCTGGGATTTGGTTGATTCGCCTCCGGGAGTTATCCCTATAGGCTGTAAATGGATCTTCAAGAAGAAGATTGACATGGATGGTAACGTGGTTACCTATAAAGGCAGGCTAGTTGCGAAAGGTTTCAAACAAATCTACGGGATAGATTATAATGAAACTTTCTCACCTGTAGCCATGTTTAAGTCTATTCGGATTCTTTTCGCGATAGCAGCATATTATGATTATGAGATTTGTCAAATGGATGTGAAGACAGCTTTCCTTAATGGAAATCTGGATGAGGATGTGTATATGACACAACCAGAAGGTTTCACTAATCCATCAGATCGTCATAAAATATGCAAGTTAAAGAAGTCTATTTATGGACTTAAACAAGCATTAAGAAGCTAGAATATTCGTTTTGATGAAGCAATCAGTGAGTTTGGTTTCATCAAGAACGAGGATGACCCGTGTGTATATAAGAGGTTTAGTGGGAGCGTGATTACTTTCCTAGTCCTCTACGTCGATGATATCTTCATCATTGGAAATGACATTCCCGAAATGCATGCCGTTAAAGCATGGTTAAGGAAATATTTCCAGATGAAAGATCTAGGAGAAGCAGCCTATGTGTTAGGTGTGAAGATCTACAGGGATAGATCTAAGAAGCTTCTCGGGCTGTGCCAGAGTACTTACATCGATAAAGTCCTGGAGAGATTTCATTTAGAGAATTCTAAAAGAAGATATCTTTCAGTCAGACATGGTCTGAATCTTTCGAAGAGTCAGTGTCCACAAACACAGACTGAGAAAGATGAAATGGACAATACGCCTTATGCTTCGGCTATTGGGTCCATTATGTATGCGATGTTGTGTACTCGCCCAGACGTCGCTTACGGGTTAAGCGTGACCAGTCGGTTCCAAAGTAATCCAGGTCAGGCGCACTGGATTGCGGTCAAGAACATTTTAAAATATCTGCGGAGGACCAAAGATATGTTCTTGATATATGGTGGTCAGGAAGAACTCAGTATTGAAGGATATACTGACGCTTCGTTCCAGTCTGACCAGGATGATTTCCGATCGCAATCAGGCTATGTTTTTAGCTTGAATGGAGGAGCAGTGGTGTGGAAGAGCTTCAAACAGTCAACTGTTGCTGATTCCACAACAGAAGCCGAGTATGTTGCAGCCTCGGAAGCATCCAAGGAGGCAGTGTGGATTCGTAAGTTCGTTAGAGAACTTGGTGTTGTTCCTTCGAGTGCAGATCCTTTGGTTATCTTCTGTGATAACACTGGAGCAATCACACAACAAAAGGAACCACGGTCGCACCAGAAGTCCAAGCACATACAGAGACGGTTTCATTTGATCAGGGAGATCATTGATCGTGGCGAGATCAAAGTCTGCAAGGTACATACAGATGACAATCTGGCTGACCCGCTTACTAAGCCTCTGGCGCAGCAGAAGCATGAGAAGCACTGTAATAATATGGGTTTGAGATTTCTCAACCATTAGATTAAGTGCAAGTGGGAGATTGTTGGGGTATGCCCTTAAGGCTAATGTTTGAGGCCTTGGGATTGTAACAGTATCATGTATAAACTCTTATGTTTATAAAGGCATGGTTGTTATTCAGGTTGTTACATTGTCTGCTGCAATAAGTGTACTTCTGAATAATGTCTCAAAGCTGTTCAGCTGGGCTGACATGCTATAAAGTCCTTAGTCGAGATATCTTGGTGAACATGAGACAGCCTTGATATGATTGAGACTAATATGTGTTCTAATCTTATAGGATGCTTCGAGCATGGAATAAGATGTAGACTCATAGGTACATTGGATGTACTGGACAGACCCTACTAGGTTATTCAATTGCTTGTCACAATGTGAATAATCCTTGAATGCGACAAGTGGCACATTTCCTCTGACTTGAGATCACTTGTGTTTCTGAATGATGATTGTCATTGTTTTGAGGTAGTTCAATATCATTTGAAACATAATGATTATAGACTATCTTGGATGGTGAGCTTGAGTCAGGTTAGGGGCACTAGTGATAGACAAAGGATTGCCGTCTCCTTGTTTAAGGAGTGTGATGTTCTAAAGGGCCCCCTGGATGAGATGATTGAGAAAAGAGTATGGCCATACCCAGGTGACTATGTTCATCTGATCTAATCATGCTCATCATGTTGGAGTTACAAGCTTGACACGCTTGTCCAATAAGAACATCCAGTGGCAAAGGAAACATGCATGCCTTGTGAGTTGGATTCACACTTGTGCTGTGGTTTGGGTGTAGTCTTGGAAGACTCTTTTCTTTATATCAGGAGACAGTGATGTGTTGCTAGATACCCCTCACTGTTCGTGATAACGTGAGTTATCGTTACCGACATTTAAAGGAAACCCTTAGGGTCGCACAATTTGATGATATGGCTTACTTAAGTCAGATCGTGTGGACTGAATTGTTCAGGTTCAGTTTATAGGGATTTAATCTCTGATTGTAAGTGAGATCTGGTCTGATCATGTTTGATTGATTAGGGCTTGAGATCGGTAAGCTTCGATCGAGAGAATGGATGCTAGATCAGTGAGATCAGCAGCATCAAGAGATCGACGGTCAGATCAAGAGCCTTAGGGTTTATTGTGGTCTAGACTAATTGCTTGGCTTATTTGGTTTCTTGAACTGAACCAACTTGAACCGGCTCATCATATGAGCGCATGGTTCAAAGGGGAGAGCTAATAGCGTTAAGGAAAATTCATGGTCGCATGAATTGGAGACTTTGCTATTTTTAGATAGCACTTCGCTAAACGTGACCACGCCTCACGTTCACGCAAAAGGGAAGCTCTATTCTCGCCTCTCGCCCTTCTCTCTCGACACACTCTTGTGTGGTGACGACTTCAAGTCTCTAGGAGAGGATTCGGCCAAGAAGAAAAACATCTCTTTCCTTCCATACGACAAGCACCTCTTGGAACCTTGCTAGCACAAGGAGCACCAAGGGAGTAGGCGGCTTCTTCATCTTGTGTGCACATCCTTTGGAGGAGATCCTCTCGCTCTCTGCTTCCAAGACGCCATCCAAGAGATGGCGATGGTATGGATCTTTCTCTTCTATAGTAGCATTCGAAAGTTGATCATATGATATATTAAGATCTCTTGAAACCCTAGCTTCCCATGCGAATTTTTATATGCGCCTCCCTTAGGGTTTCGGCCCCCTAGATTAAGGGGACTTTCAATGTTCTGTACAACAAATTGATAACAAGAAAGCCAAGTATGCTGATGACAGCACCTTGTTATGGCATAGTCGTTTAGGCCATATTAACAAGAAGCGCATTAAGCGGTTGCATGATCATGGACTGCTGGGATCATTCTCTTATGAGGAACTAGATACATGCAAAGCTTGTTTAATGGGTAAAATGACGAAGACTCCTTTTTCTAATAAAGGTAAAAGGGCTTCAGGTTTACTTGACCTTATTCACAGTGATGTGTGTGGGCCTTTTAGTAAACATGCCTGAGGTGGCTATTTATACTTCATTACTTTTACTGATGGTTTCAGTAGGTATGGTTATGTCTATCTAATGAGACATAAGAGTGAATCTTTTGACAAGTTCAAAGAATTCAAAAATGAAGTACAAAATCAGTTAGGCCGAAATATCAAGGCACTTCATTCAGATCGAGGTGGCGAATACTTGAGTCATGAGTTTACTGACTATCTGAAGGAGTGTGGGATCATCTCATAGCTCACTCCGCCAGGAACACCACAATGGAATGGTGTGTCCGAAAGGAGAAATAGAACCTTATTGGATATGGTTCGTTCTATGATGAGTCAGGCAACTCTACCTTACTCCTTTTGGGGATTTGCACTGGAAACAGCTGCAAAGGTGCTAAACCGAGTGCCATCCAAGGCAGTTTCAAAGACACCATTTGAGTTATGGTATGGGAAACAGCCGAGCTTAACATTTATTAAAATCTGGGGTTGCGAGGCTTATGTCAAAAAGCTCGCCTCTGGGAAACTGGAGAGCAGATCTAATAAATGTATCTTTGTCGGTTACCCTAAAGAAACTAAGGGTTATTATTTCTACGATCCCAAAGAGAACAAAGTATTTGTTGCTCGAACGGCTATTTTTCTTGAGAAGGAATTTCTTCTGCAAGAGGCCAGTGGGAGAGAAATAAAGCTGGATGAAAATCCAGAAGAGGGACAAAGTAGTCAAGCTCAGTTGGATGAGCCTGAGCAAATAGAACAGGTTAATGTTCAACCTGAGGCTCAGATATCACGGGAACCGTGTAGATCGGGAAGGATTCGTCGTCAGCCTGAGTGCTATGACGGAATCTACATCATTAATGATGAACCCCTCACTTATGCGGATGCGGTCAGTGGACCGGAATCAGCAAGTTGGCTTGAAGCTATGCGAGTGTTGGGGTATGCCCTTAAGGCTAATGTTTGAGGCCTTGGGATTGTAACAGTATCATGTAATAAACTCTTATGTTTATAAAGGCATGGTTGTTATTCAGGTTGTTACCTTGTCTGCTGTAATAAGTGTACTTCTGAATAATGTCTCAAAGCTGATCAGCTAGGCTGACATGCAGTAAAGTCCTTAGTCGAGATATCTTGGTGAACATGAGACAGCCTTGATATGATTGAGAGTAATATGTGTTCTAATCTTATAGGATGCTTCGAGCATGGAATAAGATGTAGACTCATGGGTACATTGGATGTACTGGACAGACCCTACTAGGATATTCAATTGCTTGTCACAATGTGAATATTCCTTGATTGCGACAAGTGGCACATTTCCTCTGACTTGAGATCACTTGTGTTTCTAAATGATGATTGTCATTGTTTTGAGGTAGTTCAATATCATTTGAAACATAATGATTATAGACTATCTTGGATGGTGAGCTTGAATCAGGTTAGGGCACTAGTGATAGACAAAGGATTGCCGTCTCCTTGTTTAAGGAGTGTGATGTTCTAAAGGGGCCCCCTGGATGAGATGATTGAGAAAAGAGTATGGCCATACCCAGGTGACAGTGTTCATCTGTTCTAATCATGCTCGTCATATTGGAGTTACAAGCTTGACACGCTTGTCCAATAAGAACATCCAGTGGTAAAGGAAATATGCATGCCTAGTGAGTTGATTCACACTTGTGCTGTGTTTGGGTGTAGTCTTGGAAGACTCTTTTCTTTATATCGGGAGACAGTGATGTGTTGCTAGATACCCCTCACTGATCGTGATGACGTGAGTTATCGTTACCTACATTTAAAGGAAACCCTCAGGGTCGCACAATTTGATGATATGGCTTACTTGAGTCAGATCGTGTGGACTGAATTGTTCAGGTTCAGTTTAAAGGGATTTAATCTCTGATTGTAAGTGAGATCTGGTCTGATCATGTTTGATTGATTAGGGCTTAAGATCGGTAAGCTTCGATTGAGAGATTGGATGCTAGATCGGTGAGATCAGGAGCATCAAGGAGATGAACGGTCAGATCAAATACCTTAGGGTTTTAATGTGATCTGGACTTATGACTTGGTTTATTTGGTTATTGAACCAAATTCAAGTGAACCGGCTCATGAATGAGCGCATGGTTCAAGGGTGAAGTGGAGTTTGCGATTGGGGTAAACCCAAGATCGCATGTGGAGAAGTTATATGCTATTTTTGGATAGCACTTCTCAACGTGACCACGTTTTCACGTCCTCCCTCTTCACGCCTTCACGCTTTGTCGCCAACTTGTTTTTGGCTCTTGAGGCATTCTCGCGTGAACGAGAGGAAGAGACGACAAGGAAAAATCGCCAAGCCAAGAAGTTCTTTCTTTTCCCTTCACTCGATCAAGACATCTTTGGACCTTGCTAGCACAAGGATCGCAAGGAGGAGTAGGCGACATCAATTGTGTGCGTCACCTCTGGAGAAGATCTAGTTTGATCTTTGCTTCCAAGGCGCCATCTAGAAATGGCTATGGTATGATCCTTCTCTATATGCAATCGGGTTCCTTTTGTTAATCATATAGCATGCAAGATCTAGAAACCCCCTTTCCGCTGCTTGCATCTTTCATATGCGCCAATGCTTTAGGGTTTCACCCCCTTGTGGGGACTTTCAATTAGTATCAGAGCCTAGGTTTCATGCATGTTTTATGATTGCAAGCCATTTTGTGATCCTTGTTTGCGAACAATGCTTAGATCTGTATTACATGCGAAAATACATGTTAAGTTATCATAGGCGAAACTTGTATTTTGTTTATAGCGCATGTATGAGGTTACCTTCAGTTGGCGCTTGTATGTTGTTGGTTTTCTTAAAAACTAAATACTTGCGCGACTCACACTAGATCTAAGGCCTTACTGTAAACCCTTAGACGGGTTACTAGGGTTGAAGTCATCCCCTAGGTTAGATCCAGACAGTCTGATCAGACCATCTGACAGCCTTGATGGGTTGACCAGATAGCACCTGTGCGCAAGCACCTGGTGGCTATAGGTCGACTGCAGATAGGCGTGTAGCGATGTCTGATTGAGACAACCTATGAACGCACATGAGTTAGGCCCGGGGTCACACCCGTTTGCCAGACCTCATTGTGGTTGTTCAGCCCTGGCGCATGCATGGTTGACCTTTTGGTCGACTCAAGTCAGTTAGGACTTGGTGCATGCAAGGGCAGTGGATCTGACTAGGTTGGATGAGTGGATCCCTAGTAATGGACCGTTGTAAGGATGTAGGGCACATAAGGAAATTAAAATTGATGCCTATGGGGTTTTTCAAAAATTTAATTTTCTTGATTGGATCACATGTTGATTGATGCCTATGTTTGTTTATTTATTCTTATGTGGGCTGCCCATATTAAATGTGTGCTGTGCTGGGGCCTGCGTGCCTGGACTTTAATTTTGTAAATTAATTTTTAATTGTGATCTGCGCATCACATTTATTTAATTTATAAAAATGTAATTGACCTGCGTGTCAATCTTGTCTAGATAGATTAATTTGTAAATTAATCAGACAAGAGCACAGAGTACACTTGGCAGAGGCGCATGCAGCAGTGGCTTGACCAGGTGGGAGGTCCAGGGTTCGACTCTGGGACCAGGCGCATTTTCCCTGGTGGGCGCACCTGAGCTGCAATTGGCGCTTGGGCCCTGGGTTGGGCCAGATGAGCAGCTAAAGTCCCATGAAGAAAAGCAAGTGAAGACTTAAGTTCTTAAGGTCTTACTAGGGCTATGGGCTTTTACCACATAAGATTCATGCTTTCTTTTATTGTTTAATAAGTAGAACAGCATGATTTATTTATCTTCTGCTATCACCATAGGAATTTCATGATAGTGAAGAAGATATAAGACCGTTAAAATCCAACGCTAAATATCAAGCTCGTAAGCCTTCTGACGCGAAATCTCACTGTTCTGATTATCGTTGGAGCCGTGTTGTACCCACTCAGTGGGCACGTCCATCTATCTTCAGACGGTGCGGGATTACACCTGCGTGTTACAGAGAAGGGATTTATCGCTTCTCGTTGCTCAGCATAGCACGTGGTGGTCCAGGGAGTAGGTCGGGTCAGCTTGACCGTGTAGGCTACATATGTGGCGCATATGGTAGCGCATGGAGGCAGCCATCTGTGGGGTCAGAGATTGTGTTGTACCAACTCAGTTGGCACAGTCTGCTGGATTGCCCAGATGAAGGGGAATCGCACGGGTTGGCGATTGGCAGGGACTACCTACCAGAGATTAGTGCTTGTACTCTCTGTGCATCTTATCTCGCCTGAGCGGGACGCGGAGACCAAGTATGAAATCTGGATCCCATCTCACTAAAAGAGTTCTACTCTTTCGGGCTGTTTTGCTGGATTTTTCAGCCAGATAAAATAGTGAGAAAAAGAATCATTCTTAAGTCCTGAATTGATTCTTTACATTGATACTGACCTTGCTGTTCTTGCATTGTTGTAGATACCTACAGCAACGAACACCATGAGCTTCAATGTGCGATCCCTACTGGAAAGGGAGAAGTTTGCTGGGCCGAACTTCTCAGACTGGTTCGGACACCTTAAGATTGTTCTTAAGGCAGAGAGGAAACTGTATGTCCTCGAGACGGCGATACCGCCTCAGCCCGCTCCGAACGCCGCAAGGGCGGTTCGGGAAGCCTATGAAAAGCACGTCAATGATAGCATTGATGTCGCTTGCCTGATGCTAGCGTCTATGACGCCACCGCTGCAGCGTCAGCATGAGGATATGTCTGCCATAGACATGATAGCAAACCTCAAGATGCTGTATGCTGCACAGGCGAGGACAGAACGCTATAATTTGACAAAGCTGTTCTTTCAGAGCAAACTGGCTGAAGGGAGCCCAGTGGGAGCTCACGTGCTCAAGATGATTGGGCACAAGGAGGCTCTAGAAAAACTGGGGCATACCATCAACCAGGAGCTTGCTGTAGACATCATTCTGCAGTCTCTCCCGCCCTCTTTCGATGCGTTCATTATTAACTTTAATATGAACAAAATCGACTGTACTCCGGCAGAGCTGCTGAATATGCTCTTGACTACTGAGGAAACTCTGAAGGGTAAGCCTTCAACCTCTGTCTTGATGGTTCCCTCTAGGAACAAGAAGAAGGGGAAGAAGGGCAAGGCCCCTGTCAAGAATTACAGCAAGGCTCTGAAGCAGAAGGTTAAGCGGTCCAAGGAATACAGATGTTTCCACTGTGGCCAGCTGGGTCACTGGAAAAAGGACTGTAAAGCGCTCCAAGGAGATAAGAGGGGAAGCTTCGCTTCTGGCTCAGGTATTTACGTGACGGAAGTCATGGTTTCTTCTTCTTCTATATCATGGGTGTTGGACACTGCATGTGGAGTTCACATTTGTTCAAATGTACAGGAACTCAAGAGAAGAAGACAGGTGGGACAGCATGAGGTGGACCTACGAGTTGGAAACGGGGCACGGGTTGCTGCTGTTGCTGTAGGAGACTATTTCATCTCTTTGCCATCTGGGCTTGTATTAGAACTAAACAGTTGTTACTTTGTTCCCAGCATTACTAAGAATATTATCTCCATTCCTGCTCTTGACAGGAAGGGATTTTCCTTTGAATGCAATATTTCAAAGTGTGTTTTATCTCTTGATAATATAGTTTATGCTACTGGTTCAATTAATAATGGGTTATTCATGTTGGACATGGAATGTTCTATACACGCGATTGATATTAAGAAAGCCAAGTACTGATGACAGCACCTTGCTATGGCATAGTCGTTTAGGCCATATTAACAAGAAACGCATTAAGCGGTTGCATGATCATGGACTGCTGGGATCATTCTCCTATGAGGAGATTGATACATGCAAGGCTTGTTTAATGGGTAAAATGACGAAGTCACCTTTTCTTAACAAAGGTCAAAGGGCTTCAGGTTTACTTGACCTTATACACAGTGATGTGTGTGGGCCATTTAGTAAACATGCCAGAGGTGGCTATCAGTACTTCATTACCTTTACTGATGATTTCAGTAGGTATGGGTATGTCTATCTGATGAGACATAAAAGTGAATCTTTTGACAAGTTCAAAGAGTTCAAGAATGAAGTACAAAATCAGCTAGGCCGAAATATCAAGGCACTTCGTTCTGATCGAGGTGGAGAATACCTAAGTCGAGAATTTACTGACTATCTGAAGGAGTGTGGGATTATCTCACAGCTCACTCCGCCAGGAACACCGCAATGGAATGGTGTGTCCGAGAGGAGAAATAGAACGTTACTTGATATGGTTCATTCTATGATGAGTCAGGCTACTCTACCTCACTCCTTTTGGGGCTTTGCACTGGAGACAGCTGCAAAGGTACTAAACCGAGTGCCATCCAAGGCAGTTTCGAAGACGCCATATGAGTTATGGTATGGGAAACAGCCGAGCTTGACATTTATCAGGATCTGGGGCTGCGAGGCTTATGTCAAAAAGCTCGCCTCTGGGAAACTAGAGAGCAGATCTGACAAATGTATCTTTGTCGGTTACCCTAAGGAAACTAAGGGTTATTATTTCTTCGATCCCAAAGAGAACAAGGTATTTGTTGCTCGGACGGCCATATTTCTTGAGAAGGAGTTTCTTCTGCAAGAGGCCAGTGGGAGAGAAATAATGCTGGATGAGATTCCAGAAGAAGGACAAAGTAGTCAAGCACAGTTGGATGAGCCTGAGCCGGTAGATCAGGTTATTGAACAACCTGAGGCTCAGATATCACGGGAACCGCGAAGATCGGGAAGGATTCGTCGACAGCCTGAGCGCTATGACGGAGTCTACATCATTGATAATGATGAACCCCTCACTTATGCGGATGCGGTCAGTGGACCGGAGTCAGCGAGATGGCTTGAAGCTATGCGCGCCGAGATGGACTCCATGTCAGATAACCAAGTCTGGGATTTGGTTGATCCGCCTCCGGGAGTTATCCCTATAGGCTGTAAATGGATCTTCAAGAAGAAGATTGACATGGATGGTAACGTGGTTACCTATAAAGGCAGGCTAGTTGCGAAAGGTTTCAAACAAATCTACGGGATAGATTATGATGAAACTTTCTCACCTGTAGCTATGTTTAAGTCTATTCGGATTCTTTTCGCGATAGCAGCATATTATGATTATGAGATTTGGCAAATGGATGTGAAGACAGCTTTCCTTAATGGAAATCTGGATGAGGATGTGTATATGACACAACCAGAAGGTTTCACTAATCCATCAGATCGTCATAAGATATGCAAGTTAAAGAAGTCTATTTATGGACTTAAACAAGCATCTAGAAGCTGGAATATTCGTTTTGATGAATCAATCTCTGAGTTTGGTTTCATCAAGAACGAGGATGACCCGTGTGTATATAAGAGGTTTAGTGGGAGCGTGATTACTTTCCTAGTCCTCTACGTCGATGATATCTTGATCATTGGAAATGACATTCCTGAAATGCATGCGGTTAAGGCATGGCTAAGGAAATGTTTCCAGATGAAAGATCTAGGAGAAGCAGCCTATGTATTAGGTGTGAAGATCTACAGGGATAGATCTAAGAGGCTTCTCGGGCTGTGCCAGAGTACTTACATCGATAAAGTCCTGGAAAGATTTCATTTAGAGAATTCTAAAAGAGGATATCTTCCAGTCAGACATGGTCTGAATCTTTCGAAGAGTCAGTGTCCACAAACACAGACTGAGAAAGATGAAATGGACAATACGCCTTATGCTTCGGCTATTGGATCCATTATGTATGCGATGTTGTGTACTCGCCCAGACGTCGCTTACGGGTTAAGCGTGACCAGTCGGTTCCAAAGTAATCCAGGTATGGCGCACTGGATTGCAGTCAAGAACATCTTAAAATATCTGCGGAGGACCAAAGATATGTTCTTGATATATGGTGGTCAGGAAGAACTCAGTATTGAAGGATATACTGACGCTTCGTTCCAGTCTGACCAGGATGATTTCTGATCGCAATCAGGCTATGTATTTAGCTTGAATGGAGGAGCAGTGGTGTGGAAGAGTTTCAAACAGTCAACTGTTGCTGATTCCACAACAGAAGCCGAGTATGTTGCAGCCTCGGAAGCATCCAAGGAGGCAGTGTGGATTCGTAAGTTCGTGAGAGAACTTGGTGTTGTTCCTTCGAGTGCAGATCCTTTGGTTATCTTCTGTGATAACACTGGAGCAATCGCACAAGCAAAGGAACCACGGTCGCACCAGAAGTCCAAGCACATACAGAGACGGTTTCACTTGATCAGGGAGATCATAGATCGTGGTGAGATCAAAGTCTGCAAGGTACATACAGATGACAATCTGGCAGACCCGCTTACCAAGCCTCTGGCGCAGCAGAAGCATGAGAAGCACTGTAATAATATGGGTTTGAGATTTCTCAACCATTAGATTAAGTGCAAGTGGGAGATTGTTGGGGTATGCCATTAAGGCTAATGTTTGAGGCCTTGGGATTGTAACAGTATCATGTAATAAACTCTTATGTTTATAAAGACATGGTTGTTATTCAGGTTGTTACCTTGTCTGCTGTAATAAGTGTACTTCTGAATAATGTCTCAAAGCTGATCAGCTAGGCTGACATGCAGTAAAGTCCTTAGTCGAGATATCTTGGTGAACATGAGACAGCCTTGATATGATTGAGACTAATATGTGTTCTAATCTTATAGGATGCTTCGAGCATGGAATAAGATGTAGACTCATGGGTACATTGGATGTACTGGACAGACCCTACTAGGATATTCAATTGCTTGTCACAATGTGAATATTCCTTGATTGCGACAAGTGGCACATTTCCTCTGACTTGAGATCACTTGTGTTTCTAAATGATGATTGTCATTGTTTTGAGGTAGTTCAATATCATTTGAAACATAATGATTATAGACTATCTTGGATGGTGAGCTTGAATCAGGTTAGGGCACTAGTGATAGACAAAGGATTGCCGTCTCCTTGTTTAAGGAGTGTGATGTTCTTGTTGGGGTATGCCCTTAAGGCTAATGTTTGAGGCCTTTGGGATTGTAATAAGTATCATGTAATAAACTCTTGTGTTTATAAAGGCATGGTTATTATTCAGGTTGTTACCTTGTCTGCTGTAATAAGTGTACTTCTGAATAATGTCTCAAAGCTGTTCAGCTAGGCTGACAGGCTATATGTCCTTAGTCGAGATATCTTGGTGAACATGAGACAGCCTTGATATGATTGAGACTAATATGTGTGCTAATCTTATAGGATGCTTCGAGCATGGAATAAGATGTAGACTCATGGGTACATTGGATGTACTGGACAGACCCTACTGGGATATTCCATTGCTTGTCACAATGTGAATGATCCTTGTAAGCAGCAAGTGGCACATGTCCTTTGACTTGAGATCACTTGTGTTTCTAAATGATGATTGTCATTGTTTTGAGGTAGTTCAATATCATTTGAAACATAATGATTATAGACTATCTTGGATGGTGAGCTTGAGTCAGGTTAGGGCACTTGTGATAGATAAAGGATTGCCGTCTCCTTGTTTAAGGAGTGTGATGTTCTAAAGGGCCCCCCTGTATGAGAAGATTGAGATAGTGTATGGCCATACCCAGATGACTGTGATCATCTAATCTAATCATGCTCATCGTATTGGAGTTACAGGCTTGACATGCTTGTCCAATAAGAACATCCAGTGGCAAAGGAAACATGCATGCCTCGTGAGTTTGATTCACACTTGTGCCATGGTTTGGGTGTAGTCTTGGAAGACTCTTTCCTTTATATCGGGAGACAGTGATGTGTTGCTAGATACCCCTCACTGATCGTGATAACGAAAGTTATCGTTACCGACATTTAAAGGAAACCCTTAGGGTCGCACAATTTGGTGATATGGCTTGCTTAAGTCAGATCGTGTGGACTGAATTGTTTCGGTTCAGTTTAAAGGGATTTAATCTCTGATTGTAAGTGAGATCTGGTCTGATCATGTTTGATTGATTAGGGCTTTAGATCGGTAAGCTTCGATCGAGAGAGATGATGCTAGATCGATGCGATCAGAAGCGTCAGATGATGAATGGTCAGATCTTGGACTTTGGGGTCTAATTTGATCTAGACTTAATGCTTGGGCTGATTTGGTTTCGCTATTGAACCAAGGGTATTGAACCGGCTCATGGGTTGAGCGCATGGTTCAAGAGGGAGAAGGAGTTGCGTTTGGTTCATGGAGACATGAACGCATGAACGCATACTCTTAATGGTTGCCATTTTTGGAAAGTTCCAAAATGAAAACGCATATGCGTTCATGGCTTGAAGTCTCCCTAATGTTTTTCGGTTACACCTCTCTCTTGTTGCTTGGGAAAACGAATTTTTGCTCTCGAGGAAGTGAGGGTGTTGACGAGAAGAAGAAGAACCGGCCAAGCAAAAGGAAGTCTTCATCTCTTCCCTACACTCGATCATTGACATCTTGGCACTTTTGCTAGCACAAGAGGTGCGCAAGTTGGGAGTCTTCATCGCCTTTGTGTGTGAACTTTTGGAGGAGATCAAAGTTGCTCTCTTCTTCCAAGCCGACCTCCAATCTATGGCTATGGTATAGATCTAAACTCATAGCTTCAAGTTGATCATATGGTTGTCATATGCGATCTTTTAGAAACCCTCTTTCCGTCATGCTTGCTAGATACGCATGTTTAGGGTTTCACCCCCTTAATAAGGGTTTCTTTCAATTGGTATCAGAGCTAGGCTTTCGATATGATCTATATGATTGCTTTGAAGTGTTTGTGATCCATACATGTTGCGCTTACTTGATGCTTTGTTTTCATGATGCATGGTTTACATTGGCTATGTTTGCGCTTGTATCATGGTTACATGAAGTTTGCGCTCCCCCTTGAAGGGGACCCCCTAAAGTTTGCGCTCCCCCTTGAAGGGGACCCCCCTTAGATCTAAGAGTTATCAATATGCTAGATAAGAGATATATCTTATGTTCTCAAGTGAAGCATGTTGTTTTGTTTGTTTGCGCATGTTCTAGATGTTTTATAAAACTTACATCTTGCGCGCCTACTTAGATCTAAGGTGCCCCTACTATAAATCCTTAGATGGGTTGATGGGGTTGAATGCATCTTCTAGGTTAGATCCAACTAGTCTGATCAGACCATCTGACAGCCTAGATAGGTTGACCAGATAGCACCTGTGCGCAAGCACGAGGTGGCTATAGGTCGACTGCATCCAGGGCGTGTAGCGAGGTCTGGTTGAGACAACTACTGAACACACATGAGTTAGGCCCGGGGTCACACCCGCTTGCCAAAACTCATGAGGGTGGTTCAGCCCTTGGCGCATGCATGGTTGACCATTAGGTCAACACGGGTCAGTTAGGACTCGGTGCATGCAAGGGCAGAGGATCTGACTAGATGGATGAGAGGATCCATATCAATGGACCATTGTAAGGTTGTAGAGCACATAAGGAAATTAAAATTGATACCATGGGGTTTTTCAAAATTTAATTTCATGAATGGATCACATGTTGTTTTGATACCATATGCTTGTTTATTTAATCTTATGTGGGTTGCCCTAATGTGTGCTGTGCTGGGGCCTGCGTGCCTGGTAAATTATAAGTTAATATTATTGTGATCTGCGAATCACATTTTTTATTAATTTATTGTATAATTGACCTGCGAGTCAAAGTTTGTCTAGATAGATCAAAATGTTTTTGATTAGACAAGAGCATAAAGGCACACATCCTAGAGGGGCATTCACCTGGTGGCGCACCTGAGGTGCTCTTGGCGCTAGGGCCCTGGGTTGGACCAGATGAGATGCAAAAGAGCTCAAGTGAAGACTTAAGTAAAATTAAGGTCTTTCTAGGGTTCATGGGCTTTTACCACATAAGATCATGCTTTCTATTTATTACTTACATAATTAGAATTGCATGTGTTTATCTTCTGCTGTAGCCATAGGATATGCCTGATAGTAAGAAGATAAAAGACCGTTAAAATCCAACGCTAACATATCAAGCTCGTAAGCCTTCTGACGCGAAACCTCACTGTTCTGACTATCGTTGGAGCCGTGTTGAACCCACTCAGTGGGCACGTCCATCTATCTTCAGACGGTGCTGGATTTCACCTGCGTGTTACAGAGTAGGGATTTATCCCTTCTCGTTGCTCAGCATAGCACGTGGTGGTCCAGGGAGTAGGTCAGGTCAGCTTGACCATGTAGACTACATATGTGGCGCATATGGTAGCACATGGAGGCAGCCATCTGTGGGATCAGAGACTGTGTTGTACCAACTCAGTTGGCACAGTCTGCTGGATTGCCCAGATGAAGGGGAATCGCACGGGTTGGCGATTGGCTGGGACAGCCTACCAGAAATTAGTGCTTGTCATCTCTGTGCATCTTATCTCACCTGAGCGGGACGCGGAGACCAAGTATGAAATCTGGATCCCATCTCACTAAAAGAGTGTTACTCTTTCGGACTGTTTACTGGATTTTTTAGTCTGACAAAATAGTGAGAAAAGAATCTTTCTTAAGTCCTGGATTGATTCTGAACATTGATACTAACCTTGCTGTTCTTGCATTGTTGTAGATAACTGCAGCAACGAACACCATGAGCTTCAATGTGCGATCCCTACTGGAAAGGGAGAAGTTTGCTGGGCCGAACTTCTCTGACTGGTTCGGACACCTTAAGATCGTTCTTAAGGCAGAGAGGAAACTGTATGTCCTCGAGACGGCGATACCGCCGCAGCCCGCTCCGAACGCCGCAAGGGCGGTTCGGGATGCCTATGAAAAGCACGTCAATGATAGCATTGATGTCGCTTGCCTGATGCTTGCGTCTATGACGCCACCGCTGCAGCGTCAGCATGAGGATATGTCGGCTATAGAGATTATAGCGAACCTCAAGATGCTGTATGCTGCACAGGCGAGGACAGAACGCTATAATCTGACAAAGCTCTTCTTTCAGAGCAAACTAGCTGAGGGGAGCCCAGTGGGAGCTCACGTGCTCAAGATGATTGGGCACAAGGAGGCTCTGGAGAAACTGGGGCATACCATCAACCAGGAGCTTGCTGTAGATATTATTCTGCAGTCTCTCCCGCCTTCTTTCGATGCGTTCATTATTAACTTTAATATGAACAAAATCGATTGTACACCGGCAGAGCTGTTGAATATGCTCTTGACAACTGAGGAAACTCTGAAGGGTAAGCCTTCAACCTCTGTCTTGATGGTTCCTTCTAGGAACAAGAAGAAGGGGAAGAAGGGCAAGGCCCCTGTCAAGAATTACAGCAAGGCTCTGAAACAGAAGGTGAAGCGGTCAAAGGACAACAGGTGTTTCCACTGTGGCCAGCTGGGTCACTGGAAAAAGGACTGTAAAGCGCTCCAAGGAGATAAGAGGGGAAGCATTGCTTCTGGCTCAGGTATATTCGTGACTGAAGTCATGTTTTCATCTTCTT
This sequence comes from Costus lasius, assembly GCA_027563935.2. Taxonomy (NCBI): domain Eukaryota; kingdom Viridiplantae; phylum Streptophyta; class Magnoliopsida; order Zingiberales; family Costaceae; genus Costus; species Costus lasius. Next base: position 24,730,297 of record CM050452.1, read on the forward strand.
CAATATCATGGGTGTTGGACACTGCATGTGGAGTTCACATTTGTTCAAATGTACAGGAACTCAAGAGAAGAAGGTAGGTGGGACAGCATGAGGTAGACCTACGAGTTGGAAACGGGGCACGGGTTGCTGCTGTTGCTGTAGGAGACTATTTCATTTCTTTACCATCTGGCATTGTATTGAAATTAAACAATTGTTATTTTGTACCGAGTATCACGAAGAATATTATCTCTATTCCTGCTCTTGTCAGGAAAGGATTTGCCTTTGAATGCAATATTTCAAAGTGTGTTTTATCTCTAGATAATATTGTGTATGGAACTGGTTCAATTAACAATGGGTTATTCATGTTGGACATGGAAAATTCTATACAAAACATTGATAATAAGAAAGCCAAGTATGCTGATGACAGCACCTTGCTATGGCACAGTCGTTTAGGCCATATAAACGAGAAGCGCATTAAGCGGTTGCATGATAATGGACTGCTGGGATCATTCTCCTATGAGGAGATTGATACATGCAAAGCTTGTTTGATGGGTAAAATGACGAAGTCACCTTTTCCTCACAAAGGTCAAAGGGCTTCAGGTTTACTTGACCTTATACACAGTGATGTGTGTGGGCCATTTAGTAAACATGCCAGAGGTGGCTATCAGTACTTCATTACCTTTACTGATGATTTCAGTAGGTATGGGTATGTCTATCTGATGAGACATAAAAGTGAATCTTTTGACAAGTTCAAAAAGTTCAAGAATGAAGTACAAAATCAGCTAGGCCGAAATATCAAGGCACTTCGCTCAGATCGAGGTGGAGAATACCTAAGTCATGCATTTACTGACTATCTGAAGGAGTGTGGGATTATCTCACAGCTCACTCCGCCAGGAACACCGCAATGGAATGGTGTGTCCGAGAGGAGAAATAGAACGTTACTTGATATGGTTCGTTCTATGATGAGTCAGGCCACTCTTCCATACTCCTTTTGGGGTTTTGCACTGGAAACAGCTGCAAAGGTACTAAACCGAGTGCCATCTAAGGCAGTTTCAAAGACGCCATATGAATTATGGTATGGGAAACAGCCAAGCTTGACATTTATCAGGATCTGGGGTTGCGAGGCTTATGTCAAAAAGCTCGCCTCTGGGAAACTAGAGAGCAGATCTGACAAATGCATCTTTGTCGGTTACCCTAAGGAAACTAAGGGTTATTATTTCTACGATCCCAAGGAGAACAAAGTTTTTGTTGCTCGGACGGCCATATTCCTTGAGAAGGAGTTTCTTCTGCAAGAAGCCAATGGGAGAGAAATAAAGCTGGATGAGAATCCAGAGGAAGGACAAAGTAGTCAAGCACAGTTGGATGAGCCTGAGCTGGTAGATCAGGTTATTGAACAACCTGAGGCTCAGATAACACGGGAACCGCGAAGATCGGGAAGGATCCGTCGACAGCCTGAGCGCTATGACGGAGTCTACATCATTGATAATGATGAACCCCTAACTTATGCGGATGCGGTCAGTGGACCGGAGTCAGCTAGATGGCTTGATGCTATGCGAGCCGAGATGGACTCCATGTCAGATAACCAAGTCTGGGATTTGGTTGATCCGCCTCCGGGAGTAATCCCTATGGGCTGTAAATGGATCTTCAAAAGGAAGATTGACATGGATGGTAACGTGGTTACCTATAAAGGCAGACTAGTTGCGAAAGGTTTCAAACAAATCTACGGGATAGATTATGATGAAACTTTCTCACCTGTAGCCATATTCAAGTCTATTCGGATTCTTTTCGCGATAGCAGCATATTATGATTATGAGATCTGGCAGATGGATGTGAAAACAGCTTTCCTTAATGGAAATCTGGATGAGGATGTGTATATGACACAACCTGAGGGTTTCACTAATCCATCAGATCGTCATAAAATATGCAAGTTAAAGAAGTCCATTTATGGACTGAAACAAGCATCTAGGAGCTGGAATATTCGTTTTGATGAATCAATCTCTGAGTTTGGTTTCATCAAGAACGAAGATGACCCGTGTGTTTATAAGAGGTTTAGTGGGAGCGTAATTACATTCCTAATCCTCTACGTCGATGATATCTTAATCATTGGAAATGATATTCCTGAACTGCATGCTGTTAAAGCATGGTTAGGAAAATGTTTCCAGATGAAAGATCTAGGAGAAGCAGCCTATGTGTTAGGTGTAAAGATCTATAGGGATAGATCTAAGAGGCTTCTCGGGCTGTGCCAGAGTACTTACATCGATAAAGTCCTGGAGAGATTCCATTTAGAGAATTCTAAACGTGGATATCTTCCAGTCAGACATGGTCTGAATCTTTCGAAGAGTCAGTGTCCACAAACACAGACTGAGAAAGATGAAATGGACAATACGCCTTATGCTTCGGCTATTGGGTCCATCATGTATGCGATGTTGTGTACTCGCCCAGACGTCGCTTACGGGTTAAGCGTGACCAGTCGATTCCAAAGTAATCCAGGTTTGGCGCACTGGATTGCAGTCAAGAACATCTTAAAATATCTGCGGAGGACCAAAGATATGTTCTTGATATATGGTGGTCAGGAAGAACTCAGTATAGAAGGATATACTGACGCTTCGTTCCAGTCGGACCAGGATGATTTCCGATCGCAATCAGGCTATGTTTTTAGCTTGAATGGTGGAGCAGTGGTGTGGAAGAGTTTCAAACAGTCAACTGTTGCTGATTCCACAACAGAAGCCGAGTATGTTGCAGCCTCGGAAGCATCCAAGGAGGCAGTGTGGATTCGTAAGTTCGTGAGTGAACTTGGTGTCGTTCCTTCGAGTGCTGATCCTTTGGTTATCTTCTGTGATAACACTGGAGCAATCGCACAAGCAAAGGAACCACGGTCACACCAGAAGTCCAAGCACATACAGAGACGGTTTCACTTGATCCGGGAGATCATTGATCGAGGCGAGATCAAAATATGCAAGGTTCATACAGATGACAATCTGGCAGACCCGCTTACCAAGCCTCTGGCGCAGCAGAAGCATGAGCAGCACTGTAATAATATGGGTTTGAGATTTCTCAACCATTAGATTAAGTGCAAGTGGGAGATTGTTGGGGTATGCCCTTAAGGCTAATGTTTGAGGCCTTTGGGATTGTAATAAGTATCATGTAATAAACTCTTGTGTTTATAAAGGCATGGTTATTATTCAGGTTGTTACCTTGTCTGCTGTAATAAGTGTACTTCTGAATAATGTCTCAAAGCTGTTCAGCTAGGCTGACAGGCTATATGTCCTTAGTCGAGATATCTTGGTGAACATGAGACAGCCTTGATATGATTGAGACTAATATGTGTGCTAATCTTATAGGATGCTTCGAGCATGGAATAAGATGTAGACTCATGGGTACATTGGATGTACTGGACAGACCCTACTGGGATATTCCATTGCTTGTCACAATGTGAATGATCCTTGTAAGCAGCAAGTGGCACATGTCCTTTGACTTGAGATCACTTGTGTTTCTAAATGATGATTGTCATTGTTTTGAGGTAGTTCAATATCATTTGAAACATAATGATTATAGACTATCTTGGATGGTGAGCTTGAGTCAGGTTAGGGCACTTGTGATAGATAAAGGATTGCCGTCTCCTTGTTTAAGGAGTGTGATGTTCTAAAGGGCCCCCCTGTATGAGAAGATTGAGATAGTGTATGGCCATACCCAGATGACTGTGATCATCTGATCTAATCATGCTCATCGTATTGGAGTTACAGGCTTGACATGCTTGTCCAATAAGAACATCCAGTGGCAAAGGAAACATGCATGCCTCGTGAGTTTGATTCACACTTGTGCCATGGTTTGGGTGTAGTCTTGGAAGACTCTTTCCTTTATATCGGGAGACAGTGATGTGTTGCTAGATACCCCTCACTGATCGTGATAATGAAAGTTATCGTTACCGACATTTAAAGGAAACCCTTAGGGTCGCACAATTTGGTGATATGGCTTGCTTAAGTCAGATCGTGTGGACTGAATTGTTTCGGTTCAGTTTAAAGGGATTTAATCTCTGATTGTAAGTGAGATCTGGTCTGATCATGTTTGATTGATTAGGGCTTTAGATCGGTAAGCTTCGATCGAGAGAGATGATGCTAGATCGATGCGATCAGAAGCGTCAGATGATGAATGGTCAGATCTTGGACTTTGGGGTCTAATTTGATCTAGACTTAATGCTTGGGCTGATTTGGTTTCGCTATTGAACCAAGGGTATTGAACCGGCTCATGGGTTGAGTGCATGGTTCAAGAGGGAGAAGGAGTTGCGTTTGGTTCATGGAGACATGAACGCATGAACGCATACTCTTAATGGTTGCCATTTTTTGGAAAGTTCCAAAATGAAAACGCATATGCGTTCATGGCTTGAAGTCTCCCTAATGTTTTTCGGTTACACCTCTCTCTTGTTGCTTGGGAAAACGAATTTTTGCTCTCGAGGAAGTGAGGGTGTTGACGAGAAGAAGAAGAACCGGCCAAGCAAAAGGAAGTCTTCATCTCTTCCCTACACTCGATCATTGACATCTTGGCACTTTTGCTAGCACAAGAGGTGCGCAAGTTGGGAGTCTTCATCGCCTTTGTGTGTGAACTTTTGGAGGAGATCAAAGTTGCTCTCTTCTTCCAAGCCGACCTCCAATCTATGGCTATGGTATAGATCTAAACTCATAGCTTCAAGTTGATCATATGGTTGTCATATGCGATCTTTTAGAAACCCTCTTTCCGTCATGCTTGCTAGATACGCATGTTTAGGGTTTCACCCCCTTAATAAGGGTTTCTTTCAGTTCTAAAGGGGCCCCCTGGATGAGATGATTGAGAAAAGAGTATGGCCATACCCAGGTGACAGTGTTCATCTGTTCTAATCATGCTCATCATATTGGAGTTACAAGCTTGACACGCTTGTCCAATAAGAACATCCAGTGGTAAAGGAAATATGCATGCCTAGTGAGTTGATTCACACTTGTGCTGTGTTTGGGTGTAGTCTTGGAAGACTCTTTTCTTTATATCGGGAGACAGTGATGTGTTGCTAGATACCCCTCACTGATCGTGATGACGTGAGTTATCGTTACCGACATTTAAAGGAAACCCTCAGGGTCGCACAATTTGATGATATGGCTTACTTGAGTCAGATCGTGTGGACTGAATTGTTCAGGTTCAGTTTAAAGGGATTTAATCTCTGATTGTAAGTGAGATCTGGTCTGATCATGTTTGATTGATTAGGGCTTAAGATCGGTAAGCTTCGATTGAGAGATTGGATGCTAGATAAGTGAGATCAGGAGCATCAAGGAGATGAACGGTCAGATCAAATACCTTAGGGTTTTAATGTGATCTGGACTTATGACTTGGTTTATTTGGTTATTGAACCAAATTCAAGTGAACCGGCTCATGAATGAGCGCATGGTTCAAGGGTGAAGTGGAGTTTGCGATTGGGGTAAACCCAAGATCGCATGTGGAGAAGTTATATGCTATTTTTGGATAGCACTTCTCAACGTGACCACGTTTTCACGTCCTCCCTCTTCACGCCTTCACGCTTTGTCGCCAACTTGTTTTTTGCTCTTGAGGCATTCTCGCGTGAACGAGAGGAAGAGACGACAAGGAAAATTCGCCAAGCCAAGAAGTTCTTTCTTTTCCCTTCACTCGATCAAGACATCTTTGGACCTTGCTAGCACAAGGATCGCAAGGAGGAGTAGGCGACATCAATTGTGTGCGTCACCTCTGGAGAAGATATAGTTTGATCTTTGCTTCCAAGGCGCCATCTAGAAATGGCTATGGTATGATCCTTCTCTATATGCAATCGGGTTCCTTTTGTTAATCATATAGCATGCAAGATCTAGAAACCCCCTTTCCGCTGCTTGCATCTTCCATATGCGCCAATGCTTTAGGGTTTCACCCCCTTGTGGGGACTTTCAGCGAGCTGACATGGACTCCATGTCAGACAACCAAGTCTGGGATTTGGTTGATCCGCCTCCGGGAGTAATCCCTATAGGCTGTAAGTGGATCTTCAAGAAGAAGAAAGACATGGATGGTAACGTAGTTACCTATAAGGGCAGGCTAGTTGCGAAAGGTTTTAAACAAATCTACGGGATAGATTATGATGAAACTTTCTCTCCTGTAGCCATGTTCAAGTCCATTCGGATTATTCTCGCGATAGCAGCATATTATGATTATGAGATCTGGCAAATGGATGTGAAGACCGCTTTCCTTAATGGAAAACTAGAAGAGGATGTGTATATGACACAGCCTGAAGGTTTCATCAATCCATCAGAACGTCATAAAATATGCAAATTAAAGAAGTCCATTTATGGACTTAAACAAGCATCAAGAAGCTGGAATATTCGTTTTGATGAATCAGTTTGTGAATTTGGTTTCATCAAAAATGAAGATGACCCGTGTGTATATAAAAGGTTTAGTGGGAGCGTGATTACTTTCCTAGTCCTCTACGTCGATGATATCTTAATCATTGGAAACGATATTCCTGAACTGCATGCAGTCAAAGCATGGTTAAGAAAATGTTTCCAGATGAAAGATTTAGGAGAAGCAGCCTATGTATTAGGTGTGAAGATCTATAGAGATAGATCTAATAGGCTTCTCGGGCTATGCCAGAGTACTTACATCGATAAGGTCCTGGAAAGATTCCATTTAGAAAATTCTAAAAGAGGATATCTTCCAGTCAGACATGGTCTGAATCTTTCAAAGAGCCAGTGTCCTCAAACACAGTCTGAGAAAGATGAGATGGACAATACGCCTTATGCTTCGGCTATTGGGTCTATCATGTATGCGATGTTATGTACTCGCCCAGACGTCGCTTACGGGTTAAGCGTGACCAGTCGGTTCCAAAGTAATCCAGGGAAGGCACACTGGATTGCAGTCAAGAACATTTTGAAATATCTTCGAAGAACCAAAGATATGTTCTTGATTTATGGAGGTCAGGAAGAACTCAGTATTGAAGGATATACTGACGCTTCGTTCCAATCTGACCAAGATGATTTCCGATCGCAATCAGGCTACGTTTTTAGCTTGAATGGAGGAGCAGTGGTGTGGAAGAGTTTCAAACAATCAATTGTTGCTGATTCCACAACAGAAGCCGAGTATGTTGCAGCCTCAGAAGCATCAAAGGAGGCAGTGTGGATTCGTAAGTTCATTCAAGAACTTGGTGTTGTTCCTTCGAGTGCAGATCCATTGGTTATCTTCTGTGATAACACTAGAGCGATTGCACAAGCAAAGGAACCGCGGTCACACCAGAAGTCCAAGCACATACAGAGAAGGTTTCATTTGATCCGTGAGATCATAGATCGAGGAGAGATCAAGATCTGCAAGGTACATACAGATGACAATCTAGCTGACCCGCTTACAAAGCCTCTGGCGCAGTAGAAGCATGAAAATCACTATAATAATATGGGTTTGAGATTTCTCAACCATTAGTTTAAGTGCAAGTGGGAGATTGTTGGGGTATGCCCTTAAGGCTAATGTTTGAGGCCTTGGGCTATTATCAGTATCATGTATAAACTATGTATATGTTTATAAAGGCAATTGTTGTTATTCAGATTGTTGCATTATCTGTTGCTGTATGTATACTTCTGAATAATGTCTCATTGGTGTTTCAGCTTGGCTGACATGCAGTATTGTCCTTAGTCGAGATATCTTGGTGAACATGAGACAGCCTTGATATGATGGAGACTAATATGTGTTCTGATCTTATAGGATGCTTCGAGCATGGAATAAGATTTAGACACATAGGTGCATTGGATGTACTGGACTGACCCTACTTAGGATATTCAATTATTTGTCACAATGTGAATAAATCCTTATAAGCAAGCAAGTGGTATATTCCCTTTGACTTGTGATCACTTATGTTTCTAAGTGATGATTGACATTGTCTTGAGGTAGTTCAATATCATTTGAAAGATAATGGTTAAGGATTATCTTGGATAGTGGACATGAGTCATGTTAGGACATTAGTGATAGATATAGGATTGCCTCTCCTAGTTGGAGTGTGATGTTCTAAAGGGGCCCCCCCTGGATGAGATGGTTGAGAAAGTGTATGGCCATACCCAGATGACTATGATCATCTGATCTAACCATTCTCATCATGTTGGAATTACAGGCTTGACAGGCTTGTCCAATGAGAACGTCCAGTGGCAAAGGGAACATGTATGCCGAGTGAATTGGATTCACACTTGTGCTATGGTTTGGGTGTAGTCTTGCAAGACTCTTTCCTTCATATCGGGAGACAGTGATGTGTTGCTAGATACCCCTCTCTGATCGTGATAATGTAAGTTATCGTTACCGACATTGAAGGAAATGAAAGAAACCCTAAGATAAGGGGCTGAAACCCTAAACATGCGCATCATAGCCAGCATGACGGAAAGAGGGTTTCTAAAAGATCGCATATGACAACCATATGATCAACTTGAAGCTATGAGTTTAGATCTATACCATAGCCATAGATTGGAGGTCGGCTTGGAAGAAGAGAGCAACTTTGATCTCCTCCAAAAGTTCACACACAAAGGTGATGAAGACTCCCAACTTGCGCACCTCTTGTGCTAGCAAAAGTGCCAAGATGTCAATGATCGAGTGTAGGGAAGAGATGAAGACTTCCTTTTGCTTGGCCGGTTCCTCCTCTTCTCGTCAACACCCTCACTTGCTCGAGAGCAAATCGTTTTGCCAAGCAACGAGAGAGAGGTGTAACCGAAAAACATTAGGGAGACTTCAAGCCATGAACGCATATGCGTTTTCATTTTGGAACTTTCCAAAAATGGCAACCATTAAGAGTATGCGTTCATGCGTTCATGTCTCCATGAACCAAACGCAACTCCTTCTCCCTCTTGAACCATGCGCTCAACCCATGAGCCGGTTCAAAACCCTTGGTTCAATAGCGAAACCAAATCAGCCCAAGCATTAAGTCTAGATCAAATTAGACCCCAAAGTCCAAGATCTGACCATTCATCATCTGACGCTTCTGATCGCATCGATCTAGCATCATCTCTCTCGATCGAAGCTTACCGATCTAAAGCCCTAATCAATCAAACATGATCAGACCAGATCTCACTTACAATCAGAGATTAAATCCCTTTAAACTGAAGCGAAACAATTCAGTTCACACGATCTGACTTAAGCAAGCCATATCACCAAATTGTGCGACCCTAAGGGTTTCCTTTAAATGTCGGTAACGATAACTTTCATTATCACGATCAGTGAGGGGTATCTAGCAACACATCACTGTCTCCCGATATAAAGGAAAGAGTCTTCCAAGACTACACCCAAACCATGGCACAAGTGTGAATCAAACTCACGAGGCATGCATGTTTCCTTTGCCACTGGATGTTCTTATTGGACAAGCATGTCAAGCCTGTAACTCCAATACGATGAGCATGATTAGATCAGATGATCACAGTCATCTGGGTATGGCCATACACTATCTCAATCTTCTCATACAGGGGGGCCCTTTAGAACATCACACTCCTTAAACAAGGAGACGGCAATCCTTTATCTATCACAAGTGCCCTAACCTGACTCAAGCTCACCATCCAAGATAGTCTATAATCATTATGTTTCAAATGATATTGAACTACCTCAAAACAATGACAATCATCATTTAGAAACACAAGTGATCTCAAGTCAAAGGAAATGTGCCACTTGCTGCTTACAAGGATCATTCACATTGTGACAAGCAATGGAATATCCCAGTAGGGTCTGTCCAGTACATCCAATGTACCCATGAGTCTACATCTTATTCCATGCTCGAAGCATCCTATAAGATTAGCACACATATTAGTCTCAATCATATCAAGGCTGTCTCATGTTCACCAAGATATCTCGACTAAGGACATATAGCCTGTCAGCCTAGCTGAACAGCTTTGAGACATTATTCAGAAGTACACTTATTACAGCAGACAAGGTAACAACCTGAATAATAACCATGCCTTTATAAACACAAAAGTTTATTACATGATACTTATTACAATCCCAAAGGCCTCAAACATTAGCCTTAAGGGCATACCCCAACAATCTCCCACTTGCACTTAATCTAATGGTTGAGAAATCTCAAACCCATATTATTACAGTGCTTCTCATGCTTCTGCTGCGCCAGAGGCTTGGTAAGCGGGTCTGCCAGATTGTCATCTGTATGAACCTTGCATATTTTGATCTCGCCACGATCAATGATCTCCCGGATCAAGTGAAACCGTCTCTGTATGTGCTTGGATTTCTGGTGCGACCGTGGTTCCTTTGCTTGTGCTATTGCTCCAGTGTTATCACAGAAGATAACCAAAGGATCTGCACTCGAAGGAACGACACCAAGTTCACTCACGAACTTACGAATCCACACTGCCTCCTTGGATGCTTCCGAGGCTGCAACATACTCGGCTTCTGTTGTGGAATCAGCAACAGTTGACTGTTTGAAACTCTTCCACACCACTGCTCCACCATTCAAGCTAAAAACATAGCCTGATTGCGATCGGAAATCATCCTGGTCCGACTGGAACGAAGCGTCAGTATATCCCTCTATACTGAGTTCTTCCTGACCACCATATATCAAGAACATATCTTTGGTCCTCCGCAGATATTTTATAATGTTCTTGACTGCAATCCAGTGCGCCAAACCTGGATTACTTTGGAATCGACTGGTCACGCTTAACCCGTAAGCGACGTCTGGGCGAGTACACAACATCGCATACATAATGGACCCAATAGCCGAAGCATAAGGCGTATTGTCCATTTCATCTTTCTCAGTCTGTGTTTGTGGACACTGACTCTTCGAAAGATTCAGACCATGTCTGACTGGAAGATATCCACGTTTAGAATTCTCTAAATGGAATCTCTCCAGGACTTTATCGATGTAAGTACTCTGGCACAGCCCGAGAAGCCTCTTAGATCTATCCCTGTAGATCTTTACACCTAACACATAGGCTGCTTCTCCTAGATCTTTCATCTGGAAACATTTTCCTAACCATGCTTTAACAGCATGCAGTTCAGGAATATCATTTCCAATGATTAAGATATCATCGACGTAGAGGATTAGGAATGTAATTACGCTCCCACTAAACCTCTTATAAACACACGGGTCATCTTCGTTCTTGATGAAACCAAACTCAGAGATTGATTCATCAAAACGAATATTCCAGCTCCTAGATGCTTGTTTCAGTCCATAAATGGACTTCTTTAACTTGCATATTTTATGACGATCTGATGGATTAGTGAAACCCTCAGGTTGTGTCATATACACATCCTCATCCAGATTTCCATTAAGGAAAGCTGTTTTCACATCCATCTGCCAGATCTCATAATCATAATATGCTGCTATCGCGAAAAGAATCCGAATAGACTTGAACATAGCTACAGGTGAGAAAGTTTCATCATAATCTATCCCGTAGATTTGTTTGAAACCTTTCGCAACTAGCCTGCCTTTATAGGTAACCACGTTACCATCCATGTCAATCTTCTTCTTGAAGATCCATTTACAGCCTATAGGGATTACTCCCGGAGGCGGATCAACCAAATCCCAGACTTGGTTATCTGACATGGAGTCCATCTCGGCTCGCATAGCATCAAGCCATCTAGCTGACTCCGGTCCACTGACCGCATCCGCATAAGTTAGGGGTTCATCATTATCAATGATGTAGACTCCGTCATAGCGCTCAGGCTGTCGACGGATCCTTCCCGATCTTCGCGGTTCCCGTGATATCTGAGCCTCAGGTTGTGCAACAACCTGATCCACCGGCTCAGGCTCATCCAACTGCGCTTGACTACTTTGTCCTTCCTCTGGATTTTCATCCAGCTTTATTTCTCTCCCACTGGCCTCTTGCAGAAGAAACTCCTTCTCAAGGAATATGGCCGTCCGAGCAACAAAAACTTTGTTCTCCTTGGGATCGTAGAAATAATAACCCTTAGTTTCCTTAGGGTAACCGACAAAGATGCATTTGTCAGATCTGCTCTCTAGTTTCCCAGAGGCGAGCTTTTTGACATAAGCCTCGCAACCCCAGATCCTGATAAATGTCAAGCTTGGCTGTTTCCCATACCATAATTCATATGGCGTCTTTGAAACTGCCTTAGATGGCACTCGGTTTAGTACCTTTGCAGCTGTTTCCAGTGCAAAACTCCAAAAGGAGTATGGAAGAGTGGCCTGACTCATCATAGAACGAACCATATCAAGTAACGTTCTATTTCTCCTCTCGGACACACCATTCCATTGCGGTGTTCCTGGCGGAGTGAGCTGTGAGATAATCCCACACTCCTTCAGATAGTCAGTAAATGCATGACTTAGGTATTCTCCACCTCGATCTGAGCGAAGTGCCTTGATATTTCGGCCTAGCTGATTTTGTACTTCATTCTTGAACTCTTTGAACTTGTCAAAAGATTCACTTTTATGTCTCATCAGATAGACATACCCATACCTACTGAAATCATCAGTAAAGGTAATGAAGTACTGATAGCCACCTCTAGCATGTTTACTAAATGGCCCACACACATCACTGTGTATAAGGTCAAGTAAACCTGAAGCCCTTTGACCTTTGTGAGGAAAAGGTGACTTCGTCATTTTACCCATCAAACAAGCTTTGCATGTATCAATCTCCTCATAGGAGAATGATCCCAGCAGTCCATTATCATGCAACCGCTTAATGCGCTTCTCGTTTATATGGCCTAAACGACTGTGCCATAGCAAGGTGCTGTCATCAGCATACTTGGCTTTCTTATTATCAATGTTTTGTATAGAATTTTCCATGTCCAACATGAATAACCCATTGTTAATTGAACCAGTTCCATACACAATATTATCTAGAGATAAAACACACTTTGAAATATTGCATTCAAAGGCAAATCCTTTCCTGACAAGAGCAGGAATAGAGATAATATTCTTCGTGATACTCGGTACAAAATAACAATTGTTTAATTCCAATACAATGCCAGATGGTAAAGAAATGAAATAGTCTCCTACAGCAACAGCAGCAACCCGTGCCCCGTTTCCAACTCGTAGGTCTACCTCATGCTGTCCCACCTGCCTTCTTCTCTTGAGTTCCTGTACATTTGAACAAATGTGAACTCCACATGCAGTGTCCAACACCCATGATATTGAAGAAGATGAAAACATGACTTCAGTCACGAATATACCTGAGCCAGAAGCAATGCTTCCCCTCTTATCTCCTTGGAGCGCTTTACAGTCCTTTTTCCAATGACCCAGCTGGCCACAGTGGAAACACCTGTTATCCTTCGACCGCTTCACCTTTTGTTTCAGAGCCTTGCTGTAATTCTTGACAGGGGCCTTGCCCTTCTTCCCCTTCTTCTTGTTCCTAGAAGGAACCATCAAGACAGAGGTTGAAGGCTTACCCTTCAGAGTTTCCTCAATTGTCAAGAGCATATTCAACAGCTCTGCCGGTGTACAATCGATTTTGTTCATATTAAAGTTAATAATGAACGCATCGAAAGAAGGCGGGAGAGACTGCAGAATAATATCTACAGCAAGCTCCTGGTTGATGGTATGCCCCAGTTTCTCCAGAGCCTCCTTGTGCCCAATCATCTTGAGCACGTGAGCTCCCACTGGGCTCCCCTCAGCCAGTTTGCTCTGAAAGAAGAGCTTCGTCAGATTATAGCGTTCTGTCCTCGCCTGTGCAGCATACAGCATCTTGAGGTTCGCTATAATCTCTATAGCCGACATATCCTCATGCTGACGCTGCAGCGGTGGCGTCATAGACGCTAGCATCAGGCAAGCGACATCAATGCTATCATTGACGTGCTTTTCATAGGCATCCCGAACCGCCCTTGCGGCGTTCGGAGCGGGCTGCGGCGGTATCGCCGTCTCGAGGACATACAGTTTCCTCTCTGCCTTAAGTACGATCTTAAGGTGTCCGAACCAATCAGAGAAGTTCGGCCCAGCAAACTTCTCCCTTTCCAGTAGGGATCGCACATTGAAGCTCATGGTGTTCGTTGCTGCAGTTATCTACAACAATGCAAGAACAGCAAGGTTAGTATCAATGTTCAGAATCAATCCAGGACTTAAGAAAGATTCTTTTCTCACTATTTTGTCTGACTGAAAAATCCAGTAAACAGTCCGAAAGAGTAACACTCTTTTATTGAGATGGGATCCAGATTTCATACTTGGTCTCCGCGTCCCGCTCAGGCGAGATAAGATGCACAGAGATGACAAGCACTAATTTCTGGTAGGCTGTCCCAGCCAATCGCCAACCCGTGCGATTCCCCTTCATCTGGGCAATCCAGCAGACTGTGCCAACTGAGTTGGTACAACACAGTCTCTGATCCCACAGATGGCTGCCTCCATGTGCTACTATATGCGCCACATATGTAGCCTAGATGGTCAAGCTGACCCGACCTACTCCCTGGACCACCACGTGCTATGCTGAGCAACGAGAAGGGATAAATCCCTACTCTGTAACACGCAGATGAAATCCAGCACCGTCTGAAGATAGATGGACGTGCCCACTGAGTGGGTTCAACACGGCTCCAACGATAGTCAGAACAGTGAGGTTTCGCGTCAGAAGGCTTACGAGCTTGATATGTTAGCGTTGGATTTTAACGGTCTTTTATCTTCTTACTATCAGGCATATCCTATGGCTATAGCAGAAGATAAACACATGCAATTCTAATTATATAAGCAATAAATAGAAAGCATGATCTTATGTGGTAAAAGCCCATGAACCCTAGTAAGACCTTAATTTTACTTAAGTCTTCACTTGAGCTCTTTTGCATCTCATCTGGTCCAACCCAGGGCCCTAGCGCCAAGAGCACCTCAGGTGCGCCACCAGCTGAATGCCCCTCTAGGATGTGTGCCTTTATGCTCTTGTCTAATCAAAAACATTTTGATCTATCTAGACAAGCTTTGACTCGCAGGTCAATTATACAATAAATTAATAAAAAATGTGATTCGCAGATCACAATAATATTAACTTATAATTTACCAGGCACGCAGGCCCCAGCACAGCACACATTAGGGCAACCCACATAAGATTAAATAAACAAGCATATGGTATCAAAACAACATGTGATCCATTCATGAAATTAAATTTTGAAAAACCCCATGGTATCAATTATAATTTCCTTATGTGCTCTACAACCTTACAATGGTCCATTGATAGGGATCCTCTCATCCATCTAGTCAGATCCTCTGCCCTTGCATGCACCGAGTCCTAACTGACCCGTGTTGACCTAATGGTCAACCATGCATGCGCCAAGGGCTGAACCACCCTCATGAGTTTTGGCAAGCGGGTGTGACCCCGGGCCTAACTCATGTGTGTTCAGTAGTTGTCTCAACCAGACCTCGCTACACGCCCTGGATGCAGTCGACCTATAGCCACCTCGTGCTTGCGCACAGGTGCTATCTGGTCAACCCATCTAGGCTGTCAGATGGTCTGATCAGACTAGTTGGATCTAACCTAGAAGATGCTTTCAACCCCATCAACCCATCTAAGGATTTATAGTAGGGGCACCTTAGATCTAAGCAGGCGCGCAGGATGTAAGTTTTATAAAATTTCTAGAACATGCGCAAACAAACAAAACAACATGCTTCACTTGAGAACATAAGATATATCTCATATCTAGCATATTGATAACCCTTAGATCTAAGGGGGGTCCCCTTCAAGGGGGAGCGCAAACTTCATGTAACCATGATACAAGCGCAAACATAGCCAATGTAAACCATGCATCATGAAAACAAAACATCAAGTAAGCGCAACATGTATGGATCACAAACACTTCAAAGCAATCATATAGATCATATCGAAAGCCTAGCTCTGATACCAATTGAAAGAAACCCTAAGATAAGGGGCTGAAACCCTAAACATGCGCATCATAGCCAGCATGACGGAAAGAGGGTTTCTAAAAGATCGCATATGACAACCATATGATCAACTTGAAGCTATGAGTTTAGATCTATACCATAGCCATAGATTGGAGGTCGGCTTGGAAGAAGAGAGCAACTTTGATCTCCTCCAAAAGTTCACACACAAAGGTGATGAAGACTCCCAACTTGCGCACCTCTTGTGCTAGCAAAAGTGCCAAGATGTCAATGATCGAGTGTAGGGAAGAGATGAAGACTTCCTTTTGCTTGGCCGGTTCCTCCTCTTCTCGTCAACACCCTCACTTGCTCGAGAGCAAATCGTTTTGCCAAGCAACGAGAGAGAGGTGTAACCGAAAAACATTAGGGAGACTTCAAGCCATGAACGCATATGCGTTTTCATTTTGGAACTTTCCAAAAATGGCAACCATTAAGAGTATGCGTTCATGCGTTCATGTCTCCATGAACCAAACGCAACTCCTTCTCCCTCTTGAACCATGCGCTCAACCCATGAGCCGGTTCAAAACCCTTGGTTCAATAGCGAAACCAAATCAGCCCAAGCATTAAGTCTAGATCAAATTAGACCCCAAAGTCCAAGATCTGACCATTCATCATCTGACGCTTCTGATCGCATCGATCTAGCATCATCTCTCTCGATCGAAGCTTACCGATCTAAAGCCCTAATCAATCAAACATGATCAGACCAGATCTCACTTACAATCAGAGATTAAATCCCTTTAAACTGAAGCGAAACAATTCAGTTCACACGATCTGACTTAAGCAAGCCATATCACCAAATTGTGCGACCCTAAGGGTTTCCTTTAAATGTCGGTAACGATAACTTTCGTTATCACGATCAGTGAGGGGTATCTAGCAACACATCACTGTCTCCCGATATAAAGGAAAGAGTCTTCCAAGACTACACCCAAACCATGGCACAAGTGTGAATCAAACTCACGAGGCATGCATGTTTCCTTTGCCACTGGATGTTCTTATTGGACAAGCATGTCAAGCCTGTAACTCCAATACGATGAGCATGATTAGATCAGATGATCACAGTCATCTGGGTATGGCCATACACTATCTCAATCTTCTCATACAGGGGGGCCCTTTAGAACATCACACTCCTTAAACAAGGAGACGGCAATCCTTTATCTATCACAAGTGCCCTAACCTGACTCAAGCTCACCATCCAAGATAGTCTATAATCATTATGTTTCAAATGATATTGAACTACCTCAAAACAATGACAATCATCATTTAGAAACACAAGTGATCTCAAGTCAAAGGAAATGTGCCACTTGCTGCTTACAAGGATCATTCACATTGTGACAAGCAATGGAATATCCCAGTAGGGTCTGTCCAGTACATCCAATGTACCCATGAGTCTACATCTTATTCCATGCTCGAAGCATCCTATAAGATTAGCACACATATTAGTCTCAATCATATCAAGGCTGTCTCATGTTCACCAAGATATCTCGACTAAGGACATATAGCCTGTCAGCCTAGCTGAACAGCTTTGAGACATTATTCAGAAGTACACTTATTACAGCAGACAAGGTAACAACCTGAATAATAACCATGCCTTTATAAACACAAAAGTTTATTACATGATACTTATTACAATCCCAAAGGCCTCAAACATTAGCCTTAAGGGCATACCCCAACAGGAAAACCTTAGGGTCGCACAATTTGATGATATGGCTTACTTATGTCAGATCGTGTGGACTGAATTGTTCTGGTTCAGTTTAAAGGAATTTAAACTCTGATTGGAAGTGAGATCTGGTCTGATCATGTTTGATTGATTAGGGCTTGAGATCGGTAAGCTTCGATCGAGAGAATTGATGCTTGATCATAGAGATCAAGAGGGTCGAGAGATGTGTGGTTAGATCTTGAACCATTTGGTTTAAAGAGATCACGACCATGGTGGGTTCGATTTGGTCTTTGAACCAAATAGAATTGAACTGGTTCACTTGGTGAACGTATGGTTCAATTGAGAGAGGAGTTATCGATGGCTTCAAGTGGAGTTAAACATGGGGTTATGGACTTACTATTTTTGGAAGCCGTTTTCTTTGAGAAAACGCCCCCATGTTCGAACGCCTATCTCTCTCTCGCCCCCTCTCCTCTCGTGTGGATGATCTTCACGACAAGAGGAAGTTCGGCCAGCAAAAGGGAGAAAGACATCTCCTCATACACGATCTAGGACTCCTTGGATCTTTGCTAGCACAAGGAATATAAGGAAGAAGTCATCATCTTCTTGTGTGCGATTTCCTTTGGAGAAGAGCCGCTCGCCCTTTCTTCTTCCAAGTCGCCACTCGATCAATGGCAATGGTAACGCATTTATTATGGTTGCTCATATTATCTTGCCTCTTGATCCTATCAAACCTAGTTTTTTGCCTATGCAAGATCTCCTAGATGCGCATGTGAACTAGGGTTTGACCTTTCAGTGTGATGTTCTAAGGGGGCCCTATGGATGAAATGGTTGAGAATGTGTATGGCCATACCCAGACGACTATGTTCATCTGATCTAACCATTTTCATCTTGTTGGAATCACAGGCTTGACACGCTTGTCCGACGAGAACATCCAGTGGCAAAGGGAAACATATATACCAAGTGAATGAGATTCACACTTGTGCTGTGGTTTGGGAGTAGTCTTGGAAGACTCTTTCCTTCATATTGGAAGACAGTGATGTGTTGTTAGATACCTCTCTCTGGTCATGATAATGTAAGTTATCGTTACCGACATTGAAGGAAACCCTTAGGGTCGCACAATTTGATGATATGGCTTACTTATGTCAGATCGTGTGGACTGGAATTATTCTAGTTCAGTTTGAAGGAATTTAAGCTCTGATTAAAAATGAGATCTAGTCTAATCATGTTTGATTGATTAGGACATGTGATCGGTAAGCTTTGATCGGAGGATTGAAGCTTGATCTTAAAGATCAGGGGTTCAATGTGATGTGTGGTTAGATCTTGAGCCATTTGGTTCAAAGAAGATTATAACCAGGGCTGGTTTGATTTGGTGCTTGAACCAAATTGAGATTGAACCGGTTCACTTGTGAACGCATGGTTCAATTAAAAGGGGAGTTTTCGATCACTTAAAGGGAGTTATGGAGGGAGTTACAAATTTGGTTCTTACCATAAGTGGTGGCCGAATTTCCTTTTGTAATACACGGTTTTCGATTCCCCCTCTCGCCTCCTCCTCTCTTCACTCTCGTGTGTGGATCATCTTCACGCAAGGAAGAGAAGCTTGACCGGCCAAAGGGGACACACATCTTCCTTTCCTAGAGACGATCAAGACTCCTTGGTGTCTTTGCTAGCACAAGGAACACAAGGAAGAAAGCTTTTCTCATCTTGTGTGTGACATCTTTGGAGAAGAGGCACTCGCCCCTTTCATCTTCCATGTCACGCCCCGGCGGAAGCCGGCTATTTCTAGCTCAGGGTTCCCCAGGGAGTAACAATATTGATAGGAACCAGAGAACTACAATAATCCAATATCATTTATTTAATAAAAGGTCCAATCTTAACATCTACAATTTTATAACACAATATCTGGATACAACTATCCAAATTATCAACTGAATAAAATACGAAAGACAACTATCTTAACTCGGCTGGTATCTGCTATCTACTCTATCCCTCCCAGAAGCTAACTCTGTACCTGGAAGAGAAACAAAGGGAGTTAGCAGAAATGCTAAGTAGGAATCAACAAACATGGTGAGGGAATCAAATAACAGGATAACACAATAACTGAAACAATGATATACAAATAATATAGGAATGTCGTGCAAATCATCAAGCTGGCCAACAGATCTCAATCAAGAGCCGCACTCATTTTCAGAGTGTTTCCACTGTTGCTCATGCAATGGAACGACTGTCTCAAACAGTCCGATAAATGTTGCGTCCAACATCTGACATCCGTAGTATTGTCCGAGGACAACTGGCGGTGCCCTATCCGGCATCTCAGATAGTCTGATATAATCAGAACTATAACTCAGATAGTCTGATATAATCAGAACTATAACTCAGATAAACAGGCCACTGGAGAATAAATCATCCAGGTCAGAGGTCAATATAAATCACGACTTTGTCATCACAGATTTACAACAGTTCCATACATTTCAATATCTCAGATACACAATTGTTTAACCAGGCTCATAAGCCAATAAATCAGATATCTCAAACAGATTTGTTAACCAATCATACAGAAACAGAATATGACCAAATAATCAAGATAATTGAGTTCAACAGGAATTTCAGAAACAAACCAAGCAGACGAAGCAATCAGATATCAGTGTCAATTAATTCTATCATATGCATCATATATCAAATCAAAGGTTTAGGCAGAAAATCCTATAATTCTTGACACTGTAAGAAAGGAGTAGGGTAAGATTCCTACTTCAATCGCTGTTATCCTGAATTCTTTTGAAAAGCCAATAAGTTTGTATATCAAACAATGCAAGCCGATTATTGGACCAACCACTCTGTAACATGAATTTGTACATGAACTCTATCATTAAACATTCTAATTTGAAAACCAAAACTACCAACATGTAGAACATAACCCTAAACCTAAAGAACCAGTCTCAGATCATATGAACCGAATCTAAAACCCACTGAACCGAACAGAATTGCACTGAACCGGTCAAATTCACCCTGAACCAAGTCAAACCGAGACTTCTAACTTCCATTACACAAAATATAAATCTCATCTAAAGATATACAGACTACCATTAGATAGGAAATTTAATTATCTTTCCAACGACTACCTGAACCGGCCAGGATTCGACAGAATCGGGGTCAAACCGGTCGAAATTCAAGAACTGACCCGAAACAGAATTGAACCGCTCGGTCCGGTTCAAATCAATT
Organism: Costus lasius; assembly: GCA_027563935.2. NCBI lineage: Eukaryota > Viridiplantae > Streptophyta > Magnoliopsida > Zingiberales > Costaceae > Costus > Costus lasius. The sequence continues at coordinate 24,750,942 of CM050452.1, forward strand.
TCAAAACAGCCGATGGTTTATTTCAAAATAAACCGAACCCAAAACTTAATTAAAACTCGAACCGGCCGCCGCCGCGCCGCCCGACCTCCGCCGCGCAAGGCCGCCGGATTTGTGTCCGCTGCTTGCGCCGGCGAGCTCGCGAGAACGCGTCGAAGCTCGGAACACCGCCAAACTTCGCCAGTAGACTCCGGACGACAAGGCGAGGCTCTACGACTAGTTTCGGCGAGCTTTCGACCCACGGTCGAAGCACCCAAAACGACAGCAAGTATCGACGGTGGCACCGCTGCCATCGATACACAAAACATACTCAAACCCAAACGGAACTTCACGAAAACTACACAGAAGCTTACATACCTTGCTACGACGATGTATCGTAGCCCAGAACACAAAGATCGCCGTCGACGAAGGCGCTGGATGGCTGGAACACGAGGCAGCACTGCTCGAACTCCGACGATGAGTTTGAGCGCGATTTTTCCTTCCTGGCGGCGCGTTGAGGGGTGAGGACAGGCTAGGGTTCGAAACTCCTCGAGTCGAGCAAAAGCCCTCTAATATAGAGGTAAAACTCGTTCCAGACGGCGAGAACGCGGCGGCGAGAAAATCGCCGAGATCCGCGGGGAAGACGACGGGTTGACTCGTTCCCCAAATCAAATTTTAAATCTAATATAAAATTTTTAAATCCGATACAATGTTAAAACCACAAATCGGCCGGTTGGTTAGGCGGCGACATTTCCTCGCACGCGACGCGGGTTCGAGCCCCCACGAGCGCAAAAACGAATATTTTTATAAAAACTCGAATTTTAAACTTTTAAAATTCCAAATAATTTTCTAAAAAATCATAAAATTCTAAAAATAAATTTCTGAATTTCAAAAATTAAATTTATTAAATTTAGGTTATAACATTATCCACCCCTTAAAAAGAATTTGGTCCTCCAAATTCAGAGTACACAAAATAATATCATAACTATGAAAACTAAGAATTACACCAAGTCCGGAGTCTCCTCTTGAGTTTCCTGTTGAGTCTGCTGAGTTACTGCATAAACTCTTGCTGGAGCTGTAGATTGCTGCTGAAATCCTCTCTGTGGCATCTGATTAACTTGATCAGCTCTATCCTGATAAGTCCTTGGTCTAGAGCTCTGTTGGTAACTTTGTTGATGGCTCTGCTGATAACTTTGCTGTGGGGGTTGAAATCCTCTTCGTGGGCAATCTACCTTATAATGACCCCAACCTTTGCAATAGTTGCACTGAATCTCATTGGAAGGGCATACATTAGCCAAATGTCCTTCTTGATTACACTTAAAGCATTTTCTCACAGACCCTGCTGAATTAAAACTTGGTGCATAAGAAGATTGTACAGGTCTCTGATGGCTATTAAATACTACTCTTGATCTTTTCCCTCTATTATCATAAGTTTCTGTCTCTACTGATCTAGTTGTCTGGCTTACTTTCTTCTTTTCTGCTAATTCTTGTATCTCTTCAATTTGTTTTTCTTTAGCTACATCCATTAAAGAAGCCTCTATCCTGAATGCTGTATTTACCACTGCTTGAAAACTATCTAAGGGGATAATATTCATCTGTTCCTTTATTGTGTGGTATAGTCCCTTAATAAACAGTTGGCACTTTCTCCTTTCAGTGGTTACTAACTCTGGAAATAAATCTGACAACCTCTCAAAATCAGTTACATAGATATTTACCATCCTTTTTCCTTGTTTCAGATTTAGAAATTCTTGCAGTTGGCTATCCTGAAAAGATTCTGGAAAGTATTTCTCAAAGAATGCTTCTTTAAAATCGGTCCAAGAGATAGGGTCATTTCCAAAAGTAACTCTCATTCCAGACCACCATGTCCCAGCTCTATCAGATAAGAAATATGTGGCCAATTCTACCTTCTGCTCATCTGGACAACCTAATGCTCTAAAGGTTTGCTCTACTTTTAGTAACCAATCTCTAGCTGCCCAAGGGTCAGTAGTTCCTCCAAAATCACGAAATCGATCTTTTCCTAACTGTGAGAACTGCATCAGCATATTAGCTGACCTAACTGGTTGGTTTACTACTGGTTGAGGTACTAACGATGGAGAAGAAGATTCACCCTCATCCCTTACTGCTGCTTGTACTACAGGGGAGGCATGCGGTGCTGCTTCTAAGGGTACTGAGGCTTCATACCCACTTCTTCTTCTTGTAGGGGCCCTAGGTAGGTTTTGAGGTAACTGTATCTCAGCTTCAGGAGGATTTCTAGCTTCTCCAATACCATGGGCACTCACTCTCTGACTTCCACCTCCATGTCCTCTACTTCCTTGACTTGGAATTGCTTTGCCTCTAGTTCTTGGTGCCATCCTGTCAACAAAATAACATGTTATATAATAATTGCTTACCTACTCATTTATTTTAACCTTAACCCAAACCCAGTCCTGAGGTTCCTATATCCTTAGGTTTTCTTACAGAACCTATAGCTCTGACCTGTGGGTTATGGGCCCACAGAAACTTATACCTCTAAACCTATACCTCTGATACCATTTAAATTGTCACGCCCCGGCGGAAGCCAGCTATTTCTAGCTCAGGGTTCCCCAGGGAGTAACAATATTGATAGGAACCAGAGAACTACAATAATCCAATATCATTTATTTAATAAAAGGTCCAATCTTAACATCTACAATTTTATAACACAATATCTGGATACAACTATCCAAATTATCAACTGAATAAAATACGAAAGACAACTATCTTAACTCGGCTGGTATCTACTATCTACTCTATCCCTCCCAGAAGCTAACTCTGTACCTGGAAGAGAAACAAAGGGAGTTAGCAGAAATGCTAAGTAGGAATCAACAAACATGGTGAGGGAATCAAATAACAGGATAACACAATAACTGAAACAATGATATATAAATAATATAGGAATGTCGTGCAAATCATCAAGGTGGCCAACAGATCTCAATCAAGAGCCGCACTCATTTTCAGAGTGTTTCCACTGTTGCTCATGCAATGGAACGACTGTCTCAAACAGTCCGGTAAATGTTGCGTCCAACATCTGACATTCGTAGTATTGTCCGAGGACAACTGGCGGTGCCCTATCCGGCATCTCAGATAGTCTGATATAATCAGAACTATAACTCAGATAGTCTGATATAATCAGAACTATAACTCAGATAAACAGGCCACTGGAGAATAAATCATCCAGGTCAGAGGTCAATATAAATCACGACTTTGTCATCACAGATTTACAACGGTTCCATACATTTCAATATCTCAGATACCCAATTGTTTAACCAGGCTCATAAGCCAATAAATCAGATATCTCAAACAGATTTGTTAACCAATCATACAGAAACAGAATATGACCAAATAATCAAGATAATTGAGTTCAACAGGAATTTCAGAAACAAACCAAGCAGACGAAGCAATCAGATATCAGTGTCAATTAATTCTATCATATGCATCATATATCAAATCAAAGGTTTAGGCAGCAAATCCTATAATTCTTGACACTGTAAGAAAGGAGTAGGGTAAGATTCCTACTTCAATCGCTGTTATCCTGAATTCTTTTGAAAAGCCAATAAGTTTGTATATCAAACAATGCAAGCCGATTATTGGACCAACCACTCTGTAACATGAATTTGTACATGAACTCTATCATTAAACATTCTAATTTGAAAACCAAAACTACCAACATGTAGAACATAACCCTAAACCTAAAGAACCAGTCTCAGATCATATGAACCGAACCTAAAACCCACTGAACCGAACAGAATTGCACTGAACCGGTCAAATTCACCCTGAACCAAGTCAAACCGAGACTTCTAACTTCCATTACACAAAATATAAATCTCATCTAAAGATATACAGACTACCATTAGATAGGAAATTTAATTATCTTTCCAACGACTACCTGAACCGGCCAGGATTCGACAGAATCGGGGTCGAACCGGTCGAAATTCAAGAACTGACCCGAAACAGAATTGAACTGCTCGGTCCGGTTCAAATCAATTTCAAAACAGCCGATGGTTTATTTCAAAATAAACCGAACCCAAAACTTAATTAAAACTCGAACCGGCCGCCACCGCGCCGCCCGACCTCCGCCGCGCAAGGTCCGCTGCTTGCGCCGGCGAGCTCACGAGAACGCGTCGAAGCTCGGAACACCGCCAAACTTCGCCAGTAGACTCCGGACGACAAGGCGAGGCTCTACGATGAGCTTCGGTGAGCTTTTGACCCACGGTCGAAGCACCCGAAACGACAGCAAGTATCGACGGTGGCGCCGCCGCCGTCGATACACAAAACATACTCAAACCCAAACGGAACTTCACGAAAACTACACAGAAGCTTACATACCTTGCTACGACGATGTATCGTAGCCCAGAACACAAAGATCGCCGTCGACGAAGGCGCTGGATGGCTGGAACACGAGGCGGCGCCGCTCGAACTCCGACGACGAGTTTGAGCGCGATTTCTCCTTCCTGGCGGCGCGTCGAGGGGTGAGGACAGGCTAGGGTTCGAAACCCCTCGAGTCGAGCAAAAGCCCTCTAATATAGAGGTAAAACTCGTTCCAGACAGCGAGAACGCGGCGGCGAGAAAATCGCCGAGATCCGCGGGGAAGACGACGGGTTGACTCGTTCCCCAAATCAAATTTTAAATCTAATATAAAATTTTTAAATCCGATACAATGTTAAAACCACAAATCAGCCGGTTGGTTAGGCGGCGACATTTCCTCGCGCGCGACGCGGGTTCGAGCCCCTGCGAGCGCAAAAACGAATATTTTTATAAAAACTCGAATTTTAAACTTTTAAAATTCCGAATAATTTTCTAAAAAATCATAAAATTCCAAAAATAATTTTCTGAATTTCAAAAATTAAATTTATTAAATTTAGGTTATAACATTCCAAGTCGCCTCTCACATCATGGCACAGGTAATACTCTAACTTGTCCTATACAAGTTATAGAAGGTTGATCATGTGCTCAACTCATGCGATCCTAGATTTTCCGCTGCGACAAGTTTTTTTTTGGAATAATACTTGTGACCTAGGTATCCTATTATGGCGTCACAGCCGTGTTCAGCGTCTGGGTTGCTGGCCGAGAACTTCACTGGCAGTGTCATGGCCGGGTTAGATTTCACGGCCGCAGTCATGGCCTGGCCGTGCTTGAGGGCACGGCCGTGTTCAGGTGCGTCGAGGTCGGCCGAGACTTTCACGGGCAGCGTCACGGCCGTGCTTCTGGCCGTGCTTTTGGGGTCGAAATCCACATAAGGGAGCATGGCCTGGCCGTGCTTGCAGGCACGCCCGTGCTCAGGAGCGTCGCAGTTGGCCGAGACTTTCACAAGCAGTGTCACGGCCGTGCTTCTGGTCGTGCTGTCTTTCGATTGTTTTCCCGACCGTGTCATGGCCGTGTCTTTGGTCACGGCCTGGCCGTGTCCAGGCTGGTCTGATGTCGCCGATCTGGTCATGGCTGAAGGAGCGGGCGTGAAGGTGTTGGGGTGGACGGTTACGGCCGTGCCGTAATTTCAGAGAAGGTCTCAGTTCCGAAAGCGCCCCAAAATATAGCCGTATAAATTCTTACAGTGGTGTCGTAATTTCGGGAAAGCCTTCTGTTCGGTAAATCACCAAAATACAGCCGTGATCTCGATAATACGGTAGCCGTGTAAAATACGGTACCGTAAAATCCTTTACGGCACTACCGTATTTTGGGTTCTTTGCCTCGATTTGCGTGAAAATTCTTGGGTGACTTCTTCTTGATGATGAGAACTCTTCCATGTACTTGATTTTTGCTTGAAAACGCCTAGAATAGTGCCTTTTTGCCTGAAAAATATGAAAAACCAAAATAGAAGTAGACTTTGCAATATTTAATAGATTCAGCATAAAAACAAGTAAAAAGATCCTCAATTTAGCATGAAAAGGTATCTAAAATGATACAAAAATATACTACATATTTTGGTGTCATCAAACACATAAGGCTCAAACCTTGCTTGTCCGCAAGCAAAAATCAAAATTTGAAATCAAAATTTGATTAAAAGAATAACTTTTTCATGCTCAATAAATTTCTAAAATACAACTTGTCAATGAAAAATTCTATTAATTGATTTACAAAATTACAAGTAAACATATCATCCTCAGAACTCAATTTTCTAGATTCACAACTCAATCAAATAAAACTTCGCAACTTGTACAATAGATAGAATTTTCAATCTCATGATTTCACCTAGTATCAATTTAAATCTATCATGCTTTTGTTTACAGGAATTAGGTCTCCAAGATCTTTTTCCACACATAATTTTTTTTTTCTTTTTGTTTCTTTTTTTCATTGTCTTTGCATAGACGGCATGTATCCACATAGACACATAATTTTTATTTTTGACTTCAACTCTTTCTTCAGTACCACTGTTAATTTTACACAGTGCCAAGTAGAGGAGTCTTATTCTTTTCACCACTCATTATTTTTCATGCATAGACTTCAACCCAAGTCTTAGGTACCTCTATCAATTTTACATAGTGCTAAGTAGGGGAGTCTCTCACTATTTTTTTATGGATCTCAGATTCTTATTTCCCAACAAATAGCAAAAATAGACTAAACCTCAACTAGGTTGATCAATTGATCTAAATTCACAAATCATACTAATATACTCATTTTATTCAAAAGAGAAGTTTCACTTTTAAATTTCATTCTTCAAATAATATATCTCCCCAAAATTTTATGCATCAATCAATGTCATATCTCAATAGACAAATATGTATTGAAGAAATAAATTTGACATGATGGAGTTATGTTTTCAATCATGAATTTGAGATCATCAATCATTCAAGCCATCAACAGTATAAATTAAGAGTGAACTCATCATCACCATCAATTATCACAATATCATATCAACAAAAATATATCATCATGTATATCATATCAAACATCAGAATATCAAAATATCATACAACCCCATCGAATCAGTAAAGATCAATATCATCATCATCATACAACCATATCGAAATAAGAATAATAGGCATGTTAAACAAAATGCAGTGGCGGCAGTCATGGAAGCACCATCCTTCCCTTCATCATATAAAACAACAGTGAGATAAAGAAAATCATAGTACAGCAAAAAGGTAAGGGAAGATAATACTCACAAAGCCTCTACTCATCATCGTCATATTGCGTAGCCTCCGAGTCTCTCGCAGCAGTCTCCTCAGGATCAAAGTATGGGGTTCCTCCCTGATCACCAGGATAGCCATAATCTCTGTGATTAGCATAACCAAAATGGTCATAGAGGAAGTTACCCATGTCTTCCATATGGTTGCATAGCCTCTCTATATCTCTGTGGATGTATCCCAGAGTCTCATCCATTTTATCCAAGCGACGTTCCTGACTGAACATCTGTGCTGTGAGTGCCTGGAATCCAGGATCATGGTGGCTAGCATATCTGTCCCTAGGTGTGTGTGAGGAGGTACCAGCTGGCTGTGAAAAGTCCTGAGGGGGTGACTCCATCCCATAAGGATCACTCCTACTACCCCCGGTGGGTGGTGGTGGAACTGTATCAGGTGATGGAATAAAGGCTCCCTCAGTTTCATTAAGACATAGCTTCCAATTGGCCCTTTCTCTAACTGTGGTCTTCTCAATGTAGGGTAAGGGTAGAGGAGAGATGTTTGGTCCAAGGACCAAACAGAAAGTGTCTCCCTCTTTAACTATCATCTTCATCGCTATGCAAGACTCAATGTCGAGTCTTGCATTCCCTCTTGCCGTGTCAGCTCCATAGGGCTCCATCCCAAAGTATCTGGCTATAGGAGTAACCAAACCTCCTATCACTACCAATCCTCTGCTAGCTCTTGCCACCTTATCCATATGCTTGATCATAAAGTAAGCCACATCCACTGCAAATCCATTGAGCATGCCCCATAGAAAATAAAGCTCTTGTTGACGGACCATGCCGTCACTATCTCCTCTCCCAAATACTGTGTGTGCTAGAACCCTATGTGCATATCTGATGCATGGGTTTACTATCTTTGAGGCTCTGGCAGACACAGCATAAAAGTGGCTCTCATTAGTGATTTGGTTCCAGAATATATTCTCCATAAATCCAAGGGGTATGTCAGTGTAACCCCCAGTGCTCAATCCAAAGATGTCCCTGATTTCCTGCAGTGTAAGCTCTCTCTCTTCATTCGCCAATCTGAAAGTAATTTTTCCATCAGCAGGGCCATGAGAATACTCTTTTAGCTCTATGACCAGACTGCTCAAAAACTCCAAGGCAAGTGGTAAGTAGGTATGAGGAGTCATCTGGAAGAACTCTTTGGCCTTAATTCTATCAAACATCCATAGCAAATCTTCATGAAATCCCAAAGCCTCTAGGGTTCTTCTGTCAGCATATTTTGTGTTGATGATCTTTCTTTCCAAAATTTTGTTGTACCTAGCCTCTTGCATCTCATTTCTAAAAAGGATCCCGTGAGGGCTCTGGGGTTGTGATGGTTCAGCAGGGGCTTTCCCCTTCCCCCTTGGTGCAATCGATTTTGTTCTTGGTGCCATGGACTCAAGCTGCAAACTTATCATTCAAAGCATACAAATAATGATATAGCAGTGTAAATGGCATCCTATGTGTCATCAACCAAAAACAGGGTGAAAAAATAGAGTAAAATCATGCATGTAATCTCAATTTAAACATGTTATGGGAAGTAAATACTACACTCTGAAATCATCAGAAACATCTATCAAGTAAGTTGGAAACAAAAATTCCATTTAACTTTCATGCTCTAACTCAAGGCGTCAGTGAACAGTAACTTAGAATCGTGCACTTTGCATTTCAGCTCAGATAGTTACATAAATTGTTTCAAATTCTTCTCAAACTGCACAGGATCGATAGCTTATCCTCTAACGAGTGTATAGAAACAAAAATCACTTGAAACGGTTAAGAATCGAGCGAGAACGAGAGAAATGGGTGAAAGTTCGTCAATACTCGCTAAAATGATGAAATCGGAAAAATGGGTACCTAATCGACGGTGAAATCTGGTCAGGAAGGATCACCGGCATCTACTGATGGTCGGAGACGGTCGGAGATCCAAAATCGGCGTAAGAATGAGCGAGATCGAGGGTAAAAACCCTAAAAATGGTTCGGTTGTAACCCTAAATACGGCACAGGGTTTGCGTACAGGAAGCAAAATACGGCAATGTAAAATATTACGACACTACCGTAAAATCGTTACAGCTCTCGGGTTGAAACAGAAAAGGAAATACGGTACCGTAATTTTCATTACTGCCGTAAAATTTCAAAAGCGTTCTGTTCAAAACGATTCCCAAATATGGTACCGTAAAAAAGTTTACGGTACCGCCGTTAAATTCAAGTAGCGATTTTTTTTTTTTTTTGAAGAAGAAGAACCGAAAAACAAAATTTTAGAAAATACGGCACGTAAACTACCTTATGGTAGTGCCGTAAAAATGAAAGAACTCTCGGGTTGATTTTGGATCAGAAATACGGTACCGTGAAATCCTTTACGGCCGTACCGTAATTTCATCGCAGCTTTCTGGTCGGAAGTAAACTGAAATACGGTACCGTAAAATCCTTTACGGTACTGCCATATTTTGCTCCAAATCACAAAAAACCTACAAATAATAAAATAAAAATTAGTCCTAAGCAAAAATCAAGGTAAATAAAACTAAAATAGGGTTAGAAAGGTTGGGTTGCCTCCCAAGAAGCGTTAATTTAAAGGTCATTATCTTGACCCTTTAACACTCGGGTTTGATCGTGAATTTCTGGATCTCAACTCTGATTTTACAACATAAGGCTCGATCTTGAAACAGTATCCAAATCTGCTCAGAATTCTTTCTATTTTCTCAATCATCCTAGAGCCTTCTCTTCTTCTCTTCCTCTTTGGCTTTTTCTTCTTCTGCAATTTCTCATCAATACCCTCAAAAAGATTGTTAGATTCATTATTTGGGGTTTCATCAAACAAACTTGAAACATCATAAATTTCATCATTAAATATTTCAATACTACAACAAGATCCTGAGTATGAAAGTTTGTTTGTTGAATCATTAATACTAAATTCGATCTTGTTATCACATATATCAAAGGTAATTTTTCCTGATTCCACATCAATTTTTGCTTTAGCTGTGGCCAATAGTGGTCTACCCAGAATGATAGGATTTCTACAATTTTCCTCCATGTCCAATATTACAAAATCTGCAGGTATGAGAAACTCACCTATCTTTATTGGAATATTCTCTAACATACCTACAGGATACTTCACTGATGAGTTTGCGAGCTGCAAAGATATTGATATAGGCTTTAGCTCTCCCAAATTCAGTTTCCTGTAAGTAGAAAGAGGCATTAAACTTACACTCGCACCTAAGTCACATAAGGCTCGGTCAAAAGATAGGGTGCCAATTGAACAGGGTACAGAAAAGCTACCTGGATCCTTCAATTTAGGTGGCAATTTATTCTGTATGACCGCACTACAATCTTCTGTTAGTGTAACCATACAAGTACCATAATCATCCAATTTTCTTTTACTAGACAATATCTCTTTTAAAAACTTGGCATAAGATGACATTTCAATAATAGCTTCAAGAATTGGAACATTAATATAAAGCTTTTTAAAAACTTCAAGAAACTTGCCAAACTTTTTGTCTAGTTTATGTTGAACTAACCTTTGAGGAAAAGGTATAGGTGTTTAGTAAGGATTAGGTAAATCAGATTTAGGATTATCTTTCTCACATTATTCCTCCCCTTTTGGTTCATCACCCTTTTGAGGTGATAAACAAATTTGGGGTTTCTCATGTGAAGAAGATTCTCCTATCTCAAATTCCCTTTTATTATCATTAAGCTTTTCTTCAGTGTTTTCAAACCACCCTCTAAGTTCTCCCAGTTGTTTCCCACTTCTAGTCATGATGGCATTACAGTGCTCCCTAGGGTTTATCTCAGGTTTTGCAGGCAATTTCCCAGGGGGTCTGTAAGGAACACTAGCATGCTGTGCAATTTGGTTTTCAAGAATTTTGTTGTGGGCTTCTACTCTATCCAGTCTAGAGTTGATTTGATGAAAATTTTCCTTAAATTCCTCATTTTGCTTGTTTTGATTTGACATGTATTCTTTTATATCAGACATGAACTGATTTTGGTTGGCCAAAAGTTTTTCAAGTATGGATCCCTCATTAGAATTTTCATTTATGTTTTGGTTTAGATTTTGCTTTTGGAATCCTTTGTTTTCATTGTTCCCCCCTACATTGTTATTGTTTTTCCATGAAAGATTGGGGTGATTTCTCCATCCAGGGTTGTATGTATTAGAATAGGGATCATTAGGTCTACTTTGGTTGTAATTCCCTATGGCGTTCACATGCTCATTACCCTGATCGACGATTCTACAATATTCAGCAGTATGACCATCATTACCACAGTTTTCATAAGTGATAGCAGAAACAGAAGCAGTTTGCATGGAATTTAACTAACTACACAAAAATTTTACCTTCTCTTCTAAGGAGCGTATTTCATCACTTCCACTCTTACCATGAGAAGTGATGGAGGGGGGAAGCGTGGAGTAAAACTAGTGATGCAAAACTCAATTATTTATTTATTTATTTATTTTTTGAATTTTTAGAAAATATCAAATTTCACAAAAACCCAAAATTTAGTGCTACAGAAAATTATTATTTAAGAAAAGTAACTATATGTTCTAGGAGGATCCAGTGATCCAAAAATTGATCCAATTAAACCAAGTTCTAGAACAACACCAGTTCTTTTGAACGACATAAAAAAATAGATGATGAAGAGTTGTCAACAATTTATAATGTTTGCAACAATATAGCAAGTCAGATTATTCAATATAAAGCAGTGCAGAATCTTATCAGTCTTGACTTTTGCAATACTTCCCAAGTTGATCTAGTGATTCTTTTAGTGGAATCAAGTTATCAGATCTGTAGAGTGAAACCTGTTCTTCATGCTCGTGTCAGAGATAAGAGGTTCTATCAAGTCTAAACACGTTGAATACCTGCATAAAATACGCTAATTAGATTAAATAAGAAGACTCTGCAGGAGTTAATCAATTTACAAAAAGTTGATGTGTCTTGGGGGATGATCCAGTCGATTTGTGTTTCTCCCAACTGATCCGAATGATAGAGGAGAATCAGGTCTTGCTAATGGATCCAATGATTAGAGCTGGGGCTTCTCTGACCATACCAAAAACCTGCGACAATAGGGTAATCAGATTAATATGAAAGAGCAAAACAGAAGACAGCGGCAAGAAGCAAAGTCTGGAAACAGGCAAGGATGGTCTGCGCCATTCAATGATGCCGGAGCTAGTGGTTTGTCGGCGACTCTGGTACAGCAGGTCGTGGAGAAGGTGATGGCGGCGTCAGAGCACTGGTAGCGGCGGAGAAACAGCTGTTCAGGCGGAACAGGGAAAGCTGCGAAAAGGAGGCGGCTGTTCGAACAGGACAGGGGAGGTTGGCGAGCATAGCAGGGGTGATCGCTGTTCACCAGATGGTGGACGAAATCAAAACCTGCTACAAGTGGAGGTTGTCATCATAGATGAGAAGACGTGGCCAGAGTTTGGGGTCGATTGGCGGCCTGTCGGAGGAGAACAACGATGAAGGGCGGAAGGCTGCGGATGCGGAGGGTGTTCTGTTGGAACAGGGCGGTACGCGAGTGGAGCAGGGTTCGTCGCCGGAAGGCCGGTGGTGCGTGAACTCAGAACCTGCTACAACTGCAGATCCTCGTGATAGTGTCGGAGATGTGGCCGGAGTTTGGGAGTGGATGGTGGATGATCGGAGGAGTAACATGCGGAAGAGCCGTGCTGGGGCGGAAACTGGGCGGAAACAGGGGATTTGATCGGACATTCGATTCCAGCGATCGGTGTGGTGGATGGATGGATGCCGGCGGCTGGAGGTTGCTCAGGGGTAGGGACGATGGTGGCCGAAGTCTTGTAGAGATCCGGCCGGTGGATGGTCGGCAGCGAGGTGACGAGTTTCTGGAAATTCTGGAAACTAGGAATACGTGGTTGTTTGATTTGGTTTCGTGAGGAAGGAGCTTGTAGAGAAGAAGGGAAGAGGGAGGGACTCAGCCCTAGAAGGAGGTGAGGGGAAGGATAGGCGACACAACCGCCTCAGAGGAGAAGAAGATCGGAGAAATCCGATTGAGGACGAAAAACCATTTCCATTCAACGAATTCTTCAAAATCTGTCGATTACAAGATGCATGCGAATACATATAGAGAAACTTGGAGACTTGTTGCTGAACGTTGTAACTTCCATTCTTGAGCAGCAGCGAGACGTTGAGGCTTCCTTGTGAGGAGCTGATGTAGGCGTTGACGATTCCTTGGTTGAAGATGATTATTGGCTGCAAGGAGACGTTGAAGAGTTTCCTTTGTTGGCTGTAAATGTACGTTGTTGTTTCCATCATAAGCTTGCACGTTATTGGGGTTTTAATGTTTTGTTGGAGAAGATATCCCTTGATGAACCCTGACCGTTGGATGAGATCTTGGGCTGAAGTTTGATCTTGAATTACCGCATATGGATGCAAGTCTTGGTTAGTGGAATGCGGCCCCCCTTTCTTTGAACATTGTAAGCTTGAGCATCTTGAGTTTATTGAGTGATTATTATTGAGCTAGCTTTTGTCATTGAGCTTGCTAGCTTATTTGCGAGCCTCCGAGCCTTTGCCTACGGCAACCTTAGGCTCCACTTGTATCTTCGTAGCCGGTGGTCTCTGCCCCCATCACTTCTCCCCGGGTGAAAAAAATTCTTCCCCGAAGAATTGCTCTTGCGCTGGTGGAGTAGTTTTGGAGGGGTAAACATCCAAAGTCCATGCTGGAAGCCAATGACACCTGCATTCAATTCCCTTTCTCGGCCATGTCCATTAGTACAGTTGTCATAGAAAATCATAGGACTTAGGAAAAAACTAGGAGTGATGAAATCAATATACTCAATTTTAATAAGAGCAGAGTGCATAGCATGTTTGAGTTCATTATGTTTTGTTGTTTTCAAAGGTGGCTTAAGGGTGTGGGTAGAAGGACCTAAAAGACAAGATTCAAGGATCATAGGGTCCTGGAAGAGATTTTCTAAGTCTAGGGGTTGACCTAAAGGTTGAGGATTAGGATCCAAGTCAAGCTCAAAAGGATCTAACTTCGGTTCCATGTGAGGTTCAAGAAGACCTATGGGTTTGGGTTCAACTGGATTTTTAGGCAAGTCATCTTTAGGTTTGCTAGAGGTAGTGCTAAGGTCAAGTTGAGAACCTGTGGGTATGGACTCTAAAATTGAAGGTTGAGGAATGGGTTCTACCTCATGGTTTGCCTCTTGAGTTTCACATGTCTCATCTGGACTTGTTTTGGTTTCTAAGGTAGGCTTTGAGGTTTGTTCTCTAAGCTCTAAAGGGGTTGGACTCTTTTGTTCTTTTTGCAAGGATTGCTTCATATGAGTCTTTATCTCTTGTAACATCTCATTACACTGTTCACTTAGGCTTTTAGGGTAAATGATGTGTTCCAAACCTTTATGTATGAAGCTATAGTAGCAAGGTTTACTAAAATAATATCCCTGAAAAGCATGCAAAAATTCATTGCCTAATAAAATGTCAAAGTCTTCTAAACTCATCACATCACACCAAATTTCAATTCTGATATTGTCTAACTGGATGGGAACTAAACATTGAAAGTCAATTAAAGTTTTAGTATAGTCTTCCCAAGTTATGACATAAGGGTAATCATGTTTTTGCATCGTGAGGCCAAAGTGTTCAAGTGATCTAATAGATATAACATTGAACTTAACCTGATGATCTATAATTGTTCTACTTTTATAACCATTACACAAAGTGTATGTTGTGAAACAACTAGGCCTATGAGTAAGAACCCTATATTTAAATGTTGTAAAACTAAGTGTAAGAGCCTTTCGTTCCCTAACAGTTATTAGTTCTGTTCTAGCTATAACTTCCTGTTGAGTAAAATAACGCATGATGATAAACAAGAAAATTAATGCTAGAAATGACTATTGTTTAAGTGCAGTGCAGGAATACTATCTCAGCATGTAGAAGAACCGTATATCAGGGCCAATTCAAAAATAATTGCAGCATATATATGTTCAGAAAATAATGCCAGTTGAAGACTGCAATTTGATACAGGTTAAGCACAGAAACCAGGCTGAAAACAGATTGGAAAATTTCAGCATTCAAGTGCAGAATTTAGAGTCATAATCAATGAATAAGTAGCTGTCTTATGTGTGCTTTAGACTGAAATATGCTGATGGTAATCCAAGTTGCAGTTTGATAGAGATTAAGTGTAGTATACAGGCTAAAAACCAGATTTTAAACTCATAAGTCAAGTGCAGAATTCAGCAAATTGAAAACTCAGTTATAGTTGCTTTCAAAAGTGTGCAGTTTATTAAATCTTGCGCAGCCAGAGGTTGAAAACAAATCAGGTATCTCAGAAATTTAATGGTCCAGATGTTGCAGGATTTATAAAACTAAGTGGAGCATCAGGAAAACACATGCAGAATTTGAGGTGCATAGCAAAAATCCAGAAATATTATGCAGTTCTATGCATAATTGTTCTCAATGTAAGCAATTTTTTTCTTTTTTCTTTTTTTTTACCACATAAACAACAACTAGCAAATAACCTAAGATATGCAAACTAAATAACAAGAAAATAACTAATCATGAAAGCATGAAAAAAAAATTTTATTTTTAAATGCAAAGAGCAAAACAAAGGATCGTGCGGGAAGACAAGAGTTGCCCACAAACCTTCCTCTGATACCAAACTGATGGAGGGGGGAAGCGTGGAGTAAAACTAGTGATGCAAAACTCAATTATTTATTTATTTATTTATTTTTTGAATTTTTAGAAAATATCAAATTTCACAAAAACCCAAAATTTAGTGCTACAGAAAATTATTATTTAAGAAAAGTAACTATATGTTGTAGGAGGATCCAGTGATCCAAAAATTGATCCAATTAAACCAAGTTCTAGAACAACACCAGTTCATTTGAACGACATAAAAAAATAGATGATGAAGAGTTGTCAACAATTTATAATGTTTGCAACAATATAGCAAGTCAGATTATTCAATATAAAGCAGTGCAGAATCTTATCAGTCTTGACTTTTGCAATACTTCCCAAGTTGATCTGGTGATTCTTTTAGTGGAACCAAGTTATCAGATCTGTAGAGTGAAACCTGTTCTTCATGCTCATGTCAGAGATAAGAGGTTCTATCAAGTCTAAACACGTTGAATACCTACATAAAATACGCTAATCAGATTAAATAAGAAGACTCTGCAGGAGTTAATCAATTTACAAAAAGTTGATGTGTCTTGGGGGATGATCCAGTCGATTTGCATTTCTCCCAACTGATCCGAATGATAGAGGAGGATCAGGTCTTGCTAATGGATCCAATGATCAGAGCTGGGGCTTCTCTGACCATACCAAAAACCTGCGACAATAGGGTAATCAGATTAATATGAAAGAGCAAAACAGAAGACAGCGGCAAGAAGCAGAGTCTGGAAACAGGCAAGGATGGTCTGCGCCATTCAATGATGCCGGAGCTAGTGGTTTGTCGGTGACTCTGGTATGGCAGGTCGTGGAGAAGGTGATGGTGGCGTCAGAGCACTAGCAGCGGCGGAGAAACAGCTGTTCAGGCGGAACAGGGGAAGCTGCGAAAAGGAGGCGGCTGTTCGAACAGGACAGGGGAGGTTGGCGAGCATAGCAGGGGTGATCGCTGTTCACCGGATGGTGGACGAAATCAAAACCTGCTACAAGTGGAGGTTTGTTGGTGTATATGCCCTAGGACCTAGTTTTGGTCAACTTATGTACTACTTGACATTGATATTTATATATCATTCTGGCATTGTCGTTATCATTGTTTGACTACACCTGCGATTGTGTACTTACATGATAATGTCCCTGGAGACAGATTGGATCTGTGCTCAAATGATTATCCCCAGTCGATGTACCTGAGTGGATATGGGACAGCTATGGTACTTGAGAGACTAGTATGTGGGCTGGTTAGGTACGCGGTGCTAACGCAGACACGGGTATATCATTGGAGGATATACTAGATAAGACCCGCTATGAGGCTATGGCTTGGTGTCATGAGTTATCCTCATAAGTGACAGGAGATGCATTGATCCCTTGACTTGAGGTCATTGATCATTCTATATGGTTAGGGACTTACTTTGATACAACCTAACACCTAGCCGTAGCTGGGAGGTCATAACGGTTGTTATTGAGCATGTCACGACCCATATGAGAAGATCAATGGACAGACATAGGATTTGCCCCTTCCCTAAGGAAGTATGATATCCATGGAGCTCCTTTATGGTTCTATGACTGAGAGTGTATGGCCATACCCAGGTGAGAACCTGTTTTAGTCATAGCCATGTGATTGGATGAAAACAAGTGGTGACACACTTGTCCAATCGGATATCAGTTCGGCAAAGAGACTATAATGCATCTGTACCTAGTTGCGATGATGGGGATGTCGATGTCGATATCCATTCCAATGACCTGGGTAGTAGCGATGCACTGCTAGGTGCCACTCACTGCTTGTGATGACCTCTGGTCAGCACTGCCAGCGTCAGAGGAACCTACAGGGTCGCACACCTTGATACTTGAGTTCTCGTATTGATCGGGAAGCCTTATGATCGAGTTATTGGATAACTCAGATCTGATTGGGAGATTTCATCAGCGCCAATGGGCCTGATGAGATGGAAGAATGTTATTGGAGCCAAACTTCATTTTTGGCAGGTTGACCCGTATTTGACCATGGTTGGTCACATTTGGATTAGGGTTGCATTGGATTGGATCCAAGTGTTTAATCAACCTATGCAATGATGTTTGGGCTAGCTCATTATCAAATGAGGCCCAATAACAAGTTCTCATGAAGTGATGAGAGGCTAAAAGGGTATAATGGGGAGAAACATGAACCATTAGGCGCCTAGGGGCATAATGGGGTCATGTTGGCGCCTTTGCTTCATTATGGAAGTAAAGGGCGCCTCCCCCTCTCTTCCTAGGATGGAATGCATGCCTCTATGGCATTGCTTGAGGCGCAAGGCAAGGCCTTGACGCACAAGGAAAGGCGTGGGAACAAAAGGTAAGGTTGAATGAGAATTATGGAAATGTCTTGGAGACTTTCCTTATCTCAAACCTCCTCATCCTAGCCCTACACTTGTCATGATCCTAGCCATTACCCTAACCGCCTCTTGCCCTATAAATATGACCCTAGTCGCCCCCTCTTGTGGGTAATCAATCCTTGAAGGCGTGAACACAAGAGGAGGGGCGAAAGGCTTGGGACAAGGGCGCATCTTCTTCCATAACCGCGAGTTTCTTCCCTTCTTCCTCCTTGGCGCAAGAGAAGGAAAGGCTTGGCGGCATTCTCCCTTCTCCTCTCTTCTTCTTCAATTGGCGCTTCTACCTTGGAGGTGGCGCAAGCATTCAAGAAGAGAACTAAGGCTTGGATCTTCTTCCCGAGGCTAGCACCGGGCGTGGGAGAAGAGAACTCAAGAGATCCGTGTGTGTGAGACTGCAAAGGGCGCACACTTGGGCGCCTACATCGGCATCGCTCTACATTGCTCTTAAGGTATTTCCTAACTCATCGTGTCGACTCCCTTGCTTGCGATCTTCACTGGGTTTTTGGGACTGGCCTGTTTCGGGCACATTCTTCCGCTGCGAAAAATGTATGTCTATAACTCTGAAAATTGTAAAATGTCCCCGGGGTTTCCCAACAGTGGTATCAGAGCGACTTGCAAGACTCGAATGATGTTTTATGCTTTTCTTCCATGCTCACATGCCATATCTCTATTTTCGTAAATAGCATGATGCATGGCAATCGATTTTTCTAAAAGTAGAAAAAATTAGGGTTTCTTGTTTCTATCATCCTCTCAATCTCTTTTGGAATTTTTGGACTATTTTTCTTGTTTGATTTAAAGATCAAAGGCGCACGTGATTTTGTCAAGTAGGACGGGCATTGTGTCTTCGGACTGGCCAAGTCTCTTGATCTGACAAAATTGCCAACCGAAAGGATCTCTGAAATCATCATGAAAAATAAATCGCAATAAACCAAAAGACTTGTGAGAAGAAGATGAGAAAAAGAAACTGGTTTTGTGAAAAAGTAAAATTTCAGATTTTATGTTTTTCATGAGCATGTAGAATTGCATGAGTAAATACCTTGATTGTGCATGATGTTGTGATCATTAGTCAAGCCCCCCCCCCTTGCATGCCTGCGATGTATCCTTGTGCGGCCTGCGTGCCATCTTTTTCATTATTTTTGTAAAAATTAAGAGGAAGATTAAGGGCTAGGCGCATCCTTCTTGGACCTTGATGCTCGCATCTTGCTTGATGGTGCAAGCATGCAAGGTGGCGCATGCAAGCTGGTGCTTGGTTGCTTGGTGGCGCAAAAGGTCTTGGCCCCTTGCATGGTGGCGCACCTTCCTTGGAGGAAGACCATGGCATTGGCCGAACCTATGGGGAACTTCAAAAGTATTCCTCTACGGTTTGAGAGCTAAACCATGAGAGAAGGACCTTGGAGCCAACCTTGAAGTTCAAGCTAGAGGTCGGCTAGGCTAGGTCTAGTTTTTGGGGCTTGAGTTCTAGGACAAGAGTTGAACCTATTTCATGGCATGGATTGGTTCAATGTCTTGTATAGGATATGATCACATCATCCTTTACTGCTTTTATTATTATCTGCAGAAGCATGCCTGAAATGTTTTACCGTTATGTTATCACTATAGGATTGCATGCCTGTAATGATAGACATAAGATAAAACTGAGATGATGAGACCTTAAACAAAAAAAAACCCTGAATTAAAATATCAAGTCTGGTAGCCTTCTAACGCGTAGCCCTCACTAAGCTATCGATCAGTGGAGTTGTGAATTGTTTCCCACCCTCGTGGGACACACCCACTTATCTTTAGAAAGTGCGTGGTGGCAATGGTTTCCCCAGTCCAGTTTTAACCTGGGCGTGCCTTCGCAAGGAAACTCGTTGGCCCTGGGCATAACGGTTAGGAATGGACTTGACTAGAAGTTCACATGTGCTGGGCACATGGTGAAAGTCTAGAGGCATCGTTGAGAGGTAAAGGTTTCATGTTGTATCCAGCCTTTGCTGGACATGAAATGCCAGACTGTCTCGACAAGGGGAGTTGCTTGGAGCAACCGGCCGGCGCGCCCACCTTAGGAAGCATGGGTTACTTTGTGCATCTCATCCCACCCTCGTGGGACGCAAAGCCTCATATGAAATAAGGATCCCATCTCACTAGGAAGTCTTAAACTTCCCGATTGACTTTGTGGGTTGTCAATGCAAATTTAAAATAGTGAGAGCAGAAATCATTTAAAACAAGTCCAGTTTAAATGATTCGAATTAGTACTAATCTGTTGTTTCTTGGGTGTTGTAGAACAATGGCTACGAACACTGGCGGATTATCACTGCGATCACTCCTTGACAAGGATAAGTTAGTTGGAACTAACTTTATGGACTGGCATCGGAACTTGAGGATAGTCCTCAAGCTCGAGAAGAAGCTGTATGTCCTTGAACAGCCTCTTCTTGCGGCTCCTCCACCTAATGCCCGAACGGCAGATAGAGATGCTTATAGAAGGCATCAGGATGACTCTTTGGAGGTTGCATGTCTTATGCTAGCCAGTATGGCACCTGAACTGCAGGTGCAATATGAGGAGCAGAACGCTTTTCAGATGATTACTCGTCTGAAACAGATGTTCGAGGCTCATGCTAGAACTGAGAGATTTGACACCGCCAAAGCAGTCTTTCGGTGCAAGTTGTCTGAAGGTGCACCAGTGAGACCCCATGTTCTCAAACTCATTGGGAATGTGGATCATCTCAGAAGACTGGGACACACCATAGACAACGAGCTGGTTGTGGATCTTATTCTTCATTCCCTGCCCCCAGCTTCAGTCCGTTTATCATTAACTTCAACATGAACCGGATTGAATGCACACGGGAGGAATTGATGAATATGCTCCAAACAGCCGAGCGAAAGATGGGTAAGACCAAACCCAATTCTGTTCTTTTGGTCCCTGCGACCAAGAAGATAAAGAAAAAGGGTAAGGCACGTGCTAAGAGCAGTGCCAGAGGTCCTACCAAAGCACTGAAGAAAAGGGCGAAGAAGTCAAAGGAACATAGGTGTTTTCACTATGGCGAGCAGGGGCACTGGAGAAGGGACTGCAGGCAGCTTCAAAATGAGGAGAAGAAAGGCTTGGCCTTAACTTCTAGCTCAGGTATTTATGTTACAGAAGTCAACCTTTCTACTTCTATGTCATGGGTATTGGATACCGCATGTGGAGCTCATATTTGTACAAATATGCAGGGGCTCAAGAAAAGTAGATCGGTGCGGCTTGGAGAGATTGACCTACGCGTTGGAAATGGGGCACAGGTTGCTGCTGTTGCTGTAGGCATTTTGACTCTCTCCTTGCCTTCTGGACTTCAATTAGAACTAGACAATTGCTTTTGCGTACCTTCGCTAACAAAGAACATTGTATCCATTCCTTGCTTGGCAAGGAAAGGATTTAAATTTGAAATAAATAAGAACTCCTGTTCTTTTTCATTTGCAAATATGTTCTATGGGAAGGGTACTTTATGCAATGGTCTGTATATCTTGGATATGGAAAGTTCTATTTGTAACATAAGCAATAAAAGGACCAAACTGAGTGGTTCAGTTGGTGCTTTCCTATGGCACTGTCGATTAGCCCATATAAACAAGAATCGCATCCAACAACTCCATGCAAATGGATTGTTAGATTCAAGTTCCTTGGAGGAATTTGATACTTGTGAACCCTGTTTATTAGGGAAAATGACAAAGGCGCCCTTCACCAAGATTGGTGAGAGGGCAGAAGGTTTATTGGATCTCATACATACTGATGTGTGTGGACCCTTCAATAAACAAGCCAGAGGAGGGTACAACTACTTCATTACCTTCACTGATGACTTCAGTAGGTATGGTTATGTCTACTTAATGAGACATAAATCTGAATCCTTTGAGAAATTCAAGGAGTTCAAGAATGAAGTAGAGAACCAGCTTGGAAGATCCATTAAAGCTCTTCGATCAGATCGAGGTGGAGAATACCTGAGCGGAGAGTTCTTTGACTATCTGAGAGAGTGTGGGATCATATCCCAACTCACTCCTCCTGGAACACCTCAATGGAATGGTGTGTCTGAAAGGAGAAATCAAACTTTATTGGATATGGTTCGATCCATGATGAGTCATGCAACTCTACCTTCATCATTCTGGGGGCATGCACTAGAAACAGCTTCTCTGATACTGAATAATGTTCCATCTAAGAGTGTCTCCAAAATACCATATGAGGTGTGGAGTGGGAGACGCCCTAATCTCACGTTTATCAGAATCTGGGGATGTGAGGCTTATGTCAAACGTCAGGATTCTAGCAAGCTAGAACCTAGATCTGATAAGTGTGTGTTTGTGGGGTATCCTAAGGAAACTAAAGGATACTACTTCTATGTCCCAACCGAGAATAAAGTTTTTGTTGCTCGGGGTGCTGTCTTTCTAGAGAAAGAATTTCTTATGAAAGAAGTTAGTGGGAGGAAGTTTGACTTGGATGAGGTCCAAGTGCAAGCACAAGACAAAGAGATGGAATCTGAGCTACCTGCACCGATTGCTAGGCAACCTGAGGCTCAGACACAGGTCCTGCGTAGGTCTGGGAGAATTCGTCGTGCACCTGAAAGGTATGGGTCGATACCGACCCAATACGATGGGATCTTCATCATTGAGGATGAACCTAGAACCTATGATGAGGCGGTCAGTGGACCGGACTCCGAGAAATGGCTTGACACCATGAGATCTGAGATGGATTCCATGTCGGCTAACCAAGTCTGGGATTTGGTTGAGCTGCCTGATGGGGTAAAACCCATAGGGTGTAAATGGGTCTTCAAGAAGAAGACAGACATGGATGGCAAAATAGTTACCTATAAGGGTAGACTATGTTGGGGTATGCCCTTAAGGCTAATGTTTGAGGCCTATGGGAATGTATCTGTATCATGTAATAAACTGTTATGTTTATAAAGGCATGGTTGTTATTCAGTTAGCTACATTGTCTGCTGCAATATATGTTCTTCTGAATAATGTCTCAAAGCTGTTCAGCTGGGCTGACAAGCTATTATGTCCTTAGTCGATGTATCTTGGTGAACATGAGACAGCCTCGATATGGTTAAGACTAATATGTGTTCTAATCTTATAGGATGCTTCGAGCATGGAATAAGATGTAGACTCATGGGTGCATGGGATGTACTGGACAGACCCTACTAGGATGTTCAGTTGTTTGTCACAACGTGAATATTCCTTGTATAAGACAAGTGGCACATTTCCTCTGACTTGAGATCACTTGTGTTTCCTAAATGATGATTGTCATTATTTTGAGTTAGTTCAATATCATTTGAAACATAATGATTATAGACTATCTTGGATGGTGAGCTTGAGTCAGGTTAGGGCACTAGTGATAGACACAGGATTGCCGTCTCCTTGTTTAAGGAGTGTGATGTTCTAAAGGGGCCCCCTGGATGAGATGATTGAGAGAGTGTATGGCCATACCCAGGTGACAGTGTTCATCTGATCTAATCATGCTCATCATATTGGAGTTACGAGCTTGACAGGCTTGTCCAATAAGAACATCCAGTGGCAAAGGAAATATGTATGCTTTGTGAAGTCGATTCACACTTGTGCTGTTTTTGGGTGTAGTCTTGGAAGACTCTTTCCTTTATATCGGGAGACAGTGATGTGTTGCTAGATACCCCTCACTGATCGTGATAATGAGAGTTATCGTTACCGACATTTAAAGGAAACCCTCAGGGTCGCACAATTTGATGATATGGCTTACTTAAGTCAGATCGTGTGGACTGAATTGTTCGGGTTCAGTTTAAAGGGATTTAAGCTCTGATTGTGAGTGAGATCTGGTCTGATCATGTTTGATTGATTAGGGCTAGGGATCGGTAAGCTTCGATCGGGAGATTGGATGCTAGATCATTGAGATCAGGAGCATCAAAAGATCAACGGTCAGATCAAGCACCTTAGGGTTTAATGTGATCTGGACTAATTGCTTGGGTTATTTGGTCTTGAACCAAACCAAAATGAACCAGCTCATTGGTTGAGCGTATGGTTCACTTTAAGAGAGATTTGCGATTGGGTAAACCCATGATCGCAAGTGGAAGTATGGTTTTCTATTATTAGAAAACATGTCACTTACGTGACCACGTTCCGTGTGGACTCTCTTCACGCTTCCCTCTCGCCCTATTGTCGCCGCTCGGGGTTGTCCTTGAGACATTCGCTTGTGGAGAAGTGGTGGTCGACATTGGGGAGAGGTTTTCGCCAAGCAAGGAGATCTTCATCCCTTCATACGACAAGCACTTCTTGGAGCCTTGCTAGCACAAGTTGCACCAAGAGAGTAGGCGGCTTCCTCATCTTGTGTGCGAAACTTAGGAGAAGTTCTCGATTGATCTTTCCTTCCAAGGCGCCATCCTCTAATGGCTATGGTATGAATTGCATCTTCTTCTATTATGTTTTAAGGTTGATCACATAATGCATGCGCAATGATTCTTTGAAGCCCTTCCGTCCGCTGCATGTTATAATTTGCGCCACTTTAGGGTTTTCGCTCCCCCTAGAAGGGGACCCCCCCTTACAGGTTAAGGGGTACTTTCAATTGGTATCAGAGCGAGGTTAATCGCATGCTTATTTGATTGCTTTGTTTCGGTGATCCTTGAATGAAGATGCATGCTTAGATCTATCATGCGTAATTTTTCATATTAACTTGTTTCATGCCGAAACCAAAGTTATGTTTTAATTGCGCATATGTGTTGAAATGTTGGCGCTTAATGTATGTTTTTCTTCAAAAATATTACTTGCGCGTTTTCACCTTAGATCTAAGCCGCCTACAGTAAACCCTTAGACGGGTTACTAGGGTTGAAGTCAACCCCTAGGTTAGATCCGACCAGTCTGATCAGTTCATCTGACAGCCTGAATGGGTCGACCAGATAGCACCTTGGCGCAAGCCTATGGTGGCTATAGGTCGACTGCAGACAGGTGTGTAGCGATGTCTGATTGAGACGACCAATGAACGCACCTGAGTTAGGCCCGGGGTCACGCCCGCTTGCCAGATCTCAGTGTGGTCGTTCAGCCCTGTCGCATGCATAGTTGACCTTTTGGTCGACTCGAGTCAGTTACGACTCGGTGCATGTAAGGGCAGAGGATCTGACTAGGGTGGATGAGTGGATCCCTAGTAATGGACCGTTGTAAGGTTGTAAGGCAAATAAGGAAAATTAAAATTGATCCCATGGGGTTTTTTTTCAAAATTTATTTTTCCTGACTGGATCACATGATGGTTGTTGAATCTGCTTGTTTATTTAGTCTTATGTGGGCTGCCTGTTTTTAATGTGTGCTGTGCTGGGGCCTGCGTGCCTGGATTAATTGTTGTAAATTAATTTTATTTATGTGATCTGCGAATCACAATTTAATTAATTTATAATGTGAAAGTGACCTGCGTGTCACTCTTGTCTAGATAGTTAAATTTGTAATTTAATTAGACAAGAGCACAGAGCACACTTGGCAGAGGCGCTTGCAGCAGTGGCTGGACCAGGTGGGAGGTCTAGGGTTCGACCCTAGGACCTGGCGCATTTCCTGGTGGGCGCACCAGAGCTGCTAATTGGCGCTTGGGCCCTGGGTTGGGCCAGATAAGCAGTTAAAGACCCATGAAAAGCAAGTGCAGACTTAAGTTAGGTTAAGGTCTCACTAGGGCTATGGGCTTTTACCACATAAGACACATGCTTTCTTTTATAGCTTTATATTAGAATTGCATGAGTAAATTTATCTTCTGCTATCACCATAGGAATTGCATGATAGGCAAGAAGATAAAAGACCGTTAAAATCCAACGCTTAAATATCAAGCTCGTAAGCCTTCTGACGCGAAACCTCACTGTTCTGATTATCGTTGGAGCCGTGTTGTACCCACTCAGTGGGCACGTCCATCTATCTTCAGACGGTGCGGGATTACACCTGTGTGTTACAGATTGGGGATTTATCCCCTCTCGTTGCTCAGCATAGCACATGGTGGTCCAGGGAGTAGGTCGGGTCAGCTTGACCGTGTAGGCTACATATGTGGCGCATATGGTAGCACATGGAGGCAGCCATCTGTGGGGTCAGAGATTGTGTTGTACCAACTCAGTTGGCACAGTCTGCTGGACTGCCCAGATGAAGGGGAATCGCACGGGTTGGCGATCGGCAGGGACTGCCTACCAGAAACTAATGCTTGTACTCTCTGTGCATCTTATCTCGCCTGAGCGGGACGCGGAGACCAAGTATGAAATCTGGATCCCATCTCACTAAAAGAGTTCTACTCTTTCGGGCTGTTTTGCTGGATTTTTCACGCCTGATAAAATAGTGAGAAAAAGAATCTTTCTTAAGTCCTGATTGATTCTTATACATTGATACTGACCTTGCTGTTCTTGCATTGTTGTAGATACCTGCAGCAACGAACACCATGAACTTCAATGTGCGATCCCTACTGGAAAGGGAGAAGTTTGCTGGGCCAAACTTCTCTGACTGGTTTGGACACCTTAAGATTGTTCTTAAGGCAGAGAGGAAACTGTATGTCCTCGAGACGGCGATACCGCCGCAGCCCGCTCCGAACGCCGCAAGGGCGGTTCGGGAAGCCTATGAAAAGCACGTCAATGATAGCATTGATGTCGCTTGCCTGATGCTAGCGTCTATGACGCCACCGCTGCAGCGTCAGCATGAGGATATGTCTGCTAGAGACATGATTACAAACCTCAAGATGCTGTATGCTGCACAGGCGAGGACAGAACGCTACAATTTGACAAAGCTCTTCTTTCAGAGCAAACTGGCTGAAGGGAGCCCAGTAGGAGCTCACGTGCTCAAGATGATTGGGCACAAGGAGGCTCTAGAGAAACTGGGGCATACCATTAACCAGGAGCTTGCTGTAGACATTATTCTGCAGTCTCTCCCGCCATCATTCGACGCGTTCATTATTAATTTTAATATGAACAAAATCGATTGTACTCCGGCAGAGCTGCTGAATATGCTCTTGACCACTGAGGAGACTCTGAAGGGTAAGCCTTCGACCTCTGTCTTAATGGTTCCTTCCAGGAACAAGAAGAAGGGGAAGAAGGGCAAGGCCCCGGTCAAAAGCTACAGCAAGGCTCTGAAGCAGAAGGTGAAGCGGTCTAAGGAATACAGGTGTTTCCACTGTGGCCAGCTGGGTCACTGGAAAAAGGACTGTAAAGCGCTCCAAGGAGATAAGAGGGGAAGCTTTGCTTCTGGCTCAGGTATATTCGTGACTGAGGTCATGTTTTCTTCTTCTGTATCATGGGTGTTGGACACTGCATGTGGAGTTCACATTTGTTCAAATGTGCAGGAACTCAAGAGAAGAAGACAGGTGGGACAGCATGAGGTGGACCTACGAGTTGGAAACGGGGCACGGGTTGCTGCTGTTGCTGTAGGAGACTACTTTATTTCTTTACCATCTGGACTTGTATTGGAACTAAACAGTTGTTACTTTGTTCCCAGTATAACTAAAAATATTATCTCCATTCCTGCTCTTGTCAGGAAGGGATTTTCCTTTGAATGCAATATTTCAAAGTGTATTTTATCTTTGATAATATTGTTTATGCAACTGGTTCAATAAGCAATGGGTTATTCATGTTAGACATGGAAAGTTCTATACATAATGTTGATATTAAGAAAGCCAAGTATGCTGATGACAGCACCTTGCTATGGCATAGTCGTTTAGGCCATATAAACGAGAAACGCATTAAGCGGTTGCATGATCATGGACTGCTGGGATCATTCTCCTACAAGGAGCTTGATACATGCAAAGCTTGTTTAATGGGTAAAATGACGAAGTCACCTTTTCCTCACAAAGGTCAAAGGGCTTCAGGTTTACTTGACCTTATACACAGTGATGTGTGTGGGCCTTTTAGTAAACATGCCAGAGGTGGCTATCAGTACTTCATTACCTTTACTGATGATTTCAGTAGATATGGGTATGTCTATCTGATGAGACATAAGAGTGAATCTTTTGACAAGTTCAAAGAGTTCAAGAATGAAGTTCAAAATCAGCTAGGCCGCAATATCAAGGCACTTCGCTCAGATCGAGGTGGTGAATACCTAAGTCATGCATTTACTGACTATCTAAAAGAGTGTGGGATTATCTCACAGCTCACTCCGCCAGGAACACCGCAATGGAATGGTGTGTCCGAGAGGAGAAATAGAACGTTACTTGATATGGTTCGTTCTATGATGAGTCAGGCTACTCTTCCCTACTCCTTTTGGGGTTTTGGGCTGGAAACAGCTGCAAAAGTACTAAACCGAGTGCCATCCAAGGCAGTTTCAAAGACGCCATATGAGTTATGGTATGGGAAACAGCCAAGCTTGACATTTATCAGGATCTGGGGCTGCGAGGCTTATGTCAAGAAGCTCGCCTCTGGGAAACTAGAGAGCAGATCTGACAAATGTATCTTTGTCGGTTACCCTAAGGAAACTAAGGGTTATTATTTCTACGATCCCAAAGAGAACAAGGTTTTTGTTGCTCGGACGGCCATATTTCTTGAGAAGGAGTTTCTTCTGCAAGAGGCCAGTGGGAGAGAAATAAAGCTGGATGAGATTCCAGAGGAAGGACAAAGTGCTCAAGCAGAGTTGGATGAGCCTGAGCCGGTAGAACAGGTTATTGAACAACCTGAGGCTCAGATATCACGGGAACCGCGAAGATCGGGAAGGATTCGTCGACAGCCTGAGCGCTATGACGGAGTCTATATCATTGGTAATGATGAACCCCTCACTTATGCGGATGCGGTCAGTGGACCGGAGTCAGCGAGATGGCTTGAAGCTATGCGCGCCGAGATGGACTCCATGTCAGATAACCAGGTCTGGGATTTGGTTGATCCGCCTCCGGGAGTTATCCCTATAGGCTGTAAATGGATCTTCAAGAAGAAGATTGACATGGATGGTAACGTGGTTACCTATAAAGGCAGGCTAGTTGCGAAAGGTTTCAAACAAATCTACGGGATAGATTATGATGAAACTTTCTCACCTGTAGCCATGTTTAAGTCTATTCGGATTCTTTTCGCGATAGCTGCATATTATGATTATGAGATTTGGCAGATGGATGTGAAAACAGCTTTCCTTAATGGAAATCTGGATGAGGATGTGTATATGACACAACCAGAAGGTTTCACTAATCCAGCAGATCGTCATAAGATATGCAAGTTAAAGAAGTCTATTTATGGACTTAAACAAGCATCCAGAAGCTGGAATATTCGTTTTGATGAATCAGTTACGGAATTTGGTTTCATCAAGAACGAGGATGACCCGTGTGTATATAAGAGGTTTAGTGGGAGCGTGATTACTTTTCTAGTCCTCTACGTCGATGACATCTTGATCATTGGAAATGATATTCCTGAAATGCATGCTGTTAAGGCATGGCTGAGGAAATGTTTCCAGATGAAAGATCTAGGAGAAGCAGCCTATGTGTTAGGTGTGAAGATCTACAGGGATAGATCTAAGAGGCTTCTCGGGCTGTGCCAGAGTACTTACATCGATAAGGTCCTGGAGAGATTTCATTTAGAGAATTCTAAACGAGGATATCTTCCAGTCAGACATGGTCTGAATCTTTCGAAGAGTCAGTGTCCACAAACACAGACTGAGAAAGATGAAATGAACAATACGCCTTATGCTTCGGCTATTGGTTCTATAATGTATGCGATGTTGTGTACTCGCCCAGACGTCGCTTACGGGTTAAGCGTGACCAGTCGTTACCAGAGTAATCCAGGTATGGCGCACTGGATTGCAGTCAAGAACATTTTAAAATATCTGCGGAGGACCAAAGATATGTTCTTGATATATGGTGGTCAGGAAGAACTCAGTATAGAGGGATATACTGATGCTTCGTTCCAGAGTGACCAGGATGATTTCCGATCGCAATCAGGCTATGTTTTTAGCTTGAATGGAGGTGCAGTGGTGTGGAAAAGTTTCAAACAGTCAACTGTTGCTGATTC
The DNA here is from genome assembly GCA_027563935.2 of Costus lasius. Classification (NCBI taxonomy): domain Eukaryota; kingdom Viridiplantae; phylum Streptophyta; class Magnoliopsida; order Zingiberales; family Costaceae; genus Costus; species Costus lasius. Next base: position 24,780,883 of record CM050452.1, read on the forward strand.
CACAACAGAAGCCGAGTATGTTGCAGCCTCGGAAGCATCCAAGGAGGCAGTGTGGATTCGTAAGTTCGTGAGAGAACTTGGTGTCGTTCCTTCGAGTGCAGATCCTTTGGTTATCTTCTGTGATAACACTGGAGCAATCGCACAAGCAAAGGAACCACGGTCGCACCAGAAGTCCAAGCACATACAGAGACGGTTTCATTTGATCAGGGAGATCATAGATCGTGGCGAGATCAAAGTATGCAAGGTTCATACAGATGACAATCTGGCTGACCCGCTTACCAAGCCTCTGGCGCAGCAGAAGCATGAGAAGCACTGTAATAATATGGGTTTGAGATTTCTCAACCATTAGATTAAGTGCAAGTGGGAGATTGTTGGGGTATGCCCTTAAGGCTAATGTTTGAGGCCTATGGGAATGTATCTGTATCATGTAATAAACTGTTATGTTTATAAAGGCATGGTTGTTATTCAGTTAGCTACATTGTCTGCTGCAATATATGTTCTTCTGAATAATGTCTCAAAGCTGTTCAGCTGGGCTGACAAGCTATTATGTCCTTAGTCGATGTATCTTGGTGAACATGAGACAGCCTCGATATGGTTAAGACTAATATGTGTTCTAATCTTATAGGATGCTTCGAGCATGGAATAAGATGTAGACTCATGGGTGCATGGGATGTACTGGACAGACCCTACTAGGATGTTCAGTTGTTTGTCACAACGTGAATATTCCTTGTATAAGACAAGTGGCACATTTCCTCTGACTTGAGATCACTTGTGTTTCCTAAATGATGATTGTCATTATTTTGAGTTAGTTCAATATCATTTGAAACATAATGATTATAGACTATCTTGGATGGTGAGCTTGAGTCAGGTTAGGGCACTAGTGATAGACACAGGATTGCCGTCTCCTTGTTTAAGGAGTGTGATGTTCTAAAGGGGCCCCCTGGATGAGATGATTGAGAGAGTGTATGGCCATACCCAGGTGACAGTGTTCATCTGATCTAATCATGCTCATCATATTGGAGTTACGAGCTTGACAGGCTTGTCCAATAAGAACATCCAGTGGCAAAGGAAATATGTATGCTTTGTGAAGTCGATTCACACTTGTGCTGTTTTTGGGTGTAGTCTTGGAAGACTCTTTCCTTTATATCGGGAGACAGTGATGTGTTGCTAGATACCCCTCACTGATCGTGATAATGAGAGTTATCGTTACCGACATTTAAAGGAAACCCTCAGGGTCGCACAATTTGATGATATGGCTTACTTAAGTCAGATCGTGTGGACTGAATTGTTCGGGTTCAGTTTAAAGGGATTTAAGCTCTGATTGTGAGTGAGATCTGGTCTGATCATGTTTGATTGATTAGGGCTAGGGATCGGTAAGCTTCGATCGGGAGATTGGATGCTAGATCATTGAGATCAGGAGCATCAAAAGATCAACGGTCAGATCAAGCACCTTAGGGTTTAATGTGATCTGGACTAATTGCTTGGGTTATTTGGTCTTGAACCAAACCAAAATGAACCAGCTCATTGGTTGAGCGTATGGTTCACTTTAAGAGAGATTTGCGATTGGGTAAACCCATGATCGCAAGTGGAAGTATGGTTTTCTATTATTAGAAAACATGTCACTTACGTGACCACGTTCCGTGTGGACTCTCTTCACGCTTCCCTCTCGCCCTATTGTCGCCGCTCGGGGTTGTCCTTGAGACATTCGCTTGTGGAGAAGTGGTGGTCGACATTGGGGAGAGGTTTTCGCCAAGCAAGGAGATCTTCATCCCTTCATACGACAAGCACTTCTTGGAGCCTTGCTAGCACAAGTTGCACCAAGAGAGTAGGCGGCTTCCTCATCTTGTGTGCGAAACTTAGGAGAAGTTCTCGATTGATCTTTCCTTCCAAGGCGCCATCCTCTAATGGCTATGGTATGAATTGCATCTTCTTCTATTATGTTTTAAGGTTGATCACATAATGCATGCGCAATGATTCTTTGAAGCCCTTCCGTCCGCTGCATGTTATAATTTGCGCCACTTTAGGGTTTTCGCTCCCCCTAGAAGGGGACCCCCCCTTACAGGTTAAGGGGTACTTTCAGACTAGTGGCTAAAAGATTTAAACAAGTCCACGGGTGGACTATGATGAAACCTTCTCGCCAGTTGCCATGATTAAATCCATTCGGATTCTAGGTCTTGTATGTTGATGACATACTGCTCATCGGAAACGACATCCCTAGTCTTCAAGCTGTGAAGACATGGTTGGGGAAGTGTTTCGAGATGAAAGACTTAGGGGAGGCCGCCTATATTCTAGGCGTGAGGATCTACCGGGATAGATCCAAGAGGCTCTTGGCCCTTAGTCAAAGTACTTACATTGATAAGGTACTGGAGAGGTTCTACATGGAGCAATCCAAGAAAGGATACCTTCCAGTGAGACATGGCCTTACTCTCTCAAAGAGCCAGTGTCCTACAACACAGGCTGAGAGGGATGACATGAGTCGAATTCCTTATGCTTCGGCAGTAGGATCGATCATGTATGCAATGTTATGTACTAGACCAGATGTGGCATATGCTGTGAGCATAACCAGCCGATACCAATCCAATCCAGGTCTACAGCACTGGGTGGCTGTAAAGAACATCCTAAAGTATCTGAGAAGAACTAAGGATTTGTTCTTGGTCTATGGGGGACAGGAAGAGCTCAGTATGCAAGGCTATACTGACGCATCGTTCCAGTCTGACCCTGACGACTTTAGATCGCAGGCCGGCTATGTGTTCAAGATAAATGGAGGCGCTGTATGTTGGAAGAGCTTCAAGCAATCCACCATAGCAGATTCTACAACCGAAGCTAAGTATGTGGCTGCTTCTGAGGCAGCCAAGGAAGCTGTTTGGATAAGGAAGTTCTTATGTGATCTTCAAGTGGTACCTAGTGCAATGGATCCCATTGAACTCTACTGTGACAACAATAGAGCAATTGCACAAGCCAAGGAACCACGGTCTCATCAAAGATCCAAACACATACTCAGAAGATTTCACCTGATCAGAGAGATCATTGACAGAGGTGATGTCAAGATTAGCAGAGTAGACACAGAGAACAATCTGGCAGACCCATTGACCAAGGCTTTGGCGCAGCAGAAGCATGATGGTCACGCTAGAGATATGGGGTTGAGATTCCTCAACTTCTAGGTCTTAGTGCAAGTGGGAGATTGTTGGTGTATATGCCCTAGGACCTAGTTTTGGTCAACTTATGTACTACTTGACATTGATATTTATATATCATTCTGGCATTGTCGTTATCATTGTTTGACTACACCTGCGATTGTGTACTTACATGATAATGTCCCTAGAGACAGATTGGATCTGTGCTCAAATGATTGTCCCCAGTCGATGTACCTGAGTGGATATGGGACAGCTCTGGTACTTGAGAGACTGGTATGTGGGCTGGTTAGGTACGCGGTGCTAACGCAGACACATGGGTATATCATTGGAGGATATACTGGATAAGACCCGCTATGAGGCTATGACTTGGTGTCATGAGTTATCCTCATAAGTGACAGGAGATGCATTGATCCCTTGACTTGAGGTCATTGATCATTCTATATGGTTAGGGACTTGCTTTGATACAACCTAACACCTTGCCGTAGCTAGGAGGTCATAACGGTTGTTATTGAGCATGTCACGACCCATATGAGAAGATCAATGGACAGACATAGGATTTGCCCCTTCCCTAAGGAAGTATGATATCCATGGAGCTCCTTTATGGTTCTATGACTGAGAGTGTATGGCCATACCCAAGTGAGAACCTATTTTAGTCATAGCCATGTGATTGGATGAAAACAAGTGGTGACACACTTGTCCAATCGGATATCAGTTCGGCAAAGAGACTGTAATGCATCTGTACCTAGTTGCGATGATGGGGATGTCGATGTCGATATCCATTCCAATGACCTGGGTAGTAGCGATGCACTGCTAGGTGCCACTCACTGCTTGTGATGACCTCTGGTCAGCACTGCCAGCGTCAGAGGAACCTACAGGGTCGCACACCTTGATACTTGAGTTCTCGTATTGATCGGGAAGCCTTATGATCGAGTTATTGGATAACTCGGATCTGATTGGGAGATTTCATCAGCGCCAATGGGCCTGATGAGATGGAAGAATGTTATTGGAGCCAAACTTCATTTTTGGCAGGTTGACCCGTATTTGACCATGGTTGGTCACATTTGGATTAGGGTTGCATTGGATTGGATCCAAGTGCTTAATCAACCTATGCAATGATGTTTGGGCTAGCTCATTATCAAATGAGGCCCAATAACAAGTTCTCATGAAGTGATGAGAGGCTAAAAGAGTATAATGGGGAGAAACATGAACCATTAGGCGCCTAGGGGCATAATGGGGTCATGTTGGCGCCTTTGCTTCATTATGGAAGTAAAGGGCGCCTCCCCCTCTCTTCCTAGGATGGAATGCATGCCTCTATGGCATTGCTTGAGGCACAAGGCAAGGCCTTGACGCACAAGGAAAGGCGTGGGAACAAAAGGTAAGGTTAAATGAGAATTATGGAAATGTCTTGGAGACTTTCCTTATCTCAAACCTCCTCATCCTGGCCCTACACTTGTCATGATCCTAGCCATTACCCTAACCGCCTCTTGCCCTATAAATATGACCCTAGTCACCCCCTCTTGTGGGTAATCAATCCTTGAAGGCGTGAACACAAGAGGAGGGGCGAAAGGCTTGGGACAAGGGTGCATCTTCTTCCATAACCGCGAGTTTCTTCCCTTCTTCATCCTTGGCGCAAGAGAAGGAAAGGCTTGGCAGTATTCTCCCTTCTCCTCTCTTCTTCTTCAATTGGCGCTTCTACCTTGGAGGTGGCGCAAGCATTCAAGAAGAGAACTAAGGCTTGGATCTTCTTCCCGAGGCTAGCACCGGGCGTGGGAGAAGAGAACTCAAGAGATCCGTGTGTGTGAGACTGCAGAGGGCGCACACTTGGGCGCCTACATCGGCATCGCTCTACATTGCTCTTAAGGTATTTCCTAACTCATCGTGTCGACTCCCTTGCTTGCGATCTTCACTGGGTTTTTGGGACTGGCCTGTTTCGGGGACATTCTTCCGCTGCAAAAAATGTATGTCTATAACTCTGAAAATTGTAAAATGTCCCCGGGGTTTCCCAACAAGGTTGTCATCATAGATGAGAAGACGTGGCCGGAGTTTGGGGTCGATTGGTGGCCTGTCGGAGGAAAACAACGATGAAGGGCGGAAGGCTGCGGAGGCGGAGGGTGTTCTGTTGGAATAGGGCGGTACGCGAGTGGAGCAGGGATCGTCGCCGGAAGGCCGGTGGTGCGCGAACTCGGAACCTGCTACAACTGCAGATCCTCGTGATAGTGTCGGAGATGTGGCCGGAGTTTGGGAGTGGATGGTGGATGATCGGAGGAATAACATGTGGAACAGCCGTGCTGGGGCGGAAACTGGGCGGAAACAGGGGATTTGATCGGACGTTCGATTCCAGCGATCGGTGTGGTGGATGGACGAATGCCGGCGGCTGGAGGTTGCTCTGGGGTAGGGACGTTGGTGGCCGAAGTCTTGTAGAGATCCGGCCAGTGGATGGTCGGCGGCGAGGTGACGAGTTTCTGGAAATTCTGGAAACTAGGAATACGTGGTTGTTTGATTTGGTTTTGTGAGGAAGGAGCTTGTAGAGAAGAAGGGAAGAGGGAGGGACTCAGCCCTAGAAGGAGGTGAGGGGAAGGATAGGTGACACAAGCGCCTCAGAGGAGAAGAAGATCGGAGACATCCGATTGAGGACGAAAAACCATTTCCATTCAACGAATTCTTCAAAATCTGTTGATTACAAGATGCTTGCGAATACATATAGAGAAACTTGGAGACTTGTTGCTGAACGTTGTAACTTCCATTCTTGAGCAGCAGCGAGACGTTGAGGCTTCCTTGTGAGGAGCTGATGTAGGCGTTGACGATTCCTTGGTTGAAGATGATTATTGGCTGCAAGGAGACGTTGAAGAGTTTCCTTCGTTGGCTGTAAATGTACGTTGTTGTTTCCATCATAAGCTTGCACGTTATTGGGGTTTTAATGTTTTGTTGGAGAAGATATCCCTTGATGAACCTTGACCGTTGGATGAGATCTTGGGCTGAAGTTTGATCTTGAATTACCACATATGGATGCAAGTCTTGGTTAGTGGAATGCTGCCCCCCTTTCTTTGAACATTGTAAGCTTGAGCATCTTGAGTTTATTGAGTGATTATTATTGAGCTAGCTTTTGTCATTGAGCTTGCTAGCTTATTTGCGAGCCTCCGAGCCTTTGCCTACGGCAACCTTAGGCTCCACTTGTATCTTCGTAGCCGGTGGTCTCTGCCCCCATCAAGAAGGCTTGTACAGTACTCCCCTTTCGGTAGTCCATTGATTATGATTTTCTGCCATCTCCTCTAGCAGTCTGAAGGCTTCATCTGGTGTTTTTCTCATAAGAGCTCCTCCTGCAGCGACATCCACAATCATTTTAGTCTGATCAGATAATGTAATATAAAAAGTTTGCATTAAAGTCTGAAGTTCTATTCCATGGTGAGGACACTTCCGCTGCAGTTCATTGAATCTCTCCCAGACTTCACTGAGCATCTCCCCAATTTTTTGTTGAAAGTTTGTAATTTGGTTTCTCAGCTCTAGTGTCTTCTTTGGTGGAAAGTATTTGTTCAAGAAGGAATTTGACAGTTGATTCCAAGTGGTGAAGGTACCGGCTGGGTGTGAATTAAGCTATGTCTTTGCCCGGTCCCTAAGAGAAAAAGGAAAAAGTCTTAGTCTAAATGCATCGTTAGAAACACCATTCATCTTAATAGTATCGCATAAGTCAAGAAATAAGGCCAAGTGTTGGTTGGGATCCTCCAGTGGAGATCCTCTAAACTGATCTTGTTGAAACATTGCAATGAGTTGAGGTTTAATCTCGAAATTGTTGGCCTCAATTGTTGGCCTAGCAATACTAGAACAAATTTCATGATGATTAGGGGCTGCATAGTCCCTAAGTGTTCTAATGGTTCTGATTGTCTCCCATCTCTAAAATCTCTTCTTGTAACTCTGGTTGGGATTGTTCTTGCAGTTCTTCTTGTGATGATTCTTCTAATCGCAACTTTCTGCGCGCTCTTAATGTCTTATTGATTTCAGGATCCAATGGTACAAGTGGTCCTTACCTAAGGCTCCTGCGCATGCAAAGTAAACAGATCAAGTGATTTCAAGAAATAGAAAATAAGCAATAAATAAAAAAAAACAGTAAATAAAAACCTAATCTAGCAATAATCTCAACGTCTCTAATATCGACAAAACTAAGGTCCCCAGCAACGGCGCCAAAAACTTGATAGCCCGAAAGGGAACACAACAAATCTGGCATGCGTGTACCTTGGACTAATCCTTGGTAACAGCACCAAAAACTTGTTGTTAAACCGCAAGTGCACAGGTATACGAAGTAATAAAAAAAGTATCGAATCCACAGGGACCTACGTTGTCGAATACTAAATAGTTGATTTCTTACTAACTAGGCAAGTCAAGATCGTGAGAATAGCAATCGGTAACTAAAAGCGGGATTATCAGATAGAAAAGCTGGGACTAGGGTTTCGTTGACTTAAACTTTTATGACTAGACATGAATAAGGATTTCGTTGATTTAATTTCATCATGAAGAAGATATTATCAAAGGATGAACTCAAGGATCACTTTCGTGCATCCGAGCTCTAGAATCTCTAGTGGAGTCTCAAGGATCACTTTTGTGCATCCGAGTCTCACAACTAGTTTTGCTCAAGGACCTCCAACATTCCGATCTTTGCTTTCGCACAAGATCTCCATGTTTGAAAAATAGACTCGATCTATAGACTCATGTTATAATCATGACAATTATTTTACTTGAAAAGATCAAGATGGATCTAACCTAAGGAAGGGATCCTAACATGCAATTCTAGGGTTCTAAATTCTAAAGCAATTACCTTTCAGTCTCAAGCGAAAATTCTAAGAACATAATTAATAATATCAACTAAAAGAGAGTCTAAGCACAATTATCACATGAGCAAAATCATCATGCTGAAATCAAACTCAATGAAATATTGAAAAAGAAGTTATCTAATCATTAAAAGTCAAGTGAACTACTCCCCCATGTCCCAAGAGTAGTTTAAGCTAGCGTGGCGAAGGAAATACAATATTTCATAATTTTAGAAAATCAAAAATCAACAAAAAGAAGAGTTTTTAGAAAATACGGCACGACTGTGAAGTATTTCACAGCCATATTTTACAAAGGAAGGCGTGAACAGTGGTGGCGATCCTTCATCCTCTGATTTCTCCTCCAATTTGTCTCCTTTCAATCTGAAACTTCTGGCACATTGTCTCCTTCACCAGGCGATGCTTCGGTAGAAAAATCACGACCAGAGGTTGTCTGGATCGAGCGCGGCGGCGAAACCCTCGGCGACGGCGTGGATCAAGATTTCTCCCTCGACGGTGTACAAAATTTAGGGCTTTTGGTCTCTCTCTAATCCTCCCGTCCAAAGCTCCCCTTTTGCTTCTTACGGCATCGAATATAAACTTCTGGATCATCCGCAATCATCTCCGCAAGGATCGGGCATGGACATTGACCTGGGAATCGCGTTCAAACACCGGAATACGGCAGTGTAATATCTTACGACACTGCCGTAAAATCCATCGATTATTCTATTCTGAAATTGCTGGAACAATACGACAGCGTAATTTGGTTTACGGCAGTGCCGTAATTTCAGGGTAACTTTCTGTTCTGAAGACGTCTGGAAAATACGGCCCATAAACTGGTTTACGGTAGTGCCGTAATTTCAGCGAAGGTCTCTGTTCCGAAAGCCCCCCAAAATACGGCCATGTAAATTCTTACGATGGTGCCGTAATTTTGCGAAAGCCTTCTGTTTGGTAAATCACCAAAATACGGCTGTGATCTCAATAATACGGTAGCCGTGTAAAATACGGTATCGTAAAATCCTTTACGACACTACCGTATTTTGGGTTCTTTGTCTCGATTTGCATGAAAAATTCTTGGGTGACTTCTTCTTGATGATGAGAACTCTTCCATGTATTTGATTTTTGCTTGAAAACGCCTAAAATAGTGCATTTTTTCCTAAAAAACATGAAAAACAAAAATAGAAGTAGACTTTGCAATATTTAATGGATTCAGCATAAAAACAAGTAAAAAGATCCTCAATTTAGCATGAAAAGGTATCTAAAATGATACAAAATATACTACATATTTTGGTGTCATCATCTTCCCAAGTGCCTTCCTGGGAGTTTAGGCCGTCCTCAAGTATGTTCATAGGCTCGTTTGCTCCTGCATCAGCTTCCGCTGCGTGATCTGATGAGTTCTCCTCCGAAGAACTAGGGGGCAGCGGGTTGTCGGGGTCAGAAGGCACCTCCAAAGGACCGTAGAAGGGAAGAAGGTCCGCCACGTTGAAGACGGGGTGGATCCCCATGTCCTCGGGTAAGTCCAGCTCATAGGCATTGGAGCCAATCCTACGTACCACCACGTAGGGTCCCATATAATGCGGCTAAAGCTTAAAGTGTGCTATGTTGGACAAACGCTCAGGGTGGACGCGCACCCTTACCAGCTCATCTACAGAAAAGTGATGTGGCCTACCATGCTCGTTGGCCTTCATTGCATTGTGAGTGTTGCCCAAAAAGATACAACGCCGAACCTCATCATGCAAACTAGCGATATGCTAGGCAAATGAGTATGCATGCGGGGAGAGATGGGACTCCATGGGAGGGTCATGCAGGTCGATGGGTTTATGCGGCTGATGGTCCATGACAATCTGGAAGGGACTGAGACCCGTAGACCTATTAGAAGCGCTATTGTACACAAATTCAGCCATGGGTAAGATGGAATCCCAGGACCTCGGATGGTCACCGATGAGGCAACGGAGAAGATTGCCCAGACTACGATTAACAACTTCGGTTTGCCCATCGGTTTGAGGGTGATAGGCCGTGGAGAATTTCAGGGTGGTGTGTAGGAGCGCCCAAAGTGAGCGCCATAAATGGCTCACAAAACACGTGTCGCGATCGGACATGATCGTGTCGGGAAGACCATGGAGACGCACGATCTCCCGGACAAAAAGATAGGTGACGTGGGACACATCCGTAGTGTGCGAACACAGGATAAAGTGGGCCATCTTCGAAAATCGGTCTACGACCACGTAGATGGAATCGAAACGGGAGGCAGTCCGAGGCAACCCAAGAACAAAGTCCATGCTCAGGTCGTGCCAAGGGCCGGTGGCCAATGGTAATGGGGTATAGAGACCCGTGTTCGGAGGGCGGGGTTTGGACAACTGACAGGTGCCGCAATGGCGCACGACGCGCTCAACGTCTTTGCGAAGGGAAGGCCAAAACAGACGTTCCTCTGCCATCACAAGGGTCTTGTCGCAGCCATGATGGCCGGTGATGCCACCCGCGTGAAGCTCAAGCAAAAGATGATCTCAAAGCGATGAACGGGGAATGCACAAACGATTCCCCAAGAAGAGGTAACCCTCGTACAACTGGTAGGGGGAGTCAGGATCGGTGGACTCGGTCAAAGCGGCGTATAAGGCACCAAAATCAGAGCAAGTGGCGTATTCCTCTTTGACATGGTCAAAGGTATTGACACGACTGCGCATCATGCACAAGAGGGTCCGGACACGACTCAGGGCATCCACGACAACACTCTTCTTACCCGCCTTATGGATGATCACAAAGGAATACTGCTGTAGGTATTCAACCCACTTAGCATGGCGGGCGCCCAACTTCTTTTGGGCGTTGAGGAAGGAGAGGGCCTGATGGTCGCTATACAATACGAACACACAGTGAAGAAGATAGTTGATGTGATCTGAAAGGACACTTTTAAATACAAGCAGGTAGACTCATTTCAAGTGTCGCCGCCAAAGGTATTGGTGTACAGGGCTATTGTCACTCCCTGGCATGGCTCCATGATGTCTCGTATTTAAGTAGTCTTGTTGACTAATGTTTCCTAGTGAATTGAGACATATTATCATGATTTTACATCTCTTTCCAGCTTATTTCACTGACTTTCTTCAGAAGCTTCACTACTTGTCGTGTTTGATTAAATACAGGATAATTCACTCCCTATACGAGCTACCTGGAAGTACATTTGCATCTTTGAGTAAATCAAGAATCTCGACAAGAAATTTGGCTTCAAACGGGATTAATTTCAAGAATTACGGCCAAGGCCATAATTTACATCAAGACCATAATTCTCTGATTGATTACACGATAAACCCGTTTCGATGCAAGCAATGTCATAATGCGAAGATGGCAATCATAAATTCCTTGACGACAACCTTTCGGATAAAGACGGCTCCGACTAGAAAATTACGGGCGTGACCCTGATTTGCCTCGTGACTGGATTCTCGCAGCCGCTGCAAGAGTTTCTCCGTAGCCGTACCGACCGTCAAGCATTAAAAGAGTATTATTCACTCGGAGGTTATAAGAATTAATGAGGGTAATTAACACATTACCGTCACAATCATGAATACGGGAGTTACAAGGATCATTATGGAAGTTTAATGCCGAATACGAAGGGACACGTCATTAAGGGCCATGATGGAGGATTTATTTCAGAGTTAATTCTAGAGTTTAATTCGAAATTTAATTCCGAATTAAATACGAAATTTGAAGAGCCACCCACTTCCTATATAATAGACCCAAGAGGAGAGGGCGCCATCAACACAAGAGGAGAGAGCTCGGAAGAAAGGAGAGGAGGATTTTCGCTTTAGAGCTCAAGGTTCGGTGGCGGAACAAGGACGCAAGCCATTCCAAGGAGAAGGAAGGCGACATCAAAGGAGGAGAGAAACGAGTCTGTCTTGATTCATTTCTCATCTTTACTTTGTTACGTTTCGTCTACGCTCAAATTGAAAGGCTTGTACCTGTCGCAACCATGTATGTACTAGCATAAAATCTCAATCGGGATTTGGGTGTAGTCCATCTTTTTAATTTGTAAGTGTTAATATTGAGAATTGCTTTTTGATATATCTTTTGAAGCCATTTGATCTTGGTTTGTTGCGTTCGTGCTTATCGATTTTTGGCCAGATCGGTTTTCACACTTTACTTGATTGTGGTAAAATCTGAGAGGTGAATTACAATCAAGGGATCCTCCTTGATCAATCTTGTGTGCTCTATTACGAGAGTCGTAGAGACCACTTGGGGATTGTGTCCTCGTTCTGCTCGGTCTGCTTATGCTAAGTCCACCGCGAGAGTAGGAGACTAGCTAAGTAGATTGTTGAGTCGTCCACCGTGAGAGTAGGAGACTAACTTGGTAGATTGCTGAGTTGTGCACCTGAGAGGGGTACGGCTCAAGAGAACACTTCCTTGGTTTTCTAAAGATTTTCTAAGCAGTATTTTTCATTTCGCTTATAAGTTGATTAATGTGGTGAACCTCGATTCCCGATTTCTCTCACATTAGTAAGATACTAGTATTGCTACGCTCTTTGCTTACGTTAACCATCGAGATTTTTACTCGCTTAGCTATCGAAGATCTGAATATTTGGTACTTGACAATCCGTCCCTGTGGGAACAATATCTTTAGTACTACATCAGTAAGCCGTGCGCTTGCGGATTTTGTGCAACAAGTTTTTGGCGCCGTTACCGGGGACTGGTATTTTATCAATATTAAGATATTCTTAAGATTGATAGACTAAGTTCTCTTATTTCCTTCGTTGTTCACTTTTACTTTTTAGTTTTTTTTTTATGCACAGAAGCCTTTGATCAGGAGGACTTGAGGACTTATCCGATCTCGACCAGGAAATAGAACGAACATTTCATCGAAGGCGGAGACTTAAAGAATTGAGGGAGAAAGAACAATCAGGTAATATTGATCTTATTCCTCTATCTGAGGACCCTAATATGCATTTATCTAGTGATGCAATAAGATTGCGGCTTTTTCCATTCTCTCTACGAGATAGAGCTCATAATTGGCTACATTCATTGCCGTCGGAATCTATCAAAACTTGGGATCAGCTATCTCAAGCATTTCTTTCTAAATACTTTCCCCCGAGTAAGACAGTGCAGCTACGCAACCAAATCACAAGTTTTACTCAGAAGGAAGGGGAATCTCTATATGAAGCTTGGGAACGCTATAAAGAACTCCAAAGGCTATGTCCGCACCATGGACTCGAGAAGTGGGTAATAATTCATACCTTCTACCATGGTTTGAATTATAACACGCGACTTACTGTAGATGCAGCCGCGGGTGGAGCTCTTATGAACAAGAACATTGACGAAGCAATGAATTTACTGGAAGACATGGCGCTCAACCACAACCAGTGGTCCGGTGAGAGAGGTAATGCCGCAAGAACTAGTACTCCAGGTAAGTATGAACTAGATGCTTTAAGCTCATTAGCGTCTAAGGTAGATTTTCTTTCACACAAGTTAGATTCAATTAATGTGAATTCTGTCAACGCAACTGTTTCTTCCTGTGAGATATGTGGATTGATAGGACATACCTTAACGGAATGTCAGTTGGGTGTTTCTCATGATACAACTAATGAACAAGTTCACGTTGTAGGAAATTCCAACCCTAAGCCTCAACTGGACCCATTTTCGAGTACATACAACCCAGGTTGGAGAAATCAACCCAATTTCTCCTACAGGAACAACATAAATCCCGTACCTCAGCAAGGTTATAGACCACCCCCTAGATTCCAACCAAGGCCATATACTCAACCCCAACCCCAGAAAACACAGATGGAGACAATGATGGAAAATTTTATTTCTGCTCAGACGAAAACTAACGACAATTTCAATGATGTTCTGCAGCGATTAACATCAAGATTTGATGCATTGGAAGCTGAAAGTAAGAGAGTAGACACTCAGTTGTACAACATGGCAACTTCTTTGGCTAGACCTTCGGGTAAATTGCCATCTCAACCGGAGATGAATCCCAAAGAGACTTGCAATGCAATCACTACCAGAAGTGGAAAGCAACTGGATGGCCCCAAGATGCCCAACCTCGATACTGAGGATACACCACCTGAATCACCTAAGGCGAACACCACAGCAGAAAAGACTCAAGGTGACAAACAAGTTAAGGAAGGTGAATCAATAACCATTTCACCACCGTCTTACAAACCTCCCATCCCATTTCCTCAACGATTAGCAAAATCAAAGCTTGATCAGCAGTTCGGTAAATTCTTGGAAATTTTGAATAAATTGTATGTAAATATACCTTTCACTGATGCTCTAGTGCAGATGCCGACATATGCCAACTTTTTAAAGGACATCTTGACTAATAGAAGAAAACTGGAAGACCATGCCACAGTGGCACTCACTGAAGAGTGTAGTGCCATAATTCAAAATAAGATCCCACAAAAGCTAAAAGACCCTGGAAGCTTTTCCATTCCTTGCCAAATAGGGGATTTATCTTTTGAGAATGCCCTTTGTGATTTAGGGGCAAGCGTAAGTCTAATGCCATCTTCTATTTGCAGGAGGCTACATATTGGGGATGTAAAGGACACGACAATTTCCCTACAACTCGTTGACCGGTCCATACGCAAACCAGCTGGGATTTTGGAGGACGTCCCCATTAAAGTCGATAACTTTTTCATCCCAGTGGATTTTGTAGTGTTGGAAATGGAAGAGGATGTTAAGCTACCCATTATTTTAGGAAGACCATTCCTTGCTACAGCAGGAGCGGTGATAGACATAGAGAATGGGAAGTTGTCTTTGACTGTTGGTGAAGAAAACATTGAATTTGATTTGTCTGCAATTATGAAGAAACCTTGTCTTGCAGGATCTTGTTGTAGCATCGGTGTTGTTGATGATGATGTTGATGTGCATGAACTTAGCAGATCAAAGATAGACCCTCTAGAGGTTTGTCTTTTGGAAAATGGAAACACAGAACAGGACGAGGAAGCGAAGGCCTACGCGACACTTCTCGACTCCGCGAGTGAAGTCAACCCTACGACTGTAAGGCCTAAACCACTTGTTGGTGACCAAAGGATAGTAAAATCTACAAAGGTAGAGTTGAAATCATTACCACCAAATTTGAGGTATGCGTTTCTTGATTCTGATTCAACCTTACCTGTTATAGTGAATTCTAATCTAACGGAGAATCAAATCAACCTTTTGCTTGCTGAACTGCGATTACATCGCAATATAATTGGATATTCCTTAGATGATATCAAAGGAATAGATTCTTCTATTTGTTCTCATAGGATTTGGTTAGAACCAGGAAGCAAACCTTCCATTGAATTTCAACGCCGGCTCAATCCGAGTATGAAAGAGGTTGTGAAATAGGAGATACTAAAGCTTTTATATGCAGGTGTCATTTACCCTATTTCAGACAGCCAGTGGGTCAGTCCGATCCACATGGTACCTAAGAAGGGTGTTGTCTCTGTGGTAAAAAGTGAAGACAATGAGCTGATACCAATGCGAACAGTAACTGGATGGAGAATGTGCGTAGACTACCGAAAGTTGAATAAAGCTACATGAAAGGATCACTTCCCATTACCCTTTATAGATCAGATGCTTGAACAGTTAGCGCATAACTCCTATTACTGCTTTCTTGATGGTTTCTCTGGATTTTTGCAGATTCTAATTCACCCAGAAGACCAAGAAAAGACTACATTCACATGCCCATATGGAACCTTCGCATACAGGATTGTAATACAGCCTTTGAGAAACTCAAAGAGGCACTCATTTCCGCACCAATTATGCAATCTCCTGATTGGTCATTACCGTTCGAACTTATGTGTGACGCCAGCGACTTCGCTGTGGGAGCAGTACTTGGACAGCGAAAGGATAAAAAGCTACATGCTATTTACTATGCTAGTCGTACCTTGGACGATGCGCAGATCAATTACACCACAACTGAGAAAGAGCTATTTGCGATTGTCTTTGCTCTTAGTAAATTTAGGTCTTACTTGATCAATTCTAAAGTTATTATCTTTACTGATCACGCAGCCATCAAGTACCTGATGAACAAGAAGGATGCAAAGCCGAGGCTTATCCGTTGGATTCTTCTACTCCAGGAGTTTGACATTGAGGTCAAAGACAAGCGTGGAACTGACAACCTTGTGGCCGATCATCTCTCATGTCTTACACAAGACCAAGAAGCAGAGCTAGAAGAGGAGATTGATGACTCATTCCCAGATGAAAGGTTGTTCGCTATCTCCGCCATGAATTCTCCTTGGTACGCTGACATAGTAAATTATGTCGTAGCAGGTATTCTCCCATACGATATTTCTTATCAGCAAAAGCAAAAATTCATACACGATGCAAAACACTTTTACTGGGATGATCCATTTTTATATCGACGTTGTGCTGATTCCATTTATCGAAGATGCTTACCCGAGGAGGAATATATGAATGTTCTTCATCAGTGCCATTCATCTGCTTACGGAGGACATTGTGGTGCCTCAAAGACAGCATTTAAAGTACTCCAATCAGGTTTTTATTGGCCCACCTTATTCCGCGATGCAAGGGATTTCATGCAAACCTGTGATCAATGCCAACGCACTGGCAACATATCAAGAAGAGATGAAATGCCACTTAATGAGATTTTGGAATTAGAAATCTTTGAAGTATGGGGCATTGATTTTATGGGGCCATTCCCTTCTTCTTGCGGGAACAAATACATACTGATCACGGTGGACTATGTGTCGAAGTGGGTGGAAGCCCTCGCCTCGCCAACGAACGATTCCAAGGTGGTGATTAAATTATTTAAGAAGATAATATCTCCTCGATTTGGAGTCCCTCGTGCCGTTATTAGTGATGGTGGATCTCATTTCATTGAGAGAAATTTTGGAGTTCTGCTAAAAAAGCATGGGGTAACCCACAAGATGGCTACACCGTACCACCCTCAGACGAGTGGACAAGCAGAGATTTCGAATAGGGAATTGAAAAAGATTTTAGAGAAGACTGTTTCACGATCTAGGACTGACTGGTCGCTCAAACTCGATGACGCATTGTGGGCATACTGTACTGCCTACAAGACTCCAATCGGAATGTCCCCGTACCAAATGATCTACGGCAAGTCTTGTCATTTGCCTGTCGAGTTGGAACACAAAGCATACTGGGCAATCAAGGCATTGAATTTTGATTTGAAAAGCGCTGGAGAGAAAAGATGTTTGGATTTGAACGCTATGGATGAGATGCGTCTAGTGTTGGGGTATGCCCTTAAGGCTAATGTGTGAGGCCTTGGGATTCTTTCAGTATCATGTATAAACTCTTATGTTTATAAAGGCAATGGTTGTTATTCAGTTTGTTACATTGTCTGCTGCAATAAGTGTGCTTCTGAATAATGTCTTAATGCTGTTCAGCTTGGCTGACATGCTGTAATGTCCTTAGTCGAGATATCTTGGTGAACATGAGACAGTCTTGATATGATTGAGACTAATATGTGTTCTAATCTTATAGGATGCTTCGAGCATGGAATAAGATGTAGACTCATGGGTACATTGGATGTACTAGACAGGCCCTACTAGGATATTCAATTGCTTGTCATAATGTGAATAATCCTTGTTTGCAACAAGTGGCACATGTCCTCTGACTTGAGATCACTTGTGTTTCTAAATGATGATTGTCATTGTTTTGAGGTAGTTCAATATCATTTGAAACATAATGGTTATAGACTATCTTGGATAATGATCATGAGTCAGGTTAGGACACTAGTGATAGATATAGGATTGCCGTCTCCTTGATTGGAGTGTGATGTTCTAAAGGGGCCCCCCTGAATGAGATGATTGAGAAAGTGTATGGCCATACCCAGGTGACTATGATCATTTGATCTAATCATGCTCATCATATTGGAGTTACAGGCTTGACACGCTTGTCCAATAAGAACATCTAGTGGCAAAGGAAACATGTATGCCTAGTGAAGTGGATTCACACTTGTGCTGTGGTTTGGGTGTAGTCTTGGAAGACTCTTTCCTTTATATCGGGAGACAGTGATGTGTTGCTAGATACCCCTCACTGATCGTGATAACGTAAGTTATCGTTACCGACATTTAAAGGAAACCCTTAGGGTCACACAATTTGATGATATGGCTTACTTATGTCAGATCGTGTGGACTGAATTGTTTTGGTTCAGTTTAAAGGAGTTTAAACTCTGATTGTAAGTGAGATCTGGTCTGATCATGTTTGATTGATTGGGGCTTGAGATCGGTAAGCTTCGATCGAGAGATTGGATGCTAGATCGGTGAGATCGAGAGCATCGAGAGATGAACGGTTAGATCTTGAACCATTTGGTTTAATGAGATCTGAACCAATGTTGATTTGATTTGGTCTTTGAACCAAATGCATTGAACCGAATGAATTGAATCGGTTCACTTATGTGAACGCTTGATTCGAATGAGAGACGTTCGATGGTAACGTGGGTAACGTGGGATTGAATGAGGACTTAGTGCTTTCTATTTTTAGAAAGGCGTTTTTCCTCCTTTGGTTAATCCCCAACGTTTTCGAATGTGGGGTGACTCTCTCGCTCTCTCTCTCGCCGACTTGTGCTGTTGCGCTCGTCTTGGGTGATCTTCACGCCAAAGGAGAAGGTTCAATCAGCATAGAAGATTCATCTCTTCTCTTCAACACACACAAGGACACTTGGAGATCCTTGCTAGCACAAGGAGTCACAAGGAGTAGCCGACCACTCAACTTGTGTGCGTCATCTTTGGAGGAAAGCCTTATCGCCTTCTTCTTCCAAGCCGCCATCTAAGCAATGGCTATGGTATGATTCCATCTAAGATCTATGCAATTTTAAGTTGATCATATATGATGTATGCGATCCTTATGAAACCCTAATTCCGCTGCCGAAAAAGAAATTTACATGGCTATGGGTTTCGCCCCCCTCTCGAAAGGGGTCCTTTAATTGGTATCAGAGCCAGGTTATGCATGATCTTATATGATTGCTTTGCGTTATTGTGATCCATGCTTTGCGTTTATGATTAGATCTAAAACTATCATCATGCGAAATATACATGCTAGCCTTTAGATGTATGTTTATTCTTAGTTGCGCATGTATGATGTGTATGTTGGCGCATGTTAATGTTTTTGTCAAACACTTATCTTGCGCCCCCCCCCCCCATTAGATCTAAGTGCTTGCTATAAACCCTTAGACGGGTTAGTAGGGTTGAAATCATCACCTAGTTAAGATCCAACCAGTCTGATCAGACCATCTGACAGCCTAGATGGGTCGACCAGATGGCACCTGTGCGCAAGCACGAGGTGGCTATAGGTCGACTGCATCAAGAGCGTGTAGCGATGTCTGGTTGAGACAACCAGTGAACGCCAAATGAGTTAGGCCCAGGGTCACACCCGTTTGCCAGAACTCATGAGGGTTGTTCAGCCCAGCGCATGCATAGTTGACCATTAGGTCAACTCAAGTCAGTTAGGACTTGGTGCATGCAAGGGCAGTGGATAAGACTAGGTCTGATGAGTGGATCCCTAGTAATGGACCGTTGTAAGGTAGTAAGGCACATAAGAAAATTAAAATTGATTCCAATGGGATTTCGAAAAATTTTATTTTCTTGTAATGGATCACATGTTGATTGCATACCATGATGAGTGTCTAATTCATCTTATGTGGGTTGCCCTTTTAATGTGTGCTGTGCTGGGGCCTGCGTGCCTGGAAGTAAATTGTAAATTAATTTTATTGTGATCTGCGTATCACATGTTATTTAATTTATAATGTGTAATTGACCTGCGAGTCAATCTTGTCTAGATAGATTAAAATGTATTTTAATCAGATAAGAGCACAGAGCACACTTGGCAGAGGCGCATGCAGTAGTGGCTTGACCAGGTGGGAGGTCCAGGGTTCGACTCTGGGACAGGCGCATTTACCTGGTGGGCGCACCTGAGCTGCAGTGGGCGCTTGGGCCCTGGGTTGGGCCAGATGAGATGCAAAAGACCCATCAACTTCTCAAGTGAAGACTTAAGTTAAATTAAGGTCTTACTTAGGCTTAATGGGCGTTTACCACATAAGATCATCATGCTTTCCTTTATTGTTTAAATAATTAGAAATGCATGATTTATTTATCTTCTGCTATCACCATAGGGTTTGCATGATAGTTAAGAAGATAAAAGACCGTTAAAATCCAACGCTAAAATATCAAGCACGTATGCCTTCTGACGCGAAACCTCACTGTTCTGACTATCGTTGGGGCCGTGTTGTACCCACTCAGTGGGCACGCCCATCTATCTTCAGACGGTGTGTGATTACACCTGCGTGCTATAGAGAAGGGATTTATTGCTTCTCGTTGCTCAGCATAGCACGTGGTAGTCCAGGGAGTAGGTCAGGTCAACTTGACCATGTAGGCTACATACTGAGCATATGTGAGCTATATAGAGGCAGCCATCTGTGGGATCAGAGACTGTGTTGTACCAACTCAGTTGGCACAGTCTGCTGGATTGCCCAGATGAAGGGGAATCGCACGGGCTGGCGATTGGCAGGGACTGCCTACCAGAAATTAGTGCTTGTACTCTCTGTGCATCTTATCTCGCCTGAGCGGGACGCGGAGACCAAGTATGAAATCTGGATCCCATCTCACTAAAAGAGTGTTACTCTTTCGGACTGTTTAATGGATTTTTCAGTCAGATAAAATAGTGAGAAAAGAATCTTTCTTAAGTCCTGGATTGATTCTAAACATTGATACTGACCTTGCTGTTCTTGCATTGTTGTAGATTCCTGCAGCAACGAATACCATGAGCTTCAATGTGCGATCCCTACTGGAAAGGGAGAAGTTTGCTGGGCCAAACTTCTCAGACTGGTACGGACACCTTAAGATTGTTCGTAAGGCTGAGAGGAAACTGTATGTCCTCGAGACGGCTATACCGCCTCAACCCGCTCCGAACGCCGCAAGGGCGGTTCGGGATGCCTAGGAAAAGCATGTCAATGATAGCATTGATGTCGCTTGCCTGATGCTAGCGTCTATGACGCCACAGCTGCAGCGTCAGCATGAGGATATGTCTGCTATAGAAATTATAGCAAACCTCAAGATGCTATATGCTGCACAGGCGAGGACTGAGCGCTATAATTTGACTAAGCTTTTCTTTCAGAGCAAACTGGCTGAAGGGAGTCCAGTGGGAGCTCACGTGCTCAAGATGATTGGGCACAAAGAGGCTCTAGAGAAACTGGGGCATACCATCAATCAGGAGCTTGCTGTAGACATTATTCTGCAGTCTCTCCCGGCCTCCTTCGATCCGTTCATTATTAATTTTAATATGAACAAGATCGACTGTACTCCGGCAGAGTTGCTGAATATGCTCTTGACTACAGAGGAGACTCTAAAGGGAAAGCCTTCAACCTCTGTCTTGATGTTTCCTTCCAGGAACAAGAAGAAGGGGAAGAAGGGCAAAGCCCCTATCAAGAACTACAACAAGGCTCTGAAACAAAAGGTCAAGCGGTCGAAGGAATACAGATGTTTCCATTGTGGCCAGCTGGGTCACTGGAAAAAGGACTGTAAAGCGCTCCAAGGAGACAAGAAGGGAAGCATCGCTTCTGGCTCAGGTATTTTTGTGACTGAAGTCATGATATCTTCTTCTTCTATTTCATGGGTGTTGGACACTGCATGTGGAGTTCACATTTGTTCAAATGTACAGGAACTCAAGAGAAGAAGACAGGTGGGACAGTATGAGGTGGACCTACGAGTTGGAAACGGGGCACGGGTTGCTGCTGTTGCTGTAGGAGAATATTACATCTCATTACCATCTGGACTTGTATTAGAACTGAACAATTGTTATTTTGTACCTAGCATTACCAAGAATATTATCTCTATTCCTGCTCTTGTCAGGAAAGGGTTTTCCTTTGAATGCAAGACTTCAAAGTGTTATCTTTCTCTTGATAATATTGTTTATGCTACTGGGTCAATTAACAATGGGTTATTCATGTTGGACATGGAATGTTCTATACAAAATATTGATAATAAGAAAGCCAAGTATGCTGATGACAGCACCTTGCTATGGCATAGTCGTTTAGGCCATATTAACAAGAAGCGCATTAAGCGGTTGCATGACCATGGACTGCTGGGATCATTCTCCTATGAGGAGATTGATACATGCAAAGCTTGTTTATTGGGCAAAATGACGAAGTCTCCTTTTCCTAACAAAGGTCAAAGGGCTTCAGGTTTACTTGACCTTATACACAGTGATGTGTGTGGGCCATTTAGTAAACATGCCAGAGGTGGCTACTCATACTTCATTACCTTTACTGATGATTTCAGTAGATTCGGGTATGTCTATCTCATGAGACACAAGAGTGAATCTTTTGACAAGTTCAAAGAGTTCAAAAATGAAGTACAGAATCAGCTAGGCCGAAATATCAAGGCGCTTCGCTCAGATCGAGGTGGAGAATACCTAAGTCAAGAATTTACTGACTATCTGAAGGAGTGTGGGATTATCTCACAGCTCACTCCGCCAGGAACACCGCAATGGAATGGTGTGTCCGAGAGGAGGAACATAACCTTACTAGATATGGTTCGTTCTATGATGAGTCAGGCTACTCTACCTTACTCCTTTTTGGGGATTTGCGCTGGAAACAGCTGCAAAGGTACTAAACCGAGTGCCATCCAAGGTAGTTTCAAAGACTCCATATGAGTTATGGTATGGGAAACAGCCGAGCTTGACATTTATTAAGATCTGGGGTTGCGAGGCTTATGTCAAAAAGCTCGCCTCTGGGAAACTAGAGAGCAGATCTGAGAAATTCATCTTTGTCGGTTACCCTAAAGAAACGAAGGGCTATTATTTCTACAATCCCAAAGAGAACAAGGTATTTGTTGCTCGGACGGCTATTTTTCTTGAGAAGGAGTTTCTTCTGCAAGAGGCTAGTGGGAGAGAAATAAAATTGGATGAGAATCCAGAGGAAGGACAAAGTAGTCAAGCACAGTTGGATGAGCTTGAGCCAGTAGAACAGGTTATTGAACAACCTGAGGCTCAGATATCACGGGAACCGCGAAGATCGGGAAGGATCCGTTGACAGCCTGAGCGCTATGACGGAGTCTACATCATTGATCATGATGAACCCCTCACTTATGAGGATGCGGTCAGTGGACCGGAGTCAGCTAGATGGCTTGAAGCTATGCGAGCCGAGATGGACTCCATGTCAGATAATCAAGTCTGGGATTTGGTTGATCCACCTCCGGGAGTAATCCCTATAGGCTGTAAATGGATCTTCAAGAAGAAGATTGACATGGATGGTAACGTGGTTACCTATAAAGGCAGGCTAGTTGCGAAAGGTTTCAAACAAATCTATGGGATAGATTATGATGAAACTTTCTCTCCTGTAGCCATGTTCAAGTCTATTCGGATTATTCTTGCGATAGCAGCATATTACGATTATGAGATCTGGCAAATGGATGTGAAGACCGCTTTCCTTAATGGAAAACTGGATGAGGATGTGTATATGACACAACCTGAAGGTTTCACTAATCCATCAGATCGTCATAAAATATGCAAGTTAAAGAAGTCCATTTATGGACTTAAGCAAGCATCTAGAAGCTGGAATATTCGTTTTTGATGAATCCATCTGTGAATTTGGTTTCATCAAGAATGAAGATGACCCGTGTGTGTATAAGAGGTTTAGTGGGAGCGTGATTACTTTCCTAGTCCTCTACGTCGATGATATCTTAATCATTGGAAACGATATTCCTGAACTACATGCGGTTAAGGCATGGTTAAGAAAATGTTTCCAGATGAAAGATCTAGGAGAAGCAGCCTATGTATTAGGTGTGAAGATCTACAGAGATAGATCTAAGAGGCTTCTCGGGCTGTGCCAGAGTAATTACATCGATAAAGTCCTGGAGAGATTTCATTTAGAGAATTCTAAAAGAGGATATCTTCCAGTCAGACATGGTCTGAATCTTTCAAAGAGTCAGTGTCCACAAACACAGACTGAGAAAGATGAAATGGACAATACGCCTTATGCTTCGGCTATTGGGTCCATTATGTATGCGATGTTATGTACTCGCCCAGAAGCCGAGTATGTTGTGGAAAAGTTTCAAACAGTCAACTGTTGCTGATTCCACAACAGAAGCCGAGTATGTTGCAGCCTCGGAAGCATCCAAGGAGGCAGTGTGGATTCGTAAGTTCATTCAAGAACTTGGTGTTGTTCCTTCGAGTGCAGATCCTTTGGTTATCTTTTGTGATAACACTGGAGCAATCGCACAAGCAAAGGAACCACGGTCGCACCAGAAGTCCAAGCACATACAGAGACGGTTTCATTTGATCCAGGAGATCATTGATCATGGTGAGATCAAAATCTGCAAGGTTCATACAGATGACAATCTGGCTGACCCGCTTACAAAGCCTCTGGCACAGCAGAAGCATGAGAAGCACTGTAATAACATGGGTTTGAGATTTCTCAACCATTAGATTAAGTGCAAGTGGGAGATTGTTGGGGTATGCCCTTAAGGCTAATGTTTGAGGCCTTGGGATTCTTTCAGTATCATGTATAAACTCTTATGTTTATAAAGGCAATGGTTGTTATTTAGTTTGTTACATTGTCTGCTGCAATAAGTGTGCTTCTGAATAATGTCTCAATGCTGTTCAGCTTGGCTGACATGCTGTAATGTCCTTAGTCGAGATATCTTGGTGAACATGAGACAGCCTTGATATGATTGAGACTAATATGTGTTCTAATCTTATAGGATGCTTCGAGCATGGAATAAGATGTAGACTCATGGGTACATTGGATGTACTGGACAGACCCTACTAGGATATTCAATTGCTTGTCACAATGTGAATAATCCTTGTTTGCAACAAGTGGCACATGTCCTCTGACTTGAGATCACTTGTGTTTCTAAATGATGATTGTCATTGTTTTGAGGTAGTTCAATATCATTTGAAACATAATGGTTATAGACTATCTTGGATAATGATCATGAGTCAGGTTAGGACACTAGTGATAGATATAGGATTGCCGTCTCCTTGATTGGAGTGTGATGTTCTAAAGGGGCCCCCCTGAATGAGATGATTGAGAAAGTGTATGGCCATACCCAGGTGACTATGATCATCTGATCTAATCATGCTCATCATATTGGAGTTACAGGCTTGACACGCTTGTCCAATAAGAACATCCAGTGGCAAAGGAAACATATATGCCTAGTGAAGTGGATTCACACTTGTGCTGTGGTTTGGGTGTAGTCTTGGAAGACTCTTTCCTTTATATCGGGAGACAGTGATGTGTTGCTAGATACCCCTCACTGATCGTGATAACGTAAGTTATCGTTACCGACATTTAAAGGAAACCCTTAGGGTCGCACAATTTGATGATATGGCTTACTTATGTCAGATCGTGTGGACTGAATTGTTTTGGTTCAGTTTAAAGGAGTTTAAACTCTGATTGTAAGTGAGATCTGGTCTGATCATGTTTGATTGATTGGGGCTTGAGATCGGTAAGCTTCGATCGAGAGATTGGATGCTAGATCGGTGAGATCGAGAGCATCGAGAGATGAACGGTTAGATCTTGAACCATTTGGTTTAATGAGATCTGAACCAATGTTGATTTGATTTGGTCTTTGAACCAAATGCATTGAACCGAATGAATTGAATCGGTTCACTTATGTGAACGCTTGATTCGAATGAGAGACGTTCGATGGTAACGTGGGTAACGTGGGATTGAATGAGGACTTAGTGCTTTCTATTTTTAGAAAGGCGTTTTTCCTCCTTTGGTTAATCCCCAACGTTTTCGAATGTGGGGTGACTCTCTCGCTCTCTCTCTCGCCGACTTGTGCTGTTGCGCTCGTCTTGGGTGATCTTCACGCCAAAGGAGAAGGTTCAATCAGCATAGAAGATTCATCTCTTCTCTTCAACACACACAAGGACACTTGGAGATCCTTGCTAGCACAAGGAGTCACAAGGAGTAGCCGACCACTCAACTTGTGTGCGTCATCTTTGGAGGAAAGCCTTATCGCCTTCTTCTTCCAAGCCGCCATCTAAGCAATGGCTATGGTATGATTCCATCTAAGATCTATGCAATTTTAAGTTGATCATATATGATGTATGCGATCCTTATGAAACCCTAATTCCGCTGCCGAAAAAGAAATTTACATGGCTATGGGTTTCGCCCCCCTCTCGAAAGGGGTCCTTCATCTAGAAGCATACGAAAATGCCAGGATTTATAAGGAATGCACAAAGAAATTTCATGATCGACGCATTGTGCGAAAAGATTTCAAAGTCGGGGACTCAGTCTTACTATTTAACTCACGACTGCGGCTATTCCCTGGAAAGTTACGAACCAGATGGTCGGGGCCATTTACTGTTAAAAAGGTTTACCCTTATGGGATAGTAGAGATATATTGCGATAAGGATAATCCTTTCAAGTCAATGGACAACGACTCAAACACTATTATGACCATGAGTCTGTGAATACTGGGGTCACCCTACTTCTTTCTGACCCAGTCAGATGAATTCAGCCACGGTCGAGCTAATGACGTTAAACTAGCACTTCTTGGGAGGTAACCCAAGTTTTCTACGTTCGTTCTTGTCGATTTTAATATTGTGTAGTTTATTTCAGGTAAATTTCTTGCAAGCTGAAGACAAGGTGATTACAACATTTGATCTAAAAAAAATAAAAAAAAAATAAAAAAAACGCTACAACTGCCTGCTAGCGCAGATGCACTCTACAAGCCGCTCTTATCTCCCAGACTAGACAGCAACCGGCATCGACTTCCAAATTGCTACCCATTCCAGAATCGGCTTTTCCTGCCATTACTCTAGCGGTTTTCTTCAACTGAAATATTGCAGCCCTTGACGCAGCTTGAAGTCGGTGACATCAACTCTTGCGCACATATTCATTACTCAAGCGGACGCTCTTGCCCTATTTCCTGCTGCAACGGAACGAACGCCAGCAACCAGTGCCCCCTTTTACTCCATCCATTGAGGATAAAGGGAAAATCAGCATTCAAATCACCATGATGCCTGCACCTCAGCTGTTCGCCGTTCGCCGATTTCTGGAGTTAAGTTGGCGCTTCATCTTTTGCAACCGTAGCCGACCTCTGCCAATTAATTTCCTTGTTCGCTTCTTCCGTTCACCTGCCGATCGCTGCTATGACTACAGCTGCTCCCCTCTATCAGATGACTTCAACGAGATTGGAAATAAGGGCCTGGCTTCACTAAACTCTTCTTGCCAACAGAAAACCGCTGCCTTCAATCATTTACCGCCGCCCCCTTCAATTCTGTTCGCAGTAATCTCCAGCCATCTCCAGCCGCTTCCAGTCTTCAATTGCCAGCACCTGTCGCCGATCTCTGGAATCCAATTACATCAACTACCAGTCGCCACGATAAATACATCCGTTTCCGCTCGCGTATCCTCCTCCTAGCAATATATTTACTCTTTGCTGCCCAAAAATTTCTTAAGGCGAGTTCCCTCTCCAAGCGTGATTCTCTGCTTCTTCCGTCCGTCAGACAACCGCCAGTCGAGCCGCCCTCCTTCAGCGCCATCCTTCCAGAAATTGGCGACTCCATCAAGCAGCTCCTACAGACTCGCCGATTTTGACGCGACGCCAACAACTCTGTTTCATCAGAATCGGCAACGCCAACCAAATTCGCCAAACAATTATCCGACTTTATAACGCACTTGACTGCACTGCTGCGGATTGTTGGCGGTGCTTCTCCTCTTCAATCCCAGCTATGAGATCTTTCCACGGCCTCACATTTGGCAAATATGCACTTCAAGCAAACTGCCCGCAAGTGTGTGGGAAATTCAATTAGGTTCAGATCTATAGTGCATCATGCTTTTCCATCAATCACACCACAGACAGCAGACTCTACTCCCCGAAGTATTCAATTCCGTAATAACGCACAACAATCTCGGTATTCAACCTTGCTGCAACGTCAGGTATTACCCACGCAGTACTTAGATAAGCAGACTATGATGATTTTGGGAATATATGAGGATGTCGCATGGCTATATGAACGGATGGGGTGGAGTAACTTATTTAATATGACTCATTCTACTTTCGTACCGTTGACATTAGAATTTTTGAGTTCGTTGGAAGTGCATATAAGTCTGTATTCTGATGATAATCCTGGTTACATAACTTTTCGTCTAGACAATCATGAATATTCCCTCACACTAGGACAACTTAACCAGATTTTTGGATTCCCTATAGATGGTACATGCTTAGTTCCTCAAGAATTTGATGTGTGTGCCTTCTGGACCACCATCAGCAGCGCTCAAGCAGTTTCAGCAAAAGGAGCGCAGGCCATTGAAATCAGCAATCCTGTTCTGCGTTATATATATCATTCTCTGCTTCATACTATCTTTGGTCGGGGTGACAATGAGGGAGGAGTGCAATATACTGAGGTACTGTTCTTATGGTGCATGTTGTCCCCGGTTAAAATAAGCACTATTTTCTATCTCGCTAAACATCTGATTCAATTGGCTACAGCAAAGACAGGTGCCATAGTAATTGGGGACTTATTACTCGAATCGCATTAGCCCTCGACATACCATTGATCGGCATAGAAACCGCAAAAGGGGATACTCGACTGAACTTGAAATATTGTGAGGCAATACAAATGATTGTGCAAAGGGAAGGTGGTTATGCACTGGTTTTCCACGGTAGCATTCCTACATTTAAACTTCCAGACCAGCAACGGACTACCATTAGGGACAAAAAGAACTGGTGCCTTTTTCCTGAACTCTGCAGTTGTGTCCCTCCACTAGCTCCAGTGCCGCCTTCGTCCTCTGGTACTAATTTCAACCTTGGTGGAATTTCCTCATCGATACCGATTTGTTTCTTTTAGAAATATGGGAGACTAATTAACGTATTGGGCAACAACTTAGTGATGGCTTCACTCATCTTGGTGCAACACAACAACGAATCCAGGATGAGCAGCGCCAACAGGCTCAATTCTTGAGTTCTCTGTGGCAGTCCCTTACCACGCTGCAAGCCAACTTAGCACCAGTGCTTCATCACATGGCAGATGCTGCTGAAGAACCCCATGAGGACCCACTACATGAGGAAGACCCTGTGGATGAACCTGTGGAAATAAGTTCAGATGATGATGTGTGATCACCATGCTTTTAGTGAGTTGAATCCAGTCTCCACTTTTTGATGTTATCTTTTATTGCATACAGGACTATGCAAACTTATAGTCTGGGAGATAGAAGGTTTATCTTTAGAAGTCTGCTTACTATGATGGGTTATTACAGCACTTTGTTTTAATATAGTACTTTTGTTCTACAACACTTTTGTTAAAGTGTTGACGTATTTTGATCTGTTACACCTTGATTTCGAAACAACTTATTATGTTAGCTTTTCAAAAAAAAAAAGAGAGAAAAAGAAAGAAGAGGTTTTAATGGAAATCAACGATAGCTTCATGTTTTATTGAATCCATGGGAAGACATCATTATGTTCTAATTCTTAGGTCAAGTCAGGAATTTATTCCAATGTCTTATTTGATGGGAAAGGATTATGGAGTGATAAATCAAATTTTTGATTTAGGTTTTCACTTTCAAGGTATGCTATTGATCTTTCTGTAGAGGTATATAAACTCTATCAACCTGATTCTCCTTACTACTTGTTGGAAACAATCATTGCGCTTGTCTATGGTTATAATCTCCTCGAAGCAAAAAAAAAAAGGGACAAATGGCAAATAAACAGACTCCTCTACTTGGGCACTGCGTAAAATTGGCAGTGGTACCTAAGCTATGAGTGGAAGTCCAAACAGAAATAAATTTTGAGGGGATGAAAATACAAACAAGGGTGCATTGGTGTTCTACCAACAGATATAAATTGAATCAGGTCTGATCAGAGTGAATTCTTCAACCAGAAGATTATTGCAGCTCCTAGAGGTCAGCCTCATCTTAACTTTGGTATTTGCATCTTCATAACTTTATTCCTGATAATAGAGGATTGCCTTGGATTCCCTGACTTGTTGAGGTTTGCCCATATTGTTCTCTTCCTGGGATACAATATTTCACATGCTTGACCTGATTTCACCTTTTTCTGATTACCATATTTATTTTTTTTTATGCTTGGGGACAAGCAATAATCTAAGTCTGGGAGATTTTGATGTCTCGTATTTAAGTAGTCTTTTTGACTAATGTTTCCTAGTGAATTGAGACATATTATCATGATTTTACATCTCTTTCCTGCTTATTTCACTGACTTTCTTCAGAAGCTTCACTACTTGTCATGTTTGATTGAATACAGGATAATTCACTCACTATACGAGCTACCCGGAAGTACATTTGCATCTTTGAGTAAATCAAGAATCTCGACAAGAAATTTGGCTTCAAACAGGATTAATTTCAAGAATTATGGCCAAGGCCATAATTTACATCAAGACTGTAATTCTCTGACTGATTACACGATGAACCCATTTCGATGCAAGCAATGTCATAATGCGAAGATGGCAATCATAAATTCCTCGACGACAACCTTTGGATAAAGACGGCTCTGACTAGAAAATTACGGGCGTGACCCTGATTTGCCTCGTGACTGGATTCTCGCAGCCGCCGCAAGAGTTTCTCTGCAGCCGTACCGACCGTCAAGCATTAAAAGAGTATTATTCACCCGGAGGTTACAAGAATTAATGAGGGTAATTAACACATTACCGTCACAATCATGAATACGGGAGTTACAAGGATCATTATGGAAGTTTAATGCCGAATACGAAGGGACACGTCATTAAGGGCCATGATGGAGGATTTATTTCAGAGTTAATTCTAGAGTTTAATTCAAAATTTAATTCCAAATTAAATACGGAATTTGAAGAGCCACCCACTTCCTATATAATGGACCCAAGAGGAGAGGGCGCCATCAACACAAGAGGAGAGAGTTCGGAAGAAAGGAGAGGAGGATTTTCGCTTTAGAGCTCAAGGTTCGGTGGCGGAACAAGGACGCAAGCCATTCCAAGGAGAAGGAAGGCGACATCAAAGGAGGAGAGAAACGAGTTTGTCTTGATTCATTTCTCATCTTTACTTTGTTATGTTTCGTCTACGCTTGAATCGAAAGGCTTGTACCTGTCGCAACCATGTATGTACTAGCGTAAAATCTCAATCGGGTTTTGGGCGTAGTCCGTCTTTTTAATTTGTAAGTGTTAATGTTGAGAATTGCTTTTTGATATATCTTTTGAAGCCATTTGATCTTGATTTGTTGCGTTCGTGTTTATCGATTTTTGGCCAGATCGGTTTTCACACTTTACTTGATTGTGGTAAAATCTGAGAGGTGAATTACAATCAAGGGATCCTCCTTGATCAATCTTGTGTGATCTATTACGAGAGTCGTAGAGACCACTTGGGGATTGTGTCCTCATTCTACTCGGTCTGCTTATGCTAAGTCCACCGTGAGAGTAGGAGACTAGCTAAGTAGATTGTTGAGTCGTCCACCGCGAGAGTAGGAGACTGACTTGGTAGATTGCTGAGTTGTGCACCTGAGAGGGGTATGGCTCAAGAGAACACTTCCTTGGTTTTCTAAAGATTTTCTAAGTAGTATTTTTCATTTCGCTTATAAGTTGATTAACGTGGTGAACCCCGATTCCCGATTTCTCTCACATTAGTAAGATACTAGTATTGCTACGCTCTTTGCTTACGTTAACCATCGAGATTTTTACTCGCTTAGCTATCGAAGATCGAAATATTTGGTACTTGACAATCCGTCCCTGTGGGAACGATATCTTTAGTACTACATCGGTAAGCCGTGCGCTTGCGGATTTTGTGCAACACTCCAAAAACTTGTTGTCCCTAACTTGTAGTGTCTGCAAGTGCACGGATACTCAAAGTAATAAAGTAAATATCGATCCCCAGAGAGACCTATGCTGTCAAGTACCGAATAATTGATTTCTTCCTATCTAGGCAATCGAAAAAGAGAAAGGCAAGCAGAGAGCAAAAACACACGGGAGAATAATGTCAGAGAGAAATTGGGACTAGGGTTTCATTCTCTTGGATTTCCACGACTAGATATATAAAGATGTTCATCAATCGAATTCTAACATGATAAAAACTCAATTTACTTCAAAAAGAGATTATCTCACTTTCGTGCAGATAACCATGCAGAGATAAATCTTCACTTTCACGCAAGATTCATCCCAAGTTGAAGATAAGTAAATCATCAATCAAAGAACTCAAAGATCACTTTCGTGCATCCGAGTTCTAAGTTGATTGCCTCGAGTGGAATCTCGAGGATCACTTTCGTGCATCCGAGACTCAACACACGTTTTACCTATGGTTCTCCAACATTCCGATCCTCACTTTCGTGCAAGATCTCCACGTTTGACACAATAACTCAATCCTAAGTTCATTAATATCATCATGGCAATTTAACTTACCAAAATAAAGAAATAAGAACTTAACCTAGTTTCCTACGGTGAGTTCCTATTAATCAATTTTAGGGTTCCAAGTTCTCAAGCAAATCACCTTTTGGTCCTTATTGCGAAAACTCTAAATCATGATGACAAAAAGCAAACTAAAGAGAATCTTAGAGCAATAATCACATAGGTAAAATTATCAAAGTAGAATAATCATGATGAAAATAACAGATTATCTAGTCATTAAGAAAATCAAAGGGAATTACTCCCCTGTAAGAGTCCCCTTCAAGGGGGAGCGAAACCCTAAGTGGCGCATATAGTTCATTTCGGCAGCGGAAGCAAGGGTTTCATGAATCGCATGCATGTGTCATATGATCAACTTAGAGCAATAGAAGATAGATGCGTTACCATGGCCATGAGATAGGAGGCGGCTTGGAAGAGAAAGACTCAAATGGTTCTTCTCCAAAGGCAACGCACACAAGGTGAAGATGGCTTCTCCTTGAATCTCCTTGTGCTAACAAGGATCTACAAGTATCCTTGTCGAGTGGTAGGGATGAGGAGATGTTTGCTTGCTTGGCCGAGAGCTCTTCCTTCTCGTCAACCTCTCCTCCACACGAAAGTGCAAGAAGCGTCAAGTGAAGTGAAGTGGTGAACGTATTGGCGTTATGGCATTTTTGGAAGAGGCATTCATGACTTACCATAAATAGAAGCCATGCTCTCATAAACGACCAAAACGCCTTCACCCTTTCGAACCATGCGTTCACATAAGTGAACCAGTTCTCTTTTTGGTTCAATTGCATTTGGTTCAAAAAACCAAATCAAATAAGCCCAAGCCATGGTCTAGATCATATTAAACCCTAAGGCTCCAGATCTAACCGTTCATCTCTTGATGCTCCTGATCTCACCGATCTAGCATCATCTCTCTCGATCGAAGCTTACTGATCTCAAGCTCTAATCAATCAAACATGATCAGACCAGATCTCACTTACAATCAGAGTTTAAATCCCTTTAAACTGAACCCAAACAATTCAGTCCACACGATCTGACTTAAAGAAGCCATATCATCAAATTGTGCGACCCTGAGGGTTTCCTTTAAATGTCGGTAACGATAACTTACGTTATCACGATCAGTGAGGGGTATCTAGCAACACATCACTGTCTCCCGATATAAAGGAAAGAGTCTTCCAAGACTACTCCCAAACCACAGCACAAGTGTGAATCCACTTCACTAGGCATACATGTTTCCTTTGCCACTGGATGTTCTTATTGGACAAGCATGTCAAGCCTGTAGCTCTAATATGATGAGCATGATTAGAACAGATGAACATTGTCACCTGGGTATGGCCATACACTTTCTCAATCATCTCATTCAGGGGGGCCCCCTTCAAGAACATCACACTCCAATCAAGGAGACGGCAATCCTATATCTATCCCTAGTGTCCTAACCTGACTCATGATCATTATCCAAGATAGCCTATAACCATTATGTTTCAAATGATATTGAACTACCTCAAAACAATGACAATCATCATTTAGAAACACAAGTGATCTCAAGTCCAAGGACATGTGCCACTTGATGCAAACAAGGATTATTCACATTGTGACAAGCAATTGAATATCCTAGTAGGGTCTGTCCAGTACATCCAATGTACCCATGAGTCTACATCTTATTCCATGCTCGAAGCATCCTATAAGATTAGAACACATATTAGTCTCAATCATATCAAGGCTGTCTCATCTTCACCAAGATATCTCGACTAAGGACATTACAGCATGTCAGCCTAGCTGAATAGCATTGAGACATTATTCAGAAGTACACTTATTGCAGCAGACAATGTAACATACTGAATAACAACCATTGCCTTTATAAACATAAGAGTTCATATACATGATACTGAAAGAATCCCAAGGCCTCAAACATTAGCCTTAAGGGCATACCCTAACAATCTCCCACTTGCACTTAATCTAATAGTTGAGAAAACTCAAACCCATATTATTACAGTGCTTCTCATGCTTCTGCTGCGCCAGAGGCTTGGTAAGCGGGTCAGCCAGATTGTCATCTGTATGAACCTTGCAGATTTTGATCTCGCCACGATCAATGATCTCCCGGATCAAGTGAAACCGTCTCTGTATGTGCTTGGACTTCTGGTGCGACCGTGGTTCCTTTGCTTGTGCGATTGCTCCAGTGTTATCACAGAAGATAACCAAAGGATCTGCACTCGAAGGAACGACACCAAGTTCCTGAATGAACTTACGAATCCATACTGCCTCCTTGGATGCTTCCGAGGCTACAACATACTCGGCTTCTATTGTGGAATCAGCAACAGTAGACTGTTTGAAACTTTTCCACACCATTGCTCCTCCATTCAAGCTAAAAACATAGCCTGATTGCGATCGGAAATCATCCTGGTCCGACTGGAACGAAGCGTCAGTATATCCTTCTATACTGAGTTTTTCCTGACCACCATATATCAAGAACATATCTTTGGTCCTCCGCAGATATTTTAAAATGTTCTTGACCGCAATCCAGTGTGCCTGACCTGGATTACTTTGGAACCGACTGGTCACGCTTAACCCGTAAGCGACGTCTGGGCGAGTACACAACATCGCATACATAATGGACCCAATAGCCGAAGCATAAGGCGTATTGTCCATTTCATCTTTCTCAGTCTGTGTTTGTGGACACTGACTCTTCGAAAGATTCAGACCATGTCTGACTGGAAGATATCCTCTTTTAGAATTCTCTAAATGAAATCTCTCCAGGACTTTATCGATGTAAGTACTCTGGCACAGCCCGAGAAGCCTCTTAGATCTATCCCTGTAGATCTTTACACCTAACACATAGGCTGCTTCTCCTAGATCTTTCATCTGGAAACATTTTCTTAACCATGCTTTAACAGCATGCAGTTCAGGAATATCGTTTCCAATGATTAAGATATCATCGACGTAGAGGACTAGGAAAGTAATCACGCTCCCACTAAACCTCTTATATACACACGGGTCATCTTCATTCTTGATGAAACCAAAATCACATATTGATTCATCAAAACGAATATTCCAGCTTCTAGATGCTTGCTTAAGTCCATAAATGGACTTCTTTAACTTGCATATTTTATGACGATCTGATGGATTAGTGAAACCTTCAGGTTGTGTCATATACACATCCTCATCCAGTTTTCCATTAAGGAAAGCAGTCTTCACATCCATCTGCCAGATCTCATAATCGTAATATGCTGCTATCGCGAAAAGAATCCGAATAGACTTGAACATGGCTACAGGAGAGAAAGTTTCATCATAATCTATCCTGTAGATTTGTTTGAAACCTTTCACAACTAGCCTGCCTTTATAGGTAACCACGTTACCATCCATGTCAATCTTCTTCTTGAAGATCCATTTACAGCCTATAGGGATTACTCCCGGAGGCGGATCAACCAAATCCCAGACTTGGTTATCTGACATGGAGTCCATCTCGGCTCGCATAGCTTCAAGCCATCTAGCTGACTCCGGTCCACTGACCGCATCCACATAAGTGAGGGGTTCATCATGATCAATGATGTAGACTCCGTCATAGCGCTCAGGCTATCGACGGATCCTTCCCGATCTACGCGGTTCCCGTGATATCTGAGCCTCAGGTTGTGCAGTAACCTGATCTACTGGCTCAGGCTCATCCAACTGTGCTTGACTACTTTGTCCTTCCTCTGGATTCTCATCCAGCTTTATTTCTCTCCCACTGGCCTCTTCCAGAAGGAACTCCTTCTCAAGAAAAACTGCCGTCCGAGCAACAAATACCTTGTTCACTTTGGGATCGTAGAAATAATAACCCTTAGTTTCCCTAGGGTAACCGACAAAGATACATTTCTCAGATCTGCTCTCTAGTTTCCCAGAGGTGAGCTTTTTGACATAAGCCTCGCAACCCAGATCTTGATAAATGTCAAGCTCGGCTGTTTCCCATACCATAGCTCATATGGAGTCTTCGAAACTGCCTTGGATGGCACTCGGTTTAGTACCTTTGCAGCTGTTTCCAGTGCAAATCCCCAAAAGGAGTAAGGTAGAGTAGCTTGACTCATCATTGAACGAACCATATCCAGTAAGGTTCTGTTCCTCCTCTTGGACACACCATTCCATTGCGGTGTTCCTGGGGGAGTGAGCTGTGAGATAATCCCACACTCCTTCAGATAGTCAGTAAACTCTCGACTTAGGTATTCACCACCTCGATCTGAGCGAAGTGCCTTGATATTTCGGCCTAGCTGATTCTGTACTTCATTCTTGAACTCTTTGAACTTGTCAAAAGATTCACTCTTATGTCTCATCAGATAGACATACCCATATCTACTGAAATCATCAGTAAAGGTAATGAAGTATGAATAGCCACCTCTGGCATGTTTACTAAACGGCCCACACACATCACTGTGTATAAGGTCAAGTAAACCTGAAGCCCTTTGACCTTTGTGAAGAAAAGGAGACTTCGTCATTTTTCCCATTAAACAAGCTTTGCATGTATCAACCTCCTCATAGGAGAATGATCCCAGCAGTCCATGGTCATGCAACCGCTTAATGCGTTTCTTGTTAATATGGCCTAAACGACTATGCCATAACAAGGTGCTGTCATCAGCATACTTGGCTTTCTTATTATCAATATTTTGTATAGAACATTCCATGTCCAACATGAATAACCCATTGTTAATTGATCCAGAAGCATAAACAATATTATCATAAGAAATTACTCACTTTGAAATATTGCATTCAAAGGAAAATCCTTTCCTGACAAGAGCAGGAATAGAGATAATATTTTTCGTAATGCTTGGTACAAAGTAACAATTGTCTAGTTCTAATACAAGTCCAGATGGTAATGAGATGTAATAAACCCCTACAGCAATAGCAGCAACCCGTGCCCCGTTTCCAACTCGTAGGTCCACCTCATGCTGTCCCACCTGTCTTCTTCTCTTGAGTTCCTGTACATTTGAACAAATGTGAACTCCACATGCAGTGTCCAACACCCATGAAATAGAAGAAGAAAACATGACCTCAGTCACAAAAATACCTGAGCCAGAAGCGATGCTTCCCTTCTTGTCTCCTTGGAGCGCTTTACAGTCCTTTTTCCAGTGACCCAGCTGGCCACAATGGAAACACCTGTTGTCCTTCGACCGCTTCACCTTTTGTTTCAGAGCCTTGCTGTAACTCTTGACCGGGGCCTTGCCCTTCTTCCCCTTCTTCTTGTTCCTGGAAGGGAACATCAAGATAGAGGTTGAAGGCTTTCCCTTCAGAGTCTCCTCCGTAGTCAAGAGCATATTCAGCAACTCTGCCGGAGTACGGTCGATTTTGTTCATATTAAAATTAATAATGAACGCATCGAAAGAGGCCGGGAGAGACTGCAGAATAATGTCTACAGCAAGCTCCTGGTTGATGGTATGCCCCAGTTTCTCTAGAGCCTCTTTGTGCCCAATCATCTTGAGCACATGAGCTCCCACTGGACTCCCTTCAGCCAGTTTGCTCTAAAAGAAAAGCTTGGTCAGATTATAGCGTTCAGTCCTCGCCTGTGCAGCATATAACATCTTGAGGTTTGCTATGATTTCCATAGCAGACATATCCTCATGCTGACGCTGCAGCGGTGGCGTCATAGACGCTAGCATCAGGCAAGTGACATCAATGCTATCATTGACATGCTTTTCATAGGCATCCCGAACCGCCCTTGCGGCGTTCGGAGCGGGTTGAGGCGGTATAGCCGTCTCAAGGACATACAGTTTCCTCTCAGCCTTAAGAACAATCTTAAGGTCTCCGTACCAGTCCGAGAAGTTTGGCCCAGCAAACTTCTCCCTTTCCAGTAGGGATCGCACATTGAAGCTCATGGTGTTCGTTGCTGCAGGAATCTACAACAATGCAAGAACAGCAAGGTCAGTATCAATGTTTAGAATCAATCCAGGACTTAAGAAAGATTCTTTTCTCACTATTTTATCTGACTGAAAAATCCATTAAACAGTCCGAAAGAGTAACACTCTTTTAGTGAGATGGGATCCAGATTTCATACTTGGTCTCCGCGTCCCGCTCAGGCGAGATAAGATGCACAGAGAGTACAAGCACTAATTTCTGGTAGGTAGTCCCTGCCAATCGCCAACCCGTGCGATTCCCCTTCATCTGGGCAATCCAGCAGACTGTGCCAACTGAGTTGGTACAACACAGTCTCTGATCCCACAGATGGCTG
This sequence comes from Costus lasius, assembly GCA_027563935.2. NCBI lineage: Eukaryota > Viridiplantae > Streptophyta > Magnoliopsida > Zingiberales > Costaceae > Costus > Costus lasius. Next base: position 24,819,270 of record CM050452.1, read on the forward strand.
CCTCCATATAGCTACCATATGCGCCACATATGTAGCCTACATGGTCAAGCTGACCCGACCTACTCCCTGGACCACAACGTGCTATGCTGAGCAACAAGAAGCGATAAATCCCTTCTCTGTAACACGCAGGTGAAATCACACACCGTCTGAAGATAGATGGACGTGCCCACTGAGTGGGTACAACACGGCTCCAACGATAGTCAGAACAGTGAGGTTTCGCGTCAGAAGGCTATCGAGCTTGATATTTTAGCGTTGGATTTTAACGGTCTTTTATCTTCTTAACTATCATGCAAACCCTATGGTGATAGCAGAAGATAAAATAAATCATGCAATTCTAATTATAAACGATAAGTAGAAAGCATGCTGATCTTATGTGGTAAAAGCCCATTAACCCTAAGTAAGACCTTAAGTTAACTTAAGTCTTCACTTTAGCTCTTCTTGGGTCTTTTGCCTCTCATCTGGCCCAGACCAGGGCCTAAGCGCCTTCTGCAGCTCAGGTGCACCCACCAGGTAGATGCGCCTGTCATAGGGTCGAACCCTAGACCTCCCACCTGGTCAAGCCTCTGCTGCATGCGCCTCTGCCAACTGTGCTCTGCGCTCATGTCTGATTAAACTTACAATTTAATCTATCTAGACATGATTGACTCGCAGGTCAATTACACATTATAAATTAAATAAAAGTGATGCGCAGATCACAATATAAATTAATTTACAATTTTAATCCAGGCTCGCAGGCCCCAGCACAGCAGAAATTAAAAGGGCAACCCACATAAGATGAAATAAACAAGCACATGGCATCCACTCAACATGTGATCCATTTAACAAGAAAATAAAATTTTTGAAAACCCATTGGCATCAATTTTAATTTTCTTATGAGCCCTACAACCTTACAACGGTCCATTGATAGGGATCCATGTAGGTTCCCATAAGAGGGGCGAAACCCTAAAGCATGCGCAAACATAAAATTGCATGGGCGGAATCTAGGGCTTCCTAAGATCGCATGGCATGAATAATATAATCAACTACCGAATGCTTGTATAGAAGTAAAAGATCCATACCAGTGCCATCGCTTGGATGGTGTCTTGGAAGGAGAGAGCGAAAGGGATCTCCTCCAAAGGTGGCGCACACAAATGATGTCGCCTACTTTCTTGGTGCTCCTTGTGCTAGCAAGGTTCCAAGAAGTCTTGATCGAATGAAAAAGGGAAGAGAGAATGAATCCTTGCTTGGCGATATCTCCTTCCTTGTCGTCAACTCCACCAACACTTCGAATGAGAGAGACACGAGAGAGAGGAGTGACAATAGGCGTCAAAGAGAAAAACGTGAGGCATGGTCACGTTTAGAGACATGCTTTCTAAAAATAGAAAGCCTCAACGTTTATGCGCTCATGCGACTATGGATTTGCCCAAAGCGCATTTTTCTCATCACTTGAACCATGCGCTCATGTAATGAGCCGGTTCAAATCGAGTTGGTTCGGTTCAAGAAACCAAACAAGCCAAGCAACTAGTCCAGATCATAATAAACCCATAAGGCTTAAGATCTGACCGTTGATCTCTTGATGCTCCTGATCTCACTGATCTAGCATCTATTTTCTCGATCGAAGCTTACCGATCTCAAGCCCTAATCAATCAAACATGATCAGACCAGATCTCACTTACAATCAGAATTCAAATCCCTTTAAACTGAACCCAAACAATTCAGTCCACACGATCTGACTTAAGTAAGCCATATCATCAAATTGTGCGACCCTAAGGGTTTCCTTTAAATGTCGGTAACGATAACTTACGTTATCACGATCAGTGAGGGGTATCTAGCAACACATCACTGTCTCCCGATATAAAGGAAAGAGTCTTCCAAGACTACACCCAAACTACAGCACAAGTGTGAATCCAATTCACAAGGCATGCATATTTCCTTTGCCACTGGATGTTCTTATTGGACAAGCGTGTCAAGCTTGTAACTCCAATATGATGAGCATGATTAGAACAGATGAACACAGTCACCTGGGTATGGCCATACACTTTCTCAATCATCTCATCCAGGGGGCCCCTTTAGAACATCACACTCCTTAAACAAGGAGACGGCAATCCTTTGTCTATCACTAGTGCCCTAACCTGACTCAAGCTCACCATCCAAGATAGTCTATAATCATTATGTTTCAAATGATATTGAACTACCTCAAAACAATGACAATCATCATTTAGAAACACAAGCGATCTCAAGTCAAAGGAAATGTGCCACTTGTCGCATTCAAGGATTATTCACATTGTGACAGACAATTGAATATCCTAGTAGGGTCTGTCCAGTACATCCAATGTACCCATGAGTCTACATCTTATTCCATGCTCGAAGCATCCTATAAGATTAGAGCACATATTAGTCTCAATCATATCAAGGCTGTCTCATGTTCACCAAGATATCTCGACTAAGGACTTTATAGCATGTCAGCCCAGCTGAACAGCTTTGAGACATTATTCAGAAGTACAATTATTGCAGCAGACAATGTAACAAACTGAATAACAACCATGCCTTTATAAACATAAGAGTTTATTACATGATACTGATACAATCCCAAGGCCTCAAACATTAGCCTTAAGGGCATACCCCAACAATCCACTCATCCATCTAGTCAGATTCACTGCCCTTGCATGCACCAAGTCCTAACTGACTTGAGTTGACCTAATGGTCAACCATGCATGCGCAAAGGGCTGAACAACCCTCATGAGTTTCGGCAAACGGGTGTGACCCCGGGCCTAACTCATGTGTGTTCACTAGTCGTCTCAACCAGACCTCGCTACACGCCCTTGATGCAGTCGACCTATAGCCACCTCGTGCTTGCGCACAGGTGCTATCTGGTCAACCCATCTAGGCTGTCAGATGGTCTGATCAGACTATTTGGATCCTTCCTAGAAGATGACTTCAACCCCATCAACCCATCTAAGGGTTTATAGTGGGCGCTTAGATCTAATATGGGGCGCGCAAGTGGAGTTTTTGACAAAACAACAACAACATGCGCCAACATAAAACATGCGCAACCAACATGAGTAAAAACATACAAGCATGTATTTTCGCATGTTAACTTTAGATCTATCCATGAACGCAAGCATGGATCACACAAATACATCAAGCAATCATATGAACACATATAGAACCGCTTTGATACCAATTGTAAGAGTCCCCTTCAAGGGGGAGCGAAACCCTAAGTGGCGCATATAGTTCATTTCGGCAGCGGAAGCAAGGGTTTCATGAATCGCATGCATGTGTCATATGATCAACTTAGAGCAATAGAAGATAGATGCGTTACCATGGCCATGAGATAGGAGGCGGCTTGGAAGAGAAAGAATCAAATGGTTCTTCTCCAAAGGCAACGCACACAAGGTGAAGATGGCTTCTCCTTGAATCTCCTTGTGCTAGAAAGGATCTACAAGTATCCTTGTCGAGTGGTAGGGATGAGGAGATGTTTGCTTGCTTGGCCGAGAGCTCTTCCTTCTCATCAACCTCTCCTCCACACGAAAGTGCAAGAAGCGTCAAGTGAAGTGAAGTGGTGAACGTATTGGCGTTATGGCGTTTTTGGAAGAGGCATTCATGACTTACCATAAATAGAAGCCATGCTCTCATAAACGACCAAAATGCCTTCACCCTTTCGAACCATGCGTTCACATAAGTGAACCGGTTCTCTTTTTGGTTCAATTGCATTTGGTTCAAAAAACCAAATCAAATAAGCCCAAGCCATGGTCTAGATCATATTAAACCCTAAGGCTCCAGATCTAACCGTTCATCTCTTGATGCTCCTGATCTCACCGATCTAGCATCATCTCTCTCGATCGAAGCTTACCGATCTCAAGCTCTAATCAATCAAACATGATCAGACCAGATCTCACTTACAATCAGAGTTTAAATCCCTTTAAACTGAACCCAAACAATTCAGTCCACACGATCTGACTTAAAGAAGCCATATCATCAAATTGTGCGACCCTGAGGGTTTCCTTTAAATGTCGGTAACGATAACTTACGTTATCACGATCAGTGAGGGGTATCTAGCAACACATCACTGTCTCCCGATATAATGGAAAGAGTCTTCCAAGACTACTCCCAAACCACAGCACAAGTGTGAATCCACTTCACTAGGCATACATGTTTCCTTTGCCACTGGATGTTCTTATTGGACAAGCATGTCAAGCCTGTAGCTCCAATATGATGAGCATGATTAGAATAGATGAACATTGTCACCTGGGTATGGCCATACACTTTCTCAATCATCTCATTCAGGGGGGCCCCCTTCAAGAACATCACACTCCAATCAAGGAGACGGCAATCCTATATCTATCACTAGTGTCCTAACCTGACTCATGATCATTATCCAAGATAGCCTATAACCATTATGTTTCAAATGATATTGAACTACCTCAAAACAATGACAATCATCATTTAGAAACACAAGTGATCTCAAGTCCAAGGACATGTGCCACTTGATGCAAACAAGGATTATTCACATTGTGACAAGCAATTGAATATCCTAGTAGGGTCTGTCCAGTACATCCAATGTACCCATGAGTCTACATCTTATTCCATGCTCGAAGCATCCTATAAGATTAGAACACATATTAGTCTCAATCATATCAAGGCTGTCTCATCTTCACCAAGATATCTCGACTAAGGACATTACAGCATGTCAGCCTAGCTGAACAGCATTGAGACATTATTCAGAAGTACACTTATTGCAGCAGACAATGTAACATACTGAATAACAACCATTGCCTTTATAAACATAAGAGTTCATATACATGATACTGAAAGAATCCCAAGGCCTCAAACATTAGCCTTAAGGGCATACCCTAACATCCCCCATGTCCCAAAATAAGTTTAAGCTAGCATGGTGAAGGAATTATAAAATACCATAATTTCAGAAGATCAAAAATCAACAAGAAAGGAGTTTTAGGAAAATACAGCACGGCTGTGAAATATTTCACAGCCGTAATTTGCAATGAAAGTGGTGAATAGTGGCGGCGCTTCTTCTTCCTTTGATTTCTCCTCAAATTGATCTCCTTTCATTCTGAAACTTCTGGCACGTTGTCTCCTTCTATAGGCGAAGCTTTAGTATGAAAATCATGGCCGGAGGTGCTCTGGATTGGTCACGGCGGCGGAACCCTAAGCGGCGGCGTGTACCGTGATTTCCCCCTCGATAGTGGATGCAATTTGGGGCTTTTGGTGTCTACGTGATCCTCTCATCGTAAGCTCCTTTTTTTCTTCTTACGGCATCCAATTTAGAGTTCTAGATCACCCGCAATAATCTCCGCAAAAATCGGGCATCAAAATTGACCTGGGAGTCGCGTTCAAAAATAGAAATACGGTAGTGTAATAGTTCACGGCACTACCGTAAAATTGCTCGAGTGTTCTATTCTGAAAGTGTTGGGAAATACGGCACCGTAATATGGTTCACGGCACTGCCGTAAAATCGGCTGAACTCTCTGGTCAGAAACGTCTGGAAAATACGGCCTGTGAAATAGTTTACGGTAGTGCCGTAATTTCAGGAAAGGTCTCTGTTCTGAAAGTGCTCCAAAATACGGCCGTGTAAAATCTTACGGCAGTGCTGTATTTTTCACACAATCTTCTGATCTGAAGTTTTCCCAAATTACGGCAAGTGCTCCGATATTATGGTATCGTATGGAAATACGGTATCGTATATAGATTACGGCCCTGCCGTATTTTGGTTTGTTGCTCCGTTTTACGTGAAATTAGTCATGTGAACTCCTCTTGATGATGGTAGTTCTTCCATGTATTTGATTTTGCTTGAAAACGTCTTAAAATAGTGTCTTTTTACCTGAAAATCATCAAAAACTAAAATAGAAGTAGATTTTTCACTATTTGATAAATTCGGCATAAAAACAAGCAAAAGATCTTCAATTTAGCATGAAAAGATGTATAAAATGATACAAAATATACTATATATTTTGGTGTCATCAAATACATAAGGTTCAAACTTTGCTTGTCCTCAAGCAAAATCAAAAGTTGATTAAAAGATAAACCTTTTCATGCTTAATAAATTTCTAAAACACAATCTATCGATGAAAGATTCTATCAATTGAATTACAAAACTTTAAATAAACATATCATTCTTAGAACTCAATCCTCTAGATCTACAACTCAATCAAATAAAACTTCGCAACTGTATAATAAATAGAATTTTCAATCTCAAGACTTCACCCAATTTCAGTTCGAATCTGTTATGCTTTTGTTTACAGGAATTAAGTTTCCAAGATCTTTTTCCACACATAATTTTTTCCTTGTATTTTGTTATTTTTGCATAGATGGCATGTACCCCCATAGGCACATACTTTTTATTTTTGACTTCAACTCTTTTCTTCGGTACCACTGTCAATTTTACACAGTGCCAAGTAGAGGAGTCTTATTATTATTTTCTCTCATTATCTTTTTGTCATAGACTTCAACCCATGTCTTAGGTACCACTATCAATTTTACATAGTGCCAAGTAGGGGAGTCTCTCACTATTTTCATGGATCTTGGATTCTCATTTCCTAACAAATAGCAAAATAGACTAAACGTCTACTAGGTTGATCAATCGATCTCAATTCACAAATCATACTCATTTTATTCAAAAGAGAAGTTTCACCTTTAAATTTTATTCTTCAAATAATACATCTACCCAAAATCTTATGCATCAACCAATGTCATATTTCAATAGACAAATATGTATTGGAGAAATAAATTTAACATGATAGGGTTATATCTCCAATCATGAATTTGAGTTCATTCATCATCATCACATGGTACAACCATCATCCTTCCCTTCAACATATGAAACAACAATGAGATATAGAAAATACAACATAGCAAAGCAGTAAAGGAAGATAATACTCACAAAACATCAAGTCCTCATTGTCTGGTTGTTCTGATTTCTTTTGCGCTCTCAAGGGTAGAATGGGCAGCATTAAAGTAGCCTCTCTCTCCTATCTACCACCTTTTTTTTCTTTTTTTTTAAAATATGGTACCATAAAATATATTATGGTACTACCGTAAAAATGACAGAACTCTCGGGTTGATTTTGACAACAAAATGTGGCACCGTAGAATACCTTACGGTCGTATCATAATTTCGGGGCAACTTTCTAGTCGAAAGTGGACTGGAAATATGGTACCGTAAAATACTTTACGGTGGTGCTGTAATTTGTACCAAATCACGTTTTACCTACAAAATTAAAAGAAAATTTAGTCCTAAACAGAAAGTAAAATAAAAGAAAACAAATGGAGGTTAGAAAGCTTGGGTTGCCTCCCAAGAAGCGCTAATTTAAAGGTCATTAGCTTGACCGTTCTGTGCTCAGATTTGATCTTGGCTCATCCAGGTAAAAGCTCTCTCTTTCTTCAATCAGTTCTTCTTGATGGTAATGTTTCAATCTTTGGCCATTAACTTTAAATTCTCCTGTATCTTCACTACATATATCCACAGCTCCGTAGGGGTAAGTTTTCTTCACCTGAAAAGGTCCAGACCAATGGGACTTGAGTTTACCAGGAAAAAGTCTTAATCTAGAATTGAATAAAAGAACAAAGTCACCTGGTTGGAAATCTTTTCTAAAAATATGCTGATCATACCATCTCTTAGTCCTCTCCTTGTAAATTCTTGCATTTTCATAGGCTGAGAGTCTAGTTTCATCCAACTCGTTCAATTGTAACCTCTGTTTTTCACTTGCGTTCTTTAAGTCAAAGTTTAATGCCTTGATTGCCCAGAATACTTTATGTTCGAGTTCTATAGGTAGATGGCAAGATTTACCATAGATTAATTGAAAAGGGGACATACCAATTGGTGTTTTGAAAGTTGTCTGGTATGCCCATAGTGCATCATCAAGTTTGAATGCCCAATCTTTCCTTGTGCGCGAAACTGTCTTTTCCAAAATCCCTTTTATTTCTCTATTTGATATCTCAACTTGCCCACTTGTTTGAGGATGATAAGGTGTAGCTACTTTATGATTTACTCCATACTTTCTGAGTAAAGCTGAGAACTTGTGTTCTATGAAGTGTGAGCCACCATCACTAATTACAACTCGTGGTGTTCCAAAGCTTGGAAAGATAATTTTTTTGAACAGTTTGACAACAACTCTAGAATCATTGGTTGGTGATACAATAGCTTCAACCCATTTTGAAACATAATCCATTGCTACAAGAATATATTTGTTACCTCCAGAAGACGGGAAGGGTCCCATGAAGTCAATTCCCCAAACATCAAAAATTTCAACCTCAAGAATATTAGACAATGGCATTTCATGTCTTCTGTTAATGTTGTTTGTCCTTTGACATCTATCACAAGATAAAATGAAGTTTCTAGCATCTTTGAAAATTGTGGGCTAATAAAATCCTGATTGCAACACTTTAAAGGCAGTTTTCTCAGCACTAGCATGCCCACCATAAGAAGATCCATGGCATTGAAACAATATATTAGTAACCTCCTCCTCAGGTACACATCTCCTAAAAATACCATCTGCACATCTTCGAAATACATAAGGCTCATCCCAAAAATAGTGTTTCACCTCAGCCAAGAATCTCTTCCTTCTTTGGTAACTCAAATCAGGGGGAAAAACATTGGCTACAAGGTAATTCACAATGTCAGCATACCAAGGGGCTCTGATTTATTCGGGTCAGTAGTTGTTCTTTAGGGAAGGAGTCATTAATTACATCATTTTCCTCGATGTTTACCATAATCCTTGAGAGATGATCTGCAACAAAATTCTCTGATCCTTTTTTGTCTTTAATTTCCAAATCAAATTCTTGTAAAAGCATAATCCATCTAAGCAAATGGGGTTTAGTATCTTTCTTCTGCATTAAGTATCTTACAGCTGCATGATTAGTGTACACTACCACCTTTGAGTAAATTAAATTTGACCTAAATTTATCAAAAGCAAATACTATGACCAATAATTCCTTTTTAGTGGTAGTGTAATTCTTCTGTGTCTCATCCAAAGTTCTGCTGGCATAGTGAATAACATGAGGTTTCTTATCTTTTCTCTGTCCCAAGACTGCTCCTACTGCATAATCACTGGCATCACACATGAGCTCAAAGGGCAGGTTCCAATCTGGGGGCTGAATAATGGGTGCTAAAACCAAAGCTTTCTTCAATTCCTGAAAAGCAGATAAACAATTCTCATCAAAAGAAAATTTGACATCTTTACAAAGTAAATGTGTAAGAGGTCTAGCAAGTTTAGAGAAGTCCTTAATGAATCGCCGGTAGAACCCTACATGCCCTAGGAAACTTCGGACTTCTTTCACTATGGTAGGTGGCTCCAATTTGTCTATCATTTCAACTTTAGCTTTGTCCACTTCAATTCCTCTTTCTGAGATTAAGTGTCCCAAAACTATCCCTTGCTTGACCATGAAATGGCATTTTTCCCAATTAAGCACAAGGTTAGTTTCTTCACACCTCTGTAAAACCCGAGATAAGTTAGCCAAATATATATCAAAAGAGGAACCATATACTGAGAAATCATCCATGAATACATCCATAAAATCTTTAATAAAATCAGAAAAAATAGCCATCATGCATCTCTAGAATGTAGCAGGAGCATTACATAAACCAAAAGACATCCTCCTATATGCAAAAGTTCCATAGGGGCAAGTGAAAGTGGTTTTCTCTTGATCATCAGGGTGTATAGGTGTTATACCCTGATTTTTTTATTTAATTTATTAAGTTAAATTTAAAATTTAAATTTCAGAATCCAAGTCTAATTAGCCCTAAAATCTCTCCCTTGTTTTGCCCTATTTCTCTCTAAATTTCCCTATAAATAAAACTCTAAACCCCTTTCTTAATCCTAAACCTAATTATCTTAATCCTCTCTTATTCTCTTCCCTCGTGCGCCGCACGCTTTCCCCTGTTTTTGTTTTTTTTTTCTTCCCTGCGAAAGCTTTGTCGCCGCCTCCTTCACATCTTCCCCATCAGAGGCAGACGTGTGCGTCCGGCGGCATCAGGAAGGAGCGCCGACGGCCACGCTATCTTCCCTTGGTGCGGCGTCCTTCTTCCAGTAGGTATGGCTGAGCGAGGTGTGAGGTTAGCCTAGTGGCGGACGACGAATTCTTTAGCGAGCGGTGGATTTTCTATGCCAGACGCCGCCTCCACTCCTTCCTCTGTCAGCGGCGGCGAGTCGTTATTCTCTCGGTAGCGACTCCTATTCCAGCGGCGGCTTCGGTTTTCTTCCTCCTTTCGGCGGATTTCTTCTCTAGGCGGCACTGTTTCCTCCCTAGCGGAGGCTGCTGTTTCCTTTCTGTGCTGCGGTGACTTCTCCTCTCTCTTGCCGGCGGCGACGGTTCCGGCTGTGAGCACCAAAAATTTCTTCTCCGGTGAGAGCCGGTGTCTTCTTCCCGATCGAACGCAGCGCACGAACGAATTCGTTCGTTCGCTTCCGTCCGCGTGAAGTGTTTGGAGAAGGTAAGTTTAGTTTATTTATTTTAATTTATTAATTTATTAAATCTGTTCCTAGAAAATAAATTAGAAAACCTAGTTTCTATTTGGGGGAAAATTAATTTTATGATAGTTAATTTTGGGATAGTTATGTTGAGATAAAAATTGAAATCCTATTATTGTTATTTCGGGGGAAATTTCATGATAATTATTGTGGGATAAAATTGATTTAAATAGAAAATTAGAAGTTAAGGGTATAATTATGAGTTGATGTATATGATAGATAATTTGGGTTAAAGTTGATTTAAATAAGAACCTAGGGGTTGAGGGCATAGTTATAAGTTGCTGCATGTAATGGATAATAATGAATGATTTATTTAAATTGTTCAGTGAAGAAGAGAAGATAACTGTGATTTCAGAGGGTATTCAGAATAACAGCGTATAAGGTAGGAATCCTACCCTACTCCTTTCTTACAGAGTCAAGAATTATAGGATTTGCTGCCTAATCCTTTGATTTGATATATGATGCATATGATAGAATTGATTGACACTGATATCTGATTGCTTCTTCTGCTTGATTTGTTTCTGAATTCTTGTTGACCTCAATTATCTTGTTTATTTGGTCATATTCTGTTTCTGTGTGAATGGTTAACAAACCTGTTTTGAGATATCTGATATATTGGCATATGAGCATGGTTGAACAGTTATGTATCTGTGATGTTGACATATGAGTATGTGGAAACTGTTGAAAATCTGTGATATATGTCATGATATATTGATCTCTGGACTGGATGATTTATTCTCCAGTGGCCTGTTTATCTGAGTTATAGTTTCGGCGCATATCGGACTATATGTTTGCCGGTTAGGGCACCGCCAGTTGTCCTCGGGACAATACTACGGATGTCAGATGTTGGACGCAACATTCACAGGGCTATTTATGACAGTCGTTCCACTGTGCGAGCTGACGGTGGAAATACTCTGCAAATGAGTGTGGCTCATGATTCAGATCCGTTGGCCAAGCTTGATGATTTGCACGACATTCTTATATTATTTGTATATCATTGTTTCAGTCATTGTATTATCATATTATTTGACTCCTTCACCATATTTGTTGATCCCTACTTAGCAATTCTGCTAACTCCCTTGTTTCTCTTCCAGGTACAGAGTTAATTTCTGGGAGGGCTAGAGTAGATAGCAGATACCAGCCCGAGTTGAGATAGTTGGTCTTTTGTATTTTTATTCAGTTGATAATTTGGATAGTTGTATTCAGATATTGTGTTATAAAATTGTTGATGTTAAGATTGGATTAATTATTTAAATAAAGAATATGTGACTATTGTAGTTCTCTGGTTCCTATCAATATTGTTACTCCCTGGGGAACCCTGAGCTAGGAATAGCCGGCTTCCCGCCGGGGCGTGACAATTTAAATGGTATTAGAGGTATAGGTTCAGAGGTATAGATTTATGTGGGCCCATAACCCACAGGTCAGAGCTATAGGTTCAGTAGGGAAACCTAAGGATATAGGAACCTCAGGACTAGGATTGGGTTAAGGATAGAATAAGTGAATAAGTAAAATAAATATTTTTATATGATATATATTCTTTTAGCGTACTCTGATTCTTTTGGTTGTTTATGACATATTCTTTTAGTGTACTTTGATTCTTTTGGGCTTACTCTGAATTTGGAGGACCAAATTCTTATAAAGGGGTGGATAATGTTATACCCTAATTTTTTTTATTTAATTTATTAAGTTAAATTTAAAATTTAAATTTCAGAATCCTAGTCTAATTAGCCCTAAAATCTTTCCCTTGTTTTGCCCTATTTCTCTCTAAATTTCCCTATAAATAAAACTCTAAACCCCTTTCTTAATCCTAAACCTAATTATCTTAATCCTCTCTTATTCTCTTCCCTCGTGCGCCGCACGCTTTCCCCTGTTTTTGTTTTTTTCTTCCCTGCAAAAGTTGTGTCCCCACCTCCTTCGCATCTTCCCCGTCAGAGGCAGCCGCGTGCGTCCGGCGGCATCAGGAAGGAGCGCCGACGGCCATGCTATCTTCCCTTGGTGCTGCGTCCTTCTTCCGGTAGGTTTGGCTGAGCGAGGCGTGAGGTAAGCACAGCGGTGGACGATGAATTCTTCAGCGAGCGGTGGATTTTCTGTGCCAGATACCGCCTCCACTCCTTCCTTTGTCAGCGGCGGCGAGTCGTTCTTCTCTCGGCGGCGACTCCTATTCCAGCGGCGGCTTCGGTTTTCTTCCTCCTTCTGGCAGATTTCTTCTCCAGGCGGCACTGTTTCCTCCCTAGCGGCGGCGGCTGTTTCCTTTCTGCGCTGCGGCGACTTCTCCTCTCTCTCGCCGACGGCGATGGTTCCGACTGTGAGCGTTGGAAATTTCTTCTCCGGTGAGAGCCGGTGTCTTCTTCCCGATCGAACGTAGCGCACGAACGAATTCGTTCGTTCACTTTCGTCCGCGTCTAGTGTTTGGAGAAGGTAAGTTTAGTTTATTTATTTTAATTTATTAATTTATTAAATCTATTCTTAGAAAATAAATTAGAAAACCTAGTTTCTATTTGGGGGAAAATTAATTTTATGATAGTTAATTTTGGGATAGATATGTTGAGATAAAAATTGAAATCCTATTATTGTTATTCGAGGGGAAATTTCATGATAATTATTGTGGGATAAAATTGATTTAAATAGAAAATTAGAAGTTAAGGGTATAATTATGAGTTGATGTATATGATAGATAATTTGGGTTAAAGTTGATTTAAATAAGAACCTAGGGGTTGAGGGCATAGTTATAAGTTGATGCATGTAATGGATAATAACGAATGATTTATTTAAATTGTTCAGTGAGGAAGAGAAGATAACTGTGATTTCAGAGGGTATTCAGAATAACAGCGTATGAGGTAGGAATCCTACCCTACTCCTTTCTTACAGTGTCAAGAATTATAGGATTTGCTGTCTAATCCTTTGATTTGATATATGATGCATATGATAGAATTGATTGACACTAATATCTGATTGCTTCTTTTGCTTGATTTGTTTCTGAATTCCTGTTGACCTCAATTATCTTGTTTATTTGGTCATATTCTGCTTATGTATGAATGGTTAACAAACCTGTTTTGAGATATCTGATATATTAGCATATGAGCATGGTTGAACAGTTATGTATCTGTGATGTTGACATATGAGTATGTGGAAACTGTTGAAAATCTGTGATATCTGTCGTGATATATTGATATCTGGACTGGATGATTTATTCTCCAGTGGCCTGTTTATCTGAGTTATAGTTCCAGCGCGTATCGAACTATATGTTTGCCGGTTAGGGCACCGCCAGTTGTCCTCGGGACAATACTACGGATGTCAGATGTTGGATGCAACATTCACCGGGCTGTTTATGACAGTCATTCCATTGTGTGAGCTGACGGTGGAAACACTCTGCAAATGAGTGCGGCTCATGATTGAGATTTGTTGGCCAAGCTTGATGATTTGCACGACATTCTTATATTATTTGTATATCATTGTTTCAGTCATTGTATTATCATATTATTTGACTCCTTCACCATATTTGTTGATTCCTACTTTGCAATTCTGCTAACTCCCTTGTTTCTCTTCCAGGTACAGAGTTAATTTCTGGGAGGGCTAGAGTATATAGCAGATACCAGCCCGAGTTGAGATAGTTGGTCTTTTGTATTTTTATTCAGTTGATAATTTGGATAGTTGTTGTCACGCCCCGGCGGGAAGCCAGCTATTTCTAGCATAGGGTTCCCCAGGGAGTAGCAATATTGATAGAAACCAAAGAACTACAATAATCCAATATCCTTTATTAAATAAATAATCCAAATTTATCATCAACGGTTTTATAACACAATATCTGAATGCAACTATCCAAATTATCAACTGAAATAAAATACAAAGACAAACTATCTCAACTCGGGCTGGTATCTGCTATCTACTCTATCCCTCCCAGAAGCTAACTCTGTACCTGGAAGAGAAACAAAGGGGGTTAGCAAAAATGCTAAGTAGGAATCAACAAACATGGTGAGGGGATCAAATAACAAGATAATACAATAACAATAAAAATGATATACAAATAATATACAGAACGTCGTGTAAATCATCAAGCTGGCCAACAGATCTCAATCAAGAGCCGCACTCATTTTCAGAGTGTTTCCACTGTTGCTCATGCAATGGAACGACTGTCCTAAACAACCCGGAGTGTTGCGTCCAACACTGACATCCGTAGTATTGTCCTCAAGACAACTGGCGGTGCCGTACCGGCATCTCAGATAGTCTGATATAATCAGAACTATAACTCAGATAAACAGGCCACTAGAGAATAAATCATCCAGGTCAGCGGTCAAAATATATCACGACTTTATCATCTCAGATTTACAACGGTTCCACATACTCATGTGTCAATTGAAAGGTTTTAGAGGGGTCCCCTTCAAGGGGGAGCGAAACCCTATAGATGGCGCAAGTGGTCTTCTTTGTTTTAGCAGCGGAATTAGGGTTTAAACTTGATCGCATGCTATACTTTCATATGATCAACTTAAACAACAAATGAAAGATTCGTTACCATGGCCATGGGAAGGAGGCGGCTTGGAAGCAAAGAGCAAGATAGATCTTCTCCACAAGTGACGCACACAACGAGAGGGATGACTTCTTCTTGTTGATCTTTGTGCTAGCAAAGATCTTCAAGAGTCCTTGCCGAATGGAAGGGATAGGTTGAGATGCTTCCTTGGCCGAGAGCTCTCCCTTGTCGTTCACCTTCTTCCACACGAGATGGCAAGCAAGCAACGTCAATGACAAGCCAGCAAAAGCGTTTAGGCGATAACATCAAAAATGGCGTTACATGACTTCCCAAAATGGAAAGTCATGAAGCCATGTTCCAACGCCAAAACGCCTTCCTTCATGAACCATACGTTCACATAGTGAACCGGTTCA
Source organism: Costus lasius (assembly GCA_027563935.2). Lineage (NCBI taxonomy): Eukaryota > Viridiplantae > Streptophyta > Magnoliopsida > Zingiberales > Costaceae > Costus > Costus lasius. The sequence continues at coordinate 24,834,610 of CM050452.1, forward strand.
TTCTTTGGTTCAATTCGATTTGGCTCATAGACCAAAATCAAACCAAGCCAAGCCAATACATGGTCTAGACCTTCTATGAACCTAATGGCTCAGGGTCTAACCATTCATCTCCTGATGCTCTTGATCTCACCGATCTAGCATCTCCTCTCTCGATCGAAGCTTACCGATCTCAAGCCCTAATCAATCAAACATGATCAGACTAGATCTCACTTACAATCAGAGTTTAAATCCCTTTAAACTGAACCCAAATAATTCAGTCCACACGATCTGACTTAAGTAAGTCATATCATCAATTTGTGCGACCCTGAGGGTTTCCTTTAAATGTCGGTAACGATAACTTTCGTTATCACGATCAGTGAGGGGTATCTAGCAACACATCACTGTCTCCCGATATAAAGGAAAGAGTCTTCCAAGACTACTCCCAAACCACAGCACAAGTGTGAATCAACTTCACAAGGCATGCATGTGTCCTTTGCCACTGGATGTTCTTATTGGACAAGCGGGTCAAGCTTGTAACTCCAATACGATGAGCATGATTAGATCAGATGAGCATAGTCATCTGGGTATGGCCATACACTTTCTCAATCATCTCATATAAGGGGGGCCCCTTTAGAACATCACACTCCTTGAACAAGGAGACGGCAATCCTATATCTATCACTAGTGCCCTAACCTGACTCATGATCATTATCCAAGATAGTCTATGATCATTATGTTTCAAATGATATTGAACTACCTCAAAACAATGACAATCATCATTTAGTAACTCAAGTGATCTCAAGTCAGAGGACATGTGCCACTTAGTGCATACAAGGAATATTCACATTGTGACAAGCAATTGAATATCCTAGTAGGGTCTGTCCAGTACATCCAATGTACCCATGAGTCTACATCTTATTCCATGCTCGAAGCATCCTATAAGATTAGAACACATATTAGTCTCAATCATATCAAGGCTGTCTCATGTTCACCAAGATATCTCGACTAAGGACATATAGCCTGTCAGCCTAGCTGAACAGCTTTGAGACATTATTCAGTAGTACACTTATTACTGCAGACAAGGTAATAACCTGAATAATAACCATGCCTTTATAAACATAAGAGTTTATTACATGATACTATTACAATCCCAAAGGCCTCAAACATTAGCCTTAAGGGCATACCCCAACAATCTCCCACTTGCACTTAATCTAATGGTTGAGAAATCTCAAACCCATATTATTACAGTGCTTCTCATGCTTCTGCTGCGCCAGAGGCTTGGTAAGCGGGTCTGCCAGATTGTCATCTGTATGTACCTTGCAAATTTTGATCTCACCACGATCTATGATCTCCTGGATCAAGTGAAACCGTCTCTGTATGTGCTTGGACTTCTGGTGCGACCGTGGTTCCTTTGCTTCTGCGATTGCTCCAGTGTTATCACAGAAGATAACCAAAGGATCTGCACTCGAAGGAACGACACCAAGTTCTCTCACGAACTTACGAATCCACACTGCCTCCTTGGATGCTTCCGAGGCTGCAACATACTCGGCTTCTGTTGTGGAATCAGCAACAGTTGACTGTTTGAAACTTTTCCACACCACTGCTCCACCATTCAAGCTAAAAACATAGCCTGATTGCGATCGGAAATCATCCTAGTCCGACTGGAACGAAGCGTCAGTATATCCTTCTATACTGAGTTCTTCCTGACCACCATATATCAAGAACATATCTTTGGTCCTCCGCAGATATTTTAAAATGTTCTTGACCGCAATCCAGTGCGCCATACCTGGATTACTTTGGAACCGACTGGTCACGCTTAACCCGTAAGCGACGTCTGGGCGAGTACACAACATCGCATACATAATGGACCCAATAGCCGAAGCATAAGGCGTATTGTCCATTTCATCTTTCTCAGTCTGTGTTTGTGGACACTGACTCCTCGAAAGATTCAGACCATGTCTGACTGGAAGATATCCTCTTTTAGAATTCTCTAAATGGAATCTCTCCAGGACTTTATCGATGTAAGTACTCTGGCACAGCCCGAGAAGCCTCTTAGATCTATCCCGGTAGATCTTCACACCTAATACATAGGCTGCTTCTCCTAAATCTTTCATCTGGAAACATTTTCCTAACCATGCTTTAACAGCATGCAGTTCAGGAATATCATTTCCAATGATTAAGATATCATCGACGTAGAGGACTAGGAATGTAATCACGCTCCCACTAAACCTCTTATATACACACGGGTCATCCTCGTTCTTGATGAAACCAAACTCAGAGATTGATTCATCAAAACGAATATTCCAACTTCTAGATGCTTGTTTAAGTCCATAAATAGACTTCTTTAACTTGCATATTTTATGACGATCTGATGGATTAGTGAAACCCTCAGGTTGTGTCATATACACATCCTCATCCAGATTTCCATTAAGGAAAGCTGTCTTCACATCCATCTGCCAGATCTCATAATCATAATATGCAGCTATCGCGAAAAGAATCCGAATAGACTTAAACATGGCTACAGGTGAGAAAGTTTCATCATAATCTATCCCGTAGATTTGTCTGAAACCTTTCGCAACTAGCCTGCCTTTATAGGTAACCACGTTACCATCCATGTCAATCTTCTTCTTGAAGATCCATTTACAGCCTATAGGGATTACTCCCAGAGGCGGATCAACCAAATCCCAGACTTGGTTATCTGACATGGAGTCCATCTTGGCTCGCATAGCATCAAGCCATCTAGCTGACTCCGGTCCACTGACTGCATCCGCATAAGTGAGGGGTTCATCATTATCAATGATGTAGACTCCGTCATAGCGCTCAGGCTGTCGACGGATCCTTCCCGATCTTCGCGGTTCCCGTGATATCTGAGCCTCAGGTTGTTCATTAACCTGATTTACCGGCTCAGGCTCATCCAACTGTGCTTGACTACTTTGTCCTTCATCTGGATTCTCATCCAGCTTTATTTCTCTCCCACTGGCCTCTTCCAGAAGAAATTCCTTCTCAAGAAATATGGCCGTCCGAGCAACAAATACCTTGTTCTCTTTGGGATCGTAGAAATAATAACCCTTAGTTTCCTTAGGGTACCCGACAAATATACATTTCTCAGATCTGCTCTCCAGTTTCCCAGAGGCGAGCTTTTTGACATAAGCCTCGCAACCCCAGATCCTGATAAATGTCAAGCTCGGCTGTTTCCCACACCATAACTCATATGGCGTCTTAGAAACTGCCTTGGATGGCACTCGGTTTAGTACCTTTGCATCTGTTTCCAGTGCAAAACCCCAAAAGGAGTAAGGTAGAGTAGCCTGACTCTTCATAGAACGAACCATATCAAGTAACGTTCTATTTCTCCTCTCGGACACACCATTCCATTGCGGTGTTCCTGGCGGAGTGAGCTGTGAGATAATCCCACACTCCTTTAGATAGTCAGTAAACGCATGACTTAGGTATTCTCCACCTCGATCTGAGCGAAGTGCCTTGATATTTCGGCCTAGCTGATTTTGTACTTCATTCTTGAACTCTTTGAACTTGTCAAAAGATTCACTTTTATGTCTCATCAGATAGACATACCCATACCTACTGAAATCATCAGTAAAGGTAATGAAGTACTGATAGCCACCTCTAGCATGTTTACTAAATGGCCCACACACATCACTGTGTATGAGGTCAAGTAAACCTGAAGCCCTTTGACCTTTATTAGGAAAAGGTGACTTCGTCATTTTACCCATCAAACAAGCTTTGCATGTATCTATCTCCTCATAGGAGAATGATCCCAGCAGTCCATGATCATGCAACCGCTTAATGCGTTTCTCGTTTATATGGCCTAAACGACTATGCCATAGCAAGGTGCTGTCATCAGCATTCTTGGCTTTCTTATTATCAATGTTATGTATAGAACTTTCCATGTCCAACATGTATAACCCATTGTTAATTGAACCAGTAGCATAAACAATATTACCATAAGATAAAACACACTTTGAAATATTGCATTCAAAGGCAAATCCTTTCCTGACAAGAGCAGGAATGGAGATAATATTTTTAGTTATACTGGGAACAAAATAACAACTGTTTAGTTCCAATACAAGTCCAGATGGTAAAGAAATGAAATAGTCTCCCACAGCAACAGCAGCAACCCGTGCCCCGTTTCCAACGCGTAGGTCTACCTCATGCTGTCCCACCTGCCTTCTTCTCTTGAGTTCCTGTACATTTGAACAAATGTGAACTCCACATGCAGTGTCCAACACCCATGAAATAGAAGAAGATGAAACCATGACTTCCGTCACGTATATACCTGAGCCAGAAGCGATGCTTCCCCTCTTATCTCCTTGGAGCGCTTTACAGTCCTTTTTCCAGTGACCCAGCTGGCCACAGTGGAAACACCTGTTGTCCTTCGACCGCTTCACCTTCTGTTTCAGTGCCTTACTGTAGTTCTTGACAGGGGCCTTGCCCTTCTTCCCCTTCTTCTTGTTCCTTGAAGGAACCAGTAAGACAGTGGTTGAAGGCTTTCCCTTCAGAGTTTCCTCAGTAGTCAAGAGCATATTCAGCAGCTCTGCCGGAGTACAATCGATTTTGTTCATATTAAAGTTAATAATGAACGCATCGAAAGAGGGCGGGAGAGACTGCAGAATAATGTCTACAGCAAGCTCCTGGTTGATGGTATGCCCCAGTTTCTCTAGAGCCTCCTTGTGCCCAATCATCTTGAGCACATGAGCTCCAACTGGGCTCCCTTCAGCCAGTTTGCTCTGAAAGAAGAGCTTCGTCAGATTATAGCGTTCTGTCCTCGCCTGTGCAGCATACAACATCTTGAGGTTCGCTATAATCTCTATAGCCGACATATCCTCATGCTGACGCTGCAGCGGTGGCGTCATAGACGCTAGCATCAGGCAAGCGACATCAATGCTATCATTGACGTGCTTTTCATAGGCTTCGCGAACCGCCCTTGCGGCGTTCGCAGCGGGTTGAGGCGGCACTGCCGTCTCGAGGACATACAGTTTCCTCTCTGCCTTAAGAACGATCTTAAGGTGTCCGAACCAGTCAGAGAAGTTCGGCCCAGCAAACTTCTCCCTTTCCAGTAGGGATCGCACATTGAAGCTCATGGTGTTCGTTGCTGCAGGAATCTACAACAATGCAAGAACAGCAAGGTCAGTATCAATGTTCAGAATCAATCCAGGACTTAAGAAAGATTCTTTTCTCACTATTTTGTCTGACTGAAAAATCCAGTAAACAGTCCGAAAGAGTAACACTCTTTTAGTGAGATGGGATCCAGATTTCATACTTGGTCTCCGCGTCCCGCTCAGGCGAGATAAGATGCACAGAGATGACAAGCACTAATTTCTGGTAGGCTGTCCCAGCCAATCGCCAACCCGTGCGATTCCCCTTCATCTGGGCAATCCAGCAGACTGTGCCAACTGAGTTGGTACAACACAGTCTCTGATCCCACAGATGGCTGCCTCCATGCGCTACCATATGCGCCACATATGTAGCCTACATGGTCAAGCTGACCCGACCTACTCCCTGGACCACCACGTGCTATGCTGAGCAACGAGAAGCGATAAATCCCTTCTCTGTAACACGCAGGTGAAATCCCGCACCGTCTGAAGATAGATGGACGTGCCCACTGAGTGGGTACAACACGGCTCCAACGATAATCAGAACAGTGAGGTTTCGCGTCAGAAGGCTTACGAGCTTGATATGTTAGCGTTGGATTTTAACGGTCCTTTTATCTTCTTACTATCAGGCAAATCCTATGGCTATAGCAGAAGATAAACTCATGCAGTTCTAATTATATAACGAATAAAAAGAAAGCATGCTGATCTTATGTGGTAAAAGCCCAAAGCCTAAGTAAGACCTTAAGATACTTAAGTCTTCACTTGCTCTTCTTGGGACTTTTGCATCTCATCTGGTCCAACCCAGGGCCCTAGCGCCAAGAGCACCTCAGGTGCGCCACCAGCTGAATGTGCCTCTGCGATGTGTGCTTTTGTGCTCTTGTCTAATCAGAATACATTTTGATCTATCTAGACAAGCTTGACTCGCAGGTCAATTATACAATAAATTAAAAACAATGTGATTCGCAGATCACAAAATAAGATTAATTTATAATTAACCAGGCACGCAGGCCCCAGCACAGCACACAATAGGGCAACCCACATAAGATTAAATAAACAGGCATCATGGCATCAACCAATCATCATGTGATCCATTACATAGAAAATAAAATTTTGAAAACCCCATTGGCATCAATTTTACTTCTCTTATGTGCCCTACAACCTTACAACGGTCCATTGATAGGGATCCACTCATCAATCTAGTTAGATCCTTGCCCTTGCATGCACCAAGTCCTAACTGACTCGAGTTGACCTGATGGTCAACCATGCATGCGCCAAGGGCTGAACAACCTTCATGAGATCTGGCAAGCGGGTGTGACCCCGGGCCTAACTCATGTGTGTTCATTGCTGTCTCAACCAGACCTCGCTACACGCCTGTGATGCAGTCAACCTATAGCCACCTCGTGCTTTCGCACAGGTGCTATCTGGTCAACCCATCTAGGCTGTCAGATGGTCTGATCAGACTATTGGATCTAACCTAGAGTATGCTTTCAACCCCATCAACCCGTCTAAGGGTTTATAGTAGATGCATATAGATCTAATTGTTTGCGCGCAAGTAGGTATAAGTTTTGATGAAATACCATTCAACATACTTAACATGCGCCAACACAACAACATGCGCAAATCATGAAGAAACATACATCTAAGTTCTAAACTAGCATGTAGGTTTCGGCATGTGATCAACCATCATTAGATCTACTCATAAGCATATGCATGGATCAAACATGATGATCTACTCAGTAGATGCGCAAGCAATCATATGAACAAGTATAGATCCGCAGCTCTGATACCAATTGAAAGGTTTTAGAGGGGTCCCCTTCAAGGGGGAGCGAAACCCTATAGATGGCGCAAGTGGTCTTCTTTGTTTTAGCAGTGGAATTAGGGTTTAAACTTGATCGCATGCTATACTTTCATATGATCAACTTAAACAACAAATGAAAGATTCGTTACCATGGCCATGGGAAGGAGGCGGCTTGGAAGCAAAGAGCAAGATAGATCTTCTCCACAAGTGACGCACACAACGAGAGGGATGACTTCTTCTTGTTGATCTTTGTGCTAGCAAAGATCTTCAAGAGTCCTTGCCGAATGGAAGGGATAGGTTGAGATGCTTCCTTGGCCGAGAGCTCTCCCTTGTCGTTCACCTTCTTCCACACGAGATGGCAAGCAAGCAACGTCAATGACAAGCCAGCAAAAGCGTTTAGGCGATAACATCAAAAATGACGTTACATGACTTCCCAAAATGGAAAGTCATGAAGCCATGTTCCAACGCCAAAACGCCTTCCTTCATGAACCATGCGTTCACATAGTGAACCGGTTCATTCTTTGGTTCAATTCGATTTGGCTCATAGACCAAAATCAAACCAAGCCAAGCCAATACATGGTCTAGACCTTCTATGAACCTAATGGCTCAGGGTCTAACCGTTCATCTCCTGATGCTCTTGATCTCACCGATCTAGCATCTCCTCTCTCGATCGAAGCTTACCGATCTCAAGCCCTAATCAATCAAACATGATCAGACTAGATCTCACTTACAATCAGAGTTTAAATCCCTTTAAACTGAACCCAAATAATTCAGTCCACACGATCTGACTTAAGTAAGTCATATCATCAATTTGTGCGACCCTGAGGGTTTCCTTTAAATGTCGGTAACGATAACTTTCGTTATCACGATCAGTGAGGGGTATCTAGCAACACATCACTGTCTCCCGATATAAAGGAAAGAGTCTTCCAAGACTACTCCCAAACCACAGCACAAGTGTGAATCAACTTCACAAGGCATGCATGTGTCCTTTGCCACTGGATGTTCTTATTGGACAAGCGGGTCAAGCTTGTAACTCCAATATGATGAGCATGATTAGATCAGATGAGCATAGTCATCTGGGTATGGCCATACACTTTCTCAATCATCTCATATAAGGGGGGCCCCTTTAGAACATCACACTCCTTGAACAAGGAGACGGCAATCCTATATCTATCACTAGTGCCCTAACCTGACTCATGATCATTATCCAAGATAGTCTATGATCATTATGTTTCAAATGATATTGAACTACCTCAAAACAATGACAATCATCATTTAGTAACTCAAGTGATCTCAAGTCAGAGGACATGTGCCACTTAGTGCATACAAGGAATATTCACATTGTGACAAGCAATTGAATATCCTAGTAGGGTCTGTCCAGTACATCCAATGTACCCATGAGTCTACATCTTATTCCATGCTCGAAGCATCCTATAAGATTAGAACACATATTAGTCTCAATCATATCAAGGCTGTCTCATGTTCACCAAGATATCTCGACTAAGGACATATAGCCTGTCAGCCTAGCTGAACAGCTTTGAGACATTATTCAGTAGTACACTTATTACTGCAGACAAGGTAATAACCTGAATAATAACCATGTCTTTATAAACATAAGAGTTTATTACATGATACTGTTACAATCCCAAAGGCCTCAAACATTAGCCTTAAGGGCATACCCCAACATCAATATCACAGTTACACAATTGCTCAACCATGCTCATAAGCCAATATATCAGAGATATCAAAATAGGTTTGTTAACCATTCATACAGAATAGAATATGACCAAATAAACAAGATAATTGAGGTCAACAGGAAGTTAGAAACAAATCAAGTAGATGAAACAATTAGATATCAGTGTCAGCCTATTCTATCATATATACATCATATATCTAATCAAAGGAATAAGTGACAAATCTTATAAGTTCTTGACACAGTGACAAAAGGAGTAGGGTAAGATTCCTACCTCAGACACTGATATCCTGAATTCCTCTGAAAAGCCAGTAAGTTGTATATCAAACAATGCAAGCCGATTATTGGATCAACCACTCTGTAATATGAGTTTGTACATGAACTCTATCAATAAACATTCTAATTTGAAAACTAAAACTACCAACATATAGAACATAACCCTACACCTAGAGAACCACTCTTAGATCATATGAACCAAACCTAAAACCCACTGAACCGGACGGAATTGCAGTGAACCGATCAATTTACCCTGAACCAAGTCAGACCAACACTTAGAACTTACTTTACACCAAATATACAAGTCATATAAAGAAACCCAGATTACCATTAGATAGGAAATTTAATTACCTTTCCAACGACTACCTGAACCGGCCCGGATTCGACCGAATCGGGGTCGAACCGGTCGAAATTCAATTACTGACCCAACTGGAATTGAACCGCTCGGTCCGGTTCAATTCGATTTCAAAACTCAGCGACCGGTTTATTTATAAATAAACCGCCGCCCAAACCCTAATTTTGGACTGAACCGACATTCGCCCGCGCCGCCCAAACGCTGCCGCGCAAGGCTGCCGGACTTGCGTCCGCTGCTTGCGCCGGTGAGCTCCCGAGGGCGCGTCGAAGATCGGAGCGCCTCCAAACTTCACTAGTAGACTCCTGACGACGAAGCGGGGCTCTACGACCAGCTTCGGCAAGTTTTTGACCCACGATCGAAGCATCCGAAGCGACAAAAGGTATCGACGGTGGTGCCGCCACCGTCGATACACAAAACTTAACCAAACTTATCTATACCGAAACCGAATTTCACCAAAACTTTAGGAAAGGTAGGATACCTTGCTACGATGCTGTATCATAGCCTAGAGCCGAGAGATCGCTGTCGATGGAGGCGCTGGAAGACTGGAACTTGTGGCGGCGCCGCTTGAGCTCCGGCGACGAGTTCGAGTTCGATTTCTCCCCTCTGGAGGCGCTTCGAGGCTTGAAGATGCTCTAGGTTCTGATTCTCATTGAGACAAGCGGAAGCCCTCTAATATAGAGGTAAAACGCGTCCAAGGTCAGCGAGATCACGGCGGCGACTCGATCGCCACAAAAATCGGAGAAGATGACGTGTCGACTCGATTTTCGAAATTCAAATTTAAATCTAGATCAAATAGAATGGGTGCGATTTAAATAACAAAAGCAAACCTAGCCCAATGTTGGGCTCAGCTAATTGTTGGGGTATGCCCTTAAGGCTAATGTTTGAGGCCTTGGGATTATTTCAGTATCATGTATAAACTCTATGTTTATAAAGGCAATGGTTGTTATTCAGGTTGTTACATCATCTGCTGCAATATGTATACTTCTGAATAATGTCTCAATGCTGTTCAGCTTGGCTGACATGCAGTATTGTCCTTAGTCGAGATATCTTGGTGAACATGAGACAGCCTTGATATGATTGAGACTAATATGTGTTCTAATCTTATAGGATGCTTCAAGCATGGAATAAGATGTAGACTCATGGGTACATTGGATGTACTAGACAGACCCTACTTAGGATATTCGATTGCTTGTCACAATGTGAATAATCCTTATATGCAAACAAGTGGCATATTTCCTCTGACTTGAGATCACTTCTGTTTCTAAATGATGATTGGCATTGTTTTGAGGTAGTTCAATATCATTTGAAACATAATGGTTATAGACTATCTTGGATAATGAGCATGAGTCATGTTAGGGCACTAGTGATAGATATAGGATTGCCGTCTCCTTGTTTGGAGTGTGATGTTCTATAGGGGCCCCCTGGATGAAATGGTTGAGAAAGTGTATGGCCATACCCAGATGACTATGTTCATCTGATCTAACCACTCTCATCATATTGGAATTACAGGCTTGACACGCTTGTCCAATAAGAACATCCAGTGGCAAAGGAAACACATATGTCAAGTGACTTGGGTTCACACTTGTGCTGTGGTTTGGGTGTAGTCTTGGAAGACTCTTTCCTTTATATCGGGAGACAGTGATGTGTTGCTAGATACCCCTCACTGATCGTGATAACGTAAGTTATCGTTACCGACATTTAAAGGAAACCCTTAGGGTCGCACAATTTGATGATATGGCTTACTTGAGTCAGATCGTGTGGACTGAATTGTTTTGGTTCAGTTTAATGGGATTTAAACTCTGATTGTAAGTGAGATCTGGTCTGATCATGTTTGATTGATTAGGGCTTGAGATCGGTAAGCTTCGATCGAGAGAATTGATGCTAGATCGGTGAGATCAAGAGCATCAAGAGATGAATGGTTAGATCTTGAGCCTTATGGTTTTATATGATCTAGACCAAGGCTTGGCTTAATTTGGTCTTTGAACCAAATGTAATTGAACCGGCTCATCATAGTGAGCGCATGGTTCAATGGGAGAGGAAAATGCGATGGTTCAATCGGAGTGAACGCATCACACGTTGAGGGCTTACTATTTTTGGAAGTCATGCTTTCCAAATTAGTTAACGCCTCTACATTCGTGGGTGTGGTGCTATTCTTCTCTCTCGCCTCTTCCTCTCGACGCATCTCTCTTGTGTGGTGAGTCTTCACGCCAAGGAGGAGATCCAGTTAGCCAAGGAAAGACATCTCTTCTCTTCCACACAAAAGGACACCTTGGAGCCTTGCTAGCACAAGGATCGACAAGGAGTAGGCGATCAATCATCTTTGTGTGTGATTGCTTTGGAGGAGAGCCGCTCGCCCTCTTGCTTCCAAGACACCATCCAAGAAATGGCATTGGTATGATCTCTCTTTTGATCTATACAATCTTCAAGTTGATCATATATTCATGCATGCGATCCTAGGAAACCCTAGATTCCGCCCATGCAATTTTGTTTGCGCATGCTTTAGGGTTTCGCCCCCTTTAGGGAACTTTCAATTGGTATCAGAGCGAGTTCATGTATGAATCATATGATTGCTTGTTTTTGTGATCCTTGTTTGCGCTTTGAATAGATCTAAATGACATGCGAAAACACATGATAGATGATCATGCGAAAATATGATGTATGCTTTACATTGGCGCATGTATATTGTTGGCGCATGTTGTAGTTTTTGATCAAACTCTTTTACTTGCGCGCATCCATTAGATCTAAGCGCCTACTTTAAAACTTAGACGGGTTATTAGGGTTGAAGTCATCGTCCTGTCAAGACCCAATAGTCTGATCAGACCATCTGACAGCCTAGATGGGTCGACCAGATGGCACCTATGCGCAAGCATGTGGTGGCTATTGGTCGACTGCAGAAAGGCGTGTAGCGATGTCTGATTGAGACAACCAGTGAACGCTCATGATTAAGGCCCGGGGTCACACCCGCTTGCCAGAACTCATGAGGGACGTTCAGCCCTTAACGCATGCATTGTTGACCATGAGGTCGACTCAAGTCGGTTATGACTTGGTGCATGCAAGGGCAGTGGGTCTGACTAGGTCTGATGAGTGGATCCCTATTAATGGACCGTTGTAAGGTAGTAGGGCACATAAGGAAATAAAATGAAGCCAATGGGTTTTTCAAAAAATTTTATTTTCTTGATTGGATCACATGATGTTTGTATAACATGAATGATTGTCTATTTAATCTTATGTGGGCTGCCTAAATTTAATGTGTGCTGTGCTGGGGCCTGCGTGCCTGGATGTATATTGTAAATTATTATTGTGATCTGCGCATCACATTTTAATTAATTTATAAAGTGTAATTGACCTGCGAGTCAATCATGTCTAGATAGATTAAATTGTAATTTAATCAGACATGAGCACAGAGCACACTTGGCAGAGGCGCATGCAGCAAGTGGCTTCACCAGTGGGAGGTCTAGGGTTCGACTCTAGGACAGGCGCATTTTACCTGGTGGGCGCACCTGAGCTGCAGTGGGCGCTTGGGCCCGGGTTGGGCCAGATGAAATGCTAAAGACCCATGAAGAGCTCAAGTGAAGACTTAAGTTAATTAAGGTCTTACTTAGGCTTAATGGGCTTTTACCACATAAGATCATCATGCTTTTAATTTACTGTTTAAGTCATTTAGTAACTGCATGATTTATTCTTCTGCTATCACCATAGGATTTGAATGATAGTAAGAAGATAAAAGGACCGTTAAAATCCAACGTTAAATATCAAGCACGATAGCCTTCTGACGCGAAACCTCACTGTTCTGACTATCGTTGGGGCCGTGTTGTACCCACTCAGTGGGCACGCCCATCTATCTTCAGACGGTGTGTGATTACACCTGCGTGTTACAGAGAAGGGATTTATCGCTTCTCGTTGCTCAGCATAGCACGTGGTGGTCCAGGAAGTAGGTCGGGTCAGCTTGACCATGTAGGCTACATATTGAGCATATGGTAGCTATATGGAGGCAGCCATCTGTGGGATCAGAGACTGTGTTGTACCAACTCAGTTGGCACAGTCTGCTGGATTGCCCAGATGAAGGGGAATCGCACGGGTTGGCGATTGGCAGGGATTGCCTACCAGAAATTAGTGCTTGTACTCTCTGTGGATCTTATCTCGCCTGAGCGGGACGCGGAGACCAAGTATGAAATCTGGATCCCATCTCACTAAAAGAGTTTTACTCTTTCGGACTGTTTTACTGGATTTTTTAGTCAGATAAAATAGTGAGAAAAGAATCATTCTTAAGTCCTGAATTGATTCTAACATTGATACTGACCTTGCTGTTCTTGCAATGTTGTAGATTACTGCAGCAACGAACACCACAACGTTCAATGTGCGATCCTTACTGGAAAGGGAGAAGTTTGCTGGGCCAAACTTCTCAGACTGGTACGGACACCTTAAGATTGTTCTTAAGGCTGAGAGGAAACTGTATGTCCTAGAGACGGCAATACCGCCTCAACCCGCTGCGAACGCCGCAAGGGCGGTTCGGGAAGCTTATGAAAAGCATGTCAATGATAGCATTGATGTCGCTTGCCATATGCTAGCGTCTATGACGCCACAGCTGCAGCGTCAGCATGAAGATTTATCTGCTATTGAAATTATAGCAAATCTCAAGATGCTGTATGCTGCACAGGCAAGGACTGAACGCTATAACTTGACTAAACTTTTCTTTCAGAGCAAACTGACTGAAGGGAGTCTAGTGGGAGCTCACGTACTCAAGATGATTGGGTACAAGGAGGCTCTAGAGAAACTGGGACACACCATCAATCAGGAGCTTGTTGTAGACATCATCCTGCAGTCTCTCCCGGCCTCTTTCGATCCATTCATTATTAATTTTAATATGAACAAGATCGACTCTACCCCGGCAGAGTTACTGAACATGCTCTTGACTACAGAGCAGACTCAGTCTCGTAAGAAGGGAACGCCTTCATCCTCTGTCCTAATGCTTCCTTCTAGGAACAAGAAGAAGGGGAAGAAGGGCAAAGCCCCTATCAAGAGCTACAACAAGGCTCTAAAGCAAAAGGTAAAGCGGTCAAAGGAATACAGATGTTTCCATTGTGGCCAGCTAGGTCACTGGAAAAAGGACTGTAAAGCGCTCCAAGGAGATAAGAAGGGAAGCAACCCTTTCGCTTCTGGCTCAGGTATTTTCGTGACTGAAGTCATGGTATCTTCTTCTTCTATTTCATGGGTGTTAGACACTGCATATGGAGTTCACATTTGTTCAAATGTACAGGAACTCAAGAGAAGAAGACAGGTGGGACAGCATGAGGTGGACCTACGAGTAGGAAACGGGGCACGGGTTGCTGCTGTTGCTGTAGGAGAATATCACATCTCTTTAACATCTGGTCTTGTATTAGAACTGGACAATTGTTATTTTGTACCGAGCATAACTAAGAATATTATCTCTATTCCTGCTCTTGTCAGGAAAGGGTTTTCCTTTGAATGCAAAATTTCAAAGTGTTATATTACTTTTGATAATATTGTTTATGCTACCGGGTCAATTAACAATGGGTTATTCATGTTGGACATGGAATGTTCTATACAACAGATTGATATTAAGAAAGCCAAGTATGCTGATGACAGCACCTTGTTATGGCATAGTCGTTTAGGCCATATTAACAAGAAGCGCATTAAGCGGTTGCATGATCATGGACTGCTGGGATCATTTTCCTATGAGGAGCTTGATACATGCAAAGCTTGTTTAATGGGTAAAATGACGAAGTCTCCTTTTTCTAATAAATGTCAAAGGGCTTCAGGTTTACTTGACCTCATTCACAGTGATGTGTGTGGGTCATTTAGTAAACATGCCAGAGGTAGCTATTCATACTTCATTACCTTTACTGATGATTTTAGTAGGTATGGTTATGTCTATCTAATGAGACATAAGAGTGAATCTTTTGACAACTTCAAAGAGTTCAAAAATGAAGTACAAAATCAGCTAGGCCGAAATATCAAGGCACTTCGCTCAGATCGAGGTGGAGAATACTTGAGTCGAGAGTTTACTGACTATCTGAAGGAGTGTGGGATTATCTCACAGCTCACTCCGCCAGGAACACCGCAATGGAATGGTGTGTCCGAGAGGAGAAATAGAACCTTACTGGATATGGTTCGTTCTATGATGAGTCAGGCTACTCTACCTTACTCCTTTTGGGGATTTGCACTGGAAACAGCTGCAAAGGTACTAAACCGAGTGCCATCCAAGGCCGTTTCAAAGACTCCATATGAGTTATGGTATGGGAAACAGCCGAGCTTGACATTTATTAAGATCTGGGGTTGCGAGGCTTATGTCAAAAAGCTCGCCTCTGGGAAACTAGAGAGCAGATCTGAGAAATGTATCTTTGTCGGTTACCCTAAAGAAACTAAGGGTTATTATTTCTACGATCCCAAAGAGAACAAAGTATTTGTTGCTCGGACGGCTATTTTTCTTGAGAAGGAATTTCTTCTGCAAGAGGCCAGTGGGAGAGAAATAAAGCTGGATGAGAATCCAGAAGAAGGACAAAGTAGTCAAGCACAGTTGGATGAGCCTGAGCCAGTAGATCAGGTTACTGAACAACCTGAGGCTTGTTGGGGTATGCCCTTAAGGCTAATGTTTGAGGTCTTGGGATTCTTTCAGTATCATGTATAAACTCTTATGTTTATAAAGGCAATGGTTGTTATTCAGTTGGTTACATTGTCTGCTGCAATAAGTGTGCTTCTGAATAATGTCTCAAAGCTGTTCAGCTTGGCTGACATGCTGTTTTGTCCTTAGTCGAGATATCTTGGTGAACATGAGACAGCCTTGATATGATTGAGACTAATATGTGTTCTAATCTTATAGGATGCTTCGAGCATGGAATAAGATGTAGACTCATGGGTACATTGGATGTACTGGACAGACCCTACTGGGATATTCAATTGCTTGTCACAATGTGAATAATCCTTGATTGCAACAAGTGGCACATGTCCTCTGACTTGAGATCACTTGTGTTTCTAAATGATGATTGTCATTGTTTTGAGGTAGTTCAATATCATTTGAAACATAATGGTTATAGACTATCTTGGATAATGATCATGAGTCATGTTAGGGCACTAGTGATAGATATAGGATTGCCGTCTCCTTGTTTAAGGAGTGTGATGTTCTGAAGGGGCCCCCCTAAATGAGATGATTGAGAAAGTGTATGGCCATACCCAGGTGACTATGTTCATCTGATCTAATAAGGCTCATCATATTGGAGCTACAGGCTTGACACGCTTGTCCAATAAGAACATCCAGTGGCAAAGGAAACATGTATGCCTGGTGAAGTGGATTCACACTTGTGCTGTGGTTTGGGTGTAGTCTTGGAAGACTCTTTCCTTTATATCGGGAGACAGTGATGTGTTGCTAGATACCCCTCACTGATCGTGATAACGTAAGTTATCGTTACCGACATTTAAAGGAAACCCTCAGGGTCGCACAATTTGATGATATGGCTTACTTAAGTCAGATCGTGTGGACTGAATTGTCAAGGTTCAGTTTAAAGGGATTTAATCTCTGATTGTGAGTGAGATCTGGTCTGATCATGTTTGATTGATTAGGGCTTGAGATCGGTAAGCTTCGATCGAGAGAGTTGATGCTAGATCGGTGAGATCAAGAGCATCAAGAGATGAACGGTTAGATCTGGAACCTTAGGGTTTAATATGATCTAGACCAAGTGGCTTAAGTGATTTGGTCTTTAGACCAAATTGAGTTGAACCGAATGGCTTGAACCGGTTCACATGGTTGAACGAATGGTTCAAAGGCTTGATGCCGTTTTAGGCGGTTTACTTTGAGTAAGCGTATGGTCCATGAACGCATGAAGTGAAGTTTTACTATTTTTGGAAGAAACGTTTCCGAAATAGTTAAGACGCCTCACGTTCGGTTGCACTCAATTCGACTCTTGCTCTTTTGCTTCTTCCTCTCGAGGTCTTTGAAGAGTCCCCTTCGAGGGGGAGCGAAACCCTAATCAGGTGGCGCATAAAACTTTCATAGCGGAATCTAGGGTTTCAAATGATCTTTCGCAAGAACATATGATCAACTTAAATAATGTTTGGATTCATACCATAGCCATTTGCGTTGGATGGCGATTTGGAAGAAGAGAGAGCAACGTTGATCTCCTCCAAAGAGTTCACACACAAGATGAAGATCGCCTACTCCCTTGGCGTTCCTTGTGCTAGCAAGTCTCCAAGGTTTTTCTTGTCGAATGGAAGGGAATGATGGATGAAGACTTTCTTGGCCGAACTCTCTCCTACATTAACCACCTTTTGCAAGAGTGTCTCGTCGAGAGGAAGAGGCAAGAGGAAGACACGAAACCGAAGTGGAGACGTTTTTCCTCAAACGTGGAGACGTTTTTCTATAATGGGAAAAACCGACTTCCAAACATGGAAAGCCCTTAACTCCATGCGTTCATGCGATCCATGTGTTCACTCCAAGTGAACCGATCGCTCCTCTTTGAACCAAGCCATGGTTCAATTGCATTTGGTTTAAAAACCAAATCAAAATCAACCCAAGCCATTAGTCCAGATCAAATTAAACCCTAAGGTTCTAGATCTGACCGTCCATCACTTGATGCACTTGATCTCACCAATCTAGCATCAACACTCTCGATCAAAGCTTACCGATCTCAAGCCCTAATCAATCAAACATGATCAGACCAGATCTCACTTACAATCAGAGTTTAAATCCCTTTAAACTGAACCAAAACAATTCAGTCCACACGATCTAACATGAGTGAGCCATATCATCAAATTGTGCGACCCTGAGGGTTTCCTTTAAATGTCGGTAACGATAACTTACGTTATCACGATCAGTGAGGGGTATCTAGCAACACATCACTGTCTCCCGATATAAAGGAAAGAGTCTTCCAAGACTACACCCAAACCACAGCACAAGTGTGAATCCATTTCACAAGGCATACATGTTTCCTTTGCCACTGGATGTTCTTATTGGACAAGCGTGTCAAGCCTGTAGCTCTAATATGATGAGCATGATTAGATCAGATGAACATAGTCACCTGGGTATGGCCATACACTTTCTCAATCATCTCATCCAGGGGGGCCCCTTTAGAACATCACACTCCAATTAAGGAGACGGCAATCCTATATCTATCACTAGTGTCCTAACCTGACTCATGATCATTATCCAAGATAGTCTTTAACCATTATGTTTCAAATGATATTGAACTACCTCAAAATAATGACAATCATCATTTAGAAACACAAGTGATCTCAAGTCAGAGGACATGTGCCACTTGTAGCAAACAAGGATTATTCACATTGTGACAAGCAACTGAATATCCCAATAGGGTCTGTCCAGTACATCCAATGTACCCATGAGTCTACATCTCATTCCATGCTCGAAGCATCCTATAAGATTAGAACACATGTTAGTCTCAATCATATCAAGGCTGTCTCATGTTCACCAAGATATCTCGACTAAGGACATGTAGCATGTCAGCCTAGCTGAATAGCTTTGAGACATTATTCAGAAGAACACTTATTGCAGCAGACAATGTAACAAACTGAATAACAACCATTTCCTTTATAAACTTAGAGTTTATACATGATACTGTAAGAATCCCAAGGCCTCAAACATTAGCCTTAAGGGCATACCCCAACAATCTCCCACTTGCACTTAATCTAATGGTTGAGAAATCTCAAACCCATATTATTACAGTGCTTCTCATGCTTCTGCTGCGCCAGAGGCTTGGTAAGCGGGTCAGCCAGATTGTCATCTGTATGAACCTTGCAGATTTTGAACTCACCACGATCAATGATCTCCCGGATCAAATGAAACCTTCTCTGTATGTGCTTGGACTTCTGGTGCAACCGTGGTTCCTTTGCCTGTGCGATTGCTCCAGTGTTATCATAGAAGATAACCAAAGGATCTGCACTCGAAGGAACAACACCAAGTTCCTGAACGAACTTGCGAATCCACACTGCCTCCTTAGATGCTTCCGAGGCTGCAACATACTCGGCTTCTGTTATGGAATCAGCAACGATAGACTGTTTGAAACTTTTCCACACCACTGCTCCACCATTCAAGCTAAAAACATAGCCTGATTGCGATCGGAAATCATCCTGGTCAGATTGGAACGAAGCGTCAGTATATCCTTCAATACTGAGTTCTTCCTGACCTCCATATATCAAGAACATATCTTTGGTCCTCCGCAGATATTTTAAAATGTTCTTGACTGCAATCCAGTGTGCCTGACCTGGATTACTTTGGAATCGACTGGTCACGCTTAACCCGTAAGCGACGTCTGGGCGAGTACACAACATCGCATACATAATGGATCCAATAGCCGAAGCATAAGGCCTATTGTCCATATCATCTTTCTCAGTCTGTGTTTGTGGACACTGACTCTTTGAAAGATTCAGACCATGTCTGACTGGAAGATATCCTCTTTTAGAATTCTCTAAATGGAATCTCTCCAGGACCTTATCGATGTAAGTACTCTGGCACAGCCCGAGAAGCCTCTTAGATCTATCCCTGTAGATCTTCACACCTAATACATAGGCTGCTTCTCCTAGATCTTTCATCTGGAAACATTTTCTTAACCATGCTTTAACAGCATGCAGTTCAGGAATATCGTTTCCAATGATTAAGATATCATCGACGTAGAGGACTAGGAATGTAATCACGCTCCCACTAAACCTCTTATATACACACGGGTCATCTTCATTCTTGATGAAACCAAATTCAGAGATTGATTCATCAAAACGAATATTCCAGCTTCTAGATGCTTGCTTTAGTCCATAAATGGACTTCTTTAACTTGCATATTTTATGACGATCTGATGGATTAGTGAAACCTTCAGGTTGTGTCATATACACATCCTCATCCAGTTTTCCATTAAGGAAAGCTGTCTTCACATCCATCTGCCAGATCTCATAATCGTAATATGCTGCTATCGCGAAAAGAATCCGAATAGACTTGAACATGGCTACAGGAGAGAAAGTTTCATCATAATCTATCCCGTAGATTTGTTTGAAACCTTTCGCAACTAGCCTGCCTTTATAGGTAATCACGTTACCATCCATGTCAATCTTCTTCTTGAAGATCCATTTACAGCCAATGGGGATTACTCCCAGAGGCGGATCAACCAAATCCCAGACTTGATTATCTGACATGGAGTCCATCTCGGCTCGCATAGCTTCAAGCCATCTAGCTGAATCCGGTCCACTGACCGCATCCGCATAAGTAAGGGGTTCATCATTATCAATGATGTAGACTCCGTCATAGCGCTCAGGCTGTCGACGGATCCTTCCCGATCTACGCGGTTCCCGTGATATCTGAGCCTCAGGTTGTCTAGTAACCTGTTCAACCGGCTCAAGCTCATCCAACTGTGCTTGACTACTTTGTCCTTCTTCTGGATTCTCATCCAGCTTTATTTCTCTCCCACTGGCCTCTTGCAGAAGGAACTCCTTCTCAAGAAAAATGGCCGTCCGAGCAACAAATACCTTGTTCTCTTTGGGATCGTAGAAATAATAACCCTTAGTTTCCTTAGGGTAACCGACAAAGATGCATTTCTCAGATCTGTTCTCTAGTTTCCCAGAGGCGAGCTTTTTGACATAAGCCTCGCAACCCCAGATCTTGATAAATGTCAAGCTCGGCTGTTTCCCATACCATAATTCATATGGAGTCTTTGAAACTGCCTTGGATGGCACTCGGTTTAGTACCTTTGCAGCTATTTCTAGTGCAAATCCCCAAAAGGAGTAAGGTAGAGTAGCCTGACTCATCATAGAACGAACCATATCGAGTAAGGTTCTGTTCCTCCTCTTGGATACACCATTCCATTGCGGTGTTCCTGGCGGAGTGAGCTGTGAGATAATCCCACACTCCTTCAGATAGTCAGTAAACTCTCGACTTAGGTATTCTCCACCTCGATCAGAACGAAGTGCCTTGATATTTTGGCCTAGCTGATTCTGTACTTCATTTTTGAACTCTTTGAACTTGTCAAAAGATTCACTCTTATGTCTCATCAGATAGACATACCCATATCTACTGAAATCATCAGTAAAGGTAATGAAGTATGAATAGCCACCTCTGGCATGTTTACTAAATGGCCCACACACATCACTGTGTATAAGGTCAAGTAAACCTGAAGCTCTATGACCTTTGTTAGGAAAAGGAGACTTCGTCATTTTACCCAATAAACAAGCTTTGCATGTATCAATCTCCTCATAGGAGAATGATCCCAGCAGTCCATGATCATGCAACCGCTTAATGCGTTTCTTGTTAATGTGGCCTAAACGACTATGCCATAGCAAGGTGCTGTCATCAGCATACTTGGCTTTCTTATTATCAATGTTTTGTATAGAACATTCCATGTCCAACATGAATAACCCGTTGTTAATTGATCCAGTAGCATAAACAATATTATCAAGAGATAAAATACACTTTGAAATATTGCATTCAAAGGAAAATCCTTTCCTGACAAGAGCAGGAATAGAGATAATATTCTTGGTAATGCTAGGTACAAAGTAACAATTTTTTAGTTCCAATACAAGTCCAGATGGTAATGAGATGTAATATTCTCCTACAGCAACAGCAGCAACCCGTGCCCCGTTTCCAACTCGTAGGTCCACCTCATGCTGTCCCACCTGTCTTCTTCTCTTGAGTTCCTGTACATTTGAACAAATGTGAACTCCACATGCGGTGTCCAACACCCATGATATGGAAGAAGAAGATATCATGACTTCAGTCACAAAAATACCTGAGCCAGAAGCGATGCTTCCCTTCTTGTCTCCTTGGAGCGCTTTACAGTCCTTTTTCCAGTGACCCAGCTGGCCACAATGGAAACACCTGTATTCCTTCGACCGCTTGACCTTCTGTTTCAGAGCCTTATTGTAGTTCTTGACAGGGGCTTTGCCCTTCTTCCCCTTCTTTTTGTTCCTGGAAGGGAACATCAAGGCAGAGGTTGAAGGCTTTCCCTTCAGAGTCTCCTCCGTAGTCAAGAGCATATTCAGCAACTCTGCCGGAGTACAGTCAATCTTGTTCATATTAAAGTTAATAATGAACGGATCGAAAGAGGCCGGGAGAGACTGCAGAATAATGTCTACAGCAAGCTCCTGATTGATGGTATGCCCCAGTTTCTCTAGAGCCTCTTTGTGCCCAATCATCTTGAGCACATGAGCTCCCACTGGACTCCCTTCAGCCAGTTTGCTCTGAAAGAAAAGCTTGGTCAAATTATAGCGTTCAGTCCTCGCCTGTGCAGCATATAGCATCTTGAGGTTTGCTATGATTTCCATAGCAGACATATCCTCATGCTGACGCTGCAGCGGTGGCGTCATAGACGCTAGCATCAGGCAAGCGACATCAATGCTATCATTGACATGCTTTTCATAGGCATCGCGAACCGCCCTTGCGGCGTTCGCAGCGGGTTGAGGCGGTATAGCCGTCTCGAGGACATACAGTTTCCTCTCAGCCTTAAGAACAATCTTAAGGTGTCCGTACCAGTCTGAGAAGTTTGGCCCAGCAAACTTCTCCCTTTCCAGTAGGGATCGCACATTGAAGTTCATGGTGTTCGTTGCTGCAGGAATCTACAACAATGCAAGAACAGCAAGGTCAGTATCAATGTTTAGAATCAATCCAGGACTTAAGAAAGATTCTTTTCTCACTATTTTATCTGACTGAAAAATCCATTAAACAGACCGAAAGAGTAACACTCTTTTAGTGAGATGGGATCCAGATTTCATACTTGGTCTCCGCGTCCCGCTCAGGCGAGATAAGATGCACAGAGAGTACAAGCACTAATTTTTGGTAGGCAGTCCCTGCCAATCGCCAACCCGTGCGATTCCCCTTCATCCGGGCAATCCAGCCGACTGTGCCAACTGAGTTGGTACAACACAGTCTCTGATCCCATAGATGGCTGCCTCCATATAGCTAACATATGCCCCATATGTAGCCTACATGGTCAAGCTGACCTGACCTACTCCCTGGACCACCACGTACTATGCTGAGCAACGAGAAGCGATAAATCCCTTCTCTATAACACGCAGGTGAAATCACACACCGTCTGAAGATAGATGGACGTGCCCACTGAGTGGGTACAACACGGCTCCAACGATAGTCAGAACAGTGAGGTTTCGCGTCAGAAGGCTTTCGAGCTTGATATTTTAGCGTTGGATTTTAACGGTCTTTTATCTTCTTAACTATCATGCAACCCTATGGTGATAGCAGAAGATAAATAAATCATGCAATTCTAATTATTTAAACAATAAAAGAAAGCATGATGATCTTATGTGGTAAAAGCCCATTAACCCTAAGTAAGACCTTAATTTTATCTTAAGTCTTCACTTGAGCTCTCCATGGGTCTTTTGCATCTCATCTGGCCCAGACCAGGGCCCAAGCGTCCTCTGCAGCACAGGTGCGCCCACCAGGTAGATGCGCCTGTCATAGGGTCGAACCCTAGACCTCCCACCTGGTCAAGCCACTGCTGCATGCGCCTCTGCCAAGTGTGCTTTGTGCTCTTGTCTGATTAAATTATAATTTAATCTATCTAGACAAGATTGACTCGCAGGTCAATTACAGTTTATAAATTAAATAATATGTGATGCACAGATCACAATTAAAAATTAATTTACAATTTAACTCCAGGCTCGCAGGCCCCAGCACAGCACACATCAAATTGGGCATCCCATATAAGATTAAATAAACAAGCATCATGGCATCAATCAACATGTGATCCATAGACAAAATAAAATTTTCAAAATCCCATTGAAATCCATTTTATTTTTCTTATGTGCCCTACTACCTTACAATGGTCCATTAATAGGGATCCACTCATCATATCTAGTCAGATCCACTGCCCTTGCATGCACCAAGTCCTAACTGACTTGAGTTGACCCAATGGTCAACCATGCATGCGCAAAGGGCTGAACCACCTTCATGAGTTTTGGCAAGCGGGTGTGACCCCGGGCCTAACTCATGCGTGTTCACTGGTTGTCTCAACCAGACCTCGCTACATGCCCTTGATGCAGTCGACCCATAGCCACCTCATGCTTGCGCATAGGTGCCATCTGGTCGACCCATCTAGGCTGTCAGATGGTCTGATCAGACTGGTTGGATCTTACCTAGAGGATGATTTCAACCCTATCAACCCGTCTAAGGGTTTAACGCAGGCGCTTAGATCTAATGATGGGCACGCATGTGTTCAAGTTTTAAGAAAAACTACAACATTACAAGCGCAACTATGTGAGCATCATACATGCGCTAACATGAGTTAATCTCATACATGCGCCACAAGGTAAAATACATTCATCTATTATTTTTCGCAAGATGAGAAGTATTAGATCTAAACATAAACGCATACATGGATCACCTTAAGCAATCATATGAATCAAACGATAACCATCCTCTGATACCAATTGAAGAGTCCCCTTCGAGGGGGAGCGAAACCCTAATCAGGTGGCGCATAAAACTTTCATAGCGGAATCTAGGGTTTCAAATGATCTTTCGCAAGAACATATGATCAACTTAAATAATGTTTGGATTCATACCATAGCCATTTGCGTTGGATGGCGATTTGGAAGAAGAGAGAGCAACGTTGATCTCCTCCAAAGAGTTCACACACAAGATGAAGATCGCCTACTCCCTTGGCGTTCCTTGTGCTAGCAAGTCTCCAAGGTTTTTCTTGTCGAATGGAAGGGAATGATGGATGAAGACTTTCTTGGCCGAACTCTCTCCTACATTAACCACCTTTTGCAAGAGTGTCTCGTCGAGAGGAAGAGGCAAGAGGAAGACACGAAACCGAAGTGGAGACGTTTTTCCTCAAACGTGGAGACGTTTTTCTATAATGGGAAAAACCGACTTCCAAACATGGAAAGCCCTTAACTCCATGCGTTCATGCGATCTATGTGTTCACTCCAAGTGAACCGATCGCTCCTCTTTGAACCAAGCCATGGTTCAATTGCATTTGGTTTAAAAACCAAATCAAAATCAACCCAAGCCATTAGTCCAGATCAAATTAAACCCTAAGGTTCTAGATCTGACCGTTCATCACTTGATGCACTTGATCTCACCAATCTAGCATCAACACTCTCGATCAAAGCTTACCGATCTCAAGCCCTAATCAATCAAACATGATCAGACCAGATCTCACTTACAATCAGAGTTTAAATCCCTTTAAACTGAACCAAAACAATTCAGTCCACACGATCTAACATGAGTGAGCCATATCATCAAATTGTGCGACCCTGAGGGTTTCCTTTAAATGTCGGTAACGATAACTTACGTTATCACGATCAGTGAGGGGTATCTAGCAACACATCACTGTCTCCCGATATAAAGGAAAGAGTCTTCCAAGACTACACCCAAACCACAGCACAAGTGTGAATCCATTTCACAAGGCATACATGTTTCCTTTGCCACTGGATGTTCTTATTGGACAAGCGTGTCAAGCCTGTAGCTCCAATATGATGAGCATGATTAGATCAGATGAACATAGTCACCTGGGTATGGCCATACACTTTCTCAATCATCTCATCCAGGGGGCCCCTTTAGAACATCACACTCCAATTAAGGAGACGGCAATCCTATATCTATCACTAGTGTCCTAACCTGACTCATGATCATTATCCAAGATAGTCTATAACCATTATGTTTCAAATGATATTGAACTACCTCAAAATAATGACAATCATCATTTAGAAACACAAGTGATCTCAAGTCAGAGGACATGTGCCACTTGTAGAAAACAAGGATTATTCACATTGTGACAAGCAACTGAATATCCCAATAGGGTCTGTCCAGTACATCCAATGTACCCATGAGTCTACATCTCATTCCATGCTCGAAGCATCCTATAAGATTAGAACACATATTAGTCTCAATCATATCAAGGCTGTCTCATGTTCACCAAGATATCTCGACTAAGGACATGTAGCATGTCAGCCTAGCTGAACAGCTTTGAGACATTATTCAGAAGAACACTTATTGCAGCAGACAATGTAACAAACTGAATAACAACCATTGCCTTTATAAACTTAGAGTTTACGCATGATACTGTAAGAATCCCAAGGCCTCAAACATTAGCCTTAAGGGCATACCCCAACAGTCTTCTCGTGTGGAAAAGAGCGTGGACAACAAGAAAGGACTCGAGCCAAACTAGAGACATCATCTCTTCTCCCTCAAGCGATCAGGATTCTTGGAGCCTTGCTAGCACAAGGAGTGACAAGGAGTAGGCTAAGTCTCATCTTGTGTGCGCACACTTTGGAGGAGAACCTTATCGATCTCTTCTTCCTAGACGCCATCCAAGCAATGGCTTTGGTAAGAATCGATTTCTTGATTCTTGTTTGCAATCGCATATAAAGTTGATCATATAATATGCAAAGATCCTAGAAACCCCCTTCCGCTGCATGAAAAACCTCCATATGCGCCTATCTAGGGTTTCGCTCCCCTTGTTTAGGGGACCTTCAATTGGTATCAGAGCATGCGGTTTTATGTATGTTCATTTGATTGCTTATATGTGATCCTTGTTTGCGCTTGCTAAGAGTAGATCTAATCACATGCCGAAAACAAAACTACATGCTAGTATGTTTATATTTGCGCATGTATGTTGCATGGTGGCGCTTGGATGTTGTTTTTATCAAAAACTTGTTATATCTTGCGCGCATCCTCATTAGATCTAAGGTGTGCCTACCATAAACCCTTAGACGGGTTGGTAGGGTTGATATCATCCTCTAGGTAAGATCCATATAGTCTGATCAGACCATCTGACAGCCTAGATGGGTCGACCAGATGGCACCTATGCGCAAGCATTAGGTGGCAATAGGTCGACTGCATCAAGGGCGTGTAGCGAGGTCTGGTTGAGACAACCAGTGTGAAAGTCCCCACAAGGGGGTGAAACCCTAAAGCATTGGCGCATATGGAAGATGCAAGCAGCGGAAAGGGGGTTTCTAGATCTTGCATGCTATATGATTAACAAAAGGAACCCGATTGCATATAGAGAAGGATCATACCATAGCCATTTCTAGATGGCGCCTTGGAAGCAAAGATCAAACTAGATCTTCTCCAGAGGTGACGCACACAATTGATGTCGCCTACTCCTCCTTGCGATCCTTGTGCTAGCAAGGTCCAAAGATGTCTTGATCGAGTGAAGGGAAAAGAAAGAACTTCTTGGCTTGGCAATTTTTCCTTGTCGTCTCTTACTCTCGTTCACGCGAGAATGCCTCAAGAGCCAAAAACAAGTTGGCGACAAAGCGTGAAGGCGTGAAGAGGGAGAACGTGAAAACGTGGTCACGTTGAGAAGTGCTATCCAAAAATAGCATATAACTTCTCCACATGCGATCTTGGGTTTACCCCAATCGCAAACTCCACTTCACCCTTGAACCATGCGCTCATTCATGAGCCGGTTCACTTGAATTTGGTTCAATAACCAAATAAACCAAGTCATAAGTCCAGATCACATTAAAACCCTAAGGTATTTGATCTGACCGTTCATCTCCTTGATGCTCCTGATCTCACCGATCTAGCATCCAATCTCTCAATCGAAGCTTACCGATCTTAAGCCCTAATCAATCAAACATGATCAGACCAGATCTCACTTACAATCAGAGATTAAATCCCTTTAAACTGAACCTGAACAATTCAGTCCACACGATCTGACTCAAGTAAGCCATATCATCAAATTGTGCGACCCTGAGGGTTTCCTTTAAATGTCGGTAACGATAACTCACGTCATCACGATCAGTGAGGGGTATCTAGCAACACATCACTGTCTCCCGATATAAAGAAAAGAGTCTTCCAAGACTACACCCAAACACAGCACAAGTGTGAATCAACTCACTAGGCATGCATATTTCCTTTACCACTGGATGTTCTTATTGGACAAGCGTGTCAAGCTTGTAGCTCCAATATGATGAGCATGATTAGATCAGATGAACATAGTCACCTGGGTATGGCCATACACTATTCTCAATCATCTCATTCAGGGGGCCCCTTTAGAACATCACACTCCTTAAACAAGGAGACGGCAATCCTTTGTCTATCACTAGTGCCCTAACCTGATTCAAGCTCACCATCCAAGATAGTCTATAATCATTATGTTTCAAATGATATTGAACTACCTCAAAACAATGACAATCATCATTTAGAAACACAAGTGATCTCAAGTCAGAGGAAATGTGCCACTTGTCGCAATCAAGGAATATTCACATTGTGACAAGCAATTGAATATCCTAGTAGGGTCTGTCCAGTACATCCAATGTACCCATGAGTCTACATCTTATTCCATGCTCGAAGCATCCTATAAGATTAGAACACATATTAGTCTCAATCATATCAAGGCTGTCTCATGTTCACCAAGATATCTCGACTAAGGACTTTACAGCATGTCAGCCCAGCTGAACAGCTTTGAGACATTATTCAGAAGTACAATTATTGCAGCACATAACGTAACAAACTGAATAACAACCATGCCTTTATAAACATAAGAGTTTATTACATGATACTGTTACAATCCCAAGGCCTCAAACATTAGCCTTAAGGGCATACCCCAACATAGTGAACACTCTTGAGTTAGGCCCGAGGTCACACCCGCTTGCCAGAACTCATGGTGGTTGTTCAGCCCTTGGCGCATGCATGGTTGACCATTAGGTCAACTCAAGTCAGTTAGGACTTGGTGCATGCAAGGGCAGTGGATCTGACTAGACATGATGAGTGGATCCCTATCAATGGACCGTTGTAAGGTTGTAGGGCCCATAAGAAAATTAAAATTGATCACAATGGGTTTTCGAAAATTTTTATTTTCTTATTATTGGATCACATAATGATTGCATATCATGATGAGTGTCTATTTCATCTTATGTGGGTTGCCCTTTTAATGTGTGCTGTGCTGGGGCCTGCGAGCCTGGATTAAAATTGTAAATTAATTTTTTGTGATCTGCGCATCACATGTTATTTAATTTATAAAGTGTAATTGACCTGCGAGTCAATCTTGTCTAGATAGATTAAATTATAATTTTAATCAGACAAGAGCACAGAGCACACATGGCATTGGCGCATGCAGTAGAGGCTTGACCAGGTGGGAGGTCTAGGGTTCGACCCTATGACAGGCGCATTTACCTGGTGGGCGCACCTGAGCTGCATTGGGCGCTAGGGCCCTGGGTTGGGCCAGATGAGATGCAAAAGACCCATGGAGAGCTCAAGTGAAGACTTAAGTTAATTTAAGGTCTTACTTAGGGTTAATGGGCTTTTACCACATAAGATCATCATGCTTTCTTTTATTGTTTAAATAATTAGACTTGCATGATTTATTTATCTTCTGCTATCACCATAGGGTTTGCATGATAGTTAAGAAGATAAAAGACCGTTAAAATCCAACGCTAAAATATCAAGCTCGATAGCCTTCTAACGCGAAACCTCACTGTTCTGACTATCGTTGGAGCCGTGTTGTACCCACTCAGTGGGCACGTCCATCTATCTTCAAACGGTGTGTGATTACACCTGCGTGTTACAGGGAAGGGATTTATCGCTTCTCGTTGCTCAGCATAGCATGTGGTGGTCCAGGGAGTAGGCCAGGTCAGCTTGACCATGTAGGCTACATATGTGGCGCATATGTTAGCTATATGGAGGCAGCCATATGTGGGGTCAGAGATTGTGTTGTACCAACTCAGTTGGCACAGTCGGCTGGATTGCCCAGATGAAGGGGAATCGCACGGGTTGGCGATTGGCAGGGACTGCCTACCAGAAATTAGTGCTTGTACTCTCTGTGCAACTTATCTCGCCTGAGCGGGACGCGGAGACCAAGTATGAAATCTGGATCCCATCTCACTAAAAGAGTGTTACTCTTTCGGACTGTTTTATGGATTTTTCAGTCAGATAAAATAGTGAGAAAAGAATCATTCTTAAGTCCTGGATTGATTCTAACATTGATACTGACCTTGTTGTTCTTGCATTGTTGTAGATTCCTGCAGCAACGAACACCATGAGCTTCAATGTGCGATCCCTACTGGAAAGGGAGAAGTTTGCTGGTCCAAACTTCTCAGACTGGTATGGACACCTTAAGATTGTTCTTAAGGCTGAGAGGAAACTGTATGTCCTCGAGACGGCTGTAACATACTCGGCTTCTGTTGTGGAATCAGCAACAGTTGACTGTTTGAAACTTTTCCACACCACTGCTCCTCCATTCAAGCTAAATACATAGCCTGATTGCGATCGGAAATCATCCTGGTTAGACTGGAACGAAGCGTCAGTATATCCTTCAATACTGAGTTCTTCCTGACCACCATATATCAAGAACATATCTTTGGTCCTCCGCAGATATTTTAAGATGTTCTTGACTGCAATCCAGTGCGCCATACCTGGATTACTTTGGAACCGACTGGTCACGCTTAACCCGTAAGCAACGTCTGGGCGAGTACACAACATCGCATACATAATGGATCCAATAGCCGAAGCATAAGGCGTATTGTCCATTTCATCTTTCTCAGTCTGTGTTTGTGGACACTGACTCTTCGAAAGATTCAGACCATGTCTGACTGGAAAATATCCTCTTTTAGAATTCTCTAAATGAAATCTTTCCAGGACTTTATCGATGTAAGTACTCTGGCACAGCCCGAGAAGCCTCTTAGATCTATCCCTGTAGATCTTCACACCTAATACATAGGCTGCTTCTCCTAAATCTTTCATTTGGAAACATTTCCTTAACCATGCCTTAACAGCATGCATTTCAGGAATGTCATTTCCAATGATCAAGATATCATCGACGTAGAGGACTAGGAAAGTAATTACGCTCCCACTAAACCTCTTATATACACACGGGTCATCCTCGTTCTTGATGAAACCAAACTCAGAGATTGATTCATCAAAACGAATATTCCAGCTTCTAGATGCTTGTTTAAGTCCATAAATAGACTTCTTTAACTTGCATATCTTATGACGATCTGATGGATTAGTGAAACCTTCTGGTTGTGTCATATACACATCCTCATCCAGATTTCCATTAAGGAAAGCTGTCTTCACATCCATTTGCCAAATCTCATAATCATAATATGCAGCTGTCGCGAAAAGAATCCGAATAGACTTAAACATAGCTACAGGTGAGAAAGTTTCATCATAATCTATCCCGTAGATTTGTTTGAAACCTTTCGCAACTAGCCTGCCTTTATAGGTAACCACGTTACCATCCATGTCAATCTTCTTCTTGAAGATCCATTTACAGCCTATAGGGATTACTCCCGGAGGCGGATCAACCAAATCCCAGACTTGGTTATCTGACATAGAGTCCATCTCGGCGCGCATAGCTTCAAGCCATCTCGCTGACTCCGGTCCACTGACCGCATCCGCATAAGTGAGGGGTTCATCATTATCAATGATGTAGACTCCGTCATAGCGCTCAGGCTGTCGACGAATCCTTCCCGATCTTCGCGGTTCCCGTGATATCTGAGCCTCAGGTTGTTCAATAACCTGATCTACCGGCTCAGGCTCATCCAACTGTGCTTGACTACTTTGTCCTTCTTCTGGAATCTCATCCAGCATTATTTCTCTCCCACTGGCCTCTTGCAGAAGAAACTCCTTCTCAAGAAATATGGCCATCCGAGCAACAAATACCTTGTTCTCTTTGGGATCGAAGAAATAATAACCCTTAGTTTCCTTAGGGTAACCGACAAAGATACATTTGTCAGATCTGCTCTCTAGTTTCCCAGAGGCGAGCTTTTTGACATAAGCCTCGCAGCCCCAGATCCTGATAAATGTCAAGCTCGGCTGTTTCCCATACCATAACTCATATGGCGTCTTTGAAACTGCCTTGGATGGCACTCGGTTTAGTACCTTTGCAGCTGTCTCCAGTGCAAAACCCCAAAAGGAGTAAGGTAGAGTAGCCTGACTCATCATAGAACGAACCATATCAAGTAACGTTCTATTTCTCCTCTCGGACACACCATTCCATTGCGGTGTTCCTGGCGGAGTGAGCTGTGAGATAATCCCACACTCCTTCAGATAGTCAGTAAACTCTCGACTTAGGTATTCTCCACCTCGATCAGAACGAAGTGCCTTGATATTTCGTCCAAGCTGATTCTGTACTTCATTCTTGAACTCTTTGAACTTGTCAAAAGATTCACTTTTATGTCTCATCAGATAGACATACCCATACCTACTGAAATCATCAGTAAAGGTAATGAAGTACTGATAGCCACCTCTGGCATGTTTACTAAATGGCCCACACACATCACTGTGTATAAGGTCAAGTAAACCTGAAGCCCTTTGACCTTTGTTAAGAAAAGGTGACTTCGTCATTTTACCCATTAAACAAGCCTTGCATGTATCAATCTCCCTGTAGGAGAATGATCCCAGCAGTCCATGATCATGCAACCGCTTAATGCGTTTCTCGTTAATATGGCCTAAACGACTATGCCATAGCAAGGTGCTGTCATCAGCATACTTGGCTTTCTTAATATCAATTTGCTGTATAGAACTTTCCATGTCCAACATGAATAACCCATTGTTAATTGAACCAGTGGCATAAACAATATTATCAAAAGATAAAACACACTTTGAAATATTGCATTCAAAGGAAAATCCTTTCCTGACAAGAGCAGGAATGGAGATAATATTCTTAGTAATGCTGGGAACAAAGTAACAACTGTTTAGTTCTAATACAAGCCCAGATGGCAAAGAGATGAAATAGTCTCCTACAGCAACAGCAGCAACCCGTGCCCCGTTTCCAACTCGTAGGTCCACCTCATGCTGTCCCACCTGTCTTCTTCTCTTGAGTTCCTGTACATTTGAACAAATGTGAACTCCACATGCAGTGTCCAACACCCATGATATAGAAGAAGATGAAACCATGACTTCCGTCACGTATATACCTGAGCCAGAAGCAAGGCTTCCCCTCTTGTCTCCTTGGAGTGCTTTACAGTCCTTTTTCCAGTGACCCAGCTGGCCACAGTGGAAACATCTGTATTCCTTGGACCGCTTAACCTTCTGCTTCAGAGCCTTGCTGTAATTCTTGACAGGGGCCTTGCCCTTCTTCCCCTTCTTCTTGTTCCTAGAGGGAACCATCAAGACAGAGGTTGAAGGCTTACCCTTCAGAGTTTCCTCAGTAGTCAAGAGCATATTCAGCAGCTCTGCCGGAGTACAATCGATTTTGTTCATATTAAAGTTAATAATGAACGCATCGAAAGAAGGCGGAAGAGACTGCAGAATAATGTCTACAGCAAGCTCCTGGTTGATGGTATGCCCCAGTTTTTCTAGAGCCTCCTTGTGCCCAATCATCTTGAGCACATGAGCTCCCACTGGGCTCCCTTCAGCCAGTTTGCTCTGAAAGAACAGCTTTGTCAGATTATAGCGTTTTGTCCTCTCCTGTGCAGCATACAGCATCTTGAGGTTTGCTATCATGTCTATAGCAGACATATCCTCATGCTGACGCTGCAGCGGTGGCGTCATAGACGCTAGCATCAGGCAAGCGACATCAATGCTATCACTGACGTGCTTTTCATAGGCTTCCCGAACCGCCCTTGCGGCGTTCGGAGCGGGGTGAGGCGGTATCGCCGTCTCGAGGACATACAGTTTCCTCTCTGCCTTAAGAACGATCTTAAGGTGTCCAAACCAGTCTGAGAAGTTTGGCCCAGCAAACTTCTCTCTTTCCAGTAGGGATCGCACATTGAAGCTCATGGTATTCGTTGCTGCAGGTATCTACAACAATGCAAGAACAACAAGGTCAGTATCAATGTAAAGAATCAATTCAGGACTTAAGAATGATTCTTTTTCTCACTATTTTATCTGGCTGAAAAATCCAGCAAAACAGCCCGAAAGAGTAGAACTCTTTTAGTGAGATGGGATCCAGATTTCATACTTGGTCTCCGCGTCCCGCTCAGGCGAGATAAGATGCACAGAGAGTACAAGCACTAATCTCTGGTAGGCTGCCCTAGCCAATCGCCAACCCGTGCGATTCCCCTTCATCTGGGCAATCCAGCAGACTGTGCCAACTGAGTTGGTACAACACAATCTCTGACCCCACAGATGGCTGCCTCCATGCGCTACCATATGCGCCACATATGTAGCCTACACGGTCAAGCTGACCCGACCTACTCCCTGGACCACCACGTGCTATGCTGAGCAACGAGAAGCGATAAATCCCTTCTCTGTAACACGCAGGTGTAATCCCGCACCGTCTGAAGATAGATGGACGTGCCCACTGAGTGGGTACAACACGGCTCCAACGATAATCAGAACAGTGAGGTTTCGCGTCAGAAGGCTTACGAGCTTGATATTTAGCGTTGGATTTTAACGGTCTTATATCTTCTTCACTATCATGCAATTCCTATGGTGATAGCAGAAGATAAATAAATCATGCTGTTCTACTTATTTAAACAATAAAAGAAAGCATGGATCTTATGTGGTAAAAGCCCATAGCCCTAGTAAGACCTTAATTAACTTAAGTCTTCACTTGCTTTTTCTTCATGGGACTTTAGCTGCTCATCTGGCCCAACCCAGGGCCCAAGCGCCAATTGCAGCTCAGGTGCGCCCACCAGGGAAAATGCGCCTGGTCCCAGAGTCGAACCCTGGACCTCCCACCTGGTCAAGCCACTGCTGCATGCGCCTCTGCCAAGTGTGCTCTGTGCTCTTGTCTGATTAATTTACAAATTAATCTATCTAGACAAGATTGACACGCAGGTCAATTACATTTTTATAAATTAAATAAATGTGATGCGCAGATCACAATTAAAAATTAATTTACAAAATTAAAGTCCAGGCACGCAGGCCCCAGCACAGCACACATTTAATATGGGCAGCCCACATAAGAATAAATAAACAAACATAGGCATCAATCAACATGTGATCCAATCAAGAAAATTAAATTTTTTGAAAAACCCCATAGGCATCAATTTTAATTTCCTTATGTGCCCTACATCCTTACAACGGTCCATTACTAGGGATCCACTCATCCAACCTAGTCAGATCCACTGCCCTTGCATGCACCAAGTCCTAACTGACTTGAGTCGACCAAAAGGTCAACCATGCATGCGCCAGGGCTGAACAACCACAATGAGGTCTGGCAAACGGGTGTGACCCCGGGCCTAACTCATGTGCGTTCATAGGTTGTCTCAATCAGACATCGCTACACGCCTATCTGTAGTCGACCTATAGCCACCAGGTGCTTGCGCACAGGTGCTATCTGGTCAACCCATCAAGGCTGTCAGATGGTCTGATCAGACTGTCTGGATCTAACCTAGGGGATGACTTCAACCCTAGTAACCCATCTAAGGGTTTACAGTAAGGCCTTAGATCTAGTGTGAGTCGCGCAAGTATTT
This sequence comes from Costus lasius, assembly GCA_027563935.2. Taxonomy (NCBI): domain Eukaryota; kingdom Viridiplantae; phylum Streptophyta; class Magnoliopsida; order Zingiberales; family Costaceae; genus Costus; species Costus lasius. The sequence continues at coordinate 24,870,092 of CM050452.1, forward strand.
AAGTTTTTAAGAAAACCAACAACATACAAGCGCCAACTGAAGGTAACCTCATACATGCGCTATAAACAAAATACAAGTTTCGCCTATGATAACTTAACATGTATTTTCGCATGTAATACAGATCTAAGCATTGTTCGCAAACAAGGATCACAAAATGGCTTGCAATCATAAAACATGCATGAAACCTAGCCTCTGATACCAATTGAAAGTCCCCACAAGGGGGTGAAACCCTAAAGCATTGGCGCATATGGAAGATGCAAGCAGCGGAAAGGGGGTTTCTAGATCTTGCATGCTATATGATTAACAAAAGGAACCCGATTGCATATAGAGAAGGATCATACCATAGCCATTTCTAGATGGCGCCTTGGAAGCAAAGATCAAACTAGATCTTCTCCAGAGGTGACGCACACAATTGATGTCGCCTACTCCTCCTTGCGATCCTTGTGCTAGCAAGGTCCAAAGATGTCTTGATCGAGTGAAGGGAAAAGAAAGAACTTCTTGGCTTGGCAATTTTTCCTTGTCGTCTCTTACTCTCGTTCACGCGAGAATGCCTCAAGAGCCAAAAACAAGTTGGCGACAAAGCGTGAAGGCGTGAAGAGGGAGAACGTGAAAACGTGGTCACGTTGAGAAGTGCTATCCAAAAATAGCATATAACTTCTCCACATGCGATCTTGGGTTTACCCCAATCGCAAACTCCACTTCACCCTTGAACCATGCGCTCATTCATGAGCCGGTTCACTTGAATTTGGTTCAATAACCAAATAAACCAAGTCATAAGTCCAGATCACATTAAAACCCTAAGGTATTTGATCTGACCGTTCATCTCCTTGATGCTCCTGATCTCACCGATCTAGCATCCAATCTCTCAATCGAAGCTTACCGATCTTAAGCCCTAATCAATCAAACATGATCAGACCAGATCTCACTTACAATCAGAGATTAAATCCCTTTAAACTGAACCTGAACAATTCAGTCCACACGATCTGACTCAAGTAAGCCATATCATCAAATTGTGCGACCCTGAGGGTTTCCTTTAAATGTCGGTAACGATAACTCACGTCATCACGATCAGTGAGGGGTATCTAGCAACACATCACTGTCTCCCGATATAAAGAAAAGAGTCTTCCAAGACTACACCCAAACACAGCACAAGTGTGAATCAACTCACTAGGCATGCATATTTCCTTTACCACTGGATGTTCTTATTGGACAAGCGTGTCAAGCTTGTAGCTCCAATATGATGAGCATGATTAGATCAGATGAACATAGTCACCTGGGTATGGCCATACACTATTCTCAATCATCTCATTCAGGGGGCCCCTTTAGAACATCACACTCCTTAAACAAGGAGACGGCAATCCTTTGTCTATCACTAGTGCCCTAACCTGATTCAAGCTCACCATCCAAGATAGTCTATAATCATTATGTTTCAAATGATATTGAACTACCTCAAAACAATGACAATCATCATTTAGAAACACAAGTGATCTCAAGTCAGAGGAAATGTGCCACTTGTCGCAATCAAGGAATATTCACATTGTGACAAGCAATTGAATATCCTAGTAGGGTCTGTCCAGTACATCCAATGTACCCATGAGTCTACATCTTATTCCATGCTCGAAGCATCCTATAAGATTAGAACACATATTAGTCTCAATCATATCAAGGCTGTCTCATGTTCACCAAGATATCTCGACTAAGGACTTTACAGCATGTCAGCCCAGCTGAACAGCTTTGAGACATTATTCAGAAGTACAATTATTGCAGCACATAACGTAACAAACTGAATAACAACCATGCCTTTATAAACATAAGAGTTTATTACATGATACTGTTACAATCCCAAGGCCTCAAACATTAGCCTTAAGGGCATACCCCAACATAGTGAACACTCTTGAGTTAGGCCCGAGGTCACACCCGCTTGCCAGAACTCATGGTGGTTGTTCAGCCCTTGGCGCATGCATGGTTGACCATTAGGTCAACTCAAGTCAGTTAGGACTTGGTGCATGCAAGGGCAGTGGATCTGACTAGACATGATGAGTGGATCCCTATCAATGGACCGTTGTAAGGTTGTAGGGCCCATAAGAAAATTAAAATTGATCACAATGGGTTTTCGAAAATTTTTATTTTCTTATTATTGGATCACATAATGATTGCATATCATGATGAGTGTCTATTTCATCTTATGTGGGTTGCCCTTTTAATGTGTGCTGTGCTGGGGCCTGCGAGCCTGGATTAAAATTGTAAATTAATTTTTTGTGATCTGCGCATCACATGTTATTTAATTTATAAAGTGTAATTGACCTGCGAGTCAATCTTGTCTAGATAGATTAAATTATAATTTTAATCAGACAAGAGCACAGAGCACACATGGCATTGGCGCATGCAGTAGAGGCTTGACCAGGTGGGAGGTCTAGGGTTCGACCCTATGACAGGCGCATTTACCTGGTGGGCGCACCTGAGCTGCATTGGGCGCTAGGGCCCTGGGTTGGGCCAGATGAGATGCAAAAGACCCATGGAGAGCTCAAGTGAAGACTTAAGTTAATTTAAGGTCTTACTTAGGGTTAATGGGCTTTTACCACATAAGATCATCATGCTTTCTTTTATTGTTTAAATAATTAGACTTGCATGATTTATTTATCTTCTGCTATCACCATAGGGTTTGCATGATAGTTAAGAAGATAAAAGACCGTTAAAATCCAACGCTAAAATATCAAGCTCGATAGCCTTCTAACGCGAAACCTCACTGTTCTGACTATCGTTGGAGCCGTGTTGTACCCACTCAGTGGGCACGTCCATCTATCTTCAAACGGTGTGTGATTACACCTGCGTGTTACAGGGAAGGGATTTATCGCTTCTCGTTGCTCAGCATAGCATGTGGTGGTCCAGGGAGTAGGCCAGGTCAGCTTGACCATGTAGGCTACATATGTGGCGCATATGTTAGCTATATGGAGGCAGCCATATGTGGGGTCAGAGATTGTGTTGTACCAACTCAGTTGGCACAGTCGGCTGGATTGCCCAGATGAAGGGGAATCGCACGGGTTGGCGATTGGCAGGGACTGCCTACCAGAAATTAGTGCTTGTACTCTCTGTGCAACTTATCTCGCCTGAGCGGGACGCGGAGACCAAGTATGAAATCTGGATCCCATCTCACTAAAAGAGTGTTACTCTTTCGGACTGTTTTATGGATTTTTCAGTCAGATAAAATAGTGAGAAAAGAATCATTCTTAAGTCCTGGATTGATTCTAACATTGATACTGACCTTGTTGTTCTTGCATTGTTGTAGATTCCTGCAGCAACGAACACCATGAGCTTCAATGTGCGATCCCTACTGGAAAGGGAGAAGTTTGCTGGTCCAAACTTCTCAGACTGGTATGGACACCTTAAGATTGTTCTTAAGGCTGAGAGGAAACTGTATGTCCTCGAGACGGCTGTACCGCCTCAACCCGCTCTGAACGCCGCAAGGGCGGTTCGGGAAGCCTATGAAAAGCATGTCAATGATAGCATTGATGTCGCTTGCCTGATGCTAGCGTCTATGACGCCACAGCTGCAGCATCAGCATGAGGATATGTCTGCTATAGAAATGATAGCAAACCTCAAGATGTTGTATGCTGCACAGGCGAGGACTGAGCACTATAATTTGACCAAGCTTTTCTTTCAGAGCAAACTGGCTGAAGGGAGTCCAGTGGGAGCTCATGTGCTCAAGATGATTGGGCACAAAGAGGCTCTAGAGAAACTGGGACATACCATCAATCAGGAGCTTGCTGTAGACATTATTCTGCAGTCCCTCCCGGCCTCTTTCAATCCGTTCATTATTAATTTTAATATGAACAAGATCGACTGTACTCCGGCAGAGTTGCTGAATATGCTCTTGACTACAGAGGAAACTCTAAAGGGAAAGCCTTCAACCTCTGTCTTGATGTTTCCTTCCAGGAACAAGAAGAAGGGGAAGAAGGGCAAAGCCCCTGTCAAGAGTTACAACAAGGCTCTGAAACAAAAGGTTAAGCGGTCGAAGGAATACAGATGTTTCCACTGTGGCCAGCTGGGTCACTGGAAAAAGGACTGTAAAGCGCTCCAAGGAGACAAGAAGGGAAGCATTGCTTCTGGCTCAGGTATTTTTGTGACTGAGGTCATGATATCTTCTTCTTCTATTTCATGGGTGTTGGACACTGCATGTGGAGTTCACATTTGTTCAAATGTACAGGAACTCAAGAGAAGAAGACAGGTGGGACAGCATGAGGTGGACCTACGAGTTGGAAACAGGGCACGGGTTGCTGCTTGAAGGTTCCCTTAGACAAGGGGGCGAAACCCTAGATAGGCGCATGTTATATTTTAAGCAGCGGAAAGGGGGTTTCTTGGGATCTTTTCTATGCATGTAATATAATCAACTTAAATCGATTGTATACAAGAGATAGAACCATACCAATGCCATTTGTTGGATGGCGTCTAGGAAGAAGAAAGTGAAGTCGCTTTCCTCCAAACGGTTCGCACACAAGAAGATCTATGCGCTTACTCCCTTCGGTACACCTTGTGCTAGCAAAGTTCCTTGGTGTCTTTGTTCGTGTGAGAAGGGAAGAAGAACATCTTGCTTGCTCAGTCCTCGACTCTCCAAAGCGTGAAGAGGAACTTCCACGAGAGGAGGCGACGGGAAAAGAGTGAGGCGACAAGAGATGCGCTCTACCCAAAACATGGAGGCGTGGTTGCTAAAAATAGCCAACCTTACTCTTTCATGCGATCATGTGTTCATGCGCTCATGAACCAATCGCATTTTCCTCTCCCCTCTTTGAACCAAGCACTCATATCATGAGCCGGTTCAACTAGGTCTGGTTCATAGACCAATTAACCCAAGCAATTAGTCCAGATCACATTTGTAAGATCCAAGAATTTTAATTCCTTGTAAGTACAATTCTTGATTTAAATAAAATCATTGACTGTGATATTTTATTCTTGATTTAAATAAAATCATTGACTGTGATATTTTATTCTTGATTTAAATAAAATCATTGGCTGTGATATTTTTCCTATGTTTTGTTTTTGTAAACTCTAGGATGGGGGAGAGTTTTATCTCTAAAACCTTTAGGGGTTATTTATAAATTAGTGGCAAAGGGTTAGTGGATATTAATTTAAGTCTTAATGGATTTTGACTCTAGTAATTAATTATTTAGAGCTTATTGGATGTTAATTAAATCCTTATTGGATTTTCGCTTAAGTGAATAATTAATTATGGGTTATTGGGTTTACACTTAAATTAAATGGATTTTGGGTTTAAAATTTGAATTAATCAGTAAGTGGGTTAATTCATAAACCCTATTCGAATTAATTAGTTAGCGGGTTTAAAAATTTAAAAACTGAAAATCCAAAGGGGGGCGGACGGCTAGGGCAAAGAAGTTGGCGATTTCTTGAAGGCTTGGACGAACCTTGGCGATTCTTTGAAGGCTTGGACGAACTTTGGCGATTCCTTGGAGGCTTGGACGAAATTCTTCTTCTTCCTTCTTCCCTTGGCCGGCGTTCCTTGGTGCTTGGTGGCGTTTTCTCTTCCTTTGGTGGCGTCTACCTAAGAACTTTGGTGGAACATTAAGACCCTTAGACGAGTTTTGGTGGAGAGAATTTCTTCTTGGTGTTCACGGTTCAAGATAAGAGGTGAGTGGGGTGTCTTATTTGAATTATATCCACTTGGTTGTGCTAGATGATAGATTTGATTTCTTGGAAATTTTACCATGTTAAAAACCGAAACTCAAGGTGTATCTTTCATGAAAACCGAAACCTTGCAACATGAATTTTACGATATTTCTTGAATGGAATTTAGGTAGTTTTAAGTCAGTGATTCTTGAGCATGAAATTCTTGTTAACTAAGGTTAAAGTTTAAGTAGATAATATGTTGTAGAAACCGTGGGCTACATGTAGTATTATGTGTTTAATGTTAATTTTATGGATGCCCTGATAAATGCTAATAATGTTATAGGATCCATGATTGTTTCTCTATGTGCAGCATGTTATATATTTATGGCCATGTATCCTTGTTTGAGAAATTTGGGTGATAACTTAGCAAGGTTAAACCGAACTGATCAGCATGAAATTTAAGGACTCTACAATACATTATGTGATTATGTGGTTTCGAATGTTATGTGATGTGATTGGACGGATAGGACTAAGGCTAAGTGTAACTGTGTACTCAAGGGGATAGTCTATATGTGATATGTTAGGGCTTGGAGATTTCAGCCTGTGTATTGTGATATGTGAGGGTTGATGTTCAGCCCTGCCTGTTGTGATTATTGTGATTAAAGTGACTATCCTAGAGTCTGGTCGACACTTAGGAGTCCACTTTTGTGAAATAAGATATAAGGTGTGTCTAGTGGTTGTTTAGATAAAGAACCCTTTGGGAGAACGAGTGATTGATGCAAAGTGCCATGTCTTGGTCGGACAGGGGCCACCTCTTGATTTCATCACTCTTAGACTTTTAGATTTTTGTGTTATGGGGTGGTGTAGATCAAGGTATCACATCTTGACCGGATGGGGATCACCTCTTGAGTCTACACATCGTCCATGTTTGTGTTTCATGTGATTTGCAGGCTTCTCCCAGTGCTTAGGCCAGAGCCGGGTTGGACCCTAGGGGTCACTCTTGATTTATGCTGAACAACTAAGTGGTTGGTGTGTTTAGTTGGTTTAGAGTATGGCTCTAGAACTTTGGTTACTCTGGGGTGACATTTGTGTGATGCCTGTATATCTAATTGTTTATATGAGTTCTGTTCTTTGTTTTCTGTTCTTTGTTTTCTGTTCTTTGTTTTCTGTTCTTTGTTTTAGTTATATGTTGACATAATGTTCTGCTAAAGATTTTTAAAAAAAAAACAATCTGCATGTATCTTTGAGTGTATGTTATGGATGGTCGATTGAGACTATCCACTCACTGGGCTGTGTAGCTCACCCCTCATTATTTTCAGGTGTAGAGCAGGGGCGCATTGCCTGAGTTAGCGTATGTTATGGATATTGTGATTCTCTCTACAACTATGCTGGTGCGATGTATAAGATTTTTGTGTTTAGTTAACTGGGGCCGGTTATGGCTAAACTTTGTGAACCAATGTTGCCGGTTGTGGCAGTTTTGAGATTTTGATTTTAGTGTCACCGAGGGCTTTGGCCTGTTTTCGGTGTTTGGGTCATTGATGTTAGTTCCATGAGTTTATAAAATCGATACTGTGGCTTTGCTTCGAATTTCGAGTTGATTCGTATTTTGCGATCAGATTTGATATAATTGTGAACTTGCATATGTCTAGTGCAAGTATTGCCTGGTGGCAGGTACCCTTACGTGATTTATGGATTTTACGGATTTTATGTGGTTTTGATATAACTGTTGACTTGCATATGTCTAGTGCAAGTATTGCGTGGTGGCAGGTACATTTGTGAATTTATGTTTTATGGAAATTCAATGTGTGGATTCTCGAAAAATTTTCAGATCGACTTTTCCTGAACTTGGTTTTACTTAGCATGTGCATTGATCCTGTGTGATAACATCCTGTTCCTTTGTGACTTGTGTTGCTTGTTTGGGGTTAAGATAACGGGATGTGACAACATTAAACCCTAAGGCTCTTGATCTGACCGTTGATCTCTTGATGCTCCTGATCTCACTGATCTAGCATCCATTCTCTCGATCGAAGCTTACCGATCTCAAGCCCTAATCAATCAAACATGATTAGACCAGATCTCACTCACAATCAGAGATTAAATCCCTTTAAACTGAACCCAAATAATTCAGTCCACACGATCTGACTTAAGTAAGCCATATCATCAAATTGTGCGACCCTAAGGGTTTCCTTTAAATGTCGGTAATGATAACTTACGTTATCACGATCAGTGAGGGGTATCTAGCAACACATCACTGTCTCCCGATATAAAGGAAATAGTCTTCCAAGACTACACCCAAATCACAGCACAAGTGTGAATCCAACTCACAAGGCATGCATATTTCCTTTGCCACTGGATGTTCTTATTGGACAAGCGTGTCAAGCTTGTAGTTCCAATATGATGAGCATGATTAAAACAGATGAACACAGTCACCTGGGTATGGCCATACACTTTCTCAATCATCTCATCCAGGGGGCCCCTTTAGAACATCACACTCCAATTAAGGAGACGGCAATCCTATATCTATCACTAGTGCCCTAACCTGATTCAAGCTCACCATCCAAGATAGTCTATAATCATTATGTTTCAAATGATATTGAACTACCTCAAAACAATGACAATCATCATTTAGAAAACACAAGTGATCTCAAGTCAGAGGAAATGTGCCACTTGTTACATTCAAGGATTATTCATATTGTGACAACCAATTGAATATCCTAGTAGGGTCTGTCCAGTACATCCAATGTACCCATGAGTCTACATCTTATTCCATGCTCGAAGCATCCTATAAGATTAGAGCACATATTAGTCTCAATCATATCAAGGCTGTCTCATGTTCACCAAGATATCTCGACTAAGGACTTTACAGCATGTCAGCCCAGCTGAACAGCTTTGAGACATTATTCAGAAGTACACTTATTGCAGCAGACAATGTAACAAACTGAATAACAACCATGCCTTTATAAACATAAGAGTTTATTACATGATACTGATACATTCCCAATGCCTCAAACATTAGCCTTAAGGGCATACCCCAACAATCTCCCACTTGCACTTAATCTAATGGTTGAGAAATCTCAAACCCATGTTATTACAGTGCTTCTCATGCTTCTGCTGCGCCAGAGGCTTAGTAAGCGGGTCAGCCAGATTGTCGTCTGTATGAACCTTGCAGACTTTGATCTCGCCACGATCAATGATCTCCCTGATCAAATGAAACCGTCTCTGTATGTGCTTGGACTTCTGGTGCGACCGTGGTTCCTTTGCTTGTGCGATTGCTCCAGTGTTATCACAAAAGATAACCAAAGGATCTGCACTCGAAGGAACAACACCAAGTTCTCTCACGAACTTACGAATCCACACTGCCTCCTTGGATGCTTCCGAGGCTGCAACATACTCGGCTTCTGTTGTGGAATCAGCAACAGTTGACTGTTTGAAACTCTTCCACACCACCGCTCCTTCATTCAAGCTAAAAACATAGCCTGATTGCAATCAGAAATCATCCTGGTCAGACTGGAACGAAGCGTCAGTATATCCTTCAATACTGAGTTCTTCCTGACCACCATATATCAAGAACATATCTTTGGTCCTCCGTGTTGGAGTATGCCCTTAAGGCTAATGTTTGAGGCCTTTGGGATTGTAATAGTATCATGTAATAAACTCTTATGTTTATAAAAGGCATGGTTATTATTCAGCTTGTTACCTTGTCTGCTGTAATAAGTGTACTTCTGAATAATGTCTCAAAGCTGTTCAGCTAGGCTGACAGGCTATAAGTCCTTAGTCGAGATATCTTGGAGAACATGAGACAGCCTTGATATGATAGAGACTAATATGAGTGCTAATCTTATAGGATGCTTCGAGCATGGAATAAGATGTAGACTCATGGGTACATTGGATGTACTGGACAGACCCTACTGGGATATTCCATTGCTTGTCACAATGTGAATGATCCTTGTAAGCAACAAGTGGCACATGTCCTCTGACTTGAGATCACTTGTGTTTCTAAATGAGGATTGTCATTGTCTTGAGCTAGTTCAATATCATTTGAGATATAATGATTATAGACTATCTTGGATGGTGAGCTTGAATCAGGTTAGGGCACTTGTGATAGATAAAGGATTGCCGTCTCCTTGTTTAAGGAGTGTGATGTTCTATAGGGCCACACTATATGAGATGATTGAGGAAGTGTATGGCCATACCCAGATGACTATGTTCATCTGATCTAATCATGCTCATCGTATTGGAGTTACAAGCTTGACATGCTTGTCCAATAAGAACATCCAGTGGCAAAGGACAAATGTATGCCTTGTGAATTGAGTCACACTTGTGCTGTGTTTTGGGTGCAGTCTTGGAAGACTCTTTCCTTTATATCGGGAGACAGTGATGTGTTGCTAGATACCCCTCACTGATCGTGATAACGTAAGTTATCGTTACCGACATTTAAAGGAAACCCTCAGGGTCGCACAATTTGGTGATATGGCTTCCTTAAGTCAGATCGTGTGGACTGAATTGTTTTGGTTCAGTTTAAAGAGATTTAATCTCTGATTGTAAGTGAGATCTGGTCTGATCATGTTTGATTGATTAGAGCTTTAGATCGGTAAGCTTCGATCGAGAGAGATGATGCTAGATCGGTGCGATCAGAAGCGTCAGATGATGAAGGGTCAGATCTAGGACCTTGTGGTCTAATTTGGTCTAGACTTAATTCTGGGCTGATTTGGTTTCGAAATTGAACCAATGAAATTGAACCGGCTCATGGGTTGAGCGCTTGGTTCAAGAGGGAGAAGAGGTTGCGTTTGGTTCATGGAAACATGAACCATGAACGCCAACTCTTAATCGTTGCCATTTATGGAAAGTTCCATAAGCTAAACGCATATGCGTTCATGGCTTGATTACTCTCTAATGCTTTCGGTTTTGCTCTTTGGGCGTGGAGAAAACGGCTTGCTCTTGGAGAAGGCGTTGTTCTTGCGAAAAGAAGGAAGAGCTCTCGAAAAGAAGGCAGCCCTTTTCATCTAATCTCCTACACACGGTTGAAAGAGCTTGCCAATCTTGCTAGCACAAGACTTGCGCAAGGAGGAAGCTTTCATCCCTTGTGTGTGATTTCTTTGGAGAAGATCCCTTCGGTCTTTCTTCTTCCAAGCCGCACCATCTACATGGCTATGGTATGATCTTGTTCTTATCAATCTTTGATAGTTGAACAATTGGCATGCAAACGATTTTAAAACCCTTGCTTCCGCTTGCATCATTTTTCATTAGCGCCATGCTTAGGGTTTTTGCCCCCTTTATCTTTGGGGTTCCTTCAATTGGTATCAGAGCTTGGCTCTTTGCATGCTATTTTGTTTGCTAATGTGATCCATACTTGTTGCGCCTACTTTGTTTACATGTTGGATGCGCTTACCTTGGTTTGGTTTCATGAAAGTTGCGCTTGTATCATGGCTTCATGAAGGTTGCGCATGTATCATTTGATGACATGTAGTTTGCGCTCCCCCTTGAAGGGGACTCCCTGAAGTTTGCGCTCCCCCTTGAAGGGGACCCCCTTAGATCTAAGGGTTATCAAGCATGTTGTTTGTTTGTTTGCGCATGTACTAGATGTTTTTAAAAACAAACTTACATCTTGCGCGCATGATTAGATCTAAGGTGTCCCTACAATAAACCCTTAGATGGGTTGATGGGGTTGAAGTCACCACTAGGTTAGATCCAAGTCTGATCAGACCATCTGACAGCTCAGATGGGTTGACCCAATAGCACCTATGCGCAAGCACAAGGTGGCTATAGGTTGACTGCATCTAGGGCGTGTAGCGAGGTCTGGTTGAGACAACTACTGAGCACACTTGAGTTAGGCCCGGGGTCACACCCGCTTGCCAAAACTCATGGGGTGGTTCAGCCCTTGGGGCATGCATGGTTGACCATTAGGTCAACTCGGGTCAGTTAGGACTCGGTGCATGCAAGGGCAAAGGATCTAGCTAGATGGATGAGTGGATCCCCATCAATGGACCATTGTAAGGTTATAGGGATCATAAGGAAATTAAAATTGATGCCATGGGGTTTTTCAAAACTTTTAATTTCAAGATGATTGGATCACATGTTGATTGAACCATTTGCTTGTTTATTTAGTCTTATGTGGGTTGCCCTATTGTGTGCTGTGCTGGGGCCTGCGTGCCTGGATTTAAAATTGTAAATTAATTTGTGATCTGCGAATCACATTGTACTTAATTTATAATATGTAGTTGACCTGCGAGTCAACCTTGTCTAGATAGATCAAATGTATTTGATTAGACAAGAGCAAAGGCACACATCCCAAAGGGGCATTCAGCTGGTAACGCACCTGAGGTGCTCTTGGCGCTAGGGCCCTAGGTTGGACCAGATGAGATGCCAAGGAGCTCAAGTGAAGACTTAAGTAAATTAAGGTCTTACTAGGGTTCATGGGCTTTTACCACATAAGATCATGCTTTCTTCTTATTGCTTATAATTAGAATTGCATGTTTAAGTTTATCTTCTGCTATCACCATAGGACTTGCATGATAGTTAAGAAGATAAAAGACCGATAAAATCCAACGCTAATATATCAAGCTCGTAAGCCTTCTGACGCGAAACCTCACCTTTCTGATTATCGTTGGAGCCGTGTTGAACCCACTCAGTGGGCACGTCCATCTATCTTCAGACGGTGCTGGATTTCACCTGCGTGTTACAGAGTTGGGATTTATCCCCTCTCGTTGCTCAGCATAGCACGTGGTGGTCCAGGGAGTAGGTCAGGTCAGCTTGACCATGTTGGCTACATATGTGGCGCATATGGTAGCACATGGAGGCAGCCATCTCTGGGATCAGAGACTGTGTTGTACCAACTCAGTTGGCACAGTCTGCTGGATTGCCAAGATGAAGGGGAATCGCACGGGTTGGCGATTGGCTGGGACAGCCTACCAGAAATTAGTGCTTGTTATCTCTGTGCATCTTATCTCGCCTGAGCGGGACGCGGAGACCAAGTATGAAATCTGGATCCCATCTCACTAAAAGAGTATTACTCTTTCGGACTGTTTACTGGATTTTTCAGTCAGACAAAATAGTGAGAAAAGAATCTTTCTTAAGTCCTGGATTGATTCTAAACATTGATACTGACCTTGCTGTTCTTGCTTGTTGTAGATTCCTGCAGCAACGAACACCATGAGCTTCAATGTGCGATCCCTACTGGAAAGGGAGAAGTTTGCTGGGCCGAACTTCTCTGACTGGTTCGGACACCTTAAGATTGTTCTTAAGGCAGAGAGGAAACTGTATGTCCTCGAGACGGCGATACCGCCGCAGCCCGCTCCGAACGCCGCAAGGGCGGTTCGGGAAGCCTACGAAAAGCACGTCAATGATAGCATTGATGTCGCTTGCCTGATGCTAGCGTCTATGACGCCACCGCTGCAGCGTCAGCATGAGGATATGTCAGCTATAGAGATTATAGCGAACCTCAAAATGCTGTATGCTGCACAGGCGAGGACTGAGCGCTATAATCTGACGAAGCTCTTCTTTCAGAGCAAACTGGCTGAGGGGAGCCCAGTGGGAGCTCACGTGCTCAAGATGATTGGGCACAAGGAGGCTCTAGATAAACTGGGGCATACCATCAACCAGGAGCTTGCTGTAGACATAATTCTACAGTCTCTTCCGCCTTCTTTCGATGCGTTCATCATTAACTATAATATGAACAAAATCGATTGTACGCCGGCAGAGCTGTTGAATATGCTCTTGACAACTGAGGAAACTCTGAAGGGTAAGCCTTCAACCTCTGTCTTAATGGTTCCTTCTAGGAACAAGAAGAAGGGGAAGAAGGGCAAGGCCCCTGTCAAGAATTACAGCAAGGCCCTGAAACAGAAGGTGAAGCGGTCGAAGGACAACAGGTGTTTCCACTGTGGCCAGCTGGGTCACTGGAAAAAGGACTGTAAAGCGCTCCAAGGAGATAAGAGGGGAAGCATCGCTTCTGGCTCAGGTATATATGTGACTGAGGTCATGTTATCTTCTTCTACTATATCATGGGTGTTGGACACCGCATGTGGAGTTCACATTTGTTCAAATGTGCAGGAACTCAAGAGAAGAAGGCAGGTGGGACAGCATGAGGTAGACCTACGAGTTGGAAACGGGGCACGGGTTGCTGCTGTTGCTGTAGGAGACTATTTCATTACTTTACCATCTGGCATTGTATTAGAATTAAACAATTGTTACTTTGTACCCAGTATTACCAAGAATATTATCTCTATTCCTGCTCTTGTCAGGAAAGGATTTGCCTTTGAATGCAAGATTTCAAAGTGTGTTTTGACTTATGATAATATTGTGTATGCGACTGGTTCAATTAACAATGGGTTATACATGTTGGACATGGAAAATTCTATACAAAACATTGATAATAAGAAAGCCAAGTATGCTGATGACAGCACCTTGTTATGGCATAGTCGTTTAGGCCATATAAACGAGAAGCGCATTAAGCGGTTGCATAATCATGGACTGCTGGGATCTTTCTCCTATGAGGAGATTGATACATGCAAAGCTTGTTTGATGGGTAAAATGACGAAGTCACCTTTTCTTCACAAAGGTCAAAGGGCTTCAGGTTTACTGGACCTTATACACAGTGATGTGTGTGGGCCTTTTAGTAAACAAGCCAGAGGTGGCTATCAGTACTTCATTACCTTTACTGATGATTTCAGTAGGTATGGGTATGTCTATTTAATGAGACATAAAAATGAATCTTTTGACAAGTTCAAAGAGTTCAAAAATGAAGTACAAAATCAGTTAGGCCGAAATATCAAGACACTTCGTTCTGATCGAGGTGGTGAATACCTGAGTCATGCGTTTACTGACTATCTGAAAGAGTGTGGGATTATCTCACAGCTCACTCCGCCAGGAACACCGCAGTGGAATGGTGTGTCCGAGAGGAGAAATAGAACGTTACTTGATATGGTTCGTTCTATGATGAGTCAGGCTACTCTTCCATACTCCTTTTGGGGTTTTGCACTGGAAACAGCTGCAAAGGTACTAAACCGAGTGCCATCCAAGGCAGTTTCAAAGACGCCACATGAGTTATGGTATGGGAAACAGCCTAGCTTGACATTTATCAAGATCTGGGGTTGCGAGGCTTATGTCAAAAAGCTCGCCTCTGGGAAACTAGAGAGCAGATCTGACAAATGCATCTTTGTCGGTTACCCTAAGGAAACTAAGGGTTATTATTTCTTCGATCCCAAGGAGAACAAGGTTTTTGTTGCTCGGACGGCCATATTTCTTGAGAAGGAATTTCTTCTGCAAGAGGCCAGTGGGAGAGAAATAAAGCTGGATGAGAATCCAGAAGAAGGACAAAGTAGTCAAGCACAGTTGGATGAGCCTGAGCCGGTAGATCAGGTTATTGAACAACCTGAGGCTCAAATATCACGGGAACCGCGAAGATCGGGTAGGATCCGTCGACAGCCTGAGCGCTATGACGGAGTCTACATCATTGATAATGATGAACCCCTAACTTATGCGGATGCGGTCAGTGGACCGGAGTCAGCTAGATGGCTTGAAGCTATGCGAGCCGAGATGGACTCCATGTCAGATAACCAAGTCTGGGATTTGGTTGATCCGCCTCCGGGAGTAATCCCTATAGGCTGTAAATGGATCTTCAAGAAGAAGATTGACATGGATGGTAACGTGGTTACCTATAAAGGCAGGCTAGTTGCGAAAGGTTTCAAACAAATCTACGGGTTAGATTATGATGAAACTTTCTCACCAGTAGCCATGTTTAAGTCTATTCGGATTCTTTTCGCGATAGCTGCATATTACGATTATGAGATCTGGCAGATGGATGTGAAGACAGCTTTCCTCAATGGAAATCTGGATGAGGATGTGTATATGACACAACCGGAAGGTTTCACTAGTCCATCAGATCGTCATAAAATATGCAAGTTAAAGAAGTCCATTTATGGACTGAAACAAGCATCAAGAAGCTGGAACATTCGTTTTGATGAATCAATCTCTGAGTTTGGTTTCATCAAGAACGAAGATGACCCGTGTGTATATAAGAGGTTTAGTGGGAGCGTGATTACATTCCTAATCCTCTACGTCGATGATATCTTGATCATTGGAAACGATATTCCTGAACTGCATGCTGTTAAGGCATGGTTAGGAAAATGTTTCCAGATGAAAGATCTAGGAGAAGCAGCCTATGTATTAGGTGTGAAGATCTACCGGGATAGATCTAAGAGGCTTCTCGGGCTGTGCCAGAGTACCTACATCGATAAGGTCCTGGAGAGATTCCATTTAGAGAATTCTAAACGTGGATATCTTCCAGTCAGACATGGTCTGAATCTTTCGAAGAGTCAGTGTCCACAAACACAGACTGAGAAAGATGAAATGGACAATACGCCTTATGCTTCGGCTATTGGGTCCATAATGTATGCGATGTTGTGTACTCGCCCAGACGTCGCTTACGGGTTAAGCGTGACCAGTCGATTCCAAAGTAATCCAGGTTTGGCGCACTGGATTGCGGTCAAGAACATTTTAAAATATCTGCGGAGGACCAAAGATATGTTCTTGATATATGGTGGTCAGGAAGAACTCAGTATAGAGGGATATACTGACGCTTCGTTCCAGTCAGACCAGGATGATTTCCGATCGCAATCAGGCTATGTTTTTAGCTTGAATGGTGGAGCAGTGGTGTGGAAAAGCTTCAAACAGTCTACTGTTGCTGATTCCACAACAGAAGCCGAGTATGTTGCAGCCTCGGAAGCATCCAAGGAGGCAGTGTGGATTCGTAAGTTCGTGAGAGAACTTGGTGTCGTTCCTTCGAGTGCAGATCCTTTGGTTATCTTCTGTGATAACACTGGAGCTATAGCACAAGCAAAGGAACCTCGGTCGCACCAGAAGTCCAAGCACATACAGAGACGGTTTCACTTGATCCGGGAGATCATTGATCGTGGCGAGATCAAGATTTGCAAGGTTCATACAGATGACAATCTGGCAGACCCGCTTACCAAGCCTCTGGCGCAGCAGAAGCATGAGAAGCACTGTAATAATATGGGTTTGAGATTTCTCAACCATTAGATTAAGTGCAAGTGGGAGATTGTTGGAGTATGCCCTTAAGGCTAATGTTTGAGGCCTTTGGGATTGTAATAGTATCATGTAATAAACTCTTATGTTTATAAAAGGCATGGTTATTATTCAGCTTGTTACCTTGTCTGCTGTAATAAGTGTACTTCTGAATAATGTCTCAAAGCTGTTCAGCTAGGCTGACAGGCTATAAGTCCTTAGTCGAGATATCTTGGAGAACATGAGACAGCCTTGATATGATAGAGACTAATATGAGTGCTAATCTTATAGGATGCTTCGAGCATGGAATAAGATGTAGACTCATGGGTACATTGGATGTACTGGACAGACCCTACTGGGATATTCCATTGCTTGTCACAATGTGAATGATCCTTGTAAGCAACAAGTGGCACATGTCCTCTGACTTGAGATCACTTGTGTTTCTAAATGAGGATTGTCATTGTCTTGAGCTAGTTCAATATCATTTGAGATATAATGATTATAGACTATCTTGGATGGTGAGCTTGAATCAGGTTAGGGCACTTGTGATAGATAAAGGATTGCCGTCTCCTTGTTTAAGGAGTGTGATGTTCTATAGGGCCACACTATATGAGATGATTGAGGAAGTGTATGGCCATACCCAGATGACTATGTTCATCTGATCTAATCATGCTCATCGTATTGGAGTTACAAGCTTGACATGCTTGTCCAATAAGAACATCCAGTGGCAAAGGACAAATGTATGCCTTGTGAATTGAGTCACACTTGTGCTGTGTTTTGGGTGCAGTCTTGGAAGACTCTTTCCTTTATATCGGGAGACAGTGATGTGTTGCTAGATACCCCTCACTGATCGTGATAACGTAAGTTATCGTTACCGACATTTAAAGGAAACCCTCAGGGTCGCACAATTTGGTGATATGGCTTCCTTAAGTCAGATCGTGTGGACTGAATTGTTTTGGTTCAGTTTAAAGAGATTTAATCTCTGATTGTAAGTGAGATCTGGTCTGATCATGTTTGATTGATTAGAGCTTTAGATCGGTAAGCTTCGATCGAGAGAGATGATGCTAGATCGGTGCGATCAGAAGCGTCAGATGATGAAGGGTCAGATCTAGGACCTTGTGGTCTAATTTGGTCTAGACTTAATTCTGGGCTGATTTGGTTTCGAAATTGAACCAATGAAATTGAACCGGCTCATGGGTTGAGCGCTTGGTTCAAGAGGGAGAAGAGGTTGCGTTTGGTTCATGGAAACATGAACCATGAACGCCAACTCTTAATCGTTGCCATTTATGGAAAGTTCCATAAGCTAAACGCATATGCGTTCATGGCTTGATTACTCTCTAATGCTTTCGGTTTTGCTCTTTGGGCGTGGAGAAAACGGCTTGCTCTTGGAGAAGGCGTTGTTCTTGCGAAAAGAAGGAAGAGCTCTCGAAAAGAAGGCAGCCCTTTTCATCTAATCTCCTACACACGGTTGAAAGAGCTTGCCAATCTTGCTAGCACAAGACTTGCGCAAGGAGGAAGCTTTCATCCCTTGTGTGTGATTTCTTTGGAGAAGATCCCTTCGGTCTTTCTTCTTCCAAGCCGCACCATCTACATGGCTATGGTATGATCTTGTTCTTATCAATCTTTGATAGTTGAACAATTGGCATGCAAACGATTTTAAAACCCTTGCTTCCGCTTGCATCATTTTTCATTAGCGCCATGCTTAGGGTTTTTGCCCCCTTTATCTTTGGGGTTCCTTCACTCCGCAGATATTTTAAAATGTTCTTGACTGCAATCCAGTGCGCCATACCTGGATTACTTTTGAACCGACTGGTCACGCTTAACCCGTAAGCGACGTCTGGGCGAGTACACAACATCGCATACATTATGGACCCAATAGCCGAAGCATAAGGCGTATTGTCCATTTCATCTTTCTCAGTCTGTGTTTGTGGACACTGACTCTTCGAAAGATTCAGACCATGTCTGACTGGAAGATATCCTCTTTTAGAATTCTCTAAATGAAATCTCTCCAGGACTTTATCGATGTAAGTACTCTGGCACAGCCCGAGAAGCCTCTTAGATCTATCCCTGTAGATCTTCACACCTAATACATAGGCTGCTTCTCCAAGATCTTTCATCTGCAAACATTTCCTTAGCCATGCCTTTACGGTATGCATTTCAGGAATGTCGTTTCCAATGATCAAGATATCATCGACGTAGAGGACTAGGAAAGTAATCACGCTCCCACTAAACCTCTTATATACACACGGGTCATCTTCGTTCTTGATGAAACCAAATTCAGTGACTGATTCATCAAAACGAATATTCCAGCTTCTCAATGCTTGTTTAAGTCCATAAATAGACTTTTTTAATTTGCATATTTTATGACGATCTGATGGATTAGTGAAACCTTCAGGTTGTGTCATATACACATCCTCATCCAGATTTCCATTAAGGAAAGCCGTTTTCACATCCATTTGCCAGATCTCATAATCGTAATATGCTACTATCGCGAAAAGAATCCGAATAGACTTAAACATGGCTACAGGTGAGAAAGTTTCATCATAATCTATCCCGTAGATTTGTTTGAAACCTTTCGCAACTAGCCTGCCTTTATAGGTAACCACGTTACCATCCATGTCAATCTTCTTCTTGAAGATCCATTTGCAGCCTATAGGGATTACTCCCGGAGGCGGATCAACCAAATCCCAGACTTGGTTATCTGACATGGAGTCCATCTCGGCTCGCATAGCTTCAAGCCATCTCGCTGACTCCGGTCCACTGACCGCATCCGCATAAGTGAGGGGTTCATCATTATCAATGATGTAGACTCCGTCATAGCGCTCAGGCTGTCGACGGATCCTTCCCGATCTTCGCGGTTCCCGTGATATCTGAGCCTCAGGTTGTTCAGTAACCTGTTCTACTGGCTCAGGCTCATCCAACTGTGCTTGACTACTTTGTCCTTCCTCTGGATTCTCATCCAGCTTTATTTCTCTCCCACTGGCCTCTTGCAGAAGAAACTCCTTCTCAAGAAATATGGCCGTCCGAGCAACAAATACCTTGTTCTCTTTGGGATCGTAGAAATAATAACCCTTAGTTTCCATAGGGTAACCGACAAAGATACATTTGTCAGATCTGCTCTATAGTTTCCCAGAGGCGAGCTTTTTGACATAAGCCTCGCAGCCCCAGATCCTGATAAATGTCAAGCTCGGCTGTTTCCCATACCATAACTCATATGGCGTCTTAGAAACTGCCTTGGATGGCACTCGGTTTAGTACCTTTGCAGCTGTCTCCAGTGCAAATCCCCAAAAGGAGTAAGGTAGAGCAGCCTGACTCATCATAGAACGAACCATATCAAGTAACGTTCTATTTCTCCTCTCGGACACACCATTCCATTGCGGTGTTCCTGGCGGAGTGAGCTGTGAGATAATCCCACACTCCTTCAGATAGTCAGTAAACTCTCGACTTAGGTATTCTCCACCTCGATCAGAACGAAGTGCCTTGATATTTCGGCCAAGCTGATTTTGTACTTCATTCTTGAACTCTTTGAACTTGTCAAAAGAATCACTTTTGTGTCTCATAAGATAGACATACCCATACCTACTGAAATCATCAGTAAAGGTTATGAAGTACAGATAGCCACCTCTGGCATGTTTACTAAATGGCCCACACACATCACTGTGTATAAGGTCAAGTAAACCTGAAGCCCTTTGACCTTTGTTAGGAAAAGGTGACTTCGTCATTTTACCCATTAAACAAGCCTTGCATGTATCAATCTCCTCATAGGAGAATGATCCCAGCAGTCCATGATCATGCAACCGCTTAATGCGCTTCTTGTTAATATGGCCTAAACGACTATGCCATAGCAAGGTGCTGTCATCAGCATACTTGGCTTTCTTATTATCAATGTTTTGTATAGAACATTCCATGTCCAACATGAATAACCCATTGTTAATTGAACCAGTAGCATAAACAATATTATCTAAAGAAAGAATACACTTTGAAATATTGCATTCAAAGGAAAATCCCTTTCCTGACAAGAGCAGGAATAGAGATAATATTTTTAGTAATACTTGGAACAAAGTAACAACTGTTTAATTCTAACACAAGTCCAGATGGTAAAGAGATGAAATAGTCTCCTACAGCAACAGCAGCAACCCGTGCCCCGTTTCCAACTCGTAGGTCCACCTCATGCTGTCCCACCTGCCTTCTTCTCTTGAGTTCCTATACATTTGAACAAATGTGAACTCCACATGCAGTGTCCAACACCCATGAAATAGAAGAAGAGGATATCATGACTTCCGTCACATAAATACCTGAGCCAGAAGCGATGCTTCCCTTCTTGTCTCCTTGGAGCGCTTTACAGTCCTTTTTCCAGTGACCCAGCTGGCCACAGTGGAAACATCTGTATTCCTTTGACCGCTTAACTTTTTTGCTTCAGAGCCTTGCTGTAACTCTTGACAGGGGCCTTGCCCTTCTTCCCCTTCTTCATGTTCCTAGAAGGAACCATTAAGACAGAGGTCGAAGGCTTTCCCTTCAGAGTCTCCTCAGTAGTCAAGAGCATATTCAGCAGCTCTGCCGGAGTACAGTCGATTTTGTTCATATTAAAGTTAATAATGAACGCATCGAAAGAGGGCGGGAGAGACTGCAGAATAATGTCTACAGCAAGCTCCTGATTGATGGTATGCCCCAGTTTCTCTAGAGCCTCCTTGTGCCCAATCATCTTGAGCACGTGAGCTCCCACTGGGCTCCCTTCAGCCAGTTTGCTCTGAAAGAACAGCTTTGTCAGATTATAGCGTTCTGTCCTCGCCTGTGCAGCATACAGCATCTTGAGGTTTGCTATAATTTGTATAGCAGACATATCCTCATGCTGACGCTGCAGCGGTGGCGTCATAGATGCTAGCATCAGGCAAGCGACATCAATGCTATCATTGACGTGCTTTTCATAAGCTTCCCGAACCGCCCTTGCGGCGTTCGGAGCGGTTTGAGGCGGTATAGCCGTCTCGAGGACATACAGTTTCCTCTCTGCCTTAAGAACAATCTTAAGGTGTCCGTACCAGTCTGAGAAGTTCGGCCCAGCAAACTTCTCCCTTTCCAGTAGGGATCGCACATTGAAGCTCATGGTGTTCGTTGCTGCAGGTATCTACAACAATGCAAGAACAGCAAGGTCAGTATCAATGTTAAGAATCAATCAGGACTTAAGAATGATTCTTTTTCTCACTATTTTATCTGGCTGAAAAATCCAGCAAAACAGCCCGAAAGAGTAGAACTCTTTTAGTGAGATGGGATCCAGATTTCATACTTGGTCTCCGCGTCCCGCTCAGGCGAGATAAGATGCATAGAGAGTACAAGCACTAATTTCTGGTAGGCTGTTCCAGCCAATCGCCAACCCGTGCGATTCCCCTTCATCTGGGCAATCCAGCAGACTGTGCCAACTGAGTTGGTACAACACAATCTCTGACCGCATAGATGGCTGCCTCCATGTGCTACCATATGCGCCACATATGTAGCCTACATGGTCAAGCTGACCCGACCTACTCCCTGGACCACCACGTGCTATGCTGAGCAACGAGAAGCGATAAATCCCTTCTCTGTAACACGCAGGTGTAATCCGGCACCGTCTGAAGATAGATGGACGTGCCCACTGAGTGGGTACAACACGGCTCCAACGATAGTCAGAACAGTGAGGTTTCGCGTCAGAAGGCTTACGAGCTTGATATTTTAGCGTTGGATTTTAACGGTCTTTTATCTTCTTAACTATCATGCAATTCCTATGGTGATAGCAGAAGATAAACTCATGCAATTCTAATTATAAAAGCAATAAATAGAAAGCATGCTGATCTTATGTGGTAAAAGCCCATTGAGCCTAAGTTAGACCTTAATTAAACTTAAGTCTTCACTTGCTTTTCTTGATGGGTCTTTTGCTGCTCATTTGGCCCAAACCAGGGCCCAAGCGCCCACTGCAGCTCAGGTGCGCCCACCAGGTAAATGCGCCTGGTCCCAGAGTCGAACCCTGGACCTCCCACCTGGTCTAGCCACTGCTGCATGCGCCTCTGCCAAGTGTGCTCTGTGCTCTTGTCTGACTAATTTACAAATTAATCTATCTAGACAAGATTGACTCGCAGGTCAATTACATTTTATAAATTAATTAAACTGTGATTCACAGATCACAAAAATAAGAATTAATTTACAATAAAATTCCAGGCACGCAGGCCCCAGCACAGCACACATTAAACGGGCAGCCCACATAAGATTAAATAAACATACATATGGCATCTAATCAGCATGTGATCCAATAAGAAAATAAATTTTTGAAAAAACCCATTGGCATCAATTTTAATTTCCTTATTTGCCCTGCTGCCTTACGACGGTCCATTACAAGGGATCCACTCATCAAACCTAGTCAGATCCATTGCCCTTGCAAGCACCAAGTCGTAATTGACTTGAGTCGACCTAATGGTCAACCATGCATGCGCCAGGGCTGAACAACCCTCATGAGTTCTGGCAAGCGGGTGTGACCCCGGGCCTAACTCATGTGTGTTCACTAGTCGTCTCAATCAGACATCGCTACACGCCTGTCTGCAGTCGACCTATAGCCATCTCGTGCTTGCGCACAGATGCTATCTGGTCGACCCATCAAGGCTGTCAGATAGTCTGATCAGACTGTTTGGATCTAACCTAGGGGATGACTTCAACCCTAATAACCCATCTAAGGGTTTAAAGCAGGCGCCTCTTAGATCTAATGAGAGTCGCGCAAGTTTTGTTTTGAAAACACAATGAAACAAGCGCCAAGAACATGCGCCAACATAAAAATGTAACATGAAATATTTTTCACATGAAACATCTAATATGCGCATGTTATAGATCTAAGCATACTCATACTTTCGCATATATGGATCACAAAGTCTTAAGCAATCATAGAAACATGCAAACAACCTGCTCTGATACCAATTGAAGGCTCCCTTAGACAAGGGGGCGAAACCCTAGATAGGCGCATGTTATATTTTAAGCAGCGGAAAGGGGGTTTCTTGGGATCTTTTCTATGCATGTAATATAATCAACTTAAATCGATTGTATACAAGAGATAGAACCATACCAATGCCATTTGTTGGATGGCGTCTAGGAAGAAGAAAGTGAAGTCGCTTTCCTCCAAACGGTTCGCACACAAGAAGATCTATGCGCTTACTCCCTTCGGTACACCTTGTGCTAGCAAAGTTCCTTGGTGTCTTTGTTCGTGTGAGAAGGGAAGAAGAACATCTTGCTTGCTCAGTCCTCGACTCTCCAAAGCGTGAAGAGGAACTTCCACGAGAGGAGGCGACGGGAAAAGAGTGAGGCGACAAGAGATGCGCTCTACCCAAAACATGGAGGCGTGGTTGCTAAAAATAGCCAACCATACTCTTTCATGCGATCATGTGTTCATGCGCTCATGAACCAATCGCATTTTCCTCTCCCCTCTTTGAACCAAGCACTCATATCATGAGCCGGTTCAACTAGGTCTGGTTCATAGACCAATTAACCCAAACAATTAGTCCAGATCACATTAAACCCTAAGGCTCTTGATCTGACCGTTGATCTCTTGATGCTCCTGATCTCACTGATCTAGCATCCATTCTCTCGATCGAAGCTTACCGATCTCAAGCCCTAATCAATCAAACATGATTAGACCAGATCTCACTCACAATCAGAGATTAAATCCCTTTAAACTGAACCCAAATAATTCAGTCCACACGATCTGACTTAAGTAAGCCATATCATCAAATTGTGCGACCCTAAGGGTTTCCTTTAAATGTCGGTAATGATAACTTACGTTATCACGATCAGTGAGGGGTATCTAGCAACACATCACTGTCTCCCGATATAAAGGAAAGAGTCTTCCAAGACTACACCCAAATCACAGCACAAGTGTGAATCCAACTCACAAGGCATGCATATTTCCTTTGCCACTGGATGTTCTTATTGGACAAGCGTGTCAAGCTTGTAGTTCCAATATGATGAGCATGATTAAAACAGATGAACACAGTCACCTGGGTATGGCCATACACTTTCTCAATCATCTCATCCAGGGGGCCCCTTTAGAACATCACACTCCAATTAAGGAGACGGCAATCCTATATCTATCACTAGTGCCCTAACCTGATTCAAGCTCACCATCCAAGATAGTCTATAATCATTATGTTTCAAATGATATTGAACTACCTCAAAACAATGACAATCATCATTTAGAAAACACAAGTGATCTCAAGTCAGAGGAAATGTGCCACTTGTTACATTCAAGGATTATTCATATTGTGACAACCAATTGAATATCCTAGTAGGGTCTGTCCAGTACATCCAATGTACCCATGAGTCTACATCTTATTCCATGCTCGAAGCATCCTATAAGATTAGAGCACATATTAGTCTCAATCATATCAAGGCTGTCTCATGTTCACCAAGATATCTCGACTAAGGACTTTACAGCATGTCAGCCCAGCTGAACAGCTTTGAGACATTATTCAGAAGTACACTTATTGCAGCAGACAATGTAACAAACTGAATAACAACCATGCCTTTATAAACATAAGAGTTTATTACATGATACTGATACATTCCCAAGGCCTCAAACATTAGCCTTATGGGCATACCCCAACACTGCTGTTGCTGTAGGAGAATATCACATCTCATTACCATCTGGACTTGTATTAGAACTTAATAATTGTTATTTTGTACCTAGCATTACCAAGAATATTATCTCCATTCCTGCTCTTGTCAGGAAAGGATTTTCCTTTGAATGCAATATTTCAAAGTGTGTTCTTTCTTATGATAATATTGTTTATGCTTCTGGATCAATTAACAATGGATTATTCATGTTGGACATGGAATGTTCTATACAAAATATTGATAATAAGAAAGCCAAGTATGCTGATGACAGCACCTTGCTATGGCATAGTCGTTTAGGCCATATTAACAAGAAACGCATTAAGCGGTTGCATGACCATGGACTGCTAGGATCATTCTCCTATGAGGAGATTGATACATGCAAAGCTTGTTTATTGGGTAAAATGACGAAGTCTCCTTTTCCTAACAAAGGTCAAAGGGCTTCAGGTTTACTTGACCTTATACACAGTGATGTGTGTGGGCCATTTAGTAAACATGCCAGAGGTGGCTATTCATACTTCATTACCTTTACTGATGATTTCAGTAGATATGGGTATGTCTATTTAATAAGACATAAGAGTGAATCTTTTGACAAGTTCAAAGAGTTCAAGAATGAAGTACAAAATCAGCTAGGCCGAAATATCAAGGCACTTCGTTCTGATCGAGGTGGTGAATACCTAAGTCGAGAGTTTACTGACTATCTGAAGGAGTGTGGGATTATCTCACAGCTCACTCCGCCAGGAACACCGCAATGGAATGGTGTGTCCGAGAGGAGAAATAGAACATTACTTGATATGGTTCGTTCTATGATGAGTCAGGCTGCTCTACCTTACTCCTTTTGGGGATTTGCACTGGAAACAGCTGCAAAGGTACTAAACCGAGTGCCATCCAAGGCAGTTTCAAAGACTCCATACGAGTTATGGTATGGGAAACAGCCGAGCTTGACGTTTATCAAGATCTGGGGTTGCGAGGCTTATGTCAAAAAGCTCGCCTCTAGGAAACTAGAGAGCAGATCTGATAAGTACATCTTTGTCGGTTACCCTAAGGAAACTAAGGGTTATTATTTCTACGATCCCAAAGAGAACAAGGTATTTGTTGCTCGGACGGGCATTTTTCTTGAGAAGGAGTTTCTTCTGCAAGAGGCCAGTGGGAGAGAAATAAAGCTGGATGTGAATCCAGAAGAAGGACAAAGTAGTCAAGCACAGTTGGATGAGCCTGAGCCGGTAGAACAGGTTAGTGAACAACCTGAGGCTCAGATATCACGGGAACCACGAAGATCGGGAAGGATCCGTCGACAGCCTGAGCGCTATGACGGAGTCTACATCATTGATCATGATGAACCCCTTACTTATGCGGATGCGATCAGTGGACCGGATTCAGCGAGATGGCTTGAAGCTATGCGAGCCGAGATGGACTCCATGTCAGATAACCAAGTCTGGGATTTGGTTGATCCGCCTCCGGGAGTAATCCCTATAGGCTGTAAATGGATCTTCAAGAAGAAGATTGACATGGATGGTAACGTGGTTACCTATAAAGGCAGGCTAGTTGCGAAAGGTTTCAAACAAATCTACGGGATAGATTATGATGAAACTTTCTCTCCTGTAGCCATGTTCAAGTCTATTCGGATTATTCTCGCGATAGCAGCATATTATGATTATGAGATCTGGCAAATGGATGTGAAGATCGCTTTCCTTAATGGAAAACTAGATGAGGATGTGTATATGACACAACCTGAAGGTTTCACCAATCCATCAGATCGTCATAAAATATGCAAGTTAAAGAAGTCTATTTATGGACTTAAGCAAGCATCTAGAAGCTGGAATATTCATTTTGATGAATCAATCTGTGAGTTTGGTTTCATCAAGAACGAAGATGACCCGTGTGTATATAAGAGGTTTAGTGGGAGCGTGATTACTTTCCTAGTCCTCTACGTCGATGATATCTTAATCATTGGAAACGATATTCCTGAACTACATGCTGTTAAAGCATGGTTAAGAAAATGTTTCCAGATGAAAGATCTAGGAGAAGCAGCCTATGTATTAGGTGTGAAGAACTACAGGGATAGATCTAAGAGGCTTCTCGGGCTGTGCCAGAGTACTTACATCGATAAAGTCCTGGAGAGATTCCATTTAGAGAATTCTAAAAGAGGATATCTTCCAGTCAGACATGGTCTGAGTCTTTCAAAGAGTCAGTGTCCGCAAACACAGACTGAGAAAGATGAAATGGACAATACGCCTTATGCTTCGGCTATTGGGTCCATTATGTATGCGATGTTATGTACTCGCCCAGACGTCGCTTACGGGTTAAGCGTGACCAGTCGATTCCAAAGTAATCCAGGTCAGGCGCACTGGATTGCAGTCAAGAATATTTTGAAATATCTGCGGAGGACCAAAGATATGTTCTTGATATATGGTGGTCAGGAAGAACTCAGTATAGAAGGATATACTGACGCTTCGATCCAATCGGACCAGGATGATTTCCGATCGCAATCAGGCTATGTTTTTAGCTTGAATGGTGGAGCAGTGGTATGGAAAAGTTTCAAACAGTCTATCGTTGCTGATTCCACAACAGAAGCCGAGTATGTTGCAGCCTCAGAAGCATCTAAGGAGGCAGTGTGGATTCGTAAGTTCGTTCAGGAACTTGGTGTTGTTCCTTCGAGTGTAGATCCTTTGGTTATCTTCTGTGATAACACTGGAGCAATCGCACAAGCAAAGGAACCACGGTCGCACCAGAAGTCCAAGCACATACAGAGACGGTTTCACTTGATCCGGGAGATCATTGATCGTGGTGAGATCAAAATCTGCAAGGTTCATACAGATGACAATCTGGCTGACCCGCTTACCAAGCCTCTGGCGCAGCAGAAGCATGAGAAGCACTGTAATAATATGGGTTTGAGATTTCTCAACCATTAGATTAAGTGCAAGTGGGAGATTGTTGGGGTATGCCCTTAAGGCTAATGTTTGAGGTCTTGGGATTCTTTTAGTATCATGTATAAACTCTTATGTTTATAAAGGCAATGGTTGTTATTCAGTTGGTTACATTGTCTACTGCAATAAGTGTGCTTCTGAATAATGTCTCAAAGCTGTTCAGCTTGGCTGACATGCTGTTTTGTCCTTAGTCGAGATATCTTGGTGAACATGAGACAGCCTTGATATGATTGAGACTAATATGTGTTCTAATCTTATAGGATGCTTCGAGCATGGAATAAGATGTAGACTCATGGGTACATTGGATGTACTGGACAGACCCTACTAGGATATTCAATTGCTTGTCACAATGTGAATAATCCTTGATTGCAACAAGTGGCACATGTCCTCTGACTTGAGATCACTTGTGTTTCTAAATGATGATTGTCATTGTTTTGAGGTAGTTCAATATCATTTGAAACATAATGGTTATAGACTATCTTGGATAATGATCATGAGTCATGTTAGGGCACTAGTGATAGATATAGGATTGCCGTCTCCTTGTTTAAGGAGTGTGATGTTCTGAAGGGGCCCCCCTAAATGAGATGATTGAGAAAGTGTATGGCCATACCCAGGTGACTATGTTCATCTGATCTAATCATGCTCATCATATTGGAGCTACAGGCTTGACACGCTTGTCCAATAAGAACATCCAGTGGCAAAGGAAACATGTATGCCTGGTGAAGTGGATTCACACTTGTGCTGTGGTTTGGGTGTAGTCTTGGAAGACTCTTTCCTTTATATCGGGAGATAGTGATGTGTTGCTAGATACCCCTCACTGATCGTGATAACGTAAGTTATCGTTACCGACATTTAAAGGAAACCCTCAGGGTCGCACAATTTGATGATATGGCTTACTTAAGTCAGATCGTGTGGACTGAATTGTCAGGGTTCAGTTTAAAGGGATTTAATCTCTGATTGTGAGTGAGATCTGGTCTGATCATGTTTGATTGATTAGGGCTTGAGATCGGTAAGCTTCGATCGAGAGAGTTGATGCTAGATCGGTGAGATCAAGAGCATCAAGAGATGAACGGTTAGATTTGGAACCTTAGGGTTTAATATGATCTAGACCAAGTGGCTTAAGTGATTTGGTCTTTGGACCAAATTGAGTTGAACCGAATGGCTTGAACCGGTTCACATGGTTGAACGAATGGTTCAAAGGCTTGATGACGTTTTGGGCGGTTTACTTTGAGTAAGCGCATGGTCCATGAACGCATGAAGTGAAGTTTTACTATTTTTGGAAGAAACATTTTCGAAATAGTTAAGACGCCTCACGTTCGGTTGCACTCAATTCGACTCTTGCTCTTTTGCTTCTTCCTCTCGAGGTCTTCTCGTGTGGAAAAGAGCGTGGACAACAAGAAAGGACTCGAGCCAAACTAGAGACATCATCTCTTCTCCCTCAAGCGATCAGGATTCTTGGAGCCTTGCTAGCACAAGGAGCGACAAGGAATAGGCTAAGTCTCATCTTGTGTGCGCACACTTTGGAGGAGAACCTTATCGATCTCTTCTTCCTAGACGCCATCCAAGCAATGGCTTTGGTAAGAATCGATTTCTTGATTCTTGTTTGCAATCGCATATAAAGTTGATCATATAATATGCAAAGATCCTAGAAACCCCCTTCCGCTGCATGAAAAACCTCCATATGCGCCTATCTAGGGTTTCGCTCCCCTTGTTTAGGGGACCTTCAAGGCTCAGATATCACGGGAACCGCGAAGATCGGGAAGGATCCGTCGACAGCCTGAGCGCTATGACGGAGTCTACGTCATTGATGATGAACCCCTCACTTATGCGGATGCGGTCAGTGGACCGGAATCAGCGAGATGGCTTGAAGCTATGCGAGCCGAGATGGACTCCATGTCAGATAACCAAGTCTGGGATTTGGTTGATCCGCCTCCGGGAGTAATCCCTATAGGCTGTAAATGGATCTTCAAGAAGAAGATTGACATGGATGGTAACGTGGTTACCTATAAAGGCAGGCTAGTTGCGAAAGGTTTCAAACAAATCTACGGGATAGATTATGATGAAACTTTCTCTCCTGTAGCTATGTTCAAGTCTATTCGGATTATTCTTGCGATAGCGGCATATTATGATTATGAGATCTGGCAAATGGACGTGAAGACCGCTTTCCTTAATGGAAAACTAGAAGAGGATGTGTATATGACACAACCTGAAGGTTTCACTAATCCATCGGATCGTCATAAAATATGCAAATTAAAGAAGTCCATTTATGGACTTAAACAAGCATCAAGAAGCTGGAATATTCGTTTTGATGAATCAATCTGTAAATTTGGTTTCATCAAGAATGAAGATGACCCGTGTGTATATAAGAGGTTTAGTGGGAGCGTGATTACTTTTCTAGTCCTCTACGTCGATGATATCTTGATCATTGGAAACGATGTTCCTGAACTACATGCGGTTAAGGCATGGTTAAGAAAATGTTTCCAGATGAAAGATTTAGGAGAAGCAGCCTATGTATTAGGTGTGAAGATCTACAGAGATAGATCAAAGAGGCTTCTCGGGCTGTGCCAGAGTACTTACATCGATAAAGTCCTGGAGAGATTCCATTGAGAAAATTCTAAAAGAGGATATCTTCCAGTCAGACATGGTCTGAATCTTTCAAAGAGTCAGTGTCCACAAACACAGACTGAGAAAGATGAAATGGACAATACGCCTTATGCTTCGGCTATTGGGTCCATTATGTATGCGATGTTGTGTACTCGCCCAGACGTCGCTTACGGGTTAAGCGTGACCAGTCGGTTCCAAAGTAATCCAGGGAAGGCACACTGGATTGCGGTCAAGAACATTTTGAAATATCTTCGGAGGACCAAAGATATGTTCTTGGTATATGGAGGTCAGGAAGAACTCAGTATTGAAGGATATACTAACGCTTCGTTCCAGTCTGACCAGGATGATTTCCGATCGCAATCAGGCTATGTTTTTAGCTTGAATGGAGGAGCAGTGGTGTGGAAAAGTTTCAAACAATCAATTGTTGCTGATTCCACAACAGAAGCCGAGTATGTTGCAGCCTCAGAAGCATCCAAGGAGGCAGTGTGGATTCGTAAGTTCGTTGAGGAACTTGGTGTTGTTCCTTCTAGTGCAGATCCTTTGGTTATCTTCTGTGATAACACTGGAGCAATAGCACAAGCAAAGGAACCACGGTCGCACCAGAAGTCCAAGCACATACAGAGAAGGTTTCACTTGATCCGGGAGATCATTGATCGTGGCGAGATCAAAGTCTGCAAGGTTCATACAGATGACAATCTAGCTGACCCGCTTACAAAGCCTCTGGCGCAGCAGAAGCATGAGAAGCACTGTAATAATATGGGTTTGAGATTTCTCAACCATTAGATTAAGTGCAAGTGGGAGATTGTTGGGGTATGCCCTTAAGGCTAATGTTTGAGGCCTTGGGATTATTTCAGTATCATGTATAAACTCTATGTTTATAAAGGCAATGGTTGTTATTCAGGTTGTTACATCATCTGCTGCAATATGTATACTTCTGAATAATGTCTCAATGCTGTTCTGCTTGGCTGACATGCAGTATTGTCCTTAGTCGAGATATCTTGGTGAACATGAGACAGCCTTGATATGATTGAGACTAATATGTGTTCTAATCTTATAGGATGCTTCGAGCATGGAATAAGATGTAGACTCATGGGTACATTGGATGTACTGGACAGACCCTACTTAGGATATTCGATTGCTTGTCACAATGTGAATAATCCTTATATGCAAACAAGTGGCATATTTCCTCTGACTTAAGATCACTTCTGTTTCTAAATGATGATTGGCATTGTTTTGAGGTAGTTCAATATCATTTGAAACATAATGGTTATAGACTATCTTGGATAATGAGCATGAGTCATGTTAGGGCACTAGTGATAGATATAGGATTGCCGTCTCCTTGTTTGGAGTGTGATGTTCTATAGGGGCCCCCTGGATGAGATGGTTGAGAAAGTGTATGGCCATACACAGATGACTATGTTCATCTGATCTAACCACTCTCATCATATTGGAATTACAGGCTTGACACGCTTGTCCAATAAGAACATCCAGTGGCAAAGGAAACACATATGTCAAGTGACTTGGGTTCACACTTGTGCTGTGGTTTGGGTGTAGTCTTGGAAGACTCTTTCCTTTATATCGGGAGACAGTGATGTGTTGCTAGATACCCCTCACTGATCGTGATAACGTAAGTTATCGTTACCGACATTTAAAGGAAACCCTTAGGGTCGCACAATTTGATGATATGGCTTACTTGAGTCAGATCGTGTGGACTGAATTGTTTTGGTTCAGTTTAATGGGATTTAAACTCTGATTGTAAGTGAGATCTGGTCTGATCATGTTTGATTGATTAGGGCTTGAGATCGGTAAGCTTCGATCGAGAGAATTGATGCTAGATCGGTGAGATCAAGAGCATCAAGAGATGAATGGTTAGATCTTGAGCCTTATGGTTTTATATGATCTAGACCAAGGCTTGGCTTAATTTGGTCTTTGAACCAAATGTAATTGAACCGGCTCATCATAGTGAGCGCATGGTTCAATGGGAGAGGAAAATGCGATGGTTCAATCGGAGTGAACGCATCACACGTTGAGGGCTTACTATTTTTGGAAGTCATGCTTTCCAAATTAGTTAACGCCTCTACATTCGTGGGTGTGGTGCTATTCTTCTCTCTCGCCTCTTCCTCTCGACGCATCTCTCTTGTGTGGTGAGTCTTCACGCCAAGGAGGAGATCCGGTTAGCCAAGGAAAGACATCTCTTCTCTTCCACACAAAAGGACACCTTGGAGCCTTGCTAGCACAAGGATCGACAAGGAGTAGGCGATCAATCATCTTTGTGTGTGATTGCTTTGGAGGAGAGCCGCTCGCCCTCTTGCTTCCAAGACGCCATCCAAGAAATGGCATTGGTATGATCTCTCTTTTGATCTATACAATCTTCAAGTTGATCATATATTCATGCATGCGATCCTAGGAAACCCTAGATTCCGCCCATGCAATTTTGTTTGCGCATGCTTTAGGGTTTCGCCCCCTTTAGGGAACTTTCACTAATTCCACGGACGCGTCGCGGGTTTGAGCCCCCGCGAACGCATAATAAGTTTTTATATAAAACTTATTATTTTATCCTTTTAAAATTCTGAAAAATTTCAGAAAAATCATAAAAATTACTAAAATATAATTTCTCAATTTCTAAAATAAAATTTTAATATTTATGAAATCAAGGTTATGACATTATCCACCCCTTAAAAAGATTTTGGTCCTCCAAATTCAGAGTACACAAAAATAATAGCATAACTATGAAAGCTAAGAATTACACCAAGTCCGGAGTCTGTTGAGTCTCCTGCTGAGTATCCTGTTGAGTCTGCTGAGTCACTGTATAAACTCTTGCTAGAGTTGCAGATCGTTGCTGAGATCCTCTCTGTGGTATCTGATTAACTTGACCAACTCTCTCCTGATAAGTCCTCGGTCTAGAGCTTTGCTGATAACTTTGTTGTGAAGGGGTTGAAATCCTCTTCGTGGGCAATCTACCTTATAATGACCCCAACCTTTGCAATAGTTGCATTGAATCTCATTGGAAGGGCATACATTAGCCAAATGTCCTTCTTGATTACACTTAAAACATTTTCTCACAGACCCTGCTGAATTAAAGCTTGGTGCATATGAAGAATGTACAGGTCTCTGATGGCTATTAAATACTGCTCTTGATCTTTTCCCTCTGTTATGATAGGTTTCTATCTCTACTGTTCTAGTTGACTGGCTGACTTTTCTCTTTTCTGCTAATTCTTGGACTTCCTCCATTTGTTTTTCTTTAGCCACATCTATTAGAGAAGCCTCTATCCTGAATGCTGTATTTACCACTGCCTGAAAACTATCTAAGGGGATAGTATTCATCTGTTCCTTTATTGTATGGTGCAATCCTTTAATAAAAAGTTGGCATTTTCTCCTTTCAGTGGTTACTAACTCTGGAAATAAATATGACAATCTCTCAAAGTCAGTTACATAAATATTTACTGTCCTTTTTCCTTGTTTTAAATTTAAAAATTCCTGCATCTAACTATCCTGAAAAGATTCTGGAAAATATTTCTCAAAGAATGCTCCTCTAAAATCAATCCAAGAGATGGGATCATTTCCAAAAGTAACTCTCATTCCAGACCACCATGTCCCAGCTCTATTAGATAAGAAATATGTTGCCAACTCTACCTTCTGCTCATCTGGACATCCTAAGGCCCTAAAGGTTTGCTCTACTTTTAGTAACCAATCTCTAGCAACCCAAGGATCAGTAGTTCCTCCAAAATCACGAAATCGATCTTTTCCCAACTGTGAGAACTGCATCAGCATATTAGCTGACCTAACTGGTTGGTTTACTATTGGTTGTGGTACCAAAGATGGAGAGGAAAATTCATCCTCATCCCTTACTGCTGCTTGTACTTCAGGGGAAGCATGTGGTGCTACTTCTAACGGTACTGAGACTTTATACCCACTTCTTCTTCTTGTAGGGGCTCTAAGTAAGTTTTGAGGTAACTGTACTTCAGCTTCAGGAGAATTTCTAGCTTCTCCAATGCTGTGAGCACTCACCCTCTGACTTCCACCTCCACGTCCTCTACTTCCTTGACTTGGAATTGCTCTGCCTCTAGTTCTTGGTGCCATCCTGTTAACAAAATAACATATTATATAATAATTGTTTACCTATTCATTTATTTTAACCTTAACCCAAACCCAGTCCAGAGGTTCCTATATCCT
Source organism: Costus lasius (assembly GCA_027563935.2). Taxonomy (NCBI): domain Eukaryota; kingdom Viridiplantae; phylum Streptophyta; class Magnoliopsida; order Zingiberales; family Costaceae; genus Costus; species Costus lasius. The sequence continues at coordinate 24,905,050 of CM050452.1, forward strand.
TAGGGTTTCTTACTTAACCTGTAGTTCTGACCTGTGGGTTATGGGCCCACAGAAACTTATACCTCTGAACCTATACCTGTAACATCCCGTTATCTTAACCCCAAACAAGCAACACAATTCATGAAAGAAACAGGATGTTATCATATAAGATCGATTCATATGCTAGGTAAAAACCAAGTCCAGGAAACTGATTTGAAAATTTCGAAAATACATACATACAAATCTCCACAAAACACAATTTCATAAAGGTACCTGCCACCACGCATTCCTTGCACTCGACATATGCAAGGCAACAGTTATATCAAATCCGTATCAAAACCATAAAATCCATAAAGGTACCTGCCACCAGGCAATACTTGCACTAGACATATGCAAGTTACAAATATATCAAAACCGATTACAAAGAATACACCACAAACCAAAATTCAAAACAAAATCTCAAAATCGATTTTTATAAACTCATACCAAACACCGAAACCAGGCCAAAGCCCGCGGTGACACAAAAATCAAAATCATTTAACTGCCACAATCCGGCAACACAAATTCATATAGTTTAGCCATAGTCGGCAGCACATGTTCACATAATTCAGATATTAAGGCCACAACCGGCATCATAGTTCATTAAGCATAAATCACGATATCCATATAATGCTAACTGCGCCCCTGCTCTATACCTGAAAATAATGAGGGGTGAGCTACACAGCCCAGTGAGTGGATAGTCTAAATCGACCATCCATAACATACACTCAAAAATATAGACAGATTATTTTAAAAATCTTTACAGGAACATTATGTCAACATATAACAACATAAGGAAAACAGAAGTCATATAAACAGTCAGATGTACACACCAACATATAACACACTCAGGTTCTAGAGTTATACTCTAAACTAACTAAACACACCAACACTTAATTAACCTAGTTGTCCAGCATATTCAGTAGTGACCATTATGGTCTAACCCGGCTTTGGCCTAAGCACTGGGAGACTGCAAAATTTCATGCAACACATAAACATGGACAGTGAGTAGAATCAAGAGGTGGCCCCCGCCAGGTCACGACGTGGCACTTTGCTCTAAAACACCCCATAAACACATCGATGGATTGTGTGTAGATTCAAGAGGTGGCCCCCGCCGGGTCACGACATGGCACTTCGCTCTACGACACCCCATATCACAAAAAGAGAGTGATGACATCAAGAGGTGGCCCCTGTCCGACCAAGACATGGCACTTTGCGTCAAAACCCGTTCTCCCACAAGGTTCCTACTGGACAACAGACACATCTTATATCATATATCACAAAGGTGGACTCCTAAGTGTCAACTAGACTCTAGGATAGTCATCACAATAATCACATCGGGCAGGCTGAACAACAACCCCCATCACAATAATCATAACAGGCAGGCTGAACATCAACCCCCTTCACATATCACAACACAGGGCTGAAAATTCAAACCCTTAACATATCACATATCGACCATCCCCTTGAGTACACAGCTACACTTAGCCTTAGTCCTAACCAACACATGATCACAACAGATAATATTCGAAAATCCCATATCAACATAATTTTCGAAATTCACATAACCACATAATATTCACATATTCAAAGATCACTTAACATTCCAAAAAAAATCATAAATCACATAATATTTAAAAATCACATAACATAGTGTAATCCTTAAGTTTCAGGCTGGTCAGTTCAGTGTAACCTTGCTATGTTATCACCCAATGTTCTCAAACATGAATACATAGTCTTAGATAAATAAACATGAGTTTTATAATATTATAAGCATTTATCAAGTATCCATAAAATCAATATAAAATTTAAACATAAACTTAAAGCATGTATTCATCAAATTGCTTTACAATTCACACATGTAACCCACGGTTAACATAACATATTATCTACTAAATTTTAAACCTTAGTTAACATGAATTTCATACTCAAGATCAATGATTTAATGCTTCCTAAACTCCATATAAGAAATACCCTAATTTCGGTTTTCATGGAGACATACCCTAAATTCGGTTTTCATGAAAATACCCTAAACTAGTTTTCATGGAGAAATATCAAGATTCAATTCACATGTAAACATGTTAACTACAAATATCAATATTAATATCAAGTTTCGGTTTTCATAAATAAATAGCTTAAGTTCGGTTTTTAGCATGGTAAAACTTTCCAATCAATCTAACGCATCAATTAATACAACCAAATTGCTAGAAATCGAAAAGACACACCACTCACCTCTTAACCGTGAACACTTGGGTTAAAATCTCCCCACAAACTCGCCTAAAGCCTTGATGCCGCCCAAGGGATCTCCAAGAACTCGCCAAGGAAGTTTCTTCACTTCAAGGAAATTTGCCAAGGGAAGAAGATGAAGAAAAATCACCTCAAAATTCCAAGAACACCAAAGTCGCCTTCTTCTTCTTAGCCGTCGCCCAAAATTTCTTTCAAGCCAAAAATCTCGCCCAAAAACTCTACCCTAACCGAAATACCAATTTGAATTTTCGGTTTTTAATTCTTAACCCATTAACCCATTAATTCAAATCGGGTTTAATCCATTTAACCAATAATTTGAATTTTAAACCCAATTAGCGCAAACCCAATAACCCATAATTACTAATTAATTTAACCATTAACTAACCATTCACTTAATGAAAATCCAATAAGGATTTAATTAATATCCAATAAGGATTAACGTCCAATAACTCCAATTAATTAACAATTAAATAACTTAAATTAACAAGCAATAAACTCTAATTAATTACCTGAAAATTAGCATCCAATAAGCTAGTTAATTAATTAGCATTAACATCCAAAAAAAATCTCTAATTTAATTAACTATAATTCAACAACCAAAATCTCCAATTAATTTATCATAAATTAACAATCAATACACAGGAATAATAACACAGTCAATAATTTTATTTAAATAAAAAATAATGCTTACCAGGACTTAAGATCCTTGGATCTTACAATACCTCTGATACCATTTTAATTGTCACGCCCCGGCGGGAAGCCAGCTATTTCTAGCATAGGGTTCCCCAGGGAGTAACAATATTGATAGGAACCAAAGAACTACAATAATCCAATATCCTTTATTAAATAAATAATCCAAATTTATCATCAACGGTTTTATAACACAATATCTGCATGCAACTATCCAAATTATCAACTGAAATAAAATACAAAGACAAACTATCTCAACTCGGGCTGGTATCTGCTATCTACTCTATCCCTCCCAGATGCTAACTCTGTACCTGGAAGAGAAACAAAGGGGGTTAGCAAAAATGCTAAGTAGGAATCAACAAACATGGTGAGGGGATCAAATAACAAGATAATAAAATGACAATAACAACGATATACAAATAATATACAGAACGTCGTGTAAATCATCAAGCTAGCCAACAGATCTCAATCAAGAGCCGCACTCATTTTTAGAGTGTTTCCACTATTGCTCATGCAATGGAACGACTGTCCTAAACAGCCCGGAGTGTTGCGTACAACACTGACATCCATAGTATTGTCCTCAAGACAACTGGCGGTGCCGTACTGGCATCTCAGATAGTCTGATATAATCAGAACTATAACTCAGATAAACAGGCCACTAGAGAATAAATCATCCAGGTCAGCGGTCAAAATATATCACGACTTTATCATCTCAGATTTATAACGGTTCCACATACTCATGTGTCAATATCACAGATACACAATTGTTCAACCATGCTCATAAGCCAATATATCAGAGATCTAAAAACAGGTTTGTTAACCATTCATACAGAATAAAATATGACCAAATAAACAAGATAATTGAGGTCAACAGGAATTCAGAAACAAATAAAGCAGATGAAGCAATTAGATATCAGTGTCAGTCAATTCTATCACATATGCATCATGTATCTAATCAAAGGAATAAGTGACAAATCTTATAAGTTCTTGACACTATGACAAAAGGAGTAGGGTAAGATTCCTACCTCAGACGCTGATATCCTAAATTCCTCTCAAAAGCCAGTAAGTTGTATATCAAACAATGCAAGCCGATTATTGGATCAACCACTCTGTAACATGAGTTTGTACATGAACTCTATCAATAAACATTCTAATTTGAAAACTAAAACTACCAACATGTAGAACATAACCCTAAACCTAGAGAACCACTCTTCGATCATATGAACCGAACCTAAAACCCACTGAACCGGACGGAATTGCAGTGAACCGATCAATTTACCCTGAACCAAGTCAGACCGACACTTAGAACTTACATTACACCAAATATACAAGTCATATAAAGAAACCCAGATTACCATTAGATAGTAAATTTAATTACCTTTCCAACGACTACCTGAACCGGCCCGGATTCGACCGAATCGGGGTCGAACCGGTCGAAATTCAATTACTGACCCAACTGGAATTGAATCGCTCGGTCCGGTTCAATTCGATTTCAAAACTCAACGACCGGTTTATTTATAAATAAACCGCCGCCCAAACCCTAATTTTGGACCGAACCGACGTTCGCCCGCGCCGCCCAAACGCCGCCGCGCAAGGCTGCCGGACTTGCGTCTGCTGCTTGCGCTAGCGAGCTCCCGAGGGCGCGTCGAAGATCGGATCACCGCCAAACTTCGCCAGTAGACTCCCAACGATGAAGCAAGGCTCTACGACCAGCTTTGGCGAGTTTTCGACCCACGGTCGAAGCATCCGAAGCGACAGAAGGTATCGACGGTGGCGTCGCGGTCGTCGATACACAAAACTTAACCAAACTCATCTATACCGAAACCGAATTTCACCAAAACTTCAGGAAAGGTAGGATACCTTGCTACGATGCTGTATCGTAGCCTAGAGCCGAGAGATCGCTGTCGATGGAGGCGCTGGAAGACTGGAACTTGTGGCGGCGCTGCTTTAGCTCCGGCGATGAGTTCGAGTTCGATTTCTCCCCTCTGGAGGCGCTTCGAGGCTTGAAGATGCTCTAGGTTCTGATTCTCATTGAGACGAGCAGAAGCCCTCTAATATAGAGGTAAAACACGTCCAAGGTCGGTGAGATCTCGGCGACGACTCGATCGCCACAAAAATCGGAGAAGACGATGCGTCGACTCGGTTTCCGAAATTCAAATTTAAATCTAGATCAAATAGAATGGGTGTGATTTAAATAACAAAAGCAAACCTAGCCCAGTGGTTGGGCTCAGCTGATTTCGCGGACGCGTCGCAGGTTTGAGCCCCCGCGAACGCATAATATTATTTTATCCTTTTAAAATTCCAAAAAATTTTAGAAAAATCATAAAAATTACTAAAATATAATTTCTTGATTTATAAAATAAAATTTTAATATTTATGAAATCAAGATTATAACAGTTGTATTCAGATATTGTGTTATAAAATTGTTGATGTTAAGATTTGATTAATTATTTAAAAAAGGATATGTGACTATTGTAGTTCTCTGGTTCCTATCAATATTGTTACTCCCTGGGGAACCGTGAGATAGGAATAGCCGGCTTCCCGCCGAGGCGTGACAATAGGGATTTGAAAAAAACCAGAATATCCATCTAAAAAGCAAAAGTGAGAGTGGTTTGCTAGTCTTTCAACCATTTGATCAATAAAAGGTAGAGGAAAGTAGTCTTTCCTAGTAGCAGCATTCAGTTTTCTATAATCTATACACATGCACCAACTAGTAACAGTTCTAACAGGAATTAGTTCATTATCTTTGTTTTTCATGACAGTTACCTCTCCTTTCTTAGGAATACAATGTATAGGACTTATCCATTTACTATCGGAGATAGGATAGATACTACCTACATCTAGTAATTTCAGATCTTCCTTTTTTACCACTTCTTTCATGGAGGGGTTCAGTCTTATTTGGAAATCTGCATGTGGCTTGTGCTCTTCTTCCATCAAGATCCTATGCATACAAAAAGAAGGATTAATTCCTTTCAAGTCATCAATTGAATACCCAATTACCTTTCTGTGAATCCTTAATTCCCTGAGAAGCAACTTTGTTTTCCTTTTTCCAAGCTGTGCATCAACTATAACAGGATAAGTAGAATTAGGACCAAGAAACTCATAACAATGGTTATCAGGTAAAGCTTTAAGCTCTATTTTTGGAGTTTTTTCTTTTTCATCACAAGTTTTGCAATCTAGAAATTCATCAATTTCAGGCTTGGTTTCTTCCTTAAGAACAGAATCAGAATCATAATCAGAAGGTTCAACAAATAAATCATTAAGATCATAAATAATGTCATCTCTGTCATGTATACTACAACAATATCTAGAAATTCATTAGTCTTTTTGTGTCATATTTATGCTTCTTTGCTTGTTTTTAAGCCTTATTTATCAAATATTACAGAATCTACACCATTTCCTATTTTTTATTATTTTTAGGTAAAAAATGACATATTTTGATGGATTTTGAAAGATTTGAGCGCACGAATGAATTCCAGACGTCGAGACGAAGCCGCCCATCAATTTTTATGCAAATCAGAGCAAGTTCAAAAATTACACCCCGGGTGTAATATTTATTACGGGCTGTAATTTTCTACCCAGATTACACCCCTGCCATAATGAAAATTACGGTACATTACGGTACCGTATTTTTGCCCAGAATTACACAGAAGAAATTACGGCAGTGCCGTAATATTTTTCATGGTACCGTAATTTTGACCCAAAATTCACATAACCAAATTACGGCACTGCCGTAACCAAAATTACGGTCGTAATTATATTTTTGGCCGAGTCTTCTGCAGCCGCTCAAAAGCCCGATTTTTGTCATGCAATATCTAAAGATCCAGGGAACCAATTGAAAAAACATAAAAAGGGGAGTGTTCTATAAATCGAGAAGAAGATTTGAGGACAAAAAGGATCCAATTTCGTGAAGAATCGAGGGAGAAATCAAAAAGGGCATTTCTAGGGCATGGCCTCGCACCGAGAGGCGTAGAGGCCATCTCAGGCCACAAAATTTACAAGGAAGCTTCGCCTGGAGGAGGAGAAGATACCCCAGAAGTTTTAGAGCAAAAGGAGATCGATCGAAGGAGAAATCAATGAAAGAATGAGCGCCGACACTATTCACACGCAAAAATACGGCTGTAATTTCTATTACAGCCGTGCTGTAAAGTTGTTTTCCCCTTTCTCTTCGATTTCTGATCCTTTGATACTATGGATTATTGTAATTCTTCCATTATGCTAGCTTAAATACTTATTGGGACATGGGGGAGTAATTCCCCTCAATTTCTTAATGACTAGATTATTTTTACCTTCGTCATGATGATTTTATTATGATAATTTTACTTATGTGATGATTGCCTTTAATTCTACATAGATTTATATTGTTAGCATGTTTTAGAGTTTTTGCAATATGGACTGAAAAGTGATTTGCTAGGAACTTGGAACCCTAAAATTGAATGTTAAGAACTCATCGTAAGAAATTAGGTTTGTTCTTATTTCTCGATTTTTGAAGTTTAATACCATGTTAATAATCTGAATCTAGGATTGAGTTATTGTAATAAACATGAAGATATTGTGAGAAATCAAGCATTAGATTATTGAAGAACCTTAAGTAGAACTAGTGAAAATTATAGTATGAAAGTATGTAATTTTCACTTGAGATGATTGATTTAGAATTCTGATGCATGAAAGTGATCTTTGAGTTCTTTATCAATGATTTACTTATCTTTAGTATTGAATAGATCCTGCATGAAAGTGAGGATCGATTCTTTGTAAATTGTCTGCGCGAAAGCAAGATGATTTCTTTATGAAGTAAATTATATCTTTATCATGATAAAATTTGATTGACGAACATCTATTCATATCTAGTCATGGAAATTAAGTTGGATGAAACCCTAGTCCCAGTTTCTCTCTCTGATATTTCATACAATTTTTGATAGTTTACTTTCATATTTTCGGTTGCTTAGCTAGTGAGAAAATGACTATTCGGTACTTAACATGTAGGTCTCTGTGGTTCGATATATTTTATTACTTTGAAGTATCCGTGCATTTGCGGACACAACAAGTTCCAGACTAAGAAAGTTGCAGAAGAAGGCATGATGACGAATAATCAGTCACTAAGGGATTTTGTAGTACCCAACATGCAGGTTTTTAATTATAGCATAGTTCAACCTAATATGGAGGCGAACAACTTCAAGCTCAAACCAGCACTGATGACTATGGTCCAGCAGAACTAGTTTATGGGTTCCCCAACACAGGATCCTAACCTTCATCTTGCTGTCTTTTTAGAATATTGTGACACCTTTAAGGTAAACGGTGTATCTTCTGATGCAATTATACTGAGATTGTTTTCATTTTCTCTCAGGGATCACGCACGGGCTTGGTTGTATTCTGGCCTAGTTGTATTCTCTTTCCACTGGATCAATTACTACATGGGATGAGCTTTCGCGTGCTTTTCTGACCAAATACTTTCCACTAAGCAAGACAGTTCAGCTGAGGAATATGATAACTTGCTTTGGACAATGAGAAGGAGAATCACTCTATGATGCTTGGGACTGCTTCAAGGAGCTTCAGCGTATGTGTCCTCATTATAGGCTTGAGAAGTGGGTCTTAATCCATAACTTCTATAATGGATTGGACTACATCATGAAGCTCGTGGTGGATGCTACTGCTGGAGGAGCTATTATGAGCTAGAGCATAGAGGATGCAATGACTTTGTTTGAGGACATGGCCATGAATCACAACTATTAGTCTAACGAGCGAGGTACTACATCCACAAGTATAAGTAAGTATAGTAGTGAATCCAAAGGCGGATTCTTTAGCTCAGAAATTGGATTCTTTTACTCTTCCTTCAGTTGCAATTAATTCTGTTCCTTATAAGGTGTGTGGTGTTTTAGGTCATATTTCTTCTGATTGTCAGCTCTTAGCCTCACCACATGAGGACTCTTGTCAAGAGCATGTCAATGCTTTAGGCAACTATAACTAGAGATAGGTGAATGACCCTTATTCAACCACTTATAACCTAGGCTGGTGGAACCACCCTAATCTATCATACAAGAACAATCAAGGGTAAGTTCCTCAGCAATATAATCAGCAGAATAACAGGCCGCCACCAGGTTTTTAGTCTAGGCAATTCAATCAACCCTAGAAATCCAACTTGGAGTCCCTTTTGGAAGGTTTCGTTGTTGCTCAGAAGAAGCACAACGAATATGTCTCTAATGCTATTTAGCATCTAACATCTCGTGTGAATGCTTTGGCAACCCATAATAAGATGTTAGATAGCCAAGTAGCTCAGTAGGCAAGTACCTCCAATAGGCCTATAGGTAAACTTCCAGGCCAACCAGAGATGAATTCTAGAGCATTGTAGAGCAATAACCACGAGGAGTGGAAAGCAATTGGATGGGCCCCAGATGCCTGACGAAGAACCTACACCTATATCGGTGAAGAGCAGTCTAAGGAATCTCTACTTGATAAGGAGAAACCTGTGGAAAAGGAGAAGGAGAAGGAAAAGGAGAAAGTTTATGTAGGTCCGCCTGCATATGTTCCACCTATCCCTTTCCCCCAGAGGCTAGCTAAGGCGAAGTTAGATAAGCAATTTGGCAAATTTCTAGAGGAATTGAAAAAGTTGTACATAAACATTCCCTTCACTGATGTTTTGTCATAGATGCCTACATACGCGAAGTTTCTAAAAGATATCCTTTTCAACAAATGCAAAATTGAAAAGTATGGTACTGTGGCACTTACAGAGGAATGTAGCATGATAATCCAGAACAAGATACCTCAGAAGTTGAAAGATCCAAGGAGCTTCTCGATTCCTTGTCAGATCAGCGACGTGTCTTTTGAAGCAGCCTTGTGTGACTTAAGCGCAAGCGTAAGCTTGATGCCTTTGTCAATTTGTAAAAAGCTTGATATAGGAGACATGAAGCCGACCACTATCTCATTACAGCTAGCTGACCGGTGTGTTTAACGTCCTGTGGGAATTTTAGAGGATGTCCCAATTAAAGTCAGTCAATTTTTTATACCTGTAGATTTTGTGCTATTAGAGAAGGAGGAAGACGTTAAATTGCCTATTATTTTGGGGAGGTCATTTCTAGCTACTGCAGGCGCAGTGATAGATGTGAAGAAAGGGAGATTGACTCTGAATATCGGTGAGAATAATATTTAATTCGATCTTTCCTCTTCTCTAAAAAAACCTTTTTTTGTAGATTCTTGCTTTAATGTGGTGATAACTCCAACTTTCATAGTGTTTTGCATACTTATTTAGTAGTCTTTTGAGTCATAGTCTTACTCTTTTACTTTGCTTTTATACCCTTTTTTACCAAATCCATCGGAATCTACACGATCTTTGGTTTTTAATCAATTTCAGGTAAAAAGGCATTATTATCACTGGTTTTCGAGCAATATCAATGCATGAATGAGTTCTAATCATCAAGAGGAGTCTACACAACAAATTTCAAGCCAAAATACACCTTCTAGCTAAAATACGGCAGTACCGTATTTTGTAGACGCACTTCCACGGTACCGTATTTTTTGAGGTTTTTGACTGGAGAGTTTCAACAGAATTACAGCACCACCGTAGTCGTTTACACGGTGCCGTATATTTGGACAATTTTGACTAGAGAATTTCAGCGGAAATACGGCACTGCCATGGGCGTTTATACGGTGCCGTATATTTGGACAAATTTAACCAGAAGGTTTCGGTAGGAATACGGTAGTGCCATATATTCATGCAACAATGTCACGGTACCATATTCGCTGCCCAGATCTCATAGAAGGAAAATACGGCATTGCCGTATTCTGATTACGGTACCGTATTACAAAACCCAGAATTCTGAGTTTTCCGCCGCAAATTTAAAAACGTGATTTCCCGCAACTTAGGCCACCAATTGAAGATCCGTAAAAAGGGGAAGTTTCAGAATAAGAAGGCGAAGAGTTGCAAAGCAAAAGGAACAATTTTTATCACGGATTCACGGCGAATTTCAGAGAAGGGCGGATTCACTAGGGCTCATCGGTTCTCAGCCCAGAAACCATCTCCAGCCATGATTTTTAATAGAGAGCTTCGTTTGGTGAAGGAGAACACGCATCTCAAGTTCCAGAGCATTCGGAGTTGAATCGAAAGAGAAATCAACACAATAGTGGTGACAGCGATGTTCAAAGCATATTACGGGCTGTAATGAAATTACAACCCTGTTTTGTAATCTTTCTTCCCTCTTTTCGATTCCTTATCACTCTGAGAACATGTTTTATTGTAATCCTTTCATCATGGTAGCTTAATCTTTTTATGGGACATGGGGGTGTAATCTCTTTGTTTCTTAATGGTTAGAAAATCATAATTTTGTCAAACTGATTTTATTATGATAATTTTACTCTTGTGATTGATTGTTCTTTAATTCTCCCTTGTGTCTTAAATATCAGCATGTTTTAGAATTTTGCGAAATAGACCGAGAGGTTGTTTGTTTGAAATTCGGAACCCTAGGAATTATTGAGTTTGGAACTACCGTAAGAGATTAGGTTGTTCTTCGAATTCTGATTTTTAGAGAACTATAATGCCTTGTTGATTTTATGACTCTTGGGATTGAGCTAATGTGTAAGACTTGATTTGATATTGCAAGAGATTGAGTGTCGAGTCGTTGGAAACCCTTAAGTAAAACTAGTGTTGAGACTCGGATGCACGAGAGTGATCTTTTAGTCTCCACTTGAGGAAATCAACCTAGAATTCGGATGCACGAGAGTGATCCTTGAGTTCTTGGTTGATGGTTTACTTATTCTCTGTATTGAATGGATCTTGCACGAGAGTGGGGATCGGTTCTTTGTAAGGTTATCTGCGCGAGAGCGAGATAATTTACTTATGAAGTAAATTATACCTTTATCATGATAGAATTAGATTGACAAACATTTATCTTAATCTAGTCATTAAAATTCTAAAGTAGATGAACCCTAGTCCCAGTTTCTTCTCTGATATTTTTTTCGTGTTCTTTTCGATAGCTTGATTCACTATTTTTCCGATTGCCTAGCTAGCGAGAAATCGATTATTCAATACTTGGCAATAAGGTCTCTGTCGTTCGATATTTTTATATTACTTCGAGTATCCATGCACTTGCGGACACAACAAGTTTTTGGCGCCATTGCCGGGGACCTTGGTTTTGTCGATATTGAAGATATCGAGATTATTACTAGACTAGGTTTTATTTACCGTTTTATTTATTTTCTATTTTCTTAAAATCACTTGATCTATCTACTTTGCATGCGCAAGAATCTTAGGTCAGGACCACTTGTACCTTTTGATCCTGAGATAAACAAGACTCTGAGACTGCGAAAGTGATTGAGATTTGAGGAGACACAAGTTGTAGAATAAAGAGAAGAAGAATCCATCATGGCTGAAAGAAGGACATTGCGTGACTATGCAGCCCCAAATATACAGGGAATTCATTCCAGCATCACTAGGCCTACTATAGATGCGAACAACTTTGAGATCAAGCTAGCGTTCTTATCGATGATTCAACAGAATTAGTTTGGAGGATCTCCTTTGGAAGATCCAAACCAACACTTATCCCTTTTCCTTGAATTCTGTGACACCATAAAGATTAATGGTGTATCTGACGATACCCTCAGACTAAGACTGTTTCCTTTTTCTCTCAAGGACAGAGCAAAAGCCTGGCTTCATGCACATCCAACTGGGACGTTTACTACTTGGGAGCGCTTGTCAAATGCCTTCTTGCAGAAGTACTTTGCTCCCAATAAAATGATCCAGTTGAGGAACCAAATCACAGGCTTTGCCCAGAGAGATGGAGAATCAATGAGTGAAGTGTAAGTAAACCTAGGTCACATGCGCATCTAGAGTGTGCAGCGGCGGAAATGCTAGGTTTCAAAATCGCTTGACTTAAACATATGATCAACTTTTAACAACTTGTATAGAACAAGTGAGGATGTTACCATGGCCATGAGAGGCGGCTTGGAAGAAGAAAGGGGCGAATGCCTCTTCTCCAAAGGAATCACACACAGGATGAGACAGGCCTCCTTCCTTGCGCTCCTTGTGCTAGCAAGTCACCAAGGTTTCTTTTGTCGTGTGAAGAGATGTCTCTTTCTTTGCTGGGCGAACTCCCTCTCTTGGCGTGAAGACAAACCAAAGATGAGAGCAAGAGAACAAGGGGCGAGCGCCGTTCTTACGTTCGAAAACGTGGGAGGTTTTTCCAAAAAGAAAAACGCCTTCCAAAAATAGTAAGCACTTAACTCCCCATGAAGCCATCGATTGAACCAACCGAAACTTGTCTCTTAATTGAACCATGCGTTCACTAAGTGAACCGGTTCAATTCCATTTGGTTCAAGGACCAAATCGAACCAGCTCTGGTTATGATCTCTTTGAACCAAATGGCTCAAGATCTAACCACACATCTCTTGACCCTCTTGATCTCTTCGATCAAGCATCAATTCTCCCGATCGAAGCTTACCGATCACATGCCCTAATCAATCAAACATGATCAGACTAGATCTCACTTCCGATCAGAGTTTAAATTGCTTTAAACTGAACTAGAACAATTCAGTCCACACGATCTGACATAAGTAAGCCATATCATCAAATTGTGCGACCCTAAGGGTTTCCTTCATTGTCGGTAACGATAACATATGTTATCACGATCAGAGAGGGGTATCTAGCAACACATCACTGTCTCCCGATATGAAGGAAAGAGTCTTCCAAGACTACTCCCAAACCATAGCACAAGTGTGAATCCAATTCACTCAGTATACATGTTCCCTTTGCCACTGGATGTTCTCGTTGGACAAGCCTGTCAAGCCTGTAATTCCAACACAATGAGAATGGTTAGATCAGATGAACATAGTCATCTGGATATGGCCATACACTTTCTCAACCATCTCATCCGGAGGGGGCCCCAGTAGAACATCACACTCCAACTAGGAGAGGCAATCCTTTATCTATCACCAGTGTCCTAACATGACTCATGCCCACTATCCAAGATAATCCTTAACCATTATCTTTCAAATGATATTGAAGTACCTCAAGACAATGCCAATCATCACTTAGTAACACAAGTGATCTCAAGTCAGAGGGAATATACCACTTGCTTGCTTATAAGGACTTATTCACATTGTGACAAACAATTGAATATCCTAAGTAGGGTCAGTCCAGTACATCCAATGCACCTATGTGTCTAAATCTTATTCCATGCTCGTAGCATCCTATAAGACCAGAACACATATTAGTCTCAATCATATCAAGGCTGTCTCATGTTCACCAAGATATCTCGACTAAGGACAACTCTGAATGTCAGCAAAGCTGAACATCATTGAGTACTCAGAGGTATACATACAGCAGCAGACAATGCAACAATCTGAATAACAACAATTGCCTTTATAAACATATACTCAGTTTATACATGATACTGATAATAACCCAAGGCCTCAAACATTAGCCTTAAGGGCATACCCCAACAATCTCCCACTTGCACTTAAACTAATGGTTGAGAAATCTCAAACCCATATTATTACAGTGCTTCTCATGCTTCTGCTGCGCCAGAGGCTTTGTAAGCGGGTCAGCTAGATTGTCATCAGTATGTACCTTGCAGATTTTGATCTCTCCTCGATCTATGATCTCACGGATCAAATGAAACCTTCTCTGTATGTGCTTGGACTTCTGGTGTGACCGTGGTTCCTTTGCTTGTGCAATCGCTCCAGTGTTATTACAGAAGATAACCAATGGATCTGCACTTGAAGGAACAACACCAAGTTCTTGAATGAACTTACGAATCCATACTGCCTCCTTTGATGCTTCTGAGGCTGCAACATACTCGGCTTCTGTTGTGGAATCAGCAACAATTGATTGTTTGAAACTCTTCCACACCACTGCTCCTCCATTCAAGCTAAAAACATAGCCTGATTGCGATCGGAAATCATCTTGGTCAGATTGGAACGAAGCGTCAGTATATCCTTCAATACTGAGTTCTTCCTGACCTCCATAAATCAAGAACATATCTTTGGTTCTCCGAAGATATTTCAAAATATTCTTGACTGCAATCCAGTGTGCCTTCCCTAGATTACTTTGGAACCGACTGGTCACGCTTAACCCGTAAGCGACGTCTGGGCGAGTACATAACATCGCATACATTATGGACCCAATAGCCGAAGCATAAGGCGTATTGTCCATCTCATCTTTCTCAGATTGTGTTTGAGGACACTAGCTCTTTGAAAGATTCAGACCATGTCTGACTGGAAGATATCCTCTTTTAGAATTTTCTAAATGGAATCTCTCCAGGACCTTATCGATGTAAGTACTCTGGCACAGCCCGAGAAGCCTATTAGATCTATCTCTATAGATCTCCACACCTAATACATAGGCTGCTTCTCCTAAATCTTTCATCTGGAAACATTTTCTTAACCATGCCTTAACTGCATGTAGTTCAGGAATATCGTTTCCAATGATTAAAATATCATCGACGTAGAGGACTAGGAAAGTAATCACGCTCCCACTAAACCTTTTATATACACACGGGTCATCTTCATTTTTGATGAAACCAAATTCACAAACTGATTCATCAAAACGAATATTCCAGCTTCTCGATGCTTGTTTTAGTCCATAAATGGACTTCTTTAATTTGCATATCTTATGACGTTCTGATGGATTGATGAAACCTTTAGGCTGTGTCATATACACATCCTCTTCCAGTTTTCCATTAAGGAAAGCGGTCTTCACATCCATTTGCCAGATCTCATAATCATAATATGCTGCTATCGCGAGAATAATTCGAATGGACTTGAACATGGCTACAGGAGAGAAAGTTTCATCATAATCTATCCCGTAGATTTGTTTGAAACCTTTCGCAACTAGCCTGCCCTTATAGGTAACCACGTTACCATCCATGTCTTTCTTCTTCTTGAAGATCCACTTACAGCCTATAGGGATTATTCCCGGAGGCGGATCAACCAAATCCCAGACTTGGTTGTCTGACATGGAGTCCATCTCGGCTCGCATAGCTTCAAGCCATCTTGCTGATTCCGGTCCACTGACCGCATCCGCATAAGTGAGGGGTTCATCATTAATGATGTAGACTCCGTCATAGCGCTCAGGCTGACGACGGATCCTTCCCGATCTACGCGGTTCCCGTGACATCTGAGCCTCAGGTTGAAGATCAACCTGATCTATTTGCTCAGGCTCATCCAACTGAGCTTGACTACTTTGTCCCACTTCTGGAATTTCATCCAGCTTTATTTCTCTCCCAATTGCTTCTTGCAGAAGAAATTCCTTCTCAAGAAAAATAGCCGTTCGAGCAACAAATACTTTGTTCTCCTTGGGATCATAGAAATAATAACCCTTAGTTTCTTTAGGGTAACCGACAAATATACATTTATTTGATCTGCTCTCCAGTTTCCCAGAGCTTTTTGACATAAGCCTCGCAACCCCAGATTTTAATAAATGTCAAGCTCGGCTGTTTCCCATACCATAACTCATATGGTGTCCTTGAAACGGCCTTGGATGGCACTCGGTTTAGCACCTTTGCAGCTGTTTCCAGTGCAAATCCCCAAAAGGAGTAAGGTAGAGTAGCCTGACTCATCATAGAACGAACCATATCCAATAAGGTTCTATTTCTCCTTTCGGACACACCATTCCATTGCGGTGTTCCTGGTGGAGTGAGCTGTGAGATAATCCCACACTCCTTCAGATAGTCAGTAAACTCACGACTCAAGTATTCCCCACCTCGATCTGAACGAAGTGCCTTGATATTTCGGCCTAACTGATTTTGTACTTCATTTTTGAATTCTTTGAACTTGTCAAAAGATTCACTCTTATGTCTCATTAGATAGACATAACCATACCTACTGAAATCATCAGTAAAAGTAATGAAGTATAAATAGCCACCTCTGGCATGTTTACTAAA
Source organism: Costus lasius (assembly GCA_027563935.2). NCBI lineage: Eukaryota > Viridiplantae > Streptophyta > Magnoliopsida > Zingiberales > Costaceae > Costus > Costus lasius. The sequence goes on from CM050452.1 coordinate 24,921,873, forward strand.
CGGCCCACACACATCACTGTGAATAAGGTCAAGTAAACCTGAAGCCCTTTCACCTTTATTAGAAAAAGGAGTCTTCGTCATTTTACCCATTAAACAAGCTTTGCATGTATCAAGCTCCTCATAGGAGAATGATCCCAGCAGTCCATGGTCATGCAACCGCTTAATGCGCTTCTTGTTAATGTGGCTTAAACGACTATGCCATAACAAGGTGCTGTCATCAGCATACTTGGCTTTCTTGTTATCAATTTGTTGTACAGAACATTCCATGTCCAACATGTATAACCCATTGTTAATCGACCCAGTTGCATAAACAATATTATCATATGAAATACAACACTGTGAAGTTTTGCATTCAAAAGAAAAACCTTTCCTGACAAGAGCAGGAATAGAGATAATATTCTTAGTTATGCTTGGTACAAAATAACAATTGTCAAGTTCTAATACAAAACCAGATGGTAAAGAGATGTTATATTCCCCTACAGCAACAGCAGCAACCCGTGCCCCGTTTCCAACTCGTAGGTCCACCTCATGCTGTCCCACCTGTCTTCTTCTCTTGAGTTCCTGCACATTTGAACAAATGTGAACTCCACATGCAGTGTCCAACACCCATGAAATAGAAGAAGCTACCATGACTTCAGTCACGTAAATACCTGAGCCAGAAGTGAAAGGCTTGCTTCCCTTCTTCTCTCCTTGGAGCGCTCTACAGTCCTTCTTCCAGTGACCCAGCTGGCCACAATGGAAACATCTGTTGTCCTTTGACCGCTTCACCTTTTGTTTCAAAGCCTTGTTGTAGCTCTTGATAGGGGTTTTGCCCTTCTTCCCCTTCTTCTTATTCCTTGAAGGAATCATTAAGACAGAGGATGAAGGCTTTCCCTTCTCAAGTGTCTGCTCTGTAGTACAGAGCATGTTCAGTAACTCTGCCGGAGTGCAGTCGATTTTGTTCATATTAAAATTAATGATGAACGGATCGAAAGAAGCCGGGAGAGACTGCAAAATAATATCTACAACAAGTTCTTGATTGATGGTATGTCCCAGTTTCTCTAGAGCTTCTTTGTACCCAATCATCTTGAGTACGTGAGCTCCCACTGGACTCCCGTCAGTCAGTTTGCTATGAAAGAAAAGTTTTGTCAAGTTATAGCGTTCAGTCCTTGCCTGTGCAGCATACAGCATTTTGAGATTTGCTATAATATCAATAGCAGACAAATCCTCATGCTGACGCTGAAGCTCGGGCGTCATTGACGCAAGCATAAGGCAAGCGACATCAGTACTATCACTGACGTGCTTCTCATAAGCATCCCGAACCGCCCTTGCGGCGTTCGCAGCGGGTTGAGCCGGTATTGCCGACTCAAGGGCATACAGCTTCCTCTCAGCTTTAAGTACAATCTTAAGCTGTCTGTACCAGTCTGAGAAGTTTGGGCCAGCAAACTTCTCCTTTTCCAAAATGGATCGCAAATTGAGCCCTGTGGTGTTCGTTGCTGCAGGAATCTACAACATAGCAAGAACAACAAGGTCAGTATGCATGTTAGAATCAATCTAGGACTTAAGAATGATTCTTTTCTCACTATTTTATCTGACTGAAAAATCCAATAAAATAGCCCGAAAGAGTGAAACTCTTTTAGTGAGATGGGATCCAGATTTCATACTTGATTTCCGCGTCCCGCTCAGGCGAGATAAGATACACAGAGAGTTCAAGCACTAGTCACTGGTAGGCTATCCATGCCAATCGCCATCCCGTGCGATTCCCCTTCATCTAGGCAATCCAGAAGACTGTGCCAACTGAGTTGGTACAACACGGTCTTTGATTCCTCAGATGGCTGCCTCCATCTGGCTATCATATGCTCAATATGTAGCCTATATGGTCAAGCTGACTTGACCTACTTCCTGGACCACCACGTGCTATGCTGAGCAACGAGAAGCGATAAATCCCTTCTCTGTAGCATGTAGGTGTAATCACGCAACGTCTGAAGATAGCTGGGCGTGCCCACTGAGTGGGTACAACACGGCCCCAACGATAGTCAGAACAGTGAGGTTTCGCGTCAGAAGGCAATCGAGCTTGATATTAACGTTAGATTTTATCGGTCTTTTATCTTCTTACTATCATGCAAATTCTACAGTGATAGCAGAAGAATAAAACATGCTTGTGCTAATATTACTTAAAACAGTAAATGAAAGCACCATTATCTTATGTGGTAAACGCCCATAAAAGCCTAAGTAAAACCCTAGTTTCACAAAAGTCTTCACTTGAGCTCTTTATGGGACTCTTGTACTTCATCTGGCCCAGCTCGGGCCCAAATGCCCTCCAGGCAGTATGCGCCTGCTCTAGAGTCGAACTCTAGACCTCCCACCTAGTGAAGCCACTGACTGTAAGCGCCTCTGCCATGTGTGCTCATGTGCTCATGTCTGATCAAATTACATTTTAATCTATCTAGACATGGTTTGACACGCAGGTCAATTATACATTTTTCATAAATTGAAATGTGATTCGCAGATCACAGCAAAATTTATATTAAATTCCAGGCACGCAGGCCCCAGCACAGCACACCAAATAAGGGCAGCCCACATAAGAATAAATAAACACCCAATCAACATGTTAAACATGCATACATGTGATCCAAACGGAAAATAAAATTTTGAAATACCCATGGCATCAATTTTATTTCCTTATGTGCCCTACTACCTTACAACGGTCCATTAACAGGCATCCACTCATCAGACCAAGTCAGACCCACTGCCCTTACATGCACCCAGTCATAACTGACTTGCGTCGACTTGATGGTCAACTATGCATGCCTTAAGGGCTGAACGTCCCACATGATTTCTGGCAAGCGGGTGTGACCCCGGGCCTTAATCATGATCGTTCACAAGGCGCCTCAATCAGACATCGCTACACGCCCTTTTGCAGTCGACCTATAGCCACCTGTATAGCTTGCGCACAGGTGCTATCCGGCCAACCCATCTAGGCTGTCAGATGGTCTGATTAGGCTATTGGGTCCAGACTTGACTAACGACTTCAACCCTATTAACCCGTCTAAGTATTTGAAGCAGGCGCTTAGATAGATCTAGTGAGGGTCGCGCATGATGATAAGTTTTGATTGAAAACTTCTATGAAAAGCGCAAACAAACATCACTTGCGCAAGCTTAAATGTTAACAAAATACATCTAACATTTGATATGTATTTTCGTATGATAACAAGAGGATGCGCATCTAATAGATCATACCAAATCATAAAACAAACATGGATCACAAGATAGCAATCATATGTATCAAGCCAAAACCATGCTCTGATACCAAATTGTAAGTAAACCTAGGTCACATGCGCATCTAGAGTGTGCAGCGGCGGAAATGCTAGGTTTCAAAATCGCTTGACTTAAACATATGATCAACTTTTAACAACTTGTATAGAACAAGTGAGGATGTTACCATGGCCATGAGAGGCGGCTTGGAAGAAGAAAGGGGCGAATGCCTCTTCTCCAAAGGAATCACACACAGGATGAGACAGGCCTCCTTCCTTGCGCTCCTTGTGCTAGCAAGTCACCAAGGTTTCTTTTGTCGTGTGAAGAGATGTCTCTTTCTTTGTTGGGCGAACTCCCTCTCTTGGCGTGAAGACAAACCAAAGACGAGAGCAAGAGAACAAGGGGCGAGCGGCGTTCTTACGTTCGAAAACGTGGGAGGTTTTTCCAAAAAGAAAAACGCCTTCCAAAAATAGTAAGCACTTAACTCCCCATGAAGCCATCGATTGAACCAACCGAAACTTGTCTCTTAATTGAACCATGCGTTCACTAAGTGAACCAGTTCAATTCCATTTGGTTCAAGGACCAAATCGAACCAGCTCTGGTTATGATCTCTTTGAACCAAATGGCTCAAGATCTAACCACACATCTCTTGACCCTCTTGATCTCTTCGATCAAGCATCAATTCTCCCGATCGAAGCTTACCGATCACATGCCCTAATCAATCAAACATGATTAGACTAGATCTCACTTCCGATCAGAGTTTAAATTGCTTTAAACTGAACTAGAACAATTCAGTCCACACGATCTGACATAAGTAAGCCATATCATCAAATTGTGCGACCCTAAGGGTTTCCTTCATTGTCGGTAACGATAACATATGTTATCACGATCAGAGAGGGGTATCTAGCAACACATCACTGTCTCCCGATATGAAGGAAAGAGTCTTCCAAGACTACTCCCAAACCATAGCACAAGTGTGAATCCAATTCACTCAGTATACATGTTCCCTTTGCCACTGGATGTTCTCGTTGGACAAGCCTGTCAAGCCTGTAATTCCAACACAATGAGAATGGTTAGATCAGATGAACATAGTCATCTGGATATGGCCATACACTTTCTCAACCATCTCATCCGGAGGGGGCCCCAGTAGAACATCACACTCCAACTAGGAGAGGCAATCCTTTATCTATCACCAGTGTCCTAACATGACTCATGCCCACTATCCAAGATAATCCTTAACCATTATCTTTCAAATGATATTGAAGTACCTCAAGACAATGCCAATCATCACTTAGTAACACAAGTGATCTCAAGTCAGAGGGAATATACCACTTGCTTGCTTATAAGGACTTATTCACATTGTGACAAACAATTGAATATCCTAAGTAGGGTCAGTCCAGTACATCCAATGCACCTATGTGTCTAAATCTTATTCCATGCTCGTAGCATCCTATAAGACCAGAACACATATTAGTCTCAATCATATCAAGGCTGTCTCATGTTCACCAAGATATCTCGACTAAGGACAACTCTGAATGTCAGCAAAGCTGAACATCATTGAGACATTACTCAGAGGTATACATACAGCAACAGACAATGCAATAATCTAAATAACAACAATTGCCTTTATAAACATATACTCAGTTTATACATGATACTGATAATAACCCAAGGCCTCAAACATTAGCCTTAAGGGCATACCCCAACATGAAGCATGGGAGCGCTTTAATGAGCTCCAACGGAAGTGCCCCCACCATGGAGTGGAAGACTGGGTTTTAATTCAGACTTTCTATAATGGTTTGCTTTACAACAGACGCTTAACGATTGATGCTGCTGCAAGGGGAGCTTTGATGAACAAGACTGTTGATGCAGCCCATGCTTTGATTGAGGAGATGGCGTTAAACCACAACCAGTGGGCTTCCGAGAGAGGAGTGCTTTATCGGCCTCCTCAGGGTAAGAACGATGGTGATGGTTGGCACTCTCTTGCATAAAAGGTAGACTCGTTATGTAACCGTTTTGATTCTTTCCAAATGCCAACCGCTGCTGTATCTTCTGTTGTTTGTGAGGTTTGTGGGAACAATGGGCACCATGCTACAGAGTGTAAAATCATTATTGATAAAGGTGAGGAACAAGTGAATGAAGTAGGAGATTATAATCAAGGTAGATCTAATGACCCTTACTCCAATACCTACAATCCTGGTTGGCGCAACCATCCTAACCTGTCTTGGAAAAGTAACAATCAAACTAGTGGGCAAAATGATAATAGGGGGTATAACCAGAGATAGTCAAACCAGAGTCAACCCCAAAAATCTAGTTTAGAAGAGATGTTTGAGAAATTCATGGATAAGCAGATGAGCAAAAATGATGAGATTACTGTTAGGGTATGGCCTTAAAGCTAATGTTTGAGGCCTTGGGTTATTGTCAGTATCATGTATAAACTAAATATATATATATTTTAAAGGCAATTGTTGTTATTCAGATTGTTACATAATCTGCTGTTATATGTATACTTCTGAGTAATGTCTCAATGATGTTCAGTTTAGCTGACATTCAGTATTGTCCTTAGTCGAGATATCTTGGTGAACGTGAGACAGCCTTGGTATGATTGAGACTAATATGTGTTCTAATCTTATAGGATGCTTCGAGCATGGAATAAGATTTAGACACATAGGTGCATTGGATGTACTGGACTGACCCTTCTTAGGATATTCAATTGTTTGTCACAATGTGAATAATCCTTGTATGCAAGCAAGTAGTATATTCCCTCTGACTTGAGATCACTTGTGTTTCTAAGTGATGATTGGCATTATCTTGAGGTAGTTCCATATCGTTTGAAAGATAATGATTAAGGATTATCTTGGATAGTGGGCATGAGTCATGTTAGGGTACTTGTGATAGATATAGGATTGCCTCTCCTGGTTGGAGTGTGATGTTCTAAGGGGGCCCTATGGATGAAATGGTTGAGAATGTGTATGGCCATACCCAGACGACTATGTTCATCTGATCTAACCATTTTCATCATGTTGGAATCACAGGTTTGACACGCTTGTCCGACGAGAACATCCAGTGGCAAAGGAAAACATATATACCAAGTGAATGAGATTCACACTTGTACTGTGGTTTGGGAGTAGTCTTGGAAAACTCTTTCCTTCATATTGGAAGACAGTGATGTGTTGCTAGATACCTCTCTCTGGTCGTGATAATGTAAGTTATCGTTACCGACATTGAAGGAAACCCTTAGGGTCGCACAATTTGATGATATGGCTTACTTATGTCAGATAGTGTGGACTGGAATTATTCTAGTTCTGTTTAAAGGAATTTAAGCTCTGATTAAAAGTGAGATCTAGTCTAATCATGTTTGATTGATTAGGACATGTGATCGGTAAGCTTTGATCGGAGGATTGAAGCTTGATCGTAAAGATCAGGGGTTCAATGTGATGTGTGGTTAGATCTTGAGCCATTTGGTTCAAAGAAGATTATAACCAGGGCTGGTTTGATTTGGTGCTTGAACCAATTGAGATTGAACCGGTTCACTTGTGAACGCATGGTTCAATTAAAAGGGAAGTTTTCGATCACTTAAAGGGAGTTATGGAGGGAGTTACAAATTCGGTTCTTACCATAAATGGTGGCCGAAGTTTCCTTTTGTGATACACGGTTTTCGATTCCCCCTCTCGCCTCCTCCTCTCTTCACTCTCGTGTGTGGATCATCTTCACGCAAGGAAGAGAAGCTTGACCGGCCAAAGGGGACACACATCTTCCTTTCCTCGAGACGATCAAGACTCCTTGGTGTCTTTGCTAGCACAAGGAACACAAGGAAGAAAGCTTTTCTCATCTTGTGTGTGACATCTTTGGAGAAGAGGCACTCGCCCCTTTCATCTTCCAAGTCGCCTCTCACATCATGGCACAGGTAATACTCTAACTTGTCCTATACAAGTTATAGAAGGTTAATCATGTGCTCAACTCATGCGATCCTAGATTTTCCGCTGCGACAAGTTTTTTTTTGGAATAATACTTGTGACCTAGGTATCCTATTAGTGGTATCAGAGAGAGGTTTTTCTGACTTGATGCATATGGTTGCCTTCTTATGATCCATGTTTGAGTTATTGGGTAGATCTTGTTTATGTTCATATGCGACTACATGATGAATCTTTACATACATAGCTTGCGCATATGATGTTAGATGAATCTTTACATACATAGCTTGCGCATATGATGTTAGATGAATCTTTACATACATAGTTTGCGCATATATCATAGTTGTTTTTCAAACAAAATTATCTTCATGCGCGACTTCACTAGATCTATCTGTGCGCCTACTTCGAACACTTAGACGGGTTAACAGTTTTGAAGTCGTTAGTCAAGTATGGACCCAACAGCCTAATCAGACTATCTGACAGCCTGGATGGGCGGCTGGATAGCACCTGTGCGCAAGCTGTACAGGTGGCTATAAGCCGACTGCAGAAGGGCGTGTAGCGATGTCTGTTTGAGGCGCCTAGTGAATGATCATGATTATGGCCCGGGGTCACACCCGCTTGCCGGAAATCATGTGGGACGTTCAGCCCTTAAGGCATGCATAGTCGACCATTGGGTCGACGCAAGTCGGTTATGACTGGGTGCATGCAAGGGCAGTGGGTCTGACTTGGTCTGACGAGTGGATATCTGTTAATGGACCGTTGTAAGGTAGTAGGGCACATAAGGAAATAAAATTGATGCCATGGGATTTTTCGAAAAATTTTATTTCTGATTGGATCACATGTTGTACATGTTTAACATGTTGCATTGAGTACATTGAGTGTTTATTTAATCTTATGTGGGCTGCCCTATTTTGTATGCTGTGCTGGGGCCTGCGTGCCTGGAAATTAATATATTTGATGTGATCTGCGAGTCACATTTGAAATTATTAAAATGTATAATTGACCTGCGTGTCAAACCATGTCTAGATAGTTTTTAAAATGTAATTTGATCAGACATGAGCACACAGCACATATGGCAGAGGCGTTTGCAGCAATTGGCTTCACTAGGTGGGTGGTCTAGAGTTCGACTCTAGAACAGGCGCATTCTATCTGGTGGGCGCATTTGGGCTGCAGATGGCGTTTGGGCCCGGGCTGGGCCGGATGAGGTACAAGAGTCCCATAAAGAGCTCAAGTAAAGACTTTTGTTAAACTAGGGTTTTACTTAAGTTTTATGGGCGTTTACCACATAAGATAATGGTGCTTTCATTTACTGTTTTAAGTAAGTAGCACATGTATGTTTTATTCTTCAGCTATCACTATAGAATTTGCATGATAGTAAGAAGATAAAAAGGCCGTTAAAATCCAACGTAAATATCAAGCTATTGATTGCCTTCTGACGCGAAACCTCACTGTTCTGACTATCGTTGGGGCCGTGTTGTACCCACTCAGTGGGCACGCCCAGCTATCTTCAGACGGTGCGCGATTACACCTACATGCTACAGAGAAGGGATTTATCGCTTCTCGTTGCTCAGCATAGGACGTGGTGGTCCAGGAAGTAGGTCAGGTCAGCTTGACCATATAGGCTACAAGTTGAGCATATGATAGCTATATGGAGGCAGCCATCTGAGGAATCAGAAACTGTGTTGTACCAACTCAGTTGGCACAGTCTTCTGGATTGCCTAGATGAAGGGGAATCGCACGGGTTGGCGATTGGCATGGATTGCCTACCAGTGATTAGTGCTTGAACTCTCTGTGCATCTTATCTCGCCTGAGCGGGACGCGGAGATCAAATATGAAATCTGGATCCCATCTCACTAAAAGAGTTTGACTCTTTCGGGCTGTATTATTGGATTTTCAGTCAGATAAAATAGTGAGAAGAGAATCACTCTTAAGTCCTGGAATGATTCTAACATGGATATTGACCTTGTTGTTCTTGCTATGTTGTAGATTCCTGCAGCAACGAACACCACATGGCTCAACTTGCGATCCATATTGGAAAAGGAGAAGTTTGCTGGGCCAAACTTCTTAGACTGGTACAGACAGCTGAAGATTGTCCTCAAAGCTGAGAGAAAGCTGTACGTCCTTGAGTCGGCAATGCCGGCTCAACCCGCTGTGAACGCTGCAAGGGCGGTTCGAGATGCTTATGAGAAGCACGTCAGTGATAGTACTGATGTCGCTTGCCTTATGCTTGCGTCAATGACGCCCGAGCTCCAGCGTCAGCATGAGGATTTATCTGCTATTGATATTATAGCAAATCTGAAAATGTTGTATGCTGCACAGGCAAGGACAGAACGCTATAACTTGACGAAACTTTTCTTTCATAGCAAGCTGACTGAAGGGAGTCCAGTGGGAGCTCACGTACTCAAGATGATTGGGTACAAAGAAGCTCTAGAGAAACTGGGATATACCATCAATCAAGAACTTGTTGTAGACATCATCTTGCAGTCTCTCCCGGCTTCTTTCGATGCGTTCATCATTAATTTTAATATGAACAAAATCGACTGTACTCCGGCAGAATTACTGAATATGCTCTGCACTACAGAGCAGACTCTTGAGAAGGGAAAGCCTTCGTCCTCTGCCTTGATGGTTCCTTTAGGGAATAAGAAGAAGGGGAAGAAGGGCAAAAACCCTAACAAGAGCTACAACAAGGCTTTGAAACAAAAGGTGAAGCGGTCAAAGGACAACAGATGCTTCCATTGTGGCCAGCTGGGTCACTGGAAGAAGGACTGTAGAGCGCTCCGAGGAGAGAAGAAGGGAAGCAAGCCTTCCACTTCTGGCTCAGGTATTTTCGTGACTGAAGTCATGGTTGCTTCTTCTATTTCATGGTTGTTGGACACTGCATGTGGAGTTCACATTTGTTCAAATGTGCAGGAACTCAAGAGAAGAAGACAGGTGGGACAGCATGAGGTGGACCTACGAGTTGGAAATGGGGCACGAGTTGCTGCTGTTGCTGTAGGAGAATATCACATCTCTTTACCATCTGGATTTGTATTAGAACTTGACAATTGTTACTTTGTACCAAGCATAACAAAGAATATTATCTCTATTCCTGCTCTTGTCAGGAAAGGTTTTTCATTTGAATGCAAAACTTCACAGTGTTGTATTTCATTTGATAGTATTGTTTATGCAACTGGGTCGATTAACAATGGGTTATACATGTTGGACATGGAATGTTCTGTACAACAAATTGATAATAAGAAAGCCAAGCATGCTGATGATAGCACCTTGTTATGGCATAGTCGTCTAGGCCATATTAACAAGAAACGCATTAAGCGGTTGCATGACTATGGACTGCTGGGATCATTCTCCTATGAGGAGCTTGATACATGCAAAGCTTGTTTAATGGGTAAGATGACAAAGACTCCTTTTACAAATAAAGGTAAAAGGGCTTCAGGTTTACTTGACCTTATTCACAGTGATGTGTGTGGGCCATTTAGTAAACATGCCAGAGGTGGCTATTCATACTTCATTACTTTTACTGATGATTTCAGTAGGTATGGTTATGTCTACTTAATGAGACATAAGAGTGAATCTTTTGACAAGTTCAAAGAATTCAAAAATGAAGTACAGAATCAGTTAGGCCGAAATATCAAGGCACTTCGATCAGATCGAGGTGGAGAATACTTGAGTCATGAGTTTAATGACTATCTGAAGGAGTGTGGGATCATCTCACAGCTCACTCCGCCGGGGACACTGCAATGGAATGGTGTGTCCGAGAGGAGGAATCGAACCTTATTGGATATGGTTCGTTCTATGATGAGTCAAGCTACTCTACCTTACTCCTTTTGGGGATTTGCACTAGAAACAGCTGCAAAGGTGCTAAACCGAGTGCCATCCAAGGCCGTTTCAAAGATGCCATATGAGTTATGGTATGGGAAATAGCCGAGCTTGACATTTATCAAGATCTGGGGTTGCGAGGCTTATGTCAAAAAGCTCGCCTCTAGGAAACTGGAAAGCAGATCTGATAAATGCATATTTATCGGATACCCTAAAGAAACTAAGGGTTATTATTTCTACAATCCCAAGGAGAATAAAGTGTTTGTTGCTCGAACGGCTATTTTTCTTGAGAAGGAGTTTCTTCTGCAAGAGGCCAGTGGGAGAGAAATAAAGCTGGATGAAATTCCAGAAGAGGGACAAAGTAGTCAAGCACAGTTGGATGAGCCTGAGCCAATAGATCAGGTTAATGTTCAACCTGAGGCTCAGACATCACAGGAACCGCGTAGATCGGGAAGGATTCGTCGTCAGCCTGAGCGCTATGACGGAGTCTACATCATTAATGATGAACCCCTCACTTATGCGGATGCGGTCAGTGGACCGGAGTCAGCAAGATGGCTTGAAGCTATGCGAGCCGAGATGGACTCCATGTCAGGTAACCAAGTCTGGGATTTAGTTGATCCGCCTCCGGGAATAATCCCTATAGGTTGTAAGTGGATCTTCAGAAAGAAGAAAGACATGGATGGTAACGTAGTTACCTATAAGGGCAGGCTAGTTGCGAAAGGTTTCAAACAAATCTATGGGATAGATTATGATGAAACTTTCTCTCCTGTAGCCATGTTCAAGTCCATTCGAATTATTCTCGCGATAGCAGCATATTATGATTATGAGATCTGGCAAATGGATGTGAAAACCGCTTTCCTTAACGAAAAATTAGAAGAGGATGTGTACATGACACAACCTGAAGGTTTCATTAACCCATCAGAACGTCATAAAATATGCAAATTAAAGAAGTCCATTTATGGACTAAAACAAGCACCGAGAAGCTGGAATATTCGTTTTGATGAATCAGTTTCTGAATTTGGTTTCATCAAAAATGAAGATGACCCGTGTGTATATAAAAGGTTTAGTGGGAGCGTGATTACTTTCTTAGTTCTCTACGTGGATGATATTTTAATCATTGGAAACGATATTCCTGAACTGCATGCAGTCAAAGCATGGTTAAGAAAATGTTTCCAGATGAAAGATTTAGGAGAAGCGACCTATATACTAGGTGTGAAGATCTTTAGAGATAGATCTAATAGGCTTCTCGGGCTATGCCAAAGTACTTACATCGATAAGGTCCTGGAGAGATTCCATTTAGAAAATTATAAAAGAGGATATCTTCCAGTCAGACATGGTCTGAATCTTTCAAAAGGCCAGTGTCCTCAAACACAGTTTGAGAAAGATGAGATGGACAATACGCCTTATGCTTCGGCTATTGGGTCCATCATGTATGCGATGTTGTGTACTCGCCCAGACGTCGCTTATGGGTTAAGCGTGACTAGTCGGTTCCAAGGTAATCCAGGGAAGGCACACTGGATTGCAGTCAAGAACATTTTAAAATATCTTCGAAGAACCAAAGATATGTTCTTGATTTATGGAGGTCAGGGAGAACTCAGTATTGAAGGATATACTGATGCTTCGTTCCAATCTGACCAAGACGATTTCCGATCGCAATCAGGCTATGTTTTTAGCTTGAATGGAGGAGCAGTGGTGTGGAAGAGTTTCAAACAATCAATTGTTGCTGATTCCACAACAGAAGCTGAGTATGTTGCAGCCTCAGAAGCATCAAAGGAGGCAGTATGGATTCGCAAGTTCATTCAGGAACTTGGTGTTGTTCCTTCAAGTGCAGATCCATTGGTTATCTTCTGTGATAACACCGGAGCGATTGCACAAGTGAAGGAACCATGGTCACACCAGAAGTCCAAGCACATACAGAGAAGGTTTCACTTGATCCGTGAAATCATTGATCGAGGAGACATCAAGATCTGCAAGATTCATACAGATGACAATCTAGCTGACCCGCTTACAAAGCCTCTGACGCAGCAGAAGCATGAGAAGCACTGTAAAAATATGGGTTTGAGATTTCTCAACCATTAATTTAAGTGCAAGTGGGAGATTGTTAGGGTATGCCCTTAAGGCTAATGTTTGAGGCCTTGGGTTATTGTCAGTATCATGTATAAACTAAATATATATATATTTTAAAGGCAAATGTTGTTATTCAGATTGTTACATAATCTGCTGTTATATGTATACTTCTGAGTAATGTCTCAATGATGTTCAGTTTAGCTGACATTCAGTATTGTCCTTAGTCGAGATATCTTGGTGAACGTGAGATAGCCTTGGTATGATTGAGACTAATATGTGTTCTAATCTTATAGGATGCTTCGAACATGGAATAAGATTTAGACACATAGGTGCATTGGATGTACTGGACTGACCCTTCTTAGGATATTCAATTGTTTGTCATAATGTGAATAATCCTTGTATGCAAGCAAGTAGTATATTCCCTCTGACTTGAGATCACTTGTGTTTCTAAGTGATGATTGGCATTATCTTGAGGTAGTTCCATATCGTTTGAAAGATAATGATTAAGGATTATCTTGGATAGTGGGCATGAGTCATGTTAGGGTACTTGTGATAGATATAGGATTGCCTCTCCTGGTTGGAGTGTGATGTTCTAAGGGGGCCCTATGGATGAAATGGTTGAGAATGTGTATGGCCATACCCAGACGACTATGTTCATCTGATCTAACCATTTTCATCATGTTGGAATCACAGGCTTGACACGCTTGTCCGACGAGAACATCCAGTGGCAAAGGGAAACATATATACCAAGTGAATGAGATTCACACTTGTGCTGTGGTTTGGGAGTAGTCTTGGAAGACTCTTTCCTTCATATTGGAAGACAGTGATGTGTTGCTAGATACCTCTCTCTGGTCGTGATAATGTAAGTTATCGTTACCGACATTGAAGGAAACCCTTAGGGTCGCACAATTTGATGATATGGCTTACTTATGTCAGATCGTGTGGACTGGAATTATTCTAGTTCAGTTTAAAGGAATTTAAGCTCTGATTAAAAGTGAGATCTAGTCTAATCATGTTTGATTGATTAGGACATGTGATCGATAAGCTTTGATCGGAGGATTGAAGCTTGATCGTAAAGATCAGGGGTTCAATGTGATGTGTGGTTAGATCTTGAGCCATTTGGTTCAAAGAAGATTATAACCAGGGCTGGTTTGATTTGGTGCTTGAACCAAATTGAGATTGAACCGGTTCACTTGTGAACGCATGGTTCAATTAAAAGGGGAGTTTTCGATCACTTAAAGGGAGTTATGGAGGGAGTTACAAATTTGGTTCTTACCATAAGTGGTGGCCGAAGTTTGCTTTTGTGATACACGGTTTTCGATTCCCCCTCTCGCCTCCTCCTCTCTTCACTCTCGTGTGTGGATCATCTTCACGCAAGGAAGAGAAGCTTGACCGGCCAAAGGGGACACACATCTTCCTTTCCTAGAGACGATCAAGACTCCTTGGTGTCTTTGCTAGCACAAGGAACACAAGGAAGAAAGCTTTTCTCATCTTGTGTGTGACATCTTTGGAGAAGAGGCACTCGCCCCTTTCATCTTCCAAGTCGCCTCTCACATCATGGCACAGGTAATACTCTAACTTGTCCTATACAAGTTATAGAAGGTTGATCATGTGCTCAACTCATGCGATCCTAGATTTTTCGCTGCGACAAGTTTTTTTTTTGGAATAATACTTGTGACCTAGGTATCCTATTAATTACAGAAACCCTTAAGCAGATAAACTCTAGATTGGATGGTGTTGTTGCTCATAACAAGATGTTAGAAACTCAGATAGCACAACAGGCTAATACACCTTATAGACCCCCTGGGAAGTTACCTACAAAACCTGAACCAAATCCCAGGGAATATTGCAATGCCATCATGACTAGGAGTGGTAAACAGTTGGAAGATCCAAGGGGACCCTTAGATGATGAAGAGGATGAGCCTAATGTTATGCCTAGTGAGGAACCTGTTTTGGAACCACAGCCCACACAAGTGCAGCCCCTTCCTGATTCTTCTCCTTCTGAAGAGAATGGGTCTTCACAGAAAGGTGACTTACCTTGTGAGGTTGAGGTACCCAGACCTAGTTCTCCACAACCATATAGCCCACCTATTCCTTTTCCCCAAAGGATTGTGCAAGCTAAGTTAGATAGGCAGTTTGGGAAATTTTTGGAGGTTTTGAAAAAGTTGTATATTAATATTCCTCTCACTAATGCTATTTCTCAAATGCCTACATATGAAAAATTTTTAAAAGAAATTTTATCTAACAAGAGAAAAATTGATGATTATGGCACTGTTGCTTTAACTGAAGAATGTAGTGTCATCATTCAAAATAAGCTACCACCTAAATTGAAAGATCTAGGTAGCTTTTCTATCCCCTGTTCTATTGGGAGTGTTACTTTCGACCGAGCCTTATGTGATCTCGGTGCTAGTGTTAGTCTAATACATCTGTCTGTGTGCAGGAAACTGAACATTGGAGAGTTCAAACCAACCTCAATGTCTTTGCAACTTGCTGATTCATCAGTAACGCATCCGGTTGGTATTTTAGAAAATGTTCCTGTTCAAATTGGTAAGTTTTTCATACCTGCTGATTTTATAGTGCTGGATATGGAGGAAAATTCAAAAAACCCTATTATACTTGGTAGACCTTTTTTGGCCATAGCTGGAACTCGCATTGATGTGAAAAAAGGAAAATTGACATTTGATATTTGTGGTGATTTAATTGAATTTGACTTAACTAATTCTTTAAAAAGGGCATCACACTCAGGGACATGTTGTAGCATAGAAACAGTTTATGAGGAGGTTATTTGTGACATGCATATTTTATTTGAAGAACCTTCTGAATCTGATACATTTTCTGGGTGTGCTAATCAAGAATTTCAGAAAAGGGCAGCAAAGAAGAAGAAGAGACGAAGGAGGAAAGGAATATCAAAATTGACTGAAGAAGTAAAAAAGCTCATAAATAAATTTGGATACTATTTCAAGTTTGAGCCTTATGTTCTTGAAAGCCACGAACAAAACACTGAGCAATCATTATGGCGACTGAAGACACGGTCACGATCAGTTCCAAGTGTTCAATGGTCAAGCTAATGACCGTTAAATTAGCGCTTATTGGGAGGCAACCCAAGCACTCTTGCTTTAGCTTAATTCCTTTTTATTTATTTTTGTTTTTGTTTTTACTTAGAGCTAATCTTTCTTTTCCTTTTGTAGGTGTTCAAAAAAAAAGAAAAAGGGGGGGGGCTCTGATGGTTCGAACCCGAAGGAACAAAAGATGATTGGATCTAACATAGACCTCTGTGAGTATTTTCTTCCTACTCATTTGCATTTCATCCTTTGAATTTTTTCTGATAATCCATGTATTCAAATGGAAGATGAATACTTCAAACTTCTTGTGCTCACATGCCCCGGATCCTCACCTCTTGATCTTATTGATAGATATTTCGATTTGGTTGTGTTGACATAATAATGATGTGTAGAGGATTTTTCTGAAAATACTACAAACTCCATGCCAAAATATTTAATGAATTATCATGCAATTGGAATTAGATGTTAAATGTTGAATTTATTTCTCTAATATAATCTATTTATTGGAAATTTTTCATTAATTGATGCATGAAATTCTAGGTAAATGCATTGTCTAGTGAATACAATCTTGAAGTGAATTAATTCTTTTGAATAAAATGAGCATATTTGCACATGTTATTGAGTTGATATCAAGTGATTAATCTAGTTGATCCTTTTAATCTTTTATGTTATTTGTTGGGAAAAAGAAATCCAAATCCATGAGAACGAATGACTCCCCTACTTGGCACTGTGTGAAATTAACAGTGGGACCTAAAGACATGGGTTGAAGTCCACAAAAAGAAAAAAAAAATAACTCCTCTTCTTGGCATTATGTTTACAATGGTACCTAAGACAAGAGTTAAAGATCATTGCAAAAGTATGTATCTATGTGGATACATGCCAAGAGAGAGTTCCTTTGACATTGACTCTTCTGTCTCA
Source organism: Costus lasius (assembly GCA_027563935.2). NCBI lineage: Eukaryota > Viridiplantae > Streptophyta > Magnoliopsida > Zingiberales > Costaceae > Costus > Costus lasius. The sequence continues at coordinate 24,938,884 of CM050452.1, forward strand.
AGAAAATTCTTTCTACCTATGAGATATGAGTTCTATTATGTGTGGTTATGTGACCAACATACTCTAAATTCGTCATTGGAAAAAGAGTGGTAATCGATTTAGAGAATGTCAAGGACAAAAAAAAATATGAGTGGAAAAAGATTTGGAGATCCTATTCCTGTAAACAAAAACGTAATAGATGAAAATCTTAAAAACAAGATTTATTCATGAGATTGAAATTCTATTACTTTGCATGTTGCGAACTTTTATTTAATTGAGTTTTTGGATCTTAAAGATTAATTTCAAAAGATGATGTATTTACTTTAAATTTTGTGTGAAATTGATAAAATTTTCTATGGATGATTGTATTCTAGAAATTTATTCGTCATATCAAAATTTATGTTCCAATACTCAGTATTGATTTCTTTATTTGCTTGAGGACAAGCAAAGCTTGAGCCTTATGTGTTTGATGACTCCAAATTTGATAGTGTTTTGCATACTTATTTAGTAGTCTTTTGAGCCATAGTCTTACTCTTTTACTTTGCTTTTATACCCTTTTATACCAAATCCTTCGGAATCTACACAATCTTTGGTTTTAATCAATTTCAGGTAAAAAGGCATTATTATCACTGGTTTTCAAGCAATATCAATGCATGAATGAGTTCTAATCATCAAGAGGAGTCTCCACAACAAATTTCAAGCCAAAATACACCTTCTAGCTAAAATACGACAGTACCGTATTTTGCAGACGCACTTCCATGGTACCGTATTTTCTGAGGTTTTTGACCAGAGAGTTTCAACAGAATTACAGCACCACCGTAGTTGTTTACACGTGGCCGTATATTTGGACAAATTTAACCAGAAAGTTTTGGCAGGAATACGGCAGTGCCATATATTCATGCAACAATGTCACGGTACCGTATTTGCTGCCCAGATCTCATAGAAGGAAAATATGAAGGGTCCCCTTCAAGGGGGAGCGCAAGCAGATAAAACCCCTTTCAAGAGGGGGGCGAAAACCCTAAGGGGGTGGCGCATGAAAAATCGCAAGCGGAAGCAAGGGTTTTCAAGATCTTAGCATGAACACATGATCAACTTTGATGAAGTTGAGATCCATACCATAGCCATCACGTTAGATGGAATCTTGGAAGCAAAGGCGCAAGTGCTCCTTCTCCAAAGATAATCGCACACAAGTTGAAGATGGCTTCTCCTTGGATCTCCTTGTGCTAGCAAGGATCTACAAGATGTCCTTGATCGAATGGTAGGATGATGAGATGCTTCCTTGGCCGAGCGCTCTTCCTTGTCGTTCACTTCCTTCCACACGAGATGGCAAGCAAGCAATGTCCAAGACCAAAACGCAAATGCGTTTAGGCGATATTATGAAAATGGCGTTACATGACTTCCCAAAATGGAAAGTCATGAAGCCATGCTTCAACGCCAAAACGCCTCCCTTCATGAACCATGCGTTCACATAGTGAACCGGTTCAATCTATGGTTCAATTCGATTTGGCTCAAAGACCAAAATCAAACCAAGCCAAGCCAATACATGGTCTAGACCTTCTATGAACCTAATGGCTCAAGATCTAACCGTTCATCTCCTGATGCTCTTGATCTCACCGATCTAGCATCTCCTCTCTCGATCAAAGCTTACCGATCTCAAGCCCTAATCAATCAAACATGATCAGACCAGATCTCACTTACAATCAGAGTTTAAATCCCTTTAAACTGAATCAAAACAATTCAGTCCACACGATCTGACTCAAGAAAGCCATATCAACAAATTGTGCGACCCTGAGGGTTTCCTTTAAATGTCGGTAACGATAACTTACGTTATCACGATCAGTGAGGGGTATCTAGCAACACATCACTGTCTCCCGATATAAAGGAAATAGTCTTCCAAGACTTCACCCAAAACATGGCACAAGTGTGAATCAAACTCACGAGGCATGCATGTTTCCTTTGCCACTGGATGTTCTTATTGGACAAGCATGTCAAGCCTGTAACTCCAATACTATGAGCATGATTAGATCAGATGAACATAGTCATCTGGGTATGGCCATACACTATCTCAATCATCTCATACAGGGGGGCCCTTTAGAACATCACACTCCTTGAACAAGGAGACGGCAATCCTTTATCTATCACTAGTGCCATAACCTGACTCAAGCTCATCATCCAAGATAGTCTATAATCATTATGTTTCAAATGATATTGAACTACCTCAAAACAATGACAATCATCATTTAGAAACACAAGTGATCTCAAGTCAAAGGAAAATGTGCCACTTGCTGCTATCAAGGATTATTCACATTGTGACAAACAATTGAATATCCTAGAAGGGTCTGTCCAGTACATCCAATGTACCCATGAGTCTACATCTTATTCCATGCTCGAAGCATCCTATAAGATTAGCACACATATTAGTCTCAATCATATCAAGGCTGTCTCATGTTCACCAAGATATCTCGACTAAGGACATATAGCCTGTCAGCCTAGCTGAACAGCTTTGAGACATTATTCAGAAGTATACTTATTACAGCAGACAAGGTAACAACCTGAATAATAACCATGCCTTTATAAACATAAGAGTTTATTACATGATACTTATACAATCCCAAGGCCTCAAACATTAGCCTTAAGGGCATACCCCAACAATCTCCCACTTGCACTTAATCTAATGGTTGAGAAATCTCAAACCCATATTATTACAGTGCTTCTCATGCTTCTGCTGCGCCAGAGGCTTGGTAAGCGGGTCTGCCAGATTGTCATCTGTATGAACCTTGCAAATCTTGATCTCGCCTCGATCAATGATCTCCCGGATCAAGTGAAACCGTCTCTGTATGTGCTTGGACTTCTGGTGCGACCGTGGTTCCTTTGCTTGTGCGATTGCTCCAGTGTTATCACAGAAGATAACCAAAGGATCTGCACTCGAAGGAACGACACCAAGTTCTCTCACGAACTTGCGAATCCAAACTGCCTCCTTGGATGCTTCCGAGGCTGCAACATACTCGGCTTCTGTTGTGGAATCAGCAACAGTTGACTGTTTGAAACTCTTCCACACCACTGCTCCACCATTCAAGCTAAAAACATAGCCTGATTGCAATCGGAAATCATCCTGGTCCGACTGGAACTAAGCGTCAGTATATCCTTCTATACTGAGTTCTTCCTGACCACCATATATCAAGAACATATCTTTGGTCCTCCGCAGATATTTTATAATGTTCTTGACTGCAATCCAGTGCGCCAAACTTGGATTACTTTGGAACCGACTGGTCACGCTTAACCCGTAAGCGACGTCTGGGCGGGTACACAACATCGCATACATTATGGACCCAATAGCCGAAGCATAAGGCGTATTGTCCATTTCATCTTTCTCAGTCTGTGTTTGTGGACACTGACTCTTCGAAAGATTCAGACCATGTCTGACTGGAAGATATCCACGTTTAGAATTCTCTAAATGGAATCTCTCCAGGACTTTATCGATGTAAGTACTCTGGCACAGCCCGAGAAGCCTCTTAGATCTATCCCGGTAGATCTTCACACCTAACACATAGGCTGCTTCTCCTAGATCTTTCATCTGGAAACATTTTCCTAACCATGCTTTAACAGCATGCAGTTCAGGAATATCATTTCCAATGATTAAGATATCATCGACGTAGAGGATTAGGAATGTAATTATGCTCCCACTAAACCTCTTATATACACACGGGTCATCTTCGTTCTTGATGAAACCAAACTCAGAGATTGAATCATCAAAATGAATGTTCCAGCTTCTAGATGCTTGCTTAAGTCCATAAATGGACTTCTTTAACTTGCATATTTTATGACGATCTGATGGATCAGTGAAACCTTCCGGTTGTGTCATATACACATCCTCATCCAGATTTCCATTAAGGAAAGCTGTTTTCACATCCATCTGCCAGATCTCATAATCGTAATATGCAGCTATCGCGAAAAGAATCCGAATAGACTTAAACATGGCTACAGGAGAGAAAGTTTCATCATAATCTATCCCGTAGATTTGTTTGAAACCTTTCGCAACTAGCCTGCCTTTATAGGTAACTACGTTACCATCCATGTCAATCTTCTTCTTGAAGATCCATTTACAGCCTATTGGGATTACTCCCGGAGGCGGATCAACCAAATCCCAGACCTGGTTATCTGACATGGAGTCCATCTCGGCTCGCATAGCTTCAAGCCATCTCGCTGACTCCGGTCCACTGACCGCATCCGCATAAGTTAGGGGTTCATCATTATCAATGATGTAGACTCCGTCATAGCGCTCAGGCTGTCGACGGATCCTTCCCGATCTTCGCGGTTCCCGTGTTATCTGAGCCTTAGGTTGTTCAATAACCTGATCCACCGGCTCAGGCTCATCCAACTGTGCTTGACTACTTTGTCCTTCTTCTGGAATCTCATCCAGCTTTATTTCTCTCCCACTGGCCTCTTGCAGAAGAAATTCCTTCTCAAGAAATATGGCCGTCCGAGCAACAAAAACCTTGTTCTCTTTGGGATCGTAGAAATAATAACCCTTAGTTTCCTTAGGGTAACCGACAAAGATACATTTCTCAGATCTGCTCTCCAGTTTCCCAGAGGCGAGCTTTTTGACATAAGCCTCGCAACCCCAGATCCTGATAAATGTCAAGCTAGGCTGTTTCCCATACCATAACTCATATGGCGTCTTTGAAACTGCCTTGGATGGCACTCGGTTTAGTACCTTTGCAGCTGTCTCCAGTGCAAAACCCCAAAAGGAGTATGGAAGAGTAGCCTGACTCATCATAGAACGAACCATATCAAGTAACGTTCTATTTCTCCTCTCGGACACACCATTCCATTGCGGTGTTCCTGGTGGAGTGAGCTGTGAGATAATCCCACACTCCTTTAGATAGTCAGTAAATTCTCGACTTAGGTATTCACCACCTCGATCAGAACGAAGTGCCTTGATATTTCGGCCTAGCTGATTTTGTACTTCATTCTTGAACTCTTTGAACTTGTCAAAAGATTCACTCTTATGTCTCATAAGATAGACATAACCATACCTACTGAAATCATCAGTAAAGGTAATGAAGTACTGATAGCCACCTCTAGCATGTTTACTAAATGGCCCACACACATCACTGTGTATGAGGTCAAGTAAACCTGAAGCCCTTTGACCTTTGTTAGGAAAAGGTGACTTCGTCATTTTACCCATCAAACAAGCTTTGCATGTATCAATCTCCTTGTAGGAGAATGATCCCAGCAGTCCATGATCATGCAACCGCTTAATGCGCTTCTTGTTAATATGGCCTAAACGACTATGCCATAGCAAGGTGCTGTCATCAGCATACTTGGCTTTCTTATTATCAATGTTTTGTATAGAATTTTCCATGTCCAACATGAATAACCCATTGTTAATTGAACCAGTTGCATACACAATATTATCTAGAGATAAAACACACTTTGAAATATTGCATTCAAAGGCAAATCCTTTCCTGACAAGAGCAGGAATAGAGATAATATTCTTGGTGATACTCGGTACAAAATAACAATTGTTTAATTCTAATACAATGCCAGATGGTAAAGAAATGAAATAGTCTCCTACAGCAACAGCAGCAACCCGTGCCCCGTTTCCAACGCGTAGGTCTACCTCATGCTGTGCCACCTGCCTTCTTCTCTTGAGTTCCTGTACATTTGAACAAATATGAACTCCACATGCAGTGTCCAACACCCATGATATAGAAGAAGATGAAACCATGACTTCCGTCACGTATATACCTGAGCCAGAAGCGATGCTTCCCCTCTTATCTCCTTGGAGCGCTTTACAGTCCTTTTTCCAGTGACCCAGCTGGCCACAGTGGAAACACCTGTTGTCCTTCAACCGCTTCACCTTCTGTTTCAGCGCCTTACTGTAGTTCTTGACAGGGGCCTTGCCCTTCTTCCCCTTCTTCTTGTTCCTAGAAGGAACCATTAAGACAGAGGTTGAAGGCTTGCCCTTCAGAGTTTCCTCAGTAGTCAAGAGCATATTCAGCAGCTCTGCCGGCGTACAATCGATTTTGTTCATATTAAAGTTAATGATGAACGCATTGAAAGAAGGCGGAAGAGACTGCAGAATAATATTTACAGCAAGCTCCTGGTTGATGGTATGCCCCAGTTTCTCCAGAGCCTCCTTGTGCCCAATCATCTTGAGCACGTGAGCTCCCACTGGGCTCCCCTCAGCCAGTTTGCTCTGAAAGAAGAGCTTCGTCAGATTATAGCGTTCTGTCCTCGCCTGTGCAGCATACAACATCTTGAGGTTCGCTATAATCTCTATAGCCGACATATCCTCATGCTGACGCTGCAGCGGTGGCGTCATAGACGCTAGCATCAGGCAAGCGACATCAATGCTATCATTGACGTGCTTTTCATAGGCATCCCGAACCGCCCTTGCGGCGTTCGGAGCGGGCTGCGGCGGTATCGCCGTCTCGAGGACATACAGTTTCCTCTCTGCCTTAAGAACGATCTTAAGGTGTCCGAACCAGTCAGAGAAGTTCGGCCCAGCAAACTTCTCCCTTTCCAGTAGGGATCGCACATTGAAGCTCATGGTGTTCGTTGCTGCAGGAATCTACAACAAGCAAGAACAGCAAGGTCAGTATCAATGTTCAGAATCAATCCAGGACTTAAGAAAGATTCTTTTCTCACTATTTTGTCTGACTGAAAAATCCAGTAAACAGTCCGAAAGAGTAACACTCTTTTAGTGAGATGGGATCCAGATTTCATACTTGGTCTCCGCGTCCCGCTCAGGCGAGATAAGATGCACAGAGAAGACAAGCACTAATTTCTGGTAGGCTGTCCCAGCCAATCGCCAACCCGTGCGATTCCCCTTCACCTGGGCAATCCAGCAGACTGTGCCAACTGAGTTGGTACAACACAGTCTCTGATCCCTCAGATGGCTGCCTCCATGTGCTACCATATGCGCCACATATGTAGCCTACATGGTCAAGCTGACCCGACCTACTCCCTGGACCACCACGTGCTATGCTGAGCAACGAGAAGCGATAAATCCCTTCTCTGTAACACGCAGGTGAAATCCAGCACCGTCTGAAGATAGATGGACGTGCCCACTGAGTGGGTACAACACGGCTCCAACGATAGTCAGAACGGTGAGGTTTCGCGTCAGAAGGCTTTCCGAGCTTGATATGTTAGCGTTGGATTTTACCGGTCTTTTATCTTCTTAACTATCATACAAGTTCCTATGGTGATAGCAGAAGATAAACTCATGCATTTCTAATTATAAAACAATAAAGAGAAAGCATGCTGATCTTATGTGGTAAATGCCCATGAACCCTAAGTAAGACCTTAATTTTACTTAAGTCTTCACTTGAGCTCTTTTCGCATCTCATCTGGTCCAACCCAGGGCCCTAGCGCCAAGAGCACCTCAGGTGCGCCTCCAGCTGAATGCCCCTCTTGGATGTGTGCCTTTGTGCTCTTGTCTAATCAAAATACATTTTGATCTATCTAGACAAGCTTTGACTCGCAGGTCAATTATACAATAGATTAATGAAAAATGTGATTCGCAGATCACAATAATATTAACTTATAATTAACCAGGCACGCAGGCCCCAGCACAGCACACATTAGGGCAACCCACATAAGATTAAATAAACAAGCATATGGTCTCAATCATCATGTGATCCAATCAAGAAATTAAATTTTGAAAACCCCATAGGCATCAATTTTAACTTCCTTATGTGTCCTACAACCTTACAATGGTCCATTGATAGGGATCCACTCATCCATCTAGTTAGATCCCCTGCCCTTGCATGCACCGAGTCCTAACTGACCCGAGTTGACCTAATGGTCAACCATGCATGCGCTAAGGGCTGAACAGCTTTCAAGAGTTCTGGCAAGCGGGTGTGACCCCGGGCCTAACTCAAGAGTGTTCACTGGTTGTCTCAACCAGACCTCGCTACACGCCTAAGATGCAATCGACCTATGGCCACCTCGTGCTTGCGCACAGGTGCCATCTGGTCGATCCATCTAGGCTGTCAGATGGTCTGATCAGACTAATGGATCTAACCTAGAGGTGACTTCAGCCCCATCAACCCATCTAAGGGTTTATAGTAGGCGCCACTTTAGATCTAGTTATAGGCGCGCAAGTTAGGTTTTGTTTGGAAAAACAACATAAACAAAGCGCCAATAGAAGACATGCGACATCATGAACAAACTACATGCGCTAAGAGAAGTAAACATCTTACTTTCGCATGAAGAAATAACATGTCAATTTTCGCATGTGAACAAGATCTAAGCATAAGCAAACATATAGATGCGCAAACATGGATCACATCATATATTAAGCAATCATATTAACATGCTTCAACCTGCTCTGATACCAATTGAAGGGTCCCCTTCAAGGGGGAGCACAAGCAGATAAAACCCCTTTCAAGAGGGGGGCGAAAACCCTAAGGGGGTGACGCATGAAAAATCGCAAGCGGAAGCAAGGGTTTTCAAGATCTTAGCATGAACACATGATCAACTTTGATGAAGTTGAGATCCATACCATAGCCATCACGGTTAGATGGAATCTTGGAAGCAAAGGCGCAAGTGCTCCTTCTCCAAAGATAATCGCACACAAGTTGAAGATGGCTTCTCCTTGGATCTCCTTGTGCTAGCAAGGATCTACAAGATGTCCTTGATCGAATGGTAGGATGATGAGATGCTTCCTTGGCCGAGCGCTCTTCCTTGTCGTTCACTTCCTTCCACACGAGATGGCAAGCAAGCAATGTCCAAGACCAAAACGCAAATGCGTTTAGGCGATATTATGAAAATGGCGTTACATGACTTCCCAAAATGGAAAGTCATGAAGCCATGCTTCAACGCCAAAACGCCTCCCTTCATGAACCATGCGTTCACATAGTGAACCGGTTCAATCTATGGTTCAATTCGATTTGGCTCAAAGACCAAAATCAAACCAAGCCAAGCCAATACATGGTCTAGACCTTCTATGAACCTAATGGCTCAAGATCTAACCGTTCATCTCCTGATGCTCTTGATCTCACCGATCTAGCATCTCCTCTCTCGATCGAAGCTTACCGATCTCAAGCCCTAATCAATCAAACATGATCAGACCAGATCTCACTTACAATCAGAGTTTAAATCCCTTTAAACTGAATCAAAACAATTCAGTCCACACGATCTGACTCAAGAAAGCCATATCAACAAATTGTGCGACCCTGAGGGTTTCCTTTAAATGTCGGTAACGATAACTTACGTTATCACGATCAGTGAGGGGTATCTAGCAACACATCACTGTCTCCCGATATAAAGGAAATAGTCTTCCAAGACTTCACCCAAAACATGGCACAAGTGTGAATCAAACTCACGAGGCATGCATGTTTCCTTTGCCACTGGATGTTCTTATTGGACAAGCATGTCAAGCCTGTAACTCCAATACTATGAGCATGATTAGATCAGATGAACATAGTCATCTGGGTATGGCCATACACTATCTCAATCATCTCATACAGGGGGGCCCTTTAGAACATCACACTCCTTGAACAAGGAGACGGCAATCCTTTATCTATCACTAGTGCCATAACCTGACTCAAGCTCATCATCCAAGATAGTCTATAATCATTATGTTTCAAATGATATTGAACTACCTCAAAACAATGACAATCATCATTTAGAAACACAAGTGATCTCAAGTCAAAGGAAAATGTGCCACTTGCTGCTATCAAGGATTATTCACATTGTGACAAACAATTGAATATCCTAGAAGGGTCTGTCCAGTACATCCAATGTACCCATGAGTCTACATCTTATTCCATGCTCGAAGCATCCTATAAGATTAGCACACATATTAGTCTCAATCATATCAAGGCTGTCTCATGTTCACCAAGATATCTCGACTAAGGACATATAGCCTGTCAGCCTAGCTGAACAGCTTTGAGACATTATTCAGAAGTATACTTATTACAGCAGACAAGGTAACAACCTGAATAATAACCATGCCTTTATAAACATAAGAGTTTATTACATGATACTTATACAATCCCAAGGCCTCAAACATTAGCCTTAAGGGCATACCCCAACAAAATACGGCAGTGCCGTATTCCGATTATGATACTGTATTACAAAACCCAGAATTCCGAGTTTTCCGCCGCAAATTTAAAAACGTGATTTCTCGGAACTTAGGCCACCAATTGAAGATCCGTAAGAAGGGGAAGTTTCAGAATAAGAAGGCGAAGAGTTGCAGAGCAAAAGGAACAATTTTTATCACGGATTCCCAGCGAATTTCAGAGAAGGGCGGATTCGCTAAGGCTCGTCGGTTCTCAGCCAAGAAACCATCTCTGGCCACGATTTTTGATAGAGAGCTTCGTTTGGTGAAGGAGAACACGCATCTCATGTTCCAGAGCGTTCGGAGTTGAATCAAAAGAGAAATCGACACAACAGTGGTGACAGTGATGTTCAAAGCATATTACGGGCTGTAATGAAATTACAGCCCTGTTTTGTAATCTTTCTTGTTGGGGTATGCCCTTAAGGCTAATGTTTGAGGCCTTGGGATTGTAACAGTATCATGTATAAACTCTTATGTTTATAAAGGCATGGTTGTTATTCAGTTTGTTACATTGTCTGCTGCAATAAGTGTACTTCTGAATAATGTCTCAAAGCTGTTCAGCTAGGCTGACATGCAGTTAAGTCCTTAGTCGAGATATCTTGGTGAACATGAGACAGCCTTGATATGATTGAGACTAATATGTGTTCTAATCTTATAGGATGCTTCGAGCATGGAATAAGATGTAGACTCATGGGTACATTGGATGTACTGGACAGACCCTACTAGGATATTCAATTGCTTGTCACAATGTGAATAATCCTTGATTGCGACAAGTGGCACATTTCCTCTGACTTGAGATCACTTGTGTTTCTGAATGATGATTGTCATTGTTTTGAGGTAGTTCAATATCATTTGAAACATAATGATTATAGACTATCTTGGATGGTGAGCTTGAGTCAGGTTAGGGCACTAGTGATAGACATAGGATTGCCGTCTCCTTAATTGGAGTGTGATGTTCTAAAGGGCCCCCTGGATGAGATGATTGAGAAAAGAGTATGGCCATACCCAGGTGACTATGTTCATCTGATCTAATCATGCTCATCATATTGGAGTTACAAGCTTGACACGCTTGTCCAATAAGAACATCCAGTGGCAAAGGAAACATGTATGCCTTGTGAGTTGGATTCACACTTGTGCTGTGGTTTGGGTGTAGTCTTTGAAGACTCTTTCCTTTATATCGGGAGACAGTGATGTGTTGCTAGATACCCCTCACTGATCGTGATAACGTAAGTTATCGTTACCGACATTTAAAGGAAACCCTCAGGGTCGCACAATTTGATGATATGGCTTACTTAAGTCAGATCGTGTGGACTGAATTATTCAGGTTCAGTTTAAAGGGATTTAATCTCTGATTGTAAGTGAGATCTAGTCTGATCATGTTTGATTGATTAGGGCTTGAGATCGGTAAGCTTCGATCGAGAGAATGGATGCTAGATCAGTGAGATCAGAAGCATCAAGAGATCAACGGTTAGATCTGGAGCCTTAGGGTTTAATCATGATCTAGACTGGATCGCTTGGCTTGATTGGTTCTTGAACCGAACCGAATTGAACCAGCTCATTAAGTGAGCGGATGGTTCATGAGATAAGAGGTTTGCGATTGGGGTAAACCCATGATCGCATATTGAGAAGTGGCATGCTATTTTTAGATAGCACTTCTCTAAACGTGACCACGCCTCACGTTTCTCCTCTTCACGCCTCTTCTCGCCTCGCCTCTCCACGAGTCGACACAAGCTCTCTCTCGTGTGGTGAAGAAGGTGAACGAAAAGAAGAAGGAAGAAATCGCCAAGAAGATCTCATCCCTTTCATTCGATCAGGATACTTGGACGATCCTTGCTAGCACAAGGGGCGACAAGGAGGAGCCAAGACTCATCTTGTGTGCGTCACCTCTGGAGGAAAGCCACATCGCTTTCTGCTTCCAAGTCGCCATCTAGAAATGGCATCGGTATGAATCTCATTCTTTCTATAGAATGTTTTTATGTTGATCATATAGCATGCAATAGATCTAGAAACCCTCTCCACTGCTTCAAATCCTCCATAATGCGCCTATTAGGGTTTCGCCCCCCTTAGTCTTAGGGGACTTTTCATTTTTTCCCTCTTTTCGATTCCTTATCACTCTGAGAACATGTTTTATTGTAATCCTTTCATCATGGTAGCTTAATCTTTTTATGGGACATGGGGGTGTAATCTCTTTGTTTTTTAATGGTTAGAAAATCCTAATTTTGTCAAACTGATTTTATTATGATAATTTTACTCTTGTGATTGATTGTTCTTTAATTCTCCTTGTGTCTTAAATATCAGCATGTTTTAGAATTTTGCGAAATAGACCGAGAGGTTGATTATTTGAAATTCGGAACCCTAGGAATTATTGAGTTTGGAACTACCGTAAGAGATTAGGTTGTTCTTCGAATTCTGATTTTTAGAGAACTATAATACCTTGTTGATTTTATGACTCTTGGGATTGAGCTAATGTGTAGACTTGATTTGATATTGCAAGAGATTGAGTGTCGAGTCGTTGGAAACCCTTGAGTAAAACTAGTGTTGAGACTCGGATGCACGAGAGTGATCTTTGAGTCTCCACTTGAGGCGATCAACCCAGAATTCGAATGCACGAGAGTGATCCTTGAGTTCTTGGTTGATGGTTTACTTATTCTCTACATTGAATGGATCTTGCATGAGAGTGGGGATCGGTTCTTTGTAAGGTTATCTGCGCGAGAGCGAGATAATTTACTTATGAAGTAAATTATACCTTTATCATGATAGAATTAGATTGACAAACACTTATCTTAATCCAGTCATTAAAATTCTAAAGTAGATGAACCCCTAGTCCCAGTTTCTTCTCTGATATTTTCTCCATGTTCTTTTCGATAGCTTGATTCACTATTTTTCCGATTGCCTAGCTAGCGAGAAATCGATTATTCAGTACTTGGCAACAAGGTCTTTGTGGTTCGATATTTTTATATTACTTCGAGTATCCGTGCACTTGCGGACACAATATGTGGATGCACTTGAACTGGAGATGAATGAAGAAAATATGAGGAAGGAGATAGACCCTTTGGAAATATGTTTTGTCAAAGAAAAGGGTGAAGAAGAAGATATCGATCGGGAAAGAAGCTCAAGATTATCCAAGGATTTTGGATTCATGACTGACGATCGAGCCGCATAAGGCCAAAGCTGAGAAGCTTATTCTAGTAAAACCTGAACCAATGAAGATGAACAAATTGGAACTCAAATCACTCCCACCAAATTTAAGGTATGAATTTTTGGGAGAAGATTCCACATACCCAATGATTGTCATTGGGGATTTGGATTAGATTCAGACAAAAAAGTTGTTTGATGAGCTTCGACTACATATGAAGGTAATTGGTTATTCATTGGATGATATACATGGTATTAACCCTTCTTTGTGTATGTGCAGGATTTTTCTTGAGAAAAATTGCAAACCCTCCATAGAGTATCAATGTCGGTTGAATCCCATGAAGGAGGTGGTAAAAAAGCAGATCCTGAAGTTAATAGATGCTGGGGTGATATACTCGATTTCTGACAGTGAATGGGTTAGTCCCGTTCATGTGGTTCGAAAGAAAGGAGGGATTACGGCAGTAAGGAATGAGAACAATGAATTAAACCCAATGAGAACAGTAACCGGGTGGCGCATGTGCATCGATTACTGAAAGCTAAATAAGGCCACCCGGAAAGATCATTTCCCTCTCCCTTTTATTGATCAAATGCTCGAACGATTGGCCACTAATTCTTACTTCAATTTTCTTGATGGTTTTTCAGGATTCTTTCAGATACCGATTCTTCCCGAGGATCAAGAGAAGACTACTTTTACATGTCCATACGGAACTTTCGGCTACAGGCGCATGCCTTTTGGTCTATGTAATGCGCCAGCCACTTTTTAACGATGCACGATGGTGATTTTTCCTGATTTTATTGAAAATATTATGGATATTTTTATGGATGATTTTTTGGTATATGGTTTTTCATTTGATAATTGCTTATCTAATTTATCACGTGTTTTACAGAGATGCAAGGAGGTAAATTTAGTCCTTAACTGGGAGAAATGCCAATTCATGGTCTGGGAGGGAATTGTCCTTGGACATCTTATCTCACAAAGGGGCATTGAAGTAGATAAGGCTAAAATTGAAGTCATTGAGAAATTACCCCCGCCTAACTCCGTCAAAGCAATCCGCAATTTTTTGGGCCACGCTGGATTTTACCATCGATTTATTAAAGATTTTTCTAAAATTTCTAGGCCCTCATCTCAGCACCCATTATGCAACCATGTTGTTTTTCTTTTTGACAGAGACTGCACAGAAGCTTTTAAAAAGTTAAAGAAGACCCTCATCTCAGCACCCATTATGCAACCACCAAATTGGACACTTTCATCTGAGTTGATGTGTGATGCAAGTGACCAAGCAGTGGGAGCAGTTTTGGGATAACGAAAGGATAACAAACTGCATGCCATCTACTATGCCAGCAAAACTTTAGACGAAGCACAGATCAACTATGCAATAACTGAGAAGGAGCTTCTTGCCATTGTGTTCACTTTCAATAAATTTTGCTCCTATATTGTTAATTCTAAAGTTATCATTTTTATAGATCATGCAACAATAAAATACTTAGTGAATAAAAAAGATGTGAAACCCTGATTGTTTCGGTGGATATTGCTCTTACAAGAATTCAACATTGAAATAAGAGACAAGAAAGGAGTAGAGAATTTAGTGACGGATCATCTATCTAGATTAACCAAGGAGAAGGATATGGAGGAGGATTCAGAGATTAATAACTCTTTTCTAGAAGAGTATCTTTTTGCTATTATGAGACAAGAGACATCGTGGTATGCAGACATTTTTAATTTTCTTGTGTCTAACATTTTGCCTCCTAATTTGACATCTCAAGGGAAAAAGAAATTTCGTTCGGATGTTAAACATTTTTTCTAGGACGAGCCATACTTGTATCGACGATGCGCTAATAGCTTATTCAGGAGATGTTTACTAGAGGAAGAGATAGCCTGTGTACTTTCTCACTATCATTCTTCTCCTTATGGAGGACATGCCAGTGCATTGAAGACAGCATTCAAAATTCTCCAATCGAATTTTTATTGGCCAATAATTTTTTGTGATGCTAGGAAATTTATACAGTCTTATGATAAATGCCAGCGAGCTGGTAGTATTACTAGAAGGGATGAACTTCCTCAACATGATATTTTAGAAGTTGAAATTTTTGATGTTTGGTAAATAGATTTTATAGGACCTTTTTCTAATTCATGTGGAAAAAATACATTCTCTTGTGTGTTGATTATGTATCTAAATGGGTAGAGGCGTCCTCCGAAGCCACTAACGATTCATGGGTTATAGCTAGGATGTTTAAAAAGATAATTTTTCCTAGATTTGGTGTTCTCAGAGTTCTGATTAGCGGCGGTGGCTCTCATTTTATTGAACATAGGCTCGAGTTATTATTAAAGAAATGTGGAGTACACGATATCATCCACAGATGAGTGGACAGGCAGAGATTTTGAATCGTGAGATAAAGAGAATTCTTGAAAAGACTGTGTTAGGAGCAAGGAAAGATTGGGCACTAAAGCTTGATGATGCTCGTTAGGCTTACAGGATAGCTTTCAAAACACCCTTAAGTATGTCTCCATTCCAACTTATTTATAGCAAATATTGTCATTTACCGATGGAACTTGAGCACAGGACCTATTGGGCGGTGAAAAGGCTGAATTATGACATGAAGAGTGCCGAAGAGAAAAGAAAATTCCAATTGAATGAACTTGACAAAATCCAGAATTCTACTTATGAGAGTGCCCGGATATATAAAGAGAGCAGCAAAAAGTGGCATGATCAGTGAATTTCAAGGAAAGAATTTACTGAAGGAGACAAAATCTTATTGTTCAACTCGCATCTTAGACTATTTTCAGAGAAATTACAAAGTCAATGATCAAGTCCTTTTGTTTTTCAGAAAGTATTTCCATATAGCACAATTGAAATATCAAAAGAAGGGCAAGAAAGTTTCAAAGTGAATGGCCAACGTTTGAAACACTACTTCTAGCATGAACAAGTTGAAGAAGATGTGCACTTGATTTTATCTAATCCACCAGATCCATTGTCATGGTTATGGTTGAGCTAATGACCCTAAACAAGCACTTTTGGGAGGCAACCCAAATTTTTGATTTCCATTATTCTATTTAGTACTTTTAGTTTTGGTTTTGGATTTCCTTTGAATTTGTAGGAACTTTAGAATGCATGGTTTGATGGATTCCTACGATGGAAGGTCTTATAATAAATTATTTTGTTTGTAGGAATTTTTGAAGAATTTTGACTTAAAAGAAAGGTGATCAAAGAGATGATCACGGGTGCAGCCGTAAGTCACTTACAAACAGTGATTCTTGCGATATCTTCTTTGTGAGTATATGTAAATGCGGTTTAGTTGATGAAATATGATGGTATTTGATGTTTGAAACTTGTTTACCATGTAAAATGTGAATATCTGTGATGTAATTCAGTTTTTGGATTTTCCTGAGTCATATTTGCCTGTTTTGATATAACTACACAGGGTTTCGCTCATATTTTAGAGGGAACTCTTGCAAAAAATTTTCTAAAATCTGTCATAATTGATTTTAATGTTTATACATATGTAACAATTTAAGTCTAGGGTGTCCCCATATAATTTGTTTTTCTTCAAACTTAATAGGTATGTATTTTGAATATTTATGATTGTTAAGGATCATCAAGTTTGTTTTATCTTTAATTTTGAACTCAGGAAACTATTTGAGTATTTGATTTAATGACTTAGGGAATTTCTAAAATTTCATGTGGACTTAAATTGTTGAGTAAATTCAATTCTGGTATTGATAAAATACATATATGAATTGTTATATGTTCATGCGACGTGTGCATAGTATTTTTATACTTGAAATTTAATTTATCTACCTTTGCTTGATGGAAAATTTTTATGAATAGGAAATTGGTGATTTTTCTTTAAATTGAGATTTGCTCTAACTCCTCTAGTTGAGTGGTCTGAGGTCATGAGTTATATTATGTCATGAACTAGTATACTTTAAGTCTATTGCAATCAAGTAATAGAGGGAAATCTTAACAATAAATATTTATCCCTCTTGCAGAAAGATCGATAATGATTTAAATACCATGCCACTGGTCGGTTTTCTCTAAGATTTGTTTAAAAAAAAGGGGGGGAGAAAGCTGTAGGTTAAGTGGACAACTCCACTGACCTTAAAATTGAGACTATGAGTTCAATTATACTGCCTTGTGGTATACTTTAAACAATGTTATGATGCTAACAGGAAAGGGCATATAACCGTTTAAAGACCAAATTGCTCTAAAAATCTCTTATCTTTAACTTCACCAAGATTCTTGAAATAAATGTTTATCTATTGAGTAATGTGGGTTTATTATATTGAGAGTATTTGATACTTTGTGCATGAAGAATGAATGTTATGGCAAGAACTGTGAATTTTATCTTTCTTGGATTGTAGACTATTGAGCATTTATTTCTATTATGATTTTTTTAAAATTACTTAAGTTCTGAAAGATCGACTGCTTGAATTGTGAACTAAGGATGTTGTTAAGGAGAGAACAAATAAGATTATTCTTTATCTTTACATTCTCCATACATATCAGAATATTGCTTGAGGACAAGCAAAGCTTTAAGTCTAGGGTATTTTGATGTGTTGCATTTACATCATATTTTTACCTGTATTTTATATGATATTTTGGGCTTATTTTATGATTTTATACTAATTTTTAATATTTTTACTTCACTTAGTATGGAATCTTCACTTTTCTTGGTTTTTATGAAAATGCAGGTAAAATGGTATAAAAATGATGGATTTCACTAGTTTTGAAGCCATAACACAATTCCCGAGGAAATTACAAGGTGTTGGGGTATGCCCTTAAGGCTAATGTTTGAGGCCTTGGGATTGTATAAGTATCATGTAATAAACTCTTATGTTTATAAAGGCATGGTTGTTATTCAGTTTGTTACCTTGTCTGCTGTAATAAGTGTACTTCTGAATAATGTCTCAAAGCTGTTCAGCTGGGCTAACATGCTCTATGTCCTTAGTCGAGATATCTTGGAGAACATGAGACAGCCTTGATATGATTGAGACTAATATGTGTGCTAATCTTATAGGATGCTTCGAGCATGGAATAAGATGTAGACTCATCATGGGTGCATTGGATGTACTGGACAGACCCTACTAGGATATTCAATTGCTTGTCACAATGTGAATGATCCTTGTAAGCAACAAGTGGCACATGTCCTTTGACTTGAGATCACTTGTGTTTCTAAATGATGATTGTCATTGTTTTGGGGTAGTTCAATATCATTTGAAAAATAATGATCATAGACTATCTTGGATAATGATCATGAGTCAGGTTAGGGCACTAGTAATAGATAAAGGATTGCCGTCTCCTTGTTCAAGGAGTGTGGTGTTCTAAAGGGCCCCCCTATATGAGATGATTGAGAAAGTGTATGGCCATACCCAGATGACTATGTTCATCTGATCTAATCATGCTCATCATATTGGAGTTACAAGCTTGACCCGCTTGTCCAATAAGAACATCCAGTGGCAAAGGATATATGTATGCCTTGTGAAGTGGATTCACACTTGTGCTATGGTTTGGGTGTAGTCTTGGAAGACTCTTTCCTTTATATCGGGAGACAGTGATGTGTTGCTAGATACCCCTCACTGATCGTGATAACGTAAGTTATCGTTACCGACATTTAAAGGAAACCCTCAGGGTCACACAATTTGGTGATATGGCTTTCTTTAAGTCAGATCGTGTGGACTGAATTATTTGAGTTCAGTTTAAAGGGATTTAAACTCTGATTGTAAGTGAGATCTAGCCTGATCATGTTTGATTGATTAGGGCTTGAGATCGGTAAGCTTCGATCGAGAGAGCAGATGCTAGATCGGTGAGATCAGGAGCATCGAGAGATGAACGGTTAGATCTGAAACCTTAGGGTTTAATATGATCTAGACCAAGTGGCTTGGGTTAATTGGTCTTTGAACCAAACCTAATTGAACCGGTTCACAAGGGTGAACGCATGGTTCAATTTAAGAGAAGTTTTCGGTTGGTTCACTTAAGGTGAACACAAGGAATTAAGGGGCATTAATGAAGGGGGTTACACATTAAATGGTAACCGTTTCTTTCATTTGATGAGCTCTCTCTCCCTTTCGGTTTTGATTCGAGAGTGAGAGTTTTTGCTTACACTCACGACGAGGAGAAAGGGAGGACGAAAATAAGAACTCTCGGCCCAAGCATCATCTTATCATCCCTACCACTCGAGAAGGACAACTTGGCATTTTGCTAGCACAAAAGTTGCGCAAGTTGGAAGCCTTCATCACTTGGTGTGTGTCTTCTAAGGAGAAGATCCCTTTCGATCTTTCTTCTTCCAAGCCGCCATCCATCCATGGCAATGGTAAGATCATAACTTGATCTTAAGTTCAATTAAGTTGATCATATAGCTATACCATTTGCGATCTTATGAAACCCTAAAAGTCTATGCTTCCGCTATCAAAGTTTTGAATGCGCCCCCCTCTTGAAAGGGGTACTCACCTTAGGGTTTTCTCGCTCCCCCTTGAAGGGGATTCCTGCAATTGGTATCAGAGCATGTTTGGTTTCGGTATGATGCTTATGATTGCTTAATGTATTGTGTTCCATGTTAGATCTAAGTTTTCTCATCATGCGAAAGTGCTAGTTGTATGTAGTTTATTGTGGCGCATGTATGAGGTTAACATATGTTGGCGCATGTTTGTTGCTTACATAGTTGCGCTTATTGCATGTTATAGTTTTTCTTAAAAACTCAATGAACTTGCGCGCATACTTAGATCTAAGCCCTTGCTATAAACCCTTAGATGGGTTGATGGGGTTGAAGTCACCTCTAAGTTAGATCCAATAGTCTGATCAGACCATCTGACAGTCTAGATGGGTCGACCAGATAGCACCTGTGCGCAAGCACGAGGTGGCTATAGGTTGACTGCATCAAAGGCGTGTAGCGAGGTCTGGTTGAGACAACCAGTGAACACACATGGGTTAGGCCCGGGGTCACACCCGCTTGCCAGAACTCATGAGGGTTGTTCAGCCCTTGGAGCATGCATGGTTGACCATTAGGTCAACTCGGGTCAGTTAGGACTCGGTGCATGCAAGGGCAGAGGATCTGACCAGATGGATGAGTGGATCCCCATCAATGGACCATTGTAAGGTTGTAGGGCACATAAGGAAATTAAAATTGATGCCATGGGGTTTTCAAAAATTTTAATTTCATGATTGGATCACATGTTGATTGATGCCATGATGCTTGTCTATTTATTCTTATGTGGGCTGCCCATGTTAAATGTGTGCTGTGCTGGGGCCTGCGTGCCTGGATTTAAAATTGTAAATTAATTTGTGATCTGCGAATCACATCGTATTTAATTTATAATATGTGTTTGACCTGCGAGTCAAAGCTTGTCTAGATAGATCAAAATGTATTTTGACTAGACAAGAACATAAAGGCACACATCCAAAAGGAGCATTCACCTGGTGGCGCACCTGAGGTGCTCTTGGCGCTAGGGCCCTGGGTTGGACCAGATGAGATGCAACAGGAGCTCAAGTGAAGACTTAAATAAAATTAAGGTCTTACTAGGGTTCATGGGCTTTTACCACATAAGATCATGCTTTCTATTTATTGATTATATAATTAGAATTGCATGTGTTTATCTTCTGCTATCACCATAGGCCTTGTATGATAGTTAAGAAGATAAAAGACCGTTAAAATCCAACGCTAATACATATCAAGCACGTAATGCCTTCTGGCGCGAAACCTCACTGTTCTGACTATCGTTGGAGCCGTGTTGAACCCACTCAGTGGGCACGTCCATCTATCTTCAGACGGTGCGGGATTACACCTGCGTGTTACAGAGTGGGGATTTATCCCTTCTCGTTGCTCAGCATAGCACGTGGTGGTCCAGGGAGTAGGTCAGGTCAGCTTGACCATGTAGACTACATATGTGGCGCATATGGTAGCACATGGAGGCAGCCATCTGTGGGATCAGAGACTGTGTTGTACCAACTCAGTTGGCACAGTCTGCTGGATTGCCCAGATGAAGGGGAATCGCACGGGTTGGCGATTGGCTGGGACAGCCTACCAGAAATTAATGCTTGTCATCTCTGTTCATCTTATCTCGCCTGAGCGGGACGCGGAGACCAAGTATGAAATCTGGATCCCATCTCACTAAAAGAGTGTTACTCTTTTGGACTGTTTACTGGATTTTTCAGTCAGATAAAATAGTGAGAAAAGAATCTTTCTTAAGTCCTGGAATGATTCTGAACATTGATACTGACCTTGCTGTTCTTGCTTGTTGTAGATTCCTGCAGCAACGAACACCATGAGCTTCAATGTGCGATCCCTACTGGAAAGGGAGAAGTTTGCTGGGCCAAACTTCTCTGACTGGTTTGGACACCTTAAGATCGTTCTTAAGGCAGAGAGGAAACTGTATGTCCTCGAGACGGCGATACCGCCGCAGCCCGCTCCGAACGCCGCAAGGGCGGTTCGGGATGCCTATGAAAAGCACGTCAATGATAGCATTGATGTCGCTTGCCTGATGCTAGCGTCTATGACGCCACCGCTGCAGCGTCAGCATGAGGATATGTCGGCTATAGAGATTATAGCGAACCTCAAGATGTTGTATGCTGCACAGGCGAGGACAGAACGCTATAATCTGACGAAGCTCTTCTTTCAGAGCAAACTGGCTGAGGGGAGCCCAGTGGGAGCTCACGTGCTCAAGATGATTGGGCACAAGGAGGCTCTGGAGAAACTGGGGCATACCATCAACCAGGAGCTTGCTGTAGACATTATTCTACAGTCTCTTCCGCCTTCTTTCGATGCGTTCATTATTAACTTTAATATGAACAAAATTGATTGTACGCCGGCAGAGCTGCTGAATATGCTCTTGACTACTGAGGAAACTCTGAAGGGTAAGCCTTCAACCTCTGTCTTGATGGTTCCTTCAAGGAACAAGAAGAAGGGGAAGAAGGGCAAGGCCCCTGTCAAGAGTTACAGCAAGGCTCTGAAACAGAAGGTGAAGCGGTCGAAGGACAACAGGTGTTTCCACTGTGGCCAGCTGGGTCACTGGAAAAAGGACTGTAAAGCGCTCCAAGGAGATAAGAGGGGAAGCATCGCTTCTGGCTCAGGTATATATGTGACTGAGGTCATGTTATCTTCTTCTATTTCATGGGTGTTGGACACTGCATGTGGAGTTCACATTTGTTCAAATGTACAGGAACTCAAGAGAAGAAGGCAGGTGGGACAGCATGAGGTAGACCTACGCGTTGGAAACGGGGCACGGGTTGCTGCTGTTGCTGTAGGAGACTATTTCATTTCTTTACCATCTGGCATTGTATTAGAATTAAACAATTGTTATTTTGTACCCAGTATTACCAAGAATATTATCTCCATTCCTGCTCTTGTCAGGAAAGGATTTGCCTTTGAATGCAAGATTTCAAAGTGTGTTTTATCTCTAGATAATATTGTGTATGCAACTGGTTCAATTAACAATGGGTTATTCATGTTGGACATGGAAAATTCTATACAAAACATTGATAATAAGAAAGCCAGGCATGCTGATGACAGCACCTTGCTATGGCATAGTCGTTTAGGCCATATTAACGAGAAGCGCATTAAGCGGTTGCATGATCATGGACTGCTGGGATCATTCTCCTATGAGGAGATTGATACATGCAAAGCTTGTTTGATGGGTAAAATGACGAAGTCACCTTTTCCTCACAAAGGTCAAAGGGCTTCGGGTTTACTTGAACTTATACACAGTGATGTGTGTGGGCCATTTAGTAAACATGCCAGAGGTGGCTATCAGTACTTCATTACCTTTACTGATGATTTCAGTAGGTATGGTTATGTCTATCTGATGAGACATAAAAGTGAATCTTTTGACAAGTTCAAAGAGTTCAAGAATGAAGTACAGAATCAGCTAGGCCGAAATATCAAGGCACTTCGTTCTGATCGAGGTGGAGAATACCTAAGTCATGCGTTTACTGACTATCTAAAGGAGTGTGGGATTATCTCACAGCTCACTCCGCCAGGAACACCGCAATGGAATGGTGTGTCCGAGAGGAGAAATAGAACGTTACTTGATATGGTTCGTTCTATGATGAGTCAGGCTACTCTTCCATATTCCTTTTGGGGTTTTGCACTGGAGACAGCTGCAAAGGTACTAAACCGAATGCCATCCAAGGCAGTTTCAAAGACGCCATATGAGTTATGGTATGGGAAACAGCCTAGCTTGACATTTATCAGGATCTGGGGTTGCGAGGCTTATGTCAAAAAGCTCGCCTCTGGGAAACTAGAGAGCAGATCTGATAAATGCATCTTTGTCGGTTACCCTAAGGAAACTAAGGGTTATTATTTCTACGATCCCAAAGAGAACAAAGTATTTGTTGCTCGGACGGCCATATTTCTTGAGAAGGAGTTTCTTCTGCAAGAGGCCAGTGGGAGAGAAATAAAGCTGGATGAGAATCCAGAGGAAGGACAAAGTAGTCAAGCACAGTTGGATGAGCCTGAGCCGGTAGATCAGGTTATTGAACAACCTGAGGCTCAAATAACACGGGAACCGCGAAGATCGGGAAGGATCCGTCGACAGCCTGAGCGCTATGACGGAGTCTACATCATTGATAATGATGAACCCCTTACTTATGCGGATGCGGTCAGTGGACCGGAGTCAGCTAGATGGCTTGATGCTATGCGAGCCGAGATGGACTCCATGTCAGATAACCAAGTCTGGGATTTGGTTGATCCGCCTCCGGGAGTAATCCCTATAGGCTGTAAATGGATCTTCAAGAAGAAGATTGACATGGATGGTAACGTGGTTACCTATAAAGGCAGGCTAGTTGCGAAAGGTTTCAAACAAATCTACGGGATAGATTATGATGAAACTTTCTCACCTGTAGCCATGTTTAAGTCTATTCGGATTCTTTTCGCGATAGCAGCATATTACGATTATGAGATCTGGCAGATGGATGTGAAGACAGCTTTCCTTAATGGAAATCTGGATGAGGATGCGTATATGACACAACCTGAAGGTTTCACTAATCCATCAGATCGTCATAAAATATGCAAGTTAAAGAAGTCCATTTATGGACTTAAGCAGGCATCAAGAAGCTGGAATATTCGTTTTGATGAATCAATCTCTGAGTTTGGTTTCATCAAGAACGAGGACGACCCGTGTGTATATAAGAGGTTTAGTGGGAGCGTAATTACATTCCTAATCCTCTACGTCGATGATATCTTAATCATTGGAAATGATATTCCTGAACTGCATGCTGTTAAAGCATGGTTAGGAAAATGTTTCCAGATGAAAGATTTAGGAGAAGCAGCCTATGTGTTAGGTGTGAAGATCTACCGGGATAGATCTAAGAGGCTTCTCGGGTTGTGCCAGAGTACTTACATCGATAAGGTCCTGGAGAGATTCCATTTAGAGAATTCTAAAAGAGGGTATCTTCCAGTCAGACATGGTCTGAATCTTTCGAAGAGTCAGTGTCCACAAACACAGACTGAGAAAGATGAAATGGACAATACGCCTTATGCTTCGGCTATTGGGTCCATTATGTATGCGATGTTGTGTACTCGCCCAGACGTAGCTTACGGGTTAAGCGTGACCAGTCGATTCCAAAGTAATCCAGGTTTGGCGCACTGGATTGCAGTCAAGAACATTATAAAATATCTGCGGAGGACCAAAGATATGTTCTTGATATATGGTGGTCAGGAAGAACTCAGTATAGAGGGATATACTGACGCTTCGTTCCAGTCGGACCAGGATGATTTCCGATCGCAATCAGGCTATGTTTTTAGCTTGAATGGTGGAGCAGTGGTGTGGAAGAGTTTCAAACAGTCAACTGTTGCTGATTCCACAACAGAAGCCGAGTATGTTGCAGCCTCGGAAGCATCCAAGGAGGCAGTGTGGATTCGTAAGTTCGTGAGAGAACTTGGTGTCGTTCCTTCGAGTGCTGATCCTTTGGTTATCTTCTGTGATAACACTGGAGCAATCGCACAAGCAAAGGAACCACGGTCGCACCAGAAGTCCAAGCACATACAGAGACGGTTTCACTTGATCCGGGAGATCATTGATCGAGGCGAGATCAAAATATGCAAGGTTCATACAGATGACAATCTGGCAGACCCGCTTACCAAGCCTCTGGCGCAGCAGAAGCATGAGAAGCACTGTAATAATATGGGTTTGAGATTTCTCAACCATTAGATTAAGTGCAAGTGGGAGATTGTTGGGGTATGCCCTTAAGGCTAATGTTTGAGGCCTTGGGATTGTATAAGTATCATGTAATAAACTCTTATGTTTATAAAGGCATGGTTGTTATTCAGTTTGTTACCTTGTCTGCTGTAATAAGTGTACTTCTGAATAATGTCTCAAAGCTGTTCAGCTGGGCTGACATGCTCTATGTCCTTAGTCGAGATATCTTGGAGAACATGAGACAGCCTTGATATGATTGAGACTAATATGTGTGCTAATCTTATAGGATGCTTCGAGCATGGAATAAGATGTAGACTCATGGGTGCATTGGATGTACTGGACAGACCCTACTAGGATATTCAATTGCTTGTCACAATGTGAATGATCCTTGTAAGCAACAAGTGGCACATGTCCTTTGACTTGAGATCACTTGTGTTTCTAAATGATGATTGTCATTGTTTTGGGGTAGTTCAATATCATTTGAAAAATAATGATCATAGACTATCTTGGATAATGATCATGAGTCAGGTTAGGGCACTAGTAATAGATAAAGGATTGCCGTCTCCTTGTTCAAGGAGTGTGGTGTTCTAAAGGGCCCCCCTATATGAGATGATTGAGAAAGTGTATGGCCATACCCAGATGACTATGTTCATCTGATCTAATCATGCTCATCATATTGGAGTTACAAGCTTGACCCGCTTGTCCAATAAGAACATCTAGTGGCAAAGGATATATGTATGCCTTGTGAAGTGGATTCACACTTGTGCTATGGTTTGGGTGTAGTCTTGGAAGACTCTTTCCTTTATATCGGGAGACAGTGATGTGTTGCTAGATACCCCTCACTGATCGTGATAACGTAAGTTATCGTTACCGACATTTAAAGGAAACCCTCAGGGTCACACAATTTGGTGATATGGCTTTCTTTAAGTCAGATCGTGTGGACTGAATTATTTGAGTTCAGTTTAAAGGGATTTAAACTCTGATTGTAAGTGAGATCTAGCCTGATCATGTTTGATTGATTAGGGCTTGAGATCGGTAAGCTTCGATCGAGAGAGCAGATGCTAGATCGGTGAGATCAGGAGCATCGAGAGATGAACGGTTAGATCTGAAACCTTAGGGTTTAATATGATCTAGACCAAGTGGCTTGGGTTAATTGGTCTTTGAACCAAACCTAATTGAACCGGTTCACAAGGGTGAACGCATGGTTCAATTTAAGAGAAGTTTTCGGTTGGTTCACTTAAGGTGAACGCAAGGAATTAAGGGGCATTAATGAAGGGGGTTACACATTAAATGGTAACCGTTTCTTTCATTTGATGAGCTCTCTCTCCCTTTCGGTTTTGATTCGAGAGTGAGAGTTTTTGCTTACACTCACGACGAGGAGAAAGGGAGGACGAAAATAAGAACTCTCGGCCCAAGCATCATCTTATCATCCCTACCACTCGAGAAGGACAACTTGGCATTTTGCTAGCACAAAAGTTGCGCAAGTTGGAAGCCTTCATCACTTGGTGTGTGTCTTCTAAGGAGAAGATCCCTTTCGATCTTTCTTCTTCCAAGCCGCCATCCATCCATGGCAATGGTAAGATCATAACTTGATCTTAAGTTCAATTAAGTTGATCATATAGCTATACCATTTGCGATCTTATGAAACCCTAAAAGTCTATGCTTCCGCTATCAAAGTTTTGAATGCGCCCCCCTCTTGAAAGGGGTACTCACCTTAGGGTTTTCTCGCTCCCCCTTGAAGGGGATTCCTGCACAAGGTCGCATGTCAAATTTGGGGAGAAAAATAGTGTCAGACGCAACTTTCATGACCACAGCCATGAGTTTCTTGACTGGCCATGAGTTTCGAGTTCAAAGGGTGAAAACGCAGCTAAGTAAAAAAGTTCATAGAAACTTTCATGGGTGAGGTCATGAATCCTTCACGAATCATGAATATTTCTGTGTACAAAAACTTTTATTCATAGAAACTTTCATGGCCGCAGCTATGAACAGTTTATGGGCCGTGAGTTTTTCCGCCCCTTCGAGTTTTTCACTCGATTCGACCCCAAATCGAGTCGAGTTTGAACCAAACTCTCTAGAGTTCTTCCTTGGAGGGTTCCAAACCGATTAAAGTATTAAAGGAAGGATTTTTGGAAGATAATGAGGACTTTTTCGGGCGAACACAATCAGAGGCGGTGGCTAGAGCGAAACTCGGTTCCAAGGCAAAATTCCGGCAAGAATTCACGCAAAAGGGAGAATTGATCACTTCATCTTCATCTCCAGATCGAGAGGAAGCATTTCTAATTACTTTCTTAGTGAATTCTTATACTTTTGATATGATTCAATGCAAGTTTCATCTATATACATATTGTTAACTTCGAACATGAGTGAGTAAACTTGATTTCGAGATTGGGATGTAGCTCACAGACATTTATGAATTAAAAATTATATTTTTATTCTTTGTTATGATCATTATAGCATTAATTTGATTAGAATTGAGTTTATTATGTAATTTACTCTGACTAAGTATAGTTGCGTCTTAGATGCTGCGAGAAAGACCGAGAGGTGAATCGTAACGTCGGAATTATTCTATTCAAACCTACGAATCCAATCACGACAGTATTTTGGATTCGTTTGAGGGATTTCATGGTTTTTCATAGAACTTAATGGGCTTAGTTGCATTAATTGTCATAAGAGTGGGGAATTAGCATAGCTAAGTACCGGATTATGCTTCGGGAGAAGGTAGTCTGTACCTTAGGAAAAACCCCTTTTATGACTATAATATTCTGTTCAAAGAGTCATTTTTTTTATCAAATTTATAAGTGTCAATGTGGTGAAACCCCGAGTCTCGATCTTTTAAAACTAGATTTTACCTAAAAATGTTACCTTTGCTACTTTTTGTACTTAGAAGTTCACAAAAAATTCACAATTTGAGTCGCTTAGATATAGACAAGTTGTGTAATTGGTACTTGACCGCCAGATCCTCATTGGGAACGATAATCTTTTTACTACTTCGATAAATCCGTACACTTGCGGACGCATCATTGATGCAGAAGCATCTTCCGGGATTTGTTTTGCTATGTTTGTCTTTCACTTATCTTGTTTTAGAGTAGGGTAGCCTAGGATTTTATTTTTCTTTAAGTGTTTTTTAATTTCCTAGATGATGTAGTAGATTGTTTTTAGCCTAGGATGCTTACACATGTAATTCGCATACAAGACACCATCTCCTTCCCAAGACTCAAGATTAGCCCTCCATGTAGCTCTTCAATGATCCAATCAAGATCCACCATCCAAC
This sequence comes from Costus lasius, assembly GCA_027563935.2. Classification (NCBI taxonomy): domain Eukaryota; kingdom Viridiplantae; phylum Streptophyta; class Magnoliopsida; order Zingiberales; family Costaceae; genus Costus; species Costus lasius. The sequence goes on from CM050452.1 coordinate 24,967,468, forward strand.
AAAGCAACAATCCATTTGAGATCAGCCCTCCATCCAACTCTTCAAGATCAAGGCAAGATCCACCATCCATCAAGGCAACAATTCATCTTAATGACACATGGGTGCCACTACACTTCAAGGCTTCATCCACATGGACACCACCTCAGGACACATTAGCATGGTGACATGTTTTGGCACCCAAACCAGCTTCAACACCACTAAAGGCGCCACCACCAATTCAGAATTTGAACTCCACCTCCATTCTCCACCAATGAAGATCAAATCATCCCTTCATCCACCAATGAGAAGCCATGCGCCAACCAGCCACCTTCAAGCATTAATGGACACTTGCATGCGCCTCTAGCATGCAAAGCTTCCACCATCAACCAGAGGCACCAAGAGAAGATAACAATCCACCATTCATTCAAAATCTAGCACACATCTAGCCATTGATTTTAATTTCGAGTGAGGGCCATTTTGTAATCTCATATGTAGTTAACATTGAGGGAAGGAGAGGGTTATAAGCCTTGCATTTTCACTTTGCACATTACTCTATCCCTTTTGATAAAAATTATGTTGAATGCATGAGCATTGTTTGGTATGGTGGATTCCAACCGAGAATCAAAAGCATGACAATCTGATAGAGAATCAAAAGCACTAAAGCAGAGCAAAGATTTGTCAAAAGTCATGAAGAAATCAGGTTAGAGTTGAGTGTCGATGGTAAAGTTGTGCTCCCGTGGTCGTCCGGCGATTTCCAAAAAATTCTGGCTGAAATCTCGTCGGAGGATCAACGGAAAGGGTCGCCGGCAATGAAGGAAGGTCGGGAACAGAGGTCCGTTGCTTGAGGTGGAAGGAATCGACGAGAAATCGGGTTTTTATGGTCCATGAGCCGTTCACGGCTGCGGCCATAAAAGTTTCTGTGACTTAAATCCATCTGCAAAAATTAAATTTACGGCCGCCCGTGAATATCTCGTCAAATACCTTTTCTTCATGTAAAAATTTTCCAAAAATCCTTGCACATAAAATAACTTATTAAAAGATTTTCTATCAATAAAAATTCATCAATACATGCTATAAAAATTTATTAAAATTTAAAGAAAATCAAAAACTAAAACTAAGAATAATAAAAGTCAAAAGTTTGGGTTGCCTCCCAAAAAGCACTTGTTTAAGGTCATTAGCTTGACCATAGCTTCATATCATGGAGGAGTTGGTGAATCTGTGCCAAAGTAGAGAGCATATAATCTTCTACTTTTCCTTCTCCTCAAGAGTGTGTCCATCAAAGTATACATCCAGTTAAGCAGGTGGATCCATGTTGCAGTGACCAGTACATGCATAGAAAAATAAGAATTAAAATCATGCAAAAAATAATCAATAATTTTTCTATATTTATCCAAGAGTAATATCATGCATTCTTCCTTTAGATTTATATTAGCAATTGGAAGAAGATTAAAATTAAAATCAAAGAATTCATACCTTGGATTGATCAAAAAGTTTTCAAATTTCAAATTTGGTTTTTCATTTACCTCAATGCCAATGAAATCAAGAATCTCATGCGTTATCTTCTCTTGGGTACATGTAGCTAAATTTGCATCAAATAATATTTCAATTACTTCATCATCATTATCCTTAAAATTATCATCTTCATCATTAATCATGCAAATTTCTAATGGATTTTCCTGGAGAATAAGAATTGATGGTACAATATGCATAAGATCCTCTTCCTCATAATTTTTCTCAATTTCTTTCTCTTCAATAGGGCATTTCATCTTAACACTGTCAATTTCATCCCCATCTATATCATTAGTTCTTTCTTGAGGATCTTTAAATTCTTCATCCTTCTTCTCACAAGACTCAAAAAATTCATATATCTCTTTAAACATGTCCCAAGTATTTGTGTTGCAAGACACTTCATTATGTGAGAGGGGACTAGATGGCTGGTGAATTGCAGAGGAAGGTAAATCATAATCATCCAAATCATCAAAATTTGAGAAAGATAAATCACAATCATCAAAATTTTTAAAATCATCAAAATTCGAAGAAGGTAAATCACAATCATCAAAATTTGCAGAATCCTCAAAATTTGCAAAAGGTAAATTACAATCAGGAGTCATGACTAATGATTGATCTAACTCTACAAAATTCTTAGATTCATCATGGATTTCTTCCTTTATGTCATTTTTATTAGTGCCATCAATCATACTATGAATATCTTCACTTTCCAAATCAAACTCAAGTATACAACTTTGTTGTGCTATCTGTGTTTCTAGCATTTTAGTATTAGCACATATAGATTCTTCTTGAGAAGTAAGTTGAGCAATCATCTCACTAAGATTTTCAAGTTCCTTACTCTGATTTATTATAATTTTTTCAAGCATGGATTCTAGCATAGATTCTTCAGATTCCTCAAAGTGTGGTTCTGAAATATTATTTGAGAAATCCTCATCAAAAGAAGTTTGCTGATTTTTCCATCTAGAATTATACTGATCATCTTGGTACCATGATAAATTAGAACTGGCAGGATTTCCAAATTGACACTCAGAAGGATAATGATAATAGCTTCCACAAATATCACAAGTAACATAAGATTTCATTCTTAAATATTCAGTGTGTTGAGAAAAAGAATTTACCCTTGCTGCAGGTGATTGAAATGCAACTGGTGGCACATATTCTCTAGTCTTTACAAGTGGCACATATCCCTGATTTGACCATTGACATTGGTTAAACATTATTCTTTTCAATTTATGCAATAAATTCAAAAATATATAATGTAGAACAGGAAATGCAAAATATGTAGACAAGTGATTTTTCAGTTCTCCTGCACATACAACGTGTTAATCCAAAAAGAGAAAAAAAAAACTACCTATATAAAAAAAATATGAAAAATAAAAAAAATGAAAACCAAAACAAATAAAATAAAACAAAAAAAAATAAAAACAAAAACAAAAATAAAAAATAAAAACAAACAAATAATAAAAAAATGTCTAGTCTATGAATCTCACGATTAAATCAATATTGACTAGTCTAATCCTCGGCAACGGCGCCAAAAACTTGATGAGTATCTGCAAGTGCACGGATTTATCGAAGTAATAAAAAGATTATCGTTCCCAACGAGGATCTGGCGGTCAAGTACCGATTACACGTTTAATCTATATCTAGACGAATCAATATGTGGTTTTTGTTTTAGCAACTTCTAAGTACAAAAAGAAGCAAAAGTGAGCATTTGGGTAAAAATCAATTAGATAAATTCAGGATCTAGGGTTTCACCACGTTGATGATTATGAATAAAATTTGCAAATAAATCTTTTGATCAGAAATTATAATTTTGAAAAGGATTTTTCCTAAGGTACAGATTACCTGCTCCCGAAGCGTAATCCGGTATCTATTTACATTAATTCCCTACTCCCGTGGCAATTAACATAAATAGACCCATTAAGTTCTGTGAAAAACCATGGTAATCCTTCAAACGAATCCGAACTACTCCCGTGATCGAATTCACAGGTTTGAAAAGAATAGATCCGACGTTGCGATTCACCTCCCGGTCCTTCTCGCAACGTCTAAGACGTAAAATTACTTGATCAGGGTAATTCACGAAATAAGCACAATTCTAATCAAATCAAATCTATAAAAGATCATGTCAAAGATTTAAAACTATGTATTTAATCCATAAATCGTCAATGGGCTATTCCCCAAATCCCGAAATAAGGGTTTATACGTTCATGTTCATAACAAACAGCATGTTCATTGATGAAAATTGCATGGAAACTCAATAAAAATACAAGAAATCGCTAGACAAGATAGTAGAAAGGCTTCCCCTCGACGTGGAGACGAAGATCAACCCTCTAATTCTTCCTTTGCACGGCTTTCTTGTTCGTTTTCTGCCTTGGAATCAATTCTCGTCGTCGCTGCCTCCTCCTCTCGTTTTCGTGCCTAGAAGCCCCCGAAACCCTTCCCAAACCTTTCCTTTTATAGTCTAATCAGTATAGAATCGGTCTAGGAAGGTTTCTAGAGAGTTTGGTTCAATTTTGGTTCAGTTTGGAGTCAAATCGAGTGAGAAACACGAAGGGGCGAAAACTTTTACGGTCGGTGATGAGTTTACGGCTTCGGCCGTAATTATTTCGGTGTATAATGATTTTGGTCATAGAAACTTTTAAGGCCCGTGATGGAATTACGACCTTGCCCGTGAAAGTTTCTGTTTATTCGTCCTGCATTCGTCGTCGCTTTTACGGCCGAATCAGTAATTACGGCCAAGGCCGTAAATGTCTCGTTCTTCATCGTTTTCGCCCCAAATTAGACGTGTGAGCTTGTGATCTCCTCGGGAATCATGCTTTGGCTTCAAAACCCTCAAAATCCATCATTTTTAGGCCATTTTACCTATATTTTCACAAAAACCAAGAAAAGTGAAGATTCTATGCAAAGTAAGATAACATGGTCATTTTACCTATATTTTCACAAATAAGCCCAAAATATGATCTAAAACATAGGCAAAAACATGGTGTAAAAATCACTTATCAATGTGTAGGATAACATGATAATGTCCATGAAGATTGATATTATTTAATCTTATAATTTATTCTCTAGTCAAAGTATCTTGTTGGATAAGAGATAGCCTTAGTGCGTATGAAATGGATATGTAGGCTAGTTAGATGCTAGACATCATTATAGACACATAGGTGTATCAAGTAATGGATGTACTAGACAGACCTCGCTGTGAAGCTTTGACTTAGGTGTCACAAGTCAAGTTCACAAGTGACAGAAGGTGTATTGGTCCTTAGACTTAAAGTCATCGATAACTCATATATGATGAATGACATACTTTGATATAGCCTATCGCTTTTATATAACTGGGGACTGATAATGACTATCATTGGGTATATCATAAGTTATATGTATAGTACGAGTGATCAACAAAGAATTTGCCTCATCTATCTCGATCTATGTTGTGCTTATATAGATTGCCTCACTTATATTAAGTTTATAATATGACATACAATGGAATATATATTTCAAACAACGCATTGGCCAAACCACTATAAATTTATAATTAACATAAAACAAATAAAAAGAAGTTATTTTACATACAATTCTACTAGGTCTTTTTACATTTTTTTTTTGAAAAAATAGTCCTACTTGGTAATGAGGTATTGAGAAAGTGAGATTGCGTAGGCAAGATGAACGGAAAATATTGTAACTTTGGCTAAAAATGAAAATAATTAGGTTAAAAACTTAACATTTCATGTAGACTTGGTAATTTGGATCAGCGGTTCATAAACGGGTCATGTCTTGTGACTCGTGACCTGATTAAGCCAACCCGAACATGATCCGTTTAATTAATTGGGTTAAACTATGTAACCTGAACACGACCCGAATATAATTGGGTTAACCAGACATGACCCGAATAACCCGTTTATCATTCATATTTTAAATATAAATAATAAATTGATAAAAATTATATTAAAATTAATAAAAATTTGGACTTATGAGTGGGCCAAAATCTAGATTAAAAGATAGTTAAAAGATATTTGGATTTATGGGCTAACAATGAAAGTTAGATAAGTATATATTTAAATTATATATATATATATATATATATATATATATATATATTGTAATCAGGTTAAGTGGATCAGCCCGTTTACAATTCGACACGATCCGATTATTTTCGAGTCATAAACGAGTTGATCTGTTTATGAGCCGAACACGATTATGGCTGATTCGAACCTGCCTAACTTCGTGTCGAATCGGGTCGGGTCGGTGGATCGTGTCAAATTTTGTCATATCTAATTTCATGAACATTTTTAACAATTAAATCTATAATATAATTTTACTTTTGTTGTTGCATAGGGCTGAAAACAAACTGTAATATGTACGGCGGGCCAAATATCGAGAATCCGTTCCACAAGAAAGCTTACTTAGATCGACCCGTTTATGCAAATGCCCACTCCCAATTCCAAATCAAAGCAGCAGCCCTAGCCACTACCCCTTCCCCTTCTCTCGCGATCGTGGAGACGCGCTGCCGGCAATAATCTTGAGCCGTCCGGCTCTCCCTCGCATCGAGGTGATAGAACTCAAAACATTTGCTTCTCTGAATTTGCTCCTTCAGTTGTTCTACGGGTTGGCCCTTTCCGCGCATTGGCTTCCTTCTTTTTGATCTCGTGTTCTTGGATGCAATCTTTTTCAGTTAAATTGTGTATCTCGGTATGAGATAGTAATTATACTCGTTAGTCATCGGTATTCGGACTTCAGTCTCGTTGGTCAAATGCTTGCCCTTGAGTTAGTGGTACCAGCTGTGTTGGTTTCTAGTCAAGATTGGTTTAATATTTCAAGAGAGTTTGTTAAGATTCACAATTCGTCTCCCCCTAAGCTCGATCATTAGTTCTTTTGCCATCTTGGCTGGCTAACTCACCCGCATCATGTGAATTATCATTATTTATTCAGTGCCGGCATGTGGATTTGTGAAAATGTTTGTCCAGTTTACAGCATTTACTGAGTTCTGCTCATTAGAATTTCGTCCTGATAGCTCATACTCATCATATTTGTTTCTTTTTAACTGGTTGGATAGACTTGTTAACACTTTTTTTTTTCTCTATCTCTGTGCAGGAAGTCCTTCCCAGTACTAGTTAGCTTTGGGAAACAGTTGAATTGATCTTGTTTGCATCTTTTATCCTTTTAGTTAGATATATATGGGCTGATTCTGGCATTTCATGGGAGGTGTAGAAGAAAATGAACCACCCTCAAAACGTGTCAAAGCATCCTTAGTGAACTTGGGCAACCTTTTAAATACTTCATCGTTTTTAGAATTTATAAATCCTTTGGGAGGCCCAATGACAAGGCCATTACCATCCCAAGGGAGAGAGGACATGATTGGTTCAGTTGTTAAAAAAGTTGAATTTGTGAGAATTATTACCAAGGCTCTTTATTCTCTTGGTTACGAGAGAAGTGGAGCAGTTCTGGAGGAAGAGTCAGGAATACCCTTGCACTCTTCTGCCATTGATCTCTTCCGGAAACAGGTTCTTGAAGGAAACTGGGATGAAAGTCTGGTAACACTGCATAAGATAGGACTTGATGATGCGAACAGTTTGAAGTTTGCTTCCTTTCTAATTTTGGAGCAGAAATTCTTTGAACTTTTGGAAAAGAATAAGGTTACAGAAGCATTGGAGACTTTGAGAAATGAGATCACTCCTCTGAGCATTGATAAAAAGAGGGTGCACAAGCTTTCGAGTTGTGTAATATATCCTTCCCAGCGCACTTCACTTGGGTTTGCCAATGTCGGAGCAGATTTACGAATGAGGCTTCTGGAGGAATTGCAGAAATTGCTTCCACCTTCGGTACTGATACCAGAGAGGAGGCTGGAGCACTTGGTTGAACAAGCCCTTAATGTTCAGAGAGAAGCCTGCTATTTCCACAATTCTGTGGAAAATTGTCTTTCATTGTATATTGATCATCATTGTGGAAAGGACCAGTTGCCTTCTCAGACAGTACAGGTTGGACTTGTTCATTAGCGTATTTTCCTCTTATATTTTACATAAATATGCCAGTTTGTTGTCTACTTGTTTTTCTTATATAGTGATTCTGACGGTATTCCAAAGCAATAATTACCCTTGTTCAATGATATATTTACATTGACATACTGAAAATGGTACAATTCATCCTACATAGTAACTTGGATGGAAAAGAGGTTGAGATTTAGATGGGAGCTGTTACATTGAAGCATACTATTTAATGATTCAAGTTAGAGGTATTCTTCGTGTAATACAGCTCACTACAGCATAACACTATACTTCTGTGTGCGAAAACATGGAACATGGAAATAGTCAAAAATAGGTGGTGGATGAGAGAGCAGATTAATGATGAGTTGCTACATTAGATTCTGATACATATTGGAGGGCTTTAGAATGAAGAACCTCATAGAGTCATGGTCATAGTAATACTAAGAAAATACCTTTACTTTTTAGGTAAGATTTGTATTCCTAATATATTGGAGGATTGATGATTTATAAACTTTTGCCTCATGAATGTCTGGAGAACGCTATTGTTACTTTCATGTCTAGTCACCGTGTGTTGGAAGCATGGAGCAAGATGATGTCTGAACTTATTTGCAGCATGGAGCTGAAATCATTGTCAACATGATTTATGAATATTCCTTAATTGTTATTATTCTTATTATATTTACCTTGATGTTCTTTATTGTATTTGTGAATGGAAGCGCTGAGCTTGATCTGCTGGCTTGAATTGATTTAATCATTATAACATTTAGTCCATATCTCGAGCAATTACAGTAGCAAACATAATGAAGTAATAACATAAATATCTTTGCATGTTGATATACAACAAAATTGAGATAGCACCAATTTTGCATACAAGGATTTTATGATTTGATTATATGGTATCAAGAGCTGTACTGTGGAGAGTAAGCTGGACAAGCAGTTGTTGAGAGCGAGGTTAACTCAAGTGATTGTGGCAAGACAGACCTCACAGGGGGTTTTGGAGTAATGATATTTTAGGAAGGATTACAGCAGGGCGACATGAGCCATGGAGATCTGGCACAGTAGGTCACTAAAGATTTGGTGATAATGATGGAAACGTTGTAAAGTTGAGCAGTATAAATAGGATTTTAGTACACCAATTTTGAAGAATTGGAACATTTTTTTAACTGCTGAAAGTTGAATAGTAATATGGTGGTTTGTTTTACGCATATAGTCCACTATTTAGAATTGATTTATTATAAGTAGCTATTTTAATATTAGCGGGTATTTACACACTCTTCTTTTTAAGTATTCTTACCATGTAATAAAATTATATTAGTATAATTCTAGTTGTATTCTATCTCAACTTGGTAACAACAGAGGCTCATCGTTGTTGGTGGAAACTTGTTGACAATGGTAGCATACGACATTACACCTTACTCTTTCACATGCTGCTCAATACATGCTTGTATCACTTATCAACCGTATTGAGATTTCTTGCATTGCCAGTGACAGTAACCTACAATGCCACCTGTCTTTGGTGATACAACTATATTGAGATTTATTGTATTCCCAGTGACAGTTACCTACAACGATACCTATCTCATCCTGGTACTCTCTCTCCAGCTTACTCCTCCGCTATGCCATCAAGAATGAATTTGTTGCCCCGATCATGTGTTAACTAGAAGTCTAGATCAGACATCTCCTACCAATCTGAGTCATCTGACTATCTAGATTGCTTCCCATATTAATTGGATTTACTGGCTAAAGCTATCATTGTTCGATTGGTCGAGTTGGTCTCATTTGTAAATAGATACGCTTCTTATCAATTCTATCGGCCAGAATTGCAGTCCAGATACGCTACTAAGTGAGTGTGCCTAAAGTGTTATTCTTACTGGAGAGATCTGCTGCTAAAATAACCACTTCTCTTCCTAGATCTCGTGATAGAACTTCGGCTCAGATTTGCTAGGCCTCCACATCTCACCAAAGCTTCCTGATTTTGCCCTTCCTCTTGCACCTTTCCTTTATGATCTCTGTGGTTGCTTTAGTGCCACTTATATCTTCTCCTTGAACCAACAGATTTGACAATAGCAGCATCAACCCATGCCTCTTTCAATCTTCTTTGACACTTTCTTTCTCAAATTTACCTTTGGTATGACCAAGCAACAGTTTTACCACCACGGAACTCTTTTCCTGTATGTAGATTGAGTTGCAAATCATGGTTTCTCCTCCAACAGTGAGCATAGATAAACTGCAGTTAATTGCTTTTGGCTATTGGCTCTGCAACTGCTGACAGCATTGCCTTCTATTTCTCATACATGGACAAGCAACATGTATACTGTTTTCTCTCCATTCTGGAAACATCCAACTTCATCATCTTGTTTTTATTTATATCAATAGATACGAGATTATGTAACAAGCTGACAACAATTAACTAGCTTGAGAGATGAAGGTTGGATAGAATTAGTAGGTAGTTTTACTCTTTTGTCCATAATGGGCACTCTTATTTAGTATCTTATTTATTATTTGCGCATAGTTAGTTTAGCATAAGTGAATAGTTATTTGTTCCTCTTTATTAGACATCCTTATCGTGTTAGATTATGCTTTTGTAATTCTTGTTAGGGGTGTGTAAAAAAACCGGCCGAACCGTTGAACCGCGGATAACCGAACCGATTTGGCGGTTAACCGAACTGACGGTTCTTTGATCGGTCGGTTTTTTCCTAGATATAACGGTTCATGGTTCGGAAACGGTTTGGGACTTCGCCGAATCGCGGTTAACCGAACCGAACCGTATATATAAATAAATATTTTATACAAAAATTGAACCGGTTAACCGAGAATATTTATATTTATTTATCTTAAATTATTATATAATTTTAAATATTTTTTTTATAAATAAAGAATACGGTTAGTCGGTTTTCGGTTAACCTTACCGAAAAATCGGTTAACCGGTCAACGGTTAACCGGGTCAACGGTTTTCAATTTCCCTGAACTGGTCGGTTCGGTTCGGGGTAAAAAATTGCTGCACAGTGCACACCCCTAATTCTTGTTGTATTGTTTCTGAACATTAACAATTGACCTGGGATTGTATAGTTACATGACATGTGATAAGATTGTGGTGACACATTTTTAGGGGTTAAATTATAGTACATTCACATATTCACATGGTTGATGGTTCTTAATCTTTCCAACTATGATTCAAAAATGTATTTGATGTAATAATAATTTAATTATTGTAAATTCTTATTGATTATTTGATTTAAATGCTAGTGGTTAGTGTTATGATGATGTGTTGTATGTACTTTCATTTATGATTATATCATTGGAAATTTTAGTACCTGAAAGTAGAAAAGTAGGTAGCAACTCATGTAGTCGTGATTGCACCTAAATCCTCTCTGTATTTAGAGGCTCTCTTGTCTCCTCCCTTTTCTTCTAGAATGGTGTCAAAATGTGCAAATTTATCATTCTAAATCTTCTTTGTTGCTCTTGTTTTCTTAGTAGCTTGAAGGACACCATTTGTACCCCACCGACTTTGATCTGTCTTTGGCGGCCTCCAACAACCATCACTGCCAACACATCATTGCAACTCTTGTGAATATGTTTTCCATTGGAACTATGAAATAGTATATTATCTTCTTCATTAATTGTTGCTTGACATCTCTATGCCGCCATTTGAACTATGAAGTAGTATATCATCTTCTTCATTAATTGTTGCTTGACATCTCTATGCCGCCAGGAAAGCTATATCACTTGTTTCTCTTCAGAACCCAGGACTTGTAACATTACCTTTTGCCAACAAGCCCTATCCTATCGGCCTTTTAGAACAATGTAAACATATTCTCCCCACAAGTTGACCTCTAGAAGGAAGGATCTAGTAATCTGACAATCAAATCTCCTAAATTGGGAGAAATTAAATCCTCTCTTTAATCCTCTCGTATTTTACTAGCGTATCCTCTATTTGATGATGTGTGATGATTGAGCTCCATAGATGATGCCCAAACTTCAATGATCTCCATTCTAATCAATGAACAAACTCCAAATATGATTACTGGGGCATTTGAGCCATCAATCTTTCAATTGAGAGATCGAACACACTTTTGCTCGAGTCTATCAAACCCTATAGTTGTTGATCATCAACCTTAATCCACGAATCCTCCTTAGCAACACCAATCTCCCATTGCCTTTGGTTTTTAAATGTTAGTGAATCTAAGTCACGACAACCATCTGCTAGAGATAAAAGATGTCTTGGAAGGATCCCTTTTGAATATGGTCCAATGTCATCTTCTAAAAATAAAACAATAAAAAGAGAAAACGAAGGTGACAGTCTTTTGCATTGCTTTCTTTTCTCTAATGTACTCTTAGCTAACATCATTCCTCTTGTTTTCATGGTAAGCACTTCCTTTAGTTATTTCCTTCACTAATATTTTCAACGAGCTCTTAGTTACTGCCTTCATCACTGATTTTGTGTCTAAAGCAAGTTCTTAGCTAGCTTTGTTGCCAATGCCTCTATTTTTATGGTGCCTCTTTCAACTTATATCACTGTCTTTAGTCTTATCGGTTTTTTTTTGTGCTGAGTTGGATATAGTTAATATATATTCTCTAGCTGAAAGTATAATATTGCAAAGAGTATTAGGGGAAATGAAGAAAGAAGAGGATGCATCTGCCTCCACTGCCCACATGTTCACCTTCGTTTGCCAAGGCGAATGCATCGGCTTTTGTTTGCCGACATAGCACATTTGCCTCTGTTGCAACATGCCTCTCCTTCACTTGTCGTGCATGATTCTAGCTTGCTACACACACATCTGCCTCCATTCACCGTGCATGTGAGTGATTTCTTAGCCACCTTTGTTGCCATTGCCAATGCCTCTATTTTTATGGTGCCTCTTTTAGCTTATGTCACCCTCTTTAATATTATCTTATTTTTGTGCCGAGTTGGATATAGTTAATATATATGCTCTAGCTAAAAGTATAATACTGTAAAGAGTATTAGGGGAAATGAAGAAAGAAGAGGACATCCACCTGTACACGTCCACCTCCATATCTGCTTGCATGCACCCAACTCCACTTGTGGCACACACATCCTGCTCCACTCAGCATCTATGTGATTAGCTCTGCGTACCGTGCACACATCCAGCTCCACTCACTGTGCATGCATCTACTTTTGTTGACCATGCATGCTTCTGCCCCTTCCCTCTTCCCCTTTTCTATTGACTAGTTTTTCAAATGTACCTATATATAGTCCTATGCATCTATTATATAAATTACCTATTCATTATGTAGTCAGGTACTATTTCACCTTTTCTATCTCTCCCCTCTCTTCTTTTTTCTTACACACATTATGTTATATGAAAACCTAATCTTCCTCTACTTGCCTCTCTCTAGTCACAACCTTTTATCGCTTGCTCCTTGGTAGAGTTCTCCCTTACGATAGCTCAGTACACCACTTGTTACTAAGGTTCGAAGTATCAATCCAACCAGTTGTAGTGGTCGGCAGTTAGACCGGTACGTATCAGTCTATACTCGACTAGAACTAGTTCATACCGGTGGTTTGGGCAGAGTAGCGGAAGAAGGGAAAAAAAGAAGAGGAAGAGAGAAAAAGAAGAAAAGGAAGAATAAAAGAAAGAAGAGAGGCTGCATTCGCTGCACCTGCGGCCCTATGCCCGTGTTTGCCGCACCTGCCTCCCCATGCTGACGTGCCCACCTGCCGTGTCCGTTGTATTTGTTGTGCCAATGTCCATCAACCGCACCCGCATTCGTATGCCACATCCTCCGCACTTGTGTCTGCCTAGTGCCTACCCTTGTTGCATCCATCGGCCCACATCTGCCGTGCTCGAGTCCCTGCATTCGCCTCTTCTTCTCTTCCTTTTCATTCTTCTTCCTGTTCCTCTTTCGTTGCATCTCTCCAATGCTTTCTTGAAGGCTTGTTTTGGTTCGAACCGCCGTCGGACCGGTACAAATCGAAAAACCTGTCAGACCGATTCCTTAAACATTGCTAGTTACTATTCATCTCTTTCATTGACCGCTTGTTGAAACCCACACATCATTGAGGTTGTCCATGATACCATCCACCTACCACTTGTTATTATCATCAAGCATCATTAAGACCAAATGAATAAAAGAAGTGGAAATAGAAGAGCTTAAGACACAATACTTACTCACCTCTTGTCCTACTCATTCCTCTTTAATTTCTATCACTTATTGGCCACCATCATAGCTGATGAAGACACTTTGTGGCGTATTATCACCACTACTATGCTAAGTTATTGCTACCTTGTTTGTTCATCATTGGTGCATTATAACTTCATCACCAAATGCCACTACTGTTGGAAGCCAAACATTACTCTTACACTTCAATTATTTCTAGAGGAATAATGTATCATATGGTGGAGACACGAGGCAATCACAAGGAAAGGGTAAGCACTATGATGTGATGACCGTAGTACTATTAGGAAAAATAAAATTCCAACGCAACAAATAGCATAGATATAAAAATAAAGAGCTAAAGAAAGTAAAATTATATAAAATTCATTTTTTAGCAACTTTGCGTTGATACACAGTAGAATTTGAAAAGTGCGTGCATATTTTGATAGTTGGACTTTACATCAACTTGGTAAAATTGAGGTTTAATTGTTATTACCTTATCAAGTTAGCATTAAACCTAGTTTCCTTCTTGAAAAATGAGGAAGTTACAACTTTCATAATATTTGTATATATTTTCTTCCCATGCTAGTGTCTTATTTCTTTTTAAGCTATACCATGACTTTTAGAGATGCAATTGAAACCAATTAACCTATAAGAAACTAAAGCATCATTATTTAAAATGGTTCTGCAACGGGGTGATATATTCTTTATTATACTGCCCTTTTGAGTCGGGTTTGGGGGGGGGGGGGGGTGGGGGGGGGGGGGGGGGTGGGGTGAATTCCTTAAAGAGAGTAGAGCAACATCCTATTAAGTTTTAGCTTCTGTTGGGAGACTTCAATGTGATATGGGGGACACTTGGCAACTCAATATGGACTCAGCTGTCCTTGCCTAAAACTATATAGTATGCTTTCTGATCTTGGCTTCTCGGACTTGAAGTTTAACCGAGAGCCCATAGTGGACTTCCTCAGGGCAATAGGAGCAGGGGAAGTTGGTTTCCGTTCTTTAACTATTTTACATACTGCCGTCACTTCTACAGTTCCACCAGCTCGTTCAATCAAGGAAACCATGGTAGATGGATAGAGATTGAAGGTCTTGAGATGATCTAGAAGTTCCTGCAGTCATCCTAATTGGACTATGCCTTGCATAAAGCTGAGAGTAACCATTGGAAGGTTCTCTTGTAGCTTACAAAGAGCAAGCTATGCTTAGGCAAAGATCAAGAAAGTTACAAATATTTCTTAGTGATGATAATATTAAGTACTTCTTCCATAACATTCAAAGCCAAGAGGAGCAGAAATAACATTTCTAGATTGCAAATGGAAATTGTAAGATGGTCTAATGGGAAGTAGTTGTTAGGATGAACTTTGAGTATATCTTTGCACCTCAGCTTGCCTCTTACAAGACCCCCTACCCTCACTATTAAGGGAGCTTTCCCTCAAGCCAAGGTTTTCCTTGACTTGAAAGCCTCCTTGGATGAAACTGAGGAGGTTCTCAATCCTACTAAATAAGGCCCCAAGGATAGATGGGTTTAAACACTTACTTCCTTAGGTATATGATATGATGGTTTACTGTCAGACATGGTGTCCTTAACAGCATAAAAGATGTTTTTTATAACAATGAGCTTCTAAAATTTTCATCTTAACAAAGGCATGTCGTGTATGAGCCTCAAAATTGATCAGAAAAGCATTTGACATAGTTAGATGGGATTTTTGCTTAGTTATTATGAGTCTGCTCGCTCATTTAGTGGTGAAATGGATAATGGCTTGCATCCAAAACCTTACTTTCTTCCTCATGTTGAACGGTAAGGATGTTGGGCTGAATGGCAAAGATGTTGAGTTCTTCTGGAGGACATGTGGTTGAGGCAAGGATGCCCTATGGCACCCTCCTTTTTTTTTATACTAGATATGCATTAACTCTTGTATCTCTTACTTACACAAGTGGAAGCTAGTTGGATAAATCCACATCAGTTTTGCAGGATCTTGTTGGTTACTTGTCTATCTTTTGCCTATGACCTCTTCATTTTTTCCATGTTAGACTTAACATTTGTAATTGCTCTTAGGAGGACTTCATCTTCTTTCTTTAAAATGATCGAGTTTCATGTAGACTTAGATAAATTCAGTTGTCTACTTTGGCTTGTTGAAACCAGATACATGATTTTGGGTTCATATTGGTTCTGGACCTATTAGCTATTTGGGCATTTCTTAGATTCCTTGTCTATGTGGCTAGTCAAATTTCAAACTTAAAGAACAAGTGTCTCTTCTTTGCTAATGGAATTGAACTTAGTAGCTTTGTTTCAATGGCATTTCCCTATTTTGGTGCTCCATCTTTGCCCTTCAAAGTTCATTATACACTAGTTGAAGCAACTATTCCCCTACATATTCTTGTTGTTTGATGATAAGCTTCCACTAAGTGTTCTAAAGTGTAGTTTGCCTTCCTCATAATCAAGATGGTTAGGGCTTAGGTGGGTCCACCTCCTATGCATGGCTTGCTTAATAAGGCATATATGGCACATGGCGCCTAAGTGTCAAAAAGTGCATCCATGACATAAGGGCACCCCTTTTACCCCAATTTTCTTGGAGGGAAAGGTAGGAAGAAAGGAAAGGAAAGAAAATGCCCTTCCTTTGGAGAGAAAGGAAAAAGGAAAATAGGATACTTCTCCTTTGAATTGGCTTTTGCCCAAATCGGGTGCAAAGCAGAAAAAAACCCCACCTTCTCCCCCTCCCGACATTGTTACATCAGCATCACATTTCCCGGACATTATTTACTCTACTTGTAAATCATTGTTTATATCATCATGTGGGTTTGGAGTTTGGACCATTTAAGCAATAGAAGGATCATGCCCCCTCTTTCTTATGTCCTGTAATCCCATTTCTTTTGACTTGGAATCCCATTTCTTATGACTCGACTAATTGTTTTCTTTTTATTCTTTCTCATTTTCTATTTTTTTTAATCCTAATGCTCTATTTTTCTAAGCCTTAGTAGTTAATGTTTCTCTTTTCCTTTTTTAATACTTGCTTGTTTTTCTTGTGCCCTAGTACACAAATTTTATCTTCTTCCTCCTATGGTATAATCCGTCTCTTCCATGTTATGGAATGATGGTAAGAAAAGAAAAGGAAGAATTTCATCTAATAAATTTGACATGGAAAATAATTAATTTTAATTAATAATAGTATTAGTCAAGACCGGTGCCGGTCCATGCTCGGATATGCATTGGACAAAAACGGGTGGAACTAGGTAGAGTAAGAAGAGGAAGCAGAAGAAGGGTACTTGCGCTTGCATCTAACGCTCGCATCGGTCGCAGATAAGTTTCTTCTTTCTCTTCTCTTTCCTCTCCTCTTCTCCTCGTTTCTTCTTCTTCTGCTCGGTTTTGTCATATCCCACTAGGTCGCCCCTTGGTACGGTTGCCCCTTGGTTTGGTCCGGACAGTACAAACTAGATAGAGTGGTATTAGTAAATATTGGCCTTCATATAGTATGTTTAGATAATGCCATCCAGACTTTTTTTTTTTTTATGTTTAGCAAACCACAATAGGCAGCATAGCATGATTATCTTTTTATCACTCTTTTATCACTGGGAACTAAAGTTGGGAAAACTGTTGTTACATTTTATATCTTTGAAGATTAATTAAAAATACTTTATGTTAGTCCTTTTATTACACATTTGTCCAAAGTAATCCAAGTAGCACAATTAATGGATTGAGAATCATGCCCCTAGTTTTTGTTTTCTTTTAACTTTATTAGGTCAATTAGCATAAGCATATCTTTATTTAAATAACATATTCTTAACATAAAGAGAAAATTATCTTGTAGCTATCATAGGCTGTACAATATTATTACTTTAGTTTGAAATGTAGCTACTGCCTTGCATCGTGCCTGCTCAAATTCTTAGTTTTAGGCTTCTATTTTTCCAGTGTGCATCGGCATGATCTTGAAAAAATTTCACTGCAGTTGAATTTCTAAACTAGATACATGAGTTGATCTGAGTTAGCAATATCAATGGCTCTTATGTCCAAATTTATTCTTAGCTATTATTTGGTATTGCCTACCTAAGTATCCTCGGTATTCTGATTAGTAGTTTTATGGTATTGTCAGAATAATTTGATCTTATTCCTACAACTTTAAAGTTGCTGGAATATCGTATGAAAAATGACCATTGCAACAATTGAAACCTGTTGGAAACCTGTAATGGGTTTACTATGTATTTAAGTTATTGAACCCTAGAATATAGGGTAATTTTTTGAAAGCTACAGTAACTTGGTATCAAAGTGTGCGTTCGCCATTGCTGCTCGACGCCTCTTCCGCTTTTTGGTTCTTCTTCTCCCTTTCGCTCCTCGTTCGCGTCCTCCTGCCCACTCATCGTCACCTTCTAGCCTTCTTTGTCACTTCCATCGCCTTGTCCGTCCTTATGCCCACTCACCTTCGTTGTATCTCATCGAGGTACCGTTGGAGCCCTTCCCTGCAAGTGACAATGCCTCCTCTATCAGGCTCTAGTGGACATCTCTTCCTTGGGAGTAGGTTCTTGGATCATAGCATCCATCACATGTAAGGGACTTGTCTATGCCGTGTTCGCCATTAAAAAGCTCTCCTTCTCAAATCTGACGCTGGCGCTTCTCCCGCACTTGCGCTTGCCAGCATCTACTTTAGCCACCTACTTATCTTGATAGAGCTCTTCTGTCGCAGCTTGCTTTAGTTGTTACCCCATTGATTGGAACTAAATAGAACGTGATTTGTAAAAGTTTAACGAAATGGAGATCACCAACACTTTAAAACTAGTTTCAGGTGTTGCCACTACAGTGAGTTTTGATGAAAATAACTATCTTCTTTGTGCAAGATCTATGCGTTCACATGGGAAGGATATGCACCTGACCAGCACACCTCCAGATCATTCCGATCTAATCCCATCTGTGAATTATGGAGGCATTCTGATATGGTATTTATGACTTCCTTAGTCAGTCATAGATTTAAAACTCGGTTTGAAATTGGTCGACCGGTTTGTACCGGTCTAGTGGAGGATCGGTCGCGGAGCACCGAGCGGAACGCGGCACCAGGAGGTAGCAGGCGTGGAAGGCGGCAGCAGGCAGCAAAAACTTCAATCGAAGCTTCCACTGCCAATGGAAGCTTCCGCTGCTTCGATTGAAGCTTCCGCTGCTTGCACTGCCATCCACGTTGCCTTCCTCTAACACCTGTGCTGTCTTTGTCCACTACCGTCGGTACGCTGGTACTGTATCGGTACCGTATTGGTCTGGTGGCTCACCGGACAGAGTCGCCAGACCGGCTTTTTGAACCATGGTATAGAAGCCAATATAACTTCTACTGCCATGTTTCTAGATACTGCTAAAGAATTATGGGATGTTCTAGCATCCACCTATGGTCCCTAGGAGATCATGTGCTAAGTGCATGGGCCTTATGAAGAGATTTTTAACCTAAAGCAAGAACCAGGAGATCATGTGCTAAGTGCATCAGCTTTATGAAGAGATTTTTAACCTAAAGCAAGAAGACATTGTTGCCTGAGCTCTATACGGCTCTCAAAGGGAAGTGGGATCAACTCCTGATACTATAACCTCTCATTATGGATATATATGTAACTATCCAACAAAGAATTCTTGTAAGATTTCTCACTGCATTGAATGATTCGTATGGCGCTGCCAAGGCTTGTGGACCCCACTATTCTCTTGATTTAGAGTGTTTACTCCCATCTCCTATGGGTCTCTTTGGCCACACCATTTACTAAAACTAGTAGTGCATTATTCACCCCTCAAGGAAGTAGACATGTGGGATTTAGTAGGGGTCGTGGTCATGGTCGAGGCCTCTTTCAGTGTGAATAATGTGGTCAAAACAATCACCTTTCTAAACGCTGCCGAAAGAAATTTGGCAAGCCTTCTGCCAAAGTTGCAATTAACAACGATTTGAATGCTTCTGGGCAGGTTGTGCCTGTAGTGCCGTATTCACAAATTGAATCTACTATCACTGATTCCTCAGCTGAGTATGAGCATCTAGTCAACTTGCGCACGGGCTAAAACACCCTCATCCTTGATGGCTTCTACTCCTAGTGTCTCCGGTATTTTATCTCTCTAGCCACTTTATCTAACACTTAGGTTCTAGACTCTGGAGCCACCTCCCATGTCTCAGGTAACTGATCTTTATTTATATTATTGCGACTTGACACCAATCACAATCCTGTGTCTATCGCAGACGGATCTCTTATGCCTATCCAGAGGATTGGAACGGTCTATATTAGCTCTAAGATTACTCTATCTAATGTTCTTTATGTTCCTCACTTTCCTATTAACCTTATCTCTGTATATGCTCTCACTAAAACAATGAATTGCTCAATAACATTTTTCTCCTCATACTGTGGACGAAGGTGAAGATTGGTAGGGGGTTTAAAGTTGATGGCGTATATGCCCTAATTGAACCTGCTCAAGGGCCTTCTCAAGCCTTGATGACCACTAAAATCTCTCAATATATTTGGCATTGTCAGTTAGGCCATATTTCTCCTAACAAAGTGCAACAAATTGTCTCTCAGATTGTATCCTTATTTTGAATATGTTGCTTGCCAACTTGGAAAACATCACAGTACTTCCTTTCCCAATCATCTAGTGTAACTTTTTGTATTGTTTACTTGGACATATGAGGTCCTAGTCCTGAAAAGAGGTGGTTATAAATATTTTATCACATTTATAGATGATTTCTCACGCATGTATTGGGTCTTTTTGTTAAAAAATAGTTGTGATATTTTGTTGCTTTTAAATTATTTTATGCTAAAATCAAAAATCAGTTATGCTTACCATTGAGAATTCTTCGAATTGATAATGCGCTTAAGTATATTAGTTATTTGTTTAAGGAATTTTGTGAATCCCAGAGAATTATTCACAAAACCACTTATCCCTATATTTCCCAACAGAACGGAGTTGTCGAACGCAAGAATCGACATCTTTTGGATGTTTCTTGTACTGTAATGTTTCATATAAATGTGCCTAGACATTTTTGAAGAGAGACGGTTTTTACTGCTACATATCTCATAAATCGTGTGCCTTTATCATCTATATAGGAAAAATCACCTATCTCAGTCATTTTACCTAATTTGCATATATTTCCTATCACTCCGAGGACATTTAGTTGTGTTTGCTATATCTATAATCTTTCACCTGGAGTAGACAAGTTAAGCCCACGATCCATAAGATGTATTTTCCTTGGTTACTCTAGGATATAGACAGGATATATAGTTTTGATCCCAGAATTAGAAAATGGTTTGTTTGCATAGATGTTTTTTTCTTAGAATTAACTTGGTATTTTGCCAATTAGTCCAAGGGCTTGCATCATTCAGATTCCAATCTCATACCTGCAATGAGTATCCCTCTTCCTACTCAATCTCCTTTAGACCATGCCAGTATGGTTCCATCATAGGTTGAGAAGCCTACACCTGTTCATGAAGAACAAAAGTTACCTTTGCAGGTGTATCAAAGACGTACTCAGACAACTATCACTTCAAAACCCCCACCTGAAGCACCTCCACCTCTCCACCCGAGAGTCCACAACAAAACACTACTGATTTGCCAATTACTTTACGTAAGGGACATCGAACTACTACTAAGTATCCTATTATTCAATTCGTCTCTTATGATCACCTCTCACCTTCCCATAATACTTTTACCAATGATATCTCCACTCATATAATACCTAGGAATATGTCTGAAGCTATTTCTCAACCCTGTGGAAAGCCACCATGGATGAAGAGATGGAGGCTCTTACTTCTAAATGTGGACTCTTGTTCTTTGTCCCTTAGGGTTTGTCCAGTTGCTTGTAAATGGGTATACATTATTAAGCAAAACCCCGATGAGTCCATGAATTGCTTCAAGGCTAGGCTAGTTGTAAAGGAGTTTATCTAAATTTATGAAATTTATGAGGTTGACTATTTGGACACAGTCTCTCCTGTGGCCAGACTCAATTCTGTGCGAATCTTCTTATTGTTTGCCATTAACTTGGAGTGGTCTTTTCATCAATTGGATATTAAGAATGTATGTTTTATAGTCATCTCACATAAGATGTCTACGAGCCAACCTCTAGGATATGTCAAGCAGGGGGATTTGGTATGCAAGCTACATAAGACCATTTATTGGCTTAAATCAACATCCAAGAGCATGGTTTCGTAAATTTTCTCAAATTATATCTAACATGGGTTTCATTGCAAATCAAATCACTCAATATTTATTCGCAAATCAACTAGAGGTATTATCATCTTGGCCATTTATGTTGACAATTCTCCCTCCGAGACTTAGGTAAGCCCAAATATTTATTCGCAAATCGGCGTCTAAGAGTTGGCTCTATAAATTTTCTCAAATTATATCCAACATGGGTTTTTATCATTGCAAATTAGATCACTCAATATTTATTGGCAAATCAACTAGAGGCATTATCATTTTGACCATTTATGTTGACAATATCCTCTTTTTTAGGCAGTGATCTCAAAGGTATACATGAGATAAAGAAGTACCTCCATGCTCAATTCTCCCTCAAAGACTTAGGTAAGCCTAGATATTTTCTTGGAATTGAATTACTTATAAGGGCTCAAATATACATCTATCTCAACGGAAATGTATTAGATCTTTTAGCTGAAACTTATGCTCAAATGCAAACACAATGAAGTTCCTAGATAAACGATATAGCAAACGGGACGAATCGAAATAAATTGACTCTACTTTGTATAGGTGATAGGTAAACTCATATATCACACAGTTACCCGTCCAGATATATCCTTTGTTGTTGGGATAGCATGCAATCTCTAAAGAAATGTCACTAAAAAGCTATACTAAAGATTTTACAATATCCTAAGAAGTTCCCAAGAACTCCTATATCAAAAAAATAGGTACTTTGGTATTGAAGTTTACTCAAATGCAGACTATACATAAAATATAGATGATCGCAAATCGATCTCCGGGTTTTGCACATATCTTGAAGGAAATCTAATCATTTGAAAGAGTAAGAAACAGAGTATTATCTCCACTTCAAGCTGTGAAGTAGAATACCGTGCCATGGCCCATATCGCATGTGAGCCGATGTGGATAAAGGGTCTACTAAAGGAGTTCGACCTAATCATTCATACCCTATGATCATGCTCTGTGATAATTAATCTGTTATTTTCATTGCCAATAATCCTCCTATCCTCCTTTTATGAATGAACATAACATATTGAGATCGATTGTTACCTTATTAAAGATACTATCATTAGCAATCAAATCTAGACTCCCTACACTAAATTTGAAGTTTACAAAGACACTTAGCTCAATTAAATTTTATGAGTTTTCTACCAAGCTGGGTCTGTTTGACATATTTGCTCCTACTTGAGGGGGAAGAGTGTTGGGAACCCATTAAGCTTAACAGGTTTACTATGTATTTAAGTTGGGAAGAGTGTTGGGAAGAGTGTAGGGTAATTTTTCAAAAGCAACATTAACAAATATTCTGGAATCAAGTTTTTTTTTAAGATAAGGAATTAGAGATGTTATTAACATTTTGATCTCAGAAGGATAGAGATGATCCTTTTGATGTGGATGAAAAAGTTTCTGATAGGTTGGCATAGACTACTATTCTAATGAAAAACTATTAGGATATGAAGGATAAAATAATATGATTTGTGTGCAAAGCTTGCGTTTGGTGTATATGCAGAATACAGATTTTTTTTTCTCCTGCTTATGCCTAGTTCCTCTATGGATAAAATTATATGTTTGATCCCCTTTGCTCTTAGACCACCACCGCCTCTTTCAACTTTGTTCCATGCTGATAGATAACGACATGCTACCTACTTTTGTAACAATCACTCTAGCTAGCTGCGTATCTACAAGGTTGGTATCTTAATTTTGGGGAAATTCGTATTAAAATTTCTATTACTTTATGTTGAGATCCTTGTTTATTTGGTGTTGGGTGCAAGGATTGAGGAGTACCGGCCGGTTCCTCCGGTTTGTACTGTTCTGGCGAGGGATCGTGGAACCCAGCTCGGAGCACGGTAGCGGGCAGACATCGGGCGGATGGCGGCAGGCTGTCCGCTGTTGCCACTGCCGCTAATGCCGCCGGTTTGTACGGTACATATTGGTACCGCACCGGTCCGGCGACTCACCGACTGAGTCATCGGACCAGTTTTGGAAACCTTGGTTAAGTGTGAATTAACATTTAACATGTTAATCTGGCAAGTTGAATCTAGTTACACAACAATTATATCTACCAACAGTCATATATCTAGTCATCCACATGAATAGAAATGTGAAATGGAAATCATGGGCATTAATATCAAATTGGTCACCAAGAGAGTTTGATGTGAATGAAGCACTGTAGTATGCTTATTAATACAATTAAACTATATAAATTGTGTTACTAACTCTGTTTTATGTGCTATTCTTTCTTATCTTTCACAGATATTGGAAGAACACCATGATGAAGTATGGTTTTTGCAGTTCTCCAACCAAGGAAAGTATTTAGCATCAGCATCAAATGATAGATCTGCAATTATTTGGGAGGTACATTTTATGCAACTTGATGTCATTGGATTATCTCCTTTTTTGCATGCTTTTTTTGTCCTTGTCCATAATTGATCTCTATATCTATTTGTTGAAATTTGCTTATGATTTTTTTCTTTTTCACCTGATAATGGTGAATTATCTACAAGTACAACCCATCTGTTCTCAACTGTTCGATTCTTTACTTTAATATACCTGCTGATTGGTTGCGAAGCAAACTTCTGCTATACTACTTTTTTACTGTTCTTGATGCAAAACAAGAGAGGATAAAGCCCTTCTTTTTAGTCAGATTGAAAGAGCAATAAAATACTAAGTAATAATCAATTATATATCAGAGCTGCCTAATATGAAGCTTCTAAGTTCTAAGCCTTCACATCGTCTGGCGTCAACACATAACAACCATATATTAACTATTAACTATACTTAACTTTGACCCTATAACTACTAAGCTCACAATAGTTATAATTATTACGTTACAATTATAAGTAATTAATTACTACCCATAGTCTATAACCATCTTCTTCACCTAGAAACACAATCTAATAATGATTATAATTATTTTCCTTATAACTAGACAACATTATTCTCCCCCAGTGGAAGATTCTTGTGACCTTTGGAAGGCTCATGTAACTTGTCATACAAGGAAACCATAATAATTTTTTTTCAAACACTCATTTATATATATATATTTTGTTTTTTTCATTTCTTTTCTAATTGTTTGAAAATTTCCTTTTTCACCATTGGGGACCTTCGCATGTGCTTGGTTACAAGCACGAGCCCAGGCAACGATGGTGTTCCATGATTGAGATTGTTGGTCTTAGCTTCAACAGCAAGAACACCATAGTCATAGGGGATGAGGTCTTCTCCTTTGCTTTCAGCAAAAAGTTTTAGAGTGAAGTTCTTCTTATTGATGAAGAAGACTTATTGGCTTAAGGCTGGCATAGCCAACAATCTTGGTGCAGAGGCATCCCATCTCTTTGCCTATGATAGCTTTCTTTACTCTCTTTTGATGAAGAGATAGCAACATTCAATAAACCTTGTAGAGAAGACCCTAACATAAAGAACGAAAGCCTAATTCTAGATTTCAGTAGATGTAACGACTAATGTTATCACTTGTGAGAGGAGAGACTTGGTAACGGCGGTTGAGATCCCACTAGGAAGGCAGAGTAGTGTTGTTTCTCCTGAGATGCAACTGTAGTTATTCTATTATGTGTGCATGAAAAAGGGTGGAAAGGAGATGGTGTGTGGAGTTGAACTGTCTAGCTTATGCAGATTGATAAGTGCTAGTTGGGATAATTTTTTTATGTAAGTTATATTATTTAGTACGATTGTACTTTGTTGTTTGAAAAATATTATAGATTGCTATTGGAGAAATGCTACATAATGCTAAAGTAGAATACTATACAATATCTATCATTAAATATTTAAATTTACATGACAAAATTTAATGAAAAAAAATTTAATATTATAAGTGCTCCCATGTAATCATAAATAGGTAAATATATATTATACAAATATATAAAAATATAGTTCCTACCTTCCCGACTCCATTAAACTAGTTGCAATTTGATTACAAACTTTATTAATCTCATATTGCTTAAGGGAGATACCATGGATGAGGTCTTATTGGCTTCAAAGCATGGGATGGCTTAAATAGCCAACAATCTTGGTGTATGCAATGACTATTGCTATCATTTGTGGGAGGAGAGACTTGGTTACTGTAGTTGCGATCCCACTGTCAAGGAAAAGCAGTGTTTCTCCCAAGATGTGACTTTTGTTGATCGATAAGTGTGTCTGGGACATAGTTTGAGGAACCGGCCGGACCGGACCGGCCCGGTACCGGCCAGTTCCTCCGGTTGGTACTGGTCCGGTGATGCATCGGCACTGGATCATGCATCGGAGCAACGGACAACGGCGAGACGATAGCAGGCGGAAGCTTCGAACAGTTCGAAGCTTCTACTGCCGCTCTTCCGCTCTCGCCTACTGCCGCCTGGTTCTCCAGCAGTTCGCCGGGTCAAATCTTCAATCCTTGGTCTGGGATACCACTTTTAATTAAAAAGCTATCTTATTTAAGTGGATTATTGTATTATGGTTGTCACGCCCTGGCAGAAAGCCAGCTATCCCTAGCTGAGGGTTCCCTAGGGAGTAGACAATATTAATAGAAACCAAATAACTATAATAATCACATATCATTATTAAATAGATAATCCAAACTTAACCTCAAAATTTTATGACATAGTATTTAAAAACATACTATTAAAGATGTAAACAAATCAACTGAAATAAAAACTAAAAGACAAATATCTCAACTTGGGGCTGTATATAGCTATCTACTCTATCCCTCCCAGAAGCTAACTCTGTACTTGGAAGAGAAACAAGGGTAGTCAGCAAAAACACTAAGTAGGAATCAACAAAATGGTGAGTGATCAGATAACAAGATAATACAATGACCGGAACAATGATAGATGTCAGAAATAAATAATACAATGTCATGTAAATAACAAGATAATACAATGACCGGCCAACAGATCTCAATAATGAGCCGTACTCATTTTCAGAGTGTTTCCACCGTAGCTTACACAGTGGAATGACTATCCTAAACTGCCCGCTAGTGTTGCATCCAACTCCTGGCATCTGGAGTATTGTCCGAAGACAACTGGTGGTATCTTAATCAGCAACCATATAGCTTGATATAATCGGTAACTATATTTCACACAAACAGGCCACTGCTGATAAATCACCAGTCCAGAGGTCAATATGTTATGACTTAACAACACAGATATACAACTGTTCAATCATACTCAATGTCAACATATTAGATATTTCAATGTAGCTTTTATTAACCATGCATACAGAAACAGAATATGACTAAATGAATAAGATAAATGAGGTCAACCGAATTTAGAAACAAAGCAAGCAGATGAATCAAGTAGATATTGATGTCAATCAATTCTAATATACATCTAACATTAAATCAAAGGAATAAGCAACGAATTCTACATGTCCTTGACACCATAACAAAGGAGTAGGGAAAGATTCTTAACTCAAGTGCTGATAATCTGAATCCCTCTGGAATTAAAGTTATCTTCCTTTCTTCCCTGAATAATTTTAATAAAATATCTGTCATTATACATCATATGTATCAATCCTTAACAATACCCTCAACCCCTAATATCCTATTTTATCAAATTTATCCCAAAATAACTAAAATTTCCCGTGAGATAAAATAAAAAAATAGAAATTAAGTTTTTCTTAATTTATTTCCTAAAATTGAATTTAAAATAAAATAAAAAAAAATGAAACTTACCTTTCTGCGAAAGCTCGACGCGGAAATGAAAGCAACGAACGAACGCTTCATTCGTATCGTTCGATCGGGAGGGATCATCGTCGCTCGCCGGAGAAGATTAGCTGCCAGGAGGTGGATGAAGCTGCCGGCGCTGGAAGAGGAAAGCTACGGGTAAGAGGGGGCAAGTCGCTGATGCTTGGAGAGGAAAGAGGAGTCGCCACAATAGGAGAAAACTCTCTGCCGCTACTGGGAGAAAATTCGTCGTCGCCGAGAGGGAAGAAACTCACGGCCGCCGCCAGGAAAAAGAGTTGCCGCCGGAAGTGGAAGAAACTGCTTTCGCTTTCGCTGACGCAGATATATTCGTCGTCACCGCTGGAAGAAGAGGAGATGTCGTAGCCAACGCTAGAAGAATTTCACCGCCAGTAGACTTGTTGCTTGGCATTGGAAGGGGAGGAGACGACGCTGTCACAAGAAAACTCACCACCGGATGCACGCTGCAGATGGAGAAGACGCGAACGCAGCGTTCGCAGGGGAAGTGTGCGACGCACGAGGGAAAAATAGGATTAAGGGAAATAGGGTTTTAGGGAAAGATTAGGGAAAAGTCAGGGTATATTTATAGGAAAATAAAATTAAAAAAAAATCTTAATAAATTTTCTCTTTACAAAATAATCCCTTAAAATTTAAAAATTCACAACAAAATCTGTATTAAAACAAAAAAAAAATTAGGTTGTAACAATGGTGTTGAAAAACATACTATAACTTTATGTTGGAGAAATACCGCACAATGCTAAAATAGAATACTATATAATATCCATCATTAAATTTACATTACACAAAAATTTGAATGAAAAAATTTTTAACATTATAAGTGTTCCCATATAATCATAAATAGTTAAATATACATTTACTACACATATAAAAATATATTCTATCTTTTAGATTCGATCAAACTAATTGCAATTTGATTACAAACATTATCAATCGCATTATAATTAGTTTGTCTGGCCTGATATTATCATTTGACCAATTTTCTTCTAGCCCAATTGACATCTTCATAACACTTAAATAACTTAAGTAATAGTAGTAGTAATGGCTGAAAGTAACAAAGTGATATGCTTGAACAGGGTACTAACCAATAACATAAGTAGCACTTGTGCTAGCAATATGCAATTGGATTACTTGCAAAAAAGCCAATACATGAATTATTCGATTTAATGGTTGAGTTAGTTAGCACATTGATTATGGAGATTAGATGATTCAAGTATCTACATGATAGAAGTACTAATCACCAATGGTGAAAAACTAAATAAAAGTTTTCCTCGAATTGTACCTTTTTTCAGAAGTGAAATCCATAAACTAAGAAAATTGAAGAGAGCTTCCTCTCCTTTAGTGCTTGAGAAGATGTGCACTCTTCTTCAACACTGCAGTGTACTTTGCACAAAAGTCATTTAACAATATTGCACGAACACATGGCCTTTGCAAAAAAAATGAGGAGAAATGAGTTCATTCATGGGCATCAACATCAATACTACATTCTTGATGCAGGGGTTTACAAATGAGCTATGTAGATGGGTGAGCTATGTTGACAAGTGACCATGTCAATATCAGGGATTGTGAGCTAGAGTGCTAATGAAGGGAAATAGGCTATGTTAGGGGAAGGGAAAAGGAGCTCTTGTGATATGTATTTTATTTAGAATAGGCAAGCAACATCCTCAGGTGCGGGGAAGCTGGTATTTGCCAGCTTTCTACTTTTTTTATTTTTATGTACTTGGATTGCCTGCCTAGAAGCAGACAAAAAGCAAGGAAAAAACTATATCAAAATCTATAGCGGAACCTCCAACCAAATGCGCCCTAAGTCGTGTATGAAAGAAGATGAGGTACGTGAATTGCATAGGCATTGGGAAAGATGGTGGAGATGCCAAGGATGCTTAACTAATGATGGAGATGGAGAGCTTTCGTGGCATTGGAGCGGTGGAAGATTGAAAGAGACAATAAGTATACATTATTACATGACAATTATATATCCATTATCCTACTAATCCTCCAACCAGGGTTTGAAATATTGGTCCTAGTTTTTTGATCTAAGCTAAGACAAATACATACTAGTCCGTAGTAGGCAAAATTGAGCATAATAGAGAAGAAGGAAGCTTGTACTCGTAGCGGAAGCTCACTCGTTGTGAGCAACTTTATGCATCTTCTTCTTTTTCTTCGGCTTGTGCTTCTTTCAGTCCGCTGTGCTTCCTCCTACTTCCTCCTTCCTCACTGCTTCACTTGCAATGCAGTGCATGAACCTCTTGCTTGTTCCTACTTCCTCCTTCCTATCTTCTCCACTTGCAGTGCATGAGCCTCCTATTTCTTCCTACATCCTCCTTTACTCCACTTGCAAGTCGCTTCCTCCTTTCTATCTGCCACTTACGAGCAGCTTCCTCCTTCCTCTTCTCCAATTGTGAGCAGCTAGCTATCTCTTTCCTTTTTCTTCTTCTCTAGTACATTCTTCTTCTTCTTCACTCTACTTGCGAGTTGCTCTCTCTAGTGAGCAGCTTTCTCCTCGTTCTTGTTCTTCTCTAGTACAAACTAGGCATGCAGAACATATTGGGTTTTTAAAACATTCTTACTATCATAATATTGTAATAATTATTATCCCTAATAACTAAAGCTACATTAGTTTGTACCACTTTCTGCTTTGTATTTGAGTTTAGTGGACCTTAACTTATCCGTGATCAAATGAAATAATGTAGTTTATGTTCTTTTTCTTGAAACAATTTAGAAAATATCTTATTATAGGCTATAGTAGATGCACTTTGTATTGGTTCACAATAGAAATGGTTGTCGGTAATGTTAATGTGTATAACCGAAGACCAATTATTGCACCCCGTTCATTCTAACTATTGAATAGGATAATATAATAATGTCCTCGTATAGGATTTAGAGATTGATTTTGTTTGACCTTATATTTTAATCCCTAGCACCTTAGTGGATAAGTGATAACTTTGGTGCATATAAATTAAGATTAGTATATGGGTTGATTGCGTGCGTGGATCAACCTGCCGTGAAGCTTTGATTTGAGTGTCATAAGTCTAGTTCATAAGTAATAGAATGTGCATTAGTCCTTAGACTTTGATTTGAGTGTCATAAGTCAAGTTCACAAGTGATAGAATGTGATCAGTGATATACTTTCATACAATCTACTACTTGTACATAATCGGGAAGTCAACCATTATTATTAGGTATGTCATAAGTTGTATATGAAGTGCAAATGAATCAATATGGGATTTTTGCCCATTCCTTCTAAAAGAAGCCTGATAATCCAATGACTCCTCTAGTGAGCATGATTGAGAGCATATGACTATGCCCGGGAGATTGTGATATCTTACTCGAGTCATTCTCTAGTGATTGCAATAGCAAAAGTGGGATACTTGTTCAATCTGGGTTATTAGCGGGTAAAGGGATGATATTGTGTATATAGAAACTTTGTTGTTAGCTAGGAGGAGTTACCGACTAATAACAATTTTTTATAGCTTGGATAGGAACGATGTATTGCTAGATATCTCTTACTACCTTATGATTTGTCCAGTTTATCATTGTCAATGTCATGTGGAGCCTGTCTAGTTTATCATTGTCAAGAAACCTATAGAGTTGTAAACATACATTTGTGAGTCACATTTCATCAGGTAACCTTAGATTGAATTATGTATTAATTCAGATCTATTTGGGATATTAGAGAGGCCAGATCCAGTTAGTATCAAAATTAACAACAAGAATGGAGCTAGGTGCCCATTGATACGGAGAAGGCTGTGGTAGAGGTGCCTAGGCGCATGGCGCTTGGAATGGGGGCGCTAGTTCTGCCTGGATGTGCGGCTAGAGCAAGGAAGAGGCTCCGGGCCCAACATTTATGGCAGTAGCACCAATGGGGTTGGCGTGGGAGGCTATGGTGGGTGTATGATGCACGTGCCAAACCAAGCAGATTGGCACTGGAACATTATCAAAATACAATAAGCAAGTCTTGAGTTTATTTGGCTCAGCTCCAGAGTATGACTTGGAAAAGTTGCTGTATCTAGAAATTCTGATTATAATTGCAATTAGTTTCCCTGAACATAAATTGTACACTAACGATCTACTAAAAATTGAAATTCTTTTTCATATATTCTATGATGGTGTATAATTATTATTTCTCTTGCAGATACTATGCAATTTGAAATATTAACTTCCTGCTTAACAGGTTAAGAACTATCTTTCTATCGCATAGTTGAGATCAGGTTTGGTTTATTTTTCTTTAACTACATAATTGTACCACAATAGGTTCATGAACTATCTTTCTATCGCATAGTTGAGATCAGGTTTGGTTTACTTTTCTTTAACTACATAATTGTACCACAATAGGTTCATGAAGATGGAAAACTAACTTTGAAACACAAGCTAACCGGTCATCAGAAGCCTGTACTAATGGTTGCTTGGAGTCCTGATGATAGCCAGCTTCTAACTTGTGGAATGGAAGAAGTCATAAAGCGCTGGGATGTTCACTCTGGTGAATGCCTCCATGTCTATGAAAAAACTGGTCTTGGTCTGATATCTTGTGGTTGGTTCCCAGATGGAGAACAACTCTTTTTTGGTGTTACGGATAGGACTATTTGCTTTTGGGATTTGGATGGAAAAGAACTAGACTCTTGGAAAGGGCTAAGAACTTGCAAAACATCTGATGTTGCTGTCACAAAAGATGGTAGACATTTTATAAGCTTTTACAGAGAAAATTCTATTTTGTTGCTAGATAGGGAAACAAAGACCGAGAAGCTAATAGAAGAGGATCAGACAATTACTTCATTCTCTCTATCAAGCGACGATGAGCTTTTACTTGTAAATCTTGTAAACCAGGAGATCCATTTGTGGAGCGTAAAGGATGAACCAAAACTTATAACCAGTTACAAAGGTCACAAGCGCAGTCGATTTCTTATAAGGTCTTGTTTTGGGGGGCTTGAGCAGGCTTTCATTGCCAGTGGAAGTGAAGATTCACAGGTATGGGATCAGCACTAAAAACATGGTATCATATCCTTATTGATTTAAACTATTATTTGTCCAAAGCTGATAATACATTTGCTGCTCATATTTGCACTTCCTGCTGATGTTTATCCTTTTATTTAGCATTTTTGCATACTTGCTAAAGAATATGTGTTAAACTACTTTTTTTACACTTTAATCACACTGCATGATTTTTGGAATTCATGAGGTACAGTAATTGTGAAATGATGACTGGTTAATTTGGGTTCCTATTAGTCACTGTGACGACTGGAAGGGATTTTTGATTTTGTAATTAATTTATTCAGACAACATGGTGTGTCTTGTTACTGCATGGACTTAATGTATGATAAATGGCTAACATCAGTTGTCTTTTATATTGAATCTTGTAATGGTTGCAATACCCTCTCGTACTAATGCCTGTAATCAAACAATTAGGTAAACTAGAAATAGAACATAACATGTACCTTGCACAACATGCAATAATTACCAACTTCTATCACATAGGCCAAGAAATAATCATTGTATTTCATATGCACTACGCATGAGACTTCATATTGATGTCTGTGCCTCGTTTTATGTGCAAAATCGTCAGTCTCCCATTTGACTTTTCACATAATGAGTTTCGTGTCAAACTGACGCACCAAACCTGTGTTCCTAGGATCCTACATATGAATACGCTGCTATATTGCATTATCTTCTTTTCCTAAAACCTTTATTGCATTCTAGTACCTTATGAGATTGCTCTCGGTACCTTTTTCCCCTTACCTTGGGGAGAATGGAGGAAAAAGTCAAATATAGATGCCCTATCCAGTGTCCTCTAGTCGAAAGCTGTGATCATTTTAATTTCTACTTAATGTTCTGAACAATATACCGTGTTTCCTTATCTATATACCTTCTTCCGCACGATTGTATCTTCAGCAATTCTTTTAAACGATTGCTCATTTTCTTTATTAATAATTTGTCAACTTTCAAGTGAACCCGTTGAAAGAACAAGATTCAACAGAATCTTTCTCACTAGAAAAGACATTTTTCTGCTGTTAACCGAGTATGTTTTGTCTTATGCTTGTGACGAATTATTCTCTGCAAGGACAACTTGTTTTGAAATCTTCGACTATATGAACTGCAATTCTCAACATTAATTGAGTTTGTTCTCTGATGTCCTTTTGACTATGGTATGATTTTATCAACAGGTATATATATGGCATCGAGTCACAGGAGATCTAGTTCAAGCTCTCCCTGGACATACTGGCACAGTCAACTGTGTCAGCTGGAACCCTTCAAATCCACATATGCTTGCTTCTGCCAGCGATGATCATACTATCCGAATTTGGGGATTAAAGGAGTTTAATCTGAAACACAAGGAGACCTACAGCAACGGAGTTGTCCACCATTGCAATGGAAACAGTAAATAATTCAGTCGAGAATTAATTCCTCGCTGCGCATTGGCTGTGTAAATTCCTTTCCTCGGCAATGGTTTCACATGCGCCTGTAATATGTAATCTTACAGCTATTTAATTTATGGTTATTTCGTTAATTGAAACAAGAAGTTTGGCGCGTATATGATGGACTTCTTTGCAATCTGCTCCTGGCTTCCGTTGGAAATTTGTCGTGCTTTTCTTTCTGTACATGCACAGGACATTGTTACATTGTTGTCTTCTTTAGCTTGCCTGCGCCATGGATAAATATGAGAAGAGTGTATTGCTATAAAAGGATTAAGTCCGTTTTACAGTTCAGAGCTGCTTGCAATTCATCGTCATCCATTCTACAAGAACTGATGTAGACTATATGCCAGCTTGTTTCAGACAGCTAGATTCAGCAAGTGAAAGGCGGGCTGCTAAGCAGCCAAATGCCATTTGTGGAATTTTTAGATATGAAGTGGCCATTAGTTCTGTGACTAAAACAGTCTTGAGATTTTTTTGCTTTAATTTAAGGTGGCTCCTAGTTGAACCTGTTTGAAATGGGTTATGATAGAATTCTGGCTTTGGGCTTCATTTTTTAATTTCGTTTACCAACAAATTCGGCTTAAAGATGGCATGGCGCTTGTTTCCTAGGGAGTGAATGCACGTGTACAACTCTTTTCCTCTGGGTATGCTTATGTGGCCCTAATGTTCATAAAAGATCAAACACTGGCTCAAAAATCAAAAATACTTGGCGAGATGACTTAACTAACCAATGTGAATTTTGTGAGGAGCATCAATAGAAGTCTTTCTTAAAATTGTATTACAAAATTAGGTTAGTATTTAACCACTTTTGTTTTTTTTTTTTATAAAAAAACTGCATTCAAAACATGGATTAGTAAAACACTAGAAGGAACGCTGTCTTTAGCAACAACCTTCATTGATAGTTGAAGTGATATCATTGACTATTAAATATGCTAGACACCTTTCAGTGCTAAAGCTATACAAAATACAAATTTTAAAAAAAATGTCTTACCATCACTAACTGCAAATATAGTCCTTGATGGCATGCTAAACTTTGGCCGAGATTTTTCTTTTTTGCCTGAGTGGGTGATGTATGAGTCATTAAGCCTAGTCAACAATTGCATACATAGTTGATAAAAGGGTGAAAATCATCACCTTTTATATATATGGTAGGTGATGAGCCGCAACTACAAAAATTTTTATTAATTGCAATAGTAATCAATAAAATCTATTTTCCCCCACTTTTGCACTTCTCCATTCATTCTCTCACACATAAATGACTTCGTACCAACTCCCTAATTTTTATAATCGCTAGTGACTTCTCTAGCCTACAAATATTTCCTAACTTGCAGCGGTAGACCAGCCTCAATGTTTTGTTTAACTCATGCTTGTGTGTTATGGTAATAACAAAATCATTAAACTTAATTCAACTCAAAACAAATTTCAAAAGTGCAATCCCAATGTTAATTGGCTTATTTTTCATGCTTTAAAATTAAGCTTATACCTTATGTATTAGTATAGGATGGATCTAAACTATTGGACCATATTCTTTCATTATTTTATGAATTAGGTATAAATATCATAGTGACTCTCCATAATTATTTTTAGCTTATTTATTCATCATCATCATCATCATCTTTATATCCATTGTGCTTAAATAATATGGATGTCGGTGGGTGCACCTTGTCAACAATTATAGTGAATCATCGATTATGATCATGAATCATCAATGATGGTTGCACATCTATGACAATGAAGAAACCATTGGCAGGCATAGGCAACATTGCCCTATCTCAATAATGAGGCATAATCATAACCCATCTTAACAATGAGACATCATCATGCACCATCATACTGACTATTAGGCCCGAATTGACTAGGTCAACATGGGCCATTGACCCAGTCAAAATCGGCCCAAATCCTAGCTAGGGCTCACGAACACATGAGATGGACGACGTTCTGCAGCGAGCATCATTTGCTTATATCGGCTGGCATCGGCATTTATCGAAGCAATTGACGGTGATGGTTGCCGGTTTGCCATCGATGGCGCCTCCAGCCAGCGGCGCAACGCTATATGGCGACTCTGCCACAAATGAGATGATGCCATGGCAAACAAGGCTCTAGCACATGACTTGACCATGATGGACGGCAAGGCCTCGAGCATCGAAGCCGGTCAGCGAGTGCAGCAAGTGAGGCTGAGGCGTGCAGGTGAGATCAACAGCTGAGCTGCATGGGTGCTCTAGCTAGTAGTGTGGTGCGAGACTAGCTGACGTTGCTTTGATTCTCGAAGGCATGTAGCTGGTTGCGATTTCTAGTCGAGCATTGACCACGTGGCGGGCAACAACGGTCGGCCGTGGGCGGTGGTGACGCCTGGACGTTAGGTCACTTGGCAGGGGAGCTTGTCTGGCTATGTGTAGGGTTGAGGTAGGCAACGTGAGCTTAGCGGAGCGGACGCTTGGTAATCAGGATAATGGTGTTTCAAATTTCGATGCTCCCTGGACACGCATGTATAGGCAGAGCATCTGGTGGGATGGCTTCGATCGGACGCTATGGCGACATTTAGGTTGGGAAGCCTACTGCGGGGGTGCACAGAGGCAGGGGATAGAGGTCTAACGAGGTGCTACCTTGAGGGTACTGGAGGCGCTCGACTAGTGAGGCTCCTGCAAGTGAAGCCCAGGATGCATGAAGTTGCAATATGAGCAAGCGGACATGCAGGCGTATGCGGCTATGCCCTGTCTGTTGTCCTACATCGCGCTCCCTTCCTTGTCATCTCCGGTGATGTTCGGTGACCTCCAGTGATGTCCAATGGACTTCGGCAGTGAAATCCAGGAAGCTCTGGTGGTGTGTGGTGGGTGGTTGATGCAGCGCAAACTCATAAATTTTGCAGCAGCCATGGAAATCACGGCCATGATAGGATTCACGACTAGGCCATTTCTCTTGGCAAGATCTAGAAACACACAGGCGGCAGCAGATCCATTTGGCCATTGAGATCCACCTGATCTGTGGCTCTGATCAGCACTAAACTCCAGCGATAGCACCTCCTACTCTACGCAAACTTGTGGTCCAAAGGATTGGGCCATCGGGCAGCCGGATCACCTGAATTGAACAGCACCATGCTTAGCACTGGCTTCCTCTGTTCCACCCCATCTGCAACGCCAATCGACTCCAGGTTCCATACATAGTCTCGCCTCGTCGCCACGAACCCCCAGCCAAAAGAAGCTTTTTCAATAGCCCTTCTCTGCCACCATCCCTGCTAAGCACGCCACCATCTGGTGCCGGAAGCGGCCCATCCACTCGCATTCACCTCACACGCCCTCAACTGAAGCAGCTCA
The DNA here is from genome assembly GCA_027563935.2 of Costus lasius. Classification (NCBI taxonomy): domain Eukaryota; kingdom Viridiplantae; phylum Streptophyta; class Magnoliopsida; order Zingiberales; family Costaceae; genus Costus; species Costus lasius. Next base: position 25,004,607 of record CM050452.1, read on the forward strand.
GGCGATTGAGCCCTGGACGACGATCGGCGGCAAACCCTAGTCGTCGCCAAATGCACGCGAGTGGAAGAAATGAACAGTGTTCATTGATCCAATGGCTGTCATTCCTCTGCCCCCTTTTCAACAGTCAGATCCATATTTCAGGAAATAGATGACTGACATTGGCGGCAATCTTCGGTGGACTCCAATAATTGGTGGTGTGGTGTGGGCGGTTTGGTGTCAAGGAGTCCACCCATTTTCCCTCTTTGGCTCGGCATAACCGCAGTGATGATTTCCGGTGAACTCCGGAGATTGATGACGATCTCCCACGAACTCCATTCTGACGATTGGTGGTGTGTGGTGGGTGGTTCATCGTCAAGGAGTTCAACCTAGTTTATCCATCAATCTGTTGTATAGTGGTGGAGCTAGTGGGTTTGAGTCCTACTGAGGCAAACTCTAAACCTCTTTGTTTCATTTTCCTTCACTGTTTAGGGTTTTCCATCGCACCCTACTGTGTTTTTTGGTGATGTCATGCTTTCTGCTTTTGTGTGCATTTTGCGTTTGGCCCTACGTTTAGGCGCGTGTGGTCCCTTTCCTTTCTTGCATTCTCCCCTGCTTGTCCGAGCGAGGTGGCTTCTCCACTCTTCTTGGCACGTACGACCCTATCGCTTTTGTGTGTGTTGTGCTGTGCCTGTGTTCTACTACCTGCGTGCGGTTTGTTTCATCTCGACGCCCACATATTGTCTCCTATTCACAAGTGTGTGATATCGTCTACGTATGGCGTTGGCTATTTATTGGGTTAGGCTGAGATGTGGGTGTTCACATTTGCCAGTTGCACTCACATGTTATGTTATCCCCTACATGGGTGATGCAGCAGAATAACTATCCCCCAAAAGTTTTTGGCCAATCACAGTCATGACCAAGATCACGGCCTACTTGTGATGGCCCATCATTGTGGTGATCACGATCACGACTTGGCCATGAAGCTTTTTATGGAGTTCCAAAAATGCACCAAAAGACATAATGGCTGTGACCAAGATCACGGCCTGCTCATGAAACTTTCTATGGATTTGGAGACTTTTTATCACAATCGTGATGCTCATCTCAGCCTACCCATGATGCCCTCTGAAGAAGAATATGATCGTGACCATGATCACGACCAACCCGTGAATACCTAGGCTAGGAAAGCCGAAGACGAGTATCCCTGAAACGAATGACATCACGACCGTAACCCAGATCACGGCCGAGCCGTGAGGCCATCCGAAGTGCAGAAATCACCATTCCAAGTGATGTGTCCGTAAATGCACGGATACATCAAAGTAATAAAAGATATCGAACCCACAGGGACCTACGTGTTAAGTACCAAATAATCGAGTTCTCACTAGCTAAGCAAACGATATGCAATGAAATAGGTCGAAAGCAAACAATTAAATTTATTATAAATTTCAGAGAAAGAGATATGTGACTAAGGTTTCATCCTCCTTAATTTCTATGACTAGACATAAATAAGTTTTGTTAGTTAATCTTATCATGATAAAGATAAAAATTTACTTGTAAAGAAATTGTCTCCTCTCAGACGAATAATTTACATTGAACAAGTCTCACTCTCTTGACCTACTGTCTAATGTTTAATAAAAGTAAATCTGAACAAAAATTAAACCTATTCTCATAATTTACATTTAAATACTTTCGTATCTTAATTTTACAGGTTTTACTTTAGGAGTTCCAACAATCAAATTTACATTTCGGTTCTTATTATCATGTCTGAAACAATAAAATTTCTAGGTCAAAATTTTAACGTGCAAAGATGCTTCAAAAATTAGGATTTTTTTTAGAACAAATCTATTTCATAGCCTAAGTTATTAAAAACACAATTTAAGGGTTTCGAGTTCGTAAATCACCTCTCGGTCCATATTACGAATTCTGTGACATGCTAATATTTCATAACTAGAAAGTTTAAAGACAATAATCACATAAGTAAAATTATCATTCAAAGAATAACTTGACAAATAATGATTATCTAGTCATTTCAGAAATTAAGGGAGATTACTCCCTCTACCCCAAAAGGTTTTTACGCTACCATGGTGGAAGTAATACAATAATAAATCATCTCAGAAAAATCAGAATTTGAAAAGGAGTAAACATAATAGGTTACTAATTTCATAGGGGTGTGAAATATTTCACAGCCCATGATTTCTATGAAGAATAATTCTGGATTTGTCGATGAATAGTAGCTGCATCCAAGATTTTGCTGATTTCTCCTCCTCTTGAACTGCCTTTGATCTGAAACTTTTTGTGTATCTTCTCCTCCACTAGGTTCACCTTCCTTGAAGATTTGGTCACCGGAGATGAGCTCGTTGATAACCGACGAGGAACCCTACTATGGTGGCACTACTCTTTGTGTTGATTAAAATTCGCGATAAATCCTTGACAAAAAAAGTCCTGATAATTGCTCCAAAGCTTCCTTATATACTTATTGATGACACCGAAATATGTAGTATATTTTGCATCATTTTAGATACCTTGTCATGCTAAATCGAGGATCTTTTTACTTGTTTTTATAATAAATCCATCAAATATTGCATAGTCTACTTCTATTTTGGTTTTTCATATTTTTCAGGCAAAAAGGCACTATTTTAGGCATTTTCAAGAAAAATCAAATATATGGAAGAGTTCTCATCATCAAGAGGAGATCACCCAAGAAATTTCACGCAAATCAGAGCAAGTTAGCAAATTACGGTAGTGCCGTAATCTATTTTACGGTACCGTAATTCCAAATGGTACCGTAAAATCCGAACACTGCCGTAATTTGTGAAGATTTCCAAATAAAAAGATTTCCCGATTTACGGTACCGGCCGTAAGCAATATTACGGTACCGTATTTCGGAATGCGTCAGAACAGAAACCTTAGCCGATTTTATGGTACCTGCTGTAAGGGATTTTACTGCCGTATTTTCCAGCCGTTTTAGAACAGAGAGTTCAGCAAAGTTTACAGCACTGACCGCAAACTATTTTACGGGCCGTATTTTCTGAGACGACATCGGCACAGAAGACTCAAGAGATTTTACGGCACCAGCCGTAAACAACTACACTGCTGTAAAACCTATTTTGAACGCGACGCCCAGGTCAACTTCAATGCCCGATTTTTGCGGAGATGATTGAGGGCGATCCAGAGCTCAAAATAAAATGCCGTAAGAAGTAAAAAGGGAGCTTTTGACAAGAGGATTACAGAGAGAGAAAAGGCCCCAATTTTGATCGACCGTCGAGGGAGAAATCGCGATCCACACCGCCGTCGAGGGTTTCGCCGCCGCGCTCGATCCAGACGACCTCTGCCCGCGATTTTTCTACCGAAGCATCGCCTGGTGAAGGAGACAACGTGTCGGAAGTTTCAGATCGAAAGGAGACAAATTGGAGGAGAAATCAGGGGAAGAAGGATCGCCACCACTATTCACGCCTTCTTTTGTAAAATACGGCTGTGAAATACTTTACAGCCGTGCCATATTTTCTAAAAACTCTTCCTTTTGTTGATCTTCGATTTTTTGAAATTATGGAATATTGTATTTCCTTTGCCATGCTAGCTTAAACTACTCTTGGGACATGGGGGAGTAGTTCACTTGACTTTTAATGATTAGATAACTTCTTTTTCAATATTTCGTTGAGTTTGATTTTAGCTTGATGATTTTGCTCATGTGATAATTGTGCTTAGACTCTCTTTAAGTTCATATTATTAATTATGCTCTTAGAATTTTCGCTTGAGACTGAAAGGTAATTGCTTGAGAATTTAGAACCCTAGAATTGCATGTTAGGATCCCTTCCTTAGGTTAGATCCATCTTGATCTTTTCTAGTAAAATAATTTCCATGATTATAACATGAATCTATAGATCGAGTCTATTTGTCAAACGTGGAGATCTTGTACAAAAGCAAAGATTGGAACGTTGGAGGTCCTTGAGAAAAACTAGTTGCGAGACTCGGATGCATGAAAGTGATCCTTGAGACTCCACCAGAGATTCTAGAACTCGGATGCACGAAAGTGATCCTTGAGTTCATTGTTTGATAATATCTTCATCATGATAAAAGTGAATCAACGAAATCCTTATTCATGTCTAGTCATAAAAGTTTAAGTGAACAAAACCCTAGTCCCAGCTTTCACGATCTCGATTTGCCTAGATAGTAAGAAATCCTGATAATCCTATTTTCTTAGTTTCCGATTGCTATTTTCACGATCTCGATTTGCCTAGATAGTAAGAAATCAACTATTTAGTATTCGACAACGTAGGTCCCTATGGATTCGATACTTTTTTTATTACTTCGTATACCCGTGCACTTGCGGTTTAACAACAAGTTTTTGGTGCCGTTACCAAGGATTAGTCCAAGGTACACGCGTGCCAGACTTGTAGTGTTCCCTTTCGGGCTATCAAGTTTTTGGCGCCATTGCCGGGGATTAGTCCAAGGTACACGCGTGCCAGACTTGTAGTGTTCCCTTTCGGGCTATCAAGTTTTTGGCGTCGTTGCCGGGGATCTTAGTTTTGTCGATATTGAAAACGTTGAGATTATTGCTAGACTAGGTTTCATTTATGTTTTATCTTTTTATTCTTTTCTGTTTACTTACATCAATTGATCAGTTTGCTCTAGTGTGCACAGGAAATTCATTCCTAATGGCTGAGCAAAGATCACTAAGGGACTATGCAGCCCCTAATCCTCAAGGGATACACTTTAGCATTGCTAAACCTGCAATTGAGACCACCAACTTTGAGATTAATCCTGCCCTCTTGACTATGATTCAGCAGAATCAGTTTGGAGGATCATCAATCGAAGATCCTTATTTACACTTATATATTTTTCTTGGATATTGCAATACCATAAAAATTCATGGAGTTTCTGATGATGCACTAAAACTGATATTATTCCCTTTTTCTCTCAGGGATCAAGCACAATCTTGGTTGCATTCTCGTCGGCCCAACACCTTCATAACGTGGGAACAATTATCAAAAGCTTTTCTGATGAAATATTTTCCACCGAGCAAGACTATCCAATTGAGGAAGCGAATCACGGACTTTCAACAGAAGAGCGGAGAATCACTTAGCAATGCATGGGAGAGATTCAATGATCTACAACGGAAGTGTCCTAACCATGGCTTCGAAAATGAGTTTCTAATTCAGACATTTTACTCTAGCTTAGTTTATAATACCCGTCTAATCATTGATGCTGCCGTAGGGGGAGCCTTGATGAGTAGAACATTAGACGATGCTTTCAAGTTGCTTGAGGAGATGTCCTTGAATCATAGCCAATGGACTCCAGATGAAGGAATGTTATATTGTCGTCAACTTGGTAAGAATGAGAATGAAGATCAGGAACCCTTGACTAAAGAGGTTAGTAAACCCATGCTAGAGAAGTTTTTAGATAACCATATTCAATCGTTGCAAATTCAAAACACAAAAAAATTTGAGGATCTCGAAGAAACTGTCAGGCATCTTGCTTCTCAATTAGAATCCTTAGTGGCATACAATAAAATTCAAGAAGAACAAATATCTAGATTAAGCTCTGGGGAACATTGCAATGTTATTACCACTAGAAGTGGGAGACAATTAGGAGAACTTAAGGAGAAAGAGTCTATTAATGATCATGAAGAGGAATTAGAATTAGAAAAATCTTCTGAACATGAACAAACCCTACCCAGTTTAACACCTCAAAAGGAAAGTAAACCAAAAAGGGATGTGCCATGTAAAGAAGATGATTCTAAAACTAATCTACCTCCTTCTTATAGACCACCAGTACCTTTTCCCCAAAGGTTAGTGCAGGAAAAGTTAGATAAGTAATTTGAGAAGTTTCTTGATGTTTTGAAAAAGCTTTACATTAACATACCATTTACTAAAGCTTTATCTCAAATGCCCATATATGCTAAATTTTTGAAAGAAATCTTGTCTAACAAAAGAAAGATAGAGAATTATGGTACTGTGGCTTTAACTGAGGAATGTAGTGCCGTTATTCAAAACAGGTTGCCACCAAAATTAAATGACCCAGGTAGCTTTTCTATCCCATGTTTTATTGGTAGTATGGCTTTCGACCGAGCCTTATGTGATCTAGGGGCTAGTGTAAGTCTCATGCCTTTTTCTGTGTGCAGGAAGTTGGACATGGGAGCTCCTAAGCCGACTGCGATTTCTTTGCAACTCGCCGATCGATCAGTAAAATTTGTCAAACGTAGAGATCTTGTGCAAAAGTGAAGATCGGAATGTTGGAGGTCCTTGAGCAAAACTAGTTGCGAGACTCGGATGCACGAAAGTGATCCTTGAGACTCCACCAGAGATTCTAGAACTCGGATGCACGAAAGTGATCCTTGAGTTCATTTTTTGATAATATCTTCATCATGATAAAAGTGAATCAACGAAATCCTTATTCATGTCTAGTCATAAAAGTTTAAGTGAATGAAACCCTAGTCCCAGCTTTTCTCTCTGATAATCCTATTTTCTTAGTTTCCGATTGCTATTTTCACGATCTCGATTTGCCTAGATAGTAAGAAATCAACTATTTAGTATTCGACAACGTAGGTCCCTGTGGATTCGATACTTTTTTTTATTACTTCGTATACCCGTGCACTTGCGGTTTAACAACAAGTTTTTGGTGTCGTTACCAAGGATTAGTCCAAGGTACACGCGTGCCAGACTTGTATTGTTCCCTTTCGGGCTATCAAGTTTTTGGCGCCGTTGCCGGGGATTAGTCCAAGGTACACGCGTGCCAGACTTGTAGTGTTCCCTTTCGGGCTATCACTTATCTATCCTTAGAATAGGTTTTCCCCACAATTCGGAGTGAAACAGAATCAAATTGAGGGAAAATTCGAGTCAAAGTCGAATCTAGCGGTTAGAATTACGGCCGTGATAATTATCACGGCAGTGCCATAATTTGTTCTGTGTATTTTTTTGGGATAATTATGGCTGTGATAATTATTATTGCAATGCCATAATCTTCTTTGTGTAAAATCTCTAAGAAATCATAGTTGGGAAAATAATCACGGTAGTGCCATGATTCTTTTTGTAAATTCCAATAAAACCATGACCGTGAAAATTATTACGGTAGTGCCGTAATTCTCTCTTTGTAAAATCTCCAAGAAATCACAGTCAGGAAAATAATCACGATAGTGCCATGATTCTTTCTATCAATTCCAATAAAACTACTGCCATGAAAATTATTACGGCAGTGCTGTAATTTCGCCCTAAACTCTGATTTGCTTAAAAATTGACAGGTAATTTCCTCTTGATGACTGGATTTCGTTCATACATTCAGATCATTCAAAAATCCTATCAAAATTTGATTGTTTTTTCTGAAATATTTTAAAACAAAATAAAGGTGAAGATTCCAAACAAACACAAGGTTTTAAGTCTAATTCAGTTAAAATATGCTCAAAACAGGAGAGATTATGCATAAAAATCATAGTAAAAATACTATATAAATTCGATACATCAAAATACATAAGGCTCAAACTTTGTTTATCCTCAAGCAAATAGAATAAAGATCAATGTTGAGTATGGAAATATAATTTTCTTATGAAAAATAAATTTCTAAAATATAATCACTCATGAAAAATTTCCACCACATGCTACATAAAATTCCAGATAAATATACCGTCCTTAGAATTTAATTCTCAAGATTCACAACCTTAATCAAATAAAATTTCACAACTTGTGTAATAAACAGAATCTCAATCTTATGAATTCACCCAAGTTTCAGTTTAAATCTATAATATTTTTGTTTACATGAATAGGATCTCCAAAATCTTTTCCCCCTCAAAATTCTCTCTTTCTTTTTTTTATTTTTGGAACATTCTCTAAATCGACTACTACCCTTTTTTCTGGTGATGAATTTAGAGTACACTGACCACATAGTCGATGTAATAGAACTCATATCTTTTTGGCAAGAAGAATCATAGCCTAAGATAGCGGAGCTAAAGTCAAATGGCTTTTCCTTGGCATGTGTCCACATAGAAACATACTTTTTATTTGGATTTCAACTCATATCTTCGGTTCCACCGCTAATTTTTTGCAGTGCCAAGTAGAGGAGTCATATAACTCTCATTTTTTTTATATATTTTTGGATTTTGGATTCTTTCTTCCTAACAAATAGTATAATTGATCAAACATCAACTAGGCTAATCAATTAATATAAACTCAATAAATTATACTCATATGCTCATTTTATTTGAAAATGATGCTTTACTCTCAAATTACATTCATCGAATATCATACCTATCCAAAATCTCATGCATCAATAACAGATAAATTATAATGAGAGGATATATATTGAAGAAATAAATTTAACACAAGAGGCATATCTTCATTCACAGACATTGATATGTATAGACATTCATCACCACAATCAAAAAGAACATATTATCACAACAATGCATCCATCCAAATTCCAAAAAAAAAAAATCGCATAACATCATAGAAAATTCCACACATCTAAGGAAAACACACATCATCAAGTCATGAGTTATACAATTCATTAATCCTATCATCAAGATGCGCCTACACATGGTGCCAAATCATATCACATCACCAAGCCAATAGAGTAATAAAGTCATACAATCCCATCTAAAACATCACAAAAATCCGAAGAGAGCAAAAAGATAATAGACGCGAACATGGAGGTCCATCTTTCCCTACAAAAGAGAATGCATCATCCTTAATGCAATAAGACAAAGAATAAGCAAGAAGATTAAGGGATATTCACAAAGCACTAATTGTCGGTATCAGTATCAGTCTCCTCATCTTCTTCTTCATCTGGAGTAGCTTCTCCCATAGGCTCGACTTGATCATTCTCCTGATCTCCTTCCTCATCTTCACTGCGAAATTGATGCCACATAAATCCCTTCACATCCTGGACATCATCATACACATATTGAATAGCATCAAGCACTTGCTCCATGAGGTGGCCTTAATGGTATACCTCGGCAGATAATGTCTGAAAGCCGGTATCCAGGGTTGTGGACCAACCTCTCTGAGGCTGTGCTGTACCATGAGAAGAAGAACCCTGTCCAGGTGCAAAAGAATCCATACGCATACCAAATGGGTCACTACTACCTCCCCAAGTAGGTGGTGGCGGTACAGAATCAAGTGGGGTAGGGGTAGCATCGGCCGCTGCACTTGGAGAAAGTTTCCAGTTCATTTGATTTGGACCGTGGTTCTGTCCTTATTTGGCAATGGTAAAGTTGGGGAATTAGGTCCAAGAATTAAACAATAAGCGTCACCCTCTCTTTCAATCATTCTCATGGCAACACATGATTCCATATATATTTTGGTACTACCCCTTGTAGTTTCAGTCCCATATGGGTCCACATTCAAAGAAAGTGCAATAGGAGTAATAAAACCTCCTAATACAATGACACCTCTCTTTGCATGTCCAAACTTGTCAAATTGCTTTACTAGAAAATAGGCTAAATCTACATGAAATCTATGTAGCATGCACCAAAGAAAGTAAAGTTCAGTTTGACGTACTATACCGTCGCTCTCACCTCATCCAAAAATGGTATGTGCGAGGACTCTATGTACGTATCGAATACATGGGTTGGAGATGCTTGTTGCTCTAGCAGCTGAAGGTGAAAAGCTTGACTTTGAAGTAATTTGATTCCAAAATGCATTTTCATTGAAGCTTCGTGGTGGATATGTCATTCCTCCTCCCGGTATATGAAAAATAGCTCTAATATCTTGGAGCGTGAGGCTCCTTTCGATGTTTGCAAGGTGAAAGGTGAGATGACCCCTCGCGTCATGTTCATGGTACTCGTGGAGTTCAACTTCTAGACTGCTGAAAAATTCCAAAACCATGGGAAGAAATGTCTGCAGGTGGCTCTAGAAGAATTTCTTGGCTAGTATATGATCAAACATCCAAAATACATCTTCATGAAGCCCGAGGATTTCCAAAGTGCGTTTGTTAGTGTATTTGGTGTTGATAATGCATATGGGAAGTAGCATGTTGTATCTTTCTTCCTGTGCTGCATTTCTAAATACAATACCATAGGAATTTTGAGGAGGAGTTGGTGTTGAAGAAGTGACTGGAGCTTTTTGATGCGTTGCATTTTCACCATATTTTTGCCTAAATTTTACATCATATTTTGGACTTAATTGAATGATTTTATGCAATTTTTTAATGTTTTTTACTTCACTTTGCACAGAATCTTCACTTTTCTTGGTTTTTATGAAAATGTAGGTAAAATGGCATAAAAATGATGGATTTTGAGAGTTTTGAAGCCATAATACGATTCCCGAGGAGATCACGAGCTTACACATCAAACTTGAAGTCAAAACGGTGAGGATTCTGATTTTCACGGCCTTGGCCGTAATTCTAGCCTCGGTCGTAATTTTGGCATTCGAAGGGCGATGAAATCGGCTAAGTTAAAAAGTTCATAAAAACTTTCACGGGTGAGGTTGTGAATCCATCACGGTCTGTGAAACTTTTTGTGTACAAAGAGCTGTAGTCATAGAAGAATTATGACCGAAGCCGTAAACGTATTACGAGCAGTAAAAACTTCCGCCTTTCGTGTTTCTCACTTGATTCGACTCCAAACCGAACCAGAATTGAACCAAACTCTCCATAAACCTTCCTAGATAGGTTCTATACTGATTAGACTATAAAAGGAAGGGTTTTGGAAGGGTTTCGAGGGCTTCTACACATGAAAACGAAGGGAGGCAGTGGAGACGGCGAGAATCAACTTTCTAGGGCAAAATTCGAGCAGGAAGATCACGCAAAGGAAGATTTGGACGTTCCATCTTCATCTCTAGATCGAGGATAAGGATTTCCAATTACCTTTCTAGTATTTTCTTATAATCTTCTTAGGTTTTCATGCAATTTACATCGATGAACATGCTGTATGCTTTGAATATGAACGTGTAAACCTTATTTCGAGATTTGGGAAGTAGCCCGCTGATTGATTTATGAATTACATATTTTACATGAATCTTTGTTAAGAATCCTATAGATTTGATTTGATTAGAATTGTGTCTATTCTGTAATTTACCCTGATCAAGTAATTTTACGTCTTAGACGTTGCGAGAAGGACTGAGAGGTGAATCGCAACGTCGGAACTATTCTGTCAAACCTACGAATCTGATCACGAGAGTAGTTCGGATTCGTTTGAAGGATTTCATGGTTTTTCATAGAACTTAATGGGTCTAGTTACGTTAACTATCACAAGAGTAGGGAGTTAGCGTAGCTAGGTACCGGATTACGTTTCGAGAGGAGGTAATCTATACCTTAGGAAAAATCCCTCTCAACACTATAATTTTCTGTTCAAGGATTTTATCTTTATTAAATTCATAATCGTCAGCGTGGTGAAACCCCAAATCCTGATTTTATCTGAATTGATTTTTACCAAAAACGCAACCTCTGTTCCTTTTTATTTGTACTTAGAATTTTCCAAACAAAAACCCCGATTTGATTCGTCTAGATATAGATCGATCGTGTAATCGATACTTAACCACTTGATCCTCGTTGGGAACGATATCTTTTTATTACTTCGATAATTCCGTGCACTTGCGGAAAGCTATCAAGTTTTTGGCGCCGTTGCCGGGGATCAGACCAGCTAATATCAATTTAATCGTGAGATTTATAGACTAGACATTTTTTTTTATTTTTTGATTTAGTTTTTGTCTTTGTTTTTGATTTTGTTTTTGTCTATGTTTTTGTTTTTGGTTTTTATTTTTTTTATTTTTTTTATTTTTTTGTTTTTATATGTTTTTCATATTCTTTTTCTTTATACTTAGTATATTTTATTTTTCTCTTTTTGGATTAACACTTTGTATAAACAGGAGAACTCAAAAATCACTAGACTACATATTTTAAGCTTTGTTTTGCATTCCTGTTTTACATTTTATATTTCTGAATTTTATTATAAATATGATGTTTAACCAATGTCAATGGTCAAATCAGAGGTATGTGCCACCGATGATGACAAGAGAATATGGTACGGATGCATCAGAATCACTTGCAGCAAAGGTAAATTCTTTTACTGAACATACTGATTATTTAAACATGCAATATTCTAAGGGCCTGTTTGGCCCAACTGTCAATAATTTTATAGCTGTGCTAAACTGTGCTGCACTGTACTGTGATGCGTTGTCAAAATTTATAAGATGTTTGGTTAATAACTTTTTAATTACTGTCAAGATTTAAAATAATAAATAAAAATATTATTTTAAATTATTTAAAATAATAATATATTTTATTTTTCTTTAGTATTTAATTTTAAATTATTTAAATTAATAATATTTAAAATTTTAAATGAAATCATATAAATTACTTTTTTAAAAAAGCAAAAGCTACAAAAGCATCAAATTGTAGCTTTCTCAACTTCTGCTTTTTTACTGCTTTTTTCTGCTTCCGTTTTTCATTACCAAACAGTTTTTTATCTGCTTTCAATTGGTATCAGAGCATGGTTTTCGCATGTTCATATGATTGCTTTTGCTTGTTGTGATCCGGGTATGCTAATACATGTTATAGATCTATATGAAAGTTTCATTCAGTTTGCGCATGTTCCCTTAGATACAAGTATCTAGTTGCGCATGTTAACTTAGATGAAAGCTTCTTACTTTGTTGCGCATGTTGTAAGTTGTTTTTACCTAAAAACTTGTAACATCTTGCGCGCTCCATCTAGATCTATAAGCGCCTACTTTAAACCCTTAGACGGGTTGATAGGGTTGAAGTCACAGTCAAGTCTAGATCCAAATAGTCTGATCAGACGATCTGACAGCCTAGATGGGTCGACTAGATGGCACCTGTGCGCAAGCACGAGGTGGCTATAGGTCGACTGCAGACAGGCGTGTAGCGATGTCTGGTTGAGACAACCAGTGAACACACATGAATTAGGCCCGGGGTCACACCCGCTTGCCAGAACTCATGAGGGTTGTTCAGCCCAGCGCATGCATGGTTGACCATTGGGTCGACTCAAGTCAGTTAGGACTTGGTGCATGCAAGGGCAGTGGATCTGACTAGGTCTGATGAGTGGATCCCTATTAATGGACCGTTGTAAGGTAGTAGGGCACATAAGAAAAAATAAAATTGATGCCAAGGGGTTTTCAAAATTTTATTTTGTTATTGGATCACATGATGAATGAATACCATGATGTATGTCTATTTCATCTTATGTGGGTTGCCCTTTTAATGTGTGCTGTGCTGGGGCCTGCGTGCCTGGATTAAAACAAAATGTAAATTATTATATTTGTGATATGCGCATCACATTTTAATTAATTTATTGTGTAATTGACCTGCGTGTCAATCTTGTCTAGATAGATTAAATTGTAATTTAATCAGACAAGAGCACAGAGCACACATGGCAGAGGCGCATGCAGCAGTGGCTTGACCAGGTGGGAGGTCTAGGGTTCGACCCTATGACAGGCGCATTTACCTGGTGTGCGCACCTAAGCTGCAATGGGCGCTTGGGCCCTGGTCTGGGCCAGATGAGATGCAAATAACTCATGAAAAGCTCAAGTGAAGACTTAAGTTATCTTAAGGTCTTACCTAGGCTTAATGGGCGTTTACCACATAAGATCATCATGCTTTCTTTTATTGTTTAAATAAGTAGAATTGCATGATTTATTTATCTTCTGCTATCGCCATAGGGCTTGCATGATAGTTAAGAAGATAAAAGACCGTTAAAATCCAACGCTAAATATCAAGCACGTAAGCCTTCTGACGCGAAACCTCACTGTTCTGACTATCGTTGGGGCCGTGTTGTACCCACTCAGTGGGCACGCCCATCTATCTTCAGACGGTGTGTGATTTCACCTGCGTGTTACAGAGAAGGGATTTATCGCTTCTCGTTGCTCAGCATAGCACGTGGTGGTCCAGGGAGTAGGTTAGGTCAGCTTGACCATGTAGGCTACATATGGGGCATATGTTAGCTATATGGAGGCAGCCATCTGTGGGATCAGAGACTGTGTTGTACCAACTCAGTTGGCACAGTCTGCTGGATTGCCCAGATGAAGGGGAATCGCACGGGTTGGCGATTGGCAGGGACTGCCTACCAAAAATTAGTGCTTGTACTCTCTGTGCATCTTATCTCGCCTGAGCGGGACGCGGAGACCAAGTATGAAATCTGGATCCCATCTCACTAAAAGAGTGTTACTCTTTCGGACTGTTTTTATGGATTTTTCAGTCAGATAAAATAGTGAGAAAAGAATCTTTCTTAAGTCCTGGATTGATTCTAAACATTGATACTGACCTTGCTGTTCTTGCATTGTTGTAGATTCCTGCAGCAACGAACACCATGAGCTTCAATGTGCGATCCCTACTGGAAAGGGAGAAGTTTGCTGGGCCAAACTTCTCAGACTGGTACGGACACCTTAAGATTGTTCTTAAGGCTGAGAGGAAACTGATGTCCTCGAGACGGCTAAACCGCCTCAACCCGCTCCGAACGCCGCAAGGGCGGTTCGGGATGCCTATGAAAAGCATGTCAATGATAGCATTGATGTCGCTTGCCTGATGCTAGCGTCTATGACGCCACAGCTGCAGCGTCAGCATGAGGATATGTCTGCTATAGAAATTATAGCAAACCTCAAGATGCTATATGCTGCACAGGCGAGGACTGAGCGCTATAATTTGACCAAGCTTTTCTTTCAGAGCAAACTGGCTGAAGGGAGTCTAGTGGGAGCTCATGTGCTCAAGATGATTGGGCACAAAGAGGCTCTAGAGAAACTGGGGCATACCATCAATCAGGAGCTTGCTGTAGACATTATTCTGCAGTCTCTCCCGGCCTCCTTCGATCCGTTCATTATTAATTTTAATATGAACAAGATCGACTGTACTCCGGCAGAGTTGCTGAATATGCTCTTGACTACAGAGGAGACTCTAAAGGGAAAGCCTTCAACCTCTGTCTTGATGTTTCCTTCCAGGAACAAGAAGAAGGGGAAGAAGGGCAAAGCCCCTGTCAAGAACTACAACAAGGCTCTGAAACAAAAGGTTAAGCGGTCGAAGGACAACAGATGTTTCCATTGTGGCCAGCTGGGTCACTGGAAAAAGGACTGTAAAGCGCTCCAAGGAGACAAGAAGGGAAGCATCGCTTCTGGCTCAGGTATTTTTGTGACTGAAGTCATGATATCTTCTTCTTCTATTTCATGGGTGTTGGAGACTGCATGTGGAGTTCACATTTGTTCAAATGTACAGGAACTCAAGAGAAGAAGACAGGTGGGACAGCATGAGGTGGACCTACGAGTTGGAAACGGGGCACGGGTTGCTGCTGTTGCTGTAGGAGAATATTACATCTCATTACCATCTGGACTTGTATTAGAACTGAACAATTGTTATTTTGTACCTAGCATTACCAAGAATATTATCTCTATTCCTGCTCTTGTAAGGAAAGGGTTTTCCTTTGAATACAAGACTTCAAAGTGTTATCTTTCTCTTGATAATATTGTTTATGCTACTGGGTCAATTAACAATGGGTTATTCATGTTGGACATGGAATGTTCTATACAAAACATTGATAATAAGAAAGCCAAGTATGCTGATGACAGCACCTTGCTATGGCATAGTCGTTTAGGCCATATTAACAAGAAACGCATTAAGCGGTTGCATGATCATGGACTGCTGGGATCATTCTCCTATGAGGAGATTGATACATGCAAAGCTTGTTTAATGGGTAAAATGATGAAGGCTCCTTTTCCTCATAAAGGTCAAAGGGCTTCAGGTTTACTTGACCTTATACACAGTGATGTGTGTGGGCCATTTAGTAAACATGCCAGAGGTGGCTATTCATACTTCATTACCTTTACTGATGATTTCAGTAGATATGGGTATGTCTATCTAATCAGACATAAAAGTGAATCTTTTGACAAGTTCAAAGAGTTCAAAAATGAAGTACAAAATCAGCTAGGCCGGAATATCAAGGCACTTCGTTCAGATCGAGGTGGTGAATACCTAAGTCGAGAGTTTACTGACTATATGAAGGAGTGTGGGATTATCTCACAGCTCACTCCACCAGGAACACCGCAATGGAATGGTGTGTCCGAGAGGAGGAACAGAACCTTACTGGATATGGTTCGTTCTATGATGAGTCAGGCTACTCTACCTTACTCCTTTTGGGGATTTGCACTGGAAACAGCTGCAAATGTACTAAACCGAGTGCCATCCAAGGCAGTTTCAAAGACTCCATATGAGTTATGGTATGGGAAACAGCCGAGCTTGACATTCATTAAGATCTGGGGTTGCGAGGCTTATGTCAAAAAGCTCGCCTCTGTGAAACTAGAGAGCAGATCTGAGAAATGCATCTTTGTCGGTTAGCCTAAGGAAACTAAGGGTTATTATTTCTACGATCCCAAAGAGAACAAAGTATTTGTTGCTCGGATGGCTATTTTTCTTGAGAAGGAGTTTCTTCTGCAAGAAGCCAGTGGGAGAGAAATAAAACTGGATGAGAATCCAGAGGAAGGACAAAGTAGTCAAGCACAGTTGGATGAGCCTGAGCCAGTAGAACAGGTTATTGGACAACCTGAGGCTCAGATATCACGGGAACCGCGTAGATCGGGAAGGATCCGTCGACAGCCTGAGCGCTATGACGGAGTCTACATCATTGATCATGATGAACCCCTCACTTATGCGGATGCGGTCAGTGGACCGGAGTTAGCTAGATGGCTTGAAGCTATGCGAGCCGAGATGGACTCCATGTCAGATAATCAAGTCTGGGATTTGGTTGATCCGCCTCCGGGAGTAATCCCTATAGGCTGTAAATGGATCTTCAAGAAGAAGATTGACATGGATGGTAACGTGGTTACCTATAAAGGCAGGCTAGTAGCGAAAGGTTTCAAACAAATCTACGGGATAGATTATGATGAAACTTTCTCTCCTGTAGCCATGTTCAAGTCTATTCGGATTATTCTTGCGATAGCAGCATATTACGATTATGAGATCTGGCAAATGGATGTGAAAACCGCTTTCCTTAATGGAAATCTGGATGAGGATGTGTATATGACACAACCTGAAGGTTTCACTAATCCATCAGATCGTCATAAAATATGCAAGTTAAAGAAGTCCATTTATGGACTTAAGCAAGCATCTAGAAGCTGGAATATTCGTTTTGATGAATCAATATGTGAATTTGGTTTCATCAAGAATGAAGATGACCTGTGCGTATATAAGAGGTTTAGTAGGAGCGTGATTACTTTCCTAGTCCTCTACGTCGATGATATCTTAATCATTGGAAACGATATTCCTGAACTGCATGCTGTTAAAGCATGGTTAAGAAAATGTTTCCAGATGAAAGATCTAGGAGAAGCAGCCTATGTATTAGGTGTGAAGATCTACAGAGATAGATCTAAGAGGCTTCTCGGGCTGTGCCAAAGTACTTACATCGATAAAGTCCTGGAGAGATTCCATTTAGAGAATTCTAAAAGAGGATATCTTCCAGTCAGACATGGTCTGAATCTTTCAAAGAGTCAGTGTCCACAAACACAGACTGAGAAAGATGAAATGGACAATACGCCTTATGCTTCGGCTATTGGGTCCATTATGTATGCGATGTTGTGTACTCGCCCAGACGTCGCTTACGGGTTAAGCATGACCAGTCGATTCCAAAGTAATCCAGGTCAGGCGCACTGGATTGCAGTCAAGAACATTTTAAAATATCTTCGGAGGACCAAAGATATGTTCTTGGTATATGGAGGTCAGGAAGAACTCAGTATTGAAGGATATACTGACGCTTCGTTCCAATCTGACCAGGATGATTTCCGTTCACAATCAGGCTATGTTTTTAGCTTGAATGGTGGAGCAGTGGTGTGGAAAAGTTTCAAACAGTCTATCGTTGCTGATTCCACAACAGAAGCCGAGTATGTTGCAGCCTCGGAAGCATCCAAGGAGGCAGTGTGGATTCGTAAGTTCGTTCAAGAACTTGGTGTTGTTCCTTCGAGTGCAGATCCTTTGGTTATCTTCTGCGATAACACTGGAGCAATCGCACAAGCAAAGGAACCACGGTCGCACCAGAAGTCCAAGCACATACAGAGACGGTTTCACTTGATCCGGGAGATCATTGATCGTGGTGAGATCAAAATTTGCAAGGTTCATACAAATGACAATCTAGCTGACCCGCTTACAAAGCCTCTGGCGCAGCAGAAGCATGAGAAGCACTGTAATAATATGGGTTTGAGATTTCTCAACCATTAGATTAAGTGCAAGTGGGAGATTGTTGGGGTATGCCCTTAAGGCTAATGTTTGAGGCTTTGGGATTCTTTCAGTATCATGTACAAACTCTTATGTTTATAAAGGCAATGGTTGTTATTCAGTTTGTTACATTGTCTGCTGCAATAAGTGTGCTTCTGAATAATGTCTCAATGCTGTTCAGCTTGGCTGACATGCTGTAATGTCCTTAGTCGAGATATCTTGGTGAACATGAGACAGCCTTGATATGATTGAGACTAATATGTGTTCTAATCTTATAGGATGCTTCGAGCATGGAATAAGATGTAGACTCATGGGTACATTGGATGTACTGGACAGACCCTACTAGGATATTCAATTGCTTGTCACAATGTGAATAATCCTTGTTTGCAACAAGTGGCACATGTCCTCTGAGTTGAGATCACTTGTGTTTCTAAATGATGATTGTCATTGTTTTGAGGTAGTTCAATATCATTTGAAACATAATGGTTATAGACTATCTTGGATAATGATCATGAGTCAGGTTAGGACACTAGTGATAGATATAGGATTGCCGTCTCCTTGTTTGGAGTGTGATGTTCTAAAGGGGCCCCCCTGAATGAGATGATTGAGAAAGTGTATGGCCATACCCAGGTGACTATGTTCATCTGATCTAATCATGCTCATCATATTGGAGTTACAGGCTTGACACGCTTGTCCAATAAGAACATCCAGTGGCAAAGGAAACATGTATGCCTAGTGAAGTGGATTCACACTTTAGGGTTTCGCTCCCCCTTGAAGGGGACTTTCATGGATACTGCAACATGGATCCACCTATTTAACTGGATATATTTGGTGAACACACTCTTGAGATGGAGGAAAAGTAGAAAATTATATGCTCTCTACTATGGCACTGATTCACCAACTCCACCATAACATGAAGCTGTTGTCAAGCTAATGACCTTAGTTTTTGGTTTTTGATTTTATTTAAATTTTTATGAATTTTTGCAGCATGTATTGATGAATTTTTATTGATGAAAAATCTTCTAATAAGTTGTTTTAATTATAGGAAATTTTGGAGAATTTTTATATAAGAGAAAAGTGATTAACGAGACCATCACGGGTGCAGCCATGAATCATGTACCGACCGTGATGATGACATTTTCTTTGTGAGTACGATAAAATATGATTTCAATAGTGAAACATAACGGTATTTAATGTTTGAAACTTGTTTACATTATAAGATATGATTATCTTTAATGTGATACAGTTTCTAGATTTTTCGGGGTCATGTTTTCTTCTTTTGATATAATTGTACAGGTTTTCGCTAACATTATAAAGGGAATTCTTGCAAAATTTTTCTGAAATATGTCATTCATTGATTTAATATTTATGTATATGCAACAATTTAAGTCTAGGGTGTCCTCATATATTTTTCTTTTTCTTCAAAGTTTTATAGATATGTATTTTGAATGTTTATGATTTTTAAGGGTAATCAAATTTGTTTTATCCTTAATTTTAGATTTAGGAAACATTTTGAGTGATTAATTTGATGACTTAGGAAATTTTTGAAATTTCATGAAGACTTAAATTGTTGAGTAAATTCAATTCTGGTATTGATAAAATGCATATGTGAATTGTTTTATGTTCATACGACACGTGCATGGTATCTTGTTACTTGAAGTTTAATTTATCTAATTTTGCTTGATGGAAATTTTTATGAATAGAATTTGGTGATATTTATTTAACTGAGATTTGTTCCAACTCCTCTAATTGAGAAATCTTAAGTCGTGAGTTATATTATACCATCGTTTGGTATACTTTAAATCTGTTGTGATCAAGTAACAGAGGGAGAATTTTTAAAACAAATATTTAACCCTTTTGCAGAAAGATCAACAACGATTTAAATACCATGCCATTGACCGGCTTTCTCCAAAAAAAAAAGGGAGAAAGAAAAATAAAAATGGAGAAAAAGAGAAAGCTGTAGGTTAAGTGGAAACTCCGCTGACTTTAAGATTGAGACTATGAGTTAAATTATACTGCTTTGTGGTATACTTTAAACAATGTTATGATGCTAACAGTAAAGAGCATATAACAGTTTAAAGACCAAATTGCTTTAAAAATCTCTTATCTTTAACATCACTGAGATTCTTGAAATAAATTTTTGTCTATTGAGTAAAATAGATTTATTAAGTTGAAAGTATGTGATATTTAGTGTGTGAAGAATGAATATTATGACATGAATTATGAATTTTATCTTTCTTGGATTGTAACCTCTTGAGAATTTATCTCTATAAAGATTTTTCTTGAATTACTTGAGTTAGAAATATAGATTGCTTAATTTGTGAACTAAGGATGTTATTAGGGGCAAAAACAAATGAGCGTTCCTTATCTTTACATTATTTATAAGTATCAAGGTATTGCTTGAGGACAAGCAAACTTTTAAGTCTAGGGTTCTTGATGCGTTGCATTTTCACAATATTTTTGCCTATATTTTACATCATATTTTGGGCTTAATTGAATGATTTTATGCAATTTTTAATGTTTTTACTTCACTTTGCACATAATCTTTACTTTTCTTGGTTTTTATGAAAATGTAGGTAAAATGGCGTAAAAATGATGGATTTCGAGAGTTTTGAAGCCATAATACGATTCTCGAGGAGATCACGAGCTTACACGTCAAACTTGGAGTCAAAACGGTGAATATTCTGATTTTCACGGCCTTGGCCGTAATTCTGGCCTTGGCCGTAATTTTGGCATTCGAAGGGCAATGAAATCAGCTAAGTTAAAAAGTTCACAAAAACTTTCACGGGTGAGGCCGTGAATCCATCACGGTCTGTGAAACTTTATGTGTACAAAGAGCTGTTGTCACGGAAAGAATTACGGCCGAAGCCGTAAACATATTACGGGCCGTAAAAACTTCAGCCTTTCATGTTTCTCACTCAATTTGACTCCAAACCGAACTAGAATTGAACCAAACTCTCCAGAAACCTTCCTAGAAGGATTCTATACTAATTAGACTATAAAAGGAAGGGTTTTGGAAGGGTTTCGGGGGCTTCTACGCACGAAAACAAAGGGAGGTGGCGGCGATGGCGAGAATCAACTTTCTAGGGCAAAATTCGAGTAGGAAGATCACGCAAAGGAGGATTTGGACGTTCCATCTTCATCTCCAGATCGAGGATAAGGATTTCCAATTACCTTTCTAGTGTTTTCTTGTATCTTCTTAGGTTTTCATGCAATTTTCATCGATGAACATGATGTTTGCTTTGAACAAGAACGTGTAAACCTTATTTCAGGATTTGGGAAGTAGCCCGCTGATTGATTTATGAATTACATCTTTTACATGAATGTTTGTTAAGAATCTTATAGATTTGATTTGATTAGAAGTGTGTCTATTCCGTAATTTACCCTGATCAAGTAATTTTATGTCTTGGATGTTGCGAGAAGGACTGAGAGGTGAATCGCAACGTCGGAACTATTCTTTTCAAACCTACGAATCTGATCACGAGAGTAGTTCAGATTCGTTTGAAGGATTCCATGGTTTTTCACAGAACTTAATGAGTCTAGTTACGTTAACTGTCACGAGAGTAGGGAGTTAGCGTAGCTAAGTACCGGATTACGCTTCGAGAGGAGGTAATTTGTACCTTAGGAAAAATCCCTTTCAACACTATAATTTCCTGTTTAAGGATTTTATCTTTATTAAATTCAAAATCGTCAGCGTGGTGAAACCCCAAATCCTGATTTTATCTGAATTGATTTTTACCAAGAACGCAACCTCTATTCCTTTTTATTTGTACTTAGAAGTTTCCAAACAAAAAACACGATTTGATTCGTCTAGATATAGATCGACAGTGTAATTGGTACTTGACCACCTGATCCTCGTTGGGAACGATATCTTTTTATTACTTCGATAATTCTGTGCACTTTCGGAAAGCTATCACTTTTCCCTTCCCCTTGGATAAAACTTGTTTCTTCTTTGGTGCCATTTCAACCCAAGTAGTGTAATGTAACTTGAAATAAAAGTGGGAACAGGATGTGTTACCAATGCTGAAACAGGGCTGAGAATAGAATCCAAATGTAGCTCATAAATCCAGTGCATCTCATTGAAATCGGTCTTCAAATCCTTCAAGGGAAAGATTCTCTGGCTGAATCGAAGCTTCAAAATAGAAAGGGTAGCTCTAACGAAGCTCGAATGACAAGAAACTAACTTCGGCGGAAATCGGCTCTCCGAACAAAATCGACACCTCGAATCTCTAGGATGTTGCTCGAAGATGATCAGAAAGTGGTCGGAGAGATTCGCCGAACAATCTAGAAAATAAGAGTGAGCTCGAATCGAAGAGTCGGCGCGAAATCAAGAAAATCACATGTGAAAACCCTAAAATACGGTAGGGGGTTTATATATAAGAGCTCAAAATTACGGCAATAAAATTAATTACGGCACCACCGTAAAACATTTTGTAAAACTTTGAAACAAACTTACGGCCGTAAAATTAATTATGGCACTGCCATAAAACATTCTGTAAAGAAAATGTATGAAATTATGGGTGTGAAATAAATTATGGTACCACCGTAAATGTTTTCTTATCAAATTAAAATTGCAGGTGTGAAATATTCACACCCCTACCGTGAAATCTTCTTTAGAGAATCATCTAAAAATTACGGGCGGGAAATATAATTATGGCAGTGCCGTGAAACATTCTAGTTGATAATAATGCAAAATTATGGCCGTAAGCCCTACTGTAATGTTTACGCAAACTTGAAAAATCATCGTTTTGTCAAAAAAAATTTCAGACTCACCTACAAAAAAGAAAAAGAAAAGTTAGTATACATACATACATACATATATATATATATATATATATATATATATATATATATATAAATAGAAATGCTAAAGTAATAGTGCTTGGGTTGCCTCCCAAGAAGCGCTTTTTTTTAGGTTACTAGCTTGACCGTTCTTCACTCAAATCTGATCGAGGCTCTTTAAGTTGCAATTTCATCCTTTCTTTGTTCTGTTCCTCTTTATAATAATGTTTTGACCTCTTACAATTGACCTTGAATTCCTCTGCTTTTTCACTCCATATGTCCACAGCTCCATAGGGATAAGTTTTTTGTACCTGAAAAAGGCCGGACCAATGAGACTTAAGTTTACGAGGAAAAACTTTTAATCTTGAATTAAATAAAAGAACAAAGTCACCTCGTTAAAATTCCTTTATGAGAATATGCCAATCATGCCACCTTTTTGTTCTCTCTTTATAAATATTTGTGTTTTTGTAAGTGGAGAGTTTAATCTCGTCTACCTCGTTTAATTGTAATCTTCGTTTTTCCCCCGCGCGCTTCATGTCAAAATTTAATGCTTTGATCACCCAGAATGCCTTGTGCTTGAGCTCTACAAGTAGATGACATGATTTACCATAAATTAATTGAAAAGGAGACATACCTATCAGTGTTTTGTAAGCAGTTATGTATGCCCAAAGTGCATCGTCAAGTTTAAAAGCCCAATCCGTTCTTGTTCGTGACACAGCTTTCTCTAAAATCTCTTTAATCTCTCTATTCGATATCTCAACTTATCCACTTGTCTGGGGATGATAAGGTGTTGCAACTCTATTATTAATGCCATATTTTCTAAGTAAGGCTGAAAATCTATGTTCTATAAAGTGTGAGCCTCCATCACTAATCACAACTCTTGGCATTCCAAACCGTGGAAAAAAAATCTTTTTGAATAACTTCACAACTACCCTAGAATCATTAGTGGAAGAAGTAAGAGCCTCGAGCCACTTAGAAACATAATCTACTGCCACAAGAATAAATTTATTACCTCCAGATAGTGGGAACGGTCCCATGAAATCTATCCCCCAAACATAAAAAATCTCAACCTCAAGTATGCTAGTAAGTGGCATCTTGTTTCTTCTGTTAATGTTTCCTGTCTTTTGGTATCTATCACAAGATAATATAAAATTTCTAGCGTCCTTAAAAATCAAGGGCCAATAAAATCCAGATTGCAAAACCTTAAAAGCAGTCTTTTGAGTACTAGCATGCCCTCCATAAGATGATGCATGACACTGAAAAAGGATATCCATTATTTTCTCCTCTGGTACACATCTCCTAAAAATCCCATTTGCACATCTTCGAAAAACATATGGCTCATCCCAAAAATAGTGTTTTGCCTCAGCCAAAAATTTCTTCTTTGCTTGATAATTCAAATCAAGAGGAAAAACATCAACCACTAATTAATTCACTATGTCAGCATACCATGGAGCCATGATCCGTTCAATGGCTAAGAGTTGATCATCTGGAAATGAATCATTAATGATGACACCTTTATCTTCTTCTGCAATTATTCTCGAAAGGTGATCTGCAACAAAATTTTTTGCTCCTTTCTTATCCTTAATCTCTACATCAAACTCTTGCAAAAGTAAAATCCATCGAAGAAGGCACGGTTTACTATCTTTTTTCTTATCCCTCTTTCTGAAACTAAGTGTCCAAAAACTATTCCTTCCCTAACCATGAAATGACATTTTTCCCAATTAAGCACTAGATTAGTTTTTTCACACCTTTGCAAAACTCAAGATAAGTTAGCCAAACAATCATCAAAAGAAAAACCATAAATAGAGAAGTCATCCATAAAAACATCCATAAAACCATCAATAAAATCTAAAAATATAGCCATCATATATCTATGAAAAGTAGCAGGTGCATTACATAAACCGAAAGACATTCTCCTATAAGCAAAGGTACCATATGGACATGTATAAGTGGTCTTATCTTGACCATCAGGATGGATGGGAAATTGGAAAAATCCAGAATACCCATCCAAAAAGCAAAAAATAAGAGTGATTAGCAAGTTTTTCAACCATCTGATCAATAAAAGGCAAAGGAAAGTGATCTTTCCTAGTAATAGCATTTAATTTTCTATAATCTATACACATGTGCCAACTAGTTACAGTTCGAACAGGAATTAATTAATCATTCTTACCCTTCATCACAGTCACACCTCCTTTCTTAGGAACACAATGAATATGGCTTACCCATTTACTATCGGAGATAGGATAAATAATACCTGCATCAAGTAATTTCAAAATCTCTTTTTTCACAACTACTTTCATAGAGGGATTAAGCCTTCTCTAGAAATCCACATGTGGTTTGTGATCCTCCTCCATAAGTATCCTATGCATACAAAAAAGGGGTTAATTCCCTTTAAGTCATTAATAGAATACCCAATTACCTTTCTATGAATTCTCAATTCCCTCAGAAGCAAATTTGTCTCTCTTGGATCAAGCTGTGCATCAACAATAATAGGGTAAGTAGAATTTGGCCCAGTAAATTTATAACGAAGATTATTTGGCAAAGATTTCATTTCATCTTTTAGAAACATTTCCTCTTGATATTCTTGATCATCACTTGAAATGCAGTCTAATAAACCATAAATTTCAGAATTAGAAGGTTCTGTTAGGGAATGCCGGGTGTAATTTAAAATTTTTGTAGTCCCAGGACGCAGCGGAAGAAGCATTACACCCGAAACACATTCCTTTCCCAAGGATCCATGCGAGAGAGAGAGAACACAAGGATGTGTTAGGGTTAGTACCTCTATTGCTTGTTAGGATGAAGGTGCCAAGTTGAAGACGCTCAAGTGCTCGTCCTCTACAAGTATCCACGCGTTGACTCCTTGATCGTTGCTCCCTTCCACGCTTGGTGCTAGCCTCGGGAAGAGAATCAAGCCTTCACCTCACTTGCGCCACCTTCAAGAGAATATGCGCCAAGGAGGGGATATGGAAGATGCCGCCAAGGACTTCCTCTTTCTTCTTTGCTTGCGCCACCTCCAAGGTGCGCCTATGGTCAAGGAACAAAGAGGGCTTGTGGCAAGAAAACGCCACCAAGCACAAAGACTCCTTGCGCCAAGAAGAGATAGAGAAGAAGAAGAACTTGCGGTTACAAGAAGGAAGAAGGTTGCACTCCTTGATGAAGAAGGAGAGCTCCAAGCTCTCAAGTTGTCGCCACCTTAAGCTTCCAATTCTCTCCAAGAGATGTCGCCACCAAGCTCTTCTCCAAGTTACGCCAAGAGGTGAAGAAGGAGAAGAAGGCTTGCGGCTTTAAGGAGGAAGAAGGTTGCGCCACCTTGATGTTGTTGCCCTTTGCCCTCGCTCACACCTCTCTATGTATGTTCACACCTCCAAGGAATCGAACCATTAAGAGGGGGCAGCTAGGGTCCCTTTTATAAGCCAAGAGGCGGTTTAGGGAGGGTCAAGATCATGCCAAGTGGGCGGCTAGGATGAGAGGGGTTTGTGGTAAGGAAAGTCTCCAAGACTTTGCCATAAACCTCATTCAACCTATCCTTATTTGCCCAATAGCTATATCAGCCCAAGACATGCCATAAATGCATTCTTACCATCAAAGGAGAAGAGGCTAGGCGCAACATGCAAGTGGAATTCGGCTAGGGTGGTGTCTTGGGAGAAACTAGGGTTTGAGGTAAGGTAAGTCTCCAAGACATTACCATATACTTCTTCCCTATATCCATATGCGCCTAGGAACTTCCCATAAAAGTTCTCAAGCCATATCAGCCCCAAGACTTGCCTTAGAGGCAATTATTCCATCCAAGGAAGAGGGGCTAGGCGCCCTTTACTTCCATAATGAAGCAAAGGCGCCTCCCTCACCCCATTATGCCCTTAGGCGCCAATGGGGTGAGATTTCTCCCCATTATGCCCTTTTAGCCTTTAATCTCTTCATGACAACTTATTATTGGGCCTCATTGGATAATGAGTTAGCCCAAACTTCATGGTATGGGTTGATTAGGCCATTGGATCCAATCCAATGCAACCCTAATCCAAATGTGACCAATCTAGGTCAATTTCGGGTCAACCTGCCAAAAATGAAGTTTGGCTCCAATAATTTTCTTCCAACTCATCAGACCCATTGGCGCTGATGAAATCTTCCGAATGGATCCAAGTTATCCAATAACTTGATCCTAAGGCTTATGATTAAAGCAACGTCAAGAGTCTATTGCGTGTGACCCCGTAGGATCCTTATGACGATGGCAATGATGTAAACATCATAAGTAGTGAGGGGTATCTAGCAACACATCACTACTACCCATGTCATAGGACTTAAGTCATTATGGCAACAACTCCTAACAAGCAACGAGGATTCCCATTGCATTATAGATCCCTTTGCCTAAACTGATATCCTGCCATTGGATTAGTCTTATGTTTATCAATCCAATGCATTGGTCATGACTCAACTAGTGTGGCCACACATTCCTGTCATGCACCAATAAGGTGGGGGCGCCCTGAGTGGATATCATGCTTCCAATAAGGAAGGGGCAAATCCTACTATTGGTCATCCATATCTCTACATGACTTATGATATGTCCAATGACAGTCGTTTTGATCACCCATTTACGGAGAGACGTAAGACTGTATCAAAGCATACCCATCATCAAATCTAGACATGAATACCTCAAGTCTAAGGATCAATGCAAACCTCTTGCATGTGAGATTGACTTGTTGACTAGACAAGTCAATCCTCATGGTGGATCACTCCAGTGCATCCAATGCACCTGTATGCCTGCGTTACTGTGCCCCGCACTTAACTAGCCCATACACCAGTCTCACATGTACCAAAGCTGTCCCATATCTACTAAGGTACCTTGTCTGGGGATAGCTTATGAGAATGGATCCAATCCAAACTCCTGGGACATTATATATGCAACTTAATATATCAACGCTGGTAGAGAAGTCTGCATAATAACGACCATGCCGCTATAAAGAATAATAGTTCTATCAAAGTACATTCAAACAATGCCTGACCATGTCCATACATTGGTCTTCAGGGCATATACACCAACAATCTCCCACTTGCACTAAGACCAAGGGCAACTGATGTTTAATCTGTCCCTATGTCTCTAGTATGACTTATTTAGCTTTTGCTGCGCTAGAGGCTACGTCAGTGGGTTTTTCCAGATTGCTATCTGTGTTTATTTTAACTAATTTGAATCATCATCTTTATCCATGATCTCTAAGATCAGATGATATCGCTGTAGTACATACTTGAGTGTTAAGTTCCTTTACACATGCTTACGGCCCCAGTAAGATCTATACTGGACCATCAAGCACCAGGGACTAAATCAAGTTCAAATGAATGAAGCTGCTTCCTTTGCTGCCACAAGAAGCTGCAATGTACTCAGTCTTAATTGTAGAATTTGCCACTATGGTTTGCATAAAGCTCTTTCAGCCTACAACACCACATCAAGGCAAAGTGCAAATCATGGCTGTGAACGATAGTCATTAGACTAGAACGAAGTGTCAGTGTACCCCTGTACACAAAGTTCTTCCTGTCTATCACAGACTAAAATTCAATCCTTTATACTTCCCAAGTACGAAGGGTTGCTTTCACAGCTATCTAGTGTATGAACACTAGGATTTGATTGAAACTTGCTGGCATTGCTCCAAGCATTCGCCACACATAGTCTTGTGCCAGTTGCACAAAACATGATCTATCCTATACCCAATGTATTAGGATTATAGATTCATGTTATCTCTCTCCTGCTGTGTCAAAAGACATTGCATCATGGATAGAATCAGACTATGTCTCTCTGGAAGATATCATCCTTTGGAATGATCCAACATGAACCTCTCCAGAATCTCTTGGATGAACGTAGATTGACTAAAGGGCAATGACTTTCTTGGATCCCTTTTGATCCACATGCCTAGAATGTAGGCTGCATTCCCTAGGTCATTCTTCTCGAAATACATTCCAAGCCTGTACTTCACCACGTGAAGAGCTGGGATGTCATTTCATGCGAGGAGATATCGTCAATCAATTAGAACAAGAAACATTATGATGCTCCCACTGATCTTCTTGTAAACACAGGATACTTGTATAATACCATACATATCTTTATGGCGACTGTATGAAAACATTTTGGCTATTTCCATCTAGACATCCTCTTTCAGACGTCCATTGAGAAAAGTAATTTTCATAACAACACGCTATAACAGAACATGCAATTATAACAAGTAGATACCTAATGGACTCAAACGAAGCTATCGGTGAAAATTTTCATCACTATCCACCCAGTGGACTTATCTGAATTTCATTCACTAGCTTGTCATCATAGGTAACAATGTTACTTTCCATGTCTATCTTCCAAGAAGATCCACATACAACCTCTGGGTGTTACCCCTTTGGCGGCTCAATCAAGTCCCACACTTGATTAGCAGACATGGAGTCCATTACGGTTCTTATGGCGCTCAGCCATTTCTTGGAATCTAGTCCACTGACCGCTTCCATTTCCTCGTAAGTCTTTAGGTTCATTTTTGAAAAATTCGTCATGCCCAGCATATCGAATCAATCCAGACTTATGTGGTTCCTGTGTTACTTGAACCTCGGGTTGACTTTCAACCTGCATGTGTGATTCTACTCTCCATTTGTGTCTAACTGTATTGTGGTTGATTTTTGGACCTTGTCCTAATCAAAGCTACTCCCACTAGCTTCTTTCAGCAAGATATCTCCTCAAGAAAGACAGCAGTTTGAGCAACAAATATTTTTGCTCTCATCGGGATAGAAGTAGCACTCTCAGTGCCCCACAAGTACACACTATGGAGTGTCAGAACAGTTGCTTGCATGGCCTCTAAAGGAAGTAAATTTGCATGACTATTCAAAGGTGGAACCACATCCAATGTGTTCCCTTTTCTTTCTTTGAATTCCACCACACAGTTGTGGTGTTCCAAGTAAGCTGTGAGACAACCCCACACTCCTCAAGATAGTCATCAAATTCTTCACTTCCTACTTTGATCCAATCAAAGGGTTTTAATAGATTCTCCAATTCGATTCTATATTTCATTTCTTAACTTCTTGGATTTCTCCAAAGTTACGTGTTGGATATGACATATCCCAACTTAATGAAGTATACCACTTA
Organism: Costus lasius; assembly: GCA_027563935.2. Lineage (NCBI taxonomy): Eukaryota > Viridiplantae > Streptophyta > Magnoliopsida > Zingiberales > Costaceae > Costus > Costus lasius. The sequence continues at coordinate 25,034,605 of CM050452.1, forward strand.
GTGCTTGTCTCCATGGGTCTACACACATTGCTGTGCACTAGATCCAACAAGCATCTAACCTCTCTCTCCTTCCTAAATGAAGGTAGCATCTGTCGTTTTGTCCATTAGACAAGGCTCACATATAACCCTGAAAGGATAATAATCCCAATAGTCCATGGACTTTTGGATGTGACTTTTGTCTTATGGCCCAAGAGACAATGCAAAGAGATGGTATTGATTGAATCATTGGATTTGATCTATTCAGTGTTACACATAGAACTACAAGCTATTATCAATTGTACCACTACTATAGAACATTCCAGATTTAAGGAAATACCAATTTATTTCAAACTAAAAATCCATTCAAAATAATGGACATAATGTTCTAATACAAAAGCTAGTATATAATAGCAAAGTTCTAGTTGAAGTCTTTGAAGGTAGTGAGATGACATCAACAGCAGCATCCAATGCTCCGTCCCTGACTCGAAAGTCGATCCCACCAAGCCTTATTGTCCTACTTCTTTTGAGCCCCTGCATATGAGGAAAAACATATGTAAGCTCCTCATGCGGTACCCAGTACCCATGAATAAGAAGTAGACATAAAGACCTCAGTAACACAATACCTGAAGCAGATGGATAACATCCCTTCCTGGGCCTTAATCCATCCTGAAATTTCCATGCATTCCCAGTCTTCCGAAGTTTTAGCTTCGAAGATACGGAACCATAGTCATTCCTGGATTCAGGCAAACACCCAGAAGATCCAACAACACTCTCTTGATCACTATTTGAAGTGCCTAGTGTGAAGAGACGTCGAAGATGTATGATCATATCATAAATCCCCATCTCATCACACTCAACCTGGACCTCAGGGGTCAAGCACCTCAAAATAAGAGCAGTGTAATGTTCACTATCCACACAATGTTCAAGATAGACATTCCACTCCCACTCTGTACAAAAATATATACAGGGCTGGGTTGGAGGTCTTTCAAGAAGATAGACCATATTCTCATGTTCTAGAAGTTTGGACAAAAGTCTGAACCACCTTGTTCAATTTGTTCCATTCAGTTTATTTTTAAGAAGTTTCAATCTAGGTTCAGGAGATGGAATCATCTACAATAAGCAAACAAGCAAAATAAGTACTATGATAAAGCATTTAACAAGGACTTTAAATTAAATGCTATACTCCCATTATTTCCTTAACAAGTTGATAACTCTCAAAACTCAACTTGGAAATACGTGAGTAGGATCCTAATTTCATGTGAGGTCTCCGCGACTCACGAGGGTGAGTTGAGATGCACAGAGAGTCCCATGCTTCCTTAGGTAGGCATGCCAGCCAATTGTGCCGTGTACAATTCCTCTTAGTTAAGACAGACTAGGCGCCCTGTGTCCAGCGAGGGCTGGATACAACACAGAACCCTATCCTCTCAACAACTGCCTCTAGTGATTCATCATGTCAGTGACATATGAAAAACTAGTCAAGTATGGTCCTAACCGTTATGCCCAGGGCCAACAAATTTCCTTGCGAAGGCACGCCCAGGTTAAAACTGGACTGGGGAAATCATTGTCACCACACACCTCCTAAAGATAAGTGGGTGTGTCCCACGAGGGTGGGAAACAGTTCACAACACCACCGATCGATAGTTTGATGAGGGCTATGCGTTAGAAGGCTATTGACTTGATATTTCAATAAGAGTTTTTTTTTCATGTTTATTTTATTCTTTTCTAGCATGCAGTTTTCCTATGGTTATGGCAGCAAAGGAAAAACATCACAGGCATGCTATGGACAAAATAATAAACCATCACAGGCATGCTAATTTGGTCGATATGGTCATAGCCCTTTTCATACACATAACTTGTCATGAGCCATGTGACATGTTATCGTGCATCCAAGGGTTGCGAGTCTCTAAAGCAGATCAGCCCATGCCAGAAGCCGAAAGCAAGCATCCCTTCCTTCAACCGCAAATCCATCACCACGCTTTCAAAGCTGGCGCCACTCTGATATCGGTTGAAGAAGACACCTTGTTGTCTTTGATGAACCGTAACCTATCTTATGTAAATAATTCTACATCTATTCTAAAGAAAGATGAAAAACTTTTACATCAAGAAAGGGGGAGAACCACACGCAGGTGGTAGAAAGATTTTACAAGCATTCATCACAGGTGGAAACATGCTTCCACATCACAACACAGGAGGGCACTCGCTATGACCATATCAACCCATGGAAGAGACAAGTGGCGCATATATAAAATTTGAAAAACCGAAATAATCAAATTTTATCCCCTTATGCGCCAACTCCATCCAAAGCACTCTTTCAATCAAATTTATGCTAAAATTGGGATCAAGTTTCATGATGATTTCATGGACCCTATCGGCTGGCAATTTTGTCAAATCAAGAGACCCGGCCAGTCCGAAGACACAATGCCCGTCCTACTTGACAAAACTACGTGCGCCTTTGGTCTTAAATCCATCATAAACACAATCCAAATTTCGGCCATAAAATTGATAAAAGAAGTTTGGATGAAAGCGCCTTCTAGGTGAAACGCGCAGGGATGAAAGAAAATTTTCTAAAAATTTTTCACACAAGCAAACGTACACCTTGTGTTTCTCGCAAGTAGCTCTGATACCACTGTTAGGGAATGCCGGGTGTAATTTAAAATTTTTGCAGTCCCAGGACGCAGCGGAAGAAGCATTACACCCGAAACACATTCCTTTCCCAAGGATCCATGTGAGAGAGAGAACACAAGGATGTGTTGGGGTTTGTACCTCTATTGCTTGTTAGGATGAAGGTTGCCAAGTTGAAGACGCTCAAGTGCTCGTCCTCTACAAGTATCCACGCGTCGACTCCTTGATCGTTGCTCCCTTCCACGCTTGGTGCTAGCCTCGGGAAGAGAATCAAGCCTTCACCTCACTTGCGCCACCTTCAAGAGAATATGCGCCAAGGAGCGGATATGGAAGATGCCGCCAAGGACTTCCTCTTTCTTCTTTGCTTGCGCCACCTCCAAGGTGCGCCTTTGGTCAAGGAACGAAGAGGGCTTGTGGCAAGAAAATGCCACCAAGCACAAAGACTCCTTGCGCCAAGAAGAGATAGAGAAGAAGAAGAACTTGCGGTTACAAGAAGGAAGAAGGTTGCACTCCTTGATGAAGAAGGAGAGCTCCAAGCTCTCAAGTTGTCGCCACCTTAAGCTTCCAATTCTCTCCAAGAGATGTCGCCACCAAGCTCTTCTCCAAGTTACGCCAAGAGGTGAAGAAGGAGAAGAAGGCTTGCGGCTTTAAGGAGGAAGAAGGTTGCGCCACCTTGATGTTGTCACCCTTTGCCCTTGCTCACACCTCTCTATGTATGTTCACACCTCCAAGGAATCGAACCATTAAGAGGGGGCAGCTAGGGTCCCTTTTATAAGCCAAGAGGCGGTTTAGGGAGGGTCAAGATCATGCCAAGTGGGCGGCTAGGATGAGAGGGGTTTGTGGTAAGGAAAGTCTCCAAGACTTTGCCATAAACCTCATTCAACCTATCCTTATTTGCCCAATAGCTATATCAGCCCAAGACATGCCATAAATGCATTCTTACCATCAAAGGAGAAGAGGCTAGGTGCAACATGCAAGAGGAATTCGGCTAGGGTGTTGTCTTGGGAGAAACTAGGGTTTGAGGTAAGGTAAGTCTCCAAGACATTACCATATACTTCTTCCCTATATCCATATGCGCCTAGGAACTTCCCATAAAAGTTCTCAAGCCATATCAGCCCCAAGACTTGCCTTAGAGGCAAGTATTCCATCCAAGGAAGAGGGGCTAGGCGCCCTTTACTTCCATAATGAAGCAAAGGCGCCTCCCTCACCCCATTATGCCCTTAGGCGCCAATGGGGGTGAGATTTCTCCCCATTATGCCCTTTTAGCCTTTAATCTCTTCATGACAACTTATTATTGGGCCTCATTGGATAATGAGCTAGCCCAAACTTCATGGTATGGGTTGATTAAGCCATTGGATCCAATCCAATGCAACCCTAATCCAAATGTGACCAATCTAGGTCAATTTCGGGTCAACCTGCCAAAAATGAAGTTTGGCTCCAATAATTTTCTTCCAACTCATCAGGCCCATTGGCGCTGATGAAATCTTCCAAATGGATCCAAGTTATCCAATAACTTGATCCTAAGGCTTATGATTAAAGCAACGTCAAGAGTCTATTGCGTGTGACCCCGTAGGATCCTTATGACGATGGCAATGATGTAAACATCATAAGTAGTGAGGGGTATCTAGCAACACATCACTACTACCCATGTCATAGGACTTAAGTCATTATGGCAACAACTCCTAACAAGCAACGAGGATTCCCATTGCATTATAGATCCCTTTGCCTAAACTGATATCCTGCCATTGGATTAGTCTTATGTTTATCAATCCAATGCATTGGTCATGACTCAACTAGTGTGGCCACACATTCCTGTCATGCACCAATAAGGTGGGGGCGCCCCGAGTGGATATCATGCTTCTAATAAGGAAGGGGCAAATCCTACTATTGGTCATCCATATCTCTACATGACTTATGATATGTCCAATGACAGTCGTTTTGATCACCCATTTACGGAGAGACGTAAGACTGTATCAAAGCATACCCATCATCAAATCTAGACATGAATACCTCAAGTCTAAGGATCAATGCAAACCTCTTGCATGTGAGATTGACTTGTTGACTAGACAAGTCAATCCTCACGGTGGATCACTCCAGTGCATCCAATGCACCTGTATGCCTGCGTTACTGTGCCTCGCACTTAACCAGCCCATACGCCAGTCTCACATGTACCAAAGCTGTCCCATATCTACTAAGGTACCTTGTCTGGGGATAGCTTATGAGAATGGATCCAATCCAAACTCCTGGGACGTTATATATGCAACTCAATATATCAACGCAGGTAGAGAAGTCTGTATAATAACGACCATGCCTCTATAAAGAATAATTGTTCTATCAAAGTACATTCAAACAATGCTTGACCATGTCCATACATTGGTCTTCAGGGCATATACACCAACAGGTTCATCAAACAAAGAGTGAAGATCACTAACAATATCATCTACAGCATGAATTCTACAACAAGATCCAGCATATGATGGTTTCTTCATAGACTTAGATATATCAAACTCAATTATATTTTCACCAATATTAAGAGTGAGTTTACCATTCTTTACATCAATGATTGCACCTACTGTAGCTAATAATAGTCTTCCAAGAATAATGGGAATTTTAGAATCCTCCTCAATCTCTAAAACCACAAAGTCTGCTGGAATGAAATACTTACCTACTCGAATTGGAACATCCTCTAAAATTCCAATAGGATACTTAACCGAGCGATCAGCGAGCTGTAGGGAAATAGAAGTCGGCTTTGGTTCTCCCATGTCAAGTTTCTTGCAAATAGATAAAGGCATTAGACTCACGCTGGCTCCAAGATCACATAAGGCTCGGTCAAAAGCCATCTCTTCAATTAAGCATGGTATAGAGAAATTACCTGGATCCTTTAATTTTGGTGGTAATTTGTTTTGAATAATAGCACTATACTCCTCAGTCAATGCCACAGTACCGTAGTCCTCTATTTTTCTTTTATTGGACAGTATCTCTTTCAAAAATTTTGCATAAGTGGGCATTTGAGACAAAACATCAGTGAATGGAATATTTATATAAAGCTTTTTCAAGACATCTAAAAATTTTCCAAGCTGCTTATCTAACTTAGCTTGAACATGTCTCTGGGAAAATAGTATAGGAGGCCTATATAGAGGAGGTGAGCTAGGTCTAGGAACATCAGGCTGACGTGGCTCATCACAACCCTGTGAAGGCTCATCACACTCATGAGGTGGCGAACTAGGGTGGGGTTGCCCATGAGCTGGTGGTGTCTCTAAGGCTGGCTCACCACTAGGTTCAATGTCAGGCTCCTCATCATCATTATTCTCTAATATACCCCTTGGTTCATCTAACTGTTTTCCACTCTTGGTAGTTATGACATTACAATGCTCCCTAGGGTTCAGTTCAGGTTTAGCAGGCAACTTCCCCGGGGATATATAAGATGTGCTAGCTTGCTGTGCTATTTGGGTTTCTAGCATTTTGGTATGGGCACTCATGTTTTCCATCCTAGAATTCATGTTATCCATCCTAGAGTTAATTTGCTTGAGGGTCTCATTCACATCTCCATTTTGTTTCATTTGGGTGCTCATGAATTTTTCAAACATTGCCTCTAAGCTAGACTTGGGTGGTGGATTAGAATTGATATTCCTAGGTTGGAAATGGGATTGAGGTATGGAATCTGCTTGTGCCCCTTGATTACTTTTCCAAGACAAGTTCGGATGATTCCTCCACCCATGGTTATATGTATTAGAGTAGGGGGTCATTATTTCTACCTTGATTAAACCCCCCTATAGCATTAACTTGTTCGACTCCCTGTTCAGCAATAACTTTACATTCTTCAGAACTATGCCCTTGATTACCACAGATGTCATAGATAACAGATGATGCAATAATAGTTTGCATATGAAAAGAATCTAATTTACTAACCAAAGAGTCTACCTTTTCTGCCAGGGTACGCCATGCATCATTTTCATTCTTACCATGTGGAGGTCGATATAACACTCCTCTTTCTGTGGTCCACTGGTTATGGTTTAGAGACATCTCTTCAATCAATGTGTAAGCATCATCAATGCTCTTATTCATAAGAGCTCCACCTACAGCAGCATCAACAGTGAGACGAGTACTATAAGGAAGACCATTATAAAAAGTATGAATTAAAACCCATTTTTCTAAGCTATGGTGAGGACACTTCTGCTCCAATTCATTAAAGCACTCCCATGCTTCAGTCAATGACTTGCCATCCCTTTGTGCAAAACTAGTAATCTGGTTTCTCAATTGGATCATCTTACTTGGTGGGAAGTACTTAGATAAGAAAACATTAGAAACTTGATCCTATGTGGTGAATGTTCTAGTCGGCTGTGATTGTAGCCAGGCGCATGCTCTGTCCCTGAGGGGAAAAGAAAACAATCTCAGTTTTAAAGCATCATTAGATACACCATTAATCTTAATGGTGTCACAATATTTAAGAAAAAGAGAGAGATGCTGATTAGGATCCTCAAGTGGTGATCCTCCAAACTGATTATGCTATATCATTGATAGCAAGGCCTATTTAATTTCAAAGTTATTAGCCTCAATCGCCGGCCTGGCTATACTAGAGTATATTCCCTGTGGATTTGGTGCTGTATAATCCCTAAGCGATCTTCTTTCCTCCATGGTTAGTTCCTTCTCTCTTTTATCTTCAAATATGAGTTTTCTGTGCAATCTAAAAGTTTTTTCAATTTCGAGATCTAATGGAATTAGTGGTCCTGATCTAAGGGTCCTGCGCATAAACAACTAATAGAATCAATAAACTCAGAATCTTAGAAAAATAGCAAAAAGAATTTCCAACTCAGAAATCACAGGCTTGTGAAAATTTTCACAAGGGTGTGAAAAAGCACAACTTGCAAAAATAGATAACAAAGTTAAACCAAAGATAAATAAAACTTATTCTAGCAATACTATTAACTATTTTGATATTAACAAAACTAAGGTCCCCGGCAACGACGCCAAAAACTTGATGTGTCCGCAGGTGTACAAATACGTCAAAGTAATAAAAGATATCAAACCCACAGGGACCTACGTGTTAAGTACCAAATAATCGAGTTCTCACCAGCTAAGCAGACGATATGCGATGAAATAGGTCGAAAGCAAACAATTAAATTTGTTGTAAATTTCAGAGAAAGAGATATGGGACTTGAAAGTACCCCTTAGCATGGGGGGTCCCCTTCTAGGGGGAGCGCAAACCCTAATACCATGCACTTTAAAACTTTGCATGAGCGGAAGTAGGGTTAAGAATCGCATGTATGATTGAATGATCAACTTAAAACTATGATTGAATGAAAGATGCGATTCATACCAATGCCATTTGAAGATGACGCCTTGGATCTAAGAGAGCAACGAAGATCTCCTCCTTAGGACGCGCACACAAGATGAGGAAGCGCTTACTATCTTGGTGCTCCTTGTGCTAGCAAGGCTCCAAGAGTGTCTTTGATCGATTGCAAAGGGAAAGGAGAGATTTCTTCTTGGCGTTTTTCTCTTGTCGCCTTCCACTTTCTCCACACGAGAATGCCACTTCCAAGCCAACCCCCAAGAGGCGAGAAAGGCGTGAAGAGACCAAAGAGGAGCGACGTGAGATCATGGCAACGTTCGAGAGGTGCTATCCAAAAATAGCATGCCACATCTCTACGTGCGATCTTAGGATTCACCCCAATCGCAAATGCCACATCAGCATTGAACCATACGCTCATTCAAGAGCTGGTTCAAAGTGATTTGGTCCGCTAACCAAATAAACCAAGAAATAAGTGCAGATCAAAATAAACCCTAAGGCTCTCAATCTGACCGTCAATCTCTCAATGCTTCTGATCTGACTGATCTAGCATTCATTCTCTCGATCGAAGCTTACCGATCTCAAGCCCTAATCAATCAAACATGATCAGACCAGATCTCACTCACAATCAGAGATTTAATCCCATTAAACTGAACCCAAACAATTCAGTCCACACGATCTGACTTAAGTAAGCCATATCATCAAATTGTGCGACCCTGAGGGTTTCCTTTAAATGTCGGTAACGATAACTCACGTTATCACGACCAGTGAGGGGTATCTAGCAACACATCACTATCTCCCGATATAAAGGAAAGAGTCTTCCAAGACTTCACCCAAAAATAGCACAAGTGTGAATCAATTCACAAAGCATACATATTTCCTTTGCCACTGGATGTTCTTATTGGACAAGCCTGTCAAGCTTGTAGCTCCAATATGATGAGCATGATTAGAACAGATGAACACTGTCACCTGGGTATGGCCATACACTCTCTCAATCATCTCATCCAGGGGGCCCCTTTAGAACATCACACTCCTTCAATAAGGAGACGGCAATCCTATGTCTATCACTAGTGCTCTAACCTGACTCAAGCTCACCATCCAAGATAGTCTATAATCATTATGTTTCAAATGATATTGAACTACCTCAAAACAATGACAATCATCATTTAGAAAACACAAGTGATCTCAAGTCAGAGGAAATGTGCCACTTGTCATATCCAAGGAATATTCACATTGTGACAAACAATTGAACATCCTCGTAGGGTCTGTCCAGTACATCCAATGTACCCATGAGTCTATATCTTATTCCATGCTCGAAGCATCCTATAAGATTAGAACACATATTAGTCTTAACCATATCAAGGCTGTCTCATGTTCACCAAGATATATCGACTAAGGACATAATAGCTTGTCAGCCCAGCTGAACAGCTTTGAGACATTATTCAGAAGAACATATATTGCAGCAGACAATGTAGCTAACTGAATAACAACCATGCCTTTATAAACTTAAGAGTTTATTACATGATACAGATACATTCCCACAGGCCTCAAACATTAGCCTTAAGGGCATACCCCAACAATCTCCCACTTGCACTTAATCTAATGGTTGAGAAATCTCAAACCCATATTATTACAGTGCTTCTCATGCTTCTGCTGCGCCAGAGGCTTGGTAAGCGGGTCTGCCAGATTGTCATCTGTATGAACCTTGCAGATTTTGATCTCGCCACGATCTATGATCTCCCTGATCAAATGAAACCGTCTCTGTATGTGCTTGGACTTCTGGTGCGACCGTGGTTCCTTTGCTTGTGCGATTGCTCCAGTGTTATCACAGAAGATAACCAAAGGATCTGCACTCGAAGGAACAACACCAAGTTCTCTCACGAACTTACGAATCCATACTGCCTCCTTGGATGCTTCCGAGGCTGCAACATACTCGGCTTCTGTTGTGGAATCAGCAACAGTTGACTGTTTGAAACTCTTCCACACCACTGCACCTCCATTCAAGCTAAAAACATAGCCTGATTGCGATCGGAAATCATCCTGGTCCGACTGGAATGAAGCGTCAGTATATCCTTCAATACTGAGTTCTTCCTGACCACCATATATCAAGTACATATCTTTGGTCCTCCGCAGATATTTTAAAATGTTCTTGACTGCAATCCAGTGCGCCATACCTGGATTACTCTGGTAACGACTGGTCACGCTTAACCCGTAAGCGACGTCTGGGCGAGTACACAACATCGCATACATAATGGATCCAATAGCCGAAGCATAAGGCGTATTGTCCATTTCATCTTTCTCAGTCTGTGTTTGTGGACACTGACTCTTCGAAAGATTCAGACCATGTCTGACTGGAAGATATCCTCGTTTAGAATTCTCTAAATGAAATCTCTCCAGGACCTTATCGATGTAAGTACTCTGGCACAGCCCGAGAAGCCTCTTAGATCTATCCCTGTAGATCTTCACACCTAACACATAGGCTGCTTCTCCTAAATCTTTCATCTGGAAACATTTCCTCAGCCATGCCTTAACAGCATGCATTTCAGGAATGTCGTTTCCAATGATCAAGATGTCATCGACGTAGAGGACTAGGAAAGTAATCACGCTCCCACTAAACCTCTTATATACACACGGGTCATCCTCGTTCTTGATGAAACCAAATTCAGTAACTGATTCATCAAAACGAATATTCCAGCTTCTCGATGCTTGTTTAAGTCCATAAATGGACTTCTTTAACTTGCATATCTTATGACGATCTGATGGATTAGTGAAACCTTCTGGTTGTGTCATATACACATCCTCATCCAGATTTCCATTCAGGAAAGCTGTTTTCACATCCATCTGCCAGATCTCATAATCATAGTATGCAGCTATCGCGAAAAGAATCCGAATAGACTTAAACATGGCTACAGGTGAGAAAGTTTCATCATAATCTATCCCGTAGATTTGTTTGAAACCTTTCGCAACTAGCCTGCCTTTATAGGTAACTACATTACCATCCATGTCAATCTTCTTCTTGAAGATCCATTTACAGCCTATAGGGATAACTCCCGAAGGCGGATCAACCAAATCCCAGACTTGGTTATCTGACATGGAGTCCATCTCGGCGCGCATAGCTTCAAGCCATCTCGCTGACTCCGGTCCACTGACCGCATCCGCATAAGTGAGGGGTTCATCATTATCAATGATGTAGACTCCGTCATAGCGCTCAGGCTGTCGACGAATCCTTCCCGATCTTCGCGGTTCCCGTGATATCTGAGCCTCAGGTTGTTCAATAACCTGTTCTACCGGCTCAGGCTCATCCAACTGTGCTTGGTCACTTTGTCCTTCTTCTGGATTCTCATCCAGCTTTATTTCTCTCCCACTGGCCTCTTGCAGAAGAAACTCCTTCTCAAGGAATATGGTCGTCCGAGCAACAAAAACCTTGTTCTCCTTGGGATCGTAGAAATAATAACCCTTAGTTTCCTTAGGGTAACCGACAAAGATACATTTGTCAGATCTACTCTCTAGTTTCCCAGAGGCGAGCTTTTTGACATAAGCCTCGCAGCCCCAGATCCTGATAAATGTCAAGCTTGGCTGTTTCCCATACCATAACTCATATGGCGTCTTAGAAACTGCCTTGGATGGCACTCGGTTTAGTACCTTTGCAGCTGTTTCCAGTGCAAAACCCCAAAAGGAGTAGGGTAGAGTAGCCTGACTCATCATAGAACGAACCATATCTAGTAATGTTCTATTTCTCCTTTCGGACACACCATTCCATTGCGGTGTTCCTGGTGGAGTGAGCTGTGAGATAATCCCACACTCCTTTAGATAGTCAGTAAATGCATGACTTAGGTATTCACCACCTCGATCTGAGCGAAGTGCCTTGATATTTCGACCTAGCTGATTCTGTACTTCATTCTTGAACTCTTTGAACTTGTCAAAAGATTCACTCTTATGTCTCATCAGATAGACATACCCATATCTACTGAAATCATCAGTAAAGGTAATGAAGTACTGATAGCCACCTCTGGCATGTTTACTAAAAGGCCCACACACATCACTGTGTATAAGGTCAAGTAAACCTGAAGCCCTTTGACCTTTGTGAAGAAAAGGTGACTTCGTCATTTTACCCATTAAACAAGCTTTGCATGTATCAATCCCCTTGTAGGAGAAAGATCCCAGCAGTCCATTATCATGCAACCGCTTAATGTGTTTCTCGTTAATATGGCCCAAACGACTATGCCATAGCAAGGTGCTGTCATCAGCAAACTTGGCTTTCTTAATATCAACATTTTGTATAGAACTTTCCATGTCCAACATGAATAACCCATTATTAATTGAACCAGTTGCATAAACAATATTATCATATGACAAAACACACTTTGAAATATTGCATTCAAAGGAAAATCCCTTCCTGACAAGAGCAGGAATGGAGATAATATTTTTAGTTATACTGGGAACAAAGTAACAACTGTTTAGTTCCAATACAAGTCCAGATGGTAAAGAAATAAAGTAGTCTCCTACAGCAACAGCAGCAACCCGTGCCCCGTTTCCAACTCGTAGGTCCACCTCATGCTGTCCCACCTGCCTTCTTCTCTTGAGTTCCTGTACATTTGAACAAATGTGAACTCCACATGCAGTGTCCAACACCCATGATATAGAAGAAGAAAACATGACCTCAGTCACGAATATACCTGAGCCAGAAGCAAAGCTTCCCCTCTTATCTCCTTGGAGCGCTTTACAGTCCTTTTTCCAGTGACCCAGCTGGCCACAGTGGAAACACCTGTATTCCTTGGACCGCTTAACCTTCTGCTTCAGAGCCTTGCTGTAACTCTTGACAGGGGCCTTGCCCTTCTTCCCCTTCTTCTTGTTCCTAGAAGGAACCATCAAGACAGAGGTTGAAGGCTTACCCTTCAGAGTTTCCTCAGTGGTCAAGAGCATATTCAGCAGCTCTGCCGGAGTACAATCGATTTTGTTCATATTAAAATTAATAATGAACGCGTCGAATGAAGGCGGGAGAGACTGCAGAATAATATCCACAGCAAGCTCCTGGTTGATGGTATGCCCCAGTTTCTCTAGAGCCTCCTTGTGCCCAATCATCTTGAGCACGTGAGCTCCCACTGGGCTCCCTTCAGCCAGTTTGCTCTGAAAGAAGAGCTTTGTCAAATTGTAGCGCTCAGTCCTTGCCTGTGCAGCATACAGCATCTTGAGGTTTGTAATCATGTCTATAGCCGACATGTCCTCATGCTGACGCTGCAGCGGTGGCGTCATAGACGCTAGCATCAGGCAAGCGACATCAATGCTATCATTGACGTGCTTTTCATAGGCTTCCCAAACCGCCCTTGCGGCGTTCGGAGCGGGCTGCGGCGGTATCGCCGTCTCGAGGACATACAGTTTCCTCTCTGCCTTAAGAACAATCTTAAGGTGTCCAAACCAGTCAGAGAAGTTCGGCCCAGCAAACTTCTCCCTTTCCAGTAGGGATCGCACATTGAAGTTCATGGTGTTCGTTGCTGCAGGTATCTACAACAATGCAAGAACAGCAAGGTCAGTATCAATGTATAAGAATCAATCAGGACTTAAGAAAGATTCTTTTTCTCACTATTTTATCAGGCGTGAAAAATCCAGCAAAACAGCCCGAAAGAGTAGAACTCTTTTAGTGAGATGGGATCCAGATTTCATACTTGGTCTCCGCGTCCCGCTCAGGCGAGATAAGATGCACAGAGAGTACAAGCACTAGTTTCTGGTAGGCAGTCCCTGCCGATCGCCAACCCGTGCGATTCCCCTTCATCCGGGCAGTCCAGCAGACTGTGCCAACTGAGTTGGTACAACACAATCTCTGACCCCACAGATGGCTGCCTCCATGTGCTACCATATGCGCCACATATGTAGCCTACATGGTCAAGCTGACCCGACCTACTCCCTGGACCACCACGTGCTATGCTGAGCAACGAGAAGGGATAAATCCCTACTCTGTAACACGCAGGTGTAATCCCGCACCGTCTGAAGATAGATGGACGTGCCCACTGAGTGGGTACAACACGGCTCCAACGATAATCAGAAAAGTGAGGTTTCGCGTCAGAAGGCTTACGAGCTTGATATTTAAGCGTTGGATTTTAACGGTCTTTTATCTTCTTGCCTATCATGCAATTCCTATGGTGATAGCAGAAGATAATTTAATCATGCAATTCTAATATTAAGCAATAAAAGAAAGCATGTATCTTATGTGGTAAAAGCCCATAGCCCTAGAAGACCTTAATCTAACTTAAGTCTTCATTTGCTCTTCATGGGTCTTTTGCTGCTCATCTGGCCCAAACCTGGGCCCAAGCGCCAATTACAGCACAGGTGCGCCCACCAGGGAAAATGCGCCTGGTCCTAGGGTTGAACCCTGGACCTCCCACCTGGTCAAGCCACTGCTGCATGCGCCTCTGCCAAGTGTGCACTGTGCTCTTGTCTAATTAAATTACAAATTTAACTATCTAGACAAGAGTGACACGCAGGTCACTTACATTTATAAATTAAAACACAGTGATGCGCAGATCACAATAATTAATTTACAATTTTAATACAGGCACGCAGGCCCCAGCACAGCACACAATTAATATGGGCAGCCCACATAGGACTAAATAGACAAACATATGCATCAATCAAGAACCACGTGATCCATAAAAATTAAAATTTTCGAAAACCCCATAGGATCAATTTTAATTTTTCCTTATTTCCCCTACAACCTTACAACGGTCCATTACTAGGGATCCACTCATCCAACCTAGTCAGATCCACTGCCCTTGCATGCACCAAGTCCTAACTGACTTGCGTCGACCATAAGGTCAACTATGCATGCGCCAGGGCTGAACAACCACACTGAGGTCTGGCAAACGGGCGTGACCCCGGGCCTAACTCAGGTGCGTTCATTAATCGTCACAATCAGACATCGCTACACACCTGTCTGCAGTCGACCTATAGCCACCATAGGCTTGCGCCAAGGTGCTATCTGATCGACCCATTCAGGTTGTCAGATGATCTGATCAGACATTCTGGATCTAACCTAGGGGGTGACTTCAACCCTAATAACCCGTCTAAGGGTTTACAGCAGGCGGCTTAGATCTAAGGTGATACGCGCAAGAGATATAAGTTTTTGATAAAAACTCTAAAGCAAGCGCCAAGGCATCATACATGCGTAACACATAAACATACTTCAAAGACCTTAAGCTAGCATGTAGTTTACCGCATGTTATTAGATCTATTCATAGGATGCGCAAACATGGATCACAAAGAAGCAATCATAACAATCATACATCATAACGCAGGCTCTGATACCAAATTGAAAGTACCCCTTAGCATGGGGGGTCCCCTTCTAGGGGGAGCGCAAACCCTAATACCATGCACTTTAAAACTTTGCATGAGCGGAAGTAGGGTTAAGAATCGCATGTATGATTGAATGATCAACTTAAAACTATGATTGAATGAAAGATGCGATTCATACCAATGCCATTTGAAGATGACGCCTTGGATCTAAGAGAGCAACGAAGATCTCCTCCTTAGGACGCGCACACAAGATGAGGAAGCGCTTACTATCTTGGTGCTCCTTGTGCTAGCAAGGCTCCAAGAGTGTCTTTGATCGATTGCAAAGGGAAAGGAGAGATTTCTTCTTGGCGTTTTTCTCTTGTCGCCTTCCACTTTCTCCACACGAGAATGCCACTTCCAAGCCAACCCCCAAGAGGCGAGAAAGGCGTGAAGAGACCAAAGAGGAGCGACGTGAGATCATGGCAACGTTCGAGAGGTGCTATCCAAAAATAGCATGCCACATCTCTACGTGCGATCTTAGGATTCACCCCAATCGCAAATGCCACATCAGCATTGAACCATACGCTCATTCAAGAGCTGGTTCAAAGCGATTTGGTCCGCTAACCAAATAAACCAAGAAATAAGTGCAGATCAAAATAAACCCTAAGGCTCTCAATCTGACCGTCAATCTCTCAATGCTTCTGATCTGACTGATCTAGCATTCATTCTCTCGATCGAAGCTTACCGATCTCAAGCCCTAATCAATCAAACATGATCAGACCAGATCTCACTCAGAATCAGAGATTTAATCCCATTAAACTGAACCCAAACAATTCAGTCCACACGATCTGACTTAAGTAAGCCATATCAACAAATTGTGCGACCCTGAGGGTTTCCTTTAAATGTCGGTAACGATAACTCACGTTATCACGACCAGTGAGGGGTATCTAGCAACACATCACTGTCTCCCGATATAAAGGAAAGAGTCTTCCAAGACTTCACCCAAAAATAGCACAAGTGTGAATCAATTCACAAAGCATACATATTTCCTTTGCCACTGGATGTTCTTATTGGACAAGCCTGTCAAGCTTGTAGCTCCAATATGATGAGCATGATTAGAACAGATGAACACTGTCACCTGGGTATGGCCATACACTCTCTCAATCATCTCATCCAGGGGGCCCCTTTAGAACATCACACTCCTTCAATAAGGAGACGGCAATCCTATGTCTATCACTAGTGCTCTAACCTGACTCAAGCTCACCATCCAAGATAGTCTATAATCATTATGTTTCAAATGATATTGAACTACCTCAAAACAATGACAATCATCATTTAGAAAACACAAGTGATCTCAAGTCAGAGGAAATGTGCCACTTGTCATATCCAAGGAATATTCACATTGTGACAAACAATTGAACATCCTCGTAGGGTCTGTCCAGTACATCCAATGTACCCATGAGTCTACATCTTATTCCATGCTCGAAGCATCCTATAAGATTAGAACACATATTAGTCTTAACCATATCAAGGCTGTCTCATGTTCACCAAGATATATCGACTAAGGACATAATAGCTTGTCAGCCCAGCTGAACAGCTTTGAGACATTATTCAGAAGAACATATATTGCAGCAGACAATGTAGCTAACTGAATAACAACCATGCCTTTATAAACTTAAGAGTTTATTACATGATACAGATACATTCCCACAGGCCTCAAACATTAGCCTTAAGGGCATACCCCAACAGGACTAAGGTTTCTTCCTCCTTAATTTTTATGACTAGACATAAATAAGTTTTTGTTAGTTAATCTTATCATGATAAAGATAATGTAAAGAAATTACCTCCTTTTGGACGAATAATTTACACTGAATAAGTCTTCACTCTCGTGACTTACTGTTTAATGTTTAATAAAAGTAAATCTGACTAAAAATTAAACCTATTCTCATAAATTTAATTTCCAAGTCAAAATTGCATATAAAATTAATTACTCCTGTATCTTAATTTTACAGGTTTTACTTTAGGAGTTCCAACAATCAAATTTACCTCTCGGTTCTTATTATCATGTCTAAAATAATAAAATTTCTAGGTCAAAATTTTAACATGCAAAGATGTTTCAAAAATTAGGATTTTTTTGGAACAAATCTATTCTCATAGCCTAAGTTCTTAAAAACACAATTTAAGGGTTCCGAGTTTATAAATCACCTCTCGGTCCATATTACGTACTCTGTGAGATGCTAATATTTCAAAACTAGAAAGTTTAAAGACAATAATCACAAAAGTAAAATTATCATTCAAAGAATAACTTGACAAATAATGATTATCTAGTCATTTCAGAAATTAAGGGAGATTACTTCCTCTATCCCAAAAGGTTTTTACGCTGCCATGGTGGAAGTAATACAATAATAAATCATCTCAAAAAAATCAAAATTCGAAAAGGAGTAAAAAATAATAGGTTACTGATTTCAAAAGGGTGTTAAATATTTCCTAGCCTGTGATTTCTATGAAGAACAATTCTAGATTTGTTGATGAACAGTAGCCGCGTCTAGGATTTCGCTGATTTCCCCTCCTCTTGAACTCCTTTTGATATGAAACTTTCTGTGTATCTTCTCCAACACTAGTTGTACCTTCCCTGAAGATTTAGTCGCCAGAGATGAGCTCGTTGATTCCCGACGAGGAACCCTACTATGCCGGCACTTCTCTTTGTGTTGATTAAAATTCGCGATAAATCCTTGCCCAAAAAAAGTCCTGATAATTGCTCCAAAGCTTCCTTATATACTTCTCCATCCTTAGAATAGGTTTTCCCCAAAATTTGGAGTGAAACAGAATCAAATCGAGGGAAAATTTGAGTCAAACTCGAATCTGGCGGTTAGAATTACAGCCGTGATAATTATCACGGTAGTGTTGTAATTTGTTCTATGTATTTTTCTAGGATAATTATGGCCGTGATAATTATTACGACAGTGCCATAATCTTCTCTGTGTAAAATCTCCAAGAAATCACAGTCAGAAAAATAATCACAGTAGTGCCGTGATTCTTTCTATAAATTCCAATAATACCATGGCCATGAAAATTATTATGGCAGTGCCGTAATTCTCTCTATGTAAAATCTCCAAGAAATCATAGTTGGGAAAATAATCATGATAGTGCCGTAATTCTTTCTGTAAATTCCAATAAAACCACGGCTGTGAAAAGTATTACGGCAATGACGTAATTTTGCCTTAAACTCTGATTTGCTTTAAAATTGATAGGTAATTTTCTCTTGATGACTAGATTTCATTCATATATTCAGATCATTCAATAATCCTATCAAAATTTGATCGTTTTCTTTGAAATATGTCAAAACAAAATAAAGGTGAAGATTCCGAACAAACACAAGTTTTAAGTCTAATTCAGTTAAAATATGCTCAAAACAGGAGAGATTATGCATAAAAATAATAGTAAAAATACTATGTAAATTTGATATATCACCGAGCCGATCTCAGCCATGACCAGGATCAAGGCTAGGTCGTGATGCACCCGGAAGAGTCCAAGCAGCTGGATTCGATGGCCTTCAATGCTCTCAATGTCCATGCATTCCTCTAGAGCATTATATGGGAGTTATCAGCCCCTCTTTGATGCAAACAGAGTGCATTCAGCCCATGTGCTTGCTCCCACGGAGGGATGAAGAGCAGCACCCCTGATGCAAGAGGACCTAATGCCGAAGAGGGTGAAATTCCATATGAAGGATCACCCCTAAATTTTTTTGGCCGAGAAAAGCACGGCCATGCATCAATGCATGGGCAGGCCGTGTTGCCCTCTTCTAAAAATTTTTTTCCTGAAATCTGTCATACTTGATTTTCATGTTTATGCATATGAAAAAATTTAAGTCTAGGGTGTTTCCATATATTTTGCTTATCTTTGAGCTTTATAGGTATGTATTTTGAATGTTTATGATTTTTAAGGGTAATCAAATTTGTTTTATTCTTAATTTTAAACTTAGAAAACATTTTGAGTGATTGATTTGATGACTTAGGAAATTTTTGAAATTTCATGTAGATTTAAATTGTTGAGTAAATTCAATTCTGGTATTGATAAAATGCATATGTGAATTGTTATATGTTCATACGACACGTGCATAGTATCTTTATACATAAAGTTTAATTTATCTATTTCTACTTGATGGGAATTTTTATGAATAGAAAATTGGTGATATTTCTTTAAATTGAGATTTGCTTCAACTCCTCTGGTTGAGTGATATGAGGTCATGAGTTATATTATACCACGAGTTGGTATACTTTAAGTCTGTTGTGATCAAGTATCAATAACGATTTAAATACCATGCCATTGACCGGCTTTCTCCAAAAAAAAAGAGAGAGAATATAAGAATAGAAAGAGAGAAAGCAATAGGTTAAGTGGACAACTCCGCTGACCTTATGATTGAGACTATGAGTTAAATTATACTGCTCTATAGTATACTTTAAACAATATTATAATGCTAATAGGAAAGAGCACATAACCGTTTAAAGACCAAATTGCTCTAAAAATCTCTTAGCTTTAATATCACTGAGATTCTTGAAATAAATTTTTGTCTATTGAGTAAGATAGATTTATTAAGTTGAAAGTATTTGATATTTAGTGTGTGAAGAATGAATACTATGACATAAATTGTGATTTTTTATCTTTCTTGGATTGTAACCTCTCGGGAATTTATCTCTATTATGATTTTTTCTTGAATTACTTGAGTTTGAAAGGTTGATTGCTTAATTTGTGGACTAAGGATGTTACTAGGGGCAAAAACATTTGAGAAATCCTTATCTTTACATTCTCTATACATATTAGAATATTGCTTGAGGACAAGTAAAGCTTTAAGTTTAGGGTATTTTGATACGTTACATTTACATCATGTTTTTGCCTGCGTTTTATATGATATTTAGGCTTAATTTTATGATTTTATACCAATTTTTAGTCTTTTTACTTCATTTGGTATTAAATCTTTACTTTTCTTAGTTTTTGTGAAAATGCAGGTAAAATGACATAAATTTGATGGATTTCATGAGTTTTGAAGCCATAGCATGTTTCCCGAGGAAATTACGAGGTCGCACGTCAAATTTGGGGCAAAAATAGTGACAGATGCGACTTTCACGGCCGCAGCCGTGAGTTTTTCGGCCAGCCATGAGTTTCACGTTCGAAGGGTGAAAACGCGGCTAAGTAAAAAAGTTCATAGAAACTTTCTGTGTACACAGGACTTTATTCATAAAATCATTTATGGCCGCAACTGTAAACTGTTTATGGGCCGTGAGTTTTTCCGCCCTTTCGAGTTTTTCACTCGATTTGACTCCAAATCGAACCCGAATTGAACCAAACTCTCCAAAATTCTTCCTTGATGGGTTCTTGATAGATTAAACTATAAAAGGAGGGATTTTTGGAGGGCAAAAGGGGACTTTTCAGATGAACACAATCAGAGGCGGCGGCTAGGGCGAAAACTTGGTTCTAGGGCAAAATTCCGGTGAGAACTCACGCAAAAGGGAGAGTTGATCACCGCATCTTCATCTCTAGATCGAGGGGAAGCTTTTCCATTTACTTTCTTAGTGAATTCATTTACTTTTGATAGGATTCAATGCATGTTTTATTCATATACATGCTGTTAACGTTTATCATGAGCGAGTAAAACTTTATTTCAGGATTTGGGTTGTAGTCCACTGACATTTATGGATAAAAATCTGTAATTTCATTCTTTGTTAAGATATTTTATAGTATTGATTTAATTAGAAGTGTGTTATTTACATGATTTACTCCGGCCAAGTATAGCTGTGTCTTAGACGTTGCGAGAAGAACTGGGAGGTGAATCGCAATGTCGGATACATTCTATTTAAACCTACGAATCCAATCACAGGAGTAGTTTAGATTCGTTTGAAGGATTTCAAGGTTTTTCATAGAACTTAATGGATCTAATTGTGTTAATTGTCATGAGAGTGGGGAATTAACGTAATTAGGTACCGGATTACGTTTCGGGAGGAGCTAATCTGTACCTTAGGAAAAACCCCTTTCATTACTATGTTATTCTTTTCAAAGGTTAACTTTTATTAAATTCATACTTATTAGTGTGGTGAAACCCGGAGTCCTGATTTTCTAAAACCTAATTTTTCCTAGAACGTTACTTCTGTTGCTTTTCGTGCTTAGAGTCTAAACAAAAATCATGATTTAATTCGCCTAGATTTAAGCAAGTTGTATAATTGGTACTTAACCGCCAGATCCTCGTTGAGAATGATCTTTGTTTTATTACTTTGATAAATCTGTGCACTTGCGGATGCATCAAGTTTTTGGCGCCATTGCCTGGGATCAGGCCAGCCAATATCAATTTGATTGATAAGTTTAAAGACTAGACATTTTTCTTTTGTTTTAACATTTACTTTGTTTTTATTTTTAGTTATCTTTTGTTATCTTATCTCTATTTTACTTGATTTACACGTTGTATGCCCAGAGTTTTAACTACAGGTACTCTATTTCCTGAAGATCTAGAGATTGAACGCACATTCCGCCTTCGAAGAAAGCTACAGTTTCAGACTAAAAAGACTTTAGAAGAGGGAGAGATGGCGAGCAATCAATCGTTGAGGGATTTTGCAGTGCCTAACATACAGGTCTTTAATTCAAGCATTGTTCGACCTAATGTGGAGGCGAACAACTTCGAGCTTAAACCAGCACTGATGACTATGGTACAGTAGAACTAGTTTGGGGGTTCCCCAAACCAAGATTCTAATCTTCATCTTGCTGTATTTTTAGAATATTGTGACACCGTTAAGGTAGATGGTGTATCTTCTGATGTGATTTGAATAAGACTATTTCTATTTTCTCTCAGGGATCGCGCATGAGCTTGGTTGTATTCTTTTCCCACTAGATCAATTACAACATGGGATGAGCTCTCACATGTTTTTTTGACCAAATATTTTCCACCCAACAAGACAGTTCAACTAAGGAATTTGATAACTTGCTTTGGACAACGAGAAGGAGAATCACTCTATGATGCTTGGGATCACTTCAAGGAGCTCCAGCACATGTGTCCTCATCATGGGCTTGAGAAGTGGGTCCTAATCCATATCTTTTACAATGGATTGGACTACAGCACAAAGCTCATTGTGGATGCTACTGCTGGGGGAGCTATCATGAGTAAAAACATTGAAGATGCAATGACTTTGCCTAAAGACATGGCCATGAATCACAACTACTGGTGCAATGAGTGAGGTACTACATCAATGGGTATGGGTAAGTATAGTAGCGACTCCTTGACATCTTTAGCTGCAAAGGTAGATTCTCTAGCATAAAAATTAGATTCTTTTACTTTTCCCTCAGTTGCAGTTAATTCTATTTCTTGTGAGGTTTGTGGTGTTTCAGGTTATATCTCTACTGATTGTCAGCTCTTAGCTTTGCCACAGGATGATTCTCTTCAGGAGCAAGTGAATGCTTCAGGCAACTATAATCAAAGACAGGTGAACGACACTTATTCAGCCACATATAATCCAGGCTGGAGGAATCACCTTAACGTGTCATACAAGAACAACCAAGGGCAAGTTCCTCAGCAGTTTAATCAGCATAATAATAGGTCGCCACCAGGTTTTCAGTCTCGGATGTTTGTTGCGTCTGCAAGTGCACAGATACTCGAAGTAATAATTAAGATATTGAACCACAGAGAGCACGTTTGTCAAGTACCGAATAATCAATTTCTCACTAGCTAGGCAGTCAAAAATATGAAGCAAACTATCGAAAGCTACACGAAAATATCAGAGAGAGAGAGAGAGAGAGAGAGAGAGAGAGAGAGAGAGAGACTGGGACTAGGGTTTCATCCACCATAATTTCCATGACTAGATATAAATAGATGTTCGTCAATCTAATTTTATTATGATAAAGATATAATTTACTTCAAAAAGAAATTACTCGCTCACACACAGACAATTTACAAAGAAACAATCCTCACTCTCATGTAGGATTTATTCAATGTTAAATATAAGTAAATCATTGACAAAGAACTCAAAGATCATTTTTGTGCATCCAAATCCTAAGTCAATTATCTCAA
This sequence comes from Costus lasius, assembly GCA_027563935.2. Taxonomy (NCBI): domain Eukaryota; kingdom Viridiplantae; phylum Streptophyta; class Magnoliopsida; order Zingiberales; family Costaceae; genus Costus; species Costus lasius. The sequence goes on from CM050452.1 coordinate 25,057,809, forward strand.
GTGAAAACTATATACTTTGATACTATAGTTTTCATAGGTTCTACTTATGGTTCTCCAACGATCCAATACTTGATTTCTCACAGTATCATCATGTTTATTTCAATAACTCAATCCTAAATTCAAATTATCAACATGGTAATATACTTCTAAAATCAAGAAATAAGAACAAACCTAATTTCTTACGATGAGTTCCTAACATTCAATTCTAAGGTTCCAAGTTCTCACATGTCACCTTTCGGTCCATATCGCAAAAACTCTAAAACATGCAGATAATATGAATCTATGGAGAATTAAAGAGCAATCATCACATAAGTAGAATTATCATAATAAAATTATCTTGACGAAATAAATAAAAATTCATCTAGTCATTATGAAATTAAGGGGATTTACTCCCCCATGTCCCATAAGATGTCTAAGCTAGCATGGTCGAAGAGTTACAATAATCCATGGTTTAGATTGATCAAAAATCGAAAAAAAAGAAGAAATTACTAAACACACCACGACTATAATGGAAATTACAGCCGTAATTTGCTCGATGAACAATGCAAGTGACAGTTTCTTTATTGATTTCTCCTCTGATCGATCTCCTTTCACTTTGAAACTTCTATGTTCTCCTCCTCCATGCGAAGCTTCCCCTCAAGTATCATGGCCGGAGATGCACTGTACACTTCTCGGCGGCGAAACCTAGGGCGACGGCAAAAATCTTTAATTCTCTCTCGATCGTGGATGAAAGTTAGGCTTTTCATGTGTGTCTCCCCCCTTCGATCTGATGAGTATTTTCCTTTTTACAAATCTCCAATTGATGGCCTGGATCGTTCGTAATCACGCGCAAGAATCGGGCTTCAAACAGTCCATGAAAATCACGGGTTTTGGTTACAATTACAGCCGTGAAAACCATTACGTCAGTGTCGTAATTTCAGCAGAAATTCTCAGTATAGAAATTACCCATAATTATGGTACCATAATATGCATTACGGTAGTGCCGTATTTTCTTCAAATCTATCGGGTGAAAAATCGACTTGAAATACGGCCCATAATTTTTATTATGGCAGCACTGTAAAATCCACCAAACTTTCTCTACAAATTTGAACCCAAATTACGGCCTGTGATTTTCATTATGGCAGGGCCGTAATTTATGCGAAACCTTCTGTACAAAATCGTCCGAAAATACCACAGCACTTGAAAATTACAGTAGTGCCGTGGTTTGTTCTGTAGGTGCAGTGAAACCACGGTACCGTAATTTGGATTACGGCCCTACCGTATTTTGGTCTAAGCACTAATTTGCGTGAAATTTGACATGTGATCTTCTCTTGATGGTGGGAATTCATCTATGCATTTGAATTTGCTTGAAAACACTTAAAAATCGTGCCTTTTTACCTGAAAATGATCAAAAACCAGAAAAGGTGTAGATTCTATAATATTTGATAAATAAGGCATAAAAATGAGCAAAAGAGCATGAATATGGCACAAAAATACCCATCAATTGACACAAAATTTACTATAAATTTTGGTGTCATCAAATATATAAGGCTCAAACTTTGCTTGTCCTCAAGCAAAATCAAAATTTGATCAAAGGAAAAGACTTTGTTATGAACAATAAATTTCTAAAATACAATCACCAATGAAAATTTTCACCAATTGTTTCATAAAATTTTAAATAGGCATCCCATCCTTTGAATTCAAGTCTCAATATCAACAACTTAATCAAATAAATCTTCGTAACTTGTATAATAAATAGAATTTCAATCTCAAGATTTCATCTAGTTTCAGTTCAAAACTATCTTACTTTTATTTACAGGAATAGGATCTTCAAGATCTTTTTCCACTCATAATTTTTTAGTTCCTCCATTTTTTGCATCGTTCACATTTTCTAATTCGATTACCACCTTTTTTTTGGTGATGAAGTTAGTGTACACTGATCCCATAACCAATGTAATAGAACTCATATCTTTTTAGCAAGAAGAATTTTAACAAAGATAGCAGAGTTAATGTGAAACGATTTCTCTCCAAGGTATGTACCCACATAGATACATGCTATTTTCTTTTTGGACTTCAACTCTTAACTTAGGTACCACCGCAAATCAACACGGTGCCAAGACAAGGAGTCATTCTCTTGATTTTTCTTTTTCTCTCATTTTGACTTCAACCCATGTCTTTGGTACCATTGCCAATTTTGCGCAGTGCCAAGTAAGGGAGTCATCACTCTCTTTATTTGGATCGTGGAATATGTTTCCCAACAAATAGCAAATAGTATGAACATCAACTAAATTAATCAATCAATATCAATTCAAAAATCATACTCATATGCTAATTTTATTTAAAGAAGTAGCTTCACTTTTAAATCAAATTCATCAAATAACATGTCTACCCAAAATTTTATTCATCAATCAATGAAAAACTCCATCAGGCAGATATATATTAGAGAAATAAATTCATCATAATAGGTCTAGTCCTAATCACATTCATGAACAAATTCTCCATCAAGAAAATCATGCTATCAACAAGAATTTTCTTCAAAAACAGACTAGGCCACAAAATAATCATATCAATAAGAATAGCATATGCTCATTTAGAATTCAAATCATACAAGTCACCATGCAACAATATGCACCTCCACAAGGTGCTCAATATAAAAATATCATCAAGTGTAATACAACCTAATCGAAATCAATATCAATATCAAAATATTATACAACCACATCGAATGATTAAGCAGTCAAATGAGAGCAAGAAAGATAGTGATGGTGGATACAAAAAAGTTTGGAGGAGTCATTTTTCCCTATAAAGACCATGAAACATCAATAAGATAAGGAAAATGAAGTATAAAGAAGTAAGGAAAAAAAAGACTCACAAAACTCTACTCATCATCTTCAGATCTGATCTCCTCTGTGTCCTAAGCAGCTGTGTCCCTTGCCTCTTCTTTTTGAAACCACAGCCTTAATCTTGGGTGCCATCTGAATACAAGTGTTGAACTAGGCTGCAACTGAAATTCAAACACAGGATAACAAAAAAAAATTGAGTTCCAATAAAAATCATGTTTCCAATCTCTTCTAGAAATGAACATCTTCACTCAACAATCATTATAAGAACAAGAATTAGTTAAAATCAAGCTTAAATCAAAAATTTAAACTAGAAAAGATAAAGCTGAACAGTAAGCATGAAAAACTCAGCCGATTGCACTCATTCAAGCTTCAAAATCACTCCAAAACTAGTTAAAATTTTCCAGAATCAAACTAGGAAGAGTCGCCTACCATCCTAAGAGTAAATGCGAGCAAAAAATTCAGGAATCAACCAAGAAACGAAAAGAAATGAGAAAGGAGACAGAAATCTCATGAAAACTCGCCAAAACGGAGAAATCGGGCAAGATGTTACCAGATCGTCGACTGGAGCTGGACGGGAAGGGTCGCCGGCGTGCTTTGAAGGTCGAAGAAGGTTGGAGGTTCGAAGTCGGTGCAAGAGAATGGGGGCAACCCTAAAAAATGGTACATAAACCCTAAAAATGGCAGGGTAAATCGCGTGGGCCGATAGAATTACGACCGTAATTTTCATTATGGCAGTGCTGTAATGTGGTGAATTCAAAAAACATGGGCCATAATATCTATACGGCAGTACCGTAAAAGATCCCAAACTCTCGAGTTGACAAACGTCCCTGATTACGGTAGCGTGTAAAGAGTTACAGTGGTACCGTAATTTCTGAAAAAACTCTTGGGTCAAAAACTTGTAGCAAATACGGTACAACAAAAATGGTTACGGCACGGTCGTGAAACGCTCGAAACTCTCGGTAGAGAAAATGCTAAAAAATACGGTGCCATGAAATTGGTTACGGTAGTACCGTAAAAACAATCACATAATTTTTTTTAAGAAAATTAAAAATAAAATACAAAAAATACGGCCCGTAAAATCATTTACGGTAGTGCTGTAAAAGCGATAAAACTTTTGGGAAGATTTCGGAGCAAAAATACGGCACGTAAAAATACTTACGGCAGTGCCATAATTGCATCTCAACTTTCTGGTTTTAAACAGACTGGAAATACAGCACCATAATTTTCATTACGGTAGTGCCATAATTTGCACAAAAGCTCGATTTTACCTGCAAAAAGAGAAGAAAAATTAATTCTAAAAGCAAAAATAAAAATAAAGTAAAATAAAAGAGAATGAACTAAAGAAAGAGTGCTTGGGTTGCCTCCCAAGAAGTGCTAATTTAAAGGTCATTAGCTTCACCGTTCTACACTCGGATTTGATCGTGGTGGTGCCTTCAGTCGCCATTTTGACTTCTCTTTGTTTTGTTCTTCACTTCTAGGTACATAAGGCTCATTCAAGAGACAGTGACCAACTTTACCCAAGAACCTTTTTCTTTTCTTAAGTAGTTTCAATCTTTCTCTTCTTCTCTGCCTCTTCTTCTTTCTCTGTTCATTTTTTTGAATCAGCATTCTCCTGAAATTCTTTATTCACACACTCAGAAAAAGTGTTAGTCTCAACATTAGAGGGCTCATCAAATAAGTTATGCATATCACTAACAACATCTTCTATTACATTAATACTACAACATGATCCTGAATGTGATGCTTTCTTCAATGAATTTGTTAAATCAAACTCAATTATATTTTCACAAATATCAAATGTGAGTTTTCCTTTCCTAACATTTATGACTGCTCCTGCTGTGGCCAAAAAGGGTATACCAAGGATTATTGGATTCTTATGACTTTCCTCCATCTCAAGAACTACAAAATCTGCCGGTATGAAATACTTACCTATTTGAACTGGAACATTTTCTAAAATACCAACTGGGTACTTTACCGATGAATCGGCAAGTTGCAAAGATATTGAAGTTGGTTTAAGCTGTCCCATGTCCAATTTCCTGCAAATAGATAATGGCATTAGGCTTACACTAATACCCAAATCACATAAGACTCGGTCAAAAGCCATACTTCCAATAGAACAAGGAATAGAGAAACTACCTGGATCTTTTAATTTCGGTGGCAACTTATTCTGGATAATAGCTCTACATTCTTCAGTTAAAGCCACAGTACCATAATCCTCTATCTTTCTCTTAGTTGATAAAATCTCTTTAAAAAATTTAGCATATGAAGGCATTTGGGATAAAGCTTCAGTGAATGGAATATTAATGTAAAGCTTCTTTAAAACATCAAGAAATTTCTCAAACTGCTTGTCTAACTTTGCTTGCACTAATCTCTGGGGAAAGGGTATAGGTGGTCTATATGGTGCAGGTGAACTAGATTTAGAAATATCAACCTGACATGGATCATCACTATTAGGTTCATCACCCTTATGAGGTGGCAAACTAGTTTGTGACTACTTATGCATAGGAGATTTTTCCAAGTCTAATTCATTGTCATGTTCAATCTCAGGCTCTTTTTCATTATCATCTAATCTACCCTTTGGTTCATCCAATTGCTTCCCACTCCTAGTAATGATAGCATTACAGTGCTCCCTAGGGTTTGGTTTAGGTTTAGTAGGCAATTTCCCTGGGGGTCTGTAAGATGTGCTTGCTTGTTGGGCTATTTGGTTCTCTAATATTTTATCGTGAGCAACAACACCGTCTAATCTAGAGTTAATTTGCTTAAGGCTCTGTAACCTCTTCATTTTGTCTCATCTGGGCACCCATGAATTTTTCAAACATGTCTTCTAAGCTAGATTTTTGGGGTTGACTCTGATTTTGTTGTCTCTTCTGGTACCCTCTATTTTCATTCTGTCCACCAGCATGATTGTTACTCTTCCAAGATTAGTTAGGATGGTTCCTTCAACCAGGGTTGTAGGTATTAGAATAAGGGTCATTGTTATTACTTTGATTATAACCCCCCAAAGCATTAACTTGTTCAGTACCCTGATTAGCAATGACTTTACATTCGTTAGAATAATGACCATTATTACCACAAATATCACACACAACAGAAGATGAAACTACAGCAGTTTGCATTTGAAAAGAATCAAATTTGTTGCACAAAGAATCTACCTTTTCAGCCAAGGTGCACCAGTTATCACTTTCATTATTACCCTGAGAAGGTCGATACAGCACTTTTCTCTCTGTAGTCCACTAGTTGTGTTTCAAAGCCATCTCCTCCAGGATCTTGAAAGCATCTTCAATGGTTCTGCTCATGAGAGCTCCTCTTGCAGCAGCATCAACATTTACTCACGTATTATAAAGCAATCCATTGTCAAAAGTATGAATTAGAACCCAATTTTCAAGGTCATAGTGGGGAAACTTCCGTTGTAAATCATTAAAACCCCCTCATACCTCGCTAAAATACTCACCATCCTTCTGTGTAAAGCTTGTTATCTAGTTTCTCAATTGAATGGTCTTGCTAGGTGGAAAGTATTTCATCAAGAAAACATTTGATAATTGTTCCCATGTGGTGAAGGTACCGGTAGGTTGAGCTTGAAGCCGAGAACGCGCTCGGTCCCTAAGAGAAAAAGGAAACAACCTTAGTTTCAATGCATCATTAGAAACACCGTTACTCTTAATTGTATCACATAATTCAATAAACAAAGCAAGGTGCTGATTAGGATCTTCAAGAGGAGATCCTCCAAACTGGTTCTGTTGGATAATAGATAAGAAAGAAGGCTTGATTTCAAAATTGTTAGCCTCTATAACCGGTCTAGCTATACTAGAATGTATCTCTTGTGGATTAAGGGCTGCATAGTCCCAAAGTGATCTTCTTTCTACCATGGCTACTTCTTCTTCTTGTCTTCCTTCAAATCTGAGTTTCCTGTGTAGTCTAAGAGTTTTGTTAATCTCAGGATCAAAAGGAACTAGAGGTCTTGATCTAGGATTCCTGCGCATGCAAAAGTAGATAGATAAAATAACTCAATATAAGCAGAAAAATAGAAAATAAACATTAAATAAAACAAAACCTAGTCTAGCAATACTTTCAATATCTTCAATATTGACAAAAACCAAGGTCCCCGGCAATGGCGCCAAAAACTTGTTGTGTCCGCAAGTGCACAGATACTCGAAGTAATAATTAATATATCGAACCACAGAGACCTCATTTGTCAAGTACCGAATAATCAATTTATCACTAGCTAGACAGTCGAAAATATGAAGCAAACTATCAAAAGCTACATGAAAATATCAGAGAGAGAGACTGGGACTAGGGTTTCATCCACCTTAATTTCCATGACTAGATATAAATAGATGTTCATCAATCTAATTTTATTATGATAAGTGTTGGGAAACCCCGGGGATTTTAAAATTTTACAGACAAGCACAGTAGAAGCAATCCCCGAAACAGGCCAGTCCCAAAAACCCAGAAGATCGAGTCTTGCGAGGGAATCTACACGGTGAGTAGGAGATGATACCTTATAGCAAAGAAGGAGGATGCGATGCAGGCACCCAAATGTCCGCCCTCTGCAGTCTCGCACACAGCCGAACCTCGAGTTCTCTTCTTCCACACCCGGTGCTAGCCTCGGGAAGAAGATCCACGCCTCTGGGAGAATTCCTCAAGCACTTGCACCAACTTCCAAGGGAAGATGCCAAGGAGAGGAGATGGAAGTTCACCAAAGTCCAACCTTGTGAGCGCCAAGAGGAGAGGGAAGAGGAGAGGAGATGGAGAAACCGCCAAGGTCCAACCTTGTCAGCGCTTTCTCTTATCAACCAACCACCTGAGGGAGGGCGCCAAGGAGGTATTTGTCCAGGAGAAGAGGCGCAACTCTTCTCAAGGGGCGCACCTCTTCACAAGGGGCGCATCTCTTCACAAGTGAAGAGCCGCAACCCTTCACAAGTGAAAAGGTGCCCCCTCTTCACAAGAGGATGGCGCCAACTCCAAATACCTTCCACTTCATTTGGGCCCATTTGGTCCAATTAGCCCATTGGGCTTAATTGGCCCATTTGACCCATTTGGCCAGTTGGGCCCATTTAGTCCAATTAGCTTGTTGGGCGCATTTGATCCAAATAGCCTATTGGGCCAATTTGATCCAAATAGCCTATTGGGCCTATTTGGCCCATTTAGCTAGTTGGGCCCAATTGGCCCATCTGGCCCAAAAATGAAGTTATCTCCAATAAGTCCCTTCCAACTCATCAGGCACAGTGGCGCTGATAGATTCTCCCAATCAGATCCGAGTTATCCAATAACTCGATCAATTGGCTACCCGATCAATACGAGAACCCGAGTTTCAAGTTGTGCGACCCTGTAGGTTCCTCTGACGTTGGCAGTGATGAACTCAGGTCATCACAAGTAGTGAGTGGCACCTAGCAGTGCATCGCTGCTACCCAAGTCTTCGGAATGGATATCAGCATCGACATCCCCATCATCGCAACAAGATACCGATGCATTACAGTCTCTTTGCCAAACTGATATCCGATTGGACAAAGTGTGTCACCACTTTGTTTTCACCCAATCTCATGGTCATGACTAAATCAGGCTTTCACCTGGGTATGGCCATACACTTCCAGTCATGCAACCATAGGGGGCCCCATGGATATCAAGCTTCCTGCAGGAAAGGGAAAATCCTATGTCTGTCCATTGATCTTCTCATATGGGTCGTGACATACCCAATGACAACCGTTATGACCTCCCTACTACGGCGAGGCGTTAGGTTGTATCAAAGCATGTCCCTAACCATATAGAAGAGTAAATGACCTCAAGTCAAGGGATCAATGCATCTCCTGTCACTTGTGAGCTTAACTCATGACACCAAGTTAAAGCCTCACATCAGGTCGGTCTAGTATATCCACCATTGATATACCCATATGCCTGCATTAGCACCCCGTGCATAACCAGCCAATATACCAGTCTCTCATGTACCAGAGCTGTCCCTTATCCACTCAGGTACTTGACTGGGGACACACCGTTTGAGTACAGATACAATCTGTCTCCAGGGACATTATTATCCATGTACATAATCGCAGATGTAAACATAGCATAATAACGACAATGCCAGAATGATATATATATATATATATATATATATATATATATATATATATATATATATATATATATATATATATATATATATATATATATATATATATATATATATATATATATATATATTAAATATCAATGTCAAGTAGTACAAGATAGACTAACAACGGGTCCAAGGGCATATACACCAACAATCTCCCACTTGCACTTAGACTCAGTTGTTGAGAAATCTCAATCCCATGTCCCTCGCATGACCATCATGCTTCTGCTGCGCCAAAGCTTTAGTCAACGGGTCTCCTAGATTGTTATCTATGTCAACTCTGCTTATCTTGACATCACCTCAGTCAATGATCTCTCTGATCAGGTGAAATATTCTAAGTATGTGTTTGGATTTTTGATGAGACCTTGGTTCCTTTGCCTGTGCAATCGCTCCGTTATTGTCACAATAAAGCTCGATTGGATCCAGCGCAGAAGGAACCACCTAAAGTTTTCCGAATCCAAACGGCTTCTTTGGCTGACTCAGAAGCGGCGACATACTTAGCCTCAGTCGTAGAATCAGCTATAGTGGACTGCTTGAAGGATTTTCAGCATACAGCGCCACCATTCAACTTGAACACATAGCCAGCCTGCGATCTAAAGTCATTAGGGTCAGACTGGAACGACGCATCAGTGTAGCCCTAAACACTGAGCTCTTCCTGTCCCCCATAGACCAAGAACAAGTCTTTAGTTCTTCTCAGATACTTTGGAATGTTCTTTAAAGCCATCCAGTGCTGTTGACCTGGATTGGATTGGTATCGGCTGGTTATGCTCACAGCATAAGCCACGTCTGGTCTAGTACACAACATCGCGTACATGATCGAACCTACTGTCGAAGCATAGGGCACTCGACTCATGTCGTCCCTCTCAGCCTGTGTGATGGGACACTAGCTCTTGGAGAGAATAAGGCCATGTCTCATTGGAAGGTATCCTTTCTTAGATTGCTCTAAACTGAACCTTTCTAGGACCTTATCAATGTAAGTACTCTAACTAAGGGCCAGGAGCTTCTTGGATCTATCCCGGTAGATCCTCATGCCTAGGATATAGGCGGCCTCCCCTAAGTCTTTCATCTCGAAACACTTCCCCAACCATGTCTTCACAGCTTGAAGACTAGGGATGTCGTTTCTGATGAGTAGTATGTCATTGACATACAGGACCAGAAATGTCACCAAGCTCCCACTAAATTTTCTGTATACACAGGCATCATCTTCGCTCTTGATAAAGCCATAATCTTTTACTGCTTCATCAAATCGAAGATTCCAACTTTGAGAGGCTTTCTTTAATCCATAAATGGATCTTCTTAGCCTGCAGACCTTATTGGCCTCTGCAGGATGGATGAAACCATCAGGTTGTGTCATAAACACATCCTCTGTCAACTTCCCGTTAAGGAATGCTGTCTTTACATCCATCTGCCATATCTCATAATCGTGATATGCAGCTATAGCAAGTAGGATTCGAATGGATTTAAACATGGCAACTGGCGAGAAGGTTTCATCATAGTCCATCCCGTGGACTTGTTTGAACCCTTTAGCCACAAGTCTACCCTTATAGGTAACTATATTGCCATCCATGTCAGTCTTCCTCTTGAAGACCCATTTACACCCTATAGGTTTTACCCCATCAGGTAGCTCAACCAAATCCCAGACTTGGTTAGCCGACATGGAATCCATCTCATATCTCATGGCCTTGAGCCATCTCTCGGAGTCTGATCCAGCGACCGCCTCATCATAGGTCCTGGGTTCATCCTTAATGATGAAAATCCCGTCGTGTTGGGTCGGCAGCGACCCGTACCTCTCAGGTGCACGATGAATCCTCCCAGACCTACGCAGGGCCTGTGTCTGAGCCTCCAGTTTCCCAGCAACCGGTGCAGGTGGCTCAGGTTCCACCTCAGTGTCTTGTGGTTGCATTTGGACCTTGTCCAAGTCAAACTTTCTCCCACTGACTTCTTTTATGAGAAATTCTTTCTCTAGAAAGACAGCACCTCGAGCAACAAAAACTTTGTTCTCGCTGGGAATATAGAAGTAATATCCTTTAGTTTCCTTAGGATACCCCACAAACATGCATTTATCAGATCTGGGTTCTAGCTTGCTAGAATCCTGACGTTTGACATAAGCCTCACATCCCCAGACTCTAATAAAAGAGAGATTCGGTCGTCTCCCACTCCATACCTCATACAGAATCTTGGAGACACTCTTAGATGAAACATTATTCAGTATGAGAGAAGCTGTCTCGAGTGCATGGCCCCAAAACGAGGGAGGTAGAGTTGCATGACTCATCATAGATCGAACCATGTCCAACAAGGTTCGATTTCTCCTTTCAGACACACCATTCCATTGAGGTGTTCCAGGAGGAGTGAGTTGGGATAGAATCCCACACTCTCTAAGATAGTCAAAGAACTTACCGCTCAGGTACTCTCCACCACGATCTGATCGAAGAGCCTTAATAGATCTACCAAGCTGGTTCTCTACTTCATGTCTGAACTCCTTAATTTTCTCAAAGGATTCGGACTTATGTCTCATCAAATAGACATAACCGTATCTACTGAAGTCATTAGTAAATGTGATGAAGTAGTTGTACCCTCCTCTGGCTTGTTTACTAAATGGCCCACACACATCACTATGTATGAGATCCAACAAACCTCCTGCCCTCTCACCAATCTTGGTGAAGGGTGCTTTTGTCATTTTCTCTAATAAACAAGGCTTGCAAGTATTAAACTCCTCCAAGGAGGTTGAATCTAACAATCCATTTGCATGGAGTTGTTGAATGTGATTCTTGTTTATGTGGGCTAATCGACAATGCCAAAGGTACGCACCAACTGAACCACTCAGTTTGATCCTTTTATGATTTATGTTACATATAGAGTTATCCATGTCCAAGACATATAATCCATTGCACATGGTACCCTTCCCATAAAACACAATTGCAAATGAAAAAGAACAAGAGTCCTCTTTTATTTCAAATTTAAATCCTTTCCTTGCCAAGCAAGGAATAGACACAATATTTTTGGTAAGAGAAGGTACATAATAGCAATTATTTAACTCTAGTTGAAGTCCAGAAGGCAGGGAGAGCGTCAAAAGTCCTATGACAACAGCAGCAACCTGTGCTCCGTTTCCAACACGTAGGTCAATCTCTCCAGGCCGCATCGATCTACTTTTCTTGAGCCCCTGCATATTTGTACAAATATGAGCTCCGCATGTGGTATCCAATACACATAAAATAGAAGTAGAAAGGTTGACTTCGGTAACATAAATACCTGAGCCAAAAGACGAAGCCTTGCTTCTCTTCTCCTCGTTCTGAAGTCGCATGCAGTCCTTTCTCCAGTGACCCTACTCGCCACAGTGGAAGCACCGCTGTTCCTTTGACTTCCTCACCTTCTTTTTTAGTGCTTTGGTCGGACCCTTGGAATGTGCCTCACCCCCTCTTCTTTATCTTCTTGGTCGCAGGGACCAAAAGAACAGATTTGGGTTTGGTCTTGACCATTTCTTGCTCGGTCCTCTGGAGCATATTCAATAGTCCCTCCCTTGAGCACTCAATCCGATTCATATTAAAATTAATGATGAATGGACTGAAGTTAGAGGGCAGGGATTGTAGAATAAGATCCGTGACTAGCTTGTTATCAATCGTGTGTCCCAGTCTCTTGAGATGATCCACATACCCAATGATCTTGAGTACATGGGGTCCCACTGGAGCACCTTCAGATAACTTACACCGAAAGACCGCTTTGGCAATGTCATATCTCTCGGTCCTAGCCTGAGCCTCGAACATCTGTTTCAAATGAGTTATCATCTGAAAAGCGTTCAGCTCCTCATACTGCACCTGAAGTTCAGGCGCCATGGTGGCTAGCATGAGACATGCCACTTCCAAAGAGTCGTCCTGATGCTTTCTAAAAGCATCCCTTTCAGCCACTCGGGCTGTAGGTGGAGGAGGCGCGGGAAGAGCTTGCTCAAGGACATATAGCTTCTTCTCGAGCTTGAGGACTATCCTCAAGTTTCGATACCAGTCCATGAAGTTGGTTCCAACCAACTTATCCTTGTCAAGAAGGGATCACAGTTTCAATCCGCTATTGTTCGTAGCTATTGATCTACAACAATCAAGATAGCAGATTAGTACTACTTTTAAATCATTTAATCTGGACTTGCATTAAATGATCATGGCTCCCACTATTTTAATCGAATTGATAACCCACAAAGTCAATCGGGAAATCCGAGATTTCCTAGTCAGATGGGATCCTTATTCCACATGAGGCTTCGCGTCCCACGAGGGTGGGATGAGATGCACAAAATGACCCATGCTTCCTAAGGTGGGCACGCCGGCCGATTGCACCCAGGCAATTCCCCTTCTCAAGATAGTTCACGCATTTTGTGCCCAGCTAGGGCTGGAACAACTCAAAACCTTAACCTCTCGAGGCTGCCTCTAGAGTTCCATCATGTGGCCACCACATATGAAAAACCAGTCAAGTCTATCCTGACCGTTATGCCCAGGGCCAATGAGTTTCCTTGCGAAGGCATGCCTAGATTTTTAACTGGACTGGGAAAACCATTGCCACCACACGCCTTCTAAAGATAAGTGGGTGTGTCCCACGAGGGTGGGAAATAGTGCACAACACCACTGATCGATAGCTTGACGAGGGCTACGCGTCAGAAGGCTACAGACTTGATATTATTTTGAGGGTTTTTAAGGTCTCATCATCTCAGTTTTATCTTTTGTCTAACATTACAGGCATGCAATCCTATAGTGATAACAAACCGATAAAACACATTTAGGCATATTTTAGCAGATATCGAAAGCAGTAAACAAGTGATGTGGTCATAGCCTAATCAACACATTGAACCATCACATGCCAAAGGATGTTCAATGCTTGACCTAGGTGACAAGCCCCGACAAGACCTAACCTAGCCGCCACTAAGCTCTATCTTCAAGTGTGGCTCCAAGGTCCTCCACACCAAGGCATAGCACACAAACCATAGGGCTCGGCCAAGACCTTGATGGCTCCTCCATACATGATGCGCCATCATGCTTGTGCCAAGAGAGATAGCTCACCAACCCTACGGTTCGGCCAAGCCCTTACTTGCGCCACCAAGCAAGATGCGCCATCATGGTTGATGTGCCAAGATGCAAGCTCCATGAGGGATGCGCCCCTAATCTTCTTTGTGCGTTTACAAAACAAAAAGAAAAAGGCGGCACACAGGCCTCACATAAATACATCACAGACATACAAGGGGCTTGACTATGACCACAACACGATGCACAATCATCTCATGCTTTTCTATATGCTCAAGAAAACATAAAACTTCAGTTTTAGTTTCTTGGAAAACATGTCTTTCAACCTCAACGTCCGTTCACAAATCAGGATTTTTTATTTTTCTCGGGAGTCTACAAGTGGCGCGTGCACGCTCCAAGCACGCTTGCCGCCTACCCTTGCAATCCTTAACTTGCCAAGAAGTCCCACACAGTATGTCTATCCTACATGCGTGGGGAGAAATTTATTCTCTCACATATGGGTCTATCCCATCATGTGAAGAAAGCAAAAAACCAAAGAGATCGAATAGATGTCAGGAATGAAAAACTTACAATTTTTCTTACTTAGAAAAATCCATGCACATATGCAAATTTTCAAAAAATTTCAGATGGCATGTGAGCATACAATCAAAGCATAAAACACCGTTCGAATTCGCAAGTTGCTATGATACCATTGTTGGGAAACCCCGGGGATTTTAAAATTTTATAGACAAGCACAGTAGAAGCAATCCCCGAAATAGGCCAGTCCCAAAAACCCAGAAGATCAAGTCTTGCGAGGGAATCGACACGGTGAGTAGGAGATGATACCTTGTAGCAAAGAAGGAGGATGCGATGCAGGCGCCCAAATGTTCGCCCTCTGCAGTCTCGCACACAACCGAACCTCGAGTTCTCTTCTTCCACGCCCGGTGCTAGCCTCGGGAAGAAGATCCACGCCTCCGGGAGAATTCCTCAAGCACTTGTGCCAACTTCCAAGGGAAGATGCCAAGGAGAGGAGATGGAAACTCACCAAAGTCCAACCATGTGAGCGCCAAGAGGAGAGGGAAGAGGAGAGGAGATGGAGAAATCGCCAAGGTCCAACCTTGTGAGCGCTTTCTCTTATCAACCAACCACCTGAGGGAGGGAGCCAAGGAGGTATTTATCCAAGAGAAGAGGCGCAACTCTTCTCAAGGGGTGCACCTCTTCACAAGGGGCTCACCTCTTCACAAGGGGCGCATCTCTTCACAAGTGAAGAGGCGCAACCCTTCACAAGTGAAAAGGTGCCCCCTCTCCACAAGAGGATGGCGCCAACTCCAAATACCTTCCACTTCATTTGGGCCCATTTGGTCCAATTAGCCCATTGGGCTTAATTGGCCCATTTGGCCTATTGGGCCCATTTGGTCCAATTAGCTTGTTGGGCCCATTTGATCCAAATAGCATGTTGGGCCTATTTGATCCAAATATCCTATTGGGCCTACTTGATCCAAATAGCCTGTTGGGCCTATTTGATCCAAATAGCCTATTGGGCCTGTTTGGCCCATTTGGCCCATTTAGCTAGTTGGGTCCAATTGACCCATCTGGCCCAAAAATGAAGTCAGCTCCAATAAGTCCCTTCCAACTCATCAGGCACAGTGGCGCTGATGGATTCTCACAATCAGATCCGAGTTATCCAATAACTCGATCAATAGGCTACCTGATCAATACGAGAACCCGAGTTTCAAGTTGTGCGACCCTGTAGGTTCCTCTGACGTTGGTAGTGATGAACTCAGGTCATCACAAGCAGTGAGTGGCACCTAGCAGTGCATCGCTGCTACCCAAGTATTCGGAATGGATATCAGCATCGACATCCCCATCATCACAACAAGATACCGATGCATTATAGTCTCTTTGCCAAACTGATATCCGATTGGACAAAGTGTGTCACCACTTTGTTTTCACCCAATCTCATGGTCATGACTAAATCAGGCTTTCACCTGGGTATAGCCATACACTTCCAGTCATGCAACCATAGGGAGCCCCATGGATATCATGCTTCCCGCAAGAAAGGGCAAATCCTATGTCTGTCCATTGATCTTCTCATATGGGTCGTGACATACCCAATGACAACCGTTATGACCTCCCTGCTACGGCGAGGCATTAGGTTGTATCAAAGCATGTACCTAACCATATAGAAGAGTCAATGACCTCAAGTCAAGGGATCAATGCATCTCCTGTCACTTGTGAGCTTAACTTATGACACCAAGTTAAAGCCTCACATCAGGTCGGTCCAGTATATCCACCATTGATATACCCATATGCCTGCGTTAGCACCCCGTGTGTAACCAGCCCATATACCAGTCTCTCATGTACTAGAGCTATCCCTTATCCACTCAGGTACTCGACTGGGGACACACCGTTTGAGCACAGATACAATCTGTCTCCAGGGACATTATTATCCATGTACATAATCGCAGAAGTAAACATAGCATAATAACGACAATGCCATAATGATATATATATATTAAATATCAATGTCAAGTAGTACAAGATGGACTAACAACGGGTCCAAGGGCATATACACCAACAATAAGGATATAATTTACTTCAAAAAGATATTATCTCGCTCATGTGTAGACAATTTACAAAGAACCAATCCTCACTCTCATGTAGGATTTATTCAATGTTAAATATAAGTAAATCATTGACAAAGAACACAAAGATCACTTTCGTGCATCCAAATTCTAAGTCAATTATCTCAAGTTAAAACTACATACTTTCATACTATAGTTTTCACAGGTTCTACTTACGGTTCTCCAACGATCCGATATTTGATTTCTCACAGTATCATCATGTTTATTTCAATAACTCAATCCTAAATTCAAATTATCAACATGGCAATATACTTCTAAAATCAAGAAATAAGAACAAACCTAATTTCTTACGATGAGTTCCTAACATTCAATTCTAGGGTTCCAAGTTCTTGCAAGTCACCTTTCGGTCCATATCGCAAAAACTCTAAAACATGCAGATAATATGAATCTATGGAGAATTAAAGAGCGATCATCACATAAGTAGAATTATCAGAATAAAATTATCCTGACAAAATAAATAAAAATTCATCTAGTCATTAAGAAATTAAGGGAATTTGCTCCCCATGTCCCATAAGAAGTCTAAGCTAGCAATGTCAAAGAATTACAATAATCCATGGTTCAGATTTATCAAAAATTGAAAAGAAAGAAGAAATTACTAAACACACCACGGCTGTAATAGAAATTACAGCCGTAATTTGCTTGATGAATAGTGCAAGCAACGATTTCTTTGTTGATTTCTCATCTGATCGATCTCCTTTCACTTTGAAACTTATGGGGTATGCTCTCCTCCTCCAGGCGAAGCTTCTCCTCAAGTATCATGTCCGGAGATGCACTGTACACTTCGCGGCGATGAAACCTAGGGCGACGGCAAAAATCTCGAATTCTCTCTCGATCGTGGATGAAAATAAGGTCTTTTCGTGTGTGTCCCCCCCCCCCCTTCGATCTGATGAGTATTTTCCTTTTTACAGATCTCCAATTGATGGCCTGGATCGTCTGCATTCATCCGCGCAAGAATCGGGCTTCAAACAGTCCGTGAAAATTGCGGGTCTAGGTTAAAATTACGGTCGTGAAAACCATTACGGCAGTGCCGTAATTTCAGCAGAAATTCTCGGTACAGAAATTACCCAGAAAAATTGACTCAAAATACAGCCCGTAATTTTTAGTATGGCAGCACCGTAAAATCCACCAAACTTTCTGTACAAATTTGAACCCAAATTACGGCCTTTGACTTTCATTATGGCAGGGCTGTAATTTATGCGAAACTTAATGTACAAAATTGTCCCAAAATACGGCAACGCTCAGAAATTACGGCAGTGCCGTGGTTTGTTCTGTAGGTGGAGTGAATCCACGGTACCATAATAATTTGCATGGTGCCGTATTTTGGTGCGTTTTCTGACCCGAGAGATTTGGAGAAAATATGGTACTGCCGTAAGTAATTTCATGGTACCATAATTCCGATCGTATTCTGTACAGAAGAACTTAAAGAAAATACGGCAGTGCCATAATGGAAACCATGGCCATAATTCTATTCTAAACACGAGATTTTCACGGACTTTTTGAAGCTCGATTTTTGTGCGATCGATTGTGGATGATCCAGGACATAATTCGAAGAACTATAGGAGGCAAAAGGGGAGCTTTTCATGAGGAGAAGACGGAGAACGAAGAAGCCCTAATTTTCATCCACTGTCGAGAGAGAAATCGAGTTTCACGCAGCCTCCTTAGGTTTTGCCGCTGGGAAGCGTACTACACGGATACTTGAAGTAATAAAGAAAATATCGATCCCACAGAGACCTACGTGTTAAGTACCAAATTATTGTATTCTTACTAGCTAAGCAAACCGAGTATGATGCGAATAAACAATAAACACACGGGAAAATAATCAGAGAGATAAACTGGAACTAGGGTTTTATCCACCTTAATTTCAATGATTAGATATAATAAAAGGTCGTCAATCAAATCCTATCATGATAAAGACTTAATTTACTTCATAAAAGGATTATCTCACTTTCGTGCAGACAATCATGCAGGGACCAATCCTCACTTTCGCGCAAGATTTATCCCAACTATGTAAATAAGTAAACCTTAAGGCTAATGTTTGAGGCCTTGGGATTCTTTCAGTATCATGTATAAACTTTTATGTTTATAAAGGCAATGGTTGTTATTCAATTTGTTACATTGTCTGCTACAATAAATGTACTTCTGAATAATGTCTCAATGCTGTTCAGCTAGGCTGACATGATATATGTCCTTAGTCGAGATATCTTGGTGAACATGAGATAGCCTTGATATGATTGAGACTAATATGTGTTCTAATCTTATAGGATGCTTCGAGCATGGAATAAGATGTAGACTCATGGGTACATTGGATGTACTGGACAGACCCTACAAGGATATTCAATTGCTTGTCACAATGTGAATAATCCTTGTTTGCAACAAGTGGCACATGTCCTCTGACTTGAGATCACTTGTGTTTCTAAATGATGATTGTCATTGTTTTGAGGTAGTTCAATATCATTTGAAACATAATGGTTATAGACTATCTTGGATAATGATCATGAGTCAGGTTAGGACACTAGTGATAGATATAGGATTGCCGTCTCCTTGATTGGAGTGTGATGTTCTAAAGGGGCCCCCCTGGATGAGATGATTGAGAAAGTGTATGGCCATACCCAGATGACTATGTTCATCTGATCTAATCATGCTCATCATATTGGAGTTACAGGCTTGACACGCTTGTCCAATAAGAACATCCAGTGGCAAAGGAAACATGTATGCCTAGTGAAGTGGATTCACACTTGTGCTGTGGTTTGGGTGTAGTCTTGGAAGACTCTTTCCTTTATATCGGGAGACAGTGATGTGTTGCTAGATACCTCTCACTGATCGTGATAACGTAAGTTACCGTTACCGACATTTAAAGGAAACCCTCAGGGTCGCACAATTTGATGATATGGCTTACTTAAGTCAGATCGTGTGGACTGAATTGTTTTGGTTCAGTTTAAAGGGATTTAGACTCTGATTGTAAGTGATATATGGTCTGATCATGTTTGATTGATTAGGGCTTAAGATCGGTAAGCTTCGATCGAGAGAATTGATGCTAGATCGGTGAGATCAAGAGCATCAAGAGATGAACGGTTAGATCTTGAACCATTTGGTTCAATAAGATCTAGACCATGGCTTGGGCTGGTTTGATTTGGTTTATGAACCAAATTCAATTGGAACGATTTGGCATGAACCGGTTCACATGGGTGAACGCTTGGTTCAATGCTTGTAGGCGTTTTGGTTGGTTTGTGTGCGCATGGCTTCATGTCTTCTATTTTTGGAATGTCATAACTAGCCACTCCCCTCAACGCCAAATAACGTCTCAACGTTCGCCTCTTCTCATCCCAACGCTTCTCTTTCGGTGTAGAGAGTTTTTGACGAAAGGAGAAGGAAGTTGAGCCTCGCCAAGTTTGATCTCTCATCATCCTCACACGACAAGGACCCTTTGAAGCGCTTTGCTAGCACAAAGGATTCAAAGGAGCAAGCCATCTTCGTTTGTTGTGTGCGTCACCTTTGGAGAAGGAGCATTTGCGTCTTTGCTTCCAAGACATCATCCAATCGATGGCATTGGTATGATCTCCTTCTTGATCTAATCAGTCTATACAAGTTGATCATATGAGCATATATGCGATTTTGTTGTTGAAACCCTAGCAAATTATCATGCGCCCCCTTAGGGTTTCGGCCCCCTTTGCTTTAGGGGTTTTACAATTGGTATCAGAGCTAGGATCTTATATGATTCATATGATTGCTTATTCTGATCCATGTTTGCGCTTATGAATTGATCTATGCTTTATCACATGCGAAAGTTCATGATAGGTTTCTCATCATGCGAAAATACTTGATGAATGTATTTTACTTGTGGCGCATGTATGAGGTTTTCTTGTTGTCGCATGTATGATGTTTGGCGCTTGTTGTTGTAGTTTTTGCTGCTCAAAACTTGTTAACTTGCGCGCCTCATTAGATCTAAGATGCGCCTACTGTAAACCCTTAGACGGGTTGATGGGGTTGAAGTCATCCTCTAGGAAGGATCCAACCAGTCTGATCAGACCATCTGACAGCCTAGATGGGTCGACCAGATGGCACCTGTGCGCAAGCACGAGGTGGCTATAAGTCGACTGCAGACAGGCGTGTAGCGAGGTCTGGTTGAGACAACCAGTGAATGCACATGAGTTAGGCCCGGGGTCATACCCGCTTGCCAGAACTCATGAGGTCGTTCAGCCCTTGGCGCATGCATGGTTGACCATTTGGTCGATTCAAGTCAGTTAGGACTTGGTGCATGCAAGGGCAGTGGATCTGACTAGACATGATGAGTGGATCCCTATTAATGGACCGTTGTAAGGTAGTAGGGCACATAAGAAAAATAAAATTGATGCCAAGGGGTTTTCAAAAATTTTATTTTGTTATTGGATCACATGATGAATGAATACCATGATGTATGTCTATTTCATCTTATGTGGGTTGCCCTTTTAATGTGTGCTGTGCTGGGGCCTGCGAGCCTGGTTAATTGTAAATTATTATTATTGTGATCTACGAATCACATTTGAATTAATTTATACAATGTAATTTACCTGCGAGTCAATCTTGTCTAGATAGATTAAATTGTATTTTAATCTGACAAGAGCTCAAAGCACACATGGCAGAGGCGCATGCAGCAGAGGCTTGACCAGGTGGGAGGTCTAGGGTTCGACCCTATGATAGGCGCATTTACCTGGTGGGCACACCTGAGCCTCAGTGGGCGCTTGGGCCCTGGGTTGGGCCAGATGAAAGGCAAAAGACCCATGAAGAGCTCAAGAGAAGACTTAAGTTAAATTAAGGTCTTACCTAGGGTTAATGGGCTTTTACCACATAAGATCAGCATGCTTTCTATTTATTGTTTATATACTTAGAATTGCATGATTTAATCTTCTGCTATCACCATAAGGTTTTGCATGATAGTTAAGAAGATAGAAGACCGTTAAAATCCAACGCTAAATATCAAGCTCGTAAGCCTTCTGACGCGAAACCTCACTGTTCTGACTATCGTTGGGGCCGTGTTGTACCCACTCAGTGGGCACGCCCATCTATCTTCAGACGGTGTGTGATTACACCTACGTGTTACAGAGAAGGGATTTATCGCTTCTCGTTGCTCAGCATAGCACGTGGTGGTCCAGGGAGTAGGTCAGGTCAGCTTGACCATGTAGGCTACATACTGAGCATATGTGAGCTATATGGAGGCAGCCATCTGTGGGATCAGAGACTGTGTTGTACCAACTCAGTTGGCACAGTCTGCTGGATTGCCCAGATGAAGGGGAATCGCACGGGTTGGCGATTGGCAGGGACTGCCTACTAGAAATTAGTGCTTGTACTCTCTGTGCATCTTATCTCGCCTGAGCGGGACGCGGAGACCAAGTATGAAATCTGGATCCCATCTCACTAAAAGAGTCTTACTCTTTCGGACTGTTTTAATGGATTTTTCAGTCAGATAAAATAGTGAGAAAAGAATCTTTCTTAAGTCCTGGATTGATTCTAAACATTGATACTGACCTTGCTGTTCTTGCATTGTTGTAGATTCCTGCAGCAACGAACACCATGAGCTTCAATGTGCGATCCCTACTGGAAAGGGAGAAGTTTGCTGGGCCAAACTTCTCAGACTGGTACGGACACCTTAAGATTGTTCTTAAGGCTGAGAGGAAACTGTATGTCCTCAAGACGGCTATACCGCCTCAACCCGCTGCGAACGCCGCAAGGGCGGTTCGCGATGCCTATGAAAAGCATGTCAATGATAGCATTGATGTCGCTTGCCTGATGCTAGCGTCTATGACGCCATAGCTGCAGCGTCAGCATGAGGATATGTCTGCTATAGAAATTATAGCAAACCTCAAGATGCTATATGCTGCACAGGCGAGGACTGAGCGCTATAATTTGACCAAGCTTTTCTTTCAGAGCAAACTGGCTGAAGGGAGTCCAGTGGGAGCTCATGTGCTCAAGATGATTGGGCACAAAGAGGCTCTAGAGAAACTGGGGCATACCATCAATCAGGAGCTTGCTGTAGACATTATTCTGCAGTCTCTCCCGGCCTCCTTCGATCCGTTCATTATTAATTTTAATATGAACAAGATCGACTGTACTCCGGCAGAGTTGCTGAATATGCTCTTGACTACAGAGGAGACTCTAAAGGGAAAGCCTTCAACCTCTGTCTTGATGTTCCCTTCCAGGAACAAGAAGAAGGGGAAGAAGGGCAAATCCCCTATCAAGAACTACAACAAGGCTATGAAACAAAAGGTTAAGCGGTCGAAAGGAATACAGATGTTTCCATTGTGGCCAGCTGGGTCACTGGAAAAAGGACTGTAAAGCGCTCCAAGGAGACAAGAAGGGAAGCATCGCTTCTGGCTCAGGTATATTTGTGACTGAAGTCATGATATCTTCTTCTTCTATTTCATGGGTGTTGGACACTGCATGTGGAGTTCACATTTGTTCAAATGTACAGGAACTCAAGAGAAGAAGACAGGTGGGACAGCATGAGGTGGACCTACGAGTTGGAAACGGGGCACGGGTTGCTGCTGTTGCTGTAGGAGTTTATTACATCTCATTGCCATCTGGACTTGTATTAGAACTGAACAATTGTTATTTTGTACCTAGCATTACCAAGAATATTATCTCTATTCCTGCTCTTGTCAGGAAAGGGTTTTCCTTTGAATGCAAGACTTCAAAGTGTTATCTTTCTCTTGATAATATTATTTATGCTACTGGGTCAATTAACAATGGGTTATTCATGTTGGACATGGAATGTTCTATACAAAATATTGATAATAAGAAAGCCAAGTATGCTGATGACAGCACCTTGTTATGGCATAGTCGTTTAGGCCATATTAACAAGAAACGCATTAAGCGGTTGCATGATCATGGACTGCTGGGATCATTCTCCTATGAGGAGATTGATACATGCAAAGCTTGTTTATTGGGCAAAATGACGAAGTATCCTTTTCCTCATAAAGGTCAAAGGGCTTTAGGTTTACTTGACCTTATACACAGTGATGTGTGTGGGCCATTTAGTAAACATGCCAGAGGTGGCTATTCATACTTCATTACCTTTACTGATGATTTCAGTAGATATGGGTATGTCTATCTAATGAGACATAAGAGTGAATCTTTTGACAAGTTCAAAGAGTTCAAAAATGAAGTACAGAATTAGCTAGGCCGAAATATCAAGGCACTTCGTTCTGATCGAGGTGGAGAATACCTAAGTCGAGAGTTTACTGACTATCTGAAGGAGTGTGGGATTATCTCACAGCTCACTCCGCCAGGAACACCGCAATGGAATGGTGTGTCCGAGAGGAGGAACAGAACCTTACTGGATATGGTTCGTTCTATGATGAGTCAGGCTACTCTACCTTACTCCTTTTGGGGATTTGCACTGGAAACAGCTGCAAAAGTACTAAACCGAGTGCCATCCAAGGTAGTTTCAAAGACTCCATATGAGTTATGGTATGGGAAACAGCCTAGCTTGACATTTATTAAGATCTGGGGTTGCGAGGCTTATGTCAAAAAGCTCGCCTCTGGGAAACTGGAGAGCAGATCTGATAAATGAATCTTTGTCGGTTACCCTAAGGAAACTAAGGGTTATTATTTCTACGATCCCAAAGAGAACAAAGTATTTGTTGCTCGGATGGCTATTTTTCTTGAGAAGGAGTTTCTTCTGCAAGAAGCCAGTGGGAGAGAAATAAAACTGGATGAGAATCCAGAGGAAGGACAAAGTAGTCAAGCACCGTTGGATGAGCCTGAGCCAGTAGATCAGGTTATTGAGCAACTTGAGGCTCAGATATCACGGGAACCGCGAAGATCGGGAAGGATCCGTCGACAGCCTGAGCGCTATGATGGAGTCTACATCATTGATCATGATGAACCCCTAACTTATGCGGATGCGGTCAGTTGACCGGAGTCAGTTAGATGGCTTGAAGCTATGCGAGCCGAGATGGACTCCATGTCAGATAACCAAGTCTGGGATTTGGTTGATCCGCCTCCGAGAGTAATCCCTATAGGCTGTAAATGGATCTTCAAGAAGAAGATTGACATGGATGGTAACGTGGTTACCTATAAAGGCAGGCTAGTTGCGAAAGGTTTCAAACAAATCTACGGGATAGATTATGATGAAACTTTCTCTCCTGTAGCCATGTTCAAGTCTATTCGGATTATTCTTGCGATAGCAGCATATTACGATTATGAGTTCTGGCAAATGGATGTGAAGACCGCTTTCCTTAATGGAAAACTGGATGAGGATGTGTATATGACACAACCTGAAGGTTTCACTAATCCATCAGATCGTCATAAAATATGCAAGTTAAAGAAGTCCATTTATGGACTTAAACAAGCATCTAGAAGCTGGAATATTCGTTTTGATGAATCAATCTGTGAATTTGGTTTCATCAAGAATGAAGATGACCCGTGTGTATATAAGAGGTTTAGTGGGAGCGTGATTACTTTCCTAGTCCTCTACGTCGATGATATCTTAATCATTGGAAACAATATTCCTGAACTGCATGCTGTTAAAGCATGGTTAAGAAAATGTTTCCAGATGAAAGATTTAGGAGAAGCAGCCTATGTATTAGGTGTGAAGATCTACAGAGATAGATCTAAGAGGCTTCTCGGGTTGTGCCAGAGTACTTACATCGATAAAGTCCTGGAGAGATTCCATTTAGAGAATTCTAAAAGAGGATATCTTCCAGTCAGACATGGTCTGAATCTTTCAAAGAGTCAGTGTCCACAAACACAGACTGAGAAAGATGAAATGGACAATATGCCTTATGCTTCAGCTATTGGGTCCATTATGTATGCGATGTTATGTACTCGCCCCGACGTCGCTTACGGGTTAAGCGTGACCAGTCGATTCCAAAGTAATCCAGGTCAGGCGCACTGGATTGCGGTCAAGAACATTTTGAAATATCTTCGGAGGACCAAAGATATGTTCTTGATATATGGAGGTCAGGAAGAACTCAGTATTGAAGGATATACTGACGCTTCGTTCCAATCTGACCAGGATGATTTCCGATCGCAATCAGGCTATGTTTTTAGCTTGAATGGTGGAGCAGTGGTGTGGAAAAGTTTCAAACAGTCTATTGTTGCTGATTCCACAACAGAAGCCGAGTATGTTGCAGCCTCGGAAGCATCCAAGGAGGCAGTGTGGATTCGTAAGTTCGTTCAAGAACTTGGTGTTGTTCCTTCGAGTGCAGATCCTTTGGTTATCTTTTGTGATAACACTGGAGCAATCACACAAGCAAAGGAACCACGGTCGCACCAGAAGTCCAAGCACATACAGAGACGGTTTCACTTGATCCGGGAGATCATTGATCGTGGTGAGATCAAAATCTGCAAGGTTTATACAGATGACAATTTGGCTAACCCGCTTACCAAGCCTCTGGCGCAGCAGAAGCATGAGAAGCACTGTAATAATATGGGTTTGAGATTTCTCAACCATTAGATTAAGTGCAAGTGGGAGATTGTTGGGGTATGCCCTTAAGGCTAATGTTTGAGGCCTTGGGATTCTTTCAGTATCATGTATAAACTTTTATGTTTATAAAGGCAATGGTTGTTATTCAGTTTGTTACATTGTCTGCTGCAATAAATGTACTTCTGAATAATGTCTCAATGCTGTTCAGCTAGGCTGACATGCTATATGTCCTTAGTCGAGATATCTTGGTGAACATGAGACAGCCTTGATATGATTGAGACTAATATGTGTTCTAATCTTATAGGATGCTTCGAGCATGGAATAAGATGTAGACTCATGGGTACATTGGATGTACTGGACAGACCCTACTAGGATATTCAATTGCTTGTCACAATGTGAATAATCCTTGTTTGCAACAAGTGGCACATGTCCTCTGACTTGAGATCACTTGTGTTTCTAAATGATGATTGTCATTGTTTTGAGGTAGTTCAATATCATTTGAAACATAATGGTTATAGACTATCTTGGATAATGATCATGAGTCAGGTTAGGACACTAGTGATAGATATAGGATTGCCGTCTCCTTGATTGGAGTGTGATGTTCTAAAGGGGCCCCCCTGGATGATATGATTGAGAAAGTGTATGGCCATACCCAGATGATTATGTTCATCTGATCTAATCATGCTCATCATATTGGAGTTACAGGCTTGACACGCTTGTCCAATAAGAACATCCAGTGGCAAAGGAAACATGTATGCCTAGTGAAGTGGATTCACACTTGTGCTGTGGTTTGGGTGTAGTCTTGGAAGACTCTTTCCTTTATATCGGGAGACAGTGATGTGTTGCTAGATACCTCTCACTGATCGTGATAATGTAAGTTACCGTTACCGACATTTAAAGGAAACCCTCAGGGTCGCACAATTTGATGATATGGCTTACTTAAGTCAGATCGTGTGGACTGAATTGTTTTGGTTCAGTTTAAAGGGATTTAGACTCTGATTGTAAGTGAGATCTGGTCTGATCATGTTTGATTGATTAGGGCTTAAGATCGGTAAGCTTCCATCGAGAGAATTGATGCTAGATCGGTGAGATCAAGAGCATCAAGAGATGAATGGTTAGATCTTGAACCATTTGGTTCAATAAGATCTAGACCATGGCTTGGGCTGGTTTGATTTGGTTTATGAACCAAATTCAATTGGAACGATTTGGCATGAACAGGTTCACATGGGTGAACGCTTGGTTCAATGCTTGTAGGCGTTTTGGTTGGTTTGTGGGCGCATGGCTTCATGTCTTCTATTTTTGGAATGTCATAACTAGCCACTCCCCTCAACGCCAAATAACGTCTCAACGTTCGCCTCTTCTCATCCCAATGCTTCTCTTTCGGTGTAGAGAGTTTTTGACGAAAGGAGAAGGAAGTTGAGCCTCGCCAAGTTTGATCTCTCATCATCCTCACACGACAAGGACCCTTTGAAGCGCTTTGCTAGCACAAAGGATTCAAAGGAGCAAGCCATCTTCGTTTGTTGTGTGCGTCACCTTTGGAGAAGGAGCATTTGCGTCTTTGCTTCCAAGACACCATCCAATCGATGGCATTGGTATGATCTCCTTCTTGATCTAATCAGTCTATACAAGTTGATCATATGAGCATATATGCGATTTTGTTGTTGAAACCCTAGCAAATTATCATGCGCCCCCTTAGGGTTTCGGCCCCCTTTGCTTTAGGGGTTTTACAAAATTGTCCCAAAATACGGCAACGCTCAGAAATTACGGCAGTGCCGTGGTTTGTTCTGTAGGTGGAGTGAATCCACGGTACCATAATAATTTGCACGGTGCCGTATTTTGGTGCGTTTTCTGACCCGAGAGATTTGGAGAAAATATGGTACTGCCGTAAGTAATTTCATGGTACCATAATTCTGATCGTATTCTGTACAGAAGAACTTAAAGAAAATACGGCAGTGCCATAATGGAAACCATGGCCATAATTCTATTCTAAACACGAGATTTTCACGGACTTTTTGAAGCCCGATTTTTGTGCGATCGATTGTGGACGATCCAGGACATAATTCGAAGAACTATAGGAGGCAAA
This sequence comes from Costus lasius, assembly GCA_027563935.2. Classification (NCBI taxonomy): domain Eukaryota; kingdom Viridiplantae; phylum Streptophyta; class Magnoliopsida; order Zingiberales; family Costaceae; genus Costus; species Costus lasius. Next base: position 25,085,844 of record CM050452.1, read on the forward strand.
AGGGGAGCTTTTCATGAGGAGAAGACGGAGAATGAAGAAGCCCTAATTTTCATCCACTGTCAAGAGAGAAATCGAGTTTCACGCAGCCTCCTTAGGTTTCGCCGCTGGGAAGCGTACTACACGGATACTTGAAGTAATAAAGAAAATATTGGTCCCACAGAGACCTACGTGTTAAGTACCAAATTGTTGTATTCTTACTAGCTAAGAAAATCGAGTATGATGCGAATAAACAATAAACACACGGGAAAATAATCAGAGAGATAAACTGGAACTAGGGTTTTATCCACCTTAATTTCAATGATTAGATATAATAAAAGGTCGTCAATCAAATCCTATCATGATAAAGACTTAATTTACTTCATAAAAGGATTATCTCACTTTCGTGCAGACAATCATGCAGGGACCAATCCTCACTTTCGCGCAAGATTTATCCCAACTATGTAAATAAGTAAACCATCAATCAAAGAACTCGGATGCACGAAAATCCGAGTTCTTTATTGATCATCACAAGTGGAATCTTAAGGATCACTTTCGTGCATCCGAGTCCCAACACAGGTTCTACCTAGGGTTTTCCAACAGACCGATCTTCACTTTCATGCAAGATCTATCAATGTTTAACACAATAACTCAACCCTAGATTCATATTATCAAGCATGGCAATAAGACTACTAAAATCAAGAAATAAGATTCTAGGGTTCCAAGTTCTAAAGCAAATCACCTTTCAGTCTCATTGCGAGAACTCTAAAACATGCATGACAGGAAAATCTAAGGAGAATTAAAGACAATTCATCACATAAGTAGAATTATCGCAACAAGGATTATCATGACGAAAATAATAGTTTATCTAATCATTAAAAATCAAGGGGATTACACCCCCATGTCCCAAAGTATGTTTAAGCGTGCATGGAAGAAGAGGTACAATAATCTATGGTGTAGGAAATCAAAACAGAGGTAGAGAACAAATTACGGTACGGCCGTTAAGGTTTTTATGGTCGTAATCTACGACGAACAGTGGTGGCGCATGGTGTTTCATTGATTTCTCCTCCGATTGAACTCCTTTTGCTCTAAAACTTCTGGTGTGTCCTCTCTCCTCTAGGCGAAGCTTCTGCATGAAAATCATGGCCTGAGGTGCCCTCTACGCCTCTCGGCATGAGGCCAAACCCTAGACGCCTCTCTCTGGATTGCTCCCTCGATAGTGGATACAAATTGGGGCTTCCACTTTGTGCATCTTCGCCTCTTAAAGACAAGTCCGTAACATCTTTCGGATCTTGATTTGGAGCTCTGGATCAAAAATTATGGTCCGTGCAAGATTCAGACCCGTAAAAATCGCGTTCTTGACTGGAAATTACGGCCGTAACAATCTTTACGGCAGTGCCATAATGTCTAAAATTTCTCGGGTGAATTCTGGGTCCAAATTACGGTACCATAAAGTTCGTTACGGCACTGCCATAATTTTCTATTGGTGTATATGCCCTAAAGACCAGTGTATGGACATGGTCAGGCATTGGTTGAATGTACTTTGATAGAACTATTACTCTTTTTATAGGCATGGTCATTATTATGCAGACTTCTCTACCTGCGTTGATGTATTAAGTTGCATAAATAATGTCCCAGGAGTTTGGATTGGATCCATTCTCATAAGCTATCCCCAGACAAGGTACCTTAGCAGATATGGGACAACTTTGGTACATGTGAGACTGGTGTATGGGCTAGTTAGGTGCGGGGCACAGTAACGCAGACATACAGGTGCATTGGATGCACTGGAGTGATCCACCGTGAGGATTGACTTGTCTAGTCAACAAGTCAATCTCACATGCAAGAGGTTTGCATTGATCCTTAGACTTGAGGTATTCATGTCTAGACTTGATGATGGGTATGCTTTAATACAGTCTTACGTCTCTCTGTAATTGGGAGATCAAAACGACTGTCATTGGGCATTTCATAAGTCATGTAGAGACATGAATGACCAATAGTAGGATTTGCCCCTTCCTTATTGGAAGTATGATATCCACCTCGGGGCGCCCCACCTTATTAGTGCATGACAGGAAAGTGTGGCCACACTTGTTGAGTCATGACCAATGCATTGGATAATAAACTTGAGACTAATCCAATGGCAGGATATCAGCTTAGGCAAAGGGATCTGTAATGCAATAGGAATCCTCGTTGCTTGTTAGGAGTTGTTGCCATAATGACTTAAGTCCTATGACATGGGTAGTAGTGATGTGTTGTTAGATACCCCTCACTGCTTATGATGTTTACATCATTTCCATCGTCATATGGATCCTACGGGGTCACACGCAATAGACTCTTGACGTTGCTTTATTCAGAAGCCTTAGGATCAAGTTATTGGATAACTTGGATCCATTTGGAAGATTTCATCAGCGCCAATGGGCCTGATGAGTTGGAAGAAAGTTATTGGAGCCAAACTTCATTTTTGGCAGGTTGACCCGATATTGACCTAGATTGGTCACATTTGGATTAGGGTTGCATTAGATTAGATCTAATGGCTTAATCAACCCACGCCATGAAGTTTGGGCTAGCTCATTATCCAATGAGGCCCAATAATTAGTTGTCATGAAGAGGAATTGGCTTAAAAGGGTATATGGGGAGAAATCTCACCCCATTGGCGCCTAGGGGCATAATGGGGTGAGGGAGGTGCCTTTGCTTCATTATGGATGTAAATGGCGCCTAGCCCTTCTTCCTTGGATGGAATACTTGCTTTTAAGGCAAGTCTTGGGGCTGATATGGCTTGAGGACTCTTTTAGAAAGAACTTGGGCGCAAATGAGAAGTAGGAAGATGTTTATGGTAAAGTCTTGGAGACTTTCCTTATGAACCCTACATGTACCCAAACTCTTGCCCTAGCCGAATTCTTCATGTTGCACCTAGCCCTTCTCCTTGGATGGAAAGAATACTTCTAAGGAATGTCTTAGGCTGATATAGCCATTGGGCAAATTAGGATAGGTTGAATGAGGTTTATGGTAAAGTCTTGGAGACTTTCCTTACCTCAAGATCCCTTTATCCTAGCCGCCCACTTGGCATGATCCTTGTAAGAACCCTTTCTTGAGGGGGGCGAAAAACCCTAATATGCGCATCTAGAATTTTGGCATAGAGGAAACTAGGGTTTCTAGAATCGCATGTATGATATATGATCAACTTTGATAACTTGTATGGATCAAAACGAAAACATACCATAGCCATTGCAAGGATGGCAACTTGGAAGCAAAGATGCGAGTGCTTCTTCTCCAAAGGCACCGCACACAAGATGAGAGATAGCTCCTTCTTGAATCTCCTTGTGCTAGCAAGGATCTCCAAGTAATCCTTTTGTGTGGAGGAGAAGAGATGGATTTCCTTGGCAACCGAATTTTCTTCCTTGGCGTGAAGACCACCCAAGACGAGAGCAAGAGAGGATGCGAGTCGGCGTGAGCAAGAGCGGATGCACCTTACGTTCGAAAACGTTGAAGAGATCAACAAAGAAAAACGGCTTTCAAAAAATAGAAAGCACTAAGTCCTCCGTCAATGCCCACGTTACCATGCCCCATCGAACTTCTCTCAAAATGAACCATACGTTCACATAAGTGAACCGGTTCATTTTAATTTGGTTTAATTGCATTTGGTTCAAAGACCAAATCAAACCAAGCCCAAACCAAGACATGGTCTAGATCACCTATGAACCAGATGGCTCAAGATCTAACCATTCATCTCTTGATGCTCTTGATCTCATCGATCTAGAATCAGATCTCTCGATCGAAGTTTACCGATCTAAAGCCCTAATCAATCAAACATGATCAGACCAGATCTCACTTACAATCAGAGTTTAAATTCCTTTAAACTGAACCAAAACAATTCAGTCCACACGATCTGACATAAGTAAGCCATATCATCAAATTGTGCGACCCTAAGGGTTTCCTTCAAATGTCGATAACGATAACTCACGTTATCACGATCAGTGAGGGGTATCTAGCAACACATCACTGTCTCCCGATATAAAGGAAAGAGTCTTCCAAGACTACACCCAAACCATAGCACAAGTGTGAATTCAACTCACTAGGCATACATGTTTCCTTTGCCACTGGATGTTCTTATTGGACAAGCGTGTCAAGCCTGTAACTCCAATACAATGAGAATGATTAGATCAGATGAACATAGTCATCTGGGTATGGCCATACACTTTCTCAATCATCTCATCCAAGGGGGGGGGGGCCCATTAGAACATCACAATCCAAACTAGGAGACGGCAATCCTATATCTATCACTAGTGCCCTAACATGACTCATGCTCATTATCCAAGATAATCTATAACCATTATATTTCAAATGATATTGAACTACCTCAAGACAATGCCAATCATCATTTAGAAACACAAGTGATCTCAAGTCAGAGGAAATATGCCACTTGTTTGCATATAAGGATTATTCACATTGTGACAAGCAATTGAACATCCTATGTAGGGTCTGTCCAGTACATCCAATGTACCCATGAGTCTACATCTTATTCCATGCTCAAAGCATCCTATAAGATTAGAACACATATTAGTCTCAATCATATCAAGGCTGTCTCATGTTCACCAAGATATCTCGACTAAGGACAATACTGCATGTCAGCCAAGCTGAACAGCATTGAGACATTATTCAGAAGTATACATATTGCAGCAGATAATGTAACAACCTGAATAACAACCATTGCCTTTATAAACATAAAGTTTATACATGATACTGATACAATCCCAAGGCCTCAAACATTAGCCTTAAGGGCATACCCCAACAATCTCCCACTTGCACTTAATCTAATGGTTGAGAAATCTCAAACCCATATTATTACAGTGCTTCTCATGCTTCTGCTGTGCCAGAGGCTTTGTAAGCGGGTCAGCCAGATTGTCATCTGTATGAACCTTGCAGACTTTGATCTCGCCACGATCAATGATCTCCCGGATCAAGTGAAACCTTCTCTGTATGTGCTTGGACTTCTGGTGTGACCGTGGTTCCTTTGCTTGTGCTATTGCTCCAGTGTTATCACAGAAGATAACCAATGGATCTGCACTCGAAGGAACAACACCAAGTTCCTGAACGAACTTACGAATCCACACTGCCTCCTTAGATGCTTCCGAGGCTGCAACATACTCGGCTTCAGTGGTAGAATCAGCAACAATTGACTGTTTGAAACTCTTCCACACCACTGCTCCTCCATTCAGGCTAAAAACGTTGCCTGATTGCGATCGGAAATCATCCTGGTCAGATTGGAACGAAGCGTCAGTATATCCTTCAATACTGAGTTCTTCCTGACCTCCATACACCAAGAACATATCTTTGGTCTTCCGCAGATATTTTAAAATGTTCTTGACTGCAATCCAGTGTGCCTTACCTGGATTACTTTGGAATCGACTGGTCACGCTTAACCCGTAAGCGACGTCTGGGCGAGTACACAACATCGCATACATAATGGACCCAATAGCCGAAGCATAAGGCGTATTGTCCATTTCATCTTTCTCAGTCTGTGTTTGTGGGCACTGACTCTTTGAAAGATTCAGACCATGTCTAACTGGAAGATATCCTCTTTTAGAATTTTCTAAATGAAATCTTTCCAGGACTTTATCGATGTAAGTACTCTGGCACAGCCCGAGAAGCCTCTTAGATCTATCTCTGTAGATCTTCACACCTAATACATAGGCTGCTTTTCCCAAATCTTTCATCTGGAAACATTTTCTTAACCATGCTTTGACTGCATGTAGTTCAGGAATATCGTTTACAATGATTAAGATATCATCGACGTAGAGGACTAGGAAAATAATTACGCTCCCACTAAACCTCTTATATACACACGGGTCATCTTCATTCTTGATGAAACCAAATTCACAGATTGATTCATCAAAACGAATATTCCAGCTTCTTGATGCTTGCTTAAGTCCATAAATGGACTTCTTTAACTTGCATATTTTATGACGATCTGATGGATTAGTGAAACCTTCAGGTTGTGTCATATACACATCCTCATCCAGTTTTCCATTAAGGAAAGCGGTCTTCACATCCATTTGCCAAATCTCATAATCATAATATGCTGCTATCGCAAGAATAATCCGAATAGACTTGAACATAGCTACAGGCGAGAAAGTTTCATCATAATCTATCCCGTAGATTTGTTTGAAACCTTTCGCAACTAGCCTGCCTTTATAGGTAACCACGTTACCATCCATGTCTATCTTCTTTTTGAAGATCCATTTACAGCCTATAGGGATCACTCCCGGAGGCGGATCAACCAAATCCCAGACTTGGTTATCTGTCATGGAGTCCATCTCGGCTCGCATAGCTTCAAGCCATCTCGCTGATTCCGGTCCACTGACCGCATCCGCATAAGTGAGGGGTTCATCATCAATGATGTAGACTCCGTCATAGCGCTCAGGCTATCGACGGATCCTTCCCGATCTACGCGGTTCCCGTGATATCTGAGCCTCAGGTTGTTCAGTAACCTGATCTACTGGCTCAGGCTCATCCAACTGTGCTTGACTACTTTGTCGTTCTTCTGGATTCTCATCCAGCTTTATTTCTCTCCCACTGGCTTCTTGCAAAAGTAATTCCTTCTCAAGAAAAATAGCCGTCCGAGCAACAAATACTTTGTTCTCTTTGGGATCGTAGAAATAATAACCCTTAGTTTCCTTAGGGTAACCGACAAAGATACATTTGTCAGATCTGCTCTCCAGTTTCCCAAAGGCGAGCTTTTTGACATAAGCCTCGCTACCCCAGATCTTAATAAATGTCAAGCTCGGCTGTTTCCCATACCATAACTCATATGGAGTCTTTGAAACTGCCTTGGATGGCACTCGGTTTAGTACCTTTGCAGCTGTTTCCAGTGCAAATCCCCAAAAGGAGTAAGGTAGAGTAGCCTGACTCATCATAGAACGAACCATATCAAGTAAGGTTCTATTTCTCCTCTCGGACACACCATTCCATTGCGGTGTTCCTGGTGGAGTGAGCTGTGAGATAATCCCACACTCCTTCAGATAGTCAGTAAACTCTCGACTCAAGTATTCTCCACCTCGATCTGAACGAAGTGCCTTGATATTTCGGCCTAGCTGATTCTGTACTTCATTTTTGAACTCTTTGAACTTGTCAAAAGATTCACTTTTATGTCTCATTAGATAGACATAACCATACCTACTGAAATCATCAGTAAAGGTAATGAAGTACGAATAGCCACCTCTGGCATGTTTACTAAATGGCCCACACACATCACTGTGAATGAGGTCAAGTAAACCTGAAGCCCTTTGACCTTTATTAGAAAAAGGAGCTTTCGTCATTTTACCCATTAAACAAGCTTTGCATGTATCAAGCTCCTCATAGGAGAATGATCCCAGCAGTCCATGATCATGCAACCGCTTAATGCGCTTCTTGTTAATATGGCCTAAACGACTATGCCATAGCAAGTTGCTGTTATCAGCATACTTGGCTTTCTTGTTATCAATTTGTTGTATAGAACATTCCATGTCCAACATGAATAACCCATTGTTAATCGACCCAGTAGCATTAACAATATTATCAAAAGAAATAATACACTTTGAAATATTGCATTCAAAGGAAAACCCTTTCCTGACAAGAGCAGGAATAGAGATAATATTTTTCGTTATGCTTGGTACAAAATAACAATTGTCTAGTTCCAATACAAGTCCAGATGGTAAAGAGATGTAATAAACGCCTACAGCAACAGCAGCAACCCGTGCCCCGTTTCCTACTCGTAGGTCCACCTCATGCTGTCCCACCTGTCTTCTTCTCTTGAGTTCCTGTACATTTGAACAAATGTGAACTCCACATGCAGTGTCCAACACCCATGAAATAGAAGAAGAAGATATCATGACTTCAGTCACAAAAATACCTGAGCCAGAAGCGAAAGGATTGCTTCCCTTCTTATCTCCTTGGAGCGCTTTACAGTCCTTTTTCCAGTGACCGAGCTGGCCACATTGGAAACATTTGTATTCCTTCGACCGCTTAACCTTTTGTTTCAGAGCCTTGCTGTAGCTCTTAACAGGGGCTTTGCCCTTCTTCCACTTCTTCTTATTCCTTGAAGGAATTAGCAAGACAGAGGATGAAGGCTTTCCCTTTAGAGTCAACTCTGTAGTCAAGAGCATATTCAGCAACTCTGCCGGGGTACAGTCGATCTTGTTCATATTAAAATTAATGATGAACGGATCGAAAGATGCCGGAAGAGACTGCAGGATAATGTCTACAGCAAGCTCCTGATTGATGGTATGTCCCAGTTTCTCTAGAGCCTCCTTGTACCCAATCATCTTGAGTACGTGAGCTCCCACTGGACTCCCTTCAGCTAGTTTGCTCTGAAAGAAAAGCTTAGTCAAATTGTAGCATTCAGTCCTAGCCTGTGCAGCATACAGCATCTTGAGGTTTGCTATAATTTCTATAGCAGATAAGTCCTCATGCTGACGCTGAAGCTCTGGCGTCATAGACGCAAGCATCAGGCAAGCGACATCAATGCTATCATAGACATGCTTCTCATAAGCATCCCGAACCGCCCTTGCGGCGTTCGGAGCGGGTTGAGGCGGTATAGCCGTCTCGAGGACATACAGTTTCCTCTCAGCCTTAAGAACAATTTTAAGGTGTCCGTACCAGTCTGAGAAGTTTGGCCTCGCAAACTTCTCCCTTTCCAGTAGGGATCGCACATTGAAATTCGTGGTGTTCGTTGCTGCAGGAATCTACAACAATGCAAGAGCAGCAAGGTCAGTATCAATGTTTAGAATCAATCCAGGACTTTAAGAAAGATTCTTTTCTCACTATTTTATCTGACTGAAAAATCCAGTAAAACAGTCCGAAAGAGTAAAAGTCTTTTAGTGAGATGGGATCCAGATTTCATACTTGGTATCCGCGTCCCGCTCAGGCGAGATAAGATGCACAGAGAGTACAAGCACTAGTCTCTGGTAGGCAATCCCTGCCAATCGCCAACCCGTGCGATTCCCCTTCATCCGGGCAATCCAGCAGACTGTGCCAACTGAGTTGGTACAACACAGTCTCTGATCCCACAGATGGCTGCCTCCATATAGCTACCATATGCGCCACATATGTAGCCTACATGGTCAAGCTGACCCGACCTACTCCCTGGACCACCACGTGCTATGCTGAGCAACGAGAAGCGATAAATCCCTTCTCTGTAACACGCAGGTGTAATCACACACCGTCTGAAGATAGATGGGCGTGCCCACTGAGTGGGTACAACACGGCCCCAACGATAGTCAGAACAGTGAGGTTTCGCGTCAGAAGGCTTACGTGCTTGATATTCAACGTTGGATTTTAACGGTCTTTTATCTTCTTAACTATCATGCAAACCCTATGATGATAGCAGAAGATTAAATCATGCAGTTCTAATTATTATTTTAAAACAATAAAAGAAAGCATGATGATCTTATGTGGTAAAAGCCCATTAAGCCTAAGTATGACCTTAATTTAACTTAAGTCTTCACAAGAGCTCTTCATGGGTCTTTTGCAACTCCATCTGGCCCAACCTGGGCCCAAGCGCCCACTGCAGCTCAGGTGCGCCCACCAGGTAAATGCGCCAGTCCTAGAGTCGAACTCTAGACCTTCCACCTGGTCAAGCCTCAAGCTGCATGCGCCTCTCCCATGTGTGCTCTGTGCTCTTGTCTGATTAAAATACAATTTAATCTATCTAGACAAGATTGACACGCAGGTCAATTACATTGTATAAATTAATTAAAATGTGATGCGCAGATCACAATAAAAATAATTTACAATTAATCCAGGCACGCAGGCCCCAGCACAGCACACATTAAATTTGGGCAGCCCACATAAGATTAAATAAACACACATCATGGTATACAATCATCATGTGATCCAACAATAAGAAAATAAAATTTTCGAAAACCCATTGGCATCAATTTTATTTTCCTTATGTGCCCTACTACCTTACAACGGTACATTAATAGGGATCCACTCATCATGTCTAGTCCGATCTACTGCCTTTGCATGCACCAAGTCCTAACTGACTTGAGTTGACCTAATGGTCAACCATGCATGCGCAAAGGGCTGAACAACCTTCATGAGTTCTGGCAAGCGGGTGTAACCCCGGGCCTAACTCAAGAGCGTTCACTTGTTGTCTCAACCAGACATCGCTACACGCCTGTCTGCAGTCGACCTATAGCCACCTCGTGCTTGCGCACAGGTGCCATCTGGTCGACCCATCTAGGCTGTCAGATGGTCTGATCAGACTGTTGGGTCCAGACAAAACTGATGATTTCAACCCTATCAACCCGTCTAAGGGTTTAAAGTAGGCGCAGATATAGATCTAGGTTAGGCGCGCAAGTTAACAAGTTTGACAAAAACATCTATACAAGCGCCAACAAATGATCATGCATGAACATGTAACATGCGCCAACATCAATAACTAGCATGTTAATGTTTCGCATGTTGATAAGAATTAGATCTATGCAAAAGGCGCAAACATGGATCACAAAAGCAATCATATGAACATACATAAAACCCATGCTCTGATACCAATTGTAAGAACCCTTTCTTGAGGGGGGCGAAAAACCCTAATATGCGCATCTAGAATTTTGTCATAGCGGAAACTAGGGTTTCTAGAATCGCATGTATGATATATGATCAACTTTGATAACTTGTATGGATCAAAACGAAAACATACCATAGCCATTGCAAGGATGGCGACTTGGAAGCAAAGATGCGAGTGCTTCTTCTCCAAAGGCACCACACACAACATGAGAGATAGCTCCTTCTTGAATCTCCTTGTGCTAGCAAGGATCTCCAAGTAATCCAAGTTTGACAAAAACATCTATAGCAAGAGAGGATGCGAGTCGGCGTGAGCAAGAGCGGATGCACCTTACGTTCGAAAACATTGAAGAGATCAACAAAGAAAAACGGCTTTCCAAAAATAGAAAGCACTAAGTCCTCCTTCAATGCCCACGTTACCAAGCCCCATCGAACTTCTCTCAAAATGAACCATACGTTCACATAAGTGAACCAGTTCATTTTAATTTGGTTTAATTGCATTTGGTTCAAAGACCAAATCAAACCAAGCCCAAACCAAGACATGGTCTAGATCACCTATGAACCAGATGGCTCAAGATCTAACCATTCATCTCTTGATGCTTTTGATCTCATCGATCTAGCATCAGATCTCTCGATCGAAGTTTACCGATCTAAAGCCCTAATCAATCAAACATGATCAGACCAGATCTCACTTACAATCAGAGTTTAAATTCCTTTAAACTGAACCAAAACAATTCAGTCCACACGATCTGACATAAGTAAGCCATATCATCAAATTGTGCGACCCTAAGGGTTTCCTTCAAATGTCGGTAACGATAACTCACGTTATCACGATCAGTGAGGGGTATCTAGCAACACATCACTGTCTCCCGATATAAAGGAAAGAGTCTTCCAAGACTACACCCAAACCATAGCACAAGTGTGAATTCAACTCACTAGGCATACATGTTTCCTTTGCCACTGGATGTTCTTATTGGACAAGCGTGTCAAGCCTGTAACTCCAATACAATGAGAATGATTAGATCAGATGAACATAGTCATCTGGGTATGGCCATACACTTTCTCAATCATCTCATCCAAGGGGGGGGGGCCCATTAGAACATCACACTCCAAACTAGGAGACGGCAATCCTATATCTATCACTAGTGCCCTAACATGACTCATGCTCATTATCCAAGATAATCTATAACCATTATATTTCAAATGATATTGAACTACCTCAAAACAATGCCAATCATCATTTAGAAACACAAGTGATCTCAAGTCAGAGGAAATATGCCACTTGTTTGCATATAAGGATTATTCACATTGTGACAAGCAATTGAACATCCTATGTAGGGTCTGTCCAGTACATCCAATGTACCCATGAGTCTACATCTTATTCCATGCTCAAAGCATCCTATAAGATTAGAACACATATTAGTCTCAATCATATCAAGGCTGTCTCATGTTCACTAAGATATCTCGACTAAGGACAATACTGCATGTCAGCCAAGCTGAACAGCATTGAGACATTATTCAGAAGTATACATATTGCAGCAGATAATGTAACAACCTGAATAACAACCATTGCCTTTATAAACATAAAGTTTATACATGATACTGATACAATCCCAAGGCCTCAAACATTAGCCTTAAGGGCATACCCCAACAATCCTAGCAATTGTCCTTGCCGCCTCTTGTCCTATTTATAGGACCCCTTACCGCCCCTTCCAATGTTCGACTTCAAGGAGGCGTGAACATACATAGAGAGGCGTGAGCAAGGGCAAAGGGTGACAACAACAAAGGCTTGGCGCAACCTTCTTCCAAGTGGCCGAAAGATATCCTTTCTTCTTCTCCTCTTCTTGGCGCAAAGAGAAATTGGGCTTGGTGGCTTCTCTTTCTATTGTCGCAAGCCCTCTCCCTCTCATAGCCATTAGCGCATCTTGCCTGAAGTTGGCGCAAGCAAAGAAGAAGAGGGAAGTTCTTGGCGGCATCTTCCCTATTCCCTCCTTGGCGCAACTTCTCTTGAAGGTGGCGCAAGTGGAGTGAAGGCTTGATTCTCTTCCTGAGGCTAGCACTGAGCGTGGAAGGGAGCAACGATCAAGGAGTCGACGCGTGGATACTTGTAGAGGGCTAACACATGGCCGCCTTCAACATGGCTTCGACATCTAGACAAGCAAAAGAGGTACATCTCTAACACATCCTTGTGTCTTCTCTCTCGCATGGATCCTTGGGACTGGAATGTGTTTCGGGTGTAATGCTTCTTCCGCTGCGTCCTGTGACTGCAAAATTTTAAATTACACCCGGCATTCCCTAAAGTGGTATCAGAGGTACTTGCGAGAAACACAAGGTGTACATTTGCTTGTGTGAAAAATTTTTGGAAAATTTTTCTTCTATCCATGCGCGTTTCACTTAGAAAGCGTTTTTCATCCAATCTTCTCTTCTCAACTTTATGGCCGAAACTTGAATCTTGTTTATGCTTGATTTAAGACCAAAGGCGCACGTAGGTTTTGTCAAGTAGGACGGGCATTGTGTCTTCGGACTGGCCGGGTCTCTTGATGTGACAAAACTGCCAGCCGATAGGGTCTATGAAATCATCATGGAACTTGATCTAAATTTTGGCATGAAATTGGTTAAGAGAGTACTTTGGATGATGTTGGTGCATAAGGTGCTAAAATTCGACTTTTCCGGATTTTCAAATTTTACATGCGCCACTTGATTGGGTTAATATGGTCATAGCAAGTGCCCTCCTGTGTTGTGATGTGGAAGCATGTTTCCACTTGTGATGAATGCTTGTAAAATCCCTTTCCACCTGCGTGTGGTTCTCTCCCTATCTTGTTGTAAAAGAATTTTTCATCTTGTTTAGAATAGATGTAGAGTTATATGATAGGTTAAGGCTTCATCTTGACAACAAGGAGTCTTCTTCAATCGGAGTCAGAAGTGGCGCCATCTTTGGAAGCATGGTGATGGACTTGCGGCTGAAGGAAGGACACATGCTTTCGGCTTCTGGCATGGGCCGATCTGCTTTAGGGACTCGCAACCCTTGGATGCACGATAACATGTCACATGGCTCGTGACAAGTTATGTGTATGAAAAGGGCTATGACTATATTGACCAAACTAGCATGCCTGTGATGGTTTATTATTTTGTCCATAGCATGCCTGTGATGCTTTTCCTTTGCTGCCTGAACCATAGGAAAACTGCATGCTAGAAAAGAATAAAACATGCAAAAAACTCTCAATACAATATCAAGTCGATAGCCTTCTAACGCGTAGCCCTCATCAAACTATCGATCGGTGGTGTTGTGAACTGTTTCCCACCCTCGTGGGACACACCCACTTATCTTTAGAAGGTGTGTGGTGACAATAATTTCCCCAGTCCAGTTTTTAACCTGGGCGTGCCTTCGCAAGGAAATTTGTTGGCCCTGGGCATAACGGTTAGGACCAGACTTGACTGGTTTTTCATATGTCATTGACATGATGAAATACTAGAGGCAGCTGTTGAGAGGATAGGGTTTTGTGTTGTATCCAGCCCTCGCTGGACACAGGGCGGCTAGTCTGTCTTAACTAAGAGGAATTGTGCATGGAACAATTGGCTGGCATGCCTACCTAAGGAAGCATGAGACTCTCTGTGCATCTCAACTCACCCTCGTGAGTCGCGGAGACCTTATGTGAAATTAGGATCCTACTCACTTATTTCCATGTTGAGTTAGAGAGTTCTCAACTTGTTTTGGAAGTAGTGGGAGCATAGCATTTAATTTAAAGTCCTTGTTAAATGCTTTATCATTGTACTTACTTTACTTATTTGCTTATTGTAGAAGGCATCTCCTGATCTAAGATTGAAACTTTATAAACATAAACTGGATGGGACAAATTGGACAAAATGGTTTAAGATTTTGTCCAAGATACTGGAACAAGAAAATAAGGTGCATCTTCTTGAAAGACCTCCATCCCAGCCCAGTGTATATTTCACTAATGACTGGGAGTGGAATGTCTATCTTGAACATTGTGAAGATAACGAACAGTACACTGCTCTTGTCTTAGAGTGCATGACCCCAGAGGTCAAGGTTGAATGTGATGAGATGGGGATCTATGATCTAATCATACATCTCAAAGGTTTCTTCACACCATGCTCTATAGACAATGATCAGGAGAGTTCTGTTGGATCTTCAGAATGTGTGCCTGAATCTGAGAAAGACCATGGTTCTGTATCTTCGAAGCTAATACTTCAGAAGACTGGGAATGCATGGGTATTTCGAAGAGGATTAATGGCCAAGAAGAGCATGGCAAAGAAGAAGGGATGTAATCCATCCGCTTCAGGTATTGTGTTACCGAGGTCTTTTGTCTACTTCTTATTCATGGGTACTGGGTACCGTATGAGAGGCTCACATATGTTTTATATGTGCAGGAGCTCAAAAGAAGTAGGACGAAGAGGCTTGATGGGATCGACTTTCGGGTCAGGGACGGAGCATTGGATGCTGCTGTTGATGTTATCTCACTGCCTTGAAGACTCTATATAGAGCTTTGCTATTATGTATCAGCTTTTGTATTGGAACATCATTCCTTTTGGAAAGGACTTTGGTTTGAAATAATAAATAATATTTTAAATCTGAGATGTTCTATAGAAAGTGATACAATTGACAATAGTTTGTGGTTCTATATGTAACACAAGATAAGATCTAATGATTCAATAAAACATCCTCTTATAGCATTGTCTCTTGAACCATAGAACAATGGTCACATCCAAAGGTCCATGGACTATTGGGGTCATTGTCCTCTCAGGACTATGATACATGTGAGCCTAGTTCAAAGGAACAATGTGACAGATGCTGCCTTCACCGGAAAAGATGGAAGGAATAAGTGACTTGTTGGATCTATGACACAGCAATGTGAGTGGACCCATGTAAACAAGCACTAAAAGGAGTTTTATATATACTTCATTAGGTATGGGTATGCCTCATGCAACCCAAGAACTTTGGAAAAATCCAAGAAGTTCATAAATGAAGTATTGAGTCAAATTGAAGGATCTATCAAAGCACCTTGATTGGATCAAGATGATTAGTGGAGAATTTGATGACTGTCCTAAGAAGTGTGGAGTTATCTCACAGCTTACTTAGTACACCACTATGTGGTGAATTTCAAAGAATGAAAAAGGAACACATTGGATGTGGTTCCAACTTTGAAAAGTCATGCAAATATACTACTATGATGCCATGCAAACAGATGTACTGCTACTCCATAAGAAAATGTCTAAGTTAACTTTTGAGTTGCGAACTGCAAATATCCCATTTCTTCAATGGAATTGGGAATGTAATATGCAGTGATTCAAAAGTATGTATTTGTGGTGCACTATAGAGTGCTAATTCTATCCCATGGAGAACAAAACATTTGTTGCTCAAAATGTTGTCTCTCTTGAGAAAGTATTTCTTTTGAAAGAAGCTAGTGGGAGTAGATTTGATTTGGACGAGATCCAGAATCAACCACAATATAATTAGACACAGATGGATAGCAAAATCTCACATACAGGTTGAAAGTCAACCTGAGGTTCAATTAACACAGGAATAACATAAGCCTGGATCGATTCGATATGCTGGGCATGACGAATTTTTCATCAAGCATGAACCTAAGACTTATGAGGAAATGGAAGCGGTCGGTGGACCAGATTCCAAGAAATGGCTAAGGGCCATGAGAACCATAATGGACTCCATGTCTGCTAATCAAGTCTGGGACTTGGATGAGCTGCCAAAAGGGGTAACTCCCATAGGCTATAAAATAAATCTTCTGGGAAGATAGACATGGAAGGTAACATTGTTACCTTAAAAAGGCAAGCTAGTGAACAGAAATTTCAGGCAAATCCACTGGGTGGATAATGATGGAATTTTTCACCAATAGCTGAGTTTTAAGTCCATTAGGAATCTGCATAATTGCATAATCAGTTATGGCATGTTGTTATGAAAATTGCCTTTCTTACATGGACGTCTGAAAAGATATCTGTATGGAAATAGCCAGAAGGTTTTCATATCAAGGCCATAATGACATGCATGATGCAAGCATGGTTGAAATAGCTTGTGTTTACAAGAAGATCAGTGGGAGCACCTTAATAGTATTTCTTGTTCTAGACGATTGATGATATTCTCCTCACATGGAATGACATCTCAGCTCTTCACATAGTGAAGAAGAGAAAGATATGTATTTCGAGAAGAATGATCTAGGGAATGATGCCTGCATCTTAGGCATGAGGATCTATAGATAGAGATCCAAGAAAGTCATTGCCCTTTAGTCAATCTATGTTCATCCAAGAGTTTCTGGAGAGGTTTATTTTGGATGATTCCAAATATTAATACCTTCCAGAAAGATATGGTCTGATTCTCTCAAAGATCTTGTGTCCTTTGACACAGATGAAGAGTAATAACATGGATCTAAAATCCTGATACATGGTGTGTGGGATGGATCATGATTTGAATATCATACTCAAGACCATTTATGGCAAATGCTTGGAGCATAGCCAGCAAGTTTCAATCAGATCTTAGTATTTAACACTAGATAGCTGTGAAGGTAATCCTTATATGTATACTTGGGAAGTATAAAGGATTGAAGTCTAGTCTATGATAGACAGGAAAGAATTTTGTGTACAGGGGTACACTGACACTTCGTTCCAGTCTAGTGACTATTGATCACAGCCAGGAGTTGCGCTTTGCCTTGTTATGGTGTTGCATGCTGAAAGAGAATTATGCAAACCAAAGTGGCAAGATTCTACAAATAAGGCTGAGTACATTGCAGCCCCTTGTGGCAGCCAAGGAGGCAGCTTCATTCATTTGAACTTGATCTAGTTCATAGTGCTTGATGGTCCAGTATAGTTCTTACTGGAACCATAGCAAAGGAGAATGAACTTAATGCTCAAGTATGTACTGCAGCATATCATCTAATCTTAGAGATCATGGATAAGGATGATGATCAAATTTGTTAAAATAAACACAGACAGCAATCTGGAAAAACCCACTGACCTAGCCTCTGGCGCTGCGGAAGCTAAAAGGGTCATACTAGAGACATTGGAACTGAGTAAACACCAGTTGTCCTTGGTCTTAGTGCAAGTGGGAGATTGTTGGTGTATATGCCCTAAAGACCAGTGTATGGACATGGTCAGGCATTGGTTGAATGTACTTTGATAGAACTATTACTCTTTTTATAGGCATGGTCGTTATTATGCAGACTTCTCTACCTGCGTTGATGTATTAAGTTGCATAAATAATGTCCCAGGAGTTTGGATTGGATCCATTCTCATAAGCTATCCCCAGACAAGGTACCTTAGCAGATATGGGACAGCTTTGGTACATGTGAGACTGGTGTATGGGCTGGTTAGGTGCAGGGCACAGTAACGCAGACATACAGGTGCATTGGATGCACTGGAGTGATCCACCATGAGGATTGACTTGTCTAGTCAACAAGTCAATCTCACATGCAAGAGGTTTGCATTGATCCTTAGACTTGAGGTATTCATGTCTAGACTTGATGATGGGTATGCTTTAATACAGTCTTACGTCTCTCCGTAATTGGCAGATCAAAACGACTGTCATTGGGCATTTCATAAGTCATGTAGAGACATGAATGACCAATAGTAGGATTTGCCCCTTCCTTATTGGAAGTATGATATCCACCTCGGGGCGCCCCACCTTATTAGTGCATGACAGGAAAGTGTGGCCACACTTGTTGAGTCATGACCAATGCATTGGATAATAAACTTGAGACTAATCCAATGGCAGGATATCAGCTTAGGCAAAGGGATCTGTAATGCAATAGGAATCCTCGTTGCTTGTTAGGAGTTGTTGCCATAATGACTTAAGTCCTATGACATGGGTAGTAGTGATGTGTTGCTAGATACCCCTCACTGCTTATGATGTTTACATCATTGCCATCGTCATATGGATCCTACGGGGTCACACGCAATAGACTCTTGATGTTGCTTTATTCAGAAGCCTTAGGATCAACTTATTGGATAACTTGTTTCCATTTGGAAGATTTCATCAGCGCCAATGGGCCTGATGAGTTGGAAGAAAGTTATTGGAGCCAAACTTCATTTTTGGCAGGTTGACCCGATATTGACCTAGATTGGTCACATTTGGATTAGGGTTGCATTAGATTAGATCCGACGGGTTAATCAACCCACGCCATGAAGTTTGGGCTAGCTCATTATCCAATGAGGCCCAATAATTAGTTGTCATGAAGAAGAATTGGCTTAAAAGGTTATAATGGGGAGAAATCTCACCCCATTGGCGCCTAGGGGCATAATGGGGTGAGGGAGACGCCTTTGCTTCATTATGGAAGTAAAGGGCGCCTAGCCCTTCTTCCTTGGATGGAATACTTGCTTCTAAGGCAAGTCTTGGGGCTGATATGGCTTGAGGACTCTTTTGGAAAGAACTTGGGTGCATATGAGAAGTAGGAAGATGTTTATGGTAAAGTCTTGGAGACTTTCCTTATGAACCCTACATGTACCCAAACTCTTGCCCTAGCCGAATTCTTCATGTTGCGCCTAGCCCTTCTCCTTGGATGGAAAGAATGCCTCTAAGGCATGTCTTAGGCTGATATGGCCATTGGGCAAATTAGGATAGGTTGAATGAGGTTTATGGTAAAGTCTTGGAGAATTTCCTTACCTCAAGATCCCTTTATCCTAGCCGCCCACTTGGCATGATCCTAGCCATTGTCCTTGCCGCCTCTTGTCCTATTTATAGGACCCCTTACCGCCCCTTCCAATGTTCGACTTCAAGGAGGCGTGAACATACATAGAGAGGCGTGAGCAAGGGCAAAGGGTGACAACAACAAAGGCTTGGCGCAACCTTCTTCCAAGTGGCCGAAAGATATCCTTTCTTCTTCTCCTCTTCTTGGTGCAAAGAGAAATTGGGCTTGGTGGCTTCTCTTTCTATTGTCGCAAGCCCTCTCCCTCTCATAGCCATTAGCGCATCTTGCTTGAAGTTGGCGCAAGCAAAGAAGAAAAGGGAAGTTCTTGGCGGCATCTTCCCTATTCCCTCCTTGGCGCAACTTCTCTTGAAGGTGGCGCAAGTGGAGTGAAGGCTTGATTCTCTTCCCGAGGCTAGCACCGAGCGTGGAAGGGAGCAACGATCAAGGAGTCAACGCGTGGATACTTGTAGAGGGCGAACACATGGGCGCCTTCAACATGGCTTCGACATCTAGACAAGCAAAAGAGGTACATCTCTAACACATCATTGTGTTTTCTCTCTCGCATGGATCCTTGGGACTGGAATGTGTTTCGGGTGTAATGCTTCTTCCACTACGTCCTGGGACTGCAAAATTTTAAATTACACCCGGCATTCCCTAACAGATAGGCCATCTATACCCTTTCCCTAAAGGTTAGTGCAAGCAAAATTAGACAAACAATTTGGCAAATTTCTTGATGTTTTGAAAAAGCTTTACATTAATATTCCATTTACTGAAGCTTTATCTCAAATGTCCACATATGCTAAATTTTTGAAAAAAAATTTGTCTAATAAAAGAAAGATAGAGGACTATGGTATTGTGGCTCTTACTGAAGAATGTAGTGCTATTATCCAAAACAAGTTACCACGGAAATTAATAGATCTAGGTAGTTTCTCTATACCTTATTTTATTGGGGATATGGCTTTTGACCGAGCCTTATGTGATTTGAGTGCTAATGTGAGCCTAATGCCATTATCTGTTTGTAGGAAATTGGACATGGGAGAGCTTAAGAGAACTTCAATATCTTTGCAGCTCGTCGATCGTTCTGTTAAGTATCCTGTAGGGATTCTTGAAGATGTACCTATCCAGATAGGTAAATATTTCATTCTTGCAGATTTTGTAGTTCTTGAGATGGAAGAAGATGCAAAAATCCCCATCATACTTGGTAGACCGTTCTTAGCCACAGCAGGAGCACTTATTGATGTCAAGAACGGTAAACTTACACTTAACATTGGGGATGATAGAATAGAATAGGACTTGAAAGAGGCCATGAAAAACCCATCAAATTCTAGATCTTGTTGTAATATGCATGTTGAAAATGACATTATCTATGATCTTAATGATTTGTTTGTTGAAACCCCTGAATATGATTCTAATATAAATTATGCTCTTGATTCTAATGTAAAAAATCGATGCTGAAATTAATGAATTATTAGATTGCAGTGCTTGTGATAATGAAAAGAATGAGGAAGGGAAGGCTCCAAAAGTAGAACTTAAAGCTTTACCTGATAACCTTCGTTATGAATTTCTTGGTCCTGATTCTACTTACCCTGTTATTGTTGATGCACAGCTTGGAAAAAGGGAGACAAACTTGCTTCTCAAAGAACTAAGGATTCATAGAAAGGTAATTGGGTACACAATTGATGACTTAAAGGGAATTAACCCTTCTTTTTGTATGCACAGGATCTTGATGGAAGAGGAACACAAGCCACATGCAAATTTTCAAACGAGACTTAACCCCTCTATGAAAGAAGTTATGAAAAAGGAGGCTTTGAAACTACTTGATGCAGGTATTATCTATCCTATCTCTGATAGTAAATGGGTAAGTCCTGTACATTGTGTTCCTAAGAAAGCTGGGGTAACTGTCACGAAAAACAAAGACAATGAATTAATTCCTGTTAGAACTGTTACTAGTTGGCGCATGTACATAGATTATAGAAAATTGAATGCTGCTACTAGGAAAGACCATTTTTCCTTACCTTTTATTGATCAAATGGTTGAAAGACTTGCAAACCATTCTCACATTTATGGATGATTTCTCAGTATATGGATCTTCTTTTGATGATTGTTTGGCTAATTTATCTCGAGTTTTGCAGTAGTGTGAAGAAACTAACCTTGTGCTTAATTGGGAAAAATGTCATTTTATGGTTAGGCAAGGGATAGTTTTGGGGCACTTGATTTTAGAAAGAGGGATTGAATATGATAAAGCCAAGGTTGAGGTGATAGAGAAATTAGAGCCACCCACCATAGTGAAGGAGGTCTGAAGCTTTCTAGGATTTGTAGGATTCTACTGGCGATTCATTAAGGATTTCTCTAAACTTGCTAGACCTCTTACGAATTTACTTTGTAAAGATGTTAAATTTTCTTTTGATAAAGATTGTTTATTTGCTTTTCAGGAACTGAAGAAAGCTCTGGTTTCAGCACCTATCATTCAGCCTCCAGATTGGGATCTGCCCTTCGAGCTTATGTGTGATGCTAGTGACTATGCAATAGGAGCAATTTTGGGACAGAGAAAAGAGAAAAAAACCTTATGTTATTCATTATACTAGTAGGACTTTGGATGAGACACAGAGGAATTACACCACCACTGAGAAGGAACTTTTAGCCATAGTGTTTGCCTTTGATAAATTTAGATCATACTTGATCAACTCCAAAGTGGTGGTGTACACTGATCATGCAGCTGTGAGATACTTAATGCAAAAAAAAAGATAGTAAACCACGCTTGCTCAGATGGATTTTACTCTTGCAGGAGTTTGATTTGGAAATTAAAGACACAAAGGGATCAGAAAATTTTGTTACA
Organism: Costus lasius; assembly: GCA_027563935.2. NCBI lineage: Eukaryota > Viridiplantae > Streptophyta > Magnoliopsida > Zingiberales > Costaceae > Costus > Costus lasius. The sequence goes on from CM050452.1 coordinate 25,107,849, forward strand.
GATCATCTTTCAAGGATAATGTTGGATACTAAAAAGAATGATATAATCAATGATTCCTTCCCTGAAGAACAACTCCTGGCCATTGAACAAATCAAAGCCCCTTGGTATGCTGACATAGTAAATTACCTTGTAGCTAATGTTTTTCCCCCTGATTTGAGTTACCAAAGAAGGAAGAGATTCTTAGCTGAGGTAAAGCACTATTTTTGGGATGAGCCTTATGTGTTTAGAAGATGTGCGGATGGTATTTTTAGAAGATGTGTACCTGAAGAGGAAATCACAGATATATTGTTCCAATGTCATGGATCCTCTTATGGTGGTCATGCCGGTACTGAGAAGACTGTTTTCAAAGTGTTGCAATCAGGATTTTATTGGCCTTCAATTTTTAAAGAAGCTAGAAACTTTGTTTTATCTTGTGATAGATGTCAAAAGAAAGGCAACATTAACAAAAGACATGAGATGCCACTGTCCAATATTCTTGATGTGGAGATATTTGATGTTTGGGGGATTGACTTCTTGGGACCTTTTCCATCTTTTGGAGGTAACAAATACATTCTTGTGGCAGTTGATTATGTCTCAAAGTGGTTTGAAGCTCTCGCTTCTCCTACTTATGATTCCAGAGTTGTTGTTAAACTATTTAAAAAGACTATCTTTCCAAGGTTTGGGACACCACGAGTAGTGATTAGTGATGGAGGCTCACATTTCATAGAACATAAGTTCTCAGCCTTGCTTGGAAAGTATGGGGTAAATCATAGACTTGCAACACCTTATCACCCCCAAACAAGTGGTCAAGTTGAGATATCAAACAGAGAAATAAAGGGGATTCTGGAAAAGACAGTGTCACGCACTAGGAAAGATTGGACATTCAAACTTGATGATGCACTGTGGGCCTATCAGACTGCTTTTAAAACACCAATAGATATGTCTCCCTTTTAATTGGTTTATGGTAAATCTTGTCATCTACCTATAGAGCTCGAGCATAAAGCATTCTGGGCAATCAAATGCAAGAATTTATAAAGAGGGGACTAAAAGAACGCGGGTGAAAAATGTAGGTTACAGTTAAATGAGCTAGACGAGATTTGACTCTCCGCTTACGAAAATGCAAGAATTTATAAAGAGAGGACTAAAAGGTGGCATGATCGACATATTTTTAGAAGGGATTTCCAACCAGGTGACTTTTTTCTTTTATTCAATTCTAGATTGAGATCTTTTCCTAGAAAACTTAAATCTCGATGGTCTGGGCCTTTTCAGGTGAAGAAAACTTATCCCTACGGAGCCATGGACATATGGAGTGAGGAAATAGGAGATTTTAAGGTTAATGGTCAAAGATTGAAGCATTATTATCAAGAAGAGCAGATTGAAGAAAAGGAAAAGTTTTACCTCGATGAACCATGATCAAATCTGAGTGCAGAACGGTTAAGCTAATGACCTTTAAATTAGCGCTTCTTGGGAGGCAACCCAAGCACTATTTCTTTAGTTCATTCTCATTTACTTTTATGTATTTTTACTTTTACTTTTAGAACTAATTTTTCTTCTCTTTTTGTAGGTAAAATCAAATTTGGCGTAAATTACGGTACTACCATAATTGAAATTATCTGTCGTATTTTCGAATGTTTTCAACCAGAAAGTTTTAAAGCAATTACGGCACTTCCGTAAGTAAATTTACAGTACCGTAATTTTGCTCCAAAATCTTCCTGAGAGTTTCAGCTATTTACCCTGTTTTATGGTAGTGCCGTAACAAATATCTTCCAGAGACACAAATGTGATTGCATCAGACGCTAATAAGCAAAGCTTTGTTAGTATTCCTTTTTCTTCACTTCTTTGAATTTCATCTTCCCCATCCCATCAATGTTTCATCCCAAACTTCCTGTGTCCGCTTCTTTCTGATCATGATTCTATAGAAAATTTTTTTTCTTGATGACGGATGTGAAAGAACCCACCAAAGGGGGAACTGAAACGCTAAAGGGGGGCGCATATCAAAATTTCCCAAAGGAAGCTAGGGCTTCATAGATCGTTTGTATGAACATAAGATCAACTTATTCAAAGATTGCATAGATGAAAAGGATTCATACCATAGCCATTGCAAGGATGGCGACTTGGAAGCAAAGATGCGAGTGCTTCTTCTCCAAAGGCACCGCACACAAGATGAGAGATAGCTCCTTCTTGTTTCTCCTTGTGCTAGCAAGGATCTCCAAGAGTCCTAGTCGCGTGAAGGGGATTGAGATGATCTCTCTTGGCTTGGTCGAACTCTTCTTGGCGTCTACCTTTTTCTTTTTTTTTTCCACGAGAGAGCAAGCGGCGACTTGGAAGAGGCGAGCGAGAGTGGAGAATGAAGCCACGAACGTAGAGACGTTTCTATTTTGGAACTTCCTTCCAAAAATAGCAAGCTTCATGCGTTCATGCGTTATGCGTTCACTCCAAGTGAACCGAACGCTCATTCTTCTCCCTTTGAACCATGCGGTCACACATGTGAACCGGTTCAAGTTGGTTTGGTTCAAAGACCAATTAACCCAAGCCTTTGGTATAACTCATTAAACCTAAAGGTTCAAGATCTAACCGTTCATCTCTTGATGCTCTTGATCTCACCGATCTAGCATCAACTCTCTCGATCGAAGCTTACCGATCTCAAGCCCTAATCAATCAAACATGATCAGACCAGATCTCACTTACAATCAGAGTTTAAATCCCTTTAAACTGAACCAAAACAATTCAGTCCACACGATCTGACATAAGTAAGCCATATCATCAAATTGTGCGACCCTAAGGGTTTCCTTTAAATGTCGATAACGATAACTTTTGTTATCACGATCAGTGAGGGGTATCTAGCAACACATCACTGTCTCCCGATATAAAGGAAAGAGTCTTCCAAGACTACACCCAAACCACAGCACAAGTGTGAACCCAAGTCACTTGACATATATGTTTCCTTTGCCACTGGATGTTCTTATTGGACAAGTGTGTCAAGCTTGTAAATCCAATATGATGAGAATGATTAGATCAGATGAACATAGTCATCTGGGTATGGCCATACACTTTCTCAATCATCTCATCCAAGGGGGGCCCCATTAGAACATCACACTCCAAACTAGGAGACGGCAATCCTATATCTATCACTAGTGCCCTAACATGACTCATGCTCATTATCCAAGATAGACTATAACCATTATGTTGCAAATGATATTGAACTACCTCAAAACAATGCCAATCATCATTTAGAAACACAAGTGATCTCAAGTCAGAGGAAATATGCCACTTGTTTGCATATAAGGATTATTCACATTGTGACAAGCAATTGAACATCCTATGTAGGGTCTGTCCAGTACATCCAATGTACCCATGAGTCTACATCTTATTCCATGCTCAAAGCATCCTATAAGATTAGAACACATATTAGTCTCAATCATATCAAGGCTGTCTCATGTTCACCAAGATATCTCGACTAAGGACAATACTGCATGTCAGCCAAGCTGAACAGCATTGAGACATTATTCAGAAGTATACATATTGCAGCAGATAATGTAACAACCTGAATAACAACCATTGCCTTTATAAACATAAAGTTTATACATGATACTGATACAATCCCAAGGCCTCAAACATTAGCCTTAAGGGCATACCCCAACAATCTCCCACTTGCACTTAATCTAATGGTTGAGAAATCTCAAACCCATATTATTACAGTGCTTCTCATGCTTCTGCTGCGCCAGAGGCTTTGTAAGCGGGTCAGCCAGATTGTCGTCTGTATGAACCTTGCAGACTTTGATCTCGCCACGATCAATGATCTCCCGGATCAAGTGAAACCTTCTCTGTATGTGCTTGGACTTCTGGTGTGACCGTGGTTCCTTTGCTTGTGCTATTGCTCCAGTGTTATCACAGAAGATAACCAATGGATCTGCACTCGAAGGAACAACACCAAGTTCCTGAACGAACTTACGAATCCACACTGCCTCCTTAGATGCTTCCGAGGCTGCTACATACTCAGCTTCTGTTGTGGAATCAGCAACTATAGATTGTTTGAAACTTTTCCACACCACTGCACCTCCATTCAGGCTAAAAACGTAGCCTGATTGCGATCGAAAATCATCCTGGTCAGATTGGAATGAAACGTCAGTATATCCTTCAATACTGAGTTCTTCCTGACCTCCATATATCAAGAACATATCTTTGCTCCTCCGAAGATATTTCAAAATGTTCTTGACCGCAATCCAGTGCGCCTGACCTGGATTACTTTAGAAACGATTGGTCACGCTTAACCCGTAAGCGACGTCTGGGCGAGTACACAACATCGCATACATAATGGACCCAATAGCCGAAGCATAAGGCGTATTGTCCATTTCATCTTTCTCAGTCTGTGTTTGTGGGCACTGACTCTTTGAAAGATTCAGACCATGTCTGACTGGAAGATATCCTCTTTTAGAATTTTCTAAATGAAATCTCTCCAGGACTTTATCGATGTAAGCACTCTGGCACAGCCCGAGAAGCCTCTTAGATCTATCTCTGTAGATCTTCACACCTAATACATAGGCTGCTTCTCCTAAATCTTTCATCTGGAAACATTTTCTTAACCATGCTTTGACTGCATGTAGTTCAGGAATATCGTTTCCAATGATTAAGATATCATCGACGTAGAGGACTAGGAAAGTAATCACGCTCCCACTAAACCTCTTATATACACACGGGTCATCTTCATTCTTGATGAAACCAAACTCACAGATTGATTCATCAAAACGAATATTCCAGCTTCTTGATGCTTGCTTAAGTCCATAAATGGACTTCTTTAACTTGCATATTTTATGACGATCTGATGGATTAATGAAACCTTCAGGTTGTGTCATATACACATCCTCATCTAGTTTTCCATTAAGGAAAGCGGTCTTCACATCCATTTGCCAAATCTCATAATCATAATATGCTGCTATCGCAAGAATAATCCGAATAGACTTGAACATAGCTACAGGCGAGAAAGTTTCATCATAATCTATCCCGTAGATTTGTTTGAAACCTTTCGCAACTAGCCTGCCTTTATAGGTAACCACGTTACCATCCATGTCTATCTTATTTTTGAAGATCCATTTACAACCTATAGGGATTACTCCAGGAGGCGGATCAACCAAATCCCAGACTTGGTTATCTGACATGGAGTCCATCTCGGCTCGCATAGCTTCAAGCCATCTCGCTGATTCTGGTCCATTGACCGCATCCGCATAAGTGAGGGGTTCATCATTTATGATGTAGACTCCGTCATAGCGCTCAGGCTGTCGACGGTTCCTTCCCTATCTTCGCGGTTCCCATGATATCTGAGCCTCAGGTGGTTCAGTAACCTGATCTACTGGCTCAGGCTCATCCAACTGTGCTTGACTACTTTGTCCTTCTTCTGGATTCTCATCCAGCTTTATTTCTCTCCCACTGGCTTCTTGCAGAAGTAATTCCTTCTCAAGAAAAATAGCCGTCCGAGCAACAAATACTTTGTTCTCTTTGGGATCGTAGAAATAATAACCCTTAGTTTCCTTAGGGTAACCGACAAAGATACATTTGTCAGATCTGCTCTCCAGTTTCCCAGAGGTGAGCTTTTTGACATAAGCCTCGCTACCCCAGATCTTAATAAATGTCAAGCTCGGCTGTTTCCCATACCATAACTCATATGGAGTTTTTGAAACTGCCTTGGATGGCACTCGGTTTAGTACCTTTGCAGCTGTTTCCAGTGCAAATCCCCAAAAGGAGTAAGGTAGAGTAGCCTGACTCATCATAGAACGAACCATATCAAGTAAGGTTCTATTTCTCCTCTCGGACACACCATTCCATTGCGGTATTCCTGGCGGAGTGAGCTGTGAGATAATCCCACACTCCTTCAGATAGTCAGTAAACTCTCGACTCAAGTATTCTCCACCTCGATCTGAACGAAGTGCCTTGATATTTCGGCCTAGCTGATTCTGTACTTCATTTTTGAACTCTTTGAACTTGTCAAAAGATTCACTTTTATGTCTCATTAGATAGACATAACCATACCTACTGAAATCATCAGTAAAGGTAATGAAGTACGAATAGCCACCTCTGGCATGTTTACTAAATGGCCCACACACATCACTGTGAATGAGGTCAAGTAAACCTGAAGCCCTTTGACCTTTATTAGAAAAAGGAGCTTTCATCATTTTACCCATTAAACAAGCTTTGCATGTATCAATCTCCTCACAGGAGAATGATCCCAGCAGTCCATGATCATGCAACCGCTTAATGCGCTTCTTGTTAATATGGCCTAAACGACTATGCCATAGCAAGGTGCTGTTATCAACATACTTGGCTTTCTTGTTATCAATTTGTTGTATAGAACATTCCATGTCCAACATGAATAACCCATTGTTAATCGACCCAGTAGCATAAACAATATTATCAAAAGCAATAATACACTTTGAAATATTGCATTCAAATGAAAACCCTTTCCTGACAAGAGCAAAAATAGAGATAATATTTTTCGTTATGCTTGGTACAAAATAACAATTGTCCAGTTCCAATACAAGTCCAGATGGGAAAGAGATGTAATAAACGCCTACAGCAACAGCAGCAACCCGTGCCCCGTTTCCTACTCGTAGGTCCACCTCATGCTGTCCCACCTGTCTTCTTCTCTTGAGTTCCTGTACATTTGAACAAATGTGAACTCCACATGCAGTGTCCAAAACCCATGAAATAGAAGAAGAAGATATCATGACTTCAGTCACAAAAATACCTGAGCCAGAAGCGAAAGGATTGCTTCCCTTCTTGTCTCCTTGGAGCACTTTATAGTCCTTTTTCCAGTGACCGAGCTGGCCACAATGGAAACATCTGTATTCCTTCGACCGCTTAACCTTTTGTTTCAGAGTCTTGCTGTAGCTCTTAACAGGGGCTTTGCCCTTCTTCCCCTTCTTCTTGTTCCTTGAAGGAATTAGCAAGAGAGAGGATGAAGGCTTTCCCTTTAGAGTCAACTCTGTAGTCAAGAGCATATTCAGCAACTCTGCCGGGGTACAGTCGATCTTGTTCATATTAAAATTAATGATGAACGGATCGAAAGATGCCGGAAGAGACTGCAGGATAATGTCTATAGCAAGCTCCTGATTGATGGTATGTCCCAGTTTCTCTAGAGCCTCCTTGTACCCAATCATCTTGAGTACGTGAGCTCCCACTGGACTCCCTTCAGCCAGTTTGCTCTGAAAGAAAAGCTTAGTCAAATTGTAGCGTTCAGTCCTAGCCTGTGCAGCATACAGCATCTTGAGGTTTGCTATAATTTCTATAGCAGATAAGTCCTCATGCTGACACTGAAGCTCTGGCGTCATAGACGCAAGCATCAGGCAAGCGACATCAATGCTATCATTGACATGCTTCTCATAAGCATCCCGAACCGCCCTTGCGGCGTTCGGAGCGGGTTGAGGCGGTATAGCCGTCTCGAGGACATACAGTTTCCTCTCAGCCTTAAGAACAATCTTAAGGTGTCCGTATCAATCTGAGAAGTTTGGCCCCGCAAACTTCTCCCTTTCCAGTAGGGATCGCACATTGAAATTCGTGGTGTTCGTTGCTGCAGGAATCTACAACAATGCAAGAACAGCAAGGTCAGTATCAATGTTTAGAATCAATCCAGGACTTTAAGAAAGATTCTTTTCTCACTATTTTATCTGACTGAAAAATCCAGTAAAACAGTCCGAAAGAGTAAAAGTCTTTTAGTGAGATGGGATCCAGATTTCATACTTGGTCTCTGCGTCCCGCTCAGGCGAGATAAGATGCACAGAGAGTACAAGCACTAGTCTCTGGTAGGCAATCCCTGCCAATCGCCAACCCGTGCGATTCCCCTTCATCCGGGCAATCCAGCAGACTGTGCCAACTGAGTTGGTACAACACAGTCTCTGATCCCGCAGATGGCTGCCTCCATATAGCTACCATATGCGCCACATATGTAGCCTACATGGTCAAGCTGACCCGACCTACTCCCTCGACTACCACGTGCTATGCTGAGCAACGAGAAGCGATAAATCCCTTCTCTGTAACACGCAGGTGTAATCACACACCGTCTGAAGATAGATGGGCGTGCCCACTGAGTGGGTACAACACGGCCCCAACGATAGTCAGAACAGTGAGGTTTCGCGTCAGAAGGCTTACGTGCTTGATATTTTAACGTTGGATTTTAACGGTCCTTTTATCTTCTTACTATCAGTCAAACCCTATGGTGATAGCTGAAGATTAAATCATGCAGTTCTAATTATTCTTTTAAAACAATAAAAGAAAGCATGATGATCTTATGTTGTAAAAGCCCATTAAGCCTAAGTAAGACCTTAATTTAACTTAAGTCTTCACAAGAGCTCTTCATGGGTCTTTTGCAACTCCATCTGGCCCAACCTGGGCCCAAGCGCCCACTGCAGCTCAGGTGCGCCCACCAGGTAAATGCGCCTGTCCTAGAGTCGAACTCTAGACCTTCCACCTGGTCAAGCCTCAAGCTGCATGCGCCTCTCCCATGTGTGCTCTGTGCTCTTGTCTGATTAAAATACAATTTAATCTATCTAGACAAGATTGACACGCAGGTCAATTACATTGTATAAATTAATTAAAATGTGATGCGCAGATCACAATAAAAATAATTTACAATTAATCCAGGCACGCAGGCCCCAGCACAGCACACATTAAATTTGGGCAGCCCACATAAGATTAAATAAACACACATCATGGTATACAATCAACATGTGATCCATTAATAAGAAAATAAAAGTTTCAAAAAACCCATTGGGATTAATTTTATTTTCCTTATGTGCCCTACTACCTTACAACGGTACATTAATAGGGATCCACTCATCATGTCTAGTGCGATCCACTGCCTTTGCATGCACCAAGTCCTAACTGACTTGAGTCGACCTAATGGTCAACCATGCATGCGCAAGGGCTGAACAACCTTCATGAGTTCTGGCAAGCGGGTGTGACCCCGGGCCTAACTCAAGAGCGTTCACTTGTTGTCTCAACCAGACATCGCTACACGCCTGTCTGCAGTCGACCTATAGCCACCTCGTGCTATGCACAGGTGCCATCTGGTCGACCCATCTAGGCTGTCAGATGGTCTGATCAGACTGGTTGGATCTTAACTAGACGATGACATCAACCCTAATAACCCGTCTAAGATTTTAAAGTAGGCGCATTAGATCTAATGGATGCGCGCAAGAAATTTTGTTTTGACAAAAACATAACAAGCGCCAACATACATGCGCCAACAAGAAAATCATGAATCATGTAGTTTTCGGCATGTAAATTAGATCTATGCATACAAGCGCAACTAAGGATCACAAAGCAATCATATGAACATACATAAAACCTGCTCTGATACCAATTGAAAGAACCCACCAAAGGGGGAACTGAAACCCTAAAGGGGGCGCATATCAAAATTTCCCAAAGGAAGCTAGGGCTTCATAGATCATTTGTATGAACATAAGATCAACTTATTCAAAGATTGCATAGATGAAAAGGATTCATACCATAGCCATTGCAAGGATGGCGACTCGGAAGCAAAGATGCGAGTGCTTCTTCTCCAAAGGCACCGCACACAAGATGAGAGATAGCTCCTTCTTGTTTCTCCTTGTGCTAGCAAGGATCTCCAAGAGTCCTAGTCGCGTGAAGGGGATTGAGATGATCTCTCTTGGCTTGGTCGAACTCTTCTTGGCGTCTACCTTTTTCTTTTTTTTTTCCACGAGAGAGCAAGCAGCGACTTGGAAGAGGCGAGCGAGAGTGGAGAATGAAGCCACAAACGTAGAGACGTTTCTATTTTGGAACTTCCTTCCAAAAATAGCAAGCTTCATGCGTTCATGCGTTATGCGTTCACTCCAAGTGAACCAAACGCTCATTCTTCTCCCTTTGAACCATGCGGTCACACATGTGAACCGGTTCAAGTTGGTTTGGTTCAAAGACCAATTAACCCAAGCCTTTGGTATAACTCATTAAACCTAAAGGTTCAAGATCTAACCGTTCATCTCTTGATGCTCTTGATCTCACCGATCTAGCATCAACTCTCTCGATCGAAGCTTACCGATCTCAAGCCCTAATCAATCAAACATGATCAGACCAGATCTCACTTACAATCAGAGTTTAAATCCCTTTAAACTGAACCAAAACAATTCAGTCCACACGATCTGACATAAGTAAGCCATATCATCAAATTGTGCGACCCTAAAGGTTTCCTTTAAATGTCGGTAACGATAACTTATGTTATCACGATCAGTGAGGGGTATCTAGCAACACATCACTGTCTCCCGATATAAAGGAAAGAGTCTTCCAAGACTACACCCAAACCACAGCACAAGTGTGAACCCAAGTCACTTGACATATATGTTTCCTTTGCCACTGGATGTTCTTATTGGACAAGTGTGTCAAGCCTGTAAATCCAATATGATGAGAATGATTAGATCAGATGAACATAGTCATCTGGGTATGGCCATACACTTTCTCAATCATCTCATCCAAGGGGGGCCCCATTAGAACATCACACTCCAAACTAGGAGACGGCAATCCTATATCTATCACTAGTGCCCTAACATGACTCATGCTCATTATCCAAGATAGACTATAACCATTATGTTGCAAATGATATTGAACTATCTCAAAACAATGCCAATCATCATTTAGAAACACAAGTGATCTCAAGTCAGAGGAAATATGCCACTTGTTTGCATATAAGGATTATTCACATTGTGACAAGCAATTGAACATCCTATGTAGGGTCTGTCCAGTACATCCAATGTACCCATGAGTCTACATCTTATTCCATGCTCAAAGCATCCTATAAGATTAGAACACATATTAGTCTCAATCATATCAAGGCTGTCTCATGTTCACCAAGATATCTCGACTAAGGACAATACTGCATGTCAGCCAAGCTGAACAGCATTGAGACATTATTCAGAAGTATACATATTGCAGCAGATAATGTAACAACCTGAATAACAACCATTGTCTTTATAAACATAAAGTTTATACATGATACTGATACAATTCCAAGGCCTCAAACATTAGCCTTAAGGGCATACCCCAACAGGATGAACTCATGCCTGTGATTAGGACTAGATCTATCATGTCGAATTTATTTCTCTAATATATACCTACTTTTGAAATTTTTCATTGATTGATGAATGAGATTTTAGGTAGATATATTATTTGAAGAATCTGATTTAAAAGTTAAACTACTTGTTAAATTAAATTAGCATATGAGTGTAATTTTTGGATTGATGTCAATTGATTAATCTAGTTGATGTTTAGTCTATTTTACTATTTGTTGGGAAGAAAGAATCCAAGATCCAAAAAGAGAGAGAGACTCCCCTACTTGGCACAATGTAAAATTGACATTGGTACCAAAGACAAGGGTTGAAGTCCGTAAAAAAGGAAAGAGAGCAAAAGGAAAATAACTCCCCTACTTGGCACTATGTAAAATTGACAGTGGTACCGAAGACAAGGGTTGAAGTCCCAATAAAAATTCTGAATCTATGTGGGTACATGCTATCAAAAAAAGGAATAGAAAGAAAAAGAAAGATTTTGCGTGGAAAAAGATTTTGGATACCCTATTCCTGTAAACAAAAGTATGATAGATTTAAACTGAGACATAGGTGAATTCATGAGACTAATTTTCTTTTTGTTATGCAAGTTGCAAAGTTTTATTTGATTAAGTTGTGGATCTTGAGAATTGAATTTAAAGAATGATATGTTTATTTAAAATCTTATGAGACATTTGGTGAGAATTTTTCATTAGTGATTGTATTTTAAAAATTTATTCTTGACGAGAAAATCTTTTCCGTTGATCAAATTTTGATTTTTTGCTTGAGGACAAGCAAAGTTTGAGCCTTATGTGTTTGATGACACCGAAATTTATAGTAAATTTTGTGCCTTTTGATAGATATTTTTGTGTCATATTCATACCCCTTTGCTTATTTTTATGCCTTTTTTTATCAAATACTACGAAATCTACACTCTTTTTGGTTTTTGATGATTTTCAGGTAAAAAGACACGATTTTCAGGCGTTTTCAAGCAATTCCAGATGCATGAATGAATTCTCACCATCAAAAGAAGATTACATGTCAAATTTCACACAAATAGGAGCTTCACAGCAAAATACGGCACTACCGTAATCCAAATTACGATACTGTGGATTCACTGCACTTACAGAAGAAACCACGATACTGCCATAATTTTTGAGTACTGCCGTATTTTGAACAGAAAGTTTTGGAAGAATTATGGCACTGCCGTAATGGATCTCACGGGCCGTATTTCCAGTTGATTTTTCACCCGAGAGATTTGGCAAAAATACGGCACTGCCGTAATGGATTTCACGGTACCATAATTCCGAATGATTTCTGTACCGAGAACTTTGCTGAAATTATGGCACTGCCGTAATGATTATTACGGCCGTAATTCTATTCCTGGCACGCGATTCTTCCAAATGGTTTGAAGTCCGATTTTTGCGCGATCCAGACCACTAAATTGAGATCTATAAGAAGGAGAAAGGGAGTTCGGATCGAGAGGAGGCGACACAGACCAAAAGCCCTAATTTTCATCCAATGTCGAGAGCGAATTCATGATTCTCACTGCCGCCCTAGGTTTCACCACCATGACGCATACAACGCATCTCCAGCCATGAAATTTAAAGGGAAGCTACGCTTGGACGAGGAGAAGATATCCCAGAAGTTCCAGAGTGAAAGGAGGTCGATCGGAGGAGGAATCGACGAAAGAGGCGCCACCGACACTGTTCATCGCCTAAAATTATGGCTGTAATTTTTATTATAGCCGTGCTGTAAAGTTGTTTTCCCTTTTTCCTCAATTTTCGATCACTCTAAACTATGGATTATTGTAATCTTTCTACCATGCTAGCTTAAACTTCTTTTGGGACATGGGGGAGTAATTCCCTTTGATTTCTTAATGACTAGATAAACCTTTCATTATTTCATCATGTTTAATTTTAGTATGATAATTCTGCTTCTGTGATGATTGCTCCTTAATTCTCTATAGAGTCATATTATCAAGCATGTTTTAGAGTTTTCGCAATATGGACTGAAAGGTGATTTGCTTGAGAACTTGGAACCCTAAAATTGAATGCTAGGAACTTACCGTAAGAAATTAGGTCTTTTCTTATTTCTCAAATTTTAGTAGTATAATTGCCATGTTCGATAATATTGATCTAGGATTGAGTTATTGTGATAAACATGATGATTACTGTAAGAAATTGAGTAATTGGTCTATTGGAGAACCCTAAGGAGAACATATGAAAATTATTGTGCTAAGATATGTAGTTAGAATTCGGATGCACGAAAGTGATGCTTGAGTTCTTCGTTAATGATTTATTGTTTTCTTATGAGATGATTGTCTTAAAATTTGGATACACAAAAGTGATCCTTGAGTTCTTTGTCGATGATTCACTTATCTTCAGCATTGAATAGATCCTGCACGAAAGTGAGGATCGGTTCTTTGTATAATTATCTGCACGTAAGTGAGATAATTCTATTATGAAGTGAATTATGTCTTTATCATAATAAGATTTGATTCACTTATCTTCTCATATGGGTCGTGGCATGCTCAATGACAACCATTATTACCACCCAACTACGGCGAGGTGTTAGGTTGTATCAAAGCACGTCCCTAACCATATAGAATGGCCAACGACCTCAAGTCAAGGGATAAATGCATCTCCTATCACTTGTGAGGATAACTCATGACACCAAGTCATTGCCTCACAGCAGGTCTATCCAGTATATCCACCATTGATATACCCATATATCTGCGTTAGCACCTTGTGCCTAACCAGCCCATATACCAATCTCACAAGTACCAGAGCTGTCCTATATCCACTCAGGTACATTGACTGGGGATAATCATTTGAGCACAGATCCAATATGTGAGTCTAGCAATACTAACAACTATTTTGATATTAACAAAACTAAGGTCCCCAGCAACGGCGCCAAAAACGTGTTGTGTCCGCAAGTGCACGGATACTTGAAGTAATAAAAATATTGAACCACAGAGACCTTATTGTTAAGTACCAAATAATTGTATTCTCACTAGCTAATCAAATCGAATATGATGCGAGTAAAAGATGCAGAAAAGTATGCTAAAAGATGATCAGAGAGATAAACATGGGACTAGGGTTTCATCCACCTTAATTCTAATGACTAGAAGGAAATAAAGGTTGTCAGTTTAATTCTATTATGATAAAGACCTAATTCACTTCATAAAGGTATTGTCTCACTCTCGTGCAGACAATCATGTAGATAATTGATCCTCACTCTCGTGCAAGATCTATTCTCAATGCTAAAGATAAGTGAATCATTAGACAAAGAACTCAAGGATCACTCTCGTGCATCCGAATTCTATGTCAATCATCTCAAGTGGAATCTCAAGGATCACTCTCGTGCATCCTGAAACTCAACACAGGTTTTACTTATGGTTTTCCGACAACTCGATCCTCACTCTCATGCAAGATCAAATCAAGTCTACACATTAACTCAATCCAAAGTAATAGAAATTCAACATGGCAATAAAATCACTAAAAATCAGAATTCGAAGAACTACCTAATCTCTTACGATAGTTCCAAACTCAATGATTCCTAGGGTTCCGAATTTCAAACGATCAACCTCTCGGTCTATTTCGCAAAACTCTAAAATATGCTGATGTTTATAAAACTAAGGAGAATTAAAGACAATTCATCACAAAAGTAAAATTATCATGACAAAAATTAATGTTCTCTCGTCATTAACAAATCAAGGGGATTACACCCCATGTCCCATAAAAATATCTAAGCTAGCATGAAGGAAAGATTACAATCAACCATAGTTTCAAAGTATCAGAAATCAAAGGAGAAGGGTAGAAGTTACAAAACATGGTGCTGTAATCGAAATTACAGCATCGTAATTTCCTTTGAACAGCGCTGTCACCACTGTTTTGTTGATTTCTCCTCCGATCGGACTCCAAACGCTCTGAAACTTCTAGTGCGTCCTCCTCTCCTCCAGGAAAGGCTTCAGTGTAAAAATCATGGCCCGAGGTGCCCTCCACGCCTCTCGGTGTGAAGCCAAATCCTAAGAGCTGTTCTATCAATTTCTCTCTCAATACTGGATAAAAGTTCTCCCTTCCACTTCGTGCGTCTTCGCCTCTTAAAGAAGGGTTCGTCACTTCTTTCGGATCTCAATTTGGACTTCTGGATCAAAATTTATGGCCGGCACAAAAATCAGCCTAAAAAAGTCATGAATCTGGTTAAAAATACGGTACCGTATTCTGATTACGGCAGTGCCGTATTTTCCTTCTGTAAGTTCCGAGTAGCAGATACGGTACCGTGACAATTTCTCTCAAATATACGACAGTTCCGTATTCTTGCTAATACTTTCTGTTCAGCTTTGTCACAAAATACGGTGTCATGTGATTAGATACGGCAGTGTCGTATTCTTGTCAAACTTTTCTGGTTGAAATCGCTAGAAAATACAGTGGCGTGTAGTTTCATACGGCAGTGCCGTATTTCACCTAAAACATCCCCTGCGAAATACGGTACCGTGAGAGTTTGGCTCAAAAATACGGTAGTGCCGTATTTTTGCAATTTAGCTCATTTTGACTTGAAATTTGAGGGGTAGCTTCGTTTCGACGTCTGGAATCCATTGGTGTGCTCAATTCTTCCAAAATCCATCAAAATATGGCACTTTTAACCTGAAAATGATCAAAAATAAGAAGTGGTGTAGATTCTGCATTATTTGACAATTAAGGCTTAAAACAAGCAAAAGAGCATAATTATGACACAAAAAGACACATGATATGACACAAAATATACTATGAATTTTGGTGTCATCAAACACATAAGGCTCAAACTTTGCTTGTCCTCAAGCAAATAAATAAGAAGAATGCTAAGTATGGAAAATATGCTCTTTTATGAAAAATAAATTTCTAAAACATAATAACTCATGAAATATTCCACCAACTTTTTGCATAAAATTTAAGATAAATACATCGTCCTCTAAAATTAATCTTTAAGATCTACAACTTTGATTAAATAAAACTTCGCAACTCGCATAATGAAAAGAATTTCAGTCTCATGATTTCACCTTTGTTTCAGTTTAAATATATCATTCCTTTGTTTACAGGAATAAAGTCTCCAAGATCTTTTTCCACATAGAATCTCTCTTTTCTTGCCCCTCCCTTTTCTTTATTTTTTTATTTTAGCATATACCCACATAGATACATACTTTTTATTCTAGACTTCAACTCTTGTCTTAGGTACCACTGTCAATTTTACACAGTGCCAAGTAGAGGAGTCTTTTTATTTTTCTCTCTCCCTTTTTTTTATAGACTTCAACCCATGTCTTAGGTACCACTGTCAATTTTACACAGTGCCAAGTAGGGGAGTCTCTCACAATTTTTTGTGGATCATGGATTCTTCCTTCCCAACAAATAGTAAAATAGACCAAACATCAACTAGGCTAATCAATTGACATCAATTAAAAATTACACTCATATGCTCATTTTATTCAAGAAAGTTGTTTCACTTTTAGATTGCATTCATCAAACAACATACCTACCCAAAACCCATATGCATCAATCAATGAATGATTTCAACAAGTAGATATATATTGAAGAAATAAATTCAGCATAATAGTAATATTTCCATTTATAGGCATGCATGAATATTCATCATCATAGAAAAATCTACTCATCTCTCATCACATGGATTCAAGTCATAAAATTTGTAAACCTAAAAAAATATCACCATCAATGCAAGAGGTGTGAAGCATGAAATTCATAGAATCATAGTTAAAAGTGTAACATGATTGGTCCATATAATCACATAAGGCTCAAATAATGCAAAGGGTGTAAAGTGATAACAAATCAAATATGCAACCATATGAAATAATCATGAATACAAGAGAGTGTAAACGATACTCACAAAACTATATAGCAAGCTCTAACCAAAGATACATAAGGCTCAGATCAAAAATAGTGTCGGGGCAGATGCTGCTAGGTCCAAAGATGTGCCTTTTGAAAATTTTACTGAAGAGCTGCTAGCAATGATGATGGTGCCGACAGTAAAGTGAGTAATCTCTAGTGGCCTGCTAGAGAATACAGTCATAGAGGTGAGATCGTCGGCCGGTGCAAAAGATAGTACTGCATAAAAAGAATCAGAGTCAATAATAAAGAACTGCTGGAAAAAAAATAAATAAAATCATGGAATAAGAGGCAGCAAAAGAAATAAGAATCTGCTAGTGGTATGATCCAGTGTCGACGGCTGGAGACAGTGATGTCAGAGGCAGATGCAGTGTAGCTAGAGGTGCTGCAAATCTGGAGAAGAAGCCGTAGGTGTCCAAGGAAAGCAGTGCAACCGTAAAGAATTTTATTTTCCTGCAACAAGAAAAGGAAAATTAATTCTAAAAATAAACTAAAATAAAAGAAACTAAGCAAAGTAAAAGTGAGCTTGGGTTGCCTCCCAAGAAGCGCTAATTTTAGGTCCATAGCTTGACCAAAAATCAAATCTCATGGTGAAGCAGGTGAATCAGTACCAAAGTATAAGGCATATAATTTTCTGCATTTCCTCTGTCCAAAAAGTTTAGCCACAAATCCACAAATCCAGAATTGCATATAAATCACAATTAAAGTGGCTTTCTTAAATATGCAGAAATCAAAATGAAAATCTTCACATGAAGGATATTCAATGATCTTCCTAAATTTATCAGAGAGTAAAATCATCAGTCCTTTCTTCAACTTTATCTTTTCAATCACAATAGGACTTTTATCAGAATATTCAAGCATTGGATCATCATAATAATAGTTATGTCTTTCATTAGATTCCTCAATAAAGCACAAATTTTCAATTAAATCAAAAGATTGAGCAATAGATATGGGCAAAGCATCAACATGGTGAGATACATCAATTTTTGCAACATTCAAATTTTTATCAAGTTCCTCATGTTCATCATCAAACAATTTTTCAATATCAAAATTATCAACAAAATCAAGATGAGACTCTTCAAAATTAATTTCCTCATACTTCCCCACAAATAATTCATCATCAGAAGAGTCAAAATCAGAATCATATGAAAAAGAATTAATAGAATCAGGGTTGACCATAAGAGATTTATCATTAATTTAAAAAATATCACCAAAATCACAGTGGGGTTCATTAATGTCTATAATTTTCGAACCTTCATCATGCTCATCAGATTTAACCATATATAAATTTACATCAAAATCAGAATTATCATCAAAGGAAGGTTTTTCAATTTCAATTTCTTCAAACTTTTCCTCAACTAAACTATGAAAGGAATCAATTTTACATTCATCAAAATTAGAGTGAGATTCATGAATATTAACATAATGCTCAATCTCAAAACAATCATAATCAGAGGGGGAATTTTCTAAATCAATCTTTTCAGCTTCCAAATCAAACTCAACTAAACATGCTTGTTGTGCTAATTGAGTTTCTAAAATTTCATTGTGTGCAACCATGTCATCCAACTTAGAATTGATTTGTTTGAGGGTCTCACTCACATCTTGTTTCAATTGTGAACTCATGAATTTCTCAAACATGCCCTCTAAACTGAAGGAACCCCTAATCTAAGGGGGGAAGAAACCCTAAACATGCGCATCTAGCATGCATAGCGGAAAGAGGGCTTCAAGTAGATCGCATATGAACTATATGTTAACTTAATTCAACTTAAGATCAAGTTTTGATCTTACCAATGCCATGGATTGGATGGCGGCTTGGAATGAGAGAGAGCAAGCGAGATCTCCTCCAAAGAATACACACACCAAGTGATGAAGGCTTCCAACTTGCGCAACTTTGTGCTAGCAAAATGCCAAGTTATCCTTCTCGAGTGGTAGGGATTAAGATGATGCTTTGGCCGGTTCTCCTCTTGTCGTCCACACCAAGCTTCTCTCAAGTCTCGCCGAGCAAGAGCAAAACGCAAGGAGACAAGGGATGAATGAGCTCAAGCCGTTTTGGCGTTTCAAGGAGCCATGCGCTCAATGACTTTCCAAATTTGGAAACTCCATTAAGCCATGCGTTCTCCTCTCCAAGCAAACCGCCCAAAACGCTTATGGATCGAACCATGGGTTCACCCATGTAAACCGGTTCAATCCAAATTGGTCCAAACCAAAGCAATCGGTCTAGATCAACCAAACCCTAAGGTTTCCAATCCAACCGTTCATCTTATGATGCTCTTGATCTCACCGATCTAGCATCAATACTCTCGATCGAAGCTTACCGATCTCAAGCCCTAATCAATCAAACATGATCAAGCTAGATCTCACTTACAATCAGAGTCTATATCCCTTTAAACTGAACCCAAATAATTCAGTCCACACGATCTGACTCAAAGAAAGCCATATCACCAAATTGTGTGACCCTGAGGGTTTCCTTTAAACGTCGGTAACGATAACTTACGTTATCACGATCAGTGAGGGGTATCTAGCAACACATCACTGTCTCCCGATATAAAGGAAAGAGTCTTCCAAGACTCCACCCAAACCATAGCATAAGTGTGAATCAACTCACTTGGCATACATGATTCCTTTGCCACTGGATGTTCTTATTGGACAAGCATGTCAAGCCTGTAACTCCAATACGATGAGCATGATTAGATCAGATGAACATAGTCATCTGGGTATGGCCATACACTTCCTCAATCATCTCATATAGGGGGGGCCCTTTAGAACATCACACTCCTTAAACAAGGAGACGGCAATCCTATATCTATCACAAGTGCCCTAACCTGACTCAAGCTCACCATCCAAGATAGTCTATAATCATTATGTTTCAAATGATATTGAACTACCTCAAAACAATGACAATCATCATTTAGAAACACAAGTGATCTCAAGTCAAAGGACATGTGCCACTTAGTGCTTACAAGGATCATTCACATTGTGACAAGCAATGGAATATCCGAGTAGGGTCTGTCCAGTACATCCAATGTACCCATGAGTCTACATCTTATTCCATGCTCGAAGCATCCTATAAGATTAGCACTCATATTAGTCTCAATCATATCAAGGCTGTCTCATGTTCACCAAGATATCTCGACTAAGGACATAGAGCCTGTCAGCCTAGCTGAACAGCTTTGAGACATTATTCAGAAGTACACTTATTACAGCAGACAAGGTAACAACCTGAATAACAACCATGCCTTTATAAACTCAAAAAGTTTATTACATGATACTTATACAATCCCAAAGGCCTCAAACATTAGCCTTAAGGGCATACCCCAACATAAACTAGATTTTTCAGTTTTCTCAAAGCATGGTTCATAATTATTGTTTGAGCAATCACCATAAAAAGGAGTTTGATTTTCCCAACTAGATTCATAACGATCATCTTGATACCATGAAGAATTAGAATTTGGAGGAATTAAAAATTTGCAATCAGAAGTATAATGATCAGATGATTTACAAATATTACATGTAACAAAATAGGAGTGTAATTTCGATATATCTACAAGAGTGCATCGTGAATTATTTTGTGGCATATACACCTTACCTCTTTCAGTTGCCCAGGAGTTGTGATAAAAAGACATATTTTCAAATCTATCAATAACAGAAAGATTATCCAATACCAATCAATAAGATGATTTTTTTTTCAGAATATATAAAAATTAGAAAAATATAAAAACACAAGCAAATTCACAAATTTTAGAAATCACAGCTCTGTCACAACTGTGAAAATCCAAAACCTGCAAAAACAAACAAAATAAAGTTAAATCTAAAACAAATAAAACTTAGTCTAGCAATACTAACAACTATTTTGATATTAACAAAACTAAGGTCCCCAGCAACGGCGCCAAAAACTTGTTGTGTCCGCAAGTGCACGGATACTTGAAGTAATAAAAATATCGAACCATAGAGACCTTATTGTTAAGTACCAAATAATTGTATTCTCACTAGCTAAGCAAATCGAATATGATGCGAGTAAAAGATGCAGAAAAGTATGCTAAAAGATGATCAGAGAGATAAACATGGGACTTGGGTTTCATCCACCTTAATTCTAATGACTAGAAGGAAATAAAGGTTGTCAGTTTAATTCTATTATGATAAAGACCTAATTCACTTCATAAAGGTATTGTCTCACTCTCGTGCAGACAATCATGCAGATAATTGATCCTCACTCTCGTGCAAGATCTATTCTCAATGCTAAAGATAAGTGAATCATTAGACAAAGAACTCAAGGATCACTCTCGTGCATCCGAATTCTATGTCAATCATCTCAAGTGGAATCTCAAGGATCACTCTCGTGCATCCTGAAACTCAACACAGGTTTTACTTATGGTTTTCCGACGACTCGATCCTCACTCTCGTGCAAGATCAAATCAAGTCTACACATTAACTCAATCCAAAGTATTAGAAATTCAACATGGCAATAAAATCACTAAAAATCAGAATTCGAAGAACTACCTAATCTCTGACGATAGTTCCAAACTCAACGATTCCTAGGGTTCCGAATTTCAAACGATCAACCTCTCGGTCTATTTCGCAAAACTCTAAAATTTGCTGATATTTATAAAACTAAGAAGAATTAAAGACAATTCATCACAAAAATAAAATTATCATAATAAAATTATCATGACAAAAATTAATGTTCTCTAGTCATTAACAAACCAAGGGGATTACACCCCATGTCCCATAAAAAGATCTAAGCTTGCATGAATGAAAGATTACAATCAACCATAGTTTCAAAGTATCAAAAATCAATGGAGAAGGGTAGAAGTTACAAAACACGGTGCTGTAATCGAAATTACAACACCGTAATTTCCTTTGAACAATGCTGTCACCGCTGTTTTGTTGATTTCTCCTCCGATCAGACTCCAAACGCTCTGGAACTTCTGGTGCGTGCTCCCATCCTCTAGGTGAGGCTTCAGTGTACAAATCACAGTCCGAGGTGGCCTCCACGCCTCTCGGTGTGAAGCCAAATCCTAAGAGCCGTTCTATCAATTTCTCTCTCAATACTGGATAAAAATTATCCCTTCCACTTCGTGCGTCTTTGCCTCCTAAAGACGAGTTTGCCACTTCTTTTGGATCTCAATTTCGACTTCTGGATCAAAAGTTATGGCCCGTGCAAGAATCAGTCTGAAAAAGTTATGAATTTGGTTAAAAATACGGTACCGTATTCTGATTACAGCAGTGCCGTATTTTCCTTCTGTAAGTTTCGGGTAGAAAATATGGTACCGTGACAATTTCTCTCAAATATACGATAGTGTCGTATTCTTGCTAATACTTTCTGTTCAGCTTTGTCACAAAATACGGTGCCATGCGATTTCATACGGCAGTGCCATATTCTTGTCAAACTTTTCTAGTTGAAATCACTGGAAAATACGGTGGCGTGTAGTTTCATACGACAGTGTCGTATTTCACCTGAAACAACCCCTACGAAATACGGTACCATGAGAGTTTGGCTCAAAAATACGGTAGTGCCGTATTTTTGCAATTTGGCTCCTTTGACTTGAAATTTGAGGGGTAGCTTCGTTTCGACGTCTGGAATCCATTGGTGTGCTCAATTCTTCCAAAATCCATCAAAATATGGCACTTTTAACCTGAAAATGATCAAAAACAAGAAGTGGTATAGATTCTGCAATATTTGACAATTAAGGCTTAAAAACAAGCAAAAGAGCATAATTATGACACAAAAAGACACATGATATGACACAAAATATACTATGAATTTTGGTGTCATCACTTGTGCAATTGTTTCAATGTTGTCACAGTAGAGCTCAATGGGATCCATTGCACTTGGAACCAGCTGAAGTTCAGAAATGAACTTCCTGATCCAAACGGCTTCTTTGGCTGCCTCAGAAGCGGCCACATACTTAGCCTCGGTTGTAGAATCAACTATGGTGGATTGCTTGAAGCTCTTCTAGCATACATCGTCCCCATTCACTTGAACACATAGCCAGCCTGCGATTTGAAGTCATCAGGGTCAGACTGAAATGACGCATCAGTGTAGCCCTATATACTGAGGTCTTCCTGTCCCCCATAGACCAAGAACAGATCCTTAGTTCTTCTCAGATACTTAAGGATGTTCTTTACAGACACCCAGTGCTGTAAACCTAGATTTGATTCGTATCGGCTGGTTATGCTCACATCATAAGCCACATCTGGTCTAGTACACAACATTGCATACATGATCGATCCCACTGCTGAAGCATAGGACACTCGACTCATGTCATCCCTCTCAGCCTATGTGGTGGGACACTGGTGATGACACCAAAATATATAGTATATTTTGTATCATTTTAGATATTTGTTCATGCTAAATTGAGGATCTTTTACTTGTTTTTATGCTGAATTCATTAAATATTGCAAAATATACTTCTATTTTGGTATTTCATGATTTTCAGGTAAAAAGGCATAATTTTGAGGCGTTTTCAAGCAAAGTCAAAGACATAGACGAGTTACCATCATCAAGAGGAGATCACCAGACAAATTTTACGCAAAACAGAGTAACTCCCCAAAATACGGTAGTGCCGTAATTTATATTACGGTACCGTATTTTCGTACGGTACCGTAATATCGAGCCACTACCGTAATTTGGAGAAATTATGAATAGAAGATTTTCCTGATTTTACAGCACCACCGTAAAGAATTACACGGGCCGTATTTTGGAGCGTTTCAAACCAGAGACTTTTGCTGATTTTACGGCACGGCCGTAAACCATTTCACGGTGTCGTATTTATCAGATATTTCAGACTAGAGAACTCGTTAGATTTTACGGCACTACCACAATAACCATTTTATGAGCCATAATTTTGATATAGGGTTCACAGAACCAAAATACGGCACTGCCGTAAAATAGTTTACGTCCGTAATTTCCATTAAAAAAGGCGATTTTTTCGGGCCCAAAACTTGCGCGAACCATATCTTTTGATCTAGACCTCCAAATTGAGATCTGAAAGATGTTGCAGACTCATCTTAAAGAGTGGAAGAAACACGAAGTGAAAGTACCAATTTTTATCCAGTATTGAGGAGCAATCGATAGAGAGGCAGTTAGGGTTTATCCTTGCGCCGAGAGGCGTAGAGGGTACCTCAGGCTGTCATTTTCATGCAGAAGCTTCGCCTAGAGGAGAAGACAACACTCCAGAAGTTTTGAAGGAAAAGGAGTTCAATCGGAGAAGAAATCAAAGAAAAGGGAAGCGCCGCCACTATTCATCGACGCCTCCTTCCAAAATACGGCTGTGAAATATTTTACAGCCGTACTATATTTTCTTAACTCTTCTTTTCATTTGATTTTTGATCTTCTAAAACTATGGCTTATTATATTTCTCTTTCCATGCTAGCTTAATCATATTTTGGGACATGGGTGTAATTCACTTTGATTTTTAATGATTAGATAATCTTTTCTTTCGTCAGAATAATCTTTATTATGATGATTCTACTTATGTGATTGTCTGTCTTTGATTCTCCATAGATTGATGTTATTATTCATGTTTTAGAGTTCTTGCAATAAGGACTGAAAGGTGACTTGCTTGAGAACTTGGAACCCTAGAAATACATATTAGGAACTCTTATAGGCTAGTTCTTTATTATTTGATTTTAGTGATCTTATTGCCATGATGATAATTTGAATCTAGGGTAGAGTTGAGTTGTCAAACATGGAGATCTTGCACGAAAGTGAGGATCAGAATGTTGGAGAACCATAAGTATAACTTGTGTTGAGTCTCGGATGCAGAAAGTGATCCTTGAGATTCCACTTGAGACAATCAACTTAGAATTCGGATGTACGAAAGTGATCTTTAAATTCTTTGATTGATGATTTACTTACCTTTAGCGTTGGGATAGATCTTGCGCGAAAGCGAGGATTGATCCCTGTATGATTTTCTGCACGAAAGTGGGATAATCCCTTTATGAAGTAAATTAAGTCTTTATCATGATAAGATTAGTCTGACAACTTTTTATTTAAATCTAGTCATTAGAATCAAGGAGGATGAAACCCTAGTCCCAATGTTTATCTCAGATTATCTCTACGCTCTTTTTATTGTTCACTTGCATTATAATCGATCGCTTAGCTAGTAAGAATACAACTATTTGGTACTTAACAATAAGGTCTATGTGGTTCGATATCTTTCTTTATTACTTCGAGTATCTGTGCACTTGCGGATCACAACAAGTTTTTGGCTCCGTTGCCGGGGATTAGTCCTAGGTACATGCTATACAACTTGGGATATAATAAGTTTTTGGCGCCGTTGCCGGGGACCTTAGTTTTGTTAATATCAAAATAGTTGTTAGTATTGCTAGACTAGGTTTTATTTGTTTTAGATTTAAATTTGTTTTCTATTTTTGCAGGTTTTGGATTTTCACAAGTTGTGACAGAACTGTGATTTTTGAAATTTGTGAATTTGCTTGTGTTTTATCTTTTTCTATTTTTTTATATATTCTGAAAAAAAAAACAATTTGATTGATTGGTGTTGGATTATCCTTCTGTTCTTGATAGACTTGAAAATATGTCTTTTTATCACAATTCATGGGCATCTGAAAGAGGCAAGGTATACATGCCACAAGGTGAGCATAAAGATTATTCACGATGCACTCTTGCAAATATATTGAAATTTCACTCTATTCATTCTATTAGATGCAATATTTGTAAATCTAATGACCATTATGCTTCTGAATGCCAATGTAGAAATCATGCAAATAACAATTCATCATGGTATCAAGATGATCAACATGATTATAGATCTTTTTATGAAGATTGCTTTGATCATGTTTCTAAACCATGCTTTGAGGACACTGTAAATTCTAGCTTAGAGTCGATGCTTGAGAAATTGAAGATCATAACAAATAGAAGTAAGGAAATTGAAAATCTTAAGGGGATGATTAGTCAGCTTGCTTCTCAAGTAGAATCTTTAACTGCTAATTCTAAAATTTTGGAAACCCAGAGAGCACAACAAGATTGTTTATTTGAGTTTGATTTGGAAGCTGAAAAACTTGATTTAGAAAAATCCCCCTCTGATTATGCTTGTTTTGAGATTGAGCCTTTTGTGAATATTCATGAATCTCTCTCTAATTTTGATAATTGTGAAATTGATTCTTTTGCTAATTTATTTGTAGAAAAATTTAAGGAAATTGAAATTGAAAACCCCTCTTTTGAGGAAGTTGGTTCTTTTGATGATGCATCATTTGTGGTTAATTCTGATGAAGGACATGTGGGGGTTGATTTAGAAAAATCTTATTCTGGTTTTGTTGGTAATTTTGAAATTGATAAATTATTTGATTGTGAGCATGAGAAAATTGATAAAAATTTGAATGTTACAAACACTGATGAATCTCACTCTGATGTTTTGCCCATATGTTTTGTTGAATCTTTTGATGTGTCTAAAATTTTGAGCTTTATTGAGGAATCTAATGAAAGACATAAAACTTATTTTGATGATCCAATGCTTATATCTTGTGATCAAAGTCCTATTGCAATTGAAGACATGAATTTGAAGAAAGGACTTATGATTTTGCTTATTGACAAATTTAGGAAGATTATTGAATATCCTTTTAGTAGAGTTGAAAATTTTGAATATCTTGATTTCTGCATATTTAAGAAAGCCACTTTGATTGTGATTTATATGCAATTCTGGATTTTTTGATTAGTGGCTAAACTTTTTGGACAAAGAAAATGCAGAAAATTATTTGCTCTTTACTTTGAAACTGATTCACCTACTTCACCATGAGATTTGAATTTTGGTCAAGTTATGGACATAAAAATTAGTGCTTCTTGCGAGGCAACCCAAGCACTCTTGTTTAGCTTTGTTTCTTTTATTTTAGTTTATTTTTAGAACTAATTTTAAATCTCTTTTTGTAGGTGAAAACAAGTTTTGGCGCATAATACGGCACCGCTGTAATTAGTTTTACGGTACTGTATTTTCGGTCCGTTTTCGATAGAAAGTTTTATGATTTTTATGGCAGGGTCATAACATCTTTCATGTGCCGTAATTTTGAGTGATTTCTTTCCCAAGAGTTTTTTGAAAAATACGTCAGTACCGTTATGTGCTTTACGGTGCCGTAATTTGAAACCTGCTTTCTGCATTCTACTTACTTGACTAGGTGTTTTCTCACTGCGATTTGAAGAAACTGGGTTAGAAAAATTTTTGATTTTTGGCACCATCACGAAGTACTCATCTTTGTCTATCATCTGGATATTTTTGCTGAATTTTAAAGTCCATGGATCATTCTAAAACACATAGCAACTTTTCGATTCTGATTAATTTTTGTAGTAGTTTTCCTTTTGACTATTCTGATTAGCATTTTTGCTGTAGCTTTTTAAGATGCTTCAATGACTTGAAACCCAGATTTTTCGCATGGTATATGAAGAACATGTGTCGTTCTATCTCGTGGATTAATTGTTTTCATGATTTTATTTTCTGATCATTTTAGGAGACATGGCTTCTTTTTGAATCTGATTAACTTTTGTGCAGTTTTTGCAATTTTGTAATCTGATTAGCCTTCTTTGTACTGATGCCGTAAATTCCTGATAGATTTTGATCCTTTGATTTTCATATATCTGAAAAGAACATATCTTATTCTATTACATGGTTTCGTCCGTTTTCTTATTGGATCATTAAATCTTATTTTTGAGTATGGCTACTTTTCTTAAAAAATTCACTAGCTGCACTGTTTGCTTTCTACATGTTATTGCTTCTTTTGGCTCCAGATCCAGAAATCTTCAAGAGCAACTATCTTCCACCTCTAGCCACCACTGCTTCTGCCTCTGACATCACTGTTTCCAGCCGTCGACACCGGATTATACCATCTGCAGACTCTTTATTAGTGATTGATTTTTTTATTTTTGTAGTGCTATCTCTCACACCCATCGGCCGACGATCTCACCTCTAGGACTATGATCTCTAGCAGGCTACTAGAGATTACTCACTCTACTGTCGGCACCATCTTCGTCGCTAGTAGCTCTTCAGATAGCATCTGTTCCACCTCTGCTTCTTGCCTACTCGACTCTTTCCACCGGCATCCTCTTCAGACCTCCGGCGACATCTCTGATTCTCCCTTGAGAAAATTATTTTTATCATTATTATTTTTAGAGACTATTTTTAGACTGAGCCTTATGTATCTTAAATTGTGTAGGTAAAATTTTCAAAAGGCACATCCTTGGACCTTACAGCATCTACCCCGACACTATTTTTGGTCTGAGCCTTATGTAATTTTGGTCAACGCTTGCTATATAGTTTTGTGAGTATTGTTTGCACTCTCTTATTCATCATTATTTCATATGGTTGCATCTATGATTTACTTTGAATGTATCACTCATTGAGATTTCTACTCGATGTGGTCTCTTGAATATATCATTTTACACTTTTGACCATGATTGTTTGAGTTTGATGCTTCTACACCTCTATGACCACTGACACTGCTATTCTGTTTCACATGCTTATCTTTCTTTTCGATGTGGTTGTATTATGATTAGTATACTGATTTCTACTGGGGTTGTATTATGATATTTCAATATTCTGATGATTTATCTTTGATATGGTTGTAGTATACATGATGATATATATAATTTTTTTGATGATATGATATTGTGATATTTGATGATGATGATGAGTATACTCTTGATTTATATTTTTAATGACTTGATTGATTGATGATGAATAAATTCAAATTCATGCTTAGAGAAAAACCCTATCATGTTAGATTTATTTCTTCAATGCATATCTATCTTTGAAATTTGATAGTGGCTCATGCATGAAATTTTGAGTAGATGTATTATTTGAGGAATAAGATCTAAGGTGAACCTATTCTTTTGA
Organism: Costus lasius; assembly: GCA_027563935.2. Lineage (NCBI taxonomy): Eukaryota > Viridiplantae > Streptophyta > Magnoliopsida > Zingiberales > Costaceae > Costus > Costus lasius. The sequence goes on from CM050452.1 coordinate 25,136,589, forward strand.
ATAAAATGAGTATATAAGTATGATTTGAGAATTGAGATCAATTGATCAACCTAGTAGATATTTAGTCTATTTTGCTATTTGTTGGGAAATAAGAATCCAAGATCCATAAAAATAGTGAGAGACTCCCCTACTTGGCACTATGTAAAATTGATAGTGGTACCTAAGACATGGGTTTCAGTCTATGCATGAAAAATAATGAGAGATAAAAAAAATAAGACTCCTCTACTTGGCACTATGCAAAATTGATAGTGGTACCGAAGATAAGAGTTGAAGTCAAAAATAAAAAGTGTGTATCTAAGTGGGTACATGCCATCTTTACAAAAACAAACAAAATTCATAAAAAAAATTATGTGTGGAAAAAGATCTTGGAAACCTAATTCCTGTAAACAAAAGCATGGTAGATTTGAACTGAAAACTGGTGAAATCATGAGATTGAAAATTTTATTTATTATACAAGTTGCATAGTTTTATTTAATTGAGTTGTGGATCTAGAGGATTGAATTCTAAGAATGATATGTTTATTTGAAGTTTTGTGAAACAATTGATGGAATTTTTCATTGATGATTGTATTTTAGAAATTCATTGAGCATGAAAAGGTTATTCTTTTAATCAACTTTTGATTTTTGCTTGAGGACAAGCAAAGTTTGAGCCTTATGTATTTTGATTACACCAAAATATGTAGTATGTTTTGTATCATTTTAGATATATTTTCAAGCTAAATTGAGGATCTTTTACTTGTTTTTATGTTGAATTCATTAAATATTGCAAAATCTACTTCTATTTTGGTTTTTCATGATTTTCAAGTAAAAAGACACTATTTTGAGGCATTTTTAATCAAAATCGAAGACATAGAAGAGTTACCATCATCAAGAGGAGATCACCCGACAAATTTTACGCAAAACAGAGTAACTCCCCAAAATACGATAGTGCCGTAACTTATATTACCGTACCGTATTTTCGTACGATACTGTAATATCGAGCCACAACCGTAATTTGGAGAAATTCTGAACATAAGATTTTCCTGATTTTACGGCACCACCGTAAAGAATTACACGGGCCGTATTTTGGAGCGTTTCAAATCAGAGACTTTTGCTGATTTTATGGCACGACCGTAAACCATTTCATGGTGCCGTATTTATCGAAGATTTCAGACCAGAGAACTCATCAGATTTTATGACACTACCACAATAACTTTTATGGGCCGTAATTTTGACACAGGATTCACAAAACCAAAATACGGCACTGCCGTAAAATAGTTTACGGCCGTAATTTCCATTCAAAAACGTAATTTTTACGGGCCCGAAACTTGCGCAAACCATATCTTTTGATCCAGACCTCCAAATTGAGATCTGAAAGATGTTGCAGACTCGTCTTAAAGAGGAGAAGACAATCAAAGTAAAAGTACCAATTTTTATCCAGTATTTAGGGAGCAATCGACAGAGAGGTGGTTAGGGTTTGGCCTCACGCCAAGAGGCATAGAGGGCACCTCAGGCCGTGATTTTCATGCAGAAGCTTCGTCTAGAGGAGAAGACAACATGCCAGAAGTTTTGGAGGAAAAGGACTTCAATCAGAGAAGAAATCAAAGAAAAGGGAAGCGCTGCCACTATTCATCGACGTCTCCTTGCAAAATACGGCTGTGAAATATTTCACAGCCGTGCTGTATTTTCTTAACTCTTCTTTTCATTTGATTTTTCATCTTTTAAAACTATGGTTTATTGTATTTCTCTTTCCATGCTAGCTTAATCATATTTTGGGACATGGGTGTAATTCACTTTGATTTTTAATGATTAGATAATCTTTTCCTTCGTCAGAATAATCTTTATTATGATGATTCTACTTATGTGATTGTCTGTCTTTGATTCTCCATAGATTGATGTTATTATTTATGTTTTAGTGTTCTCACAAAAAGGACCGAAAGGTGACTTGCTTGAGAACTTGGAACCCTAGAATTACATATTAGGAACTCTCTTTGGTTAGTTCTTTATTATTTGATTTTAGTGATCTTATTGCCATGATGATAATTTGAATCTAGGATAGAGTCGAGTTGTCAAACGTGGAGATCTTGCATGAAAGTGAGGATCAGAACGTTGGAGAACCATAAGTAGAACTTGTGTTGAGTCTCGGATGCACGAAAGTGATTCTTGAGATTCCACTTGAGACAATCAACTTAGAATTTGGATGCACAAAAGTGATCTCGAGTTCTTTGATTGATGATTTACTTATCTTTAGCGTTGGGATAGATCGTGCGCGAAAGCGAGGATTAGTCCCTACATGATTGTCTGCACGAGAGTGAGATGATCTCTTTATGAAGTAAATTAAGTCTTTATCGTGATAAGATTAGTCTGACGACCTTTTATTTAAATCTAGTCATTAGAATCAAAGTGGATGAAACCCTAGTCCTAGTTTCTCTCTGATTATCTTTTCATGTGTTTTCGATCATTGCTTTGCTATTAATCGATTGCTTAGATAGTGAGAATATAACTATTTGGTACTTAATAATAAGGTCTATGTGGTTCGATATCTTTGTTTATTACTTTGAGTATCCGTGCACTTGCAGACACAACAAGCTTTTGACGCCGTTGCCGGGGATTAGTCCTAGGTACATGCTAAACAACATGGGATACAACAACTGGGTCTTTGAGAGAGTAAGGCCATGTCTCACTGTAAGATATCCTTTCTTGGATTGCTCCAAGTTGAACCTCTCTAGGTCCTTATCAATGTAGGTACTCTGACTAAGGGCCAGGAGCCTCTTCGATCTATCCCGGTAGATCCTCACGCCTATGATATAGGCGGCCTCCCCTAAGTCCTTCATCTCGAAACACTTCCCTAACCATGTCTTCATAGCTTGAAGACTAGAGATGTCGTTCCCGATGAGCAGTATCTCATCGACATACAAGACTAGAAAAGTGACCAAGCTCCCACTGAATTTTCTATATACACAGGCATCATCCTCGCTTTTGATAAAGTTATAATCTCTCACAGCTTCATCAAACTGAAGATTCCAACTTGAGATGCTTGCTTTAATCCATAAATGGATTTCTTTAGCCTGCATACCTTATTGGCATCTGCAGGATGGATGAAGCCATCAGGTTGTGTCATATACACATCCTAAGTTAGTTTCCCATTAAGGAATGTTGTCTTCACATCCATCTACCATATCTCATAATCATGATATGCAGCCATAGCAAACAGAATCCGAATGGATTTAATCATGGCAACCGGCGAGAATGCTTCATCATAGTCCAACCCATGGACTTGTTTGAATCCCTTAGCCACTAGTCTACCTTTATAGGTAATTATATTGCCATCTATGTCTATCTTCCTCTTGAAGAGCCATTTACACCCTATGGGTTTTACCCCATCAGACAGCTCAACCAAATCCCAGACTTGGTTAGCTGACATGGAATCAATCTTAGATCGCATGGCCTCAAGCCATCTCTCGGAGTCTGATCCACTGACCGCCTTATCATAAGTCCTGGGCTCATCCTCAATGATGAAGATCCCGCCGTGTTGGGTCGGCAGTTACCCATACCTCTCAGGTGCACAACGATTCCTCCAAGACCTACGTGGGACCTGTGTCTGAGCCTCAGGTTGCCCAGCAACCGGTGCAGGTGGCTCAGGTTCCATCTCTGTATGTTGTGGTTGCACTTGGACCTCGTCCAAGTCAACTTCCTCCCACTGACTTCTTTCATGAGAAATTCTTTCTCTAGAAAGACAGCACCCCGAGCAACAAAAACTTTATTCTCGGTGGGAATATAGAAGTAGTAACCCTTAGTTTCCTTAGAGTACCCCACAAACACGCATTTATCAGATCTAGGTTCTAGCTTGCTAGAATCCTGACATTTGACATAAGCCTCACATCTCCAGATCCTGATAAAAGACAGATTTGTTGGGGTATGCCCTTAAGGCTAATGTTTGAGGCCTAAGGATTGTATCAGTATCATGTAATAAACTATTGTGTTTATAAAGGCATGGTTGTTATTCAGTTTGTTACCTTGTCTGCTGTAATAAGTGTACTTCTGAATAATGTCTCAATGCTGTTCAGCTGGGCTGACATGCTATATGTCCTTAGTCGATGTATCTTGGTGAACATGAGACAGCCTTGATATGGTTAAGACTAATATGTGTTCTAATCTTATAGGATGCTTCGAGCATGGAATAAGATATAGACTCATGGGTACATTGGATGTACTGGACAGACCCTACTAGGATATTCAATTGCTTGTCACAATGTGAATATTCCTTGATTGTATCAAGTGGCACATTTCCTTTGACTTGAGATTACTTGTGTTTCTAAATGATGATTGTCATTGTTTTGAGGCAGTTCAATATCATTTGAAACATAATGATTATAGACTATCTTGGATGGTGAGCTTGAGTCAGGTTAGGGCACTAGTGATAGATAAAGGATTGCCGTCTCCTTGTTTAAGGAGTGTGATGTTCTGAAGGGCCCCCCTTGATGAGATGATTGAGAAAGTGTATGGCCATACCCAGATGACTGTGTTCATCTGATCTAATCATGCTCATCGTATTGGAGTTACAGGCTTGACATGCTTATCCAATAAGAACATCCAGTGGCAAAGGAAACATGCATGCCTTGTGAGTTGATTCACACTTGTGCTATGGTTTGGGTGTAGTCTTGGAAGACTCTTTCCTTTATATCGGGAGACAGTGATGTGTTGCTAGATACCCCTCACTGATCGTGATAACGTGAGTTATCGTTACCGACATTTAAAGGAAACCCTTAGGGTCGCACAATTTGATGATATGGCTTACTTAAGTCAGATCGTGTGGACTGAATTGTTTTGGTTCAGTTTAAAGAGATTTAATCTCTGATTGTAAGTGAGATCTAGTCTGATCATGTTTGATTGATTAGGGCTTAAGATCGGTAAGCTTCGATTGAGAGAATAGATGCTAGATCGGTGAGATCAGGAGCATCAAGAGATGAACGGTTAGATCTGGAGCCTTAGGGTTTAATTAAGATCTAGACTGGATCGCTTGGCTTGGTTGGTTCTTGAACCGAACCAAATTGAACCGGCTCATATATGAGCGCATGGTTCAAAGGGAGAAGAGGTGGCGACTTGTTCACTTGGCGTGAACGTTTGAGCGAGTGGTGGTTTCTATTTTTAGAAACCATGATCTCCACATGGAGATCTCTCACGTTCGAATAGGATTGATTCTATTCTCGCCTCTCCACCCATTATTCCTCTCGGCACTTTTCGTGTGTGGCGACGCTTGGAGCTTTGAGGAGGATTCGGCCAAGAAAGGAAAATCATCTCCATCCCTTCCATACGTTCAAGACTTCTTGGAACCTTGCTAGCACAAGGAGCACTAAGAAAGTAGGCGCACTCTCATCTTGTGTGTGCATTCTCTGGAGGAGACCCCTGTCGATCTCTGCTTCCTAGACGCCATCCAAACACATGGCTTCGGTATGATCTTCATTCGATCTTCATGCTTCTTAAAAGTTGATCATATAACCGTATAGCATCCGATCCTCTTGAAACCCTACTTCCGCTGCTAAAACATAAGAATAAGGTTGCTTGCACCACCTTAGGGTTTCGCCCCCCCCCCCTTGAAGGGGAACAAACAATTGGTATCAGAGCCGGTTCTATGCATTGTTATTATGATTGCTTTAGCCTTGTGTGATGCATTACTTACGCATATCTCTAGATCTAGGGTTACATGCGAAATCTCTAGTATGTGTTGGTTGACGAAAATGCATATTTTCTTTTTGCGCATGTATGTTGGCGCATGATGTAGTTTTGCTCAAAATATATCACTTGCGCGACCTCACTAGATCTAAGAGGCGCCTGCTGTAAACCCTTAGACGGGTTATTAGGGTTGAAGTCATCCCCTAGGTTAGATCCAAACAGTCTAATCAGACCATCTGACAGCCTTGATGGGTTGACCAGATAGCACCTGTGCGCAAGCACTTGGTGGCTATAGGTCGACTGCAGACAGGCGTGTAGCGATGTCTGGTTGAGACGACTAGTGAACACACATGAGTTAGGCCCGGGGTCACACCCGCTTGCCAGAACTCATGAAGGTTGTTCAGCCCTGGCGCATGCATGGTTGACCATTTGGTCGACTCAAGTCAGTTAGGACTTGGTGCATGTAAGGGCAGTGGATCTGACTAGGTCTGATGAGTGGATCCCTAGTAATGGACCGTTGTAAGGTAGTAGGGCACATAAGGAAAATTAAAATTGATGCCAATGGGGTTTTCGAAATTTTATTTTCCTATGTTGGATCACATGTTTGATTGTTGCATATGCCTGTTTATTTATTCTTATGTGGGCTGCCCATGTTAAATGTGTGCTGTGCTGGGGCCTGCGTGCCTGTATTAAAGTTGTAAATTAATTATTGTGATCTGCGTATCACATTGTATTTAATTTATAAAGTGTAATTGACCTGCGTGTCAATCTTGTCTAGATAGATTAATTTGTAAGTTAATCAGACAAGAGCTCAGAGCACACTTGGCAGAGGCGCATGCAGCAGTGGCTTGACCAGGTGGGAGGTCCAGGGTTCGACTCTGGGACCAGGCGCATTTTCCCTGGTGGGCGCACCTCAGCTGCAAATGGCGCTTGGGCCCTGGTTAGGGCCAAATGAGCAGCTAAAAGACCCATGAAGAAAAGCAAGTGAAGACTTAAGTTTCTTAAGGTCTTACTTAGGCTATGGGCTTTTACCACATAAGATCCATGCTTTCTTTTATTGTTTAAATAAGTAGAACAGCATGATTTATTTATCTTCTGCTATCACCATAGGTATTGCATGATAGTGAAGAAGATAAAAGACCGTTAAAATCCAACGCTAAAATATCAAGCTCGTAAGCCTTCTGACGCGAAACCTCACTGTTCTGATTATCGTTGGAGCCGTGTTGTACCCACTCAGTGGGCACGTCCATCTATCTTCATACGGTGCGGGATTACACCTGCGTGTTACAGAGAAGGGATTTATCGCTTCTCGTTGCTCAGCATAGCACGTGGTGGTCCAGGGAGTAGGTCGGGTCAGCTTGACCATGTAGCCTACATATGTGGCGCATATGGTAGCAAATGGAGGCAGCCATCTGTGGGGTCAGAGATTGTGTTGTACCAACTCAGTTGGCACAGTCTGCTGGATTGCCCAGATGAAGGGGAATCGCACGGGTTGGCGATTGGCTAGGGCAGCCTACCAGAGATTAGTGCTTGTACTCTCTGTGCATCTTATCTCGCCTGAGCGGGACGCGGAGACCAAGTATGAAATCTGGATCCCATCTCACTAAAAGAGTTCTACTCTTTCGGGCTGTTTTGCTGGATTTTTCAGCCAGATAAAATAGTGAGAAAAAGAATCTTTCTTAAGTCCTGATTGATTCTTAACATTGATACTGACCTTGTTGTTCTTGCATTGTTGTAGATACCTGCAGCAACGAACACCATGAGCTTCAATGTGCGATCCCTACTGGAAAGGGAGAAGTTTGCTGGGCCGAACTTCTCAGACTGGTACGGACACCTTAAGATCGTTCTTAAGGCAGAGAGGAAACTGTATGTCCTCGAGACGGCGATACCGCCTCAGCCCGCCCCGAACGCCGCAAGGGCGGTTCGGGAAGCCTATGAAAAGCACGTCAATGATAGCATTGATGTCGCTTGCCTGATGCTAGCGTCTATGACGCCACCGCTGCAGCGTCAGCATGAGGATATGTCTGCTATAGACATGATAGCAAACCTCAAGATGCTGTATGCTGCACAGGCGAGGACAGAACGCTATAATCTGACAAAGCTTTTCTTTCAGAGCAAACTGGCTGAAGGGAGCCCAGTGGGAGCTCATGTGCTCAAGATGATTGGGCACAAGGAAGCTCTAGAGAAACTGGGGCATACCATCAATCAGGAGCTTGCTGTAGACATTATTCTGCAGTCTTTCCCGCCCTCATTCGACGCGTTCATCATTAATTTCAATATGAACAAAATCGATTGTACTCCGGCAGAGCTGCTGAATATGCTCTTGACTATTGAGGAAACTCTGAAGGGAAAGCCTTCGACCTCTGTCTTAATGGTTCCTTCAAGGAACAAGCAGAAGGGGAAGAAGGGCAAGACCCCTGTCAAGAATTACAGCAAGGCTCTGAAGCAAAAGGTGAAGCGGTCCAAGGAATACAGATGTTTCCACTGTGGCCAGCTGGGTCACTGGAAAAAGGACTGTAAAGCGCTCCAAGGAGATAAGAGGGGAAGCTTCGCTTCTGGCTCAGGTATTTTTGTGACTGAGGTCATGTTTTCTTCTTCTATATCATGGGTGTTGGACACTGCATGTGGAGTTCACATTTGTTCAAATGTACAGGAACTCAAGAGAAGAAGGCAGGTGGGACAGCATGAGGTGGACCTACGCGTTGGAAACGGGGCACGGGTTGCTGCTGTTGCTGTAGGAGACTATTTCATTTCTTTACCATCTGGACTTGTATTGGAACTAGACAATTGTTACTTTGTTCCCAGTATTACTAAAAATATTATCTCTATTCCTGCTCTTGTCAGGAAGGGATTTTCCTTTGAATGCAATATTTCAAAGTGTGTTTTATCTTTAGATAATATTGTTTATGCAACTGGTTCAATTAACAATGGGTTATTCATGTTGGACATGGAATGTTCTATACAAAATATTGATATTAAGAAAGCCAAGTATGCTGATGACAGCACCTTGCTATGGCATAGTCGTTTAGGCTATATTAACAAGAAACGTATTAAGCGGTTGCATGATCATGGACTGCTGGGATCATTCTCCTATGAGGAGATTGATACATGCAAGGCTTGTTTAATGGGTAAAATGACGAAGTCACCTTTTCCTCACAAAGGTCAAAGGGCTTCAGGTTTACTTGACCTTATACACAGTGATGTGTGTGGGCCATTTAGTAAACATGCCAGAGGTGGCTATCAGTACTTCATTACCTTTACTGATGATTTCAGTAGATACGGGTATGTCTATTTAATGAGACATAAAAGTGAATCTTTTGACAAGTTCAAAGAGTTCAAAAATGAAGTACAGAATCAGCTAGGCCGAAATATCAAGGCATTTCGTTTTGATCGAGGTGGAGAATACCTAAGTCATGCATTTACTGACTATCTGAAGGAGTGTGGGATTATCTCATAGCTCACTCCGCCAGGAACACCCCAATGGAATGGTGTGTCTGAGAGGAGAAATAGAACGTTACTTGATATGGTTCGTTCTATGATGAGTCAGGCTACTCTTCCATACTCCTTTTGGGGATTTGCACTGGAAACAGCTGCAAAGGTACTAAACCGAGTGCCATCCAAGGCCGTTTCAAAGACGCCATATGAGTTATGGTATGGGAAACAGCCAAGCTTGACATTTATCAGGATCTGGGGCTGCGAAGCTTATGTCAAAAAGCTCGCCTCTGGGAAACTAGAGAGCAGATCTGACAAATGTATCTTTGTCGGTTACCCTAAGGAAACTAAGGGTTATTATTTCTTCGATCCCAAAGAGAACAAAGTGTTTGTTGCTCGGACGGCCATATTTCTTGAGAAGGAGTTTCTTCTACAAGAGGCCAGTGGGAGAGAAATAAAGTTGGATGAGAATCCAGAAGAAGGACAAAGTGCTCAAGCACAGTTGGATGAGCCTGAGCCGGTAGATCAGGTTATTGAACAACCTGAGGCTCAGATATCACGGGAACCGCGAAGATCGAGAAGGATCCGTCGACAGCCTGAGCGCTATGACGGAGTCTACATCATTGATCATGATGAACCCCTCACTTATGCGGATGCGGTCAGTGGACCGGAGTCAGCGAGATGGCTTGAAGCTATGCGAGCCGAGATGGACTCCATGTCAGATAACCAAGTCTGGGATTTGGTTGATCCGCCTCCGGGAGTTATCCCTATAGGCTGTAAATGGATCTTCAAGAAGAAGATTGACATGGATGGTAACGTGGTTACCTATAAAGGCAGGCTAGTTGCGAAAGGTTTCAAACAAATCTACGGGATAGATTATGATGAAACTTTCTCACCAGTAGCTATGTTTAAGTCTATTCGGATTCTTTTCGCGATAGCTGCATATTACGATTATGAGATCTGGCAGATGGATGTGAAGACAGCTTTCCTTAATGGAAGTCTGGATGAGGATGTGTATATGACACAACCTGAAGGTTTCACTAATCCATCAGATCGTCATAAAATATGCAAGTTAAAGAAGTCTATTTATGGACTTAAACAAGCATCAAGAAGCTGGAATATTCGTTTTGATGAATCAATCTCTGAGTTTGGTTTCATCAAGAACGAGGATGACCCGTGTGTATATAAGAGGTTTAGTGGGAGCGTAATTACTTTCCTAGTCCTCTACGTCGATGATATCTTGATCATTGGAAATGACATTCCTGAAATGCATGCGGTTAAGGCATGGTTAAGGAAATGTTTCCAGATGAAAGATCTAGGAGAAGCAGCCTATGTGTTAGGTGTGAAGATCTACAGGGATAGATCTAAGTGGCTTCTCGGGTTGTGCCAGAGTACTTACATCGATAAAGTCCTGGAGAGATTTCATTTAGAAAATTCTAAAAGAGGATATCTTCCAGTCAGACATGGTCTGAATCTTTCGAAGAGTCAGTGTCCACAAACACAGACTGAGAAAGATGAAATGGACAATACGCCTTATGCTTCGGCTATTGGATCCATTATGTATGCGATGTTATGTACTCGCCCAGACGTCGCTTACGGGTTAAGCATGACCAGTCGGTTCCAAAGTAATCCAGGTCAGGTACACTGGATTGCGGTCAAGAACATCTTAAAATATCTGCGGAGAACCAAAGATATGTTCTTGATATATGGTGGTCAGGAAGAACTCAGTATTGATGGATATACTGACGCTTCATTCCAGTCTGACCAGGATGATTTTCGATCGCAATCAGGCTATGTTTTTAGCTTGAATGGAGGAGCAGTGGTGTGGAAGAGTTTCAAACAGTCAACTGTTGCTGATTCCACAATAGAAGCCGAGTATGTTGCAGCCTCGGAAGCATCCAAGGAGGCAGTGTGGATTCGTAAGTTCGTGAGAGAACTTGGTGTTGTTCCTTCGAGTGCAGATCCTTTGGTTATCTTCTGTGATAACACTGGAGCAATCGCACAGGCAAAGGAACCACGGTCGCACCAGAAGTCCAAGCACATACAGAGACGGTTTCACTTGATCAGGGAGATCATAGATCGTGGCGAGATCAAAATCTGCAAGGTTCATACAGATGACAATCTGGCAGACCCGCTTACCAAGCCTCTGGCGCAGCAGAAGCATGAGAAGCACTGTAATAATATGGGTTTGAGATTTCTCAACCATTAGATTAAGTGCAAGTGGGAGATTGTTGGGGTATGCCCTTAAGGCTAATGTTTGAGGCCTAAGGATTGTATCAGTATCATGTAATAAACTATTGTGTTTATAAAGGCATGGTTGTTATTCAGTTTGTTACCTTGTCTGCTGTAATAAGTGTACTTCTGAATAATGTCTCAATGCTGTTCAGCTGGGCTGACATGCTATATGTCCTTAGTCGATGTATCTTGGTGAACATGAGACAGCCTTGATATGGTTAAGACTAATATGTGTTCTAATCTTATAGGATGCTTCGAGCATGGAATAAGATATAGACTCATGGGTACATTGGATGTACTGGACAGACCCTACTAGGATATTCAATTGCTTGTCACAATGTGAATATTCCTTGATTGTATCAAGTGGCACATTTCCTTTGACTTGAGATTACTTGTGTTTCTAAATGATGATTGTCATTGTTTTGAGGTAGTTCAATATCATTTGAAACATAATGATTATAGACTATCTTGGATGGTGAGCTTGAGTCAGGTTAGGGCACTAGTGATAGATAAAGGATTGCCGTCTCCTTGTTTAAGGAGTGTGATGTTCTGAAGGGCCCCCCTTGATGAGATGATTGAGAAAGTGTATGGCCATACCCAGATGACTGTGTTCATCTGATCTAATCATGCTCATCGTATTGGAGTTACAGGCTTGACATGCTTATCCAATAGGAACATCCAGTGGCAAAGGAAACATGCATGCCTTGTGAGTTGATTCACACTTGTGCTATGGTTTGGGTGTAGTCTTGGAAGACTCTTTCCTTTATATCGGGAGACAGTGATGTGTTGCTAGATACCCCTCACTGATCGTGATAACGTGAGTTATCGTTACCGACATTTAAAGGAAACCCTTAGGGTCGCACAATTTGATGATATGGCTTACTTAAGTCAGATCGTGTGGACTGAATTGTTTTGGTTCAGTTTAAAGAGATTTAATCTCTGATTGTAAGTGAGATCTAGTCTGATCATGTTTGATTGATTAGGGCTTAAGATCGGTAAGCTTCGATTGAGAGAATAGATGCTAGATCGGTGAGATCAGGAGCATCAAGAGATGAACGGTTAGATCTGGAGCCTTAGGGTTTAATTAAGATCTAGACTGGATCGCTTGGCTTGGTTGGTTCTTGAACCGAACCAAATTGAACCGGCTCATATATGAGCGCATGGTTCAAAGGGAGAAGAGGTGGCGACTTGTTCACTTGGCGTGAACGTTTGAGCGAGTGGTGGTTTCTATTTTTAGAAACCATGATCTCCACATGGAGATCTCTCACGTTCGAATAGGATTGATTCTATTCTCGCCTCTCCACCCATTATTCCTCTCGGCACTTTTCGTGTGTGGCGACGCTTGGAGCTTTGAGGAGGATTCGGCCAAGAAAGGAAAATCATCTCCATCCCTTCCATACGTTCAAGACTTCTTGGAACCTTGCTAGCACAAGGAGCACTAAGAAAGTAGGCGCACTCTCATCTTGTGTGTGCATTCTCTGGAGGAGACCCCTGTCGATCTCTGCTTCCTAGATGCCATCCAAACACATGGCTTCGGTATGATCTTCATTTGATCTTCATGCTTCTTAAAAGTTGATCATATAACCGTATAGCATCCGATCCTCTTGAAACCCTACTTCCGCTGCTAAAACATAAGATTAAGGTTGCTTGCGCCACCTTAGGGTTTCGCCCCCCCCCCCTTGAAGGGGAACAAACAAGATTAGTGCATCTCCCACTCCATACCTCGTATGGAACCTTTGAGACACTCTTAGATAGAACATTATTCAGTATGAGAGAAGTTGTCTCAAGTGCATGATCCCAAAATGAGGGTGGTAGAGTTGCATGACTCATCATAGATCGAACCATGTCCAACAAGGTTCAATTTCTCCTTTCAGACACACCATTCCATTGAGGTGTTCCAAGAGGAGTGAGTTGGGATAGAATCCCACACTCTCTCAGATAGTCAAAGAACTCACTGCTTAGGTACTCTCCACCATGATCTGATCGAAGAGCCTTAATGGATCTACCAAGCTGATTCTCTACTTCATGTTTGAACTCCTTAAAATTTTCAAAGGATTTAGACTTATGTCTCATCAAGTAGACATAACCATATCTACTGAAGTCATCAGTAAATGTGATGAAGTAGTTGTACCCTCCTCTGGCTTGTTTATTGAATGGCCCACACACATCAGTATGTATGAGATCTAATAAATCTCCTGCCCTCTCACCAATCTTGGTGAAGGGTGCCTTTGCCATCTTCCCTAATAAACAAGGCTCACATATATCAAATTCCTCCAAGGAACTTGTATCTAATAACCCATTTGCATGGAGTTGTTGAATACGATTCTTGTTTATGTGTGCTAATCGACAATGCCATAGGAAAGCACCAACTGAACCACTCACTTTGATCCTTTTATTATTTATGTCACAAATAGAGTTATCAATGTCCAACACATATAGACCATTGCACAAAGTACCCTTCCCATAGAACATATTTGCAAATGAAAAAGAACAAGAGTTCTTATTTATTTCAAACTTAAATCCCTTCTTTGCCAAGCAAGGAATGGATACAATGTTCTTAGTAAGCGAAGGTACATAGTAGCAATTATCTAACTCTAATTGAAGTCCAGAAGGCAGGGAGAGAATCAAAACTCCTACAGCAACCTGTGCCTCGTTTCCAACTCGTAGGTCAATCTCTCTAGCCCACATCGATCTACTTTTCTTGAGCCCCAGCATATTTGTACAAATATGAGCTCCACATGCGGTATCCAATACCCATGACATAGAAGTAGAAAGGTTGACTTATATAACATAAATACTTGAGCATGAAGACGAAGCCTTGCCTCTCTTCTTCTCATTCTGAAGTCGCACTATGTCCTTTATCATGTGAGGTGGTCCTCCACATGAGTAGCACTTGTTATTCCTAATTCTTTCCATCTTTATCTTTAATGTCTTAGTTAAGCCTTTGGGCTCAACACATTGAATGTCTACTTTAGGAGGGTTGAGCTAAACCAATTCATCAAAGAGCTGCCTTAGATTAGAAATAATCTCAGAGACACTCTTAGATTCATATTGCCCTTTTAATTCGGGCGACATGTTGGTTAGCATCAAACTAGCAACCCTTAAAGTATCAGCCTGATGCTTATCATAAGCATCCTTCTTAGCCGCTGAGGCCGAGCATGGAAGTGGCTTATGAAAAGAAACCCTTATTAAGGGGGTTGAAACCCTAAACATGCGCATCTAGCAAGCATGACGGAAAGAGGGTTTCTAAAAGATCGCATATGACAACCATATGATCAACTTGAAGCTATGAGTTTAGATCTATACCATAGCCATAGATTGGAGGTCGGCTTGGAAGAAGAGAGCAACTTTGATCTCCTCCAAAAGTTCACACACAAAGGCGATGAAGACTCCCAACTTGCGCACCTCTTGTGCTAGCAAAAGTGCCAAGATGTCAATGATCGAGTGTAGGGAAGAGATGAAGACTTCCTTTTGCTTGGCCGGTTCTTCTTCTTCTCGTCAACACCCTCACTTCCTCGAGAGGAAAAATTCGTTTCACCAAGCAACGAGAGAGAGGTGTAACCGAAAAACATTAGGGAGACTTCAAGCCATGAACGCATAAGCGTTTTCATTTTGGAACTTTCCAAAAATGGCAACCATTAAGAGTATGCGTTCATGCGTTCATGTCTCCATGAACCAAACGCAACTCCTTCTCCCTCTTGAACCATGCGCTCAACCCATGAGCCGGTTCAATACCCTTGGTTCAATAGCGAAACCAAATCAGCCCAAGCATTAAGTCTAGATCAAATTAGACCCCAAAGTCCAAGATCTGACCATTCATCATCTGACGCTTCTGATCGCATCGATCTAGCATCATCTCTCTCGATCGAAGCTTACCGATCTAAAGCCCTAATCAATCAAACATGATCAGACCAGATCTCACTTACAATCAGAGATTAAATCCCTTTAAACTGAACCGAAACAATTCAGTCCACACGATCTGACTTAAGCAAGCCATATCACCAAATTGTGCGACCCTAAGGGTTTCCTTTAAATGTCGGTAACGATAACTTTCGTTATCACGATCAGTGAGGGGTATCTAGCAACACATCACTGTCTCCCGATATAAAGGAAAGAGTCTTCCAAGACTACACCCAAACCATGGCACAAGTGTGAATCAAACTCACGAGGCATGCATGTTTCCTTTGCCACTGGATGTTCTTATTGGACAAGCATGTCAAGCCTGTAACTCCAATACGATGAGCATGATTAGATCAGATGATCACAGTCATCTGGGTATGGCCATACACTATCTCAATCTTCTCATACAGGGGGGCCCTTTAGAACATCACACTCCTTAAACAAGGAGACGGCAATCCTTTATCTATCACAAGTGCCCTAACCTGACTCAAGCTCACCATCCAAGATAGTCTATAATCATTATGTTTCAAATGATATTGAACTACCTCAAAACAATGACAATCATCATTTAGAAACACAAGTGATCTCAAGTCAAAGGACATGTGCCACTTGCTGCTTACAAGGATCATTCACATTGTGACAAGCAATGGAATATCCCAGTAGGGTCTGTCCAGTACATCCAATGTACCCATGAGTCTACATCTTATTCCATGCTCGAAGCATCCTATAAGATTAGCACACATATTAGTCTCAATCATATCAAGGCTGTCTCATGTTCACCAAGATATCTCGACTAAGGACATATAGCCTGTCAGCCTAGCTGAACAGCTTTGAGACATTATTCAGAAGTACACTTATTACAGCAGACAAGGTAACAACCTGAATAATAACCATGCCTTTATAAACACAAGAGTTTATTACATGATACTTATTACAATCCCAAAGGCCTCAAACATTAGCCTTAAGGGCATACCCCAACAGCTTAGGAATTGGCTCCTCAAGAACATAGAGCTTCCTCTCGAGCTTGAGCACATTTCTCAAGTTCATGTACGAATCCAGTAAGTTAGATCCAACCAACTTATTCCTTTATAGGGTAGATCGTAGTGACCATCTGCCATTGTTCACAGCCATTGTTCTACAATAACCAAGAATTAGCATATTAGTACTACTTTGAATCATTTAAACTGGACTTGTTTTAAATGATTATTGCTCCCACTATTTTAATCGGATTGACAACCCACAAAGTCAATCGAGAAATTTAAGATTTCCTAGTGAGATGGGATCCTTATTCCACATGAGGCTTTGCGTCCCACGAGGGTGGGACGAGATGCACAAAGTGACCCATGCTTCCGGAGGTGGGCGCGCCGGCCGGTTGCTCTAAGCAACTCCCCTTGTTGAGACAAGTCCAGACATTTCATGTCCAGCGAGGGATAGACACTGCATGAAATCCTAACCTCTCAATGATGCCTCTAGAGTTTCATCATGTGCCCAGCACATATGAAAATCTAGTCAAGTCCATTCCTAACCATTATGCCCAGGGCCAACGAGTTTCCTTGCGAAGGCACGCCCAGGTTAAAACTGGGCTGGGGAAACCATTGCCACCATGCACTTTGTAAAGATAAGTGGGTGTGTCCCACGAGGGTGGGAAATAGTTCACAACTCCACTGATCGATAGCTTAGTAAGGGCTACGCGTTAGAAGGCTACTAGACTTGATATTTTAATCGAGGATTTTTGAGGTCTCATCAGTTTTATCTTATATCTAACAATACAGGCATGCAATCCTATAGTGATAACATAACGATAAAAGATCACAGGCATGCTTTAGCAGATAAGGAAAGTAGTAAAAGAATGATGTGATCATAGCCTATTCAACACATTGAACCAACCCATGCCAAAAGGACGTTCAACTCTTGACATAGGACTCAAGCCCCAAAGACAGGAGCTAACCTAGCCGACCTCTAGCTTGATCTTCAAGGTTGGCTCCAAGGTCCTTCTCTCCATGGTTTAGCTCTCAAACCCTAGGGGTACACCCCGAAGGTTCGGCCAATGCCATGGTCTTCCTCCATGGAAGGTGCACCATCAAGCTGTTGGGGTATGCCCTTAAGGCTAATGTTTGAGGCCTTGGGATTATATCAGTATCATGTATAAACTCTGTGTTTATAAAGGCAATGGTTGTTATTCAGGTTGTTACATCATCTGCTGCAATATGTATACTTCTGAATAATGTCTCAATGCTGTTCAGCTTGGCTGACATGCAGTATTGTCCTTAGTCGAGATATCTTGGCGAACATGAGACAGCCTTGATATGATTGAGACTAGTATGTGTTCTAATCTTATAGGATGCTTCGAGCATGGAATAAGATGTAGACTCATGGGTACATTGGATGTACTAGACAGACCCTACTAGGATATTCAATTGCTTGTCACAATGTGAATAATCCTTGTTTGCATCAAGTGGCACATGTCCTCGGACTTGAGATCACTTGTGTTTCTAAATGATGATTGTCATTGTTTTGAGGTAGTTCAATATCATTTGAAACATAATGGTTATAGACTATCTTGGATAATGATCATGAGTCAGGTTAGGACACTAGTGATAGATATAGGATTGCCGTCTCCTTATTTGGAGTGTGATGTTCTAAAGGGGCCCCCTGGATGAGATGATTGAGAAAGTGTATGGCCATACCCAGATGACTATGTTCATCTGATCTAATCATTCTCATCATATTGGAATTACAGGCTTGACACGCTTGTCCAATAAGAACGTCCAGTGGCAAAGGAAACACATATGTCAAGTGACTTGGGTTCACACTTGTGCTGTGGTTTGGGTGTAGTCTTGGAAGACTCTTTCCTTTATATCGGGAGACAGTGATGTGTTGCTAGATACCCCTCTCTGTTCGTGATAACGTAAGTTATCATTTCCGACATTTAAAGGAAACCCTTAGGGTCGCACAATTTGATGATATGGCTTACTTAAGTTAGATCGTGTGGACTGAATTGTTTTGGTTCAGTTTAAAGTGATTTAAACTCTGATTGTAAGTGAGATCTGGTCTGATCATGTTTGATTGATTAGGGCTTGAGATCAGTAAGCTTCGATTGAGAGTATTGATACTTGATCGATGAGATCAAGAGCATCAAGAGATGAATGGTTAGATCTTGAACCATTTGGTTCAATGAGATCTAGACCATGGCTTGGTTTGATTTGGTCTTTGAACCAAATGTAATAGAACCGAATAGGATTGAACCGGTTCACATATGTGAACGCATGGTTCAATTGAGTTGGCGTTTTGGTTGGTTCACAAAACATGAACGCATGGTTTCATGACTTTCCATTTTTGGAAGTCATGTAACGCTTCAACGCCTCAACGCCTCTTCTCTTCGAAAGTCTCTCTTGTGTTGTTCGTCGTGGTTGTTGTTTTTACGAAAAGAGAGAGAGCTTTCGGCCAGCAAGAGCATCATCTCATCTCCTCCACACTAAAGGATACCTTGGCGTTTTTGCTAGCACAAAGGACGCGCAAGGAAGCAAGCTCCATCACCTTGTGTGCGATTTCTTTGGAGGAGAGCCAACTTGCTCTCTATCTTCTTCCAAGCCGCCACTCATGGCCATGGTAACATCTCCTTGTTTCATGTCTATGCTTAAGTTGATCATATGTTAAGCCACATCCGATCTTCATGAAACCCTAGAAAATATATATATATGCGCCTTATAGGGTTTCTTCCCCCTTTCAATTGGTATCAGAGCCAGGTTTGGCTTCATGCATATGATTGCTTGTTGTGATCCAAGTATGCTAATGCTTTTGATTGATAGATCTACATGTAATTTTCATTAAGCTTGCGCATATGATATATTTGTTTGCGCATGTTAACTTAGATGAAAGTTTCTTACATGGCCAAGCGCATGTTACTCTTCTCATGGGAATATGAAAGTTGTTTTCACAAACACAATATAATTATCATGCGCGCCCATTACCTAGATCTACATATGCGCCTGCTTTAAAATCTTAGTCGGGTTATTAGGGTTGAAGTCATCAATCGAGTCTAGACCCAACAGTCTGATCAGACCATCTGACAGCCTAGATGGGTCGACCAGATGGCACCTATGCGCAAGCATGAGGTGGCTATAGGTCGACTGCAGACAGGCGTGTAGCGATGTCTGGTTGAGACAACCAGTGAACGCACATGAGTTAGGCCCGGGGTCACGCCCGCTTGCCAGAACTCATGAGTGTCGTTCAGCCCTTAACGCATGCATCGTTGACCACTAGGTCGACTCAAGTCGGTTATGACTTAGTGCATGCAAGGGCAGTGGGTCTGACTAGGTCTGATGAGTGGATCCCTATTAATGGACCGTTGTAAGGTAGTAGGGCACATAAGGAAATAAAATTGATGCCAATGGGTTTTTCAAAAATTTTATTTCTTGTTTTTGGATCACATGTTGATTGTATACCATGTTTGATGTTTATTTCATCTTATGTGGGTTGCCCAATTTAATGTGTGCTGTGCTGGGGCCTGCGTGCCTGGATTAATTAATTATAAATTATTTTTGTGATCTGCGAATCACATTTGAATTTATGTTAATGTATAATTGACCTGCGAGTCAATCTTGTCTAGATAGATTAAATTGTAATTTGATCAGACAAGAGCACAAAGCACACATGGCAGAGGCGCATGCAGCAGCTGGCTTCACCAGTGGGAGGTCTAGAGTTCGACTCTAGGACAGGCGCATTTTACCTGGTGGGCGCACCTGAGCTGCAGTGGGCGCTTGGACCCGGGTTGGGCCAAATGAATTGCAAAAGGCTCGAGTGAAGACTTAAGTTAAATTAAGGTCTTACTTAGGCTTAATGGGCTTTTACCACATAAGATCATCATGCTTTTAATTTACTATTTAAGTAATTTAGAGACTACATGATTTATTCTTCTGCTATCACCATAGGAGTTGAATGATAGTAAGAAGATAAAAGGACCGTTAAAATCCAACGTTAAATATCAAGCACGATAGCCTTCTGACGCGAAACCTCACTGTTCTGACTATCGTTGGGGCCGTGTTGTACCCACTCAGTGGGCACGCCCATCTATCTTCAGACGGTGTGAGATTACACCTGCGTGTTACAGAGAAGGGATTTATTGCTTCTCGTTGCTCAGCATAGCACGTGGTGGTCCAGGGAGTAGGTCGGGTCAGCTTGACCATGTAGGCTACATATTGAGCATATGGTAGCTATATGGAGGCAGCCATCTGAGGGATCAGAGACTGTGTTGTACCAACTCAGTTGGCACAGTCTGCTGGATTGCCCAGATGAAGGGGAATCGCACGGGTTGGCGATTGGCAGGGATTGCCTACCAGAGATTAGTGCTTGTACTCTCTGTGCATCTTATCTCGCCTGAGCGGGACGCGGAGACCAAGTATGAAATCTGGATCCCATCTCACTAAAAGAGTTTTACTCTTTCGGGCTGTTTTGCTGGATTTTTTAGTCAGATAAAATAGTGAGAAAAGAATCATTCTTAAGTCCTGGATTGATTCTAACATTGATACTGACCTTGCTGTTCTTGCATTGTTGTAGATTACTGCAGCAACGAACACCACGAATTTCAATGTGCGATCCCTACTGGAAAGGGAGAAGTTTGCTGGGCCAAACTTCTCAGACTGGTACGGACACCTTAAGATAGTTCTTAAGGCTGAGAGGAAGCTGTATGTCCTCGAGACGGCAATACCGCCTCAACCCGCTCCGAACGCCGCAAGGGCGGTTCGGGATGCTTATGAGAAGCATGTCAATGATAGCATTGATGTCGCTTGCCTGATGCTTGCGTCTATGACGCCTGAGCTGCAGCGTCAGCATGAAGATTTATCTGCTATTGACATAATAGCAAATCTTAAGTTGATGTATGCTGCACAGGCAAGGACTGAACGCTATAATTTGACTAAACTTTTCTTTCAGAGCAAACTGACTGAAGGGAGTCCAGTGGGAGCTCATGTACTCAAGATGATTGGGTACAAAAAGGCTCTAGAGAAACTGGGACACACCATCAATCAGGAGCTTGTTGTAGACATTATCCTGCCGTCTCTCCCGGCCTCTTTCGATCTGTTCATCATTAATTTTAATATGAACAAGATCGACTGTACACCGGCAGAGTTACTGAACATGCTCTTGACTACAGAGCAGACTCAGTCTCGTGAGAAGGGAACGCCTTCATCCTCTGTCCTAATGGTTCCTTCTAGGAACAAGAAGAAGGGGAAGAAGGGCAAAGCCCCTATCAAGAGCTACAACAAGGCTCTGAAATAAAAGGTGAAGCAGTGGAAGGACAACAGATGCTTCCATTGTGGCCAGCTGGGTCACTGGAAGAAGGACTGTAAAGCGCTCCAAGGAGATAAGAAGGGAAGCAAGCCTTTCGCTTCTAGCTCAGGTATTTACGTGACTGAAGTCATGGTATCTTCTTCTTTTATTTCATGGGTGTTGGACACTGCATGTGGAGTTCACATTTGTTCAAATGTGCAGGAACTCAAGAGAAGAAGACAGGTGGGACAGCATGAGGAGGACCTACGAGTAGGAAATGGAGCACGGGTTGCTGCTGTTGCTGTAGGAGAATATCACATCTCTTTACCATCTGGTCTTGTATTAGAACTGGACAATTGTTATTTTGTACCGAGCATAACTAAAAATATTATCTCTATTCCTGCTCTTGTCAGGAAAGGGTTTTCCTTTGAATGCAAAATTTCAAAGTGTTATATTTCCTTTGATAATATTGTTTATGCTACTGGGTCGATTAATAATGGGTTATTCTTGTTGGACATGGAATGTTCTGTACAACAAATTGATAATAAGAAAGCCAAGTATGCTGATGAAAGCACCTTGCTATGGCATAGTCGTTTAGGCCATATTAACAAGAAGCGCATTAAGCGGTTGCATGATCATGGACAGCTGGGATCATTCTCCTATGAGGAGCTTGATACATGCAAAGCTTGTTTAATGGGCAAAATGACGAAGTCTCCTTTTTCTAATAAAGGTCAAAGGGCTTCAGGTTTACTTGACCTCATTCACAGTGATGTGTGTGGGCCATTTAGTAAACATGCCCGAGGTGGCTATTCATACTTCATTACCTTTACTGATGATTTCAGTAGATATGGTTATGTCTATCTAATGAGACATAAAAGTGAATCTTTTGACAAGTTCAAAGAGTTCAAAAATGAAGTACAAAATCAGCTAGGGGGAAATATCAAGGCACTTCGTTCAGATCGAGGTGGAGAATACTTTAGTCGAGAGTTTACTGACTATCTGAAGGAGTGTGGGATTATCTCACAGCTCACTCCGCCAGGAACACCACAATGGAATGGTGTGTCCTAGAGGAGAAATAGAACCTTACTGGATATGGTTCGTTCTATGATGAGTCAGGCTACTCTACCTTACTCCTTTTGGGGATTTGCACTGGAGACAGCTGCAAAGGTACTAAACCGAGTGCCATCCAAGGCCGTTTCAAAGACTCCATATGATTTATGATATGGGAAACAGCCGAGCTTGACATTTATCAAGATCTGGGGTTGCGAGGCTTATGTCAAAAAGCTCGCCTCTGGGAAACAGGAGAGCAGATCTGATAAATGTATCTTTGTCGGTTACCCTAAGGAAACTAAGGGTTATTATTTCTACGATCCCAAAGAGAACAAAGTATTTGTTGCTCGAACGGCTATTTTTCTTGAGAAGGAATTTCTTCTGCAAGAGGCCAGTGGGAGAGAAATCTGGATGAGAATCCAGAAGAAGGACAAATTAGTCAAGCACAGTTGGATGAGCCTGAGCCAGTAGATCAGGTTACTGAACAACCTGAGGCTCAGATATCACGGGAACCGCGAAGATCGGGAAGGATCCGTCGATAGCCTGAGCGCTATGACGGAGTCTACATCATTAATGATGAACCCCTTACTTATGCGGATGCGGTCAGTGGACCGGAATCAGCGAGATGGCTTGTAGCTATGCGAGCCGAGATGGACTCCATGTCAGATAACCAAGTCTGGGATTTGGTTGATCCGCCTCCGGGAGTAATCCCTATAGGCTGTAAGTGGATCTTCAAGAAGAAGATTGACATGGATGGTAACATGGTTACCTATAAAGGCAGGCTAGTTGCGAAAGGTTTCAAACAAATCTACGGGATAGATTATGATGAAACTTTTTCTCCTGTAGCTATGTTCAAGTCTATTCGGATTATTCTCGCGATAGCGGCATATTATGATTATGAGATCTGGCAAATGGATGTTAAGACCGCTTTCCTTAATGGAAAATTAGAGGAGGATGTGTATATGACACAACCTGAAGGTTTCATCAATCCATCAGATCGTCATAAAATATGCAAATTAAAGAAGTCCATTTATGGACTTAAACAAGCATCGAGAAGCTGGAATATTCGTTTTGATGAATCAATCAGTGAATTTGGTTTCATCAAGAATGAAGATGACCTGTGTGTATATAAGAGGTTTAGTGGGAGCGTGATTACTTTCCTAGTCCTCTACGTCGATGATATCTTAATCATTGGAAACGATATTCCTGATCTACATGCGGTTAAGGCATGGTTAGGAAAATATTTCCAGATGAAAGATTTAGGAGAAGCAGCCTATGTATTAGGTGTGAAGATCTACAGAGATAGATCTAAGAGGCTTCTCGGGCTGTGCCAGAGTACTTACATCGATAAAGTCCTGGAGAGATTCCATTTAGAAAATTCTAAAAGAGGATATCTTCCAGTCAGACATGGTCTGAATCTTTCAAAGAGTTAGTGTCTACAAACACAGACTGAGAAAGATGAAATGGACAATACGCCTTATGCTTCGGCTATTGGGTCCATTATGTATGCGATGTTGTGTACTCGCCTAGACGTCGCTTATGGGTTAAGCGTGACCAGTCGATTCCAAAGTAATCCAGGTAAGGCACACTGTATTGCAGTCAAGAACATTTTGAAATATCTTCGGAGGACCAAAGATATGTTCTTGATTTATGGAGGTCAGGAAGAACTCAGTATTGAAGGATATACTGACGCTTCGTTCCAATCTGACCAAGATGATTTCCGATCGCAATCAGGCTATGTTTTTAGCTTGAATGGAGGAGCAGTGGTGTGGAAAAGTTTCAAACAATCAATTGTTGCTGATTCCACAACAGAAGCCGAGTATGTTGCAGCCTCAGAAGCATCCAAGGAGGCAGTGTGGATTCGTAAGTTCGTTTAGGAACTTGGTGTTGTTCCTTCGAGTGCAGATCCATTAGTTATCTTCTGTGATAACACTGGAGCCATAGCACAAGCAAAGGAACCACGGTCGCACCAGAAGTCCAAGCACATACAGAGGAGGTTTCACTTGATCCGGGAGATCATTGATCGAGGAGAGATCAAGATCTGCAAGGTTCATACAGATGACAATCTAGCTGACCCGCTTACTAAGCCTCTGGCGCAGCAGAAGCATGAGAAGCACTGTAATAATATGGGTTTGAGATTTCTCAACCATTAGATTAAGTGCAAGTGGGAGATTGTTGGGGTATGCCCTTAAGGCTAATGTTTGAGGCCTTGGGATTATATCAGTATCATGTATAAACTCTGTGTTTATAAAGGCAATGGTTGTTATTCAGGTTGTTACATCATCTGCTACAATATGTATACTTCTGAATAATGTCTCAATGCTGTTCAGCTTGGCTGACATGCAGTATTGTCCTTAGTCGAGATATCTTGGTGAACATGAGACAGCCTTGATATGATTGAGACTAGTATGTGTTCTAATCTTATAGGATGCTTCGAGCATGGAATAAGATGTAGACTCATGGGTACATTGGATGTACTGGACAGACCCTACGTAGGATATTCAATTGCTTGTCATAATGTGAATAATCCTTATATGCAAACAAGTGGCATATTTCCTCTGACTTGAGATCACTTGTATTTCTAAATGATGATTGGCATTGTTTTTGAGGTAGTTCAATATCATTTGAAATATAATGGTTATAGACTATCTTGGATAATGAGCATGAGTCATGTTAGGGTACTAGTGATAGATATAGGATTGCCGTCTCCTTATTTGGAGTGTGATGTTCTAAAGGGGCCCCCTGGATGAGATGATTGAGAAAGTGTATGGCCATACCCAGATGACTATGTTCATCTGATCTAATCATTCTCATCATATTGGAATTACAGGCTTGACATGCTTGTCCAATAAGAACGTCTAGTGGCAAAGGAAACACATATGTCAAGTGACTTGGGTTCACACTTGTGCTGTGGTTTGGGTGTAGTCTTGGAAGACTCTTTCCTTTATATCGGGAGACAGTGATGTGTTGCTAGTGTTGGGTCCCCTTCAAGGGGGAGCGCAAACCCTAATTAGGCACATATATGCTTATATATATATATATGCTCATAGCGGAAGCTAGGGCTTCAAGATCGGTTAGCATGACACATGATTAACTTGTAAACGAGGATTGCAAAGAATCAACTCATACCATAGCCATTAGATTGGATGCGGCTTGAAAGCAAGAGGGCAAACAAGCTCTCCTCCAAAGAAGACACACACTAGATGAGATATAGCCCCTTCTTGTTACTCCTTGTGCTAGCAAGGAACGCCAAGTCTCCTAACTGTGTGAAGGAGATCGATGTATTCTTGGATAGCCGAATGCTTTTTCTTCTCTACCTCTCGTTGAGACCAACCACACTCAAGAGAGGGCAACGCCAAAAGCATTGAAGCATTGAGGCGTTTTCATGGCTTGAGGCGTTTTGGCGTTGAGACTTCCAAATATGGTAAGTCTTAAATCTTCACATGTTCACGCATAGTGAACTAATCAAAACGCCCATCAAAACGAACCATGCGTTCACATAAGTGAACCGGTTCAATTGACTTTGGTTCAACAACCAAATCAAACCAAGATCAAACCAAGACATGGTCTAGATCTCATTAAACCAAAAGGGTTCAAGATCTAACCACACATCATTTGATGCACTTGATCTCATCGATCAAGCATCAGATCTCTCGATCGAAGCTTACCGATCTCATGCCCTAATCAATCAAATATGATCAGACCAGATCTCACTTCCAATCAGAGTCTAAACTCCTTTAAACTGAACCAAAACAATTCAGTCCACACGATCTGACATAAGTGAGCCATATCACCAAATTGTGTGACCCTGAGGGTTTCCTTTAAATGTCGGTAACGATAACTTACGTTGTCACGACCAGTAAGGGGTATCTAGCAACACATCACTGTCTCCCGATATAAAGGAAAGAGTCTTCCAAG
Source organism: Costus lasius (assembly GCA_027563935.2). Classification (NCBI taxonomy): domain Eukaryota; kingdom Viridiplantae; phylum Streptophyta; class Magnoliopsida; order Zingiberales; family Costaceae; genus Costus; species Costus lasius. The sequence goes on from CM050452.1 coordinate 25,163,042, forward strand.
ACTACGCCCAAACCACAGCACAAGTGTGAATCAACCTCACAAGGCATGCATGTATCCTTTGCCACTGGATGTTCTTATTGGACAAGCGGGTCAAGCTTGTAACTCCAATATGATGAGCATGATTAGATCAGGTGAACATAGTCACCTGGGTATGGCCATACACTTTCTCAATCATCTCATTCGGGGGGGCCTCTTTAGAACATCACACTCCTTAAACAAGGAGACGGCAATCCTATATCTATCACTAGTGTCCTAACCTGATTCATGATCATTATCCAAGATAGTCTATAACCATTATGTTTCAAATGATATTGAACTACCTCAAAACAATGACAATCATCATTTAGAAACACAAGTGATCTCAAGTCAGAGGACATGTGCCACTTGGTGCGAACAAGGAATATTCACATTGTGACAAGCAATTGAATATCCTAGTAGGGTCTGTCCAGTACATCCAATGTACCCATGAGTCTACATCTTATTCCATGCTCGAAGCATCCTATAAGATTAGAACACATATTAGTCTCAATCATATCAAGGCTGTCTCATGTTCACCAAGATATCTCGACTAAGGACTTCACTGCATGTCAGCCTAGCTGAACAGCATTGAGACATTATTCAGAAGTATACTTATTGCAGCAGACAATGTAACATACTGAATAACAACCATTGCCTTTATAAACATCACAGTTTATACATGATACTGTTACAATCCCAAGGCCTCAAACATTAGCCTTAAGGGCATACCCCAACAGCTAGATACCCCTCTCTGTTCGTGATAACGTAAGTTATCGTTACCGACATTTAAAGGAAACCCTTAGGGTCGCACAATTTGATGATATGGCTTACTTAAGTCAGATCGTGTGGACTGAATTGTTTTGGTTCAGTTTAAAGGGATTTAAACTCTGATTGTAAGTGAGATCTGGTCTGATCATGTTTGATTGATTAGGGCTTGAGATCGGTAAGCTTCGATTGAGAGTATTGATACTTGATCGATGAGATCAAGAGCATCAAGAGATGAATGGTTAGATCTTGAACCATTTGGTTCAATGAGATCTAGACCATGGCTTGGTTTGATTTGGTCTTTGAACCAAATGTAATAGAACCGAATAGGATTGAACCGGTTCACATATGTGAACGCATGGTTCAATTGAGTTGGCGTTTTGGTTGGTTCACAAAACATGAACGCATGGTTTCATGACTTTCCATTTTTGGAAGTCATGTAACGCTTCAACGCCTCAACGCCTCTTCTCTTCGAAAGTCTCTCTTGTGTTGTTCGTCGTGGTTGTTGTTTTGACGAAAAGAGAGAGAGCTTTCGGCCAGCAAGAGCATCATCTCATCTCCTCCACACTAAAGGATACCTTGCCATTTTTGCTAGCACAAAGGACGCGCAATGAAGCAAGCTCCATCACCTTGTGTGCGATTTCTTTGGAGGAGAGCCAACTTGCTCTCTATCTTCTTCCAAGCCGCCACTCATGGCCATGGTAACATCTCCTTGTTTCATGTCTATGCTTAAGTTGATCATATGTTAAGCCACATCCGATCTTCATGAAACCCTAGAAAATATATATATATGCGCCTTATAGGGTTTCTTCCCCCTTTCACAAGCAAGCCACAGGAGGGATAGCACACAAGCACAAGGCTCGGCCAAACCCTAACTTGCGCCACCATGCAAGGATGCACCATCTTTGAAGAAGCTTCTTGCGCCACCAAGCAAGGTGCGCCAATCTCCAAGTACATGTGCTACCCTAATCTTCTTCTTAATTAAAAGCAAAAAGAAAAGCGGCACGTAGGCCTCACAAAGATACATCACAGTCATGCATAGGGGCTTGACTCATGACCACAACATTATGCACAACCAAGGTATTTACTCATGCAATTCTACATGCTCTTGAAAAACATAAAATCTGAAATTTTACTTTTTCATAAAACAAGTCTCTTTTCCTCATCTTCTTATCACAAATCATTTGGTTATTCGCGATTAACTTTTCATGATGATTTCATAGATCCTTTCTGTTGGGAAACCCCGGGGACATTTTACAATTTTTAGAGTTATGGACATACATTTTTCGCAGCGGAAGAATGTCCCCGAAACAGGCCAGTCCCAAAAACCCAGTGAAGATCGCAAGCAAGGGAGTCGACACGATGAGTTAGGAAATACCTTAAGAGCAATATGGAGCGATGCCGATGTAGGCGTCCAAGTGTGCGCCCTCTGTAGTCTCGCACACACGGATCTCTTGAGTTCTCTTCTTCCACGCCCGGTGCTAGCCTCGGGAAGAAGATCCAAGCCTTAGGGAGATGTTTTACTTCTCTTGCGCCACTCAGAGAAAAGATGCGCCAAGTGAAGAGAGAAAACCGCCCAAGCCGCCAAGCCCTAGATCTCCTTGCGCCAAGAGGAAAGAGGGTTGCGGTTATGGAAGATGCGCCCTTGCTCCAAGCACTCGCCCCTCTCCTTGTGTTCACGCCTTCAAGGATTAATTACACACAAGAGGGGGCGACTAGGGTCATATTTATAGGGCAAGAGGCGGTTAGGGTAATGGCTAGGATCATGACAAGTGTAGGGCTAGGATGAGGAGGTTTGAGATAAGGAAAGTCTCCAAGACATTTCCATAATTCTCATTCAACCTTACCTTTTGTTCCCACGCCTTTCCTTGTGCGCCAAGGCCTTGCCTTGCGCCTCAAGCAATGCCATAGAGGCATGCATTCCATCCTAGGAAGAGAGGGGGAGGCGCCCTTTACTTCCATAATGAAGCAAAGGCGCCAACATGACCCCATTATGCCCCTAGGAGCCTAATGGTTCATGTTTCTCCCCATTATACCCTTTTAGCCTCTCATCTCTTCATGAGAACTTGTTATTGGGCCTCATTGGATAATGAGCTAGCCCAAACATCATTGCATAGGTTGATTAAGCACTTAGATCCAATCCAATGCAACCCTAATCCAAATGTGACCAACCATGGTCAAATACGGGTCAACCTGCCAAAAATGAAGTTTGGCTCCAATAACATTCTTCCATCTCATCAGGCCCATTGGCGCTGATGAAATCTCCCAATTAGATCCGAGTTATCCAATAACTCGATCATAAGGCTTCCCGATCAATACGAGAACTCAAGTATCAAGGTGTGCGACCCTGTAGGTTCCTCTGACGCTGGCAGTGCTGACCAAAGGTCATCACGAGCAGTGAGTGGCACCTAGCAGTGCATCGCTGCTACCCAGGTCGTTGGAATGGATATCGACATCGACATCCCCATCATCGCAACTAGGTACAGATGCATTACAGTCTCTTTGCCGTACTGATATCCGATTGGACAAGTGTGTCACCACTTGTTTTCATCCAATCACATGGCTATGACTAAAACAGGTTCTCACCTGGGTATGGCCATACACTCTCAGTCATAGAACCATAAGGAGCTCCATGGATATCATACTTCCTTAGGGAAGGGGCAAATCCTATGTCTGTCCATTGATCTTCTCATATGGGTCGTGACATGCTCAATAACAATCGTTATGACCTCCCAGCTACGGCAAGGTGTTAGGTTGTATCAAAGCAAGTCCCTAACCATATAGAATGATCAATGACCTCAAGTCAAGGGATCAATGCATTTCCTGTCACTTATGAGGATAACTCATGACACCAAGTCATAGCCTCATAGCGGGTCTATCTAGTATATCCCCAATGATATACCCATGTGTCTGCGTTAGCACCACGTGCCTAACCAGCCCACATACTAGTCTCTCAAGTACCATAGCTGTCCCATATCCACTAAGGTACATCGACTGGGGATTATAATTCGAGCACAGATCCAATCTGTCTCCAGGGACATTATCATGTAAGTACACAATCGCAGGTGTAGTCAAACAATGATAATGACAATGCCAGAATGATATATAAATATCAGTGTCAAGTAGTGCAGGACCCCTTTCAAGAGGGGGGTGAAACCCTATTGGTGGCGCATATATAAAATTCGCATGGAAGCTAGGGTTTCAAGAGATCTTAATATCGCATATGATCAACTTTCACACATTAGAATCAAGAGAAGGATCCATACCATCGCCATCTCTTGGATGGTGTCTTGGAAGGAGAGAGCAAGAGAGATCTCCTCCAAAGGTGACGCACACAATTGATGTCGCCTACTTTCTTTGGTGCTCCTTGTGCTAGCAAGGCTCCAAGAAGTGCTTGTCGAATGGAAGGGAAGGAGACCTTCTTTGCTTGGCGATTTCTTGCTCCTTCTTTCGTCCACCTTCACCACGCAAGGAAAATGCTTGAGGCGACGAGAGAGAGCGAGAGGCGAGCAAGAGTGTAACGCAACTCATGAACGTGGAGGCATTTTTCTATCTTGGAAATGCATCTTCCAAAAATAGCAAAACCATAAGTTCATGCGTTCATGCGATCATGAACTAACTGCATTTACCTCTCCTCTTTGAACCATGCGCTCAACCCATGAGCCGATTCAATTTCATTTGGCTCAATGACCAAATAAACCAAGCGACTTAGCCTAGATCACAATTGAACCCCAAGGTTCTTGATCTGACCGTTGATCTCATGATGCTTCTGATCTCACCGATCTAGCATCTATTCTCTCAATCGAAGCTTACCGATCTGAAGCCCTAATCAATCAAACATGATCAGACTAGATCTCACTTACAATCAGAGATTAAATCCCTTTAAACTGAACCCAAACAATTCAGTCCACACGATCTGACTTAAGTAAGCCATATCATCAAATTGTGCGACCCTAAGGGTTTCCTTCAATGTCGGTAACGATAACTTACGTTATCACGATCAGTGAGGGGTATCTAGCAACACATCACTGTCTCCCGATATAAAGGAAAGAGTCTTCCAAGACTACACCCAAACCACAGCACAAGTGTGAATCCAACTCACAAGGCATGCATATTTCTTTTGCCACTGGATGTTCTTATTGGACAAGCGTGTCAAGCTTGTAACTCCAATATGATGAGCATGATTAGATCAGATGAACATAGTCACCTGGGTATGGCCATACACTTTTCTCAATCATCTCATCCAGGGGGCCCCTTTAGAACATCACACTCCTTAAACAAGGAGACGGCAATCCTTTATCTATCACTAGTGCCCTAACCTGACTCAAGCTCATTATCCAAGATAGTCTATAATCATTATGTTTCAAATGATATTGAACTACCTCAAAACAATGACAATCATCATTCAGAAACACAAGTGATCTCAAGTCAGAGGAAATGTGCCACTTGTCGCATTCAAGGATTATTCACATTGTGACAAGCAATTGAATATCCTAGTAGGGTCTGTCCAGTACATCCAATGCACCCATGAGTCTACATCTTATTCCATGCTCGAAGCATCCTATAAGATTAGAGCACATATTAGTCTTAACCATATCAAGCCTGTCTCATGTTCACCAAGATATCTTGACTAAGGACTTTACTGCATGTCAGCCTAGCTGAACAGCATTGAGACATTATTCAGAAGTACACTTATTACTGCAGACAAGGTAACAAACTGAATAATAACCATGCCTTTATAAACACAAGAGTTTATTACATGATACTTTTACAATCCCAAGGCCTCAAACATTAGCCTTAAGGGCATACCCCAACAATCTCCCACTTGCACTTAATCTAATGGTTGAGAAATCTCAAACCCATATTATTATAGTGCTTCTCATGCTTCTGCTACGCCAGAGGCTTGGTAAGCGGGTCTGCCAGATTATCATCTGTATGAACCTTGCACACTTTGATCTCGCCACGATCAATGATCTCCCTGATCAAATGAAACCGTCTCTGTAAGTGCTTGGACTTCTGGTGCGACCGTGGTTCCTTTGCTTGTGCGATTGCTCCAGTGTTATCACAGAAGATAACCAAAGGATCTGCACTCGAAGGAACGACACCAAGTTCTCTCACGAACTTACGAATACACACTGCCTCCTTGGATGCTTCCGAGGCTGCAACATACTCGGCTTCTGTTGTGGAATCAGCAACAGTTGACTGTTTGAAACTCTTCCACACCACTGCTCCACCATTCAAGCTAAAAACATAGCCTGATTGCGATCGGAAATCATCCTGGTCCGACTGGAACGAAGCGTCAGTATATCCTTCTATACTGAGTTCTTCCTGACCACCATATATCAAGAACATATCTTTGGTCCTCCGCAGATATTTTAAAATGTTCTTGACCGCAATCCAGTGTGCCTGACCTGGATTACTTTGGAATCGACTGGTTACGCTTAACCCGTAAGCGACGTCTGGGCGAGTACACAACATCGCATACATTATGGACCCAATAGCCGAAGCATAAGGCATATTGTCCATTTCATCTTTCTCAGTCTGTGTTTGCGGACACTGACTCTTCGAAAGATTCAGACCATGTCTGACTGGAAGATATCCTCTTTTAGAATTCTCTAAATGAAATCTCTCCAGGACTTTATCGATGTAAGTACTCTGGCACAGCCCGAGAAGCCTATTAGATCTATCCCTGTAGATCTTCACACCTAATACATAGGCTGCTTCTCCTAGATCTTTCATCTGGAAACATTTCCTTAACCATGCCTTAACCGCATGCATTTCAGGAATATCATTTCCAATGATCAAGATATCATCGATGTAGAGGACTAAGAAAGTAATCACGCTCCCACTAAACCTCTTATATACACACGGGTCATCTTCGTTCTTGATGAAACCAAATTCACTGATTGATTCATCAAAACGAATATTCCAGCTTCTTGATGCTTGTTTCAGTCCATAAATAAACTTCTTTAACTTGCATATCTTATGACGATCTGATGGATTAGTGAAACCTTCTGGTTGTGTCATATACACATCCTCATCCAGATTTCCATTAAGAAAAGTTGTCTTCACATCCATCTGCCAGATCTCATAATCGTAATATGCTGCTATCGCGAAAAGAATCCGAATAGACTTAAACATGGCTACAGGTGAGAAAGTTTCATCATAATCTATCCCGTAGATTTGTTTGAAACCTTTCGCAACTAGCCTGCCTTTATAGGTAACCACGTTACCATCCATGTCAATCTTCTTCTTGAAGATCCATTTACAGCCTATAGGGATTACTCCCGGAGGCGGATCAACCAAATCCCAGACTTGGTTATCTGACATGGAGTCCATCTCAGCTCGCATAGCTTCAAGCCATCTCGCTGACTCCGGTCCACTGACCGCATCCGCATAAGTGAGGGGTTCATCATTGTCAATGATGTAGACTCCGTCATAGCGCTCAGGCTGTCGACGGATCCTTCCCGATCTTCGCGGTTCCCGTGATATCTGAGCCTCAGGTTGTTCAATAACCTGATCCACCGGCTCAGGCTCATCCAATTGTGCTTGACTACTTTGTCCTTTCTCTGGATTCTCATCCAGCTTTCTTTCTCTCCCACTGGCTTCTTGCAGAAGAAACTCCTTCTCAAGAAATATGGCCGTCCGAGCAACAAATACCTTGTTCTCTTTGGGATCGTAGAAATAATAACCCTTAGTTTCCTTAGGGTAACCGACAAAGATGCATTTCTCAGATCTGCTCTCTAGTTTCCCAGAGGCGAGCTTTTTAACATAAGCCTCGCAGCCCCAGATCCTGATAAATGTCAAGCTAGGCTGTTTCCCATACCATAACTCATATGACGTCTTTGAAACTGCCTTGGATGGCACTCGGTTTAGTACCTTTGCAGCTGTTTCCAGAGCAAATCCCCAAAAGGAGTAAGGAAGAGTGGCCTGACTCATCATGGAACGAACCATATCAAGTAGGGTTCTGTTCCTCCTCTCGGACACACCATTCCATTGCGGTGTTCCTGGCGGAGTGAGCTGTGAGATAATCCCACACTCCTTTAGATAGTCATTAAATTCTCGACTTAGGTATTCTCCACCTCAATCAGAACGAAGTGCCTTGATATTTCGGCCTAGCTGATTTTGTACTTCGTTCTTGAACTCTTTGAACTTGTCAAAAGATTCACTTTTATGTCTCATCAGATAGACATACCCATACCTACTGAAATCATCAGTAAAGGTAATGAAGTACTGATAGCCACCTCTGGCATGTTTACTAAATGGCCCACACACATCACTGTGTATAAGGTCAAGTAAACCTGAAGCCCTTTGACCTTTGTGAGGAAAAGGTGACTTCGTCATTTTACCCATTAAACAAGCCTTGCATGTATCAATCTCCTCATAGGAGAATGATCCCAGCAGTCCATAATCATGCAACCGCTTAATGCGTTTCTCGTTAATATGGCCTAAACGACTATGCCATAGCAAGGTGCTGTCATCAGCATACTTGGCTTTCTTATTATCAATGTTTTGTATAGAACATTCCATGTCCAACATGAATAACCCATTGTTAATTGATCCAGTTGCATACACAATATTACCTAAAGACAAAACACACTTTGAAATATTGCATTCAAAGGAAAAACCCTTCCTGACAAGAGCAGGAATGGAGATAATATTCTTAGTAATGCTGGGAACAAAGTAACAACTGTTTAGTTCTAATACAAGTCCAGATGGCAAAGAGATGAAATAGTCTCCTACAGCAACAGCAGCAACCCGTGCCCCGTTTCCAACTCGTAGGTCCACCTCATGCTGTCCCACCTGTCTTCTTCTCTTGAGTTCCTGTACATTTGAACAAATGTGAACTCCACATGCAGTGTCCAACACCCATGAAATAGAAGAAGATGAAACCATGACTTCCGTCACGTAAATACCTGAGCCAGAAGCGATGCTTCCCTTCTTGTCTCCTTGGAGCGCTTTACAGTCCTTTTTCCAGTGACCTAGCTGGCCACAGTGGAAACATCTGTATTCCTTGGACCGCTTGACCTTTTGCTTCAGAGCCTTGCTGTAGCTCTTGACAGGGGCCTTGCCCTTCTTCCCCTTCTTCTTGTTCCTTGAAGGAACCATTAAGACAGAGGTCGAAGGCTTTCCCTTCAGAGTCTCCTCAGTAGTCAAGAGCATATTCAGCAGCTCTGCCGGAGTACAATCGATTTTGTTCATATTAAAGTTAATGATGAACGCATCGAAAGAGGGCGGGAGAGACTGCAGAATAATGTCTACAGCAAGCTCCTGGTTGATGGTATGCCCCAGTTTCTCTAGAGCCTCCTTGTGCCCAATCATCTTGAGCACGTGAGCTCCCACTGGGCTCCCTTCAGCCAGTTTGCTCTGAAAGAACAGCTTTGTCAGATTATAGCCTTCTGTCCTCGCCTGTGCAGCATACAGCATTTTGAGGTTTGCTATCATGTCTATAGCAGACATATCCTCATGCTGACGCTGCAGCGGTGGCGTCATAGACGCTAGCATCAGGCAAGCGACATCAATGCTATCATTGACGTGCTTTTCGTAGGCTTCCCGAACCGCCCTTGCGGCGTTCGGAGCGGGTTGAGGCGGTATTGCCATCTCGAGGACATACAGTTTCCTCTCTGCCTTAAGAACGATCTTAAGGTGTCCGAACCAGTCTGAGAAGTTTGGCCCAGCAAACTTCTCCCTTTCCAGTAGGGATCGCACATTGAAGTTCATGGTGTTCGTTGCTGCAGGAATCTACAACAATGCAAGAACAGCAAGGTCAGTATCAATGTAAAGAATCAATCCAGGACTTAAGAAAGATTCTTTTCTCACTATTTTATCTGGCTGAAAAATCCAGCAAAACAGCCCGAAAGAGTAACACTCTTTTAGTGAGATGGGATCCAGATTTCATACTTGGTCTCCGCGTCCCGCTCAGGCGAGATAAGATGCACAGAGAGTACAAGCACCAATCTCTGGTAGGCTGTCCCAGCCAATTGCCAACCCGTGCGATTCCCCTTCATCTGGGTGATGTGGGACCAAAGCAGGACCTTCGGAGGTCCACCCGGGTCCGAAAGAAGCCCTCTCGGTATGGCTATCCTAGCCATTAGATATGGCTTCCTTAGGACCCCTTTTGTTGCTTATTTTGTCTTAGATTAGGGTGCATCATATGGTAGGTTAGATCCACCCTCCAATTACACCATGTAGTTACATGCCTAGGATCCGCCACTTATGTATAGTAGGTTAGTGCATGAAATTGATGTAATAGTATAGGTCAACTCCATTCTTGGAATGCAAGTCAAAATCAGGTCAAGACAACTCCAAGAGATGCCATGGGCCATCAGCCCAACTCATGAAGAAATCAGCCCACCCCAATGGATCAACACCACAAGCACCCCAAATTCCACCATCCTAGTTGGCTGCCATGTGGAGTTGCCTTCATCTCTAATCAAGTCAAGGAGCAGCCTGCTCAATGTCCCTACTTCAGCTCAACATACGCCAGCCATCAAAGTCAAGGAGCAGCTTGAAACAATGTCCACTTCAGTCCATCATGCGCCAGCCACCAAAGTCAAGGAGCAGCCTGCACTTTGCAACAACTTCAGTCCCTTCAAGTGCCAGCCGCCCATGCCAATCTGCAGCCTGCACAAAGTCAGCCATCAGCAGCCTTTTCAGTCCATCCTCATCTCAGCTTTTGAACTCACCAACCTGTTGAAGACTCCAAAGTTCAACCTCCAAGCAACCGCCCATTTGGAAGAAGAAACCAGCCCTTGAGTTGTCTACATCATGCTTGACTTGTGTGACTTGTTTTTGAGCTTAGGAAGGGAGATAACCGTTGGAGACTCCCCTATATGATGTAACTTCTTGTAAAGCCACCAGTTAGAGTTGAATGAATTTCAAATTTCAGAAGTGTGTCTTCTAATGGTGTGTGTCACCTAACCCCTCCCTTTCTTCCAACCATTGCCGAGAGTTCTATTCCACCCCCCCCCCCCTCTTGCTCTTCAACCTTCCACCTCCACTTGCGCTTGTCATGAAGATGGGAGCTCACGCCACTTCCTCCCTTTAGCCTTGAAGAGTCCTCAGCCATGATGAGGAGCTGGACACATCCGAGACTCAAGAAGGTGTCATCAACCCCATGCCAAGATCAAGCCTCCACCCTAAGTTAGCTAAGTCTCTCTTCTCCCTTGGCTGATGTTTCTTGAAGTTTCTGAACATGCATCTGCACTCACTAAGGTCTCTTCTCAGGTTGCGCAAGGCCAAGGAGGGCATACAAGTTCATTCCCCCCTTCCCCCCCTTAACTAGTTAGTCTCAAAAAGTGTTAGCAAGGGAATTTGGAGGCTACCCTCCCCCTTGAATGTTCTTATGTGAATGGCCTCTTAATATTTTTGTCAAACTCACCCACGCATGTGTGGGATGCTGCAATTCCATGTGTGTAAGCTCATAGGGCCCTACTTCGTGAGATTCAACCATTGGACCGGTGAAGAACGGGAAGGTCACCCTTTCTATTCTCAAAGGGTGCAAGGTGAGTTCCTCCCCTAGAGTAGCTTTATTGCTTATGGTAGAACCGCATGCTAGATCTAATTGAGGTTATAGAATCGCATGATAAGCTTTGTCAAATTTCATTTTATCTAGAAGTGCATGCTAGGATAGTTTCGGCTTTCACTACTACTTACTAAAACAAGCTAGTTTCAAACTACGATAGCTCAAGGGGTTTACTAAGTTATACTTATTTAGCAAAACGTTTTCAAAGCGCGTTGTTTGAATGTTGCATGCTTGGTGATCCCATCATCTTGGTATCAGAGCTTAGGCTCTTAGAGTAGGATTTTATAAGACCAAAACTTTATTTTCCTACTACTAAGACGATTTTTGGACCTAGGTGCTTGAAAGAATTTGATTAACTATATTGTATCACCTTAGGGTCTATTTTCAAAACCTTACTCATTTCGAAAATGGCTACTAGATCCGGTGCCCCCTATGGTCTTAATCAAGCTATTGACCATGAGGTGAGTGCCCTTTCAATAGAGATGGCTTCCCTTAAAGAAACCCTAGCAACCCTTCAACACTCCATAGGTGTTATAGACAATAGGCTTAACACCCTAGAGTCTAACTCTAAGATGGATCCCCAAACTACTAGCCGACCTAATAGTGGATCCCACACAAGGGAACCAAATGTTCAAGGATCTCCTTCACACACCCCTAGAGTCAATCATGCTCAAACCGAATGGGAAGGGCCTCATGCCCCTCAACCCCCCTATCATAGACCTAGAGAGTATGATGTGCAACGTGCCATCAAGATCAATCCCCCTACTTTTGGTGGGTCTCTTAACCCCAAGGAATTCCTAGATTGGGCCACAAAACTAGATCAATACTTTGACTATAGCCTTATGCACCATGAAAGTAAAGTTAGGTTCACCAAGTGCTTACTAGAAGGACCCGCTAGACTCTATTGGACCCATATCGAGAGAACCATAGAAAGGGATGGTAAGCCACCCGTTGAGTCTTGGGATGAAATGAAACTCCTACTTAGGCAAAAGTATGTCCCACCTGGTTTCATGCAAAAGCTTAAGGATGAACTTGGTAGTCTCACTCAAGGCTCCTCTACTGTAGAAGCCTATCAAACCAAGCTAGAAGAACTCCTCATTAGGTGTGAAGTCAAGGAAGACCAAGGTATGATCCTAAGTCGGTTCAAGAATGGACTTAGACCTGACATTAAGAGGGCCTTGACCTACTTCCAATTAGATACCCCGGAGATAGCCTATCAAAGAGCCATGGAAGTTGAACAAGAACTTAAGAATAGGAAGGAGACTCTCCGACCCATCTATAGGCCAGCTCCTATGCACTTGCCTTCTAGCTCAAACCCAAAACCAAAAACTGCTCAAACTACTGACAACTCCATCCCCATTTGTTATAACTGTAGGCAGAAGGGGCACTTTGCAAAAGAATGCCCTAAGAAGGTCATGGTTTTATCTGAGGAAAACATAGACCCTGAGCCCACCTTTGAGGAAGACCCTGATCAAGAGATTGAGGTCAACGACTATGACAGTAGTGATGATATCTTCAACACCTTAGGGGTAGTTAGGTGTACCCTTGTCAAACCTACCCCCACTGAGGACTGGCGCCGGACCAGTATCTTCCACACCTACACCAAATGCCATGGTCACATGTGCAAGGTGGTCATTGATGGTGGAAGCAGCCTCAATGCTGTCTCCCACATAGCTGCTACAAAACTGAACCTCAAGATGGAACCCCGACCTAGCCCTTACAATATTTCTTGGGTTAACCAAACCAGTGTCCCTGTGACCCATAGGTGCCTCGTACCTATCCAGTTTGGTACATATGAGGACAAGATTTGGTGTGACGTCCTTACTATGGATGTAGCCCAAATCCTCTTAGGACGCCCTTGGTTATATGACATGGATGTTGTCCACTACGGTCGGACCAATACCTATGTTTTTACCCATAAGGATCAAAAGATTAGGTTGAAACCCTCTCTTCCCAAAGAACTTAGAGCCACAACCAGTAAGGGTAAGATAGAGGAACCCAAGAAAGGCCAACCTACCATTCAACTTATAAGGCCTCAAACTTTCACTAAGGAAATTATAGCAGATCAACCCCTTTATACCTTAGTCATCAAAGAAGTCAACCCTGAAGTAGAAGAGAAGCCTTCCCCAGAAGTAGAATCCATACTCCAAGAATTTAGTGAGCTCACTCCAGAGGACCTCCCTGAAGGACTGCCACCTCTTAGGGATATACAACATGCCATAGACCTTGTCCCTGGATCCTCTCTTCCCAACCTACCCCACTATAGGATGAACCCTACCGAGCATGAGGAGCTCAAAAGACAAGTAGATGATTTATTGTGTAAGGGTTACATCAGGGAAAGCCTAAGTCCCTGCGCCGTCCCAGCCCTTCTTACCCCAAAGAAGGATGGCAGTTGGCGCATGTGTATAGACTGTAGAGCTATCAACAAGATTACTATCAAATATAGGTTTCCCATACCTAGACTTGATGACTTGCTAGATATGTTAGTAGGATCCAAATGGTTTTCCAAGCTTGACCTCAGGAGTGGATATCATCAGGTTAGGATTAGAGAAGGGGATGAATGGAAGACCGCCTTCAAAACCAAAGACGGCTTATATGAATGGTTAGTCATGCCTTTCGGGCTAACCAATGCCCCTTCCACATTTATGAGGCTTATGACCCAAGTGCTTAGACCCTACATAGGGAAGTTCCTAGTTGTATACTTTGATGACATACTTATCTATAGTAAGTCACAAAAGGAGCACCTAGGGCACTTAAGGCAGACTCTAACCCTTCTTAGAGATGAAAAGCTGTATGTCAACCTGAAGAAATGTTCTTTTCTATCTCCCAAAGTTGTCTTTCTAGGGTTTATTGTTTCTGACCTAGGGCTTCAAGCTGATCCATCTAAAGTCCAAGCCATCTTAGACTGGCCAGAGCCCAAGACCCTTACTGAAGTTAGGAGTTTTCATGGCCTTGCTACCTTCTACCGTAGGTTCATACGGAATTTTAGCACCATAGTAGCTCCTATCACCAACTGCATGAAACAAGGGGACTTTACTTGGACTAAGTCTGCCAATAGGGCTTTCACTGAGCTAAAGAGTAGGATGACCTCCGCCCCTGTTTTAAGGTTGCCTGACTTTGGCAAGGTCTTTGAGGTTGATTGTGATGCTTCGGGCATTGGCATAGGTGGGACCCTCAGTCAAGAAGGTCACCCTATTGCCTTCTTCAGTGAAAAGCTGAATGAGGCCAAGCAGAAATACTCAACCTACGACAAAGAGTTCTATGCCGTGGTTCAATCTTTGAGGCATTGGCGGCACTACCTTCTCCACCATGAGTTTACCTTAAATAGTGATCACCAAGCCCTGTCTTACCTTAGTGCCCAAAGAAAACTCAATGCTAGACATGCCAAGTGGGTAGAGTATTTACAACAGTACACTTTTGTCTTAAAGCACAAGTCTGGAGTTAACAACAAAGTTGCTGATGCTCTAAGTAGGGTAGTCTTCATTTTGCAAACTATGCATGCTGAACTTGTAGGATTTGAACATATGAAAACTGCTTACCTAGATTGCCCTGACTTTTCTGCTACTTATGCTGATATGACTAGAGATGTTATGAGTCACCCCTTGTACACCCTTCGGGATGGGTATCTCTTCCTTGGGCCAACACTCTGTGTGCCTAAGTCCTCAATCCGGGATTTCCTAGTTTGGGAACTCCATGGAGGAGGGTCTGCTGGGCACCATGGTCGAGAGAAGACCCGTGCCTTGGTCGAGGAACGATTCTTTTGGCCTCAACTCTACCGAGATGTGGCCAAGGTAGTTAGGCATTGTGGAACCTGTCAAGCCACTAAAGTCCAGAAGCATAATTTTGGACTGTACACCCCTCTGCCTATTCCCCAGGCACCGTGGCAGGACATTACTATGGACTTTGTTCTAGGATTGCCTAGGACTGCTGCTAGGCATGACTCTATTTATGTTGTGGTAGACCGGTTCACAAAAATGGCTCATTTCATACCTTGCACTAAAACTACCGATGCCTCCCATATGGCTAGGATCTTCTTTAGAGACATTGTTAGGTTGCATGGTACCCCTCTCACTATAGTTTCGGATAGAGACACTAGATTTGTTAGTCATTTCTGGAGGACGCTATGGGCTCTATTGGGCACAAAACTGAAGTTCTCGACGGCCTACCATCCCCAAACGGATGGGCAGACCGAAGTGGTCAACAGATCACTTGGGAGCATCCTTAGGAGTCTTGTAGGAGAGCACCCCAGTGATTGGGATAAGCTATTACCTACAGCTGAGTTTTCCTACAATAGTGTTCCTAACAGGACTACTGGTCTGTCTCCTTTCCAGGCAAACTTAGGATACCAGTCTAACAAGCCCATTGATCTATTTTCAGCCCCTAAACATTGCAAGACTTCTATTTCGGCCCGAGATTATGCTTTCCACATTTCGCAATTACATCATGAGCTATTCAGTAAGATTCAAGACTCTGTTAATCAATATCGTGACGATACTAATAAACATCGCCGAGAGAAGGTATTTTCTGTAGGGGATCAGGTTATGTTGCGGGTCCGCGAGGAACGCATCCAAGGACCAGGCCGCAAGTTGGACGCCAAGGGCATCGGGCCCTTCACTATTCTGAAGAAGGTCAACAATAACGCCTATCTCCTGGACCTACCGCCAGAACTGGGGATATCCTCCACCATCAATGTGGAGGATCTGACACTGTATCATCCGCCTCTCTCTATACAAGAACCAGACACTTGCCACGACTCAGAGATTGAGGCCATACTCGAGGACCAAACCCGACTCACCCCTGATGAGGTACAGCTTTATTACCGCATCAAATTTACTGATGGTGAGGAAGCCTGGCTCCCCGAGGCTGAGCTTGCTTGGTCCGCACCCGAGCTTCTCCAAGGGTACAAAGACCATTCTCCAGAGGAGAATTTCTCCCACCCTGGGAGAGCTGATGTGGGACCAAAGCAGGACCTTCGGAGGTCCACCCGGGTCCGAAAGAAGCCCTCTCGGTATGGCTATCCTAGCCATTAGATATGGCTTCCTTAGGACCCCTTTTGTTGCTTATTTTGTCTTAGATTAGGGTGCATCATATGGTAGGTTAGATCCACCCTCCAATTACACCATGTAGTTACATGCCTAGGATCCGCCACTTATGTATAGTAGGTTAGTGCATGAAATTGATGTAATAGTATAGGTCAACTCCATTCTTGGAATGCAAGTCAAAATCAGGTCAAGACAACTCCAAGAGATGCCATGGGCCATCAGCCCAACTCATGAAGAAATCAGCCCACCCCAATGGATCAACACCACAAGCACCCCAAATTCCACCATCCTAGTTGGCTGCCATGTGGAGTTGCCTTCATCTCTAATCAAGTCAAGGAGCAGCCTGCTCAATGTCCCTACTTCAGCTCAACATATGCCAGCCATCAAAGTCAAGGAGCAGCTTGAAACAATGTCCACTTCAGTCCATCATGCGCCAGCCACCAAAGTCAAGGAGCAGCCTGCACTTTGCAACAACTTCAGTCCCTTCAAGTGCCAGCCGCCCATGCCAATCTGCAGCCTGCACAAAGTCAGCCATCAGCAGCCTTTTCAGTCCATCCTCATCTCAGCTTTTGAACTCACCAACCTGCTGAAGACTCCAAAGTTCAACCTCCAAGCAACCGCCCATTTGGAAGAAGAAACCAGCCCTTGAGTTGTCTACATCATGCTTGACTTGTGTGACTTGTTTTTGAGCTTAGGAAGGGAGATAACCGTTGGAGACTCCCCTATATGATGTAACTTCTTGTAAAGCCACCAGTTAGAGTTGAATGAATTTCAAATTTCAGAAGTGTGTCTTCTAATGGTGTGTGTCACCTAACCCCTCCCTTTCTTCCAACCATTGCCGAGAGTTCTATTCCACCCCCCCCCCCTCTTGCTCTTCAACCTTCCACCTCCACTTGCGCTTGTCATGAAGATGGGAGCTCACGCCACTTCCTCCCTTTAGCCTTGAAGAGTCCTCAGCCATGATGAGGAGCTGGACATATCCGAGACTCAAGAAGGTGTCATCAACCCCATGCCAAGATCAAGCCTCCACCCTAAGTTAGCTAAGTCTCTCTTCTCCCTTGGCTGATGTTTCTTGAAGTTTCTGAACATGCATCTGCACTCACTAAGGTCTCTTCTCAGGTTGCGCAAGGCCAAGGAGGGCATACAAGTTCATTCCCCCCTTCCCCCCCTTAACTAGTTAGTCTCAAAAAGTGTTAGCAAGGGAATTTGGAGGCTACCCTCCCCCTTGAATGTTCTTATGTGAATGGCCTCTTAATATTTTTGTCAAACTCACCCACGCATGTGTGGGATGCTGCAATGCCATGTGTGTAAGATCATAGGGCCCTACTTCGTGAGATTCAACCATTGGACCGGTGAAGAACGGGAAGGTCACCCTTTCTATTCTCAAAGGGTGCAAGGTGAGTTCCTCCCCTAGAGTAGCTTTATTGCTTATGGTAGAACCGCATGCTAGATCTAATTGAGGTTATAGAATCGCATGATAAGCTTTGTCAAATTTCATTTTATCTAGAAGTGCATGCTAGGATAGTTTCGGTTTTCACTACTACTTACTAAAACAAGCTAGTTTCAAACTACGATAGCTCAAGGGGTTTACTAAGTTATACTTATTTAGCAAAACGTTTTCAAAGCGCGTTGTTTGAATGTTGCATGCTTGGTGATCCCATCACTGGGCAATCCAGCAGACTGTGCCAACTGAGTTGGTACAACACAGTCTCTGACCCCACAGATGGCTGCCTCCATGCGCTACCATATGCGCCACATATGTAGCATACATGGTCAAGCTGACCCGACCTACTCCCTGGACCACCACGTGCTATGCTGAGCAATGAGAAGCGATAAATCCCTTCTCTGTAACATGCAGGTGTAATCCCGCACCATCTGAAGATAGATGGACGTGCCCACTGAGTGGGTACAACACGGCTCCAACGATAATCAGAACAGTGAGGTTTCGCGTCAGAAGGCTTACGAGCTTGATATTTAATCGTTGGATTTTAACGGTCTTTTATCTTCTTCACTATCATGCAATTCCTATGGTGATAGCAGAAGATAAACTAATCATGCAATTCTAATATTTAAACAATAAAAGAAAGCATGGATCTTATGTGGTAAAAGCCCATAGCCTAAGTAAGACCTTAATTAACTTAAGTCTTCACTTGCTTTTCTTCATGGGTCTTTTGCTGCTCATCTAGCCCAACCCAGGGCCCAAGCGCCATCTGCAGCTCTGGTGCGCCTACCAGGGAAAATGCGCCTGGTCCCAGAGTCGAACCTTGGACCTCCCACTTGGTCAAGCCACTGCTGCAAGCGCCTCTGCCAAGTGTACTCTGTGCTCTTGTCTGATTAATTTACAAATTAATCTATCTAGACAAGATTGACACGCAAGTCAATTTCACATTATAAATTAATTAAACTGTGATTCGCAGATCACAAAATAAAAAAATTAATTTACAATTGCATCCCAGGCACGCAGGCCCCAGCACAGCACACATTAAACATGGGCAGCCCACATAAGATTAAATAAACAAACATATGGCATCCAATCAGCATGTGATCCAATAAGAAAATAAATTTTCGAAAACCCCATTGGCCTAAATTTTAATTTTCTTATATGCCCTACAACCTTACAACGGTCCATCAATAGGGATCCACTCATCCAATCTAGTCAGATCCACTGCCCTTGCATGCACCAAGTCTTAACTGACTTGTGTCGACCCAGTGGTCAACTATGCATGCGATTAGGGCTGAACGACCACTATGAGGTCTGGCAAACGGGTGTGAGCCCGGGCCTAACTCATGTGCGTTCAACATTCGTCTCAACCAGACATCGCTACACGCCTGTGATGCAGTCGACCTATAGCCACCTCTTGCTAGCGCAATGGTGCTATCTGGTCGACCCATCTAGGCTGTCGGATAGTCTGATCAGACAGGTTGGATCTAACCTAGAGGATGACTTCAACCCTACTAACCCGTCTAAGGATTTATAGTAGGCGCTTAGTCTAATGATAGGCGCGCAAGTGATATATGTTTGGATAAAACATCAACAACAAAGATGCGCTAACTATCAAACATGCGTAAACATGAAAAACATAAGTAATCATTTCGCATGTAAGCTATAGATCTAAGCATGATGCGCAAACATGGATCACAACTTATCATCAAGCAATCATATGCATATAGAGAGACCTAGGCTCTGATACCAATTGCAGGACCCCTTTTAAGAGGGGGGCGAAACCCTATTGGTGGCGCATATATAAAATTCGCATGGAAGCTAGGGTTTCAAGAGATCTTAATATCGCATATGATCAACTTTCACACATTAGAATCAAGAGAAGGATCCATACCATCGCCATCTCTTGGATGGTGTCTTGGAAGGAGAGAGCAAGAGAGATCTCCTCCAAAGGTGACGCACACAATTGATGTCGCCTACTTTCTTTGGTGCTCCTTGTGCTAGCAAGGCTCCAAGAAGTGCTTGTCGAATGGAAGGGAAGGAGACCTTCTTTGCTTGGCGATTTCTTGCTCCTTCTTTCGTCCACCTTCACCACGCAAGGAAAATGCTTGAGGCGACGAGAGAGAGCGAGAGGCGAGCAAGAGTGTAACGCAACTCATGAACGTGGAGGCGTTTTTCTATCTTGGAAACGCATCTTCCAAAAATAGCAAAACCATAAGTTCATGCGTTCATGCGATCATGAACTAACCGCATTTACCTCTCCTCTTTGAACCATGCGCTCAACCCATGAGCCGGTTCAATTTCATTTGGCTCAATGACCAAATAAACCAAGCAACTTAGCCTAGATCACAATTGAACCCCAAGGTTCTTGATCTGACCGTTGATCTCATGATGCTTCTGATCTCACCGATCTAGCATCTATTCTCTCAATCGAAGCTTACCGATCTGAAGCCCTAATCAATCAAACATGATCAGACTAGATCTCACTTACAATCAGAGATTAAATCCCTTTAAACTGAACCCAAACAATTCAGTCCACACGATCTGACTTAAGTAAGCCATATCATCAAATTGTGCGACCCTAAGGGTTTCCTTCAATGTCGGTAACGATAACTTACGTTATCACGATCAGTGAGGGGTATCTAGCAACACATCACTGTCTCCCGATATAAAGGAAAGAGTCTTCCAAGACTACACCCAAACCACAGCACAAGTGTGAATCCAACTCACAAGGCCTGCATATTTCTTTTGCCACTGGATGTTCTTATTGGACAAGCGTGTCAAGCTTGTAACTCCAATATGATGAGCATGATTAGATCAGATGAACATAGTCACCTGGGTATGGCCATACACTTTTCTCAATCATCTCATCTAGGGGGCCCCTTTAGAACATCACACTCCTTAAACAAGGAGACGGCAATCCTTTATCTATCACTAGTGCCCTAACCTGACTCAAGCTCATTATCCAAGATAGTCTATAATCATTATGTTTCAAATGATATTGAACTACCTCAAAACAATGACAATCATCATTCAGAAACACAAGTGATCTCAAGTCAGAGGAAATGTGCCACTTGTCGCATTCAAGGATTATTCACATTGTGACAAGCAATTGAATATCCTAGTAGGGTCTGTCCAGTACATCCAATGCACCCATGAGTCTACATCTTATTCCATGCTCGAAGCATCCTATAAGATTAGAACACATATTAGTCTTAACCATATCAAGGCTGTCTCATGTTCACCAAGATATCTCGACTAAGGACTTTACTGAATGTCAGCCTAGCTGAACAGCATTGAGACATTATTCAGAAGTACACTTATTACTGCAGACAAGGTAACAAACTGAATAATAACCATGCCTTTATAAACACAAGAGTTTATTATATGATACTTTTACAATCCCAAGGCCTCAAACATTAGCCTTAAGGGCATACCCCAACAAGTAGTACATAAGTTGACCAGAACTAGGTCCTAGGGCATATACACCAACAATCTCCCACATGCACTAAGACCTAGAAGTTGAGGAATCTCAACCCCATATCTCTAGCGTGACCATCATGCTTCTGCTGTGCCAAAGCCTTGGTCAATGGGTCTGCCAGATTGTTCTCTGTGTCTACTCTGCTAATCTTGACATCACCTCTGTCAATGATCTCTCTGATCAGGTGAAATCTTCTGAGTATATTTTTGGATCTTTGATGAGACCGTGGTTCCTTGGCTTGTGCAATTTCTCCATTGTTGTCACAGTAGAGTTCAATGGGATCCATTGCACTAGGTACCACTTGAAGATCACATAAGAACTTCCTTATCCAAACAGCTTCCTTGGCTGCCTCAGAAGCAGCCACATACTCAGCTTCGGTTGTAGAATCTGCTATGGTGGATTGCTTGAAGCTCTTCCAACATACAACGCCTCCATTTATCTTGAACATATAGCCGGCCTGCGATCTAAAGTCGTCAGGGTCAAACTGGAATGATGCGTCAGTATAGCCCAGCATACTGAGCTCTTCCTGTCCCCCATAGACCAAGAACAAATCCTTAGTTCTTCTCAGATACTTTAGGATGTTCTTTACAGCCACCCAGTGCTGTAGACCTGGATTGGATTGGTATCGGCTGGTAATGCTCACAGCATATGCCACATCTGGTCTAGTACATAACATTGCATACATGATCGATCCTACTGCCGAAGCATAAGGAATTCGACTCATGTCATCCCTCTCAGCCTATGTTGTAGGACACTGGCTCTTTGAGAGAGTAAGGCCATGTCTCACTGGAAGGTATCCTTTCTTGGATTGCTCCATGTAGAACCTCTCCAGTACCTTATCAATGTAAGTACTTTGACTAAGGGCCAAGAGCCTCTTGGATCTATCCCGGTAGATCCTCACGCCTAGAATATAGGCGGCCTCCCCTAAGTCTTTCATTTCGAAACACTTCCCCAACCATGTCTTCACAGCTTGAAGACTAGGGATGTCGTTTCCGATGAGCAGTATGTCATCAACATACAAGACCAGAAAAATTACCAGGCTCCCACTGAATTTTCTGTATATATAGGCGTTATCTTCGCTTTTGATAAAGCCATAATCTCTCACGACCTCATCAAATCGAAGATTCCAACTTCGAGATGCTTGCTTTAATCCATAAATGGACCTCTTTAGCCTACAGACCTTATTAGCCTCTGCAGGATGGATGAAGCCATCAGGTTGTGTCATATACACATCCTCAGTCAGCTTCCCGTTAAGGAACGCTGTTTTCACATCCATCTGCCATATCTCATAGTCATGATATGCAGCTATAGCAAGCAGAATCCGAATGGATTTAATCATGGCAACTGGCGAGAAGGTTTCATCATAGTCCACCCCGTGGACTTGTTTAAATCCTTTAGCTACTAGTCTACCCTTATAGGTAACTATTTTGCCATCCATGTCTGTCTTCTTCTTGAAGACCCATTTACACCCTATGGGTTTTACCCCATCAGGCAGCTCAACCAAATCCCAGACTTGGTTAGCCGACATGGAATCCATCTCAGATTTCATGGCGTGAAGCCATTTCTCGGAGTCCGGTCCACTGACCGCCTCATCATAGGTTCTAGGTTCATCCTCAATGATGAAGATCCCATCGTGTTGGGTCGGTAGCGACCCATACCTTTCAGGTGCATGACGAATTCTCCCAGACCTGCGCGGGACCTGTGTCTGAGCCTCAGGTTGCCTAGCAACCGGTGCAGGTGGCTCAGATTCCATCTCTTTGTCTTGTGCTTGCACTTGGACCTCATCCAAGTCAAACTTCCTCCCACTAACTTCTTTCATAAGAAATTATTTCTCTAGAAAGACAGCACCCCGAGCAACAAAAACTTTGTTCTCGGTTGGGACATAGAAGTAGTATCCTTTAGTTTCCTTAGGATACCCCACAAACACACACTTATCAGATCTAGGTTCTAGCTTGCTAGAATCTTGACGTTTGACATAAGCCTCACATCCCCAGATCCTGATAAACGTGAGATTAGGGCGTCTTCCACTCCATACCTCGTATGGTATTTTGGAGACACTCTTAGATGGAACATTATTCAGTATTAGAGAAGCTATTTCTAGTGCATGCCCCCAGAATGATGAAGGTAGAGTTGCATGACTCATCATGGATCGAACCATATCCAATAAAGTTTGATTTCTCCTTTCAGACACACCATTCCATTGAGGTGTTCCAGGAGGAGTGAGTTGGGATATGATCCCACACTCTCTCAGATAGTCAAAGAACTCACCACTCAGGTATTATCCACCTCGATCTGATCGAAGAGCTTTAATGGATCTTCCAAGCTGGTTCTCTACTTCATTCTTGAACTCCTTGAATTTCTCAAAGGATTCAGATTTATGTCTCATTAAGTAGACATAACCATACCTACTGAAGTCATCAGTAAAGGTAATGAAGTAGCTGTACCCTCCTCTGGCTTGTTTATTGAAGGGCCCACACACATCAGTATGTATGAGATCCAATAAACCTTCTGCCCTCTCACCAATCTTGGTGAAGGGCGCCTTTGTCATCTTCCCTAATAAACAAGGTTCACAAGTATCAAATTCCTCCAAGGAACTTGAATCTAACAATCCATTTGCATGGAGTTGTTGGATGCGATTCTTGTTTATATGGGCTAATCGACAGTGCCATAGGAAAGCACCAACTGAACCACTCAATTTGGTCCTCTTATTGCTTATGTTACAAATAGAACTTTCCATATCCAAGATATATAGACCATTGCACAAAGTACCCTTCCCATAGAACATATTTGCAAATGAAAAAGAATAGGAGTTCTTATTTATTTCAAATTTAAATCCTTTCCTCACCAAGCAAGGAATGGATACAATGTTCTTTGTTAGCGAAGGTACACAAAAGCAATTGTCTAGTTCTAATTGAAGTCCAGAAGGCAAGGAGAGAGTCAAAACACCTACAGCAACAGCAGCAACCTGTGCCCCGTTTCCAACGCGTAGGTCAATCTCTCCAGGCCGCACCGATCTACTTTTCTTGAGCCCCTACATATTTGTACAAATATGAGCTCCACATGCGGTATCCAACACCCATGACATAGAAGTAGAAAGGTTGACTTCTGTAACATAAATACCTGAGCTAGAAGTTAAGGCCAAGCCTTTCTTCTCCTCATTCTGAAGCTGCCTGCAGTCCCTTCTCTAGTGGCCCTGCTCGCCACAGTGGAAACACCTTTGTTCCTTTGACTTCTTCGCCCTTTTCTTCAGTGCTTTGGTAGGACCTCTGGCACTGCTCTTAGCACGTGCCTTACCCTTCTTCTTTATCTTCTTGGTCGCAGGGACCAAAAGAACAGAATTGGGTTTGGTCTTACCCATCTCTCGCTCGGCTGTTTGGAGCATATTCATCAATTCCTCCCGTGTGCACTCAATCTGGTTCATGTTGAAGTTAATGATAAACGGACTGAAGCTAGGGGGCAGGGAATGAAGAATAAGATCCACAACCAGCTCGTTGTCTATGGTGTGTCCCAGTCTCCTGAGATGATCCACATTCCCAATGAGTTTGAGAACATGGGGTCTCACTGGTGCACCTTCAGACAACTTGCACCGAAAGACTGCTTTGGCGGTGTCAAATCTCTCAGTTCTAGCCTGAGCCTCGAACATCTGTTTCAGACGAGTAATCATCTGAAAAGCGTTCTGCTCCTCATATTGCACCTGCAGTTCAGGTGCCATACTGGCTAGCATAAGACATGCAACCTCCAAAGAGTCATCCTGATGCTTTCTATAAGCATCTCTGTCTGCCGTTCGGGCATTAGGCGGAGGAGCCGCAGGAAGAGGCTGTTCAAGGACATACAACTTCTTCTCGAGCTTGAGGACTATCCTCAAATTCCGATGCCAGTCCATAAAGTTAGTTCCAACTAACTTATCCTTATCAAGGAGTGATCGCAGTGATAATCCGCCAGTGTTCGTAGCCATTGTTCTACAACACCCAAGAAGAACAGATTAGTACTACTTCGAATCATTTAAACTGGACTTGTTTTAAATGGCCATGGCTCCCACTATTTTAAATTCGAATTGACAACCCACAAAGTCAATCGGGAAGTTTAAGACTTCCTAGTGAGATGGGATCCTTATTTCACATGAGGCTTTGCGTCCCACGAGGGTGGGATGAGATGCATAAAGAAACCCATGCTTCCTAAGGTGGGCGCGCCGGCCGGTTGTTGGGGTATGCCCTTAAGGCTAATGTTTGAGGCCTTGGGATTCTTTCAGTATCATGTATAAACTCTTATGTTTATAAAGGCAATGGTTGTTATTCAGTTTGTTACATTGTCTGCTGCAATAAGTGTGCTTCTGAATAATGTCTCAATGCTGTTCAGCTTGGCTGACATGCTGTAATGTCCTTAATCGAGATATCTTGGTGAACATGAGACAGCCTTGATATGATTGAGACTAATATGTGTTCTAATCTTATAGGATGCTTCGAGCATGGAATAAGATGTAGACTCATGGGTACATTGGATGTACTGGACAGACCCTACTAGGATATTCAATTGCTTGTCACAATGTGAATAATCCTTGTTTGCAACAAGTGGCACATGTCCTCTGACTTGAGATCACTTGTGTTTCTAAAATGATGATTGTCATTGTTTTGAGGTAGTTCAATATCATTTGAAACATAATGGTTATAGACTATCTTGGATAATGATCATGAATCAGGTTAGGACACTAGTGATAGATATAGGATTGCCGTCTCCTTGATTGGAGTGTGATGTTCTAAAGGGGCCCCCCTGGATGAGATGATTGAGAAAGTGTATGGCCATACCTAGGTGACTATGTTCATCTGATCTAATCATGCTCATCATATTGGAGCTACAGGCTTGACACGCTTGTCCAATAAGAACATCCAGTGGCAAAGGAAACATGTATGCCTCGTGAAGTGGATTCACACTTGTGCTGTGGTTTGGGTGTAGTCTTGGAAGACTCTTTCCTTTATATCGGGAGACAGTGATGTGTTGCTAGATACCCCTCACTGATTGTGATAACGTAAGTTATCGTTACCGACATTTAAAGGAAACCCTTAGGGTCGCACAATTTGATGATATGGCTTACTTAAGTCAGATCGTGTGGACTGAATTGTTTCGGTTCAGTTTAAAGGGATTTAAACTCTGATTGTAAGTGAGATCTGGTCTGATCATGTTTGATTGATTAGGGCTTTAGATCGGTAAGCTTCGATCGAGAGAAGTGATGCTAGATCGGTGAGATCAAAAGCATTGAGAGATCAACGGTTAGATCTTGAACCTTTTTGGTTCAATGAGATCTAGACCATTGCTTGGGCTGGTTTGGTTTGACCATTGAACCATATACATGTGAACCGGCTCATGTGTGAGCGCATGGTTCATATGGAGTGGGATAAGCGTTTGGTTCACTTGAAGTGAACGCATAACGCATGAACGTTTTCGTTTGCTATTTTTGGAAGTTCCAAAATAGAAACGCCTCCATGTTCGGTTGGCTTCACGCTCCATTCAACCCTTTGCTCCTTGCTCTCGACGACACTCTGGTGTGGAGAAAGAGACGTCTTGGAGAAAGTTCGGCCAAGCAAGAGAGTTCATCTCTCATTTCCTTTTATTCGATCAAGATACCTTGGTGCCTTGCTAGCACAAGACGCAACAAGGGAGTAGGCAACATCTCATTGTGTGCGCATCTTTTGGAGGAGATCAGATTTGTTCTCTTCTTCCAAGCCGACATCTACACAATGGCTATGGTATGATCTATACTAGTTGTTTAACAAGTTAATCATATGTCTATGCAAACGATTCTAAGAAACCCTTGCTTCTGCTAGAAAAATTTATGCGCCTCCTATTTGGGTTTCACCCCCCCTTTAGATTAGGGGACTTGCAATTGGTATCAGAGCAGGTTATTGCTTGTTCATATGATTGCTTGATCTTCATGTTTGATCCATGAATGCGCTTGTGAATAGATCTAATGGATAATTACATGCCTAACTACATGCTTGTTGTTGTGAATATGATGTATCTTGGCGCATGTATCATGTATGCGCTTGTTGTAGTTTTTCCTTAAAACTTGATCACTTGCACGCCCCATATTAGATATAAGCGCCTACTATAAACCCTTAGACGGGTTGATGGGGTTGAAGTCATCCTCTAGGTAGGATCCAAATAGTCTGATCAGACCATCTGACACCCTAGATGGGTCGACCAGATGGCACCTATGCGCAAGCATGAGGTGGCTATAGGTCGGCTGCAGACAGGCGTGTGGCGAGGTCTGGTTGAGACAACCAGTGAGTACTCTTGAGTTAGGCCCGGGGTCACACCCGCTTGCCAGAACTCATGAAGGTTGTTCAGCCCTTTGCGCATGCATGGTTGACCATTAGGTCGACTCAAGTCAGTTAGGACTTGGCGCATGCAAGGGCAGTGGATCTGACTAGACATGATGAATGGATCCCTATTAATGGACCGTTGTAAGGTAGTAGGGCACATAAGACAAATAAAATTGATTCCAATGGGATTTAAAAAAAAAAATTTATTTTGTTGATGGATCACATGTTGATTGGATGCCATGATGCTTGTTTATTTCATCTTATGTGGGTTGCCCAATTAATGTGTGCTGTGCTAGGGCCTGCGTGCCTGGATTAATTGTAAATTATTTTGTGATCTGCGCATCACATTTTAATTAATTTATTGTGTAATTGACCTGCGTGTCAATCTTGTCTAAATAGATTAAAATGTAATTTTAATCAGACAAGAGCACAGAGCACACATGGCAGAGGCGCATGCAGCAGAGGCTTGACCAGGTGGGAGGTCTAGGGTTTGACCCTATGATAGGCGCATGTACCTGGTGGGCGCATCTGAGCTGCAGAGGGCGCTCTGGCCCTGGTCTGGGCCAGATGAGATGCAAATGACTCATGAAGAGCTCAAGTGAAGACTTAAGTTAACTTAAGGTCTTACCTAGGCTTAATGGGCGTTTACCACATAAGATCATCATGCTTTCTTTTGTTGTTTAAATAATTAGAATTGCATGATTTATTTATCTTCTGCTATCACCATAGGGTTTGCATGATAGTTAAGAAGATAAAAGGACCGTTAAAATCCAACGCTATAATATCAAGCTCGTAAGCCTTCTGACGCGAAACCTCACTGTTCTGACTATCGTTGGGGCCGTGTTGTACCCACTCAGTGGGCACGCCCATCTATCTTCAGACGGTGTGTGATTTCACCTGCGTGTTACAGAGAAGGGATTTATCGCTTCTCGTTGCTCAGCATAGCACGTGGTGGTCCAGGGAGTAGGTCAGGTCAGCTTGACCATGTAGGCTACATATGGGGCATATGTTAGCTATATGGAGGCAGCCATCTGTGGGGTCAGAGACTGTGTTGTACCAACGCAGTTGGCACAGTCTGCTGGATTGCCCAGATGAAGGGGAATCGCACGGGTTGGCGATTGGCAGGGACTGCCTACCAGAAATTAGTGCTTGTACTCTCTGTGCATCTTATCTCGCCTGAGCGGGACGCGGAGACCAAGTATAAAATTTGGATCCCATCTCACTAAAAGAGTCTTACTCTTTCGGACTGTTTTAATGGATTTTTCAGTCAGATAAAATAGTGAGAAAAGAATCTTTCTTAAGTCCTGGATTGATTCTAAACATTGATACTGACCTTGCTGTTCTTGCATTGTTGTAGATTCCTGCAGCAACGAACACCATGAGCTTCAATGTGCGATCCCTACTGGAAAGGGAGAAGTTTGCTGGGCCAAACTTCTCAGACTGGTACGGACACCTTAAGATTGTTCTTAAGGCTGAGAGGAAACTGTATGTCCTCGAGACGGCTATACCGCCTCAACCCGCTCCGAACGCCGGAAGGGCGGTTCGGGAAGCCTATGAAAAGCATGTCAATGATAGCATTGATGTCGCTTGCCTGATGCTAGCCTTTATGACACCACAGCTGCAGCGTCAGCATGAGGATATGTCTGCTATAGAAATTATAGCAAACCTCAAGATGCTGTATGCTGCACAGGCGAGGACTGAACGCTATAATTTGACAAAGCTTTTCTTTCAGAGCAAACTGGCTGAAGGGAGTCCAGTAGGAGCTCATGTGCTCAAGATGATTGGGCACAAAGAGGCTCTAGAGAAACTGGGGCATACCATCAATCAGGAGCTTGCTGTAGACATTATTCTGCAGTCCCTTCCGGCCTCTTTCGATCCGTTCATTATTAATTTTAGTATGAACAAGATCGACTGTACTCCGGCAGAGTTGCTGAATATGCTCTTGACTACAGAGGAGACTCTAAAGGGAAAGCCTTCAACCTCTGTCTTGATGTTTCCTTCCAGGAACAAGAAGAAGGGGAAGAAGGGCAAAGCCCCTGTCAAGAACTACAACAAGGCTCTGAAACAAAAGGTTAAGCGGTCGAAGGAATACAGATGTTTCCATTGTGGCCAGCTGGGTCATTGGAAAAAGGACTGTAAAGCGCTCCAAGGAGACAAGAAGGGAAGCATCGCTTCTAGCTCAGGTATTTTTGTGACTGAAGTCATGATATCCTCTTCTTCTATATCATGGGTGTTGGACACTGCATGTGGAGTTCACATTTGTTCAAATGTACAGGAACTCAAGAGAAGAAGACAGGTGGGACAGCATGAGGTGGACCTACGAGTAGGAAACGGGGCACGGGTTGCTGCTGTTGCTGTAGGAGAATATCACATCTCATTACCATCTGGACTTGTATTAGAACTGAATAATTGTTATTTTGTACCTAGCATTACCAAAAATATTATCTCTATTCCTGCTCTTGTCAGGAAAGGGTTTTCCTTTGAATGCAAGACTTCAAAGTGTTATCTTTCTCTTGATAATATTATTTATGCTACTGGGTCAATTAACAATGGGTTATTCATGTTGGACATGGAATGTTCTATACAAAATATTGATAATAAGAAAGCCAAGTATGCTGATGACAGCACCTTGCTATGGCATAGTCGTTTAGGCCATATTAACAAGAAGCGCATTAAGCGGTTGCATGACCATGGACTGCTGGGATCATACTCCTATGAGGAGATTGAAACATGCAAAGCTTGTTTATTGGGCAAAATGACGAAGTCTCCTTTTCCTAACAAAGGTCAAAGGGCTTCAGGTTTACTTGACCTTATACACAGTGATGTGTGTGGGCCATTTAGTAAACATGCCAGAGGTGGCTATTCATACTTCATTACTTTTACTGATGATTTCAGTAGATATGGGTATGTCTATCTAATGAGACATAAGAGTGAATCTTTTGACAAGTTCAAAGTGTTCAAAAATGAAGTACAGAATCAGCTAGGCCGAAATATCAAGGCACTTCGCTCAGATCGAGGTGGAGAATACCTAAGTCGAGAGTTTACTGACTATCTGAAGGAGTGTGGGATTATCTCACAGCTCACTCCACCAGGAACACCGCAATGGAATGGTGTGTCCGAGAGGAGGAACAGAACCTTACTGGATATGGTTCGTTCTATGATGAGTCAGGCTACTCTACCTTACTCCTTTTGGGGATTTGCACTGGAAACAGCTGCAAAGGTACTAAACCGAGTGCCATCCAAGGCAGTTTCAAAGACTCCATATGAGTTATGGTATGGGAAACAGCCGAGCTTGACATTTATTAAGATCTGGGGTTACGATGCTTATGTCAAAAAGCTCGCCTCTAGGAAACTAGAGAGCAGATCTGAGAAATGCATCTTTGTCGGTTACCCTAAGGAAACTAAGGGTTATTATTTCTACGATCCCAAAGAGAACAAAGTATTTGTTGCTCGGACGACAATTTTTCTTGAGAAGGAATTTCTTCTGCAAGAAGCCAGTGGGAGAGAAATAAAACTGGATGAGAATCCAGAGGAAGGACAAAGTAGTCAAGCACAGTTGGATGAGCCTGAGCCAGTAGAACAGGTTATTGAACAACCTGAGGCTCAGATATCACGGGAACCGCGTAGATCGGGAAGGATCCGTCGACAGCCCGAGCGCTATGACGGAGTCTACATCATTGATCATGATGAACCCCTCACTTATGCGGATGCGGTCAGTGGACCGGAGTCAGCTAGATGGCTTGAAGCTATGCGAGCCGAGATGGACTCCATGTCAGATAATCAAGTCTGGGATTTGGTTGATCCGCCTTCGGGAGTAATCCCTATAGGCTGTAAATGGATCTTCAAGAAGAAGATTGACATGGATGGTAACGTAGTTACCTATAAAGGCAGGCTAGTTGCGAAAGGTTTCAAACAAATCTACGGGATAGATTATGATGAAACTTTCTCTCCTGTAGCCATGTTCAAGTCTATTCGGATTATTCTTGCGATAGCAGCATATTACGATTATGAGATCTGGCAGATGGATGTGAAGACCGTTTTCCTTAATGGAAAACTGGATGAGGATGTGTATATGACACAACCTGAAGGTTTCACTAATCCATCAGATCCTCATAAAATATGCAAGTTAAAGAAGTCCATTTATGGACTTAAACAAGCATCTAGAAGCTGGAATATTCGTTTTGATGAATCAATCTGTGAATTTGGTTTCATCAAGAATGAAGATGACCCGTGTGTATATAAGAGGTTTAGTGGGAGCGTGATTACTTTCCTAGTCCTCTACGTCGATGATATCTTAATCATTGGAAACGATATTCCTGAACTGCATGCTGTTAAAGCATGGTTAAGAAAATGTTTCCAGATGAAAGATCTAGGAGAAGCAGCCTATGTATTAGGTGTGAAGATCTACAGAGATAGATCTAAGAGGCTTCTCGGGCTGTGCCAAAGTACTTACATCGATAAAGTCCTGGAGAGATTTCATTTAGAGAATTCTAAAAGAGGATATCTTCCAGTCAGACATGGTCTGAATCTTTCAAAGAGTCAGTGTCCACTAACACAGACTGAGAAAGATGAAATAGACAATACGCCTTATGCTTCGGCTATTGGGTCCATTATGTATGCGATGTTATGTACTCCCCCAGACGTCGCTTACGGGTTAAGCGTGACCAGTCGATTCCAAAGTAATCCAGGTCAGGCGCACTGGATTGCAGTCAAGAACATTTTGAAATATCTTCGGAGGACCAAAGATATGTTCTTGATATATGGAGGTCAGGAAGAACTCAGTATTGAAGGATATACTGACGCTTCATTCCAATCTGACCAGGATGATTTCCAATCGCAATCAGGCTATATTTTTAGCTTGAATGGTGGAGCAGTGGTGTGGAAAAGTTTCAAACAGTCTATCATTGCTGATTCCACAACAGAAGCTGAGTATGTTGCAGCCTCGGAAGCATCTAAGGAGGCAGTATGGATTCGCAAGTTCGTTCAGGAACTTGGTGTTGTTCCTTCGAGTGCAGATCCTTTGGTTATCTTCTGTGATAACACTGGAGCAATCGCACAAGCAAAGGAACCACGGTCGCACCAGAAGTCCAAGCACATACAGAGACGGTTTCACTTGATCCGGGAGATCATTGATCGTGGTGAGATCAAAATCTGCAAGGTTCATACAGATGACAATCTGGCTGACTCGCTTACCAAGCCTCTGGCGCAGCAGAAGCATGAGAAGCACTGTAATAATATGGGTTTGAGATTTCTCAACCATTAGATTAAGTGCAAGTGGGAGATTGTTGGGGTATGCCCTTAAGGCTAATGTTTGAGGCCTTGGGATTCTTTCAGTATCATGTATAAACTCTTATGTTTATAAAGGCAATGGTTGTTATTCAGTTTGTTACATTGTCTGCTGCAATAAGTGTGCTTCTGAATAATGTCTCAATGCTGTTCAGCTTGGCTGACATGCTGTAATGTCCTTAGTCGAGATATCTTGGTGAACATGAGACAGCCTTGATATGATTGAGACTAATATGTGTTCTAATCTTATAGGATGCTTCGAGCATGGAATAAGATGTAGACTCATGGGTACATTGGATGTACTGGACAGACCCTACTAGGATATTCAATTGCTTGTCACAATGTGAATAATCCTTGTTTGCAACAAGTGGCACATGTCCTCTGACTTGAGATCACTTGTGTTTTTAAAATGATGATTGTCATTGTTTTGAGGTAGTTCAATATCATTTGAAACATAATGGTTATAGACTATCTTGGATAATGATCATGAATCAGGTTAGGACACTAGTGATAGATATAGGATTGCCGTCTCCTTGATCGAAGTGTGATGTTCTAAAGGGGCCCCCCTGGATGAGATGATTGAGAAAGTGTATGGCCATACCCAGGTGACTATGTTCATCTGATCTAATCATGCTCATCATATTGGAGCTACAGGCTTGACACGCTTGTCCAATAAGAACATCCAGTGGCAAAGGAAACATGTATGCCTCGTGAAGTGGATTCACACTTGTGCTGTGGTTTGGGTGTAGTCTTGGAAGACTCTTTCCTTTATATCGGGAGACAGTGATGTGTTGCTAGATACCCCTCACTGATTGTGATAACGTAAGTTATCGTTACCGACATTTAAAGGAAACCCTTAGGGTCGCACAATTTGATGATATGGCTTACTTAAGTCAGATCGTGTGGACTGAATTGTTTCGGTTCAGTTTAAAGGGATTTAAACTCTGATTGTAAGTGAGATCTGGTCTGATCATGTTTGATTGATTAGGGCTTGAGATCGGTAAGCTTCGATCGAGAGAAGTGATGCTAGATCGGTGAGATCAAAAGCATTGAGAGATCAACAGTTAGATCTTGAACCTTTTTGGTTCAATGAGATCTAGACCATTGCTTGGGCTGGTTTGGTTTGACCATTGAACCATATACATGTGAACCGGCTCATGTGTGAGCGCATGGTTCATATGGAGTGGGATAAGCATTTGGTTCACTTGAAGTGAACGCATAACGCATGAACGTTTTCGTTTGCTATTTTTGGAAGTTCCAAAATAGAAACGCCTCCACGTTCGGTTGGCTTCACGCTCCATTCAACCCTTTGCTCCTTGCTCTCGACGACACTCTGGTGTGGAGAAAGAGACGTCTTGGAGAAAGTTCGGCCAAGCAAGAGAGTTCATCTCTCATTTCCTTTTATTCGATCAAGATACCTTGGTGCCTTGCTAGCACAAGAAGCAACAAGGGAGTAGGCAACATCTCATTGTGTGCGCATCTTTTGGAGGAGATCAGATTTGTTCTCTTCTTCCAAGCCGACATCTACACAATGGCTATGGTATGATCTATACTAGTTGTTTAACAAGTTAATCATATGTCTATGCAAACGATTCTAAGAAACCCTTGCTTCCGCTAGAAAAATTTATGCGCCTCCTATTTGGGTTTCGCCCCCCCCCCCTTTAGATTAGGGGACTTGCACCGGTTGCTCCAAGCAACTCCCCTTGTTGAGACAGTCGAGGCATTTCATGTCCAGTGAGGGCTGGATACAACATGAAACCTTTACCTCTCAACGATGCCTCTAGACTTTCAACATGTGCCCAGCACATGTGAACTTCCAGTCAAGTCCATTCCTAACCGTTATGCCCAGGGCCAACAAGTTTCCTTGTGAAGGCACGCCCAGGTTAAAACTGGACTGGGGAAACCATTGCCACTACGCACTTTCTAAAGATAAGTGGGCGTGTCCCACGAGGGTGGGAAACAATTCAAAACTCCACTAATCGATAGCTTAGTGAGGGCTACGCGTTAGAAGGCTACCAGACTTGATATTTTAATTGAGGGTTTTTGTTTAAGGTCTCATCATCTCAGTTTTATCTTATGTCTATCATTACAGGCATACAATCCTATAGTGATAACATAACGGTAAAACATTTCAGGCATGCTTCTGCAGATAATAATAAAAGCAGTAAAGGATGATGTGATCATATCTTATACAAGACATTGAACCAATCCATGCCATGAAATAGGTTCAACTCTTGTCCTAGAACTCAAGCCCCAAAAACTAGACCTAACCTAGCCGACCTCTAGCTTGAACTTCAAGGTTGGCTCCAAGGTCCTTCTCTCATGGTTTAGCTCTCAAACCCTAGAGGTACACTTTAAAAGTTCCCCATAGGTTCGGCCAATTCCATGGTCTTCCTCCAAGGAAGGTGCGCCACCATGCAAGGGGCCAAGATTTCTTGCGCCACCAAGCAACCAAGCACCAGCTTGCATGCATCACCTTGCATGCTTGCGCCATCAAGCAAGATGCAAGCATCAAGGTCCAAGTAGGATGCGCCTAGCCCTTAATCTTCCTCTTAATAATAAAAAGATGGCATGCAGGCCGCACAAGGATACAACACAGGCATGCAAGAGGGGGGCTTGACTAATGATCACAACACCATGCACAATCAAGGTATTTACTCATGCAATTCTACATGCTCATGAAAAACATAAAATCTGAAATTTTACTTTTTTCACTAAACCAGTTTCTTTTTCTCATCTTCTTCTCACAAGTCTTTTGGTTTATTGCGATTTATTTTTCATGATGATTTCAGAGATCCATTCGGCTGGCAATTTTGTCAGATCAAGAGACTTGGCCAGTCCGAAGACACAATGCCCGTCCTACTTGACAAAATTACGTGCGCCTTTGATCTTTAAATCAAACAAGAAAAATAGTCCAAATATCCAAAAGAGATTGAGAGGATGATAGAAACAAGAAACCCTAATTTTTCTACTTTTAGAAAAATCGATTGCCATGCATCATGCTATTTACGAAAATAGAGATATGGCATGTGAGCATGGAAGAAAAGCATAAAACATCGTTCGAGTCTTGCAAGTCGCTCTGATACCACTATTGGGAAACCCCGGGGACATTTTACAATTTTTAGAGTTATGGACATACATTTTTCGCAGCGGAAGAATGTCCCCAAAATAGGCCAGTCCCAAAAACCCAGTGAAGATCGCAAGCAAGGGAGTCGACACGATGAGTTAGGAAATACCTTAAGAGCAATATGGAGCGATGCCGATGTAGGCGTCCAAGTGTGCGCCCTCTGCAGTTTCGCACACACGGATCTCTTGAGTTCTCTTCTTCCACGCCCGGTGCTAGCCTCGGGAAGAAGATCCAAGCCTTAGGGAGATGTTTTACTTCTCTTGCGCCACTCAGAGAAAAGATGCGCCAAGTGAAGAGAGAAAACCGCCCAAGCCGCCAAGCCCTAGATCTCCTTGCGCCAAGAGGAAAGAGGGTTGCGGTTATGGAAGATACGCCCTTGCTCCAAGCACTCGCCCCTCTCCTTGTGTTCACGCCTTCAAGGATTAATTACACACAAGAGGGGGCGACTAGGGTCATATTTATAGGGCAAGAGGCGGTTAGGGTAATGGCTAGGATCATGACAAGTGTAGGGCTAGGATGAGGAGGTTTGAGATAAGGAAAGTCTCCAAGACATTTCCATAATTCTCATTCAACCTTACCTTTTGTTCCCACGCCTTTCCTTGTGCGCCAAGGCCTTACCTTGCGCCTCAAGCAATGCCATAGAGGCATGCATTCCATCCTAGGAAGAGAGGGGGAGGCGCCCTTTACTTCCATAATGAAGCAAAGGCGCCAACATGACCCCATTATGCCCCTAGGCGCCTAATGGTTCATGTTTCTCCCCATTATTGAAGGTCCCCTAGACAAGGGGATGAAACCCTAATAGGCACATGTAAGGGATTTAAACAGCGGAAGAGGGTTTCTAGATCTATTGCATGCTTTACGATCAACGTTAAAATGATTACATACAAGAGAAGAAATCATACCGATGCCATTTCTAGATGGCGTCTTGGAAGCAAAGATCGAAATGGATCTTTGAAAGATCCACTAACAAAGGGGGGCGAAACCCTAGATAGGCGCATGTATTTTTCTTTTAAGCAGCGGAAAGGGGGTTTCTAGGATCTTTTGATGCATGCATTATAATCAACTTAAAACCGATTGCACAAGAGATAGAACCATACCATTGCCATCGGTTTGA
This sequence comes from Costus lasius, assembly GCA_027563935.2. Classification (NCBI taxonomy): domain Eukaryota; kingdom Viridiplantae; phylum Streptophyta; class Magnoliopsida; order Zingiberales; family Costaceae; genus Costus; species Costus lasius. The sequence goes on from CM050452.1 coordinate 25,200,158, forward strand.
TGGTGTCTTGGAATTAAAGACGCAAGTGCCTCTTCTCCTTAGATGACACACACAATGAGAAGGCGACTACTTCCTTGGGGACTTTGTGCTAGCAAATCTTCAAGGAGTCCTTCGTATGGAGGGAATGAGAGAAACTTGCTTGCTTAGTCCTCGACTCTTCAAAAACGTGAAGCAGAGGTTCCACACGAGAGAAGGCGACGGGAATAGAAGTGAGGCGACAAGAGATGCGCTCCACACAAGACATGGAGGCGTGGTTGCTAAAAATAGCCAACTTACTCTTTCATGCGATCATGTGTTCATGCATTTCGAACCAATCGCATTTTTCCTCTCTATTCTTTAAACCAAGCACTCATCCATGAGCCGGTTCATTTGTATTTGGTTCAATAACCAAATAAACCAAGCAACCAGTCCAGACCATAATAAACACTTAGGTTCTTGATCTGACCGTCGATCTCTTGATGCTCCTGATCTAACTGATCTAGCATCCATTCTCTCGATCGAAGCTTACCGATCTCAAGCCCTAATCAATCAAACATGATCAGACCAGATCTCACTTACAATCAGAGATTAAATCCCTTTAAACTGAACCCAAATAATTCAGTCCACACGATCTGACTTAAGTAAGCCATATCATCAAATTGTGCGACCCTGAGGGTTTCCTTTAAATGTCGGTAACGATAACTCACGTTATCACGATCAGTGAGGGGTATCTAGCAACACATCACTGTCTCCCAATATAAAGGAAAGAGTCTTCCAAGACTACACCCAAACCATAGTACAAGTGTGAATTCAACTCACTAAGCATACATATTTCCTTTGCCACTGGATGTTCTTATTGGACAAGCGTGTCAAGCTTGTAACTCCAATATGACAAGCATGATTAGATAAGATGAACATAGTCACCTGGGTATGGCCATACACTTTCTCAATCATCTCATCCAGGGGGGCCCCTTTAGAACATCACACTCCTTAAACAAGGAGACGGCAATCCTATGTCTATCACTAGTGCCCTAACCTGATTCAAGCTCATTATCCAAGATAGTCTATAATCATTATGTTTCAAATGATATTGAACTACCTCAAAACAATGACAATCATCATTTAGGAAACACAAGTGATCTCAAGTCAGAGGAAATGTGCCACTTGTTGCAATCAAGGATTATTCACATTGTGACAAACAATTGAACATCCTAGTAGGGTCAGTCCAGTACATCCAATGTACCCATGAGTCTACATCTTATTCCATGCTCGAAGCATCCTATAAGATTAGAACACATATTAGTCTTAACCATATCAAGGCTGTCTCATGTTCACCAAGATATCTCGACTAAGGACTTAACTGCATGTCAGCCTAGCTGAACAGCTTTGAGACATTATTCAGAAGAACATATATATTGCTGCAGACAATGTAGCTAACTGAATAACAACCATGCCTTTATAAACATATAAGTTTATACAAATGATACTGTTACAATCCCAAGGCCTCAAACATTAGGCTTAAGGGCATACCCCAACAATCTCCCACTTGCACTTAATCTAATGGTTGAGAAATCTCAAACCCATGTTATTACAGTGCTTCTCATGCTTCTGCTGCGCCAGAGGCTTGGTAAGCGGGTCTGCCAGATTGTCATCCGTATGAACCTTGCAAACTTTGATCTCGCCACGATCTATGATCTCCCTGATCAAGTGAAACCGTCTCTGTATGTGCTTGAACTTCTGGTGCGACCGTGGTTCCTTTGCTTGTGCGATTGCTCCAGTGTTATCACAGAAGATAACCAAAGATCTGCACTCGAAGGAACAACACCAAGTTCTCTCACGAACTTACGAATCCACACTGCCTCCTTGGATGCTTCCGAGGCTGCAACATACTCGGCTTCTGTTGTGGAATCAGCAACAGTTGACTGTTTGAAACTCTTCCACACCACTGCTCCTCCATTCAAGCTAAAAACATAGCCTGATTGCGATCGGAAATCATCCTGGTCTGACTGGAACGAAGCGTCAGTATATCCTTCAATACTGAGTTCTTCCTGACCACCATATATCAAGAACATATCTTTGGTCCTCCGCAGATATTTTAAAATGTTCTTGACTGCAATCCAGTGCGCCATACCTGGATTACTTTGGAACCGACTAGTCACGCTTAACCCATAAGCAACGTCTGGGCGAGTACACAACATCGCATACATAATGGATCCAATAGCCGAAGCATAAGGCGTATTGTCCATTTCATCTTTCTCAGTCTGTGTTTGTGGACACTGACTCTTCGAAAGATTCAGACCATGTCTGACTGGAAGATATCCTCTTTTAGAATTCTCTAAATGAAATCTCTCCAGGACTTTATCGATGTAAGTACTCTGGCACAGCCCGAGAAGCCTCTTAGATCTATCCCTGTAGATCTTCACACCTAATACATAGGCTGCTTCTCCTAAATCTTTCATCTGGAAACATTTCCTTAACCATGCCTTAACGGCATGCATTTCAGGAATGTCATTTCCAATGATCAAGATATCATCGACGTAGAGGACTAGGAAAGTAATTACGCTCCCACTAAACCTCTTATATACACACGGGTCATCCTCGTTCTTGATGAAACCAAACTCAGAGATTGATTCATCAAAACGAATATTCCAGCTTCTAGATGCTTGTTTAAGTCCATAAATAGACTTCTTTAACTTGCATATCTTATGACGATCTGATGGATTAGTGAAACCTTCTGGTTGTGTCATATACACATCCTCATCCAGATTTCCATTAAGGAAAGCTGTCTTCACATCCATTTGCCAAATCTCATAATCATAATATGCAGCTATCGCGAAAAGAATCCGAATAGACTTAAACATAGCTACAGGTGAGAAAGTTTCATCATAATCTATCCCGTAGATTTGTTTGAAACCTTTCGCAACTAGCCTGCCTTTATAGGTAACCACGTTACCATCCATGTCAATCTTCTTCTTGAAGATCCATTTACAGCCTATAGGGATAACTCCCGGAGGCGGATCAACCAAATCCCAAACTTGGTTATCTGACATGGAGTCCATCTCGGCGCGCATAGCTTCAAGCCATCTCACTGACTCCGGTCCACTGACCGCATCCGCATAAGTGAGGGGTTCATCATTATCAATGATGTAGACTCCGTCATAGCGCTCAGGCTGTCGACGGATCCTTCCCGATCTTCGCGGTTCCCGTGATATCTGAGCCTCAGGTTGTTCAATAACCTGTTCTACCAGCTCAGGCTCATCCAACTGTGCTTGCGCACTTTGTCCTTCCTCTGGATTCTCATCCAGCTTTATTTCTCTCCCACTGGCCTCTTGCAGAAGAAACTCCTTCTCAAGAAATATAGCCGTCCGAGCAATAAATACCTTGTTCTCTTTGGGATCGTAGAAATAATAACCCTTAGTTTCCTTAGGGTAACCGACAAAGATACATTTGTCAGATCTGCTCTCTAGTTTCCCAGAGGCGAGCTTTTTGACATAAGCCTCGCAACCCCAGATCCTGATAAATGTCAAGCTCGGCTGTTTCCCATACCATAACTCATATGGCGTCTTAGAAACTGCCTTGGATGGCACTCGGTTTAGTACCTTTGCAGCTGTTTCTAGTGCAAATCCCCAAAAGGAGTAAGGTAGAGTAGCCTGACTCATCATAGAACGAACCATATCAAGTAACATTCTATTTCCCCTTTCGGACACACCATTCCATTGCGGTGTTCCTGGCGGAGTGAGCTGTGAGATAATCCCACACTCCTTCAGATAGTCAGTAAATTCTCGACTTAGGTATTCTCCACCTCGATCAGAACGAAGTGCCTTGATATTTCGGCCTAGCTGATTTTGTACTTCATTCTTGAACTCTTTGAACTTGTCAAAAGATTCACTTTTATGTCTCATTAGATAGACATACCCATACCTACTGAAATCATCAGTAAAGGTAATGAAGTACTGATAGCCACCTCTGGCATGTTTACTAAATGGCCCACACACATCATTGTGTATAAGGTCAAGTAAACCTGAAGCCCTTTGACCTTTGTTAGAAAAAGGTGACTTCGTCATTTTACCCATTAAACAAGCCTTGCATGTATCAATCTCCTCATAGGAGAATGATCCCAGCAGTCCATGATCATGCAACCGCTTAATGCGTTTCTCGTTAATATGGCCTAAACGACTATGCCATAGCAAGGTGCTGTCATCAGCATTCTTGGCTTTCTTAATATCAACATTTTGTATAGAATTTTCCATGTCCAACATGTATAATCCATTGTTAATTGAACCAGTTGCATAAACAATATTATCTAAAGATAAAACACACTTTGAAATATTGCATTCAAAGGAAAATCCCTTCCTGACAAGAGCAGGAATGGAGATAATATTCTTAGTAATACTGGGAACAAAGTAACAACTGTTTAATTCTAATACAATTCCAGATGGCAAAGAGATGAAATAGTCTCCTACAGCAACAGCAGCAACCCGTGCCCCGTTTCCAACTCGTAGGTCCACCTCATGCTGTCCCACCTGCCTTCTTCTCTTGAGTTCCTGTACATTTGAACAAATGTGAACTCCACATGCAGTGTCCAACACCCATGATATAGAAGAAGATGAAACCATGACTTCCGTCACGTATATACCTGAGCCAGAAGCAAGGCTTCCCCTCTTGTCTCCTTGGAGCGCTTTACAATCCTTTTTCCAGTGACCCAGCTGGCCACAGTGGAAACACCTGTATTCCTTGGACCGCTTAACCTTCTGTTTCAGAGCCTTGCTGTAACTCTTGACAGGGGTCTTGCCCTTCTTTCCCTTCTTCTTGTTCCTCGAAGGAACCATCAAGACAGAGGTTGAAGGCTTACCCTTCAGAGTTTCCTCAGTAGTCAAGAGCATATTCAGCAGCTCTGCCGGAGTACAATCGATTTTGTTCATATTAAAGTTAATAATGAACGCATCGAAAGAAGGCGGAAGAGACTGCAGAATAATGTCTACAGCAAGCTCCTGGTTGATGGTATGCCCCAGTTTTTCTAGAGCCTCCTTGTGCCCAATCATCTTGAGCACGTGAGCTCCCACTGGGCTCCCTTCAGCCAGTTTGCTCTGAAAGAACAGCTTTGTCAAATTATAGCGTTCTGTCCTCGCCTGTGCAGCATACAACATCTTGAGGTTTGCTATCATGTCTATGGCAGACATATCCTCATGCTGACGCTGCAGCGGTGGCGTCATAGACGCTAGCATCAGGCAAGCGACATCAATGCTATCATTGACGTGCTTTTCATAGGCTTCCCGAACCGCCCTTGCGGCGTTCGGAGCGGGCTGAGGCGGTATCGCCGTCTCGAAGACATACAGTTTCCTCTCTGCCTTAAGAACGATCTTAAGGTGTCCGAACCAGTCTGAGAAGTTCGGCCCAGCAAACTTCTCCCTTTCCAGTAGGGATCGCACATTGAAGCTCATGGTGTTCGTTGCTGCAGGAATCTACAACAATGCAAGAACAGCAAGGTCAGTATCAATGTCAAGAATCAATCAGGACTTAAGAAAGATTCTTTTTCTCACTATTTTATCTGGCTGAAAAACCCAGCAAAACAGCCCGAAAGAGTAGAACTCTTTTAGTGAGATGGGATCCAGATTTCATACTTGGTCTCCGCGTCCCGCTCAGGCGAGATAAGATGCACAGAGAGTACAACACTAATCTCTGGTAGGCAGTCCCTGCCAATCGCCAACCCGTGCGATTCCCCTTCATCTGGGCAATCCAGCAGACTGTGCCAACTGAGTTGGTACAACACAATCTCTGACCCCACAGAGGGCTGCCTCCATGCGCTACCATATGCGCCACATATGTAGCCTACATGGTCAAGCTGACCCGACCTACTCCCTGGACCACCACGTGCTATGCTGAGCAACGAGAAGCGATAAATCCCTTCTCTGTAACACGCAGGTGTAATCCCGCACCGTCTGAAGATAGATGGACGTGCCCACTGAGTGGGTACAACACGGCTCCAACGATAATCAGAACAGTGAGGTTTCGCGTCAGAAGGCATACGAGCTTGATATTTTAGCGTTGGATTTTAACGGTCTTTTATCTTCTTCACTATCATGCAATTCCTATGGTGATAGCAGAAGATAAATAAATCATGTTGTTCTACTTATTAAACAATAAAAGAAAGCATGAATCTTATGTGGTAAAAGCCCATAGCCCTAGTAAGACCTTAAGAACTTAAGTCTTCACTTGCTTTTCTTCATGGGGCTTTTGCTGCTCATCTGGCCCAAACCAGGGCCCAAGCGCCATCTGCAGCTCAGGTGCGCCCACCAGGTAAATGCGCCTGGTCCTAGGGTCGAACCCTAGACCTCCCACCTGGTCAAGCCTCTGCTGCATGCGCCTCTGCCATGTGTGCTCTGTGCTCTTGTCTGAATAATTTACAAATTAATCTATCTAGACAAGGTTGACTCGCAGGTCAATTACATTTTATAAATTAAATGCAATGTGATGCGCAGATCACAATATAAAAATTAATTTACAAAATTAACCAGGCACGCAGGCCCCAGCACAGCACACATTAAAACACGGGCAGCCCACATAAGATTAAATAAACATACATATGCATCAATCAACATGTGATCCATTCATGAAAATTAAATTTCGAAAACCCCTTGGGATCAATTTTAATTTTCCTTATTTGCCCTACTACCTTACAATGGTCCATTACTAGGGATCCACTCATCAGATCTAGTCAGATCCACTGCCCTTTCATGCACCAAGTCCTAACTGACTTGAGTCGACCAAAAGGCCAACCATGCATGCGCCAAGGGCTGAACGACCACACTGAGGTCTGGCAAGCGGGCGTGAGCCCGGGCCTAACTCATGTGCGTTCATAGGTTGTCTCAACCAGACATCGCTACACGCCTGTCTGCAGTCGACTTATAGCCACCTTGTGCTTTCGCATAGGTGCCATCTGGTCGACCCATCAAGGCTGTCAGATAATCTGATCAGACTAATTGGATCTTGACTAGACTGAGATTTCAACCCTAATAACCCATCTAAGGGTTTAAAGTAGGCGCCTTAGATCTAAGGTGAATCGCGCATGTAATATAAGTTTTAAGAAAACATACAAAAATGCGCCAAGAACATGCGCCAACATAAGAATGTAACATGAAACATTTTTCATATGAAACATCTAATATGCGCATGTTATAGATCTAAGCATACTTATATATCCGCATACATGGATCACAATATTTTAAGCAATCATAGAAACATGCAAACAATGGCTCTGATACCAATTGAAAGATCCCCTAACAAAGGGGGGCGAAACCCTAGATAGGCGCATGTATTTTTCTTTTAAGCAGCGGAAAGGGGGTTTCTAGGATCTTTTGATGCATGCATTATAATCAACTTAAAACCGATTGCACAAGTGATAGAACCATACCATTGCCATCGGTTTGATGGTGTCTTGGAATCAAAGACGCAAGTGCCTCTTCTCCTTAGATGACACACACAATGAGAAGGCGACTACTTCCTTGGGGACTTTGTGCTAGCAAATCTTCAAGGAGTCCTTCGTATGGAGGGAATGAGAGAAACTTGCTTGCTTAGTCCTCGACTCTTCAAAAACGTGAAGCAGAGGTTCCACACGAGAGAAGGCGACGGGAATAGAAGTGAGGCGACAAGAGATGCGCTCCACACAAGACATGGAGGCGTGGTTGCTAAAAATAGCCAACTTACTCTTTCATGCGATCATGTGTTCATGCATTTCGAACCAATCGCATTTTTCCTCTCTATTCTTTAAACCAAGCGCTCATCCATGAGCCGGTTCATTTGTATTTGGTTCAATAACCAAATAAACCAAGCAACCAGTCCAGACCATAATAAACACTTAGGTTCTTGATCTGACCGTCGATCTCTTGATGCTCCTGATCTAACTGATCTAGCATCCATTCTCTCGATCGAAGCTTACTGATCTCAAGCCCTAATCAATCAAACATGATCAGACCAGATCTCACTTACAATCAGAGATTAAATCCCTTTAAACTGAACCCAAATAATTCAGTCCACACGATCTGACTTAAGTAAGCCATATCATCAAATTGTGCGACCCTGAGGGTTTCCTTTAAATGTCGGTAACGATAACTCATGTTATCACGATCAGTGAGGGGTATCTAGCAACACATCACTGTCTCCCAATATAAAGGAAAGAGTCTTCCAAGACTACACCCAAACCACAGTACAAGTGTGAATTCAACTCACTAAGCATACATATTTCCTTTGCCACTGGATGTTCTTATTGGACAAGCGTGTCAAGCTTGTAACTCCAATATGACAAGCATGATTAGATCAGATGAACATAGTCACCTGGGTATGGCCATACACTTTCTCAATCATCTCATCCAGGGGGGCCCCTTTAGAACATCACACTCCTTAAACAAGGAGACGGCAATCCTATGTCTATCACTAGTGCCCTAACCTGATTCAAGCTCATTATCCAAGATAGTCTATAATCATTATGTTTCAAATGATATTGAACTACCTCAAAACAATGACAATCATCATTTAGGAAACACAAGTGATCTCAAGTCAGAGGAAATGTGCCACTTGTTGCAATCAAGGATTATTCACATTGTGACAAACAATTGAACATCCTAGTAGGGTCAGTCCAGTACATCCAATGTACCCATGAGTCTACATCTTATTCCATGCTCGAAGCATCCTATAAGATTAGAACACATATTAGTCTTAACCATATCAAGGCTGTCTCATGTTCACCAAGATATCTCGACTAAGGACTTAACTGCATGTCAGCCTAGCTGAACAGCTTTGAGACATTATTCAGAAGAACATATATATTGCTGCAGACAATGTAGCTAACTGAATAACAACCATGCCTTTATAAACATATAAGTTTATACAAATGATACTGTTACAATCCCAAGGCCTCAAACATTAGGCTTAAGGGCATACCCCAACAATCTTCTCCAGAGATGACGCACACAAGATGAGTCTTGGCTCCTCCTTGTCGCCCCTTGTGCTAGCAAGGATCGTCCAAGTATCCTGACCGAATGGAAGGGAAGAGATGAGAAATCCTATGCTTGGCGAGAGCTCCTCTTTTCATCCACACCTTCACACGCAAGAGATGCAAGTGTCGAAAAGCCCAAAGAGGTGTCAAGAGAGCGTGAGCATTGAGAACGTGAGAGTCATGGTCACGTTTAGAGACATGCTTTCTAAAAATAGAAAAGTCTCAACGTTCATGCGACCATAACTTACCCCAATCGCAAAATGCCTCTTCATTTGAACCATGCGCTCATCCAATGAGCTGGTTCAATTCGGTTTGGTTCAAGAAACCAAACAACCCAAGCCATTAGTCCAGATTACAATAAACCCCTGAGGCTTAAGATCTGACCGTTGATCTCTCGATGCTCCTGATCTCACCGATCTAGCATCCATTCTCTCAATCGAAGCTTACCGATCTTAAGCCCTAATCAATTAAACATGATCAGACCAGATCTCACTCACAATCAGAGATTAAATCCCTTTAAACTGAACCTAAACAATTCAGTCCACACGATCTAACTTAAGTAAGCCATATCATCAAATTGTGCGACCCTAAGGGTTTCCTTTAAATGTCGGTAACGATAACTTACGTCATCACGATCAGCGAGGGGTATCTAGCAACACATCACTGTCTCCCGATATAAAGGAAAGAGTCTTCCAAGACTACACCCAAACCACAGCACAAGTGTGAATCAACTCACTAGGCATACATGTTTCCTTTGCCACTGGATGTTCTTATTGGACAAGCCTGTCAAGCTTGTAACTCCAATATGATGAGCATGATTAGATCAGATGAACATATTCACCTGGGTATGGCCATACACTTTCTCAATCATCTCATCCAAGGGGGCCCTTTAGAACATCACACTCCAATGAAGGAGACGGCGATCCTTTATCTATCACTAGTGCCCTAACATGACTCAAGCTCACCATCCAAGATAGTCTATAACCATTATGTTTCAAATGATATTGAACTACCTCAAAACAATGACAATCATCATTTAGAAACACAAGTGATCTCAAGTCAGAGGAAATGTGCCACTTGTTGCAATCAAGGATTATTCACATTGTGACAAGCAATTGAATATCCTAGTAGGGTCTGTCCAGTACATCCAATGTACCCGTGAGTCTGCATCTTATTCCATGCTCGAAGCATCCTATAAGATTAGAATACATATTAGTCTCAATCATATCAAGGCTGTCTCATGTTCACCAAGATATCTCGACTAAGGACAAAAGTGCATGTCAGCCTAGCTGAACAGGATTGAGACATTATTCAGAAGTATATGTATTGCAGCAGATAATATATCAACCTGAATAACAACCATTGCCTTTATAAACATAAGAGTTTATACATGATACTGATACAATCCCAAGGCCTCAAACATTAGCCTTAAGGGCATACCCCAACAATCTCCCACTTGCACTTAATCTAATGGTTGAGGAATCTCAAACCCATATTTTTACAGTGCTTCTCATGCTTCTGCTGCGCCAGAGGCTTGGTAAGCGGGTCTGCCAGATTGTCATCTGTATGAACCTTGCAGATTTTGATCTCGCCACGATCAATGATCTCCCGGATCAAGTGAAACCGTCTCTGTATGTGCTTGGACTTCTGGTGCGACCGCGGTTCCTTTGCTTGTGCGATTGCTCCAGTGTTATCACAGAAGATAACCAAAGGATCTGCACTCGAAGGAACAACACCAAGTTCCTTAACGAACTTGCGAATCCATACTGCCTCCTTAGATGCTTCTGAGGCTGCAACATACTCGGCTTCTGTTGTGGAATCAACAACGATGGACTGTTTGAAACTCTTCCACACCACTGCTCCTCCATTCAAGCTAAAAACATAGCCTGATTGCGATCGAAAATCATCCTGGTCAGATTGGAATGAAGCGTCAGTATATCCTTCAATGCTGAGTTCCTCCTGACCACCATATATCAAGAACATATCTTTGGTCCTCCGCAGATATTTCAAGATGTTCTTGACTGCAATCCAGTGCGCCTGACCTGGATTACTTTGGAATCGACTGGTCACGCTTAACCCGTAAGCGACGTCTGGGTGAGTACACAACATCGTATACATAATGGATCCAATAGCCGAAGCATAAGGCGTATTGTCCATTTCATCTTTCTCAGTCTGTGTTTGTGGACACTGACACTTTGAAAGATTCAGACCATGTCTGACTGGAAGATATCCTCTTTTAGAATTCTCTAAATGAAATCTTTCCAGGACTTTATCGATGTAAGTACTCTGGCACAGCCCGAGAAGCCTCTTAGATCTATCCCTGTAGATCTTCACACCTAATACATAGGCTGCTTCTCCTAAATCTTTCATCTGGAAACATTTTCTTAACCATGCTTTGACAGCATGCAGTTCAGGAATATCGTTTCCAATGATTAAGATATCATCGACATAGAGGACTAGGAAAGTAATTACGCTCCCACTAAACCTCTTATATACACACGGGTCATCTTCATTCTTGATGAAACCAAATTCACTAATTAATTCATCAAAACGAATATTCCAGCTTCTTGATGCTTGTTTAAGTCCATAAATGGACTTCTTTAATTTGCATACCTTATGACGATCAGATGGATTAGTGAAACCTTCAGGTTGTGTCATATACACATCCTCATACAATTTTCCATTAAGGAAAGCAGTCTTCACATCCATCTGCCAGATCTCATAATCGTAATATGCTGCTATCGTGAAAAGAATCTGAATAGACTTAAACATAGCTACAGGTGAGAAAGTTTCATCATAATCTATCCCGTAGATTTGTTTGAAACCTTTCGCAACTAGCCTGCCTTTATAGGTAACCACGTTACCATCCATGTCAATCTTCTTCTTGAAGATCCATTTACAGCCTATAGGGATAACTCCCGAAGGCGGATCAACCAAATCCCAAACTTGGTTATCTGACATGGAGTCCATCTCGGCTCGCATAGCTTCAAGCCATCTAGCTGAGTCTGGTCCACTGACCGCATCCGCATAAGTGAGGGGTTCATCATTATCAATGATGTAGACTCCGTCATAGCGCTCAGGCTGTCGACGAATCCTTCCCGATCTTCGCGGTTCCCGTGATATCTGAGCCTCAGGTTGTTCAGTAACCTGTTCTACCGGCTCAGGCTCATCCAACTGTGCTTGACTACTTTGTCCTTCCTCTGGATTCTCATCCAGTTTTATTTCTCTCCCACTGGCTTCTTGCAGAAGAAACTCCTTCTCAAGAAAAATGGCCGTCCGAGCAACAAATACCTTGTTCTCTTTGGGATCGTAGAAATAATAACCCTTAGTTTCCTTAGGGTAACCGACAAAGATGCATTTGTCAGATCTGCTCTCTTGTTTCCCAGAGGCGAGCTTTTTGACATAAGCCTCGCAACCCCAGATCCTGATAAATGTCAAGCTCGGCTGTTTCCCATACCATAACTCATATGGGGTCTTTGAAACTGCCTTGGATGGCACTCGGTTTAGTACCTTTGCAGCTGTTTCCAGTGCAAATCCCCAAAAGGAGTAAGGTAGAGTAGCCTGACTCATCATAGAACGAACCATATCAAGTAACGTTCTATTTCTCCTCTCGGACACACCATTCCATTGCGGTGTTCCTGGCGGAGAGAGCTGTGAGATAATCCCACACTCCTTCAGATAGTCAGTAAACGCATGACTCAAGTATTCTCCACCTCGATCAGAACGAAGTGCCTTGATATCTCGGCCTAGCTGATTCTGTACTTCATTCTTGAACTCTTTGAACTTGTCAAAATATTCACTTTTATGTCTCATTAAATAGACATACCCATATCTACTGAAATCATCAGTAAAGGTAATGAAGTACGAATAGCCACCTCTGGCATGTTTACTAAATGGCCCACACACATCACTGTGTATAAGGTCAAGTAAACCTGAAGCCCTTTGACCTTTATTAGGAAAAGGTGACTTCGTCATTTTGCCCATTAAACAAGCTTTGCATGTATCAATCTCCTCATAGGAGAATGATCCCAGCAGTCCATGTTCATGCAACCGCTTAATGCGTTTCTTGTTAATATGGCCTAAACGACTATGCCATAGCAAGGTGCTATCATCAGCATACTTGGCTTTCTTATTATCAATATTTTGTATAGAACATTCCATGTCCAACATGAATAACCCATTGTTAATTGAACCAGTAGCATAAACAATATTATCAAAAGATAAAACACACTTTGAAATATTGCATTCAAAGGAAAACCCTTTCCTGACAAGAGCAGGAATAGAGATAATATTCTTAGTTATACTCGGAACAAAATAACAATTGTCTAGTTCCAATACAAGTCCAGATGGTAATGAGATGTAATATTCCCCTACAGCAACAGCAGCAACCCGTGCTCCGTTTCCAACTCGTTGGTCCACCTCATGCTGCCCCACCTGTCTTCTTCTCTTGAGTTCCTGTACATTTGAACAAATGTGAACTCCACATGCAGTGTCCAACACCCATGATATAGAAGAAGAAAACATGACCTCAGTCACATAAATACCTGAGCTAGAAGCGATGCTTCCCTTCTTGTCTGCTTGGAGCGCTTTACAGTCCTTTTTCCAGTGACCCAGCTGGCCACAGTGGAAACATCTGTATTCCTTCGACCGCTTAACCTTTTGTTTCAGCGCCTTGTTGTAGTTCTTGACTGGGGTTTTGCCCCTCTTCCCCTTCTTCTTGTTCCTGGAAGGAACCATTAAGACAGAGGTTGAAGGCTTTCCCTTCAGAGTCTCCTCAGTAGTCAAGAGCATATTCAGCAACTCTGCCGGCGTACAGTCGATCTTGTTCATATTAAAGTTAATAATGAACGGATCGAAAGAAGGCGGGAGAGACTGCAGAATAATGTCTACAGCAAGCTCCTGATTGATGGTATGTCCCAGTTTCTCTAGAGCCTCCTTGTGCCCAATCATCTTGAGCACATGAGCTCCTACTGGACTCCCTTCAGCCAGTTTGCTCTGAAAGAAAAGCTTGGTCAAATTGTAGCGTTCAGTCCTCGCTTGTGCAGCATATAGCATCTTGAGGTTTGCTATAATTTCTATAGCAGACATATCCTCATGCTGACGCTGCAGCGGTGGCGTCATAGACGCTAGCATCAGGCAAGCGACATCAATGCTATCATTGACATGCTTTTCATAGGCTTCCCGAACCGCCCTTGCGGCGTTCGGAGCGGGTTGAGGCGGTATCGCCGTCTCGAGGACATACAGTTTCCTCTCTGCCTTAAGAACAATCTTAAGGTGTCCGTACCATTCTGAGAAGTTTGGCCCAGCAAACTTCTCCCTTTCCAGTAGGGATCGCACATTGAAGTTCATGGTGTTCGTTGCTGCAGGAAACTACAATAATGCAAGAACAGCAAGGTCAGTATCAATGTTAAGAATCAATCAGGACTTAAGAATGATTCTTTTTCTCACTATTTTATCTGACTGAAAAATCCAGCAAAACAGCCCGAAAGAGTAGAACTCTTTTAGTGAGACGGGATCCAGATTTCACACTTGGTCTCCGCGTCCCGCTCAGGCGAGATAAGATGCACAGAGAGTACAAGCACTAATTTCTGGTAGGTTGTCCCAGCCAATCGCCAACCCGTGCGATTCCCCTTCATCTGGGCAATCCAGCAGACTGTGCCAACTGAGTTGGTACAACACAGTCTCTGATCCCACAGATGGCTGCCTCCATGTGCTACCATATGCAGCCTACATGGTCAAGCTGACCTGACCTACTCCTAGGACCATCACGTGCTATGCTGAGCAACGAGAAGCGATAAATCCCTTCTCTGTAACACGCAGGTGTAATCCCGCACAGTCTGAAGATAGATGGACGTGCCCACTGAGTGGGTACAACACGGCTCCAACGATAGTCAGAATAGTGAGGTTTCGCGTCAGAAGGCTTACGAGCTTGAAATTTTAACGTTGGATTTTAACGGTCTTTTATCTTCTCAACTATCATACAATTCCTATGGTGATAGCAGAAGATAAATAAATCATGCATTTCTAATTATATAATTGATAAAGAGAAAGCATGCTGATCTTATGTGGTAAAAGCCCATTAAGCCTAAGTAAGACCTTAACCTAACTTAAGTCTTCACTTGCTTTTCTTCATGGGGCTTTTGCTTCTTATCTGGCCCAACCTAGGGCCCAAGCGCCAATTGCAGCTCAGGTGCGCCCACCAGGGAAAATGCACCTGTCCCAGAGTCGAACCCTGGACCTCCCACCTGGTCAAGCCACTGCTGCATGCGCCTCTGCCAAGTGTGCTCTGTGCTCTTGTCTGATTAAATTACAAATTAATCTATCTAGACAAGATTGACTCGCAGGTCAATTACACTTTATAAATTAAATAAAATGTGATGCGCAGATCACAATAAATATTAATTTACATTTAAATTCCAGGCTCGCAGGCCCCAGCACAGCACACATTAAACAGGGCAGCTCACATAAGATTAAATAAACAAACATATGGCATCCAATCAGCATGTGATCCAATAAGAAAATGAAATTTCGAAAACCCCATTGGCATCATTTTTTTTTAAACATATGACGCACACAAGATGAGTCTTGGCTCCTCCTTGTCGCCCCTTGTGCTAGCAAGGATCGTCCAAGTATCCTGACCGAATGGAAGGGAAGAGATGAGAAATCCTATGCTTGGCGAGAGCTCCTCTTTTCGTCCACACCTTCACACGCAAGAGATGCAAGTGTCGAAAAGCCCAAAGAGGCGTCAAGAGAGCGTGAGCATTGAGAACGTGAGAGTCATGGTCACGTTTAGAGACATGCTTTCTAAAAATAGAAAAGTCTCAACGTTCATGCGACCACAACTTACCCCAATCGCAAAATGCCTCTTCATTTGAACCATGCGCTCATCCAATGAGCTGGTTCAATTCGGTTTGGTTCAAGAAACCAAACAACCCAAGCCACTAGTCCAGATTACAATAAACCCCTGAGGCTTAAGATCTAATAGTTGATCTCTCGATGCTCCTGATCTCACCGATCTAGCATCCATTCTCTCAATCGAAGCTTACCGATCTTAAGCCCTAATCAATTAAACATGATCAGACCAGATCTCACTCACAATCAGAGATTAAATCCCTTTAAACTGAACCTAAACAATTCAGTCCACACGATCTGACTTAAGTAAGCCATATCATCAAATTGTGCGACCCTAAGGGTTTCCTTTAAATGTCGGTAACGATAACTTACGTCATCACGATCAGCGAGGGGTATCTAGCAACACATCACTGTCTCCCGATATAAAGGAAAGAGTCTTCCAAGACTACACCCAAACCACAGCACAAGTGTGAATCAACTCACTAGGCATACATGTTTCCTTTGCCACTGGATGTTCTTATTGGACAAGCCTGTCAAGCTTGTAACTCCAATATGATGAGCATGATTAGATCAGATGAACATAGTCACCTGGGTATGGCCATACACTTTCTCAATCATCTCATCCAAGGGGGCCCTTTAGAACATCACACTCCAATGAAGGAGACGGCAATCCTTTATCTATCACTAGTGCCCTAACATGACTCAAGCTCACCATCCAAGATCGTCTATAACTATTATGTTTCAAATGATGTTGAACTACCTCAAAACAATGACAATCATCATTTAGAAACACAAGTGATCTCAAGTCAGAGGAAATGTGCCACTTGTTGCAATCAAGGATTATTCACATTGTGACAAGCAATTGAATATCCTAGTAGGGTTTGTCCAGTACATCCAATGTACCCATGAGTCTACATCTTATTCCATGCTCGAAGCATCCTATAAGATTAGAATACATATTAGTCTCAATCATATCAAGGCTGTCTCATGTTCACCAAGATATCTCGACTAAGGACAAAAGTGCATGTCAGCCTAGCTGAACAGGATTGAGACATTATTCAGAAGTATATGTATTGCAGCAGATAATATATCAACCTGAATAACAACCATTGCCTTTATAAACATAAGAGTTTATACATGATACTGATACAATCCCAAGGCCTCAAACATTAGCCTTAAGGGCATACCCCAACAATTATACCCTTTTAGCCTCTCATCTCTTCATGAGAACTTGTTATTGGGCCTCATTGGATAATGAGCTAGCCCAAACATCATTGCATAGGTTGATTAAGCACTTAGATCCAATCCAATGCAACCCTAATCCAAATGTGACCAACCATGGTCAAATACGGGTCAACCTGCCAAAAATGAAGTTTGGCTCCAATAACATTCTTCCATCTCATCAGGCCCATTGGTGCTGATGAAATCTCCCAATTAGATCCGAGTTATCCAATAACTCGATCATAAGGCTTCCCGATCAATACGAGAACTCAAGTATCAAGGTGTGCGACCCTGTAGGTTCCTCTGACGCTGGCAGTGCTGACCAAAGGTCATCACAAGCAGTGAGTGGCACCTAGCAGTGCATCGCTGCTACCCAGGTCGTTGGAATGGATATCGACATCGACATCCCCATCATCGCAACTAGGTACAGATGCATTACAGTCTCTTTGCCGTACTGATATCCGATTGGACAAGTGTATCACCACTTGTTTTCATCCAATCACATGGCTATGACTAAAACAGGTTCTCACCTGGGTATGGCCATACACTCTCAGTCATAGAACCATAAAGGAGCTACATGGATATCATACTTCCTTAGGGAAGGGGCAAATCCTATGTCTGTCCATTGATCTTCTCATATGGGTCGTGACATGCTCAATAACAACCGTTATGACCTCCCAGCTACGGCAAGGTGTTAGGTTGTATCAAAGCAAGTCCCTAACCATATAGAATGATCAATGACCTCAAGTCAAGGGATCAATGCATCTCCTGTCACTTATGAGGATAACTCATGACACCAAGTCATAGCCTCATAGCGGGTCTATCCAGTATATCCCCAATGATATACCCATTTGTCTGCGTTAGCACCACGTGCCTAACCAGCCCACATACCAGTTTCTCAAGTACCATAGCTGTCCCATATCCACTAAGGTACATCGACTGGGGATTATAATTCGAGCACAGATCCAATCTGTCTCCAGGGACATTATCATGTAAGTACACAATCGCAGGTGTAGTCAAACAATGATAATGACAATGCCAGAATGATATATAAATATCAGTGTCAAGTAGTACATAAGTTGACCAGAACTAGGTCCTAGGGCATATACACCAACACTTTCTGCAAGCAATTTTGTCAGATCCAGAGACCCGGCCAGTCCGATTTCACAATGCCCATCCAACTTGACAAAACTATGTGCGCCTTTGATCTTTAAATCAAGCAAGACAAATAACCTAAAAACCCAAGGGATATTTTACAATTTTCAGAGATAGTGATTACACAAATACATTGCATAGCGGAAGCAATATCTCCCAAACAAGCCAGTCCCAAAAACCCAGTGAAGATCGTCAAGCGAGGGAGTCGACACGATGAGATAGAAAAATACCTTAAAGCAAGATGAGGCCGATGTCGAGGTAGGCACCCAAGCGTGCGCCCTCTGCAGTCTCACATACATGGATGCCTCGAGTTATCTTCTTCCACGCCCAGTGCTAGCCTCGGGAAGAAGATCCAAACCTTTGTCACCTTCTTCAAGCCTTGCGCCACCTCCAAGTATGAAGCGTCAAAGAAGAAGATGAGGAGAAGGAGAAGCTGCCAAGGTGAAGTCCCTCTTGCGCCAAGAGGAGAGGAAGAAGACTACTGGGGACTTGATGGAAGAGGAAGAGGTGCGCCTATGTCTCGCTTGCTCTCGCCCTTCTTAGTGTTCTCATGCCTCCAAGGAATTGAACAACAAGAGAGGGGCGGCTAGGGTCCAATAAATAGGGCAATGTAGGAGTATGCCCTTAAGGCTAATGTTTGAGGCCTTGGGTTGTTATCAGTATCATATATAAACTCTATGTTTATAAAGGCAATGGTTGTTATTCAGGTTGTTACATTATCTGCTGCAATATGTATACTTCTGAATAATGTCTCAATGCTGTTCAGCTTGGCTGACATGCAGTTTTGTCCTTAGTCGAGATATCTTGGTGAACATGAGACAGCCTTGATGTGATTGAGACTAATATGTGTTCTAATCTTATAGGATGCTTCGAGCATGGAATAAGATGTAGACTCATGGGTACATTGGATGTACTGGACAGACCCTACTTAGGATATTCGATTGCTTGTCACAATGTGAATAATCCATATATGCAAACAAGTGGCATATTTCCTCTGACTTGAGATCACTTGTGTTTCTAAATGATGATTAGCATTGTTTTGAGGTAGTTCAATATCATTTGAAACATAATGGTTATAGACTATCTTGGATAATGAGCATGAGTCATGTTAGGGCACTAGTGATAGATATAGGATTGCCGTCTCCTTGTTTGGAGTGTGATGTTCTAAAGGGGCCCCCTGGATGAGATGGTTGAGAAAGTGTATGGCCATACCCAGGTGACTATGTTCATCTGATCTAACCACTCTCATCATATTGGAATTACAGGCTTAACACGCTTGTCCAATAAGAACATCCAGTGGCAAAGGAAACACATATGTCAAGTGACTTGGGTTCACACTTGTGCTATGGTTTGGGTGTAGTCTTGGAAGACTCTTTCCTTTATATCGGGAGACAGTGATGTATTGCTAGATACCCCTCACTGATCGTGATAACGTAAGTTATCATTACCGACATTTAAAGGAAACCCTTAAGGTCGCACAATTTGATGATATGGCTTACTTAAGTCAGATCGTGTGGACTGAATTATTTTGGTTCAGTTTAAAGGGAATTAAACTCTAATTGTAAGTGAGATCTGGTCTGATCATGTTTGATTGATTAGGGCTTGAGATCGGTAAGCTTCGATCGAGAGAATTGATGCTAGATCGATGAGATCAAGAGCATCAAGAGATGAATGGTTAGATCATGAGCCTTATGGTTTAATATGATCTAGACCAATGCTTGGTTTGATTTGGTCTTTAAACCAAATGAGATTGAACCGGTTCTTCGAGTGAATGCTTGGTTCAAAGAGGAGAATGTTGCGACTTGTTCACTTGGCGTGAACGCTTGAACACATTGAGGGTTTACTATTTTTGGAAGTCATGCTTTCCAAAATAGGGAGCACGCGTCACGTTCGAGAGCATTGCTCTATTCTCGCTCGCAACTTCCTCTTGTCGCCTCTCTCCTCTCGTGTGGTGAGTCTTGACGCTCAAGGAGGATTCGGCCTAGCCAAGAGATCATCTCATCTTCCCTTCAAGCGATCAGGAGACTTGGAGATCCTTGCTAGCACAAGGAACAACAAGGAGAAAGCCATTTCTCATCTTGTGTGCGGCACCTTTGGAGGAGAGCCACATTGCCCTCTAGCTTCCAAGGCACTATCCAAGCAATGGCTATGGTATGATCCCTTCTCGATCTATACATGTTATTAAAGTTGATCATATATTCATCCATGCGATCTTATAAACCCTAGCTTTCGCTATGCAAAAAGTTTTAATCTGCGCATATTAGGGTTTCGCCCCCTTAAGGGAACTTTCAATTGGTATCAGAGCCAAGTTCATGTATGAATCATATGATTGCTTATTGTGATCCTTGTTTGCGCTTATGAATAGATCTAAATGACATGCGAAAACACATGATAGATGATCATGCGAAAATAGATGTATGCTTTACATTGGCGCATGTATATTGTTGGCGCATGTTGTAGTTTTTGATCAAACTCTTTTACTTGCGCGTATCCATTAGATTTAAGCGCCTACTTTAAAACTTAGATGGGTTATTAGGGTTGAAGTCATCGTCCAGTATAGACCCAACTGTCTGATCAGACCATCTGACAGCCTAAATGGGTCGACCAGATGGCACCTATGCGCAAGCATGTGGTGGCTATTGGTCGACTGCAAAAAGGCATGTAGCGATGTCTGATTGAGACAACCAGTGAACGCTCATGATTAAGGCCCGGGGTCACACCCGCTTGCCAGAACTCATGAGGGACATTCAGCCCTTAACGCATGCATAGTTGACCATGAGGTCGACTCAAGTCGGTTATGACTTGGTGCATGCAAGGGCAGTGGGTCTGACTAGGTCTGATGAGTGGATCCCTATTAATGGACCGTTGTAAGGTAGTAGGGCACATAAGGAAATAAAATGAAGCCAATTGGTTTTTCAAAAATTTTATTTTCTTGATTGGATCACTTGATGTTTGTATAACATGATGAGTGTTTATTTCATCTTATGTGGGCTGCCCAAATTTAATGTGTGCTGTGCTGGGGCCTGCGTGCCTGGATTATTATTTGTAAATTATTATTGTGATCTGCGCATCACATTTTAATTAATTTATAATGTGTAATTGACCTGCGTGTCAATCATGTCTAGATAGATTAAATTGTAATTTAATCAGACATGAGCACAGAGCACACATGGCAGAGGCGCATGCAGCAAGTGGCTTCACCAGTGGGAGGTCTAGGGTTCGACTCTAGGACAGGCACATTTTACCTGGTGGGCGCATCTGAGCTGTAGTGGGCGCTTGGGCCCGGGCTGGGCCAGATGAAATGCTAAAGACCCATGAAGAGCTCAAGTGAAGACTTAAGTTAATTAAGGTCTTACTTAGGCTTAATGGGCTTTTACCACATAAGATCATCATGCTTTTAATTTACTGTTTAAGTAATTTAGTAACTGCATGATTTATTCTTCTGCTATCACCATAGGATTTGTATGATAGTAAGAAGATAAAAGGACCGTTAAAATCCAACGTTAAATATCAAGCACGTAAGCCTTCTGACGCGAAACCTCACTATTCTGACTATCGTTGGGGCCGTGTTGTACCCACTTAGTGGGCACGCCCATCTATCTCCAGACGGTGTGTGATTACACCTGCGTGTTACAGAGAAGGGATTTATCGCTTCTCGTTGCTCAGCATAGCACGTGGTGGTCCAGGGAGTAGGTCGGGTCAGCTTGACCATGTAGGCTACATATTGAGCATATGGTAGCTATATGGAGGCAGCCATCAGTGGGATCAGAGACTGTGTTGTACCAACTCAGTTGACACAGTCTGCTGGATTGCCCAGATGAAGGGGAATCGCACGGGTTGGCGATTGGCAGGGATTGCCTACCAGAGATTAGTGCTTGTACTCTCTGTGCATCTTATCTCGCCTGAGCGGGACGCGGAGACCAAGTATGAAATCTGGATCCCATCTCACTAAAAGAGTTTTACTCTTTCGGGTTGTTTTGCTGGATTTTTCAGCCAGATAAAATAGTGAGAAAAGAATCATTCTTAAGTCCTGAATTGATTCTAACATTGATACTGACCTTGCTGTTCTTGCAATGTTGTAGATTACTGCAGCAACGAACACCACAGCGTTCAATGTCCGATCCTTACTAGAAAGGGAGAAGTTTGCTGGGCCAAACTTCTCAGACTGGTACGGACACCTTAAGATTGTTCTTAAGGCTGAGAGGAAACTGTATGTCCTCGAGATGGAAATACCGCCTCAACCCGCTGCGAACGCCACAAGGGCGGTTCGGGAAGCTTATGAAAAGCATGTCAATGATAGCATTGATGTCGCTTGCCTTATGCTTGCGTCTATGACGCCAGAGCTTCAGCGTCAGCATGAAGATTTATCTGCTATAGAAATTATAGCAAATCTCAAGATGCTGTATGCTGCACAGGCAAGGACTGAACGCTATAACTTGACTAAACTTTTCTTTCAGAGCAAACTGACTGAAGGGAGTCCAGTGGGAGCTCACATACTCAAGATGATTGGGTACAAAGAAGCTCTAGAGAAACTGGGACACACCATCAATCAGGAGCTTGTTGTAGACATCATCCTACAGTCTCTCCCGGCCTCTTTCGATCCATTCATCATTAATTTTAATATGAACAAGATCGACTGTACGCCGGCAGAGTTACTGAACATGCTCTTGACTACAGAGCAGACTCAGTCTCGTGAGAAGGGAAAGCCTTCATCCTCTGTCCTAATGGTTCCTTCAAGGAACAAGAAGAAGGGGAAGAAGGGCAAAGCCCCTATCAAGAGCTACAACAAGGCTCTAAAGCAAAAGGTAAAGCGGTCAAAGGAATACAGATGTTTCCATTGTGGCCAGTTGGGTCAATGGAAAAAGGACTGTAAAGCGCTCCAAGGAGATAAGAAGGGAAGCAACCCTTTCGCTTCTGGCTCAGGTATTTTTGTGACTGAAGTCATGCTATCTTCTTCTATTTCATGGGTGTTAGACACTGCATGTGGAGTTCACATTTGTTCAAATGTACAGGAACTCAAGAGAAGAAGACAGGTGGGACAGCATGAGGTGGACCTACGAGTAGGAAACGGGGCACGGGTTGCTGCTGTTGCTGTAGGAGAATATCACATCTCTTTACCATCTGGTCTTGTATTAGAACTTGACAATTGTTATTTTGTACCGAGCATAACTAAGAATATTATCTCTATTCCTGCTCTTGTCAGGAAAGGGTTTTCCTTTGAATGCAAAATTTCAAAGTGTTATATTTCTTTTGATAATATTGTTTATGCTACTGGGTCAATTAACAATGGGTTATTCATGTTGGACATGGAATGTTCAATACAACAGATTGATATTAAGAAAGCCAAGTATGCTGATGACAGCACCTTGTTATGGCATAGTCGTTTAGGCCATATTAACAAGAAGCGCATTAAGCGGTTGCATGACCATGGACTGCTGGGATCATTCTCCTATGAGGAGCTTGATACATGCAAAGCTTGTTTAATGGGTAAAATGACGAAGTCTCCTTTTTCTAACAAAGGTCAAAGGGCTTCAGGTTTACTTGACCTCATTCATAGTGATGTGTGTGGGCCATTTAGTAAACATGCCAGAGGTGGCTATTCATACTTCATTACCTTTACTGATGATTTCAGTAGGTATGGTTATGTCTATCTAATGAGACATAAGAGTGAATCTTTTGACAAGTTCAAAGAGTTCAAGAATGAAGTACAAAATCAGCTAGGCCGAAATATCAAGGCACTTCGTTCAGATCGAGGTGGAGAATACTTGAGTCATGAGTTTACTGACTATCTGAAGGAGTGTGGGATTATCTCACAGCTCACTCCGCCAGGAACACCGCAATGGAATGGTGTGTCCGAGAGGAGAAATAGAACCTTACTGGATATGGTTCGTTCTATGATGAGTCAGGCTACTCTACCTTACTCCTTTTGGGGATTTGCACTGGAAACAGCTGCAAAGGTACTAAACCGAGTGCCATCCAAGGCAGTTTCAAAGACTCCATATGAGTTATGGTATGGGAAACAGCCGAGCTTGACATTTATTAAGATCTGGGGTTGCGAGGCTTATGTCAAAAAGCTCACCTCTGGGAAACTAGAGAGCAGATCTGAGAAATGTATCTTTGTCGGTTACCCTAAAGAAACCAAGGGTTATTATTTCTACAATCCCAAAGAGAACAAAGTATTTGTTGCTCGGACGGCTATTTTTCTTGAGAAAGAATTTCTTCTGCAAGAGGCCAATGGGAGAGAAATAAAGCTGGTTGAGAATCTAGAAGAAGGACAAAGTAGTTAAGCACAGTTGGATGAGCCTGAGCCAGTAGATCAGGTTACTGAACAACCTGAGGCTCAGATATCACGGGAACCGCGAAGATCGGGAAGGATCCGTCGACAGCCTGAGCGCTATGACAGAGTCTACATCATTGATGATGAACCCCTCACTTATGCGGATGCGGTCAGTGGACCGGAATCAGCGAGATGGCTTGAAGCTATGCGAGCCGAGATGGACTCCATGTCAGATAACCAAGTTTGGGATTTGGTTGATCCGCCTCCGGGAGTAATCCCTATAGGCTGTAAGTGGATCTTCAAGAAGAAGATTGACATGGATGGTAACGTGGTTACCTATAAAGGCAGGCTAGTTGCGAAAGGTTTCAAACAAATCTACGGGATAGATTATGATGAAACTTTCTCTCCTGTAGCCATGTTCGGGTCTATTCGGATTATTCTTGCGATAGCAGCATATTATGATTATGAGATCTGGCAAATGGATGTGAAAACCGCTTTCCTTTATGGAAAACTAGAAGAGGATGTGTATATGACACAACCTGAAGGTTTCACTAATCCATCAGATCGTCATAAAATATGCAAATTAAAGCAGTCCATTTATGGAATTAAACAAGCATCAAGAAGCTGGAATATTCGTTTTGATGAATCAATCTGTGAATTTGGTTTCATCAAGAACGAAGATGACCCGTGTGTATATAAGAGGTTTAGTGGGAGCGTGATTACTTTCCTAGTCCTCTACGTCGATGATATCTTAATCATTGGAAATGATATTCCTGAACTACATGCAGTCAAGGCATGGTTAAGAAAATGTTTCCAGATGAAAGATTTAGGAGAAGCAGCCTATGTATTAGGTGTGAAGATCTACAGAGATAGATCTAAGAGGCTTCTCGGGCTGTGCCAGAGTACTTACATCGATAAAGTCCTAGAGAGATTCCATTTAGAAAATTCTAAAAGAGGATATCTTCCAGTCAGACATGGTCTGAATCTTTCAAAGAGTCAGTGTCCACAAACACAGATTGAGAAAGATGAAATGGACAATACGCCTTATGCTTCGGCTATTGGGTCCATTATGTATGCGATGTTGTGTACTCGCCCAGACGTCGCTTACGGGTTAAGCATGACCAGTCGATTCCAAAGTAATCCAGGAAAGGCACACTGGATTGTGGTCAAGAACATTTTGAAATATCTTCGGAGGACCAAAGATATGTTCTTGATATATGGAGGTCAGGAAGAACTCAGTATTGAAGGATATACTGATGCTTCGTTCCAATCTGACCAGGATGATTTCCGATCGCAATCAGGCTATGTTTTTAGCTTGAATTGAGGAGCAGTGGTGTGGAAAAGTTTCAAACAATCAATTGTTGCTGATTCCACAACAGAAGCCGAGTATGTTGCAGCCTCAGAAGCATCTAAGGAGGCAGTGTGGATTCGTAAGTTCATCCAGGAACTTGGTGTTGTTCCTTCGAGTGCAGATCCATTGGTTATCTTCTGTGATAACACTGGAGCAATAGCACAGGCAAAGGAACCACGGTCGCACCAGAAGTCCAAGCACATACAGAGAAGGTTTCACTTGATCCGGGAGATCATTGATCGTGGCGAGATCAAAATCTGCAAGGTTCATACAGATGACAATCTAGCTGACCCACTTACAAAGCCTCTGGCGCAGCAGAAGCATGAGAAGCACTGTAATAATATGGGTTTGAGATTTCTCAACCATTAGATTAAGTGCAAGTGGGAGATTGTTGGGGTATGCTGTTGGGGTATGCCCTTAAGCCTAATGTTTGAGGCCTTGGGATTGTAACAGTATCATTTGTATAAACTTATATGTTTATAAAGGCATGGTTGTTATTCAGTTAGCTACATTGTCTGCAGCAATATATATGTTCTTCTGAATAATGTCTCAAAGCTGTTCAGCTAGGCTGACATGCAGTTAAGTCCTTAGTCGAGATATCTTGGTGAACATGAGACAGCCTTGATATGGTTAAGACTAATATGTATTCTAATCTTATAGGATGCTTCGAGCATGGAATAAGATGTAGACTCATGGGTACATTGGATGTACTGGACTGACCCTACTAGGATGTTCAATTGTTTGTCACAATGTGAATAATCCTTGATTGCAACAAGTGGCACATTTCCTCTGACTTGAGATCACTTGTGTTTCCTAAATGATGATTGTCATTGTTTTGAGGTAGTTCAATATCATTTGAAACATAATGATTATAGACTATCTTGGATAATGAGCTTGAATCAGGTTAGGGCACTAGTGATAGACATAGGATTGCCGTCTCCTTGTTTAAGGAGTGTGATGTTCTAAAGGGGCCCCCCTGGATGAGATGATTGAGAAAAGAGTATGGCCATACCCAGGTGACAGTGTTCATCTGTTCTAATCATGCTCGTCATATTGGAGCTACAAGCTTGACATGCTTGTCCAATAAGAACATCCAGTGGTAAAGGAAATATGCATGCCTAGTGAGTTGATTCACACTTGTGCTGTGTTTGGGTGTAGTCTTGGAAGACTCTTTTCTTTATATCGGGAGACAGTGATGTGTTGCTAGATACCCCTCACTGATCGTGATGACGTGAGTTATCGTTACCGACATTTAAAGGAAACCCTCAGGGTCGCACAATTTGATGATATGGCTTACTTGAGTCAGATCGTGTGGACAGAATTGTTCAGGTTCAGTTTAAAGGGATTTAATCTCTGATTGTAAGTGAGATCTGGTCTGATCATGTTTGATTGATTAGGGCTTAAGATCGGTAAGCTTCGATTGAGAGATTGGATGCTAGATCGGTGAGATCAGGAGCATCAAGGAGATGAACGGTCAGATCAAATACCTTAGGGTTTTAATGTGATCTGGACTTATGACTTGGTTTATTTGGTTATTGAACCAAATTCAAGTGAACCGGCTCATGAATGAGCGCATGGTTCAAGGGTGAAGTGGAGTTTGCGATTGGGGTAAACCCAAGATCGCATGTGGAGAAGTTATATGCTATTTTTGGATAGCACTTCTCAACGTGACCACGTTTTCACGTTCTCCCTCTTCACGCCTTCACGCTTTGTCGCCAACTTGTTTTTGGCTCTTGAGGCATTCTCGTGTGAACGAGAGTAAGAGACGACAAGGAAAAATCGCCAAGCCAAGAAGTTCTTTCTTTTCCCTTCACTCGATCAAGACATCTTTGGACCTTGCTAGCACAAGGATCGCAAGGAGGAGTAGGCGACATCAATTGTGTGCGTCACCTCTGGAGAAGATCTAGTTTGATCTTTGCTTCCAAGGCGCCATCTAGAAATGGCTATGGTATGATCCTTCTCTATATGCAATCAGGTTCCTTTTGTTAATCATATAGCATGCAAGATCTAGAAATCCCCTTTCCGCTGCTTGCATCTTCCATATGCGCCAATGCTTTAGGGTTTCACCCCCTTGTGGGGACTTTCAATTGGTATCAGAGGCAGGTTTCATGCATGTTTTATGATTGCAAGCCATTTTGTGATCCTTGTTTGCGAACAATGCTTAGATCTGTATTACATGCGAAAATACATGTTAAGTTATCATAGGCGAAACTTGTATTTTGTTTATAGCGCATGTATGAGGTTACCTTCAGTTGGCGCTTGTATGTTGTTGGTTTTCTTAAAAACTTAAATACTTGCGCGACTCACACTAGATCTAAGGCCTTACTGTAAACCCTTAGACGGGTTACTAGGGTTGAAGTCATCCCCTAGGTTAGATCCAGACAGTCTGATCAGACCATCTGACAGCCTTGATGGGTTGACCAGATAGCACCTGTGCGCAAGCACCTGGTGGCTATAGGTCGACTGCAGATAGGCGTGTAGCGATGTCTGATTGAGACAACCTATGAACGCACATGAGTTAGGCCCGGGGTCACACCCGTTTGCCAGACCTCATTGTGGTTGTTCAGCCCTGGCGCATGCATGGTTGACCTTTTGGTCGACTCAAGTCAGTTAGGACTTGGTGCATGCAAGGGCAGTGGATCTGACTAGGTTGGATGAGTGGATCCCTAGTAATGGACCGTTGTAAGGATGTAGGGCACATAAGGAAATTAAAATTGATGCCTATGGGGTTTTTCAAAAATTTAATTTTCTTGATTGGATCACATGTTGATTGATGCCTATGTTTGTTTATTTATTCTTATGTGGGCTGCCCATATTAAATGTGTGCTGTGCTGGGGCCTGCGTGCCTGGACTTTAATTTTGTAAATTAATTTTTAATTGTGATCTGCGCATCACATTTATTTAATTTATAAAAATGTAATTGACCTGCGTGTCAATCTTGTCTAGATAGATTAATTTGTAAATTAATCAGACAAGAGCACAGAGCACACTTGGCAGAGGCGCATGCAGCAGTGGCTTGACCAGGTGGGAGGTCCAGGGTTCGACTCTGGGACCAGGCGCATTTTCCCTGGTGGGCGCACCTGAGCTGCAATTGGCGCTTGGGCCCTGGGTTGGGCCAGATGAGCAGCTAAAGTCCCATGAAGAAAAAGCAAGTGAAGACTTAAGTTAATTAAGGTCTTACTAGGGCTATGGGCTTTTACCACATAAGATCCATGCTTTCTTTTATTGTTTAAATAAGTAGAACAGCATGATTTATTTATCATCTGCTATCACCATAGGAATTGCATGATAGTGAAGAAGATATAAGACCGTTAAAATCCAACGCTAAATATCAAGCTCGTAAGCCTTCTGACGCGAAACCTCACTGTTCTGATTATCGTTGGAGCCGTGTTGTACCCACTCAGTGGGCACGTCCATCTATCTTCAGACGGTGCGGGATTACACCTGCGTGTTACAGAGAAGGGATTTATCGCTTCTCGTTGCTCAGCATAGCACGTGGTGGTCCAGGGAGTAGGTCGGGTCAGCTTGACCGTGTAGGCTACATATGTGGCGCATATGGTAGCGCATGGAGGCAGCCATCTGTGGGGTCAGAGATTGTGTTGTACCAACTCAGTTGGCACAGTCTGCTGGATTGCCCAGATGAAGGGGAATCGCACGGGTTGGCGATTGGCTAGGGCAGCCTACCAGAGATTAGTGCTTGTACTCTCTGTGCATCTTATCTCGCCTGAGCGGGACGCGGAGACCAAGTATGAAATCTGGATCCCATCTCACTAAAAGAGTTCTACTCTTTCGGGCTGTTTTGCTGGATTTTTCAGCCAGATAAAATAGTTAGAAAAAGAATCATTCTTAAGTCCTGAATTGATTCTTTACATTGATACTGACCTTGCTGTTCTTGCATTGTTGTAGATTCCTGCAGCAACGAACACCATGAGCTTCAATGTGCGATCCCTACTAGAAAGGGAGAAGTTTGTTGGGCCGAACTTCTCAGACTGGTTCGGACACCTTAAGATCGTTCTTAAGGCAGAGAGGAAACTGTATGTCCTCGAGACGGCGATACCGCCTCAGCCCGCTCCGAACGCCGCAAGGGCGGTTCGGGAAGCCTATGAAAAGCACTTCAATGATAGCATTGATGTCGCTTGCCTGATGCTAGCGTCTATGACGCCACCGCTGCAGCGTCAGCATGAGGATATGTCTGCCATAGACATGATAGCAAACCTCAAGATGCTGTATGCTGCATAGGCGAGGACAGAACGCTATAATTTGACAAAGCTGTTCTTTCAGAGCAAACTGGCTGAAGGGAGCCCAGTGGGAGCTCACGTGCTCAAGATGATTGGGCACAAGGAGGCTCTAGAAAAACTAGGGCATACCATCAACCAGAAGCTTGCTGTAGACATTATTCTGCAGTCTCTTCCGCCTTCTTTCGATGCGTTCATTATTAACTTTAATATGAACAAAATCGATTGTACTCCGGCAGAGCTGCTGAATATGCTCTTGACTACTGAGGAAACTCTGAAGGGTAAGCCTTCAACCTCTGTCTTGATGGTTCCTTCGAGGAACAAGAAGAAGGGGAAGAGGGGCAAGACCCCTGTCAAGAGTTACAGCAAGGCTCTGAAACAGAAGGTTAAGCGGTCCAAGGAATACAGGTGTTTCCACTGTGGCCAGCTGGGTCACTGGAAAAAGGACTGTAAAGCGCTCCAAGGAGACAAGAGGGGAAGCCTTGCTTCTGGCTCAGGTATATACGTGACGGAAGTCATGGTTTCATCTTCTTCTATATCATGGGTGTTGGACACTGCATGTGGAGTTCACATTTGTTCAAATGTACAGGAACTCAAGAGAAGAAGACAGGTGGGACAGCATGAGGTGGACCTACGAGTTGGAAACGGGGCACGGGTTGCTGCTGTTGCTGTAGGAGACTATTTCATCTCTTTGCCATCTGGGCTTGTATTAGAACTAAACAGTTGTTACTTTGTTCCCAGCATTACTAAGAATATTATCTCCATTCCTGCTCTTGTCAGGAAGGGTTTTTCCTTTGAATGCAATATTTCAAAGTGTGTTTTATCTTTTGATAATATTGTTTATGCCACTGGTTCAATTAACAATGGGTTATTCATGTTGGACATGGAAAGTTCTATACAGCAAATTGATATTAAGAAAGCCAAGTATGCTGATGACAGCACCTTGCTATGGCATAGTCGTTTAGGCCATATTAACGAGAAACGCATTAAGCGGTTGCATGATCATGGACTGCTGGGATCATTCTCCTATGAGGAGATTGATACATGCAAGGCTTGTTTAATGGGTAAAATGACGAAGTCACCTTTTCTTAACAAAGGTCAAAGGGCTTCAGGTTTACTTGACCTTATACACAGTGATGTGTGTGGGCCATTTAGTAAACATGCCAGAGGTGGCTATAAGTACTTCATTACCTTTACTGATGATTTCAGTAGGTATGGGTATGTCTATCTGATGAGACATAAAAGTGAATCTTTTGACAAGTTCAAAGAGTTCAAGAATGAAGTACAGAATCAGCTTGGACGAAATATCAAGGCACTTCGTTCTGATCAAGGTGGAGAATACCTAAGTCGAGAGTTTACTGACTATCTGAAGGAGTGTGGGATTATCTCACAGCTCACTCCGCCAGGAACACCGCAATGGAATGGTGTGTCCGAAAGGAGAAATAGAACGTTACTTGATATGGTTCGTTCTATGATGAGTCAGGCTACTCTACCTTACTCCTTTTGGGGATTTGCACTGGAAACAGCTGCAAAGGTACTAAACCGAGTGCCATCCAAGGCAGTTTCAAAGACGCCATATGAGTTATGGTATGGGAAACAGCCGAGCTTGACATTTATCAGGATCTGGGGCTGCGAGGCTTATGTCAAAAAGCTCGCCTCTAGGAAACTAGAGAGCAGATCTGACAAATGTATCTTTGTCGGTTACCCTAAGGAAACTAAGGGTTATTATTTCTTCGATCCCAAAGAGAACAAGGTATTTGTTGCTCGGACGGCCATATTTCTTGAGAAGGAGTTTCTTCTGCAAGAGGCCAGTGGGAGAGAAATAATGCTGGATGAGATTCCAGAAGAAGGACAAAGTAGTCAAGCACAGTTGGATGAGCCTGAGCCGGTAGATCAGGTTATTGAACAACCTGAGGCTCAGATATCACGGGAACCGCGAAGATCGGGAAGGATTCGTCGACAGCCTGAGCGCTATGACGGAGTCTACATCATTGATAATGATGAACCCCTCACTTATGCGGATGCGGTCAGTGGACCGGAGTCAGCGAGATGGCTTGAAGCTATGCGCGCCGAGATGGACTCCATGTCAGATAACCAAGTTTGGGATTTGGTTGATCCGCCTCCGGGAGTTATCCCTATAGGCTGTAAATGGATCTTCAAGAAGAAGATTGACATGGATGGTAACGTGGTTACCTATAAAGGCAGGCTAGTTGCGAAAGGTTTCAAACAAATCTACGGGATAGATTATGATGAAACTTTCTCACCTGTAGCTATGTTTAAGTCTATTCGGATTCTTTTCGCGATAGCTGCATATTATGATTATGAGATTTGGCAAATGGATGTGAAGACAGCTTTCCTTAATGGAAATCTGGATGAGGATGTGTATATGACACAACCAGAAGGTTTCACTAATCCATCAGATCGTCATAAGATATGCAAGTTAAAGAAGTCTATTTATGGACTTAAACAAGCATCTAGAAGCTGGAATATTCGTTTTGATGAATCAATCTCTGAGTTTGGTTTCATCAAGAACGAGGATGACCCATGTGTATATAAGAGGTTTAGTGGGAGCGTGATTACTTTCCTAGTCCTCTACGTCGATGATATCTTGATCATTGGAAATGACATTCCTGAAATGCATGCCGTTAAGGCATGGTTAAGGAAATGTTTCCAGATGAAAGATTTAGGAGAAGCAGCCTATGTATTAGGTGTGAAGATCTACAGGGATAGATCTAAGAGGCTTCTCGGGCTGTGCCAGAGTACTTACATCAATAAAGTCCTGGAAAGATTTCATTTAGAGAATTCTAAAAGAGGATATCTTCCAGTCAGACATGGTCTGAATCTTTCGAAGAGTCAGTGTCCACAAACACAGACTGAGAAAGATGAAATGGACAATACGCCTTATGCTTCGGCTATTGGATCCATTATGTATGCGATGTTGTGTACTCGCCCAGACGTCGCTTACGAGTTAAGCGTGACCAGTCGGTTCCAAAGTAATCCAGGTATGGCGCACTGGATTGCAGTCAAGAACATCTTAAAATATCTGCGGAGGACCAAAGATATGTTCTTGATATATGGTGGTCAGGAAGAACTCAGTATTGAAGGATATACTGACGCTTCGTTCCAGTCAGACCAGGATGATTTCCGATCGCAATCAGGCTATGTTTTTAGCTTGAATGGAGGAGCAGTGGTGTGGAAAAGTTTCAAACAGTCAACTGTTGCTGATTCCACAACAGAAGCCGAGTATGTTGCAGCCTCGGAAGCATCCAAGGAGGCAGTGTGGATTCGTAAGTTCGTGAGAGAACTTGGTGTTGTTCCTTCGAGTGCAGATCCTTTGGTTATCTTCTGTGATAACACTGGAGCAATCGCACAAGCAAAGGAACCACGGTCGCACCAGAAGTCCAAGCACATACAGAGACGGTTTCACTTAATCAGGGAGATCATAGATCGTGGCGAGATCAAAGTTTGCAAGGTTCATACGGATGACAATCTGGCAGTCCCGCTTACCAAGCCTCTGGCGCAGCAGAAGCATGAGAAGCACTGTAATAACATGGGTTTGAGATTTCTCAACCATTAGATTAAGTGCAAGTGGGAGATTGTTGGGGTATGCCCTTAAGCCTAATGTTTGAGGCCTTGGGATTGTAACAGTATCATTTGTATAAACTTATATGTTTATAAAGGCATGGTTGTTATTCAGTTAGCTACATTGTCTGCAGCAATATATATGTTCTTCTGAATAATGTCTCAAAGCTGTTCAGCTAGGCTGACATGCAGTTAAGTCCTTAGTCGAGATATCTTGGTGAACATGAGACAGCCTTGATATGGTTAAGACTAATATGTGTTCTAATCTTATAGGATGCTTCGAGCATGGAATAAGATGTAGACTCATGGGTACATTGGATGTACTGGACTGACCCTACTAGGATGTTCAATTGTTTGTCACAATGTGAATAATCCTTGATTGCAACAAGTGGCACATTTCCTCTGACTTGAGATCACTTGTGTTTCCTAAATGATGATTGTCATTGTTTTGAGGTAGTTCAATATCATTTGAAACATAATGATTATAGACTATCTTGGATAATGAGCTTGAATCAGGTTAGGGCACTAGTGATAGACATAGGATTGCCGTCTCCTTGTTTAAGGAGTGTGATGTTCTAAAGGGGCCCCCCTGGATGAGATGATTGAGAAAAGAGTATGGCCATACCCAGGTGACAGTGTTCATCTATTCTAATCATGCTCGTCATATTGGAGCTACAAGCTTGACATGCTTGTCCAATAAGAACATCCAGTGGTAAAGGAAATATGCATGCCTAGTGAGTTGATTCACACTTGTGCTGTGTTTGGGTGTAGTCTTGGAAGACTCTTTTCTTTATATCGGGAGATAGTGATGTGTTGCTAGATACCCCTCACTGATCGTGATGACGTGAGTTATCGTTACCGACATTTAAAGGAAACCCTCAGGGTCGCACAATTTGATGATATGGCTTACTTGAGTCAGATCGTGTGGACTGAATTGTTCAGGTTCAGTTTAAAGGGATTTAATCTCTAATTGTAAGTGAGATCTGGTCTGATCATGTTTGATTGATTAGGGCTTAAGATCGGTAAGCTTCGATTGAGAGATTGGATGCTAGATCGGTGAGATCAGGAGCATCAAGGAGATGAACGGTCAGATCAAATACCTTAGGGTTTTAATGTGATCTGGACTTATGACTTGGTTTATTTGGTTATTGAACCAAATTCAAGTGAACCGGCTCATGAATGAGCGCATGGTTCAAGGGTGAAGTGGAGTTTGCGATTGGGGTAAACCCAAGATCGCATGTGGAGAAGTTATATGCTATTTTTGGATAGCACTTCTCAACGTGACCACGTTTTCACGTTCTCCCTCTTCACGCCTTCACGCTTTGTCGCCAACTTGTTTTTGGCTCTTGAGGCATTCTCGTGTGAACGAGAGTAAGAGACGACAAGGAAAAATCGCCAAGCCAAGAAGTTCTTTCTTTTCCCTTCACTCGATCAAGACATCTTTGGACCTTGCTAGCACAAGGATCGCAAGGAGGAGTAGGCGACATCAATTGTGTGCGTCACCTTTGGAGAAGATCTAGTTTGATCTTTGCTTCCAAGGCGCCATCTAGAAATGGCTATGGTATGATCCTTCTCTATATGCAATCGGGTTCCTTTTGTTAATCATATAGCATGCAAGATCTAGAAATCCCCTTTCCGCTGCTTACATCTTCCATATGCGCCAATGCTTTAGGGTTTCACCCCCTTGTGGGGACTTTCATATGCCCTTAAGGCTAATGTTTGAGGCCTTGGGTTGTTATCAGTATCATGTATAAACTCTATGTTTATAAAGGCAATGGTTGTTATTCAGTTTGTTACATTATCTGCTGCAATATGTATACTTCTGAATAATGTCTCAATGCTGTTCAGCTTGGCTGACATGCAGTTTTGTCCTTAGTCGAGATATCTTGTTGAACATGAGACAGCCTTGATGTGATTGAGACTAATATGTGTTCTAATCTTATAGGATGCTTCGAGCATGGAATAAGATGTAGACTCATGGGTACATTGGATGTACTGGACAGACCCTACTTAGGATATTCGATTGCTTGTCACAATGTGAATAATCCTTATATGCAAACATGTGGCATATTTCCTCTGACTTGAGATCACTTGTGTTTCTAAATGATGATTGGCTTTGTTTTGAGGTAGTTCAATATCATTTAAAACATAATGGTTATAGACTGTCTTGGATAATGAGCATGAGTCATGTTAGGGCACTAGTGATAGATATAGGATTGCTGTCTCCTTGTTTGGAGTGTGATGTTCTGAAGGGGCCCCCTGGATGAGATGGTTGAGAAAGTGTATGGCCATACCCAGGTGACTATGTTCATCTGATCTAACCACTCTCATCATATTGGAATTACAGGCTTGACACGCTTGTCCAATAAGAACATCCAGTGGCAAAGAAAACACATATGTCAAGTGACTTGGGTTCACACTTGTGCTGTGGTTTGGGTGTAGTCTTGGAAGACTCTTTCCTTTATATCGGGAGACAGTGATGTGTTGCTAGATACCCCTCACTGATTGTGATAACGTAAGTTATCGTTACCGACATTTAAAGGAAACCCTTAGGGTCGCACAATTTGATGATATGGCTTACTTAAGTCAGATCGTGTGGACTGAATTGTTTTGGTTCAGTTTAAAGGGAATTAAACTCTGATTGTAAGTGAGATCTGGTCTGATCATGTTTGATTGATTAGGGCTTGAGATCGGTAAGCTTCGATCGAGAGAATTGATGCTAGATCGATGAGATCAAGAGCATCAAGAGATGAATGGTTAGATCTTGAGCCTTATGGTTTAATATGATCTAGACCAATGCTTGGTTTGATTTGGTCTTTAAACCAAATGAGATTGAACCGGTTCATCAAGTGAACACTTGGTTCAAAGAGGAGATTGTTGCGACTTGTTCACCTGGTGTGAACGCTTGAACACATTGAGGGTTTACTATTTTTGGAAGTCATGCTTTCCAAAATAGGGAGCACGCCTCACGTTCGAGAGCATTGCTCTATTCTCGCTCGCAACTTCCTCTTGTCGCCTCTCTCCTCTCGTGTGGTGAGTCTTGACGCTCAAGGAGGATTCGGCCTAGCCAAGAGATCATCTCATCTTCCCTTCAAGCGATCAGAAGACTTGGAGATCCTTGCTAGCACAAGGAACAACAAGGAGAAAGCCATTTCTCATCTTGTGTGCGGCACCTTTGGAGGAGAGCCACATTGCCCTCTAGCTTCCAAGGCACTATCCAAGCAATGGCTATGGTATGATCCCTTCTCGATCTATACATGTTATTAAAGTTGATCATATATTCATCCATGCGATCTTAGAAACCCTAGCTTCCGCTATGCAAAAAGTTTTAATCTGCGCATATTAGGGTTTCGCCCCCTTAAGGGAACTTTCAATTGGTATCAGAGCCAAGTTCATGTATGAATCATATGATTGCTTATTGTGATCCTTGTTTGCGCTTATGAATAGATCTAAATGACATGCGAAAACACATGATAGATGATCATGCGAAAATAGATGTATGCTTTACATTGGCGCATGTATATTGTTGGCGCATGTTGTAGTTTTTGATCAAACTCTTTTACTTGCACGCATCCATTAGATCTAAGCGCCTACTTTAAAACTTAGACGGGTTATTAGGGTTGAAGTCATCGTCCAGTATAGACCCAACTGTCTGATCAGACCATCTGACAGCCTAGATGGGTCGACCAGATGGCACCTATGCGCAAGCATGTGGTGGCTATTGGTCGACTGCAGAAAGGCATGTAGCGATGTCTGATTGAGACAACCAGTGAACACTCATGATTAAGGCCCGGGGTCATACCCGCTTGCCAGAACTCATGAGGGACGTTCAGCCCTTAACGCATGCATAGTTGACCATGAGGTCGACTCAAGTCGGTTATGACTTGGTGAATGCAAGGGCAGTGGGTCTGACTAGGTCTGATGAGTGGATCCCTATTAATGGACCGTTGTAAGGTAGTAGGGCACATAAGGAAATAAAATGAAGCCAATGGGTTTTTCGAAAATTTTATTTTCTTGATTGGATCACTTGATGTTTGTATAACATGATGAGTGTTTATTTCATCTTATGTGGGCTGCCCAAATTTAATGTGTGCTGTGCTGGGGCCTGCGTGCCTGGATTATTATTTGTAAATTATTATTGTGATATGCGCATCACATTTTAATTAATTTATAATGTGTAATTGACCTGCGTGTCAATCATGTCTAGATAGATTAAATTGTATTTTAATCAGACATGAGCACAGAGCACACATGGCAGAGGCGCATGCAGCAAGTGGCTTCACCAGTGGGAGGTCTAGGGTTCGACTCTAGGACAGGCGCATTTTACCTGGTGGGCGCATCTGAGCTGTAGTGGGCGCTTGGGCCCGGGCTGGGCCAGATGAAATGCTAAAGACCCATGAAGAGCTCAAGTGAAGACTTAAGTTAATTAAGGTCTTACTTAGGCTTAATGGGCTTTTACCACATAAGATCATCATGCTTTTAATTTACTGTTTAAGTAATTTAGTAACTGCATGATTTATTCTTCTGCTATCACCATAGGATTTGTATGATAGTAAGAAGATAAAAGGACCGTTAAAATCCAACGTTAAATATCAAGCACGTAAGCTTTCTGACGCGAAACCTCACTATTCTGACTATCGTTGGGGCCGTGTTGTACCCACTCAGTGGGCACGCCCATCTATCTTCAGACGGTGTGTGATTACACCTGCGTGTTACAGAGAAGGGATTTATCGCTTCTCGTTGCTCAGCATAGCACGTGGTGGTCCAGGGAGTAGGTCGGGTCAGCTTGACCATGTAGGCTACATATTGAGCACATGGTAGCTATATGGAGGCAGCCATCTGTGGGATCAGAGACTGTGTTGTACCAACTCAGTTGGCACAGTCTGCTGGATTGCCCAGATGAAGGGGAATCGCACGGGTTGGCGATTGGCAGGAATTGCCTACCAGAGATTAGTGCTTGTACTCTCTGTGCATCTTATCTCGCCTGAGCGGGACGCGGAGACCAAGTATGAAATCTGGATCCCATCTCACTAAAAGAGTTTTACTCTTTCGGGCTATTTTGCTGGATTTTTCAGCCAGATAAAATAGTGAGAAAAGAATCATTCTTAAGTCCTGAATTGATTCTAACATTGATACTGACCTTGCTGTTCTTGCAATGTTGTAGATTACTGCAGTAACGAACACCACAGTGTTCAATGTGCGATCCTTACTGGAAAGGGAGAAGTTTGCTGGGCCAAACTTCTCAGACTGGTACGGACACCTTAAGATTGTTCTTAAGGCTGAGAGGAAACTGTATGTCCTCGAGACGGCAATACCACCTCAACCCGCTGCGAACGCCGCAAGGGCGGTTCGGGAAGCTTATTAAAAGCATGTCAATGATAGCATTGATGTCGCTTGCCTTATGCTTGCGTCTATGACGCCAGAGCTTCAGCGTCAGCATGAAGATTTATCTGCTATAGAAATTATAGCAAATCTCAAGATGCTGTATGCTGCACAGGCAAGGACTGAACGCTATAACTTGACTAAACTTTTCTTTCAGAGCAAACTGACTGAAGGGAGTCCAGTGGGAGCTCATGTACTCAAGATGATTGGGTACAAAGAAGCTCTAGAGAAACTGGGACACACCATCAATCAGGAGCTTGTTGTAGACATCATCCTGCAGTCTCTCCCGGCCTCTTTCGATCCATTCATCATTAATTTTAATATGAACAAGATCGACTGTACGCCGGCAGAGTTACTGAACATGCTCTTGACTACAGAGCAGACTCAGTCTCATGAGAAGGGAAAGCCTTCATCCTCTGTCCTAATGGTTCCTTCAAGGAACAAGAAGAAGGGGAAGAAGGGCAAAGCCCCTATCAAGAGCTACAACAAGGCTCTAAAGCAAAAGGTAAAGCGGTCAAAGGAATACAGATGTTTCCATTGTGGCCAGTTGGGTCACTGGAAAAAGGACTGTAAAGCGCTCCAAGGAGATAAGAAGGGAAGCAACCCTTTCGCTTCTGGCTCAGGTATTTTTGTGACTGAAGTCATGCTATCTTCTTTTATTTCATGGGTGTTAGACACTGCATGTGGAGTTCACATTTGTTCAAATGTACAGGAACTCAAGAGAAGAAGACAGGTGGGACAGCATGAGGTGGACCTACGAGTAGGAAACGGGGCACGGGTTGCTGCTGTTGCAGTAGGAGAATATCACATCTCTTTACCATCTGGTCTTGTATTAGAACTTGACAATTGTTATTTTGTACCGAGCATAACTAAGAATATTATCTCTATTCCTGCTCTTGTCAGGAAAGGGTTTTCCTTTGAATGCAAAATTTCAAAGTGTTATATTTCTTTTGATAATATTGTTTATGCTACTGGGTCAATTAACAATGGGTTATTCATGTTGGACATGGAATGTTCAATACAACAGATTGATATTAAGAAAGCCAAGTATTCTGATGACAGCACCTTGTTATGGCATAGTCGTTTAGGCCATATTAACAAGAAGCGCATTAAGCGGTTGCATGACCATGGATTGCTGGGATCATTCTCGTATGAGGAGCTTGATACATGCAAAGCTTGTTTAATGGGTAAAATGACGAAGTCTCCTTTTTCTAACAAAGGTCAAAGGGCTTCAGGTTTACTTGATCTCATTCATAGTGATGTGTGTGGGCCATTTAGTAAACATGCCAGAGGTGGCTATTCATACTTCATTACCTTTACTGATGATTTCAGTAGGTATGGTTATGTCTATCTAATGAGACATAAGAGTGAATCTTTTGACAAGTTC
This sequence comes from Costus lasius, assembly GCA_027563935.2. Taxonomy (NCBI): domain Eukaryota; kingdom Viridiplantae; phylum Streptophyta; class Magnoliopsida; order Zingiberales; family Costaceae; genus Costus; species Costus lasius. The sequence goes on from CM050452.1 coordinate 25,240,571, forward strand.
AAAGAGTTCAAGAATGAAGTACAAAATCAGCTAGGCCGAAATATCAAGGCACTTCGTTCAGATCGAGGTGGAGAATACTTGAGTCATGAGTTTACTGACTATCTGAAGGAGTGTGGGATTATCTCACAGCTCACTCCGCCAGGAACACCGCAATGGAATGGTGTGTCCGAGAGGAGAAATAGAACCTTACTGGATATGGTTCGTTCTATGATGAGTCAGCCTACTCTACCTTACTCCTTTTGGGGATTTGCACTGGAAACAGCTGCAATGGTACTAAGCCGAGTGCCATCCAAGGCAGTTTCAAAGACTCCATATGAGTTATGGTATGGGAAACAGCCGAGCTTGACATTTATTAAGATCTGGGGTTGCGAGGCTTATGTCAAAAAGCTCGCCTCTGGGAAACTAGAGAGCAGATCTGAGAAATGTATCTTTGTCAGTTACCCTAAAGAAACTAAGGGTTATTATTTCTACAATCCCAAAGAGAACAAAGTATTTGTTGCTCGGACGGCTATTTTTCTTGAGAAAGAATTTCTTCTGCAAGAGGCCAGTGGGAGAGAAATAAAGCTGGATGAGAATCCAGAAGAAGGACAAAGTAGTCAAGCACAGTTGGATGAGCCTGAGCCAGTAGATCAGGTTACTGAACAACCTGAGGCTCAGATATCACGGGAACCGCGAAGATCGGGAAGGATTCGTCGACAGCCTGAGCGCTATGACGGAGTCTACATCATTGATGATGAACCCCTCACTTATGCGGATGCGGTCAGTGGACCGGAATCAGCGAGATGGCTTGAAGCTAAGCGAGCCGAGATGGACTCCATGTCAGATAACCAAGTTTGGGATTTGGTTGATCCGCCTCCGGGAGTAATCCCTATAGGCTGTAAGTGGATCTTCAAGAAGAAGATTGACATGGATGGTAACGTGGTTACCTATAAAGGCAGGCTAGTTGCGAAAGGTTTCAAACAAATCTACGGGATAGATTATGATGAAACTTTCTCTCCTGTAGCCATGTTCAAGTCTATTCGGATTATTCTTGCGATAGCAGCATATTATGATTATGAGATCTGGCAAATGGATGTGAAAACCGCTTTCCTTAATGGAAAACTAGAAGAGGATGTGTATATGGCACAACCTGAAGGTTTCACTAATCCATCAGATCGTCATAAAATATGCAAATTAAAGAAGTCCATTTATGGACTTAAACAAGCATCAAGAAGCTGGAATATTCGTTTTGATGAATCAATCTGTGAATTTGGTTTCATCAAGAATGAAGATGACCCATGTGTATATAAGAGGTTTAGTGGGAGCGTGATTACTTTCCTAGTCCTCTACGTCGATGATATCTTAATCATTGGAAACGATATTCCTGAACTACATGCAGTCAAGGCATGGTTAAGAAAATGTTTCCAGAAGAAAGATTTAGGAGAAGCAGCCCATGTATTAGGTGTGAAGATCTACAGAGATAGATCTAAGAGGCTTCTCGGGGTGTGCTAGAGTACTTACATCGATAAAGTCCTGGAGAGATTCCATTTAGAAAATTCTAAAAGAGGATATCTTCCAGTCAGACATGGTCTGAATCTTTCAAAGAGTCAGTGTCCACAAACACAGATTGAGAAAGATGAAATGGACAATACGCCTTATGCTTCGGCTATTGGGTCCATTATGTATGCGATGTTGTGTACTCGCCCAGACGTCGCTTACGGGTTAAGCGTGACCAGTCGATTCCAAAGTAATCCAGGAAAGGCACACTGGATTGCGGTCAAGAACATTTTGAAATATCTTCGGAGGACCAAAGATATGTTCTTGATATATGGAGGTCAGGAAGAACCCAGTATTGAAGGATATACTGATGCTTCATTCCAATCTGACCAGGATGATTTCCGATCGCAATCAGGCTATGTTTTTAGCTTGAATGGAGGAGCAGTGGTGTGGAAAAGTTTCAAACAATCAATTGTTGCTGATTCCACAACAGAAGCCGAGTATGTTGCAGCCTCAGAAGCATCTAAGGAGGCAGTGTGGATTCGTAAGTTCGTTCAGGAACTTGGTGTTGTTCCTTCGAGTGCAGATCCATTAGTTATCTTCTGTGATAACACTGGAGCAATAGCACAGGCAAAGGAACCACAGTCGCACCAGAAGTCCAAGCACATACAGAGAAGGTTTCACTTGATCCGGGAGATCATTGATCGTGGCGAGATCAAAATCTGCAAGGTTCATACAGATGACAATCTAGCTGACCCGCTTACAAAGCCTCTGGCGCAGCAGAAGCATGAGAAGCACTGTAATAATATGGGTTTGAGATTTCTCAACCATTAGATTAAGTGCAAGTGGGAGATTGCTGGGGTATGCCCTTAAGGCTAATGTTTGAGGCCTTGGGTTGTTATCAGTATCATGTATAAACTCTATGTTTATAAAGGCAATGGTTGTTATTCAGGTTGTTACATTATCTGCTGCAATATGTATACTTCTGAATAATGTCTCAATGCTGTTCAGCTTGGCTGACATGCAGTTTTGTCCTTAGTCGAGATATCTTGGTGAACATGAGACAGCCATGATGTGATTGAGACTAATATGTGTTCTAATCTTATAGGATGCTTCGAGCATGGAATAAGATGTAGACTCATGGGTACATTGGATGTACTGGACAGACCCTACTTAGGATATTCGATTGCTTGTCACAATGTGAATAATCCTTATATGCAAACAAGTGGCATATTTCCTCTGACTTGAGATCACTTGTGTTACTAAATGATGATTGGCATTGTTTTGAGGTAGTTCAATATCATTTGAAACATAATGGTTATAGACTATCTTGGATAATGAGGATGAGTCATGTTAGGGCACTAGTGATAGATATAGGATTGCCGTCTCCTTGTTTGGAGTGTGATGTTCTAAAGGGGCCCCCTGGATGAGATGGTTGAGAAAGTGTATGGCCATACCCAGGTGACTATGTTCATCTGATCTAACCACTCTCATCATATTGGAATTACAGGCTTGACACGCTTGTCCAATAAGAACATCCAATGGCAAAGGAAACACATATGTCAAGTGACTTGGGTTCACACTTGTGCTGTGGTTTGGGTGTAGTCTTGGAAGACTCTTTCCTTTATATCGGGAGACAGTGATGTGTTGCTAGATACCCCTCACTGATCGTGATAACGTAAGTTATTGTTACCGACATTTAAAGGAAACCCTTATGGTCGCACAATTTGATGATATGGCTTACTTAAGTCAGATCGTGTGGACTGAATTGTTTTGGTTCAGTTTAAAGGGAATTAAACTCTGATTGTAAATGAGATCTGGTCTGATCATGTTTGATTGATTAGGGCTTGAGATCGGTAAGCTTCGATCGAGAGAATTGATGCTAGATCGATGAGATCAAGAGCATCAAGAGATGAATGGTTAGATCTTGAGCCTTATGGTTTAATATGATCTAGACCAATGCTTGGTTTGATTTGGTCTTTAAACTAAATGAGATTGAACCGGTTCATCAAGTGAACGCTTGGTTCAAAGAGGAGAATGTTGCGACTTGTTCACTTGGCGTGAACGCTTGAACACATTGAGGGTTTACTATTTTTGGAAGTCATGCTTTCCAAAATAGGGAGCACGCCTCACGTTCGAGAGCATTGCTCTATTCTCGCTCGCAACTTCCTCTTGTCGCCTCTCTCCTCTCGTGTGGTGAGTCTTGACGCTCAAGGAGGATTCGGCCTAGCCAAGAGATCATCTCATCTTCCCTTCAAGCGATCAGGAGACTTGGAGATCCTTGCTAGCACAAGGAACAACAAGGAGAAAGCCATTTCTCATCTTGTGTGCGGCACCTTTGGAGGAGAGCCACATTGCCCTCTAGCTTCCAAGGCACTATCCAAGCAATGGCTATGGTATGATCCCTTCTCGATCTATACATGTTATTAAAGTTGATCATATGTTCATCCATGCGATCTTAGAAACCCTAGCTTCCGCTGTGCAAAAAGTTTTAATCTGCGCATATTAGGGTTTCGCCCCCTTAAGGGAACTTTCAGGCAAGAGGCGGTTTGGCCAAAGGCTAGGATTATGACAATTGTGTGGCTAGGATGAGGGGGTTTGAGGCAAGGAAAGTCTCGAAGACTTTACCATAAACCTCATTCAACCAATCCATAATTGCCCAAGTACCATATCAGCCCAAGACATGCCATAAAGGCATTCATACCATCAAAGGAGAAGGGCTAGGCGCATATTACTTCTAAATGAAGCAATTTTTGCCACCCAAACCCCATTATACCCCTTAGGTGCCAATGGTGTTGGGTTTCTCCCCTTTATACCCTTTTAGCCTATTGCCTATTCATGACAACTTGTTATTGGGCCTCATTGGGTAATGAGCTAGCCCAAACTTCATTACATGGGTTGATTAAGCACTTGGATCGAATCCAATGCAACCCTAATCCAAATGTGACCAACCATGGTCAATTTCTAGTCAACCTGCCATAAATGGAGTTTGTCTCCAATAACATTCTTCCATCTCATCAGGCCCATTGGTGCTGATAAAATATCCTAAATAGATCCGAGTTATCCAAGAACTCGATCATAAGACTTCCCGATCAATACGAGAACTCGAGTATAAAGGTGTGCGACCATGTAGGTTCCTCTAACGCTGGTAGTGCTGATCAAAGGTCACCACAAGCAGTGAGTGGCACCTAGCAGTGCATTGCTACTACCCAGGTCATTGGAATGGATATCGACATCGACATCCCTATCATCGTGACTAGGTACAGATGCATTACAGTCTCTTTGCCGAACTGATATCCAATTGGACAAGTGTGTCACCACTTGTTTTCACCCAATCACATGGTCATGACTAAATCAGGTTCTCACCTGGGTATGACCATACACATTCAGTCATAGAACCATAGAGGAGCTCCATGGATATCAAGCTTCCCTTAGGAATCGACAAATCCTTTGTCTGTCTATTGACCTTCTCATATGGGTCATGACATGCTCAATGACAACCATTATTACCTCCCAATACAGATCTAATATGTCTCTAGGGACATTATCATGTAAGTACATAATCACATAAGTAGACAAACATAGATAATGACAATACCAGAATGATATAAATATCAATGTCAAGTAGTACTATAATGGACCAATACTAGGTCCTAGGGCATATACACCAACAATCACTCCCAGGGAAAAACATTCTTCCTTGATTATCATCCGCATCGAGATGCAGAAATCAAGGTCAAGATGGGAGTTCCCCCGGGGTTGCTCTATCTGGTAGGGCTGGATCCCAACCACAAGAGCAAGTGGGGTGAGGAGTCCCCTGAGAGTGATGACACGCTTCGGTGCTCTAGAGACTTTTTGGAGTTGCCTAGCAAAGTAGAAGGCTATGTTGAGGCGATGTAGCATGGCCTAGAGGAATAGTAACTCAGAAGCTCGCACAAGACCATCAAACTCCCCTCAGCCGAAGATAGCATGTGCAAGGACTCGATGCACATACTTTAGAATTGGATTGCTGAGGAAGGTGGCTCTAGCTATCTTGGTATCGAAAGGCAGGACACCGGTGAGATGCTCCCAAAATGTGTTAGCATTAAACTCATTCGGGATCAACCGCATCCCATTAGTAGGAAATCCGTATATCTAGTTCAGCTCGGAAAGAGTGAGGATGAACTCGGTATTGTTGAGTTGGAAGGAGAGACTGCCATCATCGTCGTCGGTGTGGATGTTGGCATGAAGCTCTATTGAAGATAGGAATTCCAGCACATTGGGGATGTATGTAGGGTAGGAGATGGTGAAGAACTAATCCCACCCCACGTGCTGGAAAAGCCATTGAACATCTACGTGAAAGCCTAGTGTATTTAGCATTGCATGATCAAGAAACCTTGTTGTGATTACTTGCGGGCGCGTCAATGCATTAAACTTGGCGAACTGCTCAGGATCATGACAAAGGATGCTATAAGGCATAGGCGGTGTAGTAGGTGCTAGTTGCTGCTCGGTGGCAGCATTGGAGGAGGAAGGATGATGCTTGGAGGTCACCTACTTGCGTCGAGACATGCTGGTGGCATGAAAACTAATGGGAAAGCACCAGAAGGTGGAGGGGAGTTGTCAGAGACGACAATGGTGTAGATGCAAGGCTGGTGGCAATAGATCTGTAGGTGGTGGCGAAAGTCATGGAAGTGGCGGATCTGCGTCGGAAAGAACTAATAGGCACCAGAAAATGGTGGGAAGACTCGTCGGAGCTTGGAGAAGATGGTGGTGGGTCGCTGGAAGTCGATCAAGTGCTGGAGGTGGCTGATCGGAATGGCGGTGGCGCGCTAGGGTTTCTTGCACTAGTGTGTAAGAGGGCGTGTATGCGGTGCCTTTTTATAATAGTAGCGTGTATGGCCTTGAAGGCATGCACGGTCCAGCCTGTGTGAGCCTTGGTGCTGAATTGATGCGAATGTCAGTTATGCGTCACGGCCGTGTGTCTCTTCACACCCCTGCTTGTGAAATTTTCGATGTGCTGGCAGAAAATATTACAAGCCATTCACGGCCATGTACGGATGCACATCCCAGCCTGTGAGTGCCTTGGCACTCTCGCGGACAAGTGTAATGAGCCATTCACAGCCGTGCATGCATGCACGGGTGCGACCGTGAATGGCTCGCAAGTACCTAAAAAATTTCAAAAAAATTACCATCAGCTGGGTATTACCTAGAAAGCATAATTATGAAAGAAAATTGAAAAACTACTAAGGCTAAGGAGCAAAAATAAATAAGAAGCTATAAAAAGTTTAAAAGCAAGAGATTGGGTTGCCTCCCAATAAACGCTTCTTTAAGGTCATTAGCTTGACCAATGTCTAAATAATCATGGTATTTGCGCAGGTGGGGGATCGAAGATCTGAAAGGAGATGCCCTTCTCAATGGTGTCACTTTCAAAACAGAGTTTAGGCCGTTGACCATTCACTTTAAATTTCCAGTTTGTTGGTGCCAAATTTCAATAGCTCCATAGGGGAAGACTTTTTTCACAATAAACGGTCCAAACCATCGAGTTCTTAACTTTCCAGGGAAAAGCTTCAAACGAGAATTAAATAGAAGAACTTGATCTCCCTCTTAACAACTCTTAGGAACAATATGTTTATCTTGCCATCTCTTTGTTCATTCCTTGTAGATCCTTGCATTTTCATAGGTAGAGAGGCGGATTTCATCAAGCTCATTGAGTTGAAGCCTTCTGGTCTCGCCAGCACTTTGGAGGTCATAGTTCAGCTTCTTAACTGCCCAGTAGGCTCTATGCTCAACCTCAATAGGCAGATGGCAAGACTTGCTATACACAAGTTGGTAGGGAGACATTCCTAGTGGGGTTTTGAAGGCTGTTCTATAAGCCCAAAGCGCATCATCTAGTTTTAGTGACCAGTTAGTCCGCGAAAGGTTAACTATCTTCTGCAAGATGTTCTTTATCTCCCTGTTTGAGACTTCAACTTGCCCGCTGGTCTGTGGGCGATAAGGAGTTACAACTTTGTGATTCACCCCATACTTCTTTTAATAAGGATGCTAGCTTATGATTCAGAAAATGGGAGCCCCCGTTGCTAATTAGTACATGCGGTATGCTAAATCTGGGGAAAATGGTGCGCTTGAGCATTTTGGTTACCACTCTAGCATCTGAAGTGTGCTTGGCTAAGGCTTCCACCCACTTGGAGACATAATCTACAACAACCAGTATAAATCGATGTCCACATGATGATGGGAATGGTCCCATGAAGTCAACTCCCCATACGTCGAAGATCTCTAACTCCAGAATGTTGTTTAATGGACGCTCAAATCTTTTTGAAATATTCCCTGACCGCTGGCACTAATCATAGTGGGTGATAAATCGCCAGACATCACAAAAAATAGTGGGCCAGTAAAGTCCAGATTGTAGTACTTTGAAGGTTGTCTTCGAAGCACTAGCATGGCCCCCGTAAAGTGACGAGTGGCAGTGATATAAAACATCCTGGATCTCCTCTTCAAGTATGCAGCGTCTGAATAGGCCGTCGGCACATCGTCAAAATAATAGAGGGTCATCCCAATAATAGTATTTGGCATCATGCAGGAATCTTTTCTTTTGCTGCCATGAAAGATCAAAAGGAAGGATATTAGATACCAAATAATTAATAAAGTCGGCATACCAGGGCACTTCAATTCCTGTCAGAGATAAAAGCTGTTCATCGAAAAAATAATCATTAGTGTCCACGTGGCAGTCTTTCTCTTCTTTCTCATTGTTTGGTAATCGTGATAAATGATCAGACACTACATTGAACCTTTCTTGTCGTGGATTTCTAGATCAAATTGTTGGAGTAAGAGGATCCAGCGAATTAACCGTGGCTTCGTGTCTTTCTTGGTTAGAATAGGTACCAGATAGCAGCGTGGTCAGTGTAAACAATTACTTTTGTACTAATAACATAGGATCAAAATTTATCAAAAGCAAAGTTAATAGCGAGAAGCTCTTTTTCAGTGGTAGCATTGTTGATCTAAGCTTCATTCAGGGTCCGGCTAGCATAGTAGATGTCACACCCCTTGATGGTCATCAAGTACTCAAAAGTCATATTAAAAAAAATTTGGAATGATGTATCTAGGATCCACAAGTGAGAACCTGTGCAATCATCATGTAGGAGGTGACAACAAGTCAAATAATAGTGTTAAAGTTCAACGTTTTATTCTATTACTCACAATCCTTTCATATCATAAGATAGCCATATCATAATCCAAAGCCATCTTAATTATCATCACACACAAGTTATAAATTGTCTCACATTTATCTTACACCAAAAGCAATATCTTACATAAGTCATTGAAGTTCATATTTCCAAATACATCATATTCCAAAACTATAGTATTTATTCAATATATCTCACACTTATATTACAAACACCAAAATGAATATCATACATGAGTCATTGAACTTTACATGCTCAATATTTCACAACTAAAATATCTCACATACAAGTCATGGATCTTCTCACACTTATCGTACAAAGACAGTAACAACGTCATACATTAGTCATTAATGTTCAAATGATCAAAACATAAAACCACAACTCATTATCATCTTTAAAATCTTCCACATAAACTTGTAAGTTTATCAAGAGAGTATGTCATTCTAATAGGCAAGACATGTGCAGATTCGTCAACCTATCCACAATCACCCAAATGGCATCATGTTTCCTATATGTTAATGGAAAACTAGAAACAATATCCATAGCAACACTTTCCCACTTCCATTCAATCGCCTTGAGAGGTTGTAGTAGTCCTCCATGTTTTTGGTGTTCAGCTTTGATCAATTGACATGTTAAACACTTGGACACATACTTGATTATGTGCCCATTCAGATTGATCAAGACTTATCCTACCTCGAAAGGCCTATAAAGATTGTGGATAGAAAAGAGAAGATATTAAGGAATCGAGCCATACCATTAGTGAAAGTTATTTGGCAACATAATGCTTTTGAGGAACCAACATGGGAGTTAGAGGAAGAAATGAGAAAAGTTCACCCTCATATTTTTGCTACTCAAGGTATGATAACTTTAGAGGACTAAAGTTTTCTTTTAAGGGAGGAGGAATATAATACCCTCACAAAAAAGGGATAAAATAGTCATTATGCTTTTGTAGTAAATACTATGATCTTTTTATTGTAGTATTTTAGAAGAGGTTATCGACCTTGTTTCCTCAGCCCAATCCAACGCAGAAAATCTGCTTTTGCTCTTTGGACCTTTATCTAGTGAGTGAGCTATATGTCCAGATTTTGTGATAGTAGTGATACCAAATTCTCATTTGTATATCAAGTAGACTGATTAACCTACATCTAGAGCCTTTATTTGCATGATTTGGGTCATAAATGAATTTATAATCGATTTTCTACCTAACCCTAGAAATTCTGAAATCTACTTGTCCAAATTTTGACCTATTGCTCCTTCATCACTCAAAACTTTTTCTATTGAGCTTCAATTTAAGTAAAATTTGTTGTTCTATTAACTAGACTCAAAAACCTCTATTTTGACATAAATATCATACCAAGGAATATCATAGGAAGAATGTGAAGCCAACGTAAACAGGCCCCATAATGCTAATTTTTGGTTTCTTGACCATACCTATGTACACCTTGCCTACATGGTCTTGTATGTGAAGTATACTGATCTATATGCCTCTTTCATTTGGAAATGAGCATCTCAGCCCTTGTATTAAGTATGAACTTTAAGGTTCACATCTTTGAGGGTTTGCCCTTATTTGTACACCTCATCTCCTCATGCATGAGGAGATAAATATGGAAAAGTTTGCCATTCCTCCTTTTTGGCTTTGTTCCAACCTTGAGAGAAAGAAACCATACGAAAGGGAAGAGGAAGAGAGGGGAGAAAACAAATAGAAAGTGATTTTGGGGATAATAGGAAAGTTCTTATTTTTCCTTTGTAATTGTTTGCCTTTGACTTCAATTTTATGCGAAATGATCTTGTACATCAAGCATGACTTCAATTTGGTTCTAATTTCCATGAATCTTGGTAAAATTCGGCCTTTGGAAGAGTAATCACTTCTATGTTTAACGACTATGAATCCTTATGTGATGTCAAGCTGGCCTTTCTTCAATCAAATTAGCATAACTTTGACTCTATGATCCAAATCTGGTAAGGCAAATGTGGTAGCTGATGCACTTAGTAGAAAGTCTTCAAACTTGGTGGCAAGCTTAATGGTAAAGCAATGGCAATTATTTGAAGAATTTTGTGGTTTGAATATCAAGATAATCACTCAAAAGCCAAAAGTGCTAACTGCATCTCTCAAAGTTCAATGTTATTTTCTTCAACAGATAAAAGAAGAACAACTTCATGATGTTAATACCCTCACAAAAAAGGGGTAAAATAGTCATACGCGTTTGTAGTAAATACTATGATCTTTTTATTGTAGTGCTTTACCTTATGGAAGAACTTGAGTACTAGGTGTTGAGAATGGAAGAGAGTTATGAAGTTAAGTGGAGAGTAATGTGATGAAAATGGATGAGAACATGTGAAGTTGAGTGGAAGTGAGAAAAAAAGACAAAATAGCATAAAGGACAAAACCTTGCCACCTCGTGCTATTGGAATTGCCCTTATGCGTACACCTCATCTCCTCATGCATGAGGAGATAAATATGGAAAAATTTGCCATTCCTCCTTTTTGGATTCGTTCCAACCTTGAGAGAAAGAAACCCTATGAAAGGGAAGAGGAAGAGAGGGGAGAAAACAAATAGAAAGTGATTTTGGGCATAATAGGCAAGTTCTTATTCTTCCTTTGTAATTGTTTGCCTTTGACTTCAATTTTATGTGAAATGATCTTGTACATCATGTATGACTTCAATTTGGTTCTGATTTCCATGAATCTTGGTAAAGTTTGGCCTATGGAAGAGTAATCAATTCTATGTTTAACGACTATGAATCCTTATGTGAAGTCAAGCTGACCTTTCTTCAGTCAAATTAGCATAACTTTTGACTCTATGATCCAAATCGTATAAAATCTATCTATAAACCTCTTTTGGTATGCCTTCTTTTGTTTATGTCTTGGATGCTAGTGGGAATAACATTATGAGCTTGAAAGGGAAAAGACTATGCGCCCAAAAGGGAAAAGACTATGAGCCCAGAAATGGGAAGAGAGGGATAGTTGTGGAACAAAGTGCTACATGGAACAAAGTGCTTTACCTTATGGAAGAACTTGAGTACTAGGTGTTGAGAATGGAAAAGAGTTATGAAGTTAAGTGGAGAGTAATGTGATGAAAATGGATGAGAACTTGTGAAGTTTAGTGGAAATGAGAAAAAAAGACAAAATAGCATAAAGGACAAAAACTTGCCACCTCATGCTATTGGAATTGCCTTGTTTTTTATGATATAAACAGATTTTGATTAATAGAATGAGAAATTTTGATTGGCTATTTGAATTGTTGTTACCTCATAGATGATGGAAAGTAGATTTTAGAAGTTATGTTGATTAGGTTATCGTGTTTTGATCCTGGATACATATTGCTAAATTGTTTTATATATATGCTATGAAATTACTATCCTTAGGGGTGTGACAGTAGATGGCATGTAGTTTGTTGTCTTAGAATCACTCCGATTGTGAAGTCACTAGCGTCAAACATAAGTTCGAACAGAAGGGACCAATCTGGTGGCTGTATGATAGGGGCAGAAATCAAAGCCTTTTTTAATTTTTTGAAAGATGTCATGGAATCCTGATCAAAATAGAAAGCATAGTAAGCAGATTAGTCAATGGTCTAGCAACTTTAGAAAAGTCTTTTATGAAACGGCGGTAAAAGCCGACATGCCGAAGGAAAGTTCTAACTCCCTTTTCAGAACAAGGTGGGGGCATCTTTTCAATGGAGTCCACTTTACACTTGTCAACCCCGATGCCACACTCTGAGATTAAGTGGCTGAGCACTATTCCTTCACGCGCCATAAAATGACACTTCTCCCAATTAAAACCAGGTTGACTTCCGCACATCTCTGTAACACTTTAGAGAGGTTAGCAAGTCATATATCAAAATAAGTACCGTAGATCGAGAAATCATCAATGAAAACATCCGTTATATTCTCAATGAAGTCAGAAACAATTGAAACCATGCATCTCTAAAAAGTGGCGGGGGCGTTGTAGAGCCAAAATGGCATTATGCGATAAGCAAATGTCCCATAGGGATAGGTGAAAGTAGTCTTTTCCTGATCCTCTGGGTGAATAGTGATATGGAAAAATCTTGAGAAGCCATCAAGGAAACAAAAGTGAGAGTTCTTCGTAAGTCGCTCTAGCATTTGGTTGATGTAGGGAAGTGGGTAGTGATCCTTGCGCGTGGCTTTATTTAGCTTCCTGTAGTCTATGCACATGCGTCATCTAGTCACTGTATGGGTCGAGATAAGCTTGTTGTCCTCGTTCTTGACCACAGTGACTCCACCTTTCTTGGGCACAACGTGCACAGGGCTAACCCATTCGCTGTCTGATATTGGGTAAATGACCCCCGCATCAAGTAATTTCAATATCTCCTTCTTCACCACTTCTTTCATATTCGGATTCAAGCGGCACTGAAACTCCACTGAAGCTTTACTGTCGTTCTCCAGAAAGATCCTGTGCATGCAAAACGACAGATTAATACCTTTAATATCTTCTAATGAATACCCAATTACTTGTTTATGGAGGCGCAGTTCGTTCAATAGCTTTTTAGTTTCTTCTGCATTTAAATCAACACTAATTATCACAGGACAAGTAGAGTTAGCATCAAGAAATTCATACTTAAGATTATTAGGGAGGGTTTTGAATTCCAACTCCTTCTTCTCAGATGAGCCGGACTTAACCTCACCAATACTCTCGAATTGCATTTTTCTGAATTTTTCAATGGGGGCAGCATCTACAATTTTTACATGGTCCTATGATTCATCAGTACATTCCTCCTTTCCATCTTCCGGATGCAAATCTCCAGGTGTTCACTAGCAAGTGGTAGTGCAGGCTCAGTGCTATCCTCCACTACGTCTATGTTGCAACATGATCCTGCAAAAGATGGCTTTTTTAGTGTGGAGGATAAATCAAATTCTAATTTCTCAACCCCAATGTTCAATGCCAATTTCTCATTTTTCATGTCGATCACAGCACCAGCAGTGGCAAGAAATGGGCGCCCAAGGATAAGGGGTAGGTGCGTATCCTTCTTCATTTCCAGTAATATGAAGTTCGCTGGGATGAAAAAGTCTCCAACCTTTATCGGCATATCCTCAATGATCCCAACTAGTTGGCACCCTGATTGGTCAGCCAATTGAAGAGACATAAAAGTGGGCTTCATCTCACCCATATCCAGCTTCTTACAAATAGTCAATGGAATTAGGCTAACACTAGCTCCTAAATCACAGAGAGCTTTATCAAAAGGCATATTTCCAATTTGACATGAAATGGAAAAACTCCCTGGGTCTTTTAGTTTGGTTGGAAGCTTATTCTGGATGATGGCATTGCATTCTTTTGTGAGGGTAACCGTTCCTTGTTCCTCAATCTTTTGCTTATTAGATAAGATATCCTTTAAGAACTTAGCGTACGCAGGCATCTGTGAAAGAGCGTTAGTAAAGGTAATATTGATGTAGAGGATTTTCAATACCTACAAAATTTTTCCAAACTACCTATCCAATTTCGTCTTAGCTAAGCGCTGAGGGAAAGGGATAGGCAGTTTGTAGGGTGGAGGTGGAATGTAGACTTGCTCCTTTGATATTCTAGGGTTTTGCTGCCCCGGTTCTGGTTCATGGTCAACAGATGGGTACTCCTCAGGTGAGGCTTGCACTGTTCTTTCCTTAGGCTCGAGCATTTTAGGATTTTCCAATTGGATTCCGCACCGTGTTGTAATTGCATTACAATGCTCATTGGGTTAACTTCTGTTTGAGCAATAAAATTGACCTTGGCCCCAGAAGAGGAATCGGAATTAGCTTGCTGAGTGAGCTGACTAATTTGATTTTCTAGAGTCTTCGAATGTGTGGACATGGATTCCATTTGCAGATTTAGTTGGCGAATATGCTCATTCATGCTGTCATTTTGCTTCATTTGATTGGCCATAAAGTTCTCCATCAGCAACTCTAATCTTGATCTGTGAGGCAGGTCTGACTATCTTTGGTTGGCAGATGGATGTTGTATTCCAAGAGGAGGCCTGAAATTAGAAGAAGAGTTTTGATTAGAAAAATTTACAAGAGGGACTTGCCTTTGATTAAGCCTGTAAGAGAGATTCGGGTGATTTCTCCATCCTTGATTGTACATGCTCGCATAGGGATCATTCTAATTTTTGAAATTCCCGATAGCATTGACTTGTTCAGAAAGGGTGAAGAATGCCTCGTTACTCCACAAACATTTTAAGTCACAGAGTTAGATGTAGAAGCATTAATAGAGTCTAGTCTAAATGAAAGTGAATCTACTTTTTCTACTTGGGAATTAATTATGTTTAGATCAAACTTCCCTGAATTTTGAGCTGGCTGGCTCCTCTCTCCTAACCACTGATAGTGATTGAGGGCTATGTCCTCAATTAATTCCATAGCATCATCATAATTTTTGTTTATAAGTGCCCCATTGATGACACCGAAATTTATACTAAATTTAGTGTCATTTCATTGGTGTTCTTGTGTCATATTTATAGACTTTACTTATATTTATGCCTTTTTTATCAATATTTATGGAATCTACACTCTTTTTGGTTTTTAATGATTATCAGGCAAAAAGCCTCGATTTTCAGTCGATTTCAAGCAATTCGAATGCATGAATGAGTTCACAACATCAAGAGGAGATCACACGTCAAATTTCAAGAGAATTGAAGCCACAAACCAAAATATGGCACGGCCGTAATCTATATTACGTTACCGTTTTTTTGTACACTACCGTAATATCAGAGCACTATCGGATAATTTGGAGAATTTTTCATCAGAAAGTTTCCTGAAAATTATGGCACTGCCGTAAGAAATTACACGGGCCGTAAGCTGGAGCGACTTCAGACCAGAGACATTCACCGAAATTACGGCACTGCCGTAAACCATTTTACGGTCCCATAATTTCCAGACATTTTTGACTAGAGAGTTCAGCCAATTTTACAGCACTACCATAAACCATTTTACGGTGCCGTATTTTTCAGAGATTTTGAAGCAGAGAACGCGACCGATTTTACGGCAGTGCCGTAATATATTACACTGCCGTAGTCCTAATCTAAAATGCGATTCCACGGTCAAATTTGAAGCCCAATTTTTGCGAAGAAGATTGTCGACGATCGAGACCTTTAAATTCGAAGCCGTAAGAAGAAGAAAAAGTCCTTTCGCCGAGACAAAGAGGAAGAGACCAAAAGCCCTAATTTTTGTCCACCATAGAGGGAGAAATTGCCTTGCACGCCGCTGCCCTAGGTTTCGCCGCTGGGAAGTGTACAGCACATCTCCGGCCGTGAAATTTGATTGGAAGCTATGTATAGAAGAGGAGAAGGTGCTCCAGAAGTTTCAGCATGAAAGGAAATCAATTGGAGGAGAAATCGACGAAAGAGGAGACGCCTACACGGTTCACAGTGCCCCCTTTGCAAATTACGACTGTAATTTATATTACAGCCGTGGTGTCTTTTCTTAAACTCTCCTTTCTCTTTGATTTTTGATCTTTTGAAATTATGGATTATTGTAACTCCTGCACTATGCTAGCATAAACTTTTATGGGACATGAGGGAGTAATTCCCTTTAATTCTTAATGACTAGATGATTCTTTTTCCACGATTTTGTCACGTATAATTTTAGCATGATAATTTTAGTAATGTGATAATTGTACTTTTGATTCTCCATAGATTCATACTATTATTTATGTTTTAGAGTTCCCGCAATAAGGACCGAAAGGTAACTTGCTTGAGAACTTGGAACCCTAGAATTGCATGTTTGGAGCTTTCTTTAAGAAATTAGGTTAGTTCTCATTGTTTGATTTTAGTAGTGAAATTGCCATGATAATAATATGAATCTAGGATTGAGACGAGTTGTCAAACGTGGAGATCTTGTGCAAAAGCAAAGATCGGAACGTTGGAGAACCATGAGTAAAACTTGTGTTGAGACTCGGATGCACGAAAGTGATCCTTGAGATTCCACTTGAGATAATCAACTTAGAATTTGGATGCACGAAAGTGATCCTTGAGTTATTTGTTTGATGGTTTACTTATTTTCAGCGTTGGGATAAATCTTGCGCAAAAGTGAAGATTGATCCCTGCATGATTATCTACATGAAAGTGAGATAATCCTTTTATGAAGTAAATTATGTCTTTACCATGATAAAATTAGATTGACGAATCTCTATTTACATCTAGTCATAGAATTTAAAGTGAATGAAACCCTAGTCCCAGTCTTCTCTCTCTGGTATTTCCATTTTAGTCTTTTATTGGTCACTTGCATACTTTCGATTCACCTAGATAACAAGAAATCAATTATTTAGTACTCAGCAAACAAGGTATCTGTGGGTTCGATATCTATTTTATTTCTTCATGTATCCGTGCACTTGCGGACACAACAGGAATGGTGACATAACAAGTTTTTGTAGCCGTGTCAGAGAGTGACAAAGTTCCTGTACGCCAAACAACGAGTTTTACCGCGACACCAGAAATAAGTTTTTATCTACCTACTTGTTGGGATACAACAAGTTTTTGGCGCTGTTGCCGGGGACCTTGGTTTTTGTTGATATTGGAGATAATGAGAGTATTGCTAGATTAGGTTTTATTTTTTGTTTTATTTTCTATTTTTTTTGAAATTATTTGACATATCTGCTTTGCATGCGCAGGAACCTTAGATCAGGAACCTTTGATTGCACAGGAAGTTGAGATTTGAAGAGAACCAACAAGAAACACAAGAGGAAGAAATAGAAGAAATAGTTGATATGGCAGAAAGAAGATCACTTAGGGACTACGCAGCCTGATGACACCAAAATATATATTATATTTTGTATCATTCCAGATATTTTTTCATGCTAAATTGAGGATCGTTTACTTGTTTTCATGCTAAATTCATTGAATATTGCAAAGTCTACTTCTATTTTGATTTTACATGATTTTCAAGTAAAAAGGCACTATTTCAAGGCGTTTTCAAGCAAAATCAAACACATAGAAGAGTTACCATCATCAAGAGGAGATCACCCAAGAAATTTCATGCAAAACGGAGCAAGTCAGCAAATTACGGTAGTGCCGTAATCTATTTTATGGTACCGTATTTTCATACGCTACCGTAAAATCCGAGCCACTGCCGTATTTTGACGAATTTCCGAACAGAAGGATTTTTGAATTTTATGGCATGGCCGTAAACTATTACACGGTACCGTATTGCAGAGCGCTTCAGAACAGAAACTTTGCTTGATTTTACGGCACCACCGTAAAGGATTACACGGGTCGTATTTTCCAGTCACTTCCGAACAGAGAGTTCAGACGATTTTATGGCAGTACCGTAAACCATATTACGGTGCCGTATTTCCCAGATGACATCAGATCAGAAAACTCGACCGATTTTACGGCACTGCCGTGAACTATTACACGGCCGTAATTCTCATTCTGAATGCGACTTCGAGGTCAATCCCGACGCTCGATTCTTGCGAAGATGATTGCAGATGATCCAAGGCTCTATGTTCAAAGCCGTAAGAAACAATGGGGACGAGGGAGAAGGGAGGATTACACACACACCGAAAGCCCCAATTTTCATCGACTGTTAAGGGAGAAATCAGGATTCATGCCGCCGCCTAGGGTTCCACCGCCGCGATCAATCCAGACCACCTCCGGTCGTGATTTTCATACTGAAGCTTCGTCTGAAGGAGGAGAGGACACGCCAGAAGTTTTAGATCGAAAGGAGATCAATTGGAAGAGGAATCGAAGAAAGAAGATGCGCCGACACTATTCATCACCTCAAATTGCAAATTACGGCTGTGTTTTATTTCACAGCCATGCTATATTTTCTTAAACTCTTCCTTTTTCCTTAATTTTCGATCTTCTGAAATCATGACTTATTGTAATTCCTTCACGATGCTAGCTTAAACTACTTTTGGGACATGGGGGAGTAATTCCCTTTGATTTTCTTAATGACTAGATTATTTTTATTTTTCATCATTATTGTTCTACTTTGATAATTTTGCCTATGTGATTATTGCTCTAAGATTCTCTTAAGTTTATTTTTGTCATCATGATTTAGAGTTCTCGCAATAAGGACCGAAAGGTGACTTGCTTGAGAACTTGGAACCCTAGAACTGTATGATAGGAATTTTCTTAGGATTGTTCTTATTATTTAATTTTAGTGATTTGTATTGCCTTGATAACAATTACAAACTTAGGATTGAGTTATTGTGTCAAACGTGGAGATCTTGCACGAAAGTGAGGATCGGAACGTTAGAGAACCATAGGCAAAACTTGTGTTGAGACTCGGATGCATGACGGTGATCATTAAGTTTCCGCTTGAGACGATCAACTTAGAATACGGATGCACGAAAGTGATCGTCGAGTTCTTCGATTGATGATTTAACTATCATTAGCTTGGGATGAATCTTGCGCAAAAGTGAGAATTTATTCTTGAATGGTTATCTGCACGAGAGTGAGATAATCCCTTTTTAGGTAAATTATGTCTTTATCAAAATACAATTTGATTGATGAACATCTTTGTACATCTAGTCATGAAAATCTAAGTGAATGAAACCCTAGTCCCAGTTTTCTCTCTCTGATAGTATCTTTATGTGTGTTTGCGATATTTACCTGACTTTCATTCGATTACCTAGATAGTGAAAAATTAATTGATCAGTATTTGACAACATAGGTCTCTGTGGGTTCGATATCTTTTATTACTTCGAGTATCTGTATACTTGCGGATCACAACAAGTTTTTGGCGCCGTTGCCGGGGACCTTAGTTTTGTCAATATTGAAAATATTGAGATTATTGCTAGACTAGGATTAATTCATGTTTTATCTATCTGTTCTTCTCTGTTTACTTGAGTTACTTAATCTATCTACTTTAGACTATACAGGAAATTTAAATCCAATGGCAGGACAGAGATTACTTAGGGACTATGCTATCCCTAGGCCACGAGAAATACACTCTAGCATTATCAAACCCAGCATTGAAGCCGATAATTTCGAGATTAATCATGCCTTCTTGACCATGATCCAGCAGAATCAATTTGGAGGAGATCCAATTGAAGATCCCTATCAACACTTACATCTTCTTCTTGAATATTGTGATACCATTAAGATTAGTGGAGTTTCTGATGATGCATTAAAACTGAGATTATTTCCTTTTTCTCTTAGGGACTGGGCGAAATCATGGCTACAATCACAACCTACTGGAACCTTCACAACTTGGAATAAACTTTCAAATTCCTTCTTGACAAAGTACTTCCCTCCAAGCAAGACAATTCGACTAAGAAATCAAATTATAAGCTTTCAACAAAAAGATGGGGAGTCATTCAGTGAGACATGAGAGAGATTTAATGAATTGCAACGGAAGTGCCTGCACCATAGCCTTGAAAATTGGACTTTACTTCATACATTTTATTATGGCTTACTTGATGATACCCTTCTAATTGTTGATACTTCTGTAGGACGAGCCGTTATGAGTAAGACCGTGGAAGATGCTTTTGCACTGTTTGAAGAAATATCTCTGAACCATAACCAATGGAATCCTGAGGAAAGAATGTTACATGGTCATCATCATGGTAAGAATAAGAATGAGGAATTGTAAACTCCAACTGAAGAGGTAAATTCTTTTAGTATAGAATCCTGGCTTGACAAGTTTATGACTCATCAAACTCAATTTATGCAAAATCTTAAGGGAATGGTTAACCAAATTGCTTCTCAAGTAGAATCTTTAACTGCTCATGAGAACTTCATAAAAAATCTGATGCCTAACGAACATTGCAATGTTGTTGTCACTAGAAGTGGGAAGAAGCTAGGAGAACTTAACAGAAAGGTTGAACTTAAAGAAAAAGAGTCTTATTGTGATCATGATGAAAAATTAGAATTAGAAAAATCCTCTAAACTTGAACAAACCCTACCTAGTTTAACACCTCAAAAGGGTGATGAACCAAAAGGGGATGTGCCATGTAAAGAAGATAATTCTAAATCTGATTTGCCTCCACCCTATAGACCACCAGTACCTTTTCCTCAAAGGTTAGTATAGGAAAAACTAGACAAACAATTTGGGAAATTTCTAGATATTTTGAAAAAGCTTTACATTAACATTCCATTTACTGAAGCTTTATTGCAAATGCCTACATATGCTAAATTTTTAAAAGAAATTCTGTCTAATAAGAGGAAAAAAGAAGACTTTGGTACTGTGGCTCTAACCGAGGAATGTAGTGCTATTATTCAAAACAAGTTGCCACCTAAGTTGAAGGATCCAGGTAGTTTCTCTATCCCTTGTTTTATTGGTAGTATGGCTTTTGACCGAGCCTTATGTGATTTGGGAGCTAGTGTGAGTCTAATACCATTATCTGTTTGCAGGAGGCTAGACATGGGAGAGCTTAAACCAACTTAAATATCTTTGCAGCTCGCTGATCGTTCAGTTAAATATCCTGTGGGGATTCTTGAAGATGTGCTTGTTCAAATAGGCAAGTATTTCATCCCAGCAGATTTTTTAGTTCTTGAGATGGAGGAAGATACAAAAATCCCCATAATACTTGGTAGACCATTTTTAGCCACAGCAGGTGCACTCATTGATGTAAAAAATGGTAAGTTTCACTTAACATTGGGGGTGAAAAGATCGAGTATAATTTGCATGAAGCCATGAAAAATCCTTCAAATTCTGAATATTATTGTAGTGTACATGATAGGGATGACATTATTTATGATCTTAATGATTTATTTGCTGATACCCGTGAATATAATTCTAATTTTATTCTTAAGGAAGGAACCAATTCTAAAAGTAATGAATTTCTAGATTGCAATACTTGTGATGAAAAAGAACAAACTCCAAAAATAGAGCTCAAAGCTTTACCTTATAACCTTCGTTATGAGTTTCTTGGTCCTAATTCTACTTATCCTATTATAGTTGATGCACAGCTTGGAAAAAGGGAAATGGAGTTGCTTTTCAAGGAATTAAGGATTCATAGAAAGGTAATTGGGTATTCTATTGATGACCTAAAAGAAATTAATCCTCCTTTTTGTATGCACAGGATCTTGATGGAAGAAGAGCACAAGCCACATGCTGATTTCCAAAGAAGGTTGAACCCCTCCATGAAAGAAGTTATAAAAAAGGAAGTTCTGAAATTACTTGATGCAGGTATTATCTATCCTATCTCTGATAGCAAATGGGTAAGTCCTGTACATTGTGTTCCTAAGAAAGGAGGGGTAACTGTCATGAAAAACAAAGATAATGAACTAATTCCTGTTAGAACTATTACTAGTTGGCGAATGTGCATAGATTATAGAAAACTGAATGCTGCTACTAGAAAATACCACTTCTCTTTACCCTTTATTGACCATATGGTTGAAAGATTAGCAAACCACTCTCATTTTTGTTTTTTAGATGGATATTCTGGTTTTTTTTCAAATTCCTATACATCCTAATGATCAAGATAAAACCACTTTCACATGCCCATATGGAACTTTTGCATATAGGAGAATGCCTTTTGGTTTATGTAATGCTCCTACTACATTTCAAAGATGCATGATGGCTATTTTTTCTGATTTTATTGAAGATTTTATGGATGTCTTTATGGATGATTTTTCTATATATGACTCTTCTTTTGATGTGTGTTTGTGATAGCTATCCGCAAGTGCACGGATTTATCAAAGTAATAAAAAGATTATCGTTCTCAACGAGGATCTGGCGGTCAAGTACCGATTACACGTTTGAAATATATCTAGACGAATCAATATGTGGTTTTTGTTTTGGCAACTTCTAAGTACAAAAAAAAAGCAAAAGAAATAATCAATAATTTTCCTATATTTATCCAAGAGTAATATCATGCATTCTTCCTTTAGATTTATATTAGCAATTGGAAGAAGATTAAAATTAAAATCAAAGAATTCATACCTTGGATTGATCAAAAAGTTTTCAAATTTCAAATTTGGTTTTTCATTTACCTCAATGCCAATGAAATCAAGAATCTCATGCGCTATCTTCTCTTGGGTACCTGTAGCTAAATTTGCATTAAATAATATTTCAATCACTTCATCATCATTATCCTTAAAATTATCATCTTCATCATTAATCATGCAAATTTCTAATGGATTTTCCTGGAGAGTAAGAATTGATGGTACAATATGCATAAGATCCTCTTCCTCATAATTTTCCTCAATTTCTTTCTCTTCAATGGGGCATTTCATCTTAACACTGTCAATTTCATCCCCATCTATATCATTAGTTCTTTCTTGAGGATCTTTAAATTCATCATCCTTCTTCTCACAAGACTCAAAAAATTCATATATCTCTTCAAACATGTCCCAAGTATTTGTGTTGCAAGACACTTCATTATGTGAGAGTGGACTAGATGGCTGGTGAATTGCAGAGGAAAGTAAATCATAATCATCCAAATCATCAAAATTTGCAGAATCCTCAAAATTTGCAGAAGGTAAATTACAATCAGGAGTCATGACTAATGATTGATCTAACTCTACAAAATTCTTAGATTCATCTTGGATTTCTTCCTTTATATCATTTTTATCAGTGCCATCAATCATACTATGAATATCTTCACTTTCCAAATCAAACTCAAGTATACAACTTTGTTGTGCTATCTGTGTTTCTAGCATTTTAGTATTAGCACATATAGATTCTACTTGAGAAGTAAGCTGAGCAATCATCTCACTAAGATCTTCAAGTTCCTTACTCTGATTTATTATAATTTTTCAAGCATGGATTCTAGCATAGATTCTTCAGATTCCTTAAAGTGTGGTTCTGAAATATTATTTGAGAAATCCTCATCAAAAGAAGTTTGCTGATTTTTCTATCTAGAATTATACTGATCATCTTGGTACCGTGATAAATTAGAACTGACAGGATTTCCAAATTGACACTCAGAAGGATAATGATAATAGCTTCCACAAATATCACAAGTAACATAAGATTTCATTCTTAAATATTCAGTGTGTTGAGAAAAAGAATTTACCCTTGCTGCAGGTGGTTGAAATGCAACTGGCGGCACATATTCTCTAGTCTTTACAGGTGGCACATATCCTTGATTTGACCATTGACATTGGTTAAACATTATTCTTTTCAATTTATGTAATAAATTCAAAAATATATAATGTAGAACAGGAAATGCAAAATATGTAGACAAGTGATTTTTCAGTTCTCCTGCACATACAACGTGTTAATCCAAAAAGAGAAAAATAAAAAAAAACTACCTATATAAAAAAAATGTGAAAAATAAATAAAAATAAAAAAAATGAAAACAAAAAACAAATAAAATAAATAAAATAAAAACAAAAACAAAAATAAAAATAAAAACAAACAAATAATAAAAAAATGTCTAGTCTATAAATCTCACGATTAAATCAATATTGACCAGCCTGATCCCCGGCAACGGCGCCAAAAACTTGATAGTTATCCGCAAGTGCACAGATTTATCGAAGTAATAAAAAGATTATCGTTCCCAACGAGGATCTGGCGGTCAAGTACTGATTACACGTTTGATCTATATCTAGACGAATCAATATGTGGTTTTTGTTTTGGCAACTTCTAAGTACAAAAAAAAAAGCAAAAGCGAGCGTTCAGGTAAAAATCAATTTGGATAAATTCAGGATCTAGGGTTTCACCACGTTGATGATTATGAATAAAATTTGCAAATAAATCTTTTGATCAGAAAATTATAATTCTGAAAGGGATTTTTCCTAAGGTACAGATTACCTCCTCCCGAAGCGTAATCCGGTATCTATTTATATTAATTCCCTACTCTCGTGACAATTAACATAAATAGACCCATTGAGTTCTGTGAAAAACCATGTTAATCCTTCAAACAAATCCAAACTACTCCCATGATTGGATTCGTAGGTTTGAAAAGAATAGATCCGACGTTGCGATTCACCTCCCGGTCCTTCTCGCAACGTCTAAGACGTAAAATTATTTGATCAGGGTAATTAACAAAATAAGCACATTGCTAATCAAATCAAATCTATAAAAGATCATGTCAAAGATTTAAAACTATGTATTTAATCCATAAATCGTCAAAGGGCTATTCCCCAAATCCCGAAATAAGGGTTTACACGTTCATGTTCATAATAAATAGCATGTTCATTGATGAATTCAACATGTAATCTCTCTAAAATAAAGCAAAGAGACACTAGGAAAGTAATTAGAACTCTTCCCCTTGATCTAGTGATGAAGATGAAGCGTCAAATCCTCTCCTTTGCGTGATCTCTTGCCGTCGTTTTGCCGTAGAATCAATTCTCGCCGTCGCCGCTACCTCCTCATGTTTTCATGCCGAGAAGCCCCCGAAACCCTTCCGAAACCGTTCCTTTTAGTCTAATCAGTATAGAATCGGTCTAGGATGGTTTCTGGAGAGTTTGGTTCAATTTTGGTTCTGTTTGGAGTCAAATCGAGTGAGAAACACGAAGGGCCAGAAACTTTTACGGTCGGTGATGAGTTTACGGCTTCGGCCATAATTATTTCGGTGTATAATGCTTTTGGTTACAGAAACTTTTACGGCCCGTGAAGGAATTACGGCCTTGCCCGTGAAAGTTTCTGTTTATCCGTCCTCCGTTTGTCGTCGCTTTTACGGCCGAATCAGCAATTACGGCCAAGGCCGTAAATGTCTCGTTCTTCACCGTTTTCGCCCCAAATTGGACGTGTGAGCTCGTAATCTCCTCGGGAATCATGCTTTGGCTTCAAAACCATCAAAATCCATCATTTTTAGGCCATTTTACCTACATTTTCACAAAAACCAAGAAAAGTGAAGATTTTGTTCAAAGTAAGATAAAAACACTAAAAGTAGCACAAAATCATGCAAATAAGCCCAAAATATGATCTAAAACATAGGCAAAAATATGGTGTAAAAATCACTTATCATTTAGCTAATTTATCTCGGGTATTGTAGAGATGCGAGGAAACTAACCTTGTGCTTAATTGGGAAAAATGTCATTTCATGGTTAAGCAAGGTATAGTTTTGGGACATTTAATCTCGGAGAGAGGAATTGAAGTTGACAAGGCAAAAATTGAGGTGATAGAGAAATTGGAACCACCCACAACTGTGAAGGAGATCCGAAGTTTCCTATGACATGCAGGATTCTACCGACGATTCGTCAAGGATATCTCTAAACTTGCTAGACCTCTTACAAATTTACTTTGTAAAGATGTAAAATTTTCTTTTGATGAAAGTTGTTTATCTGCTTTTCAGGAATTGAAGAAGTCTTTGGTCTCAGCACCTATCATTCAGCCCCCAGATTGGGATTTACCTTTTGAACTCATGTGCGATGCTAGTGATTATGCAATTGGAGCAGTTTTAGGGCAAATGAAGGATAAAAAACCATATGTTATCCATTATGCTAGCAGGACCTTGGATGAAACACAAAGGAATTACACTACCACTAAAAATGAACTTTTGGCTATTGTATTTGCTTTTGACAAATTTAGATCATACTTGATTAACTCCAAAGTGGTAATATACACAGACCATGCAGCTGTGAAATACTTAATGCAGAAAAAAGACAGCAAACCACGATTGCTCAGATGGATATTACTTTTACAAGAATTTGATTTGGAAATTAAAGATAAAAAGGGATCAGAGAACTTTGTTGCAGATCATCTTTCAAGGATAATGGTGGATACTGAAAAGCACGATGAAATCAATGATTCCTTCCCTGAAGAACAGCTCTTAACCATTGAACAGATCAGAGCCCCCTGGTATGCTGACATAGTGAATTACCTTGTTGCTAATGTTTTCCTCTTGATTTGAACTACCAAAAAAGGAAGAAATTCTTGGCTGAGGCAAAACACTATTTTTGGGATGAGCCTTATGTGTTTAGAAGATGTACAGACGGTATTTATAGACGATGTGTGCCTGAAGATGAGATCACAGATATATTATGCCAATGTCATGGATCCTCTTATGGCGGTCATGCTAGTACTGAAAAGACTGTTTATAAAGTGTTACAATCAGGATTTTATTGGCCCACCATTTTCAAGGATGCTAGAAACTTTGTGTTATCTTGTGATAGATGTCAAAGAACGGGGAACATCAGCATAAGACACGAGATGCCACTGTCCAACATTCTTGAAGTTGAAATATTTGATGTTTGGGGGATAGACTTTATGAGACCTTTCCCATCTTCAGGAGGTAACAAGTACATTCTGGTAGCAGTTGACTATGTTTCAAAATGGGTTGAAGCTCTTGTTTCACCTACCAATGATTCAAAAGTTGTTGCTAAATTTTTCAAAAAGATCATATTTCCACGGTATGGGACCCCACGGGTAGTAATCAGTGATGGGGGATCGCATTTCATAGAACATAAATTTTCAGCCTTACTTAGAAAATATGGGGTGAATCATAGAGTAGCAACGCCTTATCATCCTCAAACAAGTGGACAAGTGGATATATCAAACAGAGAAATCAAGGGAATTTTAGAGAAGACAGTGTCACGCACTAGGAAAGATTGGGCATTCAAACTTGATGATGCCTTGTGGGCATACCGGACTGCTTACAAAACACCAATAGGAATGTCTCCATTTCAATTGATTTATGGAAAATCATGTCATTTGCCTATAGAACTTGAGCATAAAGCATACTGGGCAATCAAGATGCTGAATTTTGACCTGAAGAGTGCGGGAGAAAAACGGAGATTACAATTAAATGAGCTAGATGAAATTAGACTCTTTGCGTATGAGAATGCAAAAATTTACAAGGAGAGGACAACAAGATGGCACGATCGACATATTTTCAGGATTGATTTCCAACCAGGTGACTTTGTTCTTTTATTCAATTCTAGATTGAGACTTTTTCCTGGAAAACTTAAATCTCTATGGTCCGGACCTTTTCAGGTGAAGAAAATTTATCCCTACGGAGCTGTGGACATATGGAGTAAAGATACAGGAGAATTTAAAGTTAATGGACAAAGATTGAAACACTATTATCAAGAAGAACTGATTGAAGAAAAGGAGAGCTTTTACCTCGACGAACCAAGATCAAATATGAGTGCAGAACGATCAAGCTAATGACCTTTAAATTAGCGCTTCTTGGGAGGCAACCCAAGCTTTCTAACCTCTATTTTGTTTTCTTTAACTTAATACTAATTTTTCCTTTATTTTTATAGGAAAAGCGTGATTTGGTGCAAATTACGGCGCTACCGTAAAGTATTTTTCGGTACCGTATTTCTAGTCCACTCTTGATCAGAAAGTTGCCTCGAAATTACGGTACAACCGTAATGTGTTCTACGGTACCGTATTTTGTGACCAAAGTCATCCCGAGAGTTCTTTTGAAAATATGGTAGTGCCGTAATAGCTTTTACAGTACCGTATTTTGTTTCAAAAAAAAAAAGTATATATTAGAGAAAGATAAGAAAAGGGAGGAGTATCAATGTTGACTACTCACGTGGGGATACAGAAAGAAACCAGACCGGACAATGACGAAGAAAATTTTGTGAGTATTAATTTCCCTTGCTTCTTTGACATTACATATGATTTAAAGGGAAGGATAATGCTTCATGACTACCACTACTGCTGTTCTGCTTCACACGCCTATTTTTATTTTTCGATATGGTTGTACTACATGATGATGATATTATTTCTTTTTGACATGATGTGATGTTGAATATATTTCGATTAATGCGATATATGGTCATGTTTTGAGGTGTGCTGATGAATTTTGATGATGAAAGGAATCAAATTCATGATTAGAAATATAGCCCTATCATGTTAAATTTATTTCTTCGATACATATTTGTCTATTGAAATATGACATTAGTTGATGCATGAAATTTTGGATAGATGTATTGTTTGATGAATAAAATCTAAAAGTGAAACTTTTCTTTCGAATAAAATGAGTATATGAGTATGACTTGTGAATTGAGATCAATTGATCAACCTAGTAGATGTTAGTCTATTTTTGCTATTTGTTGGGAAATAAGAATCCAAGATCCACAAAAATAGTGAGAGACTCCCCTACTTGGCACTGTGTAAAATTGATAGTGGTACCTAAGACATGGGTTGAAGTCTATAAAAAATGATGAGAGTGGAAAAGAATAAGATTCCTCTAGTTGGCACTGTGTAAAATTGACAGTGGTACCTAAGAAAAGAGTTGAAGTCAAAATAAAAAGCATGTATCTATGTGGGTACATGCCATCCATGCAAAAACAACAAAACAAGACGCATGAAAAACAAAAATATATATATATATATGTGTGGAAAAAGATCTTGGAAACCTAATTCCTGTAAACAAAAGCATGATAGATTGAACTGAAATTGGGTGAAGTCTTGAGATTGAAAATTCTATTTATTATACAAGTTGCAAAGTTTTATTTGATTGAATTGTGGATCTAGAGGGTTGAGTTCTAAGGATGATATGTTTATTTGAAGTTCTATAAATCAATTGATAGAATTTTTCATTGATGAGTTGTATTTTAGAAATTTATTGAGCATGAAAAGGTTATTCTTTTGATCAAATTTTGATTTCAAATTTGATTTTTGCTTGAGGACAAGCAAAGTTTGAGCCTTATGTCAGCCCCTAATCCACAAGAAATTCACTCTAGCATCACTAGACCTGTTATTGAGGCTAACAACTTTGAAATTAAGCCTGCTTTCCTTTCTATAATTCAACAGAACTAGTTTGGAGGATCTCCTCTTGAAGATCCAAACCTACACCTTGCTTTATTTTTTGAACTTTGTGATATTATCAAAATTAATGGAGTTTCCAATGATGCTTTGAAACTAAGATTATTTCCTTTTTCTCTTAGGGACCGAGCATGTTCATGGCTTCAAGCACAACCAACCGGTACCTTTACAACTTGGGATCAGTTATCAAATGCTTTTTTGATGAAATATTTTCCACCAAGTAAGACCATCCAATTTAGGAATCAAATCACAAGCTTTCAACAGAAGGATGGAGAATCATTCAGCAAGGAATGGGAAAGATTCAATGATTTACAATGGAAGTGTCCTCACCATGGCCTCGAAAACTGGGTTTTAATTAATACTTTTTATAATGGTTTGCTTTATAATACCAGACTAACTGTTGATGCTGCTGTAGGAGGAGCTCTCGTGAGCAAACAATTGATGATGCTTTCAAATTGCTTGAGGAGATGGCCTTAAACCATAATCAGTGGACTACTGAGAGAGGAGTACTTTATATACCTTCTCAAGGTAAGAACGAGAATGATGGATGGCGTACCTTGGCAGAGAAGGTAGATTCATTGTGCAACAGGTTCGATTATTTTAAGATGCAAACTGCTACTATTTCATCTCTTGTTTGTGATATTTGTGGTAATGATGGTCATATTTTTTAGAATTGTAAAGTTATATCTAGTCAGGGTAGTGAACATGCTAATGCTGTAGGGAACTATAATCAAGGTAGAACTAATGATCCATATACTAGTACTTATAACCCTAGATGGAAAAATCACCCCAATATTTCTTGGAAAAATAATAACTATGTAGGGGGACAAAATGAGAACAAAGGATATCAGAAGCCTAATCATAATCAAAACCAAAACTCAAATCAAAATCCAAATCAGAATTCAAACATAGAATCCATGCTTGAGAAGATGATGGCTAATCAAAATCAGTTTATGCAAAATAAAAATAAGGAAATTGAAGATCTTAAGGAAATGGTTAGTCAATTAGCTTCACAAGTAGGATCTCCAATAGCCCACAACAAAATTCTTGAAAATCAAATTGCCCAACAAGCTAGTAGTTCTTACAGAA
The DNA here is from genome assembly GCA_027563935.2 of Costus lasius. NCBI lineage: Eukaryota > Viridiplantae > Streptophyta > Magnoliopsida > Zingiberales > Costaceae > Costus > Costus lasius. The sequence continues at coordinate 25,270,839 of CM050452.1, forward strand.
CCCCTGGAAAATTGCCTGCAAACTCTGAGATAAACCCTAGGGAGCACTGTAATGCTATTATCACTAGAAGTGGGAAACAATTAGGAGAACCTAAAGGGAAAGTTGAAAACAATGAGGAAGAGCCTAATGATGATCAAGATGAATTAGACTTGCAAAAATCCTCTGAACATGAACAAACCCAAACTAGTTTGCCACCTCAAAAGGGTGATGAACCAAAAAGGGGTGTCTCATGTAAAGAAGATAATTATAAATCTAGTTTACCTCCACCCTTTAGGCCACCAATACCTTTTCCACAAAGGTTAGTTCAAAATAAGTAAGACAAACAATTTAGCAAATTTTTTGAAATTTTGAAAAAGCTTTACATTAACATCCCATTTACTGAAGCTATTTCTCAAATGTCATCTTATGCAAAATTTTTGAAGGCAATATTGTCTAACAAAAGAAAATTAGATGACTATGGTACTTGCATTGTAACTTTAACTGAGGATTGTAGTGCCATTATACAGAACAAATTGCCACCAAAACTAAAGGATCCAGGTAGCTTCTCTATACCTTGTTCTATTGGTATATGGCTTTTGACCGAGCCTTATGTGATTTAGGTGCCAGCGTGAGTCTAGTGCCTCTATCTATTTGCAGGAAACTAGACATTGGAGAGCTTAAACCTACATCTGTATCTTTACAACTTGCTGATTCATCGGTAAAGTATCCTGTAGGTATATTAGAGAATGTTCCGATCAAGGTAGGAGAATTTTTTATTCCTACAGATTTTGTAGTTTTAGACATGGAGGAAAACCATAAAAATCCCATAATTCTTAGTAGACTATTGTTAGCCACTGCTGGAGCACACATAGATGTGAAAAAGGGAAAAATTACTTTTGATATTTGTGGGAACACTATTGAGTTTGAACTTACCGAGTCCTTGAATAAACTGTCATACTCTAGATCATGTTGTAGTGTTGAAATAATTAATGATGAAATTTACAATATTCAAAGTTTATTTGATGAGACCTCAAATTTTGAAACTAATAAATTTTCTGAGGATGTTGACAAAGGATTACAGGAAAGGAGAGATAAAATTTTTGAGAAGAAGATGAAGAGAAGAAGAAGACGAAGAAGAAGAAGAAGAAGAAGAAGAAGAAGAAGATCTAAGTTGATTGATGAGGGAAAGAGGATCTTGAGCAAATTTGGAGACTGTTTTAAGGTTGAGCCTTATGTGGTTCAAAGTGATGCCCAACCTAAAGGAAAATCAAAGAGGCAATTGGGGAATTCACGATCAAATCCGAGTGCAAAAGGGTTAAGCTAATGACCTTTAAATTAGCGTTTCCTAGGAGGCAACCCAAGCTTTCTAACTTTTATTTATTTTCTTTTATTTTAATTTTTGCTTAGAACTATTTTTTTTCTTTTATTTGCGTAGGTAAAACAAGATTTGGTGCAAATTACGGCACTGCCGTAATTGATATTACGACACCGTAATTTTCATCCATTTTCGACAAGAGAGTTGTAACGAAATTACGGTACTGCCATATGTTTTAACACGGTACCGTATTTTGTGGCCAAAATCTTCCCGAGAGCATTACTGATTTTACGGCACTACCGTAAGAATTTACACGGGTTGTATTCTCGTGAGATTTTCTGATAAAAGTTTTTGAAATTCACCCTGACATTACGATAGTACCATAATATATTTTATGGGTGTAATTTTTAAGTTTTCAATTTTTGAAAAAAAAATATCGCTGGTTGATTTTACGACAATACCGTAAACTTTTACACGGTACCGAATTTTCGAGCAAGTTTTCACCCGAGAGATTCCTAGATTTTACAGCACTGCTGTAAGATATTACACGGCCATAATTATAATTCTGGCACGCGATTCCTGTGCCATTTTTAGGGTTTCCTCGGCCGTATTTCAGGGTTTCACGCTCGTTCTCACTCGTTTTTGCACCGACTTCACACCTCCAACCTTCTCCGATCACCAGAGCACACCAGCGACTCTTCCCATCCGATTATTGTCGACGATTGGGAACTCTCTTCACTGATTTTTCAATTTTGGCAAGTTTACATGATTTTCGCCCTTTCACTCATTCTTCCTCATTTCTGATTCGTTTTGAGAGATTTTTGTTTGCATTTGATCCTTAGAGGATAGGCGACGATTCCTTGTTCGATTCTACAGTTTTTGGACTGATTTGTGGAGTGTATTGAGCGAGATTGTGATTGAATGATAGTTTTCCACCCTATTTTCCTCCTAGATTTCCACTATTATGTTTTTGATGAAAATTTCTTGAGTTTGAGCTATGATTTAACTGACATTATCTGTAAACATTGCTGAGATTGAATCATTATATTGCTATATGGTGCATTGAACATGTAGTTTGCAGCTTATTACTTTGAGATGGCACTAAGAACAAAATCTATATTTCCAAGAAGGAAAGGGAAGGCTCCAGCTGAATTTTCCCAACCTCAAAATCCACATGGAATTATCTTTAGGAATGACATGCAAGAGGCAAGGTATAACCAGATTCTAGAAAGAAAGGTTATCAATACAAAGTACGCTGATAGGACTTTAAAGGCTTTGGGATTGTATGAAGATGTGTTGTGGATGTTTGATCGAATCAAGGCCAAGAAATTTTTTCATATGACTCCACCCACTTATTTGCCACTAGTCCTGGAGTTTATGAGCCGCCTGATCATAGATTTGAAGGAGAATTCACATGGCCCTGCAGAAGGAGAGATTACGTTCAGACTTGCTAATGAAGAAAGAAAACTTACATTGCAGGAGATCAGGACTATCTTTGATTTGAGTACAAAGGGATACACTCAGATGCCCTTGGGATTCATTGAGGGCATATTTTGGAATCAGATTACTAATGAGAGTCATGTCTATGTTGTTTCTGCCAGAGCTTCAAAGATTATGAATCCATGCATTAAATATACACATAGAGTGCTTGCGCATACTGTATTTGGGAGAGGCGATAGTCACGGCATAGTCCGTCAAGCTGAGTTGTATTTTCTCTTGGGCATGCTGAATGGATTTGCTATTGATGTGGCTTTCTTTATGATGAAACTTATGGACAAAGTTGCTAGGGCAAAGAGGGGCACAGTAGTGATAGGAGGATTGATTACTCCTATAGCCCAGTATTTAGGAGTTGAGCCCTATGGGATAGAACTTGCAAAGGAGAATGCAAGACTTGATCTTGAGTCTTGCATGGCAATGAAAATGATAGTTAGACAGGGAGATGTCTTTTGTCTGGTCCTTGGACCAAATGTCCCTACTCTACCTTTACCCAACACTAAGAAGACCACACTGAAAGAGAGAGCCAATTGGAAATTATCTCCAAATACAGTCGAGGCAACCTTTACACCACCACTTGACACTGTTCCACCGCCACCCACATGGGGTGGAAGAGGTAATCCTTTTGGTATGGAGTCTTGATGTGATCCGAAAGGACACACTTTTAAATACAAAGCAGGTAAACTCGTTTCAGGTGTCGCGGCCAAAGGTATTGGCGTACAGGGCTATTGTCACTCCCTGGCACGGCTCCAAAAACTTGTTGTCCCTAACTTGTAGTGTCCGCTAGTGTACGGATACTCGAAGTAATAAAGTAAATATCGATCCCCAGAGAGACCTATGTTATCAAGTACCGAATAATTGATTTCTTCCTATCTAGGCAATTGAAAAGAGAAAGGCAAGCAGAGAGCGAAAACACGCAGAAGAATAATGTCAGAGAGAAATTGGGACTAGGGTTTCATTCTCTTGGATTTCCACGACTAGATATATAAAGATGTTCATCAATCGAATTCTAACATGATAAAGACTCAATTTACTTCTTAAAGGGATTATCTCACTTTCGTGCAGATAACCATGCAGAGATAAACCTTCACTTTCACGCAAGATTCATCCCAAGCTAAAGATAAGTAAATCATCAATCAAAGAACTCAAAGATCACTTTCGTGCATCCGAGTTCTATGTTGATTGCCTCGAGTGGAATCTCGAGGATCACTTTCGTGCATCCGAGACTCAACACACGTTTTACCTATGGTTCTCCAACGTTCTGATCCTCACTTTAGTGCAAGATCTCCACGTTTGACACAATAACTCAATCCTAAGTTCATTAATATCATCATGGCAATTTAACTTACTAAAATAAAGAAATAAGAACTTAACCTAGTTTCCTACGGTGAGTTCCTATTAATCAATTTTAGGGTTCTGAGTTCTCAAGCAAATCACCTTTCGGTCCTTATTGCGAAAACTCTAAATATGATGACAAAAAAGCAAACTAAGGAGAATCTTAGAGCAATAATCGCATAGGTAAAATTATCAAAGTAGAATAATCATGATGAAAGTAAAAGATTATCTAGTCATTAAGAAAATCAGAGGGAATTACTCCCCCATGTCCCAAAATAAGTTTAAGCTAGCATGGTGAAGGAATTACAAAATACCATAATTTCAGAAGATCAAAAATCAACAAGAAAGGAGTTATAGGAAAATACAGCACGGCTGTGAAATATTTCACAGCCATAATTTGCAATGAAAGTGGTGAACAGTGGTGATGCTTCTTCTTCCTTTGATTTCTCCTCAAATTGATCTCCTTTCGTTCTGAAACTTTTGGTACGTTGTCTCCTTCTCTAGGCGAAGCTTCAGTATGAAAATCACGGCCAGAGGTGCTCTGGATTGGTCCCGGCGGTGGAACCTTAAGCGGCAGAATGTACCGTGATTTCTCCCTCGATGGTGGATGCAATTTGGGGCTTTTGGTGTCTACGTGATCCTCTCGTCGTCAGCTCTCTTTTTTCTTCTTACGACATCCAATTTAGAGTTCTGGATCGCCCACAATAATCTCCATAAAAATCGGGCGTCAAAATTGACCTGGGAGTCGCGTTCAAAAACAGAAATACGGTTGTGTAATAGTTCACGACACTGCCGTAAAATCGCTCGAGTGTTCTGTTCTGAAAGTGCTGGAAAATACGGTACCGTAATATGGTTCACGGCACTGCCGTAAAATCGGCTAAACTCTCTGGTAGGAAACGTCTGGAAAATACTGCCCGGGAAATAGTTTACGGCGGTGCCGTAATTTCAGCAATGGTCTTTGTTCCAAAAGTACTCCAAAATACGACCGTGTAAAATCTTACGGCAGTGCCGTATTTTTTGCACAATCTTCTGATCTAAAGTTTTCCCAAATTACGGCAGGTGACCAATATTATGGTAACGTATGGAAATACGGTACCGTAATATAGATTACGGCACTACCGTATTTTGGTGAGTTGCTCCGTTTTGCTTGAAATTTGTCATGTATCTTCTTCTTGATGATGAGAATTCTTCTATGTGTTTGATTTTGCTCGAAAACACCCTAAAATGATGCCTTTTTGCCTGAAAATCATGAAAAACCAAAATAGAAGTAGACTTTGCAATATTTGATAGATTCAGCATAAAAACAAGTAAAAGATCCTCAATTTAGCATGGAAAGGTATCTAAAATGATACAAAATTTACTATAAATTTTAGCGTCATCAAAATACATAAGGCTCAAACTTTGCTTGTTCTCAAGAAAAAATCAAAATTTGAAATCAAAATTTTGATTAAAAGAATAACCTTTTCATGCTCAATAAATTTCTAAAATACAACCTATCGATGAAAAATTCTATCAATTGATTTACAAAACTTTAAATAAACATATCATTCTTAGAACTCAATCCTCTAGATCTACAACTCAATCAAATAAAACTTCGCAATCGTATAATAATAGAATTTCAATCTCAAGACTTCACCTAATTTCAGTTCAAATCCGTTATGCTTTTGTTTACAGGAAGCAGGTTTCCAATATCTTTTTCCACACATATTTTTTTCTTTTTCATGTATTTTGTCATTTTTGCATAGATGGCATGTACCCGCATAGACACGTACTTTTTATTTTTGACTTCAACTCTTTTCTTCGGTACCACTGTCAATTTCACACAGTGCCAAGTAGAGGAGTCTTATTATCATTTTCTCTCATTATCTTTTTGTCATAGACTTCAACCCATGTCTTAGGTACCACTATCAATTTTACATAGTGCCAAGTAGAGGAGTCTCTCACTATTTTTATGGATCTTGGATTCTCATTTCCCAACAAAGAGCAAAATAGACTAAACATCTGCTAGGTTGATCAATTGATATCAATTCACAAATGATACTATATACTCATTTTATTCAAAAGAGAAGTTTCAAATTTAAATTTTATTCTTCAAATAATACATCTACCTAAAATCTTATGCATCAATCAACGTCATATTTCAATAGGTAAGTATGTATTGAAGAAATAAATTTAACATGATAGGGTTATATCTTCAATCATGAATTTCAGTTCATTCATCATCATCACATGGTATAACCATCATCCTTCCCTTCATCATATGAAACAACAATGAGATATAGAAAATACAACATAACAAAGAAGTAAAGGAAGATAATACTCACAAAACATCAAGTCCTCATCGTCTGGTCGTTCTAATTTCTTTTGCGCTCTCAAGGGTAGAATGGACAGCATTAAAGTAGCCTCTCTCACCTATCTACCACCTTCTCTTTTTTTTTTTTTGAAAATACGGTACCATAAAATATATTACGGTACTACCGTAAAAATGACAGAACTCTCGGGTTGATTTTGACAGCAAAATATGGCACCGTAGAATACCTTATAGCAGTACCGTAATTTCGGGGCAACTTTCTGGTCGAAAGTGGACTGGAAATATAGTACCGTAAAATACTTTACGGGGGTGCTGTAATTTGTACCAAATCACATTTTACCTGTAATATTAAAAGAAAATTAAGTCCTAAACAGAAAGTAAAATAAGAAATGAAGGTTTTGGGTTGCCTCCTAAGAAGCGCTAATTTAAAGGTCATTAGCTTGACCGTTCTGTGCTCAGATTTGATCTTGGCTCATCCAGGTAAAAGCTCTCTCTTTCTTCAATCAGTTCTTCTTGATGGTAATGTTTCAATCTTTGGCCAGTAACTTTAAATTCTCCTGTATCTTCACTCCATATATCCACAGCTCCGTAGGGTTAAGTTTTCTTCACCTGAAAAGGTCCAAACCAACGGGACTTGAGTTTACCAGGAAAATGTCTTAATCTAGAGTTGAATAAAAGAACAAAGTCACCTGGTTGGAAATCTTTTATAAAAATATGCTGATCATGCCATTTCTTAGTCCTCTCCTTGTAAATTATTGCATTTTCATAGGCTGAGAGTCTAATTTCATCCAACTCGTTCAATTGTAACCTTCGTTTTTCCACTTGCGTTCTTTAAGTCAAAGTTTAATGCCTTCATTGCCCAGAATGCTTTATGTTTGAGTTCTACAGGTAGATGACAAGATTTACCATAGATTAATTGAAAAGGGGACATACCAATTGGTGTTTTGAAAGCTGTCCGGTATGCCCGTAGTGCATCATCAAGTTTGAATGCCCAATCTTTCCTTGTGCACGAAACTGTCTTTTCCAAAATCCCTTTTATTTCTCTATTTGATATCTCAACTTGCCCACTTGTTTGAGGATGATAAGGTGTAGCTACTCTATGATTTACTCCATACTTTCTCAGTAAAGCTGAGAACTTGTGTTCTATGAAGTGTGAGCCACCATCACTAATTACAACTCGTGGTGTTCCAAATCTTGGAAAGAAAATTTTTTTGAACAGTTTGACAACAACTCTGGAATCATTGGTTGGTGATGCAATAGCTTCAACCCATTTTGAAACATAATCCACTGCTACAAGAATATATTTGTGTAGGAACCCCTTTCGAGAGGGGGGCGAAAACCCTAAGCATGGCGCAAATAAAATTTTGCAAGCGGAAGCAAGGGTTTGATGATCTTTTGCATGCCATATGATCAACTATCATAGATTGAATAGATCAAGAGTAGATCATACCAATGCCATCGGTTTGGATGGTGCCTTGGAAGCAAAGACGCAAGTGCTCCTTCTCCAAATGGTCCATTGATAGGGATCCACTCATCAATCTAGTTAGATCCATGCCCTTACATGCACCAAGTCCTAACTGACTCGAGTTGACCTAATGGTCAACCATGCATGCGCCAAGGGCTGAACAGCCAACATGAGTTCTGGCAAGCGGGTGTGACCCCGGGCCTAACTTATGTGTGTTCACTGGTTGTCTCAACCAGACCTCGCTACACGCTTTTGATGTAGTTAACCTATAGCCACCTCGTGCTTGCGCACAGGTGCTATCTGGTCAACCCATCTAGGCTGTCAGATGGTCTGATCAGACTTAGTTGATCTATACTAGATGATGCTTTCAACCCCATCAACCCATCTAAGGGTTTAAAGTAGGGCCTTAGATCTAGATGAGGCGCGCAAGATCTTTTGTTTTGTCAAAAACAACATGTAAGAAGCGCCAACAAACATGCGCCATCCATAACAATTGTAGAGTCCCCTTCAAGGGGGAGCGCAACTTTGACAAAAACAACAACAAGCACCAATACATGCGGCTAAGAGCAATAAACATCATGCATGTTGTTTTCGCATCATAAATTTTTCATGAGCTTGCGCATGTAACCAACCATAGATCTAAGCATAAGTGTAAACATGGATCACACGAGCAAACATAATAGCATGCATAAAGCCGAGCTCTGATACCAATTGCAGGAACCCCTTTCGAGAGGGGGGCGAAAACCCTAAGCATGGCGCAAATAAAATTTTGCAAGCGGATGCAAGGGTTTGATGATCTTTTGCATGCCATATGATCAACTATCATAGATTGAATAGATCAAGAGTAGATCATACCAATGCCATCGGTTTGGTTGGTGCCTTGGAAGCAAAGACGCAAGTGCTCCTTCTCCAAAGGTGACGCACACAACAAGTGAAGATGGCTTGCTCCTTTGAATCCTTTGTGCTAGCAAAGTGCTTCAATGGGACCTTGTAGGGTGAAGGAGAGGATAGAGATGGCTTGTCTCGACCGAATGCCTCCTCTTGTTGTCAACACACTCTCGTCTCCACGAGATTGCAAGCGGTCATCATCCAAGAGAAGCGTTGAGGCGTTTTTACAAAGTCGCCTTGATGACTTTCCAAAAATGGAATGACATGAAGTAATGCTTCGAAAACCGACCAAAACGCTTAAGCATTGAACCAAGCGTTCACACACATGTGAACCGGTTCATGCTCAATCGATCCAATTGACTTTGGTCCAAAAAACCAAATCAAATCAGCCCAAGCCATGGTCTAGACCTCATTGAACCAATAGGTTCCAGATCTAACCGTTCATCTCCTGATGCTCCTGATCTTACCGATCTAGCATCATCTCTCTCGATCGAAGCTTACCGATCTCAAGCCCTAATCAATCAAACATGATCAGACCAGATCTCACTTACAACCAGAGATTAAATCCCTTTAAACTGAACCCAAACAATTCAGTCCACACGATCTGACTCAAGTAAGCCATATCATCAAATTGTGCGACCCTGAGGGTTTCCTTTAAATGTCGGTAACGATAACTTACGTTATCACGATCAGTGAGGGGTATCTAGCAACACATCACTGTCTCCCGATATAAAGGAAAGAGTCTTCCAAGACTACACCCAAACCACAGCACAAGTGTGAATCCACTTCACAAGGCATGCATGTTTCCTTTGCCACTGGATGTTCTTATTGGACAAGCGTGTCAAGCCTGTAGCTCCAATATGATGAGCATGATTAGATCAGATGCACATAGTCACCTGGGTATGGCCATACACTTTCTCAATCATCTCATCTAGGGGGCCCCTATAGAACACCACACTCCTTCAACAAGGAGACGGCAATCCTCTATCTATCACTAGTGCCCTAACCTGACTCATGATCATTATCCAAGATAGTCTATAACCATTATATTTCAAATGATATTGAACTACCTCAAAACAATGACAATCATCATTTAGAAACACAAGTGATCTCAAGTCAGAGGACATGTGCCACTTGTTGCAATCAAGGATCATTCACATTGTGACAAGCAATTGAATGTCCTAGTAGGGTCTGTCCAGTACATCCAATGTACCCATGAGTCTACATCTTATTCCATGCTCAAAGCATCCTATAAGATTAGAACACATATTAGTCTCAATCATATCAAGGCTGTCTCATGTTCACCAAGATATATCGACTAAGGACATTTAGCATGTCAGCCTAGCTGAACAGCATTGAGACATTATTCAGAAGAACACACATTGCAGCAGATGATGTAACAACCTGAATAATAACCATTGCCTTTATAAACACCAGAATGTATTACATGATACTTATACAATCCCAAGGCCTCAAACATTAGCCTTAAGGGCATACCCCAACAATTTGTTACCTCCAGAAGACGGGAAAGGTCTCATGAAGTCAATTCCCCAAACATCAAAAATTTCAACCTCAAGAATATTAAACAATGGCATTTCATGTCTTCTATTAATGTTGCCTATCCTTTGACATCTATCACAAGATAAATGAAGTTTCTATCATCTTTGAAAATTGTGCGCCAATAAAATCCTGATTGCAACACTTTAAAGGCAGTTTTCTCAGCACTGGATGCCTACCATAAGAAGATCCATGGCATTGAAACAATATATTTGTAACCTCCTCCTCAGGTACACATCTCCTAAAAATACCATCTGCACATTTTCGAAATACATAAGGCTCATCCCAAAAATAGTGTTTCACCTCAGCTAAGAATTTCTTCCTTCTTTGGTAACTTAAATCAGGGAGAAAAACATTGGCTACAAGGTAATTCACAATGTCAGCATACCAAGGGGCTCTTATTTGTTCGATGGTCAGTAGTTGTTCTTCAGGGAAGGAGTCATTAATTACATCATTTTCCTTGGTGTTTACCATAATCCTTGAGAGATGATCTGCAACAAAATTCTCTGATCCTTTTTTGTCTTTAATTTCCAAATCAAATTCTTGTAAAAGCAGAATCCATCTGAGCATACGGGGTTTAGTATCTTTCTTCTGCATTAAGTATCTTACAGCTGCATGATTAGTGTACACTACCACCTTTGACTTAATTAAATATGACATAAATTTATCAAAAGCAAATACTATGGCCAATAATTCCTTTTCAGTGGTAGTGTAATTCTTCTGTGTCTCATCTAAAGTTCTACTGGCATAGTGAATAACATGAGGCTTCTTATCTTTTCTCTGTCCCAAGACTGCTCCTACTGCATAATCACTAGCAACACACATGAGCTCAAAGGGCAGGTTCCAATCCGGTGCTGAATAATGGGTGCTGAAACCAAAACTTTCTTCAATTCCGGAAAAGCAAATAAGCAATTCTCATCAAAAGAGAATTTGACATCTTTACAAAGTAAATGTGTAAGAGGTGTAGCAAGTTTAGAGAAGTCCTTAATGAATCGCCGGTAGAACCCTGCATGCCCTAGGAAACTCCGGACTTCTTTCACTGTGGTAGGTGGCTCCAATTTGTCTATCACTTCAACTTTAGCTTTGTCCACTTCAATTCCTCTTTCTGAGATTAAGTGTCCCAAAACTATCCCTTGCTTGACCATGAAATGACATTTTTCCCAGTTAAGCACAAGCTTAGTTTCTTCACACCTCTATAAAACCCGAGATAACTTAGCCAAACATATATCAAAAGAGGAACCATATACTCTATACAACCATTTGATCAATAAAAGGTAGAGGAAAGTGGTCTTTGTTGGAGTATGCCCTTAAGGCTAATGTTTGAGGCCTTGGGTTATTATCAGTATCATGTTTAAACTATGTTTATAAAGGCAATGGTTGTTATTCAGGTTGTTGCATTATCTGCTGCTATATGTATACTTCTGAATAATGTCTCAATGGTGTTCAGCTTCGCTGACATGCAGTATAGTCCTTAGTCGAGATATCTTGGTAAACATGAGACAGCCTTGATATGATTGAGACTAATATGTGTTCTAATCTTATAGGATGCTTCGAGCATGGAATAAGATGTAGACTCATAGGTACATTGGATGTACTGGACAGACCCTACTTAGGATATTCAATTGTTTGTCACAATGTGAATAATCCTTATATGCAAACAAGTGGCATATTTCCTCTGACTTGAGATCACTTGTGTTTCTAAATGATGATTGGCATTGTCTTGAGGTAGTTCAATATCATTTGAAATATAATGGTTATAGATTATCTTGGATAATGGGCATGAGTCATGTTAGGGCATTAGTGATAGATATAGGATTGCCTCTCCTAGTTGGAGTGTGATGTTCTAAAGGGGCCCCCTGTATGAGATGGTTGAGAAAGTGTATGGCCATACCCAGATGACTATGTTCATCTGATCTAACCACTCTCATCATGTTGGAGTTACAGGCTTGACACGCTTGTCCAACGAGAACATCCAGTGGCAAAGGAAACACATATGTCAAGTGAATTGGATTCACACTTGTGCTATGGTTTGGGTGTAGTCTTGGAAGACTCTTTCCTTTATATCGGGAGACAGTGATGTGTTGCTAGATACCCCTCTCTGATCGTGATAACTTAAGTTATCATTACCGACATTTAAAGGAAACCCTTAGGGTCGCACAATTTGATGATATGGCTTACTTATGTCAGATCGTGTGGACTGAATTGTTTTTGTTCAGTTTAAAGGAGTTTAAACTCTGATTGTAAGTGAGATCTGGTCTGATCATGTTTGATTGATTAGGGCTTGAGATCGGTAAGCTTCGATCGAGAGAATTGATGCTAGATCGATGAGATCAAGAGCATCAAGAGATGTGTGGTTAGATCTTGAGCCTTTCGGTTTAATAAGATCTAAACCAAGTCTTGGTTTGATTTGGTCTTTGAACCAAATTCTATAGAACCGGTTCATTATATGAACGCATGGTTCAAAGGGAGAAGAAGAGGCGATCGGTTCACTTGGAGTGAATGCATCATGCGTTGAGGGCTTGCTATTTTTGGAAGTTGAATTTTTTCCAAAATAGAAGCACGCCTCCATGTTCGAGGGTAACGCTTCTCTCGTCGCCCATCTTCTACTCTTGAGACTCCTCTCATTTTGAGGAAGAGAGACTTCACACCAAGAGAGCATCTCATTCTCCTCACACGGCTAGGACACCTTGGAGAGCTTTGCTAGCACAAGGAACGCCAAGAAGGAAGCCATCACCATCTTGTGTGCGTTCACTTTGGAGGAGAGCCACATCGCCCTCTTATTTCCAAGTCGCCATCCAAACAATGGCTATGGTAAAATCTTTGTATTGATCTATGAAGGCTTTAAGTTAATCATATGTTCATGCCACATGCGATCATGTTGAAATCTTTATTTCCGCCCATGCAAAATTCTAGAAGTGCATGTGTTTAGGGTTTCACCCCCTTTCAATTGGTATCAGAGCTGCGTTATGGCATGATCTTATATGATTGCTTTTTGTGTGATCCATGTATGCGTTGAATAGATCTAAACCTAAACATCATGCGAAACTACATGCTAGTCTTTAGATGTATGTTTTTGCTGTTGGCGCATGTTGAAGATTTTTGTCAAAACTTAATATCATGCGCGACTCCACTTAGATCTAAAAGCGCCTACTTGAGATACTTAGACGGGTTACTAGGGTTGAAGTCATCAGTCTAGTCTAGACCCAACAGTCTGATCAGACCATCTGACAGCCTAGATGGGTCGACCAGATAGCACCTATGCGCAAGCATTAGGTGGCTATAGGTCGACTGCAGAAAGGCGTGTAGCGATGTCTGATTGAGGCGACCAGTGAATGATCATGATTAAGGCCCGGGGTCACACCCGCTTGCCAGAAATCATGTGGGACGTTCAGCCCTTAAGGCATGCATTGTTGACCATGAGGTCGACGCAAGTCAGTTATGACTTGGTGCATGCAAGGGCAGTGGGTCTGACTTGGTCTGATGAGTGGATCCCTATTAATGGATCGTTGTAAGGTAGTAGGGCACATAAGGAAATAAAATTGATGCCATGGGGTTTTTTCAAAATTTTATTTTCCTGTTTGGATCACATGTTGTTTGTTTAACCTGATTGGATGTCTATTTTATCTTATGTGGGCTGCCCTATTTATGTGCTGTGCTGGGGCCTGCGTGCCTGGATTAATTAATTGTAAATTATTTTTGTGATCTATGAATCACATTTTAATTTATGTTAATGTGTAATTGACCTGCGAGTCAAATCATGTCTAGATAGATTAAATGTAAATTAATCAGACATGAGCACAGAGCATACATGGCAGAGGCGCATGCAGCCAGTAGGAGGTCTAGAGTTCGACTCTAGAACAAGCGCAACCAATCTGGTGGGCGCATTTGGACTGCAGAGGGCGCTTGGGCCCGGGCTGGGCCAGATGAAATGCAAAAGACCCATGAAGAGCTCAAGTGAAGACTTGTGTAAAACTAGGGTTTTTATTTAGGCTTAATGGGCGTTTACCACATAAGATCGTTGTGCTTTCTATTTACTGTTTAAGTAATATTAGCACCTGCATGATTTATCATTCTGCTATCACCATAGGATATGCATGGTAGTAAGAAGATAAAAGGACCGTTAAAATCCAACGTTAAATATCAAGCACGAAAGCCTTCTGACGCGAAACCTCACTGTTCTGACTATCGTTGGGGCCGTGTTGTACCCACTCAGTGGGCACGCCCAGCTATCTTCAGACGGTGTGTGATTACACCTACGTGTTACAGAGAAGGGATTTATCGCTTCTCGTTGCTCAGCATAGCACGTGGTGGTCCAGGGAGTAGGTCGGGTCAGCTTGACCATGTAGGTTACATATTGAGCATATGTTAGCTATATGGAGGCAGCCATCTGTGGAATCAGAAACTGTGTTGTACCAACTCAGTTGGCACAGTCTTCTGGATTGCCTAGATGAAGGGGAATCGCACGGGTTGGCGATTGGCATGGATAGCCTACCAGTGATTAGTGCTTGAACTCTCTGTGCATCTTATCTCGCCTGAGCGGGACGCGGAGACCAAGTATGGAATCTGGATCCCATCTCACTAAAAGAGTTTTACTCTTTTGGACTGTTTTATTGGATTTTTCAGTCAGATAAAATATTGAGAAAGGAATCATTCTTAAGTCCTGGATTGATTCTAACATCGATACTGACCTTGTTGTAGATTCCTGCAGCAACGAACACCACAGGGTTCAATGTGCGATCCTTACTGGAAAGGGAGAAGTTTGCTGGGCCAAACTTCTCAGACTGGTACGGACACCTTAAGATTGTTTTTAAAGCTGAGAGGAAGCTGTATGTCCTTGAGACGGCAATACCGCCTCAACCCGCTGCGAACGCCGCAAGGGCGGTTCGGGATGCTTATGAGAAGCATGTCAATGATAGCATTGATGTCGCTTGCCTTATGCTTGCGTCTATGACGCCAGAGCTATAGCGTCAGCATGAGGATTTATCTGCTATTGAAATTATAGCAAATCTCAAGATGTTGTATGCTGCACAGGCAAGGACAGAACGCTATAACTTGACAAAACTTTTCTTTCAGAGCAAACTGACTGAAGGAAGTCCAGTGGGAGCTCACGTACTCAAGATGATTGGGTACAAAGAGGCTCTAGAGAAACTGGGACACACCGTCAATCAGGAGCTTGTTGTAGACATCATCTTGCAGTCTCTCCTGGCCTCTTTCGATCCGTTCATCATTAATTTTAATATGAACAAGATCGACTGTACACCGGCAGAGTTACTGAACATGCTCTGTACTACAGAGCAGACTCTTGAGAAGGGAAAGCCTTCATCCTCTGTCTTGATGGTTCCTTCAAGGAACAAGAAGAAGGGGAAGAAGGGCAAAGCCCCTATCAAGAGCTATAACAAGGCTCTGAAACAAAAGGTGAAGCGGTCGAAGGACAACAGATGCTTCCATTATGGCCAGCTGGGTCACTGGAAGAAGGACAGTAAAGCGCTCCAAGGAGATAAGAAGGGAAGCAAGCCTTTCGCTTCTGGCTCAGGTATTTTTGTGACTGAAGTCATGGTATCTTCTTCTATTTCATGGGTGTTGGACACTGCATGTGGAGTTCACATTTGTTCAAATGTACAGGAACTCAAGAGAAAAAGACAGGTGGGACAGCATGAGGTGGACCTACGAGTTGGAAACGGGGCACGGGTTGCTGCTGTTGCTGTAGGACAATATAACATCTCTTTACCATCTGGTCTTGTATTAGAACCGGACAATTGTTATTTTGTACCGAGCATAACTAAGAATATTATCTCAATTCCTGCTCTTGTCAGGAAAGGGTTTTCCTTTGAATGCAAAACTTTAAAGTGTTGTATTTCATTTGATAATATTGTTTATGCTACTGGGTCGATTAACAATGGGTTATTCATGTTGGACATGGAATGTTCTGTACAACAAATTGATAATAAGAAAGCCAAGTATGCTGATGACAGCACCTTGCTATGGCATAGTCGTTTAGGCCATATTAACAAGAAGCGCATTAAGCGGTTGCATGACCATGGACTGCTGGGATCATTCTCCTATGAGGAGCTTGATACATGCAAAGCTTGTTTAATGGGCAAAATGACGAACACTCCTTTTTCTAACAAAGGTCAAAGGGCTTCAGGTTTACTTGACCTCATTCACAGTGATGTGTGTGGGCCATTTAGTAAACATGCCAGAGGTGGCTATGTATACTTCATTACTTTTACTGATGATTTCAGTAGATACGGTTATGTCTATCTTATGAGACATAAGAGTGAATCTTTTGACAAGTTCAAAGAGTTCAAAAATGAAGCACAGAATCAGTTAGGCCGAAATATCAAGGCACTTCGTTCAGATCGAGGTGGAGAATACTTGAGTCGAGAGTTTACTGACTATCTGAAGGAGTGTGGGATTATCTCACAGCTCACTCCGCCAGGAACACCGCAATGGAATGGTGTGTCTGAGAGGAGAAATAGAACCTTATTGGATATGGTTCATTCAATGATGAGTCAGGCTACTCTACCTTACTCCTTTTGGGGATTTGCACTGGAAACAGCTGCAAAGGTACTAAACCGAGTGCCATCCAAGGCCGTTTCAAAGACTCCATATGAGTTATGGTATGGGAAACAGCCGAGCTTGACATTTATTAAAATCTGGGGTTGCGAGGCTTATGTCAAAAAGCTCGCCTCTGGGAAACTAGAGAGCAGATCTTATAAATGTATCTTTGTCGGTTACCCTAAAGAAACTAAGGGTTATTATTTCTACGATCCCAAAGAGAACAAAGTATTTGTTGCTCGTACGGCTATTTTTCTTGAGAAGGAATTTCTTCTGCAAGAGGCCAGTGGGAGAGAAATAAAGCTGGATGAGAATCCAGAAGAGGGACAAAGTAGTCAAACTCAGTTGGATGAGCCTGAGCCAATAGAACAGGTTGATGTTCAACCTGAGGCTCAGATATCACGGGAACCGCGAAGATCGGGAAGGATCCGTCGACAGCCTGAGCGCTATGACGGAGTCTACATCATTGATGATGAACCCCTTACTTATGCGGATGCGGTCAGTGGACCGGAATCAGCAAGATGGCTTGAAGCTATGCGAGCCGAGATGGACTCCATGTCAGATAACCAAGTCTGAGATTTGGTTGATCCGCCTCCGGGAGTAATCCCTATAGGCTGTAAGTGGATCTTCAAGAAGAAGATTGACATGGATGGTAACGTAGTTACCTATAAGGGCAGGCTAGTTGCGAAAGGTTTCAAACAAATCTACGGAATAGATTATGATGAAACTTTCTCTCCTGTAGCTATGTTCAAGTCTATTCGGATTATTCTCGCCATAGCTGCATATTATGATTATGAGATCTGGCAAATGGATGTGAAAACCGCTTTCCTTAATGGAAAACTAGAAGAGGATGTGTCTATGACACAACCTGAAGGTTTCATCAATCCATCAGATCGTCATAAAATATGCAAATTAAAGAAGTCCATTTATGGACTAAAACAAGCATCGAGAAGCTGGAATATTCGTTTTGATGAATCAATCTGTGAATTTGGTTTCATCAAAAATGAAGATGACCCGTGTGTATATAAGAGGTTTAGTGGGAGCGTGATTACTTTCCTAGTCCTCTACGTCGATGATATCTTGATCATTGGAAACGATATTCCTGAACTGCATGCGGTCAAAGCATGGTTAAGAAAATGTTTCCAGATGAAAGATTTAGGAGAAGCAGCCTATGTATTAGGTGTGCAGATCTATAGAGATAGATCTAATAGGCTTCTCGGGCTGTGCCAGAGTACTTACATTGATAAATGCCTGGAGAGATTCCATTTAGAAAATTCTAAAAGAGGATATCTTCCAGTCAGACATGGTCTAAATCTTTCTAAGAGCCAGTGTCCTCAAACACAATCTGAGAAAGATGAAAAGGACAATATGCTTTATGCTTCGGCTATTGGATCCATCATGTATGCGATGTTGTGTACTCGCCCAGACGTCGCTTACGGGTTAAGCGTCACCAGTCGATTCCAAAGTAATCCAGGTAAGGCACACTGGATTGCGGTCAAGAACATTTTGAAATATCTTCGGAGGACCAAAGATATGTTCTTGATTTATGGAGGTCAGGAAGAACTCAGTATTGAAGGATATACTGACGCTTCGTTCCAATCTGACCAGGATGATTTCCGATCGCAATCAGGCTATGTTTTTGGCTTGAATGGAGGAGCAGTGGTGTGGAAAAGTTTCAAACAATCAATTGTTGCTGATTCCACAACAGAAGCCGAGTATGTTGCAGCCTCAGAAGCATCAAAGGAGGCAGTGTGGATTCGTAAGTTCGTTCAGGAACTTGGTGTTGTTCCTTCGAGTGCAGATCCTTTGGTTATCTTCTGTGATAACACTGGAGCAATAGCACAAGCAAAGAAACCACGGTCGCACCAGAAGTCCAAGCACATACAGAGAAGGTTTCATTTGATCCGTGAGATCATAGATCGAGGAGAGATCAAGATCTGCAAGGTTCATACAGATGACAATCTAGCTGACCCGCTTACAAAGCCTCTGGCGCAGCAGAAGCATGAGAAGCACTGTAATAATATGGGTTTGAGATTTCTCAACCATTAGATTAAGTGCAAGTGGGAGATTGTTGGAGTATGCCCTTAAGGCTAATGTTTGAGGCCTTGGGTTATTATCAGTATCATGTATAAACTATGTTTATAAAGGCAATGGTTGTTATTCAGGTTGTTGCATTATCTGCTGCTATATGTATACTTCTGAATAATGTCTCAATGGTGTTCAGCTTCGCTGACATGCAGTATAGTCCTTAGTCGAGATATCTTGGTAAACATGAGACAGCCTTGATATGATTGAGACTAATATGTGTTCTAATCTTATAGGATGCTTCGAGCATGGAATAAGATGTAGACTCATAGGTACATTGGATGTACTGGACAGACCCTACTTAGGATATTCAATTGTTTGTCACAATGTGAATAATCCTTATATGCAAACAAGTGGCATATTTCCTCTGACTTGAGATCACTTGTGTTTCTAAATGATGATTGGCATTGTCTTGAGGTAGTTCAATATCATTTGAAATATAATGGTTATAGATTATCTTGGATAATGGGCATGAGTCATGTTAGGGCATTAGTGATAGATATAGGATTGCCTCTCCTAGTTGGAGTGTGATGTTCTAAAGGGGCCCCCTGTATGAGATGGTTGAGAAAGTGTATGGCCATACCCAGATGACTATGTTCATCTGATCTAACCACTCTCATCATGTTGGAGTTACAGGCTTGACACGCTTGTCCAACGAGAACATCCAGTGGCAAAGGAAACACATATGTCAAGTGAATTGGATTCACACTTGTGCTATGGTTTGGGTGTAGTCTTGGAAGACTCTTTCCTTTATATCGGGAGACAGTGATGTGTTGCTAGATACCCCTCTCTGATCGTGATAACTTAAGTTATCATTACCGACATTTAAAGGAAACCCTTAGGGTCGCACAATTTGATGATATGGCTTACTTATGTCAGATCGTGTGGACTGAATTGTTTTGGTTCAGTTTAAAGGAGTTTAAACTCTGATTGTAAGTGAGATCTGGTCTGATCATGTTTGATTGATTAGGGCTTGAGATCGGTAAGCTTCGATCGAGAGAATTGATGCTAGATCGATGAGATCAAGAGCATCAAGAGATGTGTGGTTAGATCTTGAGCCTTTCGGTTTAATAAGATCTAAACCAAGTCTTGGTTTGATTTGGTCTTTGAACCAAATTCTATAGAACCGGTTCATTATATGAACGCATGGTTCAAAGGGAGAAGAAGAGGCGATCGGTTCACTTGGAGTGAACGCATCATGCGTTGAGGGCTTGCTATTTTTGGAAGTTGAATTTTTTCCAAAATAGAAGCACGCCTCCACGTTCGAGGGTAACGCTTCTCTCGTCACCCATCTTCTACTCTCGAGACTCCTCTCATTTTGAGGAAGAGAGACTTCACGCCAAGAGAGCATCTCATTCTCCTCACACGGCTAGGACACCTTGGAGAGCTTTGCTAGCACAAGGAACGCCAAGAAGGAAGCCATCACCATCTTGTGTGCGTTCACTTTGGAGGAGAGCCACATCGCCCTCTTATTTCCAAGTCGCCATCCAAACAATGGCTATGGTAAAATCTTTGTGTTGATCTATGAAGGCTTTAAGTTAATCATATGTTCATGCCACATGCGATCATGTTGAAATCCTTATTTCCGCCCATGCAAAATTCTAGAAGTGCATGCGTTTAGGGTTTCACCCCCTTTCAGTCTTTCCTAGTAGCAGCATTCAGTTTTCTATAATCTATACACATACGCCAACTAGTAATAGTTCTAACAGGAATTAGTTCATTATCTTTGTTTTTCATGACAGTTATGATGGGAAACCCCGGGGATATTTTACAATTTTGAGAGATAGAAATTACATAAAACATTGCACAGCGGAAGCAATATCCCCGAAACGAGCCAGTCCCAAAAACCTAGTGAAGATCGCATGCGAGGGAGTCGACACGATGAGATAGAATATACCTTACAGCAAGAAGAGGCCGATGTCGAGGTAGGCGCCCAAGCGTGTGCCCTCTGCAGTCTAACACATACAGATTCCTTGAGTCCTCTTCTTCCACCCCCGATGCTAGCCTCGGGAAGAAGATCCAAGCCTTAGTATACCTTCTTCACAACTTGCGCCACCTCCAATGAGTATGCGCCAAGGATGAAGAAGGATGATGGAGAGGGAAGCCGCCAAGCACTAAGTTCCTTGCGCCAAGAGGAAAGGAAGTATCAAGCTACCAACTAGGGTATGGAAGATGCGCCAATACCCTTGCTCTCGCCTCTCTATGTGTTCTCACGCCTCCAAGGAGTAGAATATCAAGAGAGGGGCGCCTATGGCCTCTTTTATAGAGCCATAGGTCGGTTATGCAAGGGGGGTGGCTAGGGTTAGGGTTGGGATTTGGCTTCATGAAGCAAAATTGCCTACTCCTCCCCATTACGCCCTTAGGCGCCAATAGGAGGAGATTTATCCCCATTATACCATTTTAGCCCCTTTCTTCTTCATGATAACTTATTAGCAAGCCCAACTTATCAATGGGCCTAGCCCAAGGTCCATTATGCACGTTAACCAATTTATTGGATCCAATCCAAGTTAACCCAAGGTTAAATGAGGCTAACCATGGTTACATTGGTCAATATGCCAAAATTGGAAGTTGGCTCCAATAAGTTTCTTCCATCTCATCAGGCCCATTGGCACAGATGAAATCTCCAGAATAGATTCGAGTTATCCAATAACTCGATCATAAGGCTTCCCGATCAATACGAGAACTCAAGTATCAAGGTGTGTGACCCTGTAGGTTCCTCTGACGCGGCAGTGTTGACCAAAGGTCACCACAAGCAGTGAGTGGCACCTAGCAGTGCATCGCTGCTACCCAGGTCATTGGAATGGATATCGACATCGACATCCCATCATCGCAATTAGGTACAGATGCATTCCAGTCTCTTTGTCGTACTGATATCTGATTAGACAAATGTGTTACCACTTGTTTTCATCCAATCTCATGTCTATGACTAAATCAGGTCTCACCTGGGTATGGCCATACACTTTCAGTCATAGAACCATATAGGAGCTCCATGGATATCAAACTTCCCTTAGGAAGGGGCAAATCCTTTGTCTGTCCATTGACCTTCTCATATGGGTCGTGATATGCTCAATGACAACCGTTATTACCCCCCAACTATGGCGAGGTGTTAGGTTGTATCAAAGCATATCCCTAACCATATAGAATGGCCAATGACCTCAAGTCAAGGGATCAATGCATCTCCTATCACTTGTGAGGATAACTTGTGACACTAAGTCATTGCCTCACAGCGGGTCGTTCCAGTATATCCACCACTGATATACTCATATGTCTACGTTAGCACCTCGTGCCTAACCAGCCCATATACTAGTCTCACAAGTACCAGAGCTGTCCCATATCCACTCAGGTACATCGACTGGGGACTATCATTTGAGCACAGATCCAATCTGTCTCCAGGGACATTATCATATAAGTACACAATCGCAGATGTAAGCGAATATAGATAATGACAATGTCATAATGATATATAAAATATCAACGTCGGGTAGTACAATAATGGACCGAAACTAGGTCCTAGGGCATATATACCAACAATCTCCCACTTGCACTAAGACCTAGAGGTTGAGGAATCTCAACCCCATATCTCTAGAGTGACAGTCATGCTTTTGCTACGCCAAAGCCTTGGTCAATGGGTCTTCCAGATTGTTCTTTATGTCAACTCTGCTAATCTTGACATCACCTCTGTCTATGATCTATCTGATCAGGTGAAATCTTATGAGTATGTGTTTGGACCTTTGATGAGACCGTGGTTCTTTGGCTTGTGCAATTGCTCCATTGTTATCATAGTAGATTTCAATGGGATTCACTGCACTGGGAACCACCTGAAGTTCAGAAATAAACTTCCTTATCCAAACAGCTTCTTTGGCTACCTCAGAAGTGGCCACATACTCAGCTTCGGTTGTAGAATCGGCAATTGTGGATTGCTTGATGCTCTTCCAACAAATAGCACCTCCATTTATCTTAAACACATAGCCAGCCTGCGATCTAAAGTCATCAGGGTCAGACTGGAATGACGCATTAGTATAGCCCTGCATATTGAGCTCTTCCTGTCCCCCATAGACTATGAATAAATCCTTAGTTCTTCTCAAATACTTCAGGATGTTCTTTACAGCCACCCAGTGCTGCACTCCAGGATTGGATTTGTATCAGCTGGTTATGCTCACAGCATAAGTCACATCTGGTCTAGACACAACATTGCATACATGATCGATCCCACTGCTGAAGCATAAGGCACTCGACTCATGTCATCCCTCTCAGCCTATGTGGTGGGACACTGGCTCTTTGAGAGAGTAAGACCATGTCTCACTGGAAGGTACCCTTTCTTGGATTGCTCCAAGTTGAACCTTTGCAGGACCTTATCAATGTAAGTGCTTTGACTAAGGGTTAGGAGCTTCTTGGATCTATCCCTATAGATCCTCACGCCTAGAATATAGGCGGCCTCCACTAAGTCCTTCATCTCGAAACACTTCCCTAACCATGTCTTCACAGCTTGAAGACTAGGGATGTCGTTCCCGATGAGCAGTATGTCATCGACATACAAGACTAGAAAAGTCACCAAGCTCCCACTGAATTTTCTGTATACACAGGCATCATATTCGCTTTTGATAAAGCCTTAATCTCTCACAGCTTCATCAAATCGAAGATTCCAACTTCAAGATGATTGCTTTAATCCATAAATGGATCTCTTTAGCCTGCATACCTTATTGGCCTCTACAGGATAGATGAAGCCATCAGGTTGTGTCATATACACATCCTCAGTTAGCTTCTCGTTAAGGAACGTTGTCTTTACATCCATCTGCCATATCTCATAATCATGATATACAGCTATAGCAAGCAGAATCCTAATGGATTTGAACATAGCAACTAGTGAAAAGGTTTCATCATAGTCCACCACATGAACTTATTTGAATCCCTTAGCCACTAGTCTACCTTTATAGGTAACTACGTTGCCATCCATGTCTGTCTTCCTCTTGAAGACCCATTTACACCCTATGGGTTTTACCCCATTAGGTAACTCAACCAAATCCCAAACTTGGTTAGCTGACATGGAATCCATTTCAGATCTCATGGCGTCAAGCCATCTCTCGGAGTCCGGTCCACTGACTGCATCTTCATAAGTCTTGGGTTCATCCTCAATGATGAATATCCCATCGTGTTGGGTCGGCAACGACCCATACCTCTCAGGTACACGGCGAATCCTTCCAGACCTATGCGGGGCCTGTGTCTAAGCCTCAGGTTGCCCATCAACCGGTGCAAGTGGCTCAGGTTCCATCTCTGTGTCTTGTGGTTGCAGTTGGACCTCATCCAAGTCAAACTTCCTCCCACTAACTTCTTTCATGAGAAATTCTTTCTCTAGAAAGACAGCACCCCGAGCAACAGAAACTTTATTCTCGGTGGGAAAATAGAAATAGTAACCCTATGTTTCCTTAGGGTACCCCACAAACACGCATTTATCATATCTAGGTTCTAGCTTGCTAGAATCCTGACATTTGACATAAGCCTCACATCCCCAGATCCTGATAAAACTGAGATTAGGGCATCTCCCACTCCATACCTCGTATGGAATCTTTGAGACACTCTTAGATGGAACATTATTCAGTATTAGAGAAGCTGTTTCAAGTGCATGATCCCAGAATGAGGGAGGTATAGTTGCATGACTCATCATACATCGAACCATGTCCAACAAAGTTTGATTTCTTCTTTCAGATACACTATTCCATTGAGGTGTTCCAGGAGGAGTGAGTTGGGACAGAATCCCACACTCTCTTAGATAGTCAAGAAACTCACCACTTAGGTACTCTCCACTACGATCTAATCGAAGAGCCTTAATGGATCAACCAAGCTGGTTCTCTACTTCATTCTTGAACTCCTTGAATTTCTTAAAAGATTCAGATTTATGTCTCATCGAGTAGACATAACCATATCTACTGAAATCATTAGTAAAGGTAATGAAGTAGTTGTGTCCTCCTCTAGCTTGCCTATTGAATGGCCCACACACATCGCTATGTATGAGATCTAACAAACCTCCTGCCCTCTCACCAATTTTGGTGAAGGGCACTTTTGTCATTTTTCTTAACAAACAAGGCTCACATGTATCAAATTCCTCCAAGGAACTTGAATCTAACAACCCATTTGCATGGAGTTGTTGAATGTGATTCTTGTTTATATGGGCTAAGCGACAATGCCATAGGAAAGCACCAACTGAACCACTCAGTTTGGTCCTTTTATTATTTTTGTTACAAATAGAGTTATCCATGTCTAACACATATAGACCATTGCACAAAGTACCCTTCCCATAGAACATATTTGCAAATGAAAAAGAACAAGAGTTCTTATTTATTTCAAACTTAAATCCCTTCTTTGCCAAGCAAGGAATGGATACAATGTTCTTAGTAAGCGAAGGTACATAATAGCAATTATCTAACTCTAACTGAAGTCCAGATGGCAGGGAGAGAGTCAAAACTCCTATAGCAACAGCAGCAACCTTTGCCCCGTTTCCAACTCGTAGGTCAATCTCTCCAGCCCGTACTGATCTACTTTTCTTAAGCCCCTGCATATTTGTACAAATATGAGCTCCACATGCGGTATCCAATACCCATGACATAGAAGTAGAAAGGTTGACTTCTGTAACATAAATATCTGAGCTAGAAGCTAAGGCCAAGCCTTTCTTCTCCTCATTCTGAAGTTGCTTGTAGTCCCTCCTCAAGTGACCTTGCTCGCCACAGTGGAAGCACCTCTGGTCCTTTGACTTCCTCGCCTTTTTCTTCAGTGCCTTGGTAGGACCCTTGGCACCGCCCTTGGCATGTGCCTTACCCTTTTTCTTCATCTTCTTGGCCGTAGGGACCAAAAGAACAGAATTAGGTTTGGTCTTTACCATCCAAGCTCGGCTGTCTGGAGCATATTCATTAGTTCCTCCCGTGTGCACTCAATCCGGTTCATGTTGAAATTTATGATAAACGGAGTGAAGCTAGGGGGCAAGAAATGCAGAATAAGATCCACAACCAGCTCGTTATCTATGGTGTGTCCTAGCATCCTGAGATGATCCACGTTCCCAATCAATTTGAGAACATGGGGTCTCACTAGTGCACCCTCAGATAACTTACACCGAAAGACTGCTTTGGCGGTGTCAAATCTCTCAGTTCTAGCCTGAGCCTCGAACATCTGTTTCAAATGAGTGATCATCTGAAAAGCGTTTTGCTCCTCATATTGCACCTGAAGTTCAGGTGCCATAGTGGCCAGCTTGAGACATGATACCTCCATAGAGTCATCCTGATGCTTTCTAAAAGCATCCCTATCTGCTGCTCGGGCATTAGGCGGAGGAGGCACTGGAAGAGCCTGCTCTAGGACATACAGCTTCTTCTCGAGCTTGAGGGCTATCCTCAAGTTCCGATGCCAGTCCATAAAGTTGGTTCCAACCAACTTATCCTTATCAAGGAGTGATCACAGTGTGAATCCACTATTGTTTGTTGCCATTGATCTAGAACAATCAAGAAACAGCAGACTTAGTACTACTTCAAATCATTTAAACTGGACTTGTTTTAAATGATTATGACTCTCACTATTTTAATCGAATTGACAACCCACAAAGTCAATCAGGAAGTTTAAGACTTCCTAGTGAGATGGGATCCTCATTCCACATGAGGCTTTGCATCCCACGAGGGTGGGATGAGATGCACAAAAAAACCCATGCTTCCTAAGGTGGGCACGTCGGCTGATTGCTCCAAGCAATTCCCCTTATTGAGACAGTCTCGACATTTCATGTCCAGTGAGGGCTGGATATAGCATGAAACCCTAACCTCTCAACGATGCCTCTAGAGCTCCACCATATGCCCAGCACATGTGAAAATCTAGTCATGTCCATTCCTAACCGTTATGCCTAGGGCCAACGAGTTTCCTTGCGAAGGCGCGCCCGATTAAAATGGACTGGGGAAACCATTGCCACCACGCACTTTCTAAAGATAAGTGGGTGTGTCCCACGAGGGTGGGAAACAGTTCACAACACCACTGATCGATAGCTTAGTGAGGGCTACGCGTTAGAAGGCTACTAGACTTGATATTTATTTATGAGGGTTTTTGAGTGTAACATCCCTCAGAATCACACCCCACACGCATACAAGTAAAAATACGGGGTTTTAAAAATTTTTACTCTTCCATTAAAACATAAGAAGAAAGCGGCATCGAAGGACATTACTACGGAACTGAAAACCGCACAGAACTGAGTAGGATCGATTACTAGGAAATAGAAATCCGGAAATCCAAAAAAAATCCGGCAGCAAGTACACTAAATTACTGCTGCACAGACCTACATATCCTGGAACAAAACAAATGTCCACACTACACATATGTGGAGAACACAAATTTCAGAAATATTGCAGAAACTGATTATTCAGATACCAAATACAACAATAACTCGGTTACACATCTCAAGGTATTTCGAATACAGTAACTCGGTTACACATTTCAGAATAAGAACAGTTTCAATTCTCATGACTCCAAAACTCGTATCCAACAATAAAACGAGACAACTATAATATAATATCCTGAAAACAGGCATAAGCCCTCAGGAGATAAAACGTGTCATATAAGTAAGTTAGGCACGCAGGCCTGATAAATCTTTAGAAGACAACTCTTAGAAATTATATAAAACATTAGCATCATAACAAATTAGGTAGCTGTAGCAATCACTGTCCTGATGTCTCACCTGAAAATATTTAAACAACGGGGGTGAGCTAAAAAGCTCAGTGAGTAAAAGACACTAAAAGCCATCCATAGTATACATCAAAAATATCATGCTTGCAGATAAGACACTTAACATGCACACTCATATCAGAAACAAAACATAATCAAATACAGAAACTTATAACAATAAGCATCAAGCATGAAGTAGGATATAAGTATACCAACCCATTCCAACTAATCACACCGCCCGACACCTCTATACTACAGATCGAAACAGAACTACAGAAATCAGAGCTGACAGACAGAAAGTCAGAATTTTCAGAATCCAAACAGATAGTCTACATCGGAAACAGAAAGGCCACAGAAGGCCTGAAGACCACAGAAGGTCTGACCCCACCTCTGCCAAGGACGAGACATGCATGCATATCAGAAATAGAATGGTAGAGGAGGTATCAGTGGGTGGCCCCCGTCTTGTCAGGATGTGGCACTCTGGCCTCCAATACTGGTAGAGGAGGTATCAGTGGGTGGCCCCCGTCTTGTCAGGACGTGGCACTCTGGCCTCCAATACCCAGAACAGAACAGAAATAGTGGAGGGAGAACGGAAAGTGAGACCAGCTCACATCTACCCTTCACTAGTGTCTCATGGGTCGTAGTAGACTATCAGCACCATTACAGCGCCACAGAAGGAGGGTAAGGACACGGAAGAGTGCTACACTAGGGCATAATTTTTACAGAACAGATCATGCTGAAACGGAGGAGTAGGACTAACCACCACTCAATTCTCACATCATGCCCAAAGTGTCTCACAAACCAGAAAATGACACACCCCAATATCCAGTCCTTAACAAAATTACAATTTGCAGAAAATCAAAGCTGAACACACTTCATAATTTTTACCATCAACCAGAAGTAATATATGAGTGAATTCCTTGAATTCCTTAGATTTCATGCAACTATCCTTAATTCATGTCAAACCATTCTATGTTCTCACAAAGGTTATAACACATTCAAAGTTTCAGAAATTCACCACATATGTACAGAACAGAAATTATTCGCGTAACAAACAATTAAACAGATGTTTCAGAAAAAAAATAGATTAATATATCATACTTGCAACAGATGTTTCAGACCGAGTAAGTAATCCAAAATAGGCAATATGATATTCACAATGAAGCTATTTGAATCTACTTTCCAATAGAACTGAATCCGTCGGATTTGGACTTATAACCGGGGAGGTATGGGTGTTCGAACATAGAAAGGTCAGGATTTCAGAATTCCAGAAAACAGATTCATATATCAGAATTGCGACACAAATTTCAGATCCAATAACTAATAGAAAATAGGAAACATGGTAGTCAAAATGAATCCCTTCGAGTATAATTTCTAATAAAACTAATTTGACAAGATTTCGAGCTATACCTAGGGAGATATGATGGTTCGAACACATAAAGGTCGAAATCCAGATTTCCAGAAAACTGATTTTGTACAGCTAGATTGCAATACAGATTGAAATACGAATACAGCTCGGATATGGTCGATATCACATTCAAATAAAAGCCGAATGTATCTAGTTTCATACAAAATTTATTTCGTGCGATTTGGATCTATAGGTCATGAGATATTGGGGTTATAGTACACAAAGGTCAGATTAGAGAATGCAGATTTCAGCAGAACAGGATTTTAAAACCCTATAAATATTTGAATTCGACCCCATAGAAACGAATATCATGAGATTCAAAACCCAAATCAAGCATAGAAGACACAAGAGACATCGAAATTTGGTGAGGCATGGAGGAGGAACCAGATTAACGAAAACAAGAATAAGATTTACTTGCAGATTTTTGGTTCATACGGATAATCATTGCAAATAACGAATTTTAATTGAATGATAATCTACAATTTAGCGGATTAGACTCCTTAGGATCGAATTACTCACAGAAAAATCATCCACAGAGAAAAACGCCAAGACAGAGGATCACCAGGAAATTCGTCCACCACCAGTCTGCCACCACCAGCGTCAGAAATTTCAGGAGGCGCCAAGCACAGTGAGGGGCGACAACCAAAGGCGGCTAGGGTAAGAAAACACAAAAGTCGTGAGGGAGAGGAGCCCTCACGCAATTCCTCTTTTTCTCCCACCCCAAACGGATCCAAGATCCAATAACCCAGTTAACTTAAGTGAAAAATCGGTTTTATGGGCTTACCTGGGCTTAACCACCCTGCGCCACTCCAATAACAACAGAAATATGCGCCACCATGGTGGAAGGAATTCCAGGAGCAAAGAATCAAGGTTGAGGGTTCAAATCTCCAACCAAAATAATTATTTTTGCCCTATAGGAAAAATTCCTACACTTAGGCAAAAATCCCAAAATTTTAACAGATAAAAATACAGAAACAGAATTTCTAACCTTAAATCATAATTCAGAAAAATCGAGGGCGTTACATCCTCCCCCCCTTATAGAGCTTTAGTCCTCTAAAGCCGACCAAGCCCGTCACTGAACAGGTGAGGATGCTCCTTTCTCATATCTGCTTCAACCTCCCAAGAGGCTTCTTCAACAGACTGATTTCCCCAGATGACTTTCACAAGTGGAATAACCTTATTTCTCAGCACTTTCTCTTTTCTATCTTCAATTCTGAGAGGTTTCACCACAAAAGTCATGTTCTCTTCAAGCTGAAGAGGTTCCAACTCTAGAACATGAGAAGGATCAGAAAAATATTTTCTGAGTGCAGATACATGGAACACATTATGGAGGTGTTCCAGTGATGGGGGCAGAGCAAGTCGGTATGCCACAGGTCCAACCCTCTCAATGATATCAAAGGGACCAATGTACCTGGGACTCAATTTTCCCCTCTTCCCAAATCTCATCACCCCTTTCATAGGTGAGACCTTTAGGAAAACATGCTCTCCCACCAAAAACTCAAGAGGACGCCGCCTCACATCAGCATAACTCTTCTGCCTATCCTGAGCAATCTTCATCTTTCTCTGAATTTCTCTGATCTTCTCAGTGGCTTCCTGAACAGCATCAGACCTTAGCACTGTTCTGTCCCCAGTTTCCTCCCAGCATATAGGTGTTCTACATTTCCTCCCATATAGAGCCTCATACGGAGCCATCTGTATGCTAGAGTGGAAACTATTGTTGTAGGTGAACTCTATCAGTGATAAGTCCAGATCCCACTCAACAGACCAGTCAACCACATAAGATCTCAGAAGATCCTCAAGTGTCTGAATAGTTCTCTCTGTCTGACCATCAGATTGAGGATGATATGCAGTGCTGAAACTCAGATTAGTTCCCAAATCTTCCTGTAATTTCTTCCAAAACCTGGACAAAAATCGAGGATCACGGTCAGAGACAATGTCCAAGGGAACTCCATGCAATCTGACAATCTCATCGATGTACAGTTTTGCTAACCGATCCAAACTGTAAGTCATTTTGATCGGTAAGAAGTGAGCTGACTTCGTGAGTCTGTCCACAATCACCCATACGGCATCATGATTCCTTCTAGTATTGGGCAGTCCACACACAAAGTCCATACTGATATGCTCCCACTTCCACTGAGGAATAGGGAGAGACTGCATCAAACCGCCCGGCCTCTGATGCTCAGCCTTCACGGTTTGGCAAGTCAAACATCTGGACACAAACAAATGCACATCCTTCTTCATACCATGCCACCAGAAAGTCTTTTTCAGATCCTGATACATCTTGGTACTACCAGGATGAACGGTATACTTAGTGCAATGGCTTTCCTTAAGAATTTCATTTCTCAACTCAGGGTCCTCAGGGACACAGACCCTTCCACGGAATCTGAGGAGACCATCATCCGACATACTGAAATTCTCAACCCAGCCTTGCCCAGACCTCTCTTTCCACCATAGAATATCCGGATCTGACTGCTGCCCTGATCTCAGTCTCTGTAGTAAGTCTGACTGAACCCTGAGAGAAGCCAGAAGACCGCCTCTCTCACCCGGAGTCACACTCAGATGCATGTCACTGAACTCCTGCAATAGTCGCCACTCCTGGACTCGCAGTGCAGCTATCTGAGTCACAGGATACCGACTAAGAGCATCAGCCACCACATTGGCTTTACCAGACTGATATTGGATGGTGAAGTCATAATCCTTTATCAATTCAAGCCATCGCCTCTGTCTCATATTCAGCTCTTTCTGAGTGAAGATATACTTCAAGCTCTGGTGATCTGTAAACAATTCAAATGTCTGTCCAAACAGATAGTGCCTCCAGATCTTCAAGGCAAAAACTACAGCTGCCAACTCCAGATCAAGAGTGGGGTAGTTTACCTCATAGTCTTTGAGTTGCCTTGAAGCATAAGCAACTACCTTTCCTTGCTGCATCAGTACAGCACCCAGACCCTTACCAGAAGCATCAGTGTACACAGTGAACTTCTCTCCATCACAGGGAATGATGAGGATAGGAGCACTGGTCAGTCTCTTTTTCAGTTCCTGAAAACTAGACTCACAATTATCAGACCACTCAAACTTCAAATTCTTTCTAGTTAGCTTAGTCAGAGGACCAGCCAGCTTGGAAAAACCCTCCACAAAGCGGCGGTAGTATCCAGCTAAGCCCAGAAAACTTCTGACCTCAGTCGCTGTAGTTGGTCTTCCCCAGTGAAGAATGGCCTCCACCTTCACTGGATCCACAGACACACCCTGGCCAGATATAATGTGCCCCAGAAAGCCAATCTGATATAGCCAGAACTCACATTTGCTGGCCTTAGCATACAGCTGCTTCAGCCGCAGAATCTCCAGCACCTTGCGCAAATCCTGAGAGTGATCTTGCGCATTCTTGTAGTAGATCAGAATATCATCAATGAAGACAACTACACATTTGTCCAGAAGCTCATGAAATACCCTGTTCATCAGATCCATAAACACCGCAGGGGCATTTGTCAGTCCAAAGGGCATAACAAGAAACTCATAGTGCCCATATCTGGTCCTGAATGCAGTTTTAGGTACATCCTCCTCCTGAACTCTCAGCTGATGATAGCCAGACCTCAGGTCAATTTTAGAGAATACAGTAGCACCCTGCAACTGATCAAAGAGATCATCAATACGGGGTAATGGGTACTTATTCCTAACAGTCACTTGATTGAGTTGACGGTAATCGATGCACATGCGCAAAGTACCATCCTTCTTCTTCACAAATAACACAGGTGCTCCCCATGGAGAAACACTGGGTCGAATATACCCCTTCTCTAATAGTTCTTCCCGTTGCTTCTTCAGCTCTGTCAGTTCTGAAGTTGCCATCCTGTAAGGAGCTTTAGATATCGGTGCCGTGCCTGGCAACAACTCGATACCAAACTCAACTTCTCTGCTGGGTGGTAACCCAGATAAATCATCAGAGAAGACGTCAGTAAACTCTCTTACCACAGGAATTTTAGCCAGATCCAAATCAGGCTCAGTCTGCACCTTGACATGCGCCAGATACCCCTTGCAGCCCTGGGCCAAAAGCTTCCTGGCCTGCAGATGAGAAATCACCAAAGGCTCCTATTCTGAAATCCGGCCTTGGATAACCAGTTGCTGTCCATCACTTAGATGCAGAGTAATTAACTTTTCAAAACAATCTAAAGTAGCATGATAGGCAGACAGCCAATCCATGCCCAGAATGATGTCATAGTCTTTCATAGGAAGACTAATCAAATCAATAGGTAAATCATATCCTTCAACTTTAATCAAACAGTCAGGATATGCTATATCTGTAGATACGGCCTCACCCATAGGTGTATGAACAGAAATACGAAATCAAGTATCCTAGGCAACACAGGCAGACATGGTGCAAAACATGCAGACACAAAGGATAAATTGGCACCAGGATCAAAAAGAATGCGTGCCAAATAACTAAATACATAAAGTGTACCTTCCACCATAGACTTCGAAGCCGAAGCATCCCTCTCCGCGATGGCATACACGCGAGTCTGCACAGTAGGCTTCTCACCCTGTCCTCTAGCATCCGGCATAGGACAGTTCTTAATCATATGCCCCACCTTACCACATCTGAAGCAAGCGCCAGTCTTCCTGTAGCACTCATTATCCTGATGTTTAGTGCTCCCACCGTGGAAACAGTTCTTGCCATTCTGAGGAACTGTGCTGGCTGGCTTCTGATAAGGTTTGTATCTACCCTTATTGTCTTTCTTCTTATTCTTGAAATTCTTCTTATCCTTACCACCCAGAGTGGGTGCGTAAGTCACAGAAGTAGGGGCGGATGCAGTGACTGGAATAGTATCAACAGCCATCTCAGCAATGCACCTCTCAGCAGTGCGAGCCCTGTCTACCACTTCAGCATAAGACTCCAAGTGTAGCATAGCTACCCTTGTCCTGATGTCTTTCCGCAAACCCCGCTGAAACTTCTTGGCTCTTCTTTCTTCGGTGTTGACTAAGTGAGGAGCATACCCCGACAACCGAGCGAATGTG
Source organism: Costus lasius (assembly GCA_027563935.2). Taxonomy (NCBI): domain Eukaryota; kingdom Viridiplantae; phylum Streptophyta; class Magnoliopsida; order Zingiberales; family Costaceae; genus Costus; species Costus lasius. The sequence goes on from CM050452.1 coordinate 25,304,923, forward strand.
GCCTCATACTGATCCACCGTCAGGTCACCCTGCTCAAGATGAATAAACTCCACCTCGCGCTCCTCAGATAAGCTAGAGGGGAAAAACTTGGCATTGAACTTCATCATGAAGTACTGCCAATCAACAACTCCGGATTCAGTTGCCGCCAGTCTGACGACTCCCTTCCACCAGTCTTCGGCATCTCCACGCAACATGAAGACAGACAAACATAGCTTGTCTGCATCATCACAGCGCAAAACCTGGAAAATCTTTTCCAGTGCCAAAAGCCAATCCTCAGCCGCTCTGGGCCCCGGACTACCATAAAATGTAGTCGGGTTCAGGTGCTGAAACTCTCGAACCAACCGAGCATATCGTTGATGTGCGCCATCACCCAGAGGAGAACCAGCGCCACCCACACAGTGTCCAGCCGGTTGTGACTGTGACAGCCGCTGCAATAACTGTTGCTGAACCTCCATGTGCTGCGCCTGCTATTGCTGCATCATCTGAGTTTGCTGCTGGATGAATGCGTTCTGTTGTTGCATCATAGCAGTCATAGCCTCCATGGCCTGCCTCAGATCAGACTGTTGATCACTGTTGCTACTGCTAGATCTTGGTCACACCATTTTTTTACCTGCATCACATAACACGGTAGAATAACAACCAATATTCAATCACGGATCAGATCCTATCTTGGTTTCTAGCAATACACAAACAGAGTTTTCCAATATTCAGATCCTATCTTGGTTTCTAGCAATACACAAACAGAGTTTTCCTTTCCCGGAGTTTCTAATTGCTAGTAATATCCCTCTGATACCATCTGTAACATCCCTCAGAATCACACCCCACACGCATACAAGTAAAAATACGGGGTTTTAAAAATTTTTACTCTTCCATTAAAACATAAGAAGAAAGCGGCATCGAAGGACATTACTACGGAACTGAAAACCGCACAGAACTGAGTAGGATCGATTACTAGGAAATAGAAATCCGGAAATCCAAAAAAAATCCGGCAGCAAGTATACTAAATTACTGCTGCACAGACCCACATATCCTGGAACAAAACAAATGTCCACACTACACATATGTGGAGAACACAAATTTCAGAAATATTGCAGAAACTGATTATTCAGATACCAAATACAACAATAACTCAGTTACACATCTCAAGGTATTTCGAATACAGTAACTCGGTTACACATTTCAGAATAAGAACAGTTTCAATTCTCATGACTCCAAAACTCGTATCCAACAATAAAATGAGACAACTATAATATAATATCCTGAAAACAGGCATAAGCCCTCAGGAGATAAAACGTGTCATATAAGTAAGTTAGGCACGCAGGCCTGATAAATCTTTAGAAGACAACTCTTAGAAATTATATAAAACATTAGCATCATAACAAATTAGGTAGCTGTAGCAATCACTGTCCTGATGTCTCACCTGAAAATATTTAAACAACGGGGGTGAGCTAAAAAGCTCAGTGAGTAAAAGACACTAAAAGCCATCCATAGTATACATCAAAAATATCATGCTTGCAGATAAGACACTTAACATGCACACTCATATCAGAAACAAAACATAATCAAATACAGAAACTTATAACAATAGGCATCAAGCATGAAGTAGGATATAAGTATACCAACCCATTCCAACTAATCACACCGCCCGACACCTCTATACTACAAATCGAAACAGAACTACAGAAATCAGAGCTGACAGACAGGAAGTCAGAATTTTCAGAATCCAAACAGATAGTCTACATCGGAAACAGAAAGGCCACAGAAGGCCTGAAGACCACAAAAGGTCTGATGACCACAGAAGGTCTGACCCCACCTCTGCCGAGGACGAGACATGCATGCATATCAGAAACAGAATGGTAGAGGAGGTATCAGTGGGTGGCCCCCGTCTTGTCAGGACGTGGCACTCTGGCCTCCAATACCCAGAACAGAACAGAAATAGTGGAGGGAGAACGGAAAGTGAGACCAGCTCACATCTACCCTTCACTAGTGTCTCATGGGTCGTAGTAGACTATCAGCACCGTTACCGCGCCACAGAAGGAGGGTAAGGACACGGAAGAGTGCTACACTAGGGCATAATTTTTACAGAACAGATCATGCTGAAACGGAGGAGTAGGACTAACCACCACTCAATTCTCACATCATGCCCAAAGTGTCTCACAAACCAGAAAATGACACACCCCAATATCCAGTCCTTAACAAAATTACAATTTGCAGAAAATCAAAGCTGAACACACTTCATAATTTTTACCATCAACTAGAAGTAATATATGAGTGAATTCCTTGAATTCCTTAGATTTCATGCAACTATCCTTAATTCATGTCAAACCATTCTATGTTCTCACAAAGGTTATAACACATTCAAAGTTTCAGAAATTCACCACATATGTACAGAACAGAAATTATTCGCGTAACAAACAATTAAACAGATGTTTCAGAAAAAAAACAGATTAATATATCATACTTGCAACAGATGTTTCAGACCGAGTAAGTAATCCAAAATAGGCAATATGATATTCACAATGAAGCTATTTGAATCTACTTTCCAATAGAACTGAATCCGTCAGATTTGGAGTTATAACCGGGGAGGTATGGGTGTTCGAACATAGAAAGGTCAGGATTTCAGAATTCCAGAAAATAGATTCGTATATCAGAATTGCGACACAAATTTCAGATCCAATAACTAACAGAAAATAGGCGACATGGTAGTCAAAATGAATCCCTTCGAGTCTAATTTCTAATAAAACTGATTTGACAAGATTTCGAGCTATACCTAGGGAGATATGATGGTTCGAACACATAAAGGTCGAAATCCAGATTTCCAGAAAATTGATTTTGTACAGCTAGATTGCAATACATATTGAAATACGAATACAGCTCGGATATGGTCGATATCACATTCAAATAAAAGCCGAATGTATCTAGTTTCATACAAAATTTATTTCGTGCGATTTGGATCTATAGTTCATGAGATATTGGGGTTATAGTACACAAAGGTCAGATTAGAGAATGCAGATTTCAGCAGAACAGGATTTTAAAACCCTCTAAAAATTTGAATTCGACCCCATAGAAACGAATATCATGAGATTCAAAACCCAAATCAAGCATAGAAGACACAAGAGACATCGAAATTTGGTGAGGCATGGAGGAGGAACCAGATTAACGAAAACAAGAATAAGATTTACTTGCAGATTTTTGGTTCATACGGATAATCATTGCAAATAACGAATTTTAATTAATTGATAATCTACAATTAAGCGGATTAGACTCCTTAGGATCGAATTACTCACAGAAAAATCATCCACAGAGAAAAACGCCAAGACAGAGGATCACCAGGAAATTCGTCCACCACCAGTCTGCTACCACCAGCGTCAGAAATTTCAGGAGGCGCCAAGCACAGTGAGGGGCGACAACCAAAGGCGGCTAGGGTAAGAAAACACAAAAGTTGTGAGGGAGAGGAGCCCTCACGCAATTCCTCTTTTTCTCCCACCCCAAACGGATCCAAGATCCAATAACCCAGTTAACTTAAGTGAAAAATCGGTTTTATGGGCTTACCTGGGCTTAACCACCCTGCGCCACTCCAATAACAACAGAAATATGCGCCACCATGGTGGAAGGAATTCCAGGAGCAAAAAATCAAGGTTGAGGGTTCAAATCTCCAACCAAAATAATTATTTTTGCCCTATAGGAAAAATTCCTACACTTAGGCAAAAATCCCAAAATTTTAACAGATAAAAATACAGAAACAGAATTTCTAACCTTAAATCATAATTCAAAAAAATCGAGGGCATTACATTGAGGTCTCATCAATTTTATCTTATGTCTAACATTATAGGCATGCAATCCTATAGTGATAACATAATCATAAAATAGGTATGCTTCAACAAATATCGAAAGCAATAAATGAATGATGTTATCATAGCCTATTCAAGACATTGAACCAACCCATGCCAAAAGGAGGTTTAACTCTTGACCTAGGATTCAAGCCCCAAAGACAAGATCTAACCTAACCGAACTCTAACTTGAGCTTCAAGGTCCTTCTCACCATGGTTTGGCTCTGAAATGCTAGAGGTGTCCCTCATGGGTTCGGCCAATGCCATGGGTCTTTCTCCATAGATGATGCGCCACCATGCAAGGAGCCAAGATAGCTGGCTCTCAAACCCTAGGGTTCGACCATGCCATCTTGCACTTCTATGCATGCGCCATCAAGCAATAGTGCTCCAAGCGCCAATGTTTCAAGTGATGTGCATCACTGATGACACCAAAATATATAGTATATGTTGTATCATTCTATGTATCTTTTCATGCTAAATTGAGGATCTTTTTGCTTATTTTTATGTTGAATTCATCAAATATTGCAAAGTCTACTTCTATTTTGGTTTTTCATGGTTTTTAGGTAAAAAGGCACTATTACAAGGCATTTTCAAGCAAAATCAAACACATAGAAGAGTTACCATCATCAAGAGGAGGTCACCCAAGAAATTTCATGCAAAACGGAGCAACTCAGCAAAATACGGCAGTGCCGTAATCCATTTTATGGTACCGTAATTTCAGACAGTACTATAAAATTAGAACACTGCCGTAATTTAGAGGATTTTCCGAACAAAAAGTTTTTGTGATTTTATGACACTGCCGTAAAGAATTACACTGCCGTATTTTTCAGCACTTTCAGAACAGAAACCTTTGCTGATTTTACAGCACGGCCGTAAACGATTCTACGGTACCGTATTTCCCAAGCGATCCAGACCAGAGAACTCGTTCGATTTTATGGCACCATCGAGAAATATTTTACAGGCCATAATTTTGACTTTCGGTGCACAGAATAAAAATACGGCACTACCGTAAAATATTACACAGCTGTAATTTCCAGTCAAAATCGTGAGTTTTTCGCGGCTAAAACTTGTTCTGGCCATAACTTTTGATCTAGAGCTCCAAATTGGAATCTAAAAGTTGCTACCACTTCATCTTTAAGAGGAGAAGACACACGTACTGAAAAGGGAGATATTTATCACGTATCCAGAGAGCAATCGGTAGAGAGGTGGTTAGGGTTTGTTCTCACGCCGAGAGGTGTAGAGACCATCTCCGGTCGTGATTTTTACACAAAAGCTTTGCCTGAAGGAGAGGAAGACACCACAGAAGTTGCTGAGCGTTTGGAGTCCAATCGGAGGAGAAACTAACAAAACAGCGGTGACAGCGCTATTCATAGAAGCAAATTACGGCTGTAAACTCTTTTACAGCCGTGGTGTAAAATTGTTTCTCCTTTCTTTTCATTTTCTGATGACTCTGAGACTATGATTCACTGTATTTCTTCCTCCATGCAAGCTTAGACATATTTGGGACGTGGGGTGTAATCCCCTTGATTTTGTATGACTAGATAATCTTTTTCTTTCGTCATGATAATTTTCGTTGTCATAATTCTACTTTTGTGATAAATTGTCTTTGATTATCCATAGATCTATGTTATTTTCCATGTTTTAGAGTTTTCACAATGAGACTGAAAGGTGATTTGCTTGAGAACTTGGAACCCTAGAATTACATGTTAGGATCCCTTCCTTAGGTTAGATCTAATTTGATATGTTCTAGTAGATTAATTGCCATGCTTAATAATATTGATCTAGGATAGAGTTATTGTGTCAAACGTGGAGATCTTGCATGAAAGTGAGGATCAGAACATTGGAGAACCATAAGTAGAACTTGTGTTGAGTCTCGGATGCACGAAAGTGATCATTGAGATTCCGCTTGAGACAATCGACTTAGAATTCGGATGCACGAAAGTGATCTTTGAATTCTTTGATTGATGATTTACTTATCATTAGCTTGGGATGAATCTTGCACGAAAGTGAGGATTTATCTCTGCATGGTTATCTGCACAAAAGTGAAATGATCCCTTTATGAAGTAAATTAAGTATTTATCATGATAGGATTTGATTGACGACCTTTTATATATATATATAGTCATTGAAATCAAGGTTGATGAAACCCTAGTCTCATGTTTATCTTTATGCTTTTTCTATCAATCACTTGCATCATATTCGGTTTACTTAGCTAGTAAGAAAGTAGTTATTTGGTACTTAACAATAAGGTCTCTGTGGTTCGATATCTTTCTTTATTACTTCAATAACTCCATGCACTTGCGGAAACCTAACAAGTTTTTGGTGCCGTTGCCGGGGACCTTAGTTTTGTTAATATCAAAATAGTTGTTAGTATTGCTAGACTAAGTTTTATTTATTTTAGATTTAACTTTTTTTTTTCTTTTTGCAGGTTTTGGATTTTCACAGTTGTGACATAACTGCGATTTCTAAAATTTGTGAATTTGCTTGTGTTTTAGATTTTCTATTTTTTTAAAAAAAATCTCTGATTGATTGGTGTTGGATAATCTTTCTGTTTTGAAGAGATGTCTTTTAATCACTACTCATGGGCAACTGAAAGAGATGAGGTACACATGCCACAAGGAAGGTATGAAGATGATTCATGGTGCACTGTTGCAGATAAGTTAGATTATTTGGCTCATAAATTAGACACTGTTGAAGATAACATGGTACACCCTGTTATGAAATCTTGTTCTCCTGTTACATGTGATATCTGTGGATATTTTGATCATTATTCCTCTGATTGCCCATTTTTAAATCCCAATTTATCATGGGAAGAATCTAATAAATTGTATTCTAGATGGGAAAACCAAACTTCTTTGTATGATGATTGCTCAAATCATGTTTCTGAACCATACTTTGAGGACAATGGAAAATCTAGGTTAGAATCCATGTTTGAAAAAATCATATCAGATCAAGAAAAATTTTTTGCTAAACAAAACCAAATTTTGAGCAATCAAATTAAGCAAATTGAGGATCATCTTAAGGGTTCAATTAATCAAATTTCTTTTCAAGAAGAATCTTTGACTGCTAATACTGAATTGCTAGAAAACCAGTTAGCACAACAAGCATTTTTATTTGAGTTTGATTTTGAAGCTGAAAAGATTGATTTAGAAAATTCACCCTGTGATCATGATTGTTTTGAGATTGAGCCTTATGTGAATATTAATGAATCTCCTTTAGATGTTGATTGTTGTGATATTGATTTATCTGATAATTTATTTGAAGAAAAGGTTGAGGAAATTGAAATTGAAAAAACCTCTTTTGATGACATTGATGCTTTTGATGATATATCATTCATGGTTAATTCTGATGAGTTTGAAAATTGTGATATTCATGTACATCAATCTGATTTGGGTGAAAATTTTGAAATTGATGAACCTATGATCTTGGTGATATCGTTGAAATTTATGATAAAACTTTTGAGGTTAACTCTGATTCTATTGTAAACATTGATAAATCTTATTTTTCATATGATTGTGATTTTGACTCTTCTGATGATGAATTATTTGTGGAGAAGCATGAGGAAATTAATTTTGAAGAGTCTCATCTTGACTTTAATGATGATTTTGAAATTGATAAATTGTTTGATGAAGTGCATGAAGAACCTGTAGATGATTTGAAAATTATGAAAATTGATGAATCTCACTCTGATGTTTTGCCCATATCAATTGTTGAAAATTTTGATCTATTTGAGAAAGTGTGTTTTATTGAGGAATCTGATGTAGAACAGAAAGACTATTATTATGATGATCCAATGCTTGATTATTTTGATGGAAGTCCTACTTTTATTGCAATTGAAAAGATAAAATTGAAGAAAGGACTTATGATTTTGCTTACTAACAAACATAGGAAGATCATTGAAAATTTTGATTTTAATTTCTGCATAATTATGAAAGCCACATCAATTGTGATTTATATGAAATTCTAGATATTTAGATTTGTGGCTAAGCTTTTTGGACAAAGAAAATGCAGAAAATTGTTTGCTCTTTATTTTGGTACTGATTCACCTGCTTCACCATGATATTGATTTTTGGTCAAGCTAATGACCTAAAAATTAGCGCTTCTTGGGAGGCAACCCAAGCACTCTATCTTAGCTTAGTTGCTTTTATTTTAGTTTATTTTTAGAATTAATTTTTCTTTTTATTTTGTAGGGAAAATAAAATTTTGTGCAAAATACGGCACTGCCGTAATCTACTTTACGGTACCGTATTTTTGATCTGATTTCCACCCGAGAGTTTTTGGTATTTTACGGCACTGCCGTAATATTATTCACGGTACCGTATTTCTGAGTAGTTGTTAACCCGAGAGTTTTTTGTAAATTACGGCACTGCCGTAAGGCCTTTCACGGTACCGTATTTTAAAGCTACTTTCTGCTTATTGAGTAGGTGTTTTCTCGCTGTGATTTTAAGAAACTAGATTGCAAAAATTTTTGATCTTTGAAACAGCATGGAAGTACTCATCTTTGTCTATCTTTTTGATATTTTTGCTGAATTTTAAAGTCCATGGATCATTTTAAAGCATACAACAACTTTTTGAATTTGATTAAATTTTGTGCAGTTTTTGTAGTTTTTAATCTGAGTAGCCTTCTTTCTACTAATACCCTAAATTCTTGACAGATTTTGATCCTTTGTTTTTCATATAATTGAAAAGAACATATCTTATTCTATTACATGATTTTGTCTATTTTCTTTTTGGATCATTAAATCTTTCTACCGATTATCGCTTATTTTGCCTCTAGATTCAGAAATCTTCAAGAGCAACTGTCTTCCACCTCTAGCCACCACTGCATCTGCCTCTGACATCACTGTTTCCAGCCGTCGACATTGGATCATATCATATGCAGACTCTTACTTCTTCTACTGCCTCTTATTCCATTTATTTTATTTATGCAGTAGAATATTCATTAGTGACTTATTTTCTATTTTTGTAGTGCTATCTCTTGCACCACCGGCCGACGATCTCACCTCCAAGACTGTTGTCTCTAGCAAGCCACTAGAGATTACTTACTCTACTGTCGGCACCATCTACTACTCCACCAGCACACTTTTGGGACCACTGATGATATCTACTATTATTAATTTTTGAGACTGTTTTTGATTTGAGCCATATGTATCTTAAATTTTGTAGAAAATTTTCAAAAAAGCACATCTTTGGACCTTGCAGCATCTGCCCCGACACCATTTTTGGTCTGAGCCTTATGTATTTTTGGTCAGAGCTTGCTATATAGTTTTGTGAGTAATATTTGCACTTTCTAGTGATTATTTGATCTACACTTTTCTTCTCCTAAAAATTCTATCACTTTGCATCCTTTGCATTGTTTGAGCCTTATGTGATTATACCGATATATCACTTTACATCTCATAATGTTGATGCTTTACACCTTTTACATCGATATTGATATTTTTGATGTTTAAAAATTTTTGTTACTTGCATGGATTTTTCTATGATGATGAGTATACTCTTGATATATATTGATGATAACTTGTTTGATTCTTGATCAAATTCATGACAAACCCAATCATGTTAGATTTATTTCTTCAATACATATCTATTTTTGAAATGTGACATTAGTTGATGCATGAGATTTTGGGTTATATCAATCTCTTGCGGTACAATTTTATAAGCATTGAGTGTGTGATATAATTGTTCAAAATGTTGTCTCTTCTGATAGTTGAGGTTTTGTATATCCACAAATTTGTTGGTGTTGTGGGTATGTTCCTCATCATTGGTGTTCCTTGGTTTTGTGCATTCTCTGGTGTTTTCTGTGTGACTTGCGATTGTGTTGCTGTGGGCACATGTTCATTGTGTTTGAGTAGATTGTGGATGCATATGTATTGTGCATGCTTGCTTTAGGCTTTGGTGCGTAGGTAGTGTGCACCCGCATGTGGTTTTGTGGAGTTTCTCGAGTGTGCCTTGCTTAAGTATAGTGCAAGGTACTGTTTTGGTAAGAGGCGCTTGCCAAAGAGTATGCAAAGAGGTTGGGGGCGTGTGCCAAGCCCAATCCATCTCGGGGGTACTTGCATTGCAAAGCATAGTGGCTTGCGCAAGTGGGCAGCATTAGGGAGACTATCGCAACGTGGCATTATGCAGGGTTCTGTTGGGAGCATGCGCATCTTACTTCGGGGACATTGGTTTTCTAGGATTTCTACATAGGCCCATATTGAGAGAGCCGACTGACGAGTTACACAATTTGTGCCATCACACCCGGGTTTTCCTTAGGAAAAAGTTATGGCATGACAACTAGTATCAAAGCGCCATTTCACACCAACACTCTATTCATATACAGTTCTTATGGAGGAGCTTGAGGAGAGGTTCTCTTGACTGGAGGCTATAGTTGATCTAGATCCTGACGTAGTTTGGCATGGTGATCCTATCTCAAAGTGGTTGGATGCTCAGAGATTTATTTCAGCATTATAGGACTGTCATAGATGGTTAGTTGGCACTGATGGCCAACTTTGGAGTCGATAGTGGCAGAGATCAGCACCTTGAAGCTAGCACTGGCACAAGTAACTTCAAATCATGCCACACCAGTTTCAGGTGTATCTTATACAGTAGTGAAGAGACAAATACCAGATCCAGCCACTTTTGGGGTAGCTCGAGTAGAAAAGGAGTTGGAAAACTTCTTGTTTGATATAGAGCATTATTTCAAGGCAACAAAGATTCCTAACACAAAGAAGATTTAAGTTTGTGCCTTTTACCTTATAGGGATGCCAAACTTTGGTGGAGAACTTTAATGGCCCCTAGACTGGAAGGGGGGAATCCATAAGTTATGTTATGGTTAGAGCTGAAGGCTGAGTTGAGAGCCCAATTCAGACTTACAAATACTTTATACAATGACTCAGATGGCGATTAAGAATCTGAAGCACACTGGCATGGTTTGTGAGTATGTTAAGCAATTTGCTTCCATGCTCTTGGAGGTTCCCAATATGGTAGAGGAGGAGAAATTCTATGCTTTGTTGGGTGATTTACAGGACTAGGCACTTCTCGAGGTGAGGTGTCAGGGTGTGACTGACGATACCAAAATATATAGTATATTTTGTATCATTTTATATATCTTTTCATGCTAAATTGAAGATCTTTTGCCTATTTTTATGCCAAAATTATCAAATATTACAAAATCTACTTCTATTTTAGTTTTTCTTGATTTTCAGGTAAAAATGCACTATTTTGAGGTGTTTTCAAGCAAAATCGAAGACATAGAAGAGTTACCATCATCAAAAGGAGATCACCCGACAAATTTCATGCAAATCAGAGCAACTGACCAAAATACGGTAGTGCCGTAATAAATATTACGGTACCGTATTTTCATACGCTACTGTAATATCGAGCCACTGCCGTAATTTGGAGAAATTCTGAACAGAAGATTTTGTGATTTTATGGCACTGCCGTAAAGAATTACACGGGCCGTATTTTCCAGACACTTCAGACCAGAGAACACAAGCGATTTTACGGCACTACCGTGAAATATTACATTACTGTATTTTAGAGCACATTTAGAACAGAATAAATTGCTAAAATTATGGCACGACCATAAAATATTTTATGGTACCACATTTTCGGCAATTTTTTACCAGAAAACTGCAAAGAAAATACGGCACTACCGTATTTTAAATTAAGGTACCATATTTTATACGTGGACGCACGAGTTTTTCGGGCTGAAACTTGCGTGGACCATAACTTTTGATCTAGAGATCCAAATTGAGATCTGAAAGTTTCTGCGAACTCATCGTTAAGAGGAGAAGACACACGAAATGAAAGTCCTAATGTTTATCCAGTATTGATGGAGCAATTGACAGAGAGGCACTTTGGGTTCGGCCTCACACTGAGAGACATAGAGACCACCTCAGGCCATGAAATTTATACTAAACCTTTGCCTAGTGAAGGAGAAGATACTCCAGATGTTTCAGATCGAAAGGAGTCCAATCGGGGGAGAAATCAACAAAACAGTGGGTGACGCCATTGTTCATCGCGTTTCCAGCCTATTACGGTGCTGTAATTTCGATTACAGCACTGTACTTTGTAACTTTTCCTCTTCCCTTTCATATTCTGATCATCTAAAATTATGGTGTATTGTAATTTTTTCACTATGCAAGCTTAAACTTTCTTTTGGGACAAAGGGAGTAATCCCTTTGATATTTCAATGACTAGATAATCTTTATTCAATCATGATATTTTTAGTAGGTTAACTTTACTTAAGGGATTATTGTCTTTAATCATTTCTAGTGTCATGTATTAACATATTTTAGAGATTTTGGGTATGGACTGAGAAGATGATACGCATAAACTTGGAACCCTATAATTTATGGTAGGAGCTCATCGCAAGAGTTTGGTTGTGTTCTTATTTTTAGATTTTAGATGGTTATTTCTTGTTGATGTTTTGACCTAGAAATTATTACTGTTTTAGACATGAAAATATGCTAGAGATAGATATTGGATTGTTCGAAAACCTTAAGTAAAACCTGTGAAACTAAGGTGCGAGAGTGCTTAGTTTTGCTTGAGATCTTGATACTGAGATGGAATGCACGAGAGTGATTCTTAATCTCTTTGATCAAAGTTTACTTATATTTAACATTGAATAGATCTTGCATGAGAGTGAGGATCGTTCTTTGTAAATTGACTGTGCGAGAGCGAGTTAACTTCTTTATTAAGTAAGCTATATCTTTACCATAATGAAAATAGATTGATGAACCTTTAATTATATCTAGTCATAAATATTAAGGTGGATGAAACCCTAGTCCCAATGCTTCCTCTCTGATATTTCACTCAATCTTCATATTGTTTACTTTCATCATTCGATCGCTTTGCTAGTGAGAATATAACTATTTGGTACTTAACACGTAGGTCTCTGTGGTTCGATATATTAAATATTACTTCGAATATCCGTGCACTTGCGGAGTACAAGTTTTTGGCGCCGTTGCCGAGGAAATTAGTTTTGTTAATATCAAAATAGTTGTTAGTATTGCTAGACTAAGTTTTATTTGTTTTTAGTTTTAACTTTGTTTTCTATTTTTGCAGGTTTTGGATTTTCACAGTTGTGACAGAGCTGTGATATCTAAAAATTTGTGAATTTGCTTGTATTTTAGATTTTCTATTTTTTATATATTCTGAAAAAAAAATTTCTAATTGATTTGTGTTGGATAATCTTTCTGTTATTGATAGATTTGAAGATATGTCTTTTAATCATAACTCATGGGCTACTAAAAGAGGTGAGGTATACATGCCACAAGGTAAGTATGAAAATAATTCATTGAGCACACTTGAAGATACGTTTAACTCTTATATGCACTCTCTTTCTTCTCTTGTTAGATGTGATATTTGTGGATATTTTGATCATTGTTCCTCTGATTGCCCAATTTTAATTTCTCCATATTCCAATTCACCATGGCATCAAGATGATCAAAATGATTCTAGATCTTTTTATGATGATTGCTCAAACTATATCTCTGAACCATGCTTTGAGGATACTGAAAAATCTAGCTTAGAGATAATGTTTGAAAAGTTCATGAGTACCCAAGCAAAACAAAATGAAGATTTGAATGAGACCTTCAAACAAATCAATTCTAGGTTGGATGACATCGTTGCACACAATGAAATTCTAGAAACCCAGATAGCACAACAAGATTGTTTATTTGAGTTTGATTTGAAAACTGAGAAAGTTGATTTAGAAAATTCCCCCACTAATTATGATTGTTTTGAGATTGAGCCTTATGTGAACATTAATGCATCTCACTCTGATTTTGATAATTCTGAAATTGATTTCTTTGATAATGTATTATTGGAAAAGGTTGCGGAAATTGAAATGGAAAAACCCTCTTGTGATGAAATTGATGCTTTTGATGATATATCATTTATGGTTAAATCTGATGAGTTTGAAAATTGTGATATTCATGTACCTCAATCTGATTTGGGTGAAAATTTTGAGATTGATGATAAGCTATTTATTGATAGATATGAGGAAATTGATTCTCAAATTAATTCTTTTGTGAAATTTGATGAATTTGACTCTGATTCTGATGATGAATTATTTGTGGAAAAGCATGAGGAAATTGATTTTGACAAATCTCACTTTGATTTGGATGATAATTTTGAAATTAATAAATTATTTGATTGTGGGCATGATGAACTTGAAGATGATTTGAAAATTACAAAGATTGATGAACCTCATGATGATGCTTTGCCCATATCTGATATTCACTCTTCTGATGTATTTGAGAATTTATGCTTTATTGAGGAACTTAATTTGAGACATAGACATTATTTTGATGATCCAATGCTTAAATCTCTTGATAGAAGTCCTATTGCATTTGAAAATATAAATTTGAAGAAAGGACTTATGATTTTGCTCACTAACAAACATAGGAAGATCATTGAAAATTTTGATTTTGATTTATGCATATTTAAGAAAGCCACTTTGATTGTGATTTATATGCAATTCTGGATTTTTGGATTAGTGGCTAAAATTTTTGGACAAAGGAAATGCAAAAAATTGCATGCTATTTACTTTGGAACGGATTCACCTGCTTCACCATAATTTTTTATTTTTGGTCAAGCTATGAACCTAAAATTAGCGCTTCTTGGGAGGCAACCCAAGCACTTTTGCTTAGTTTAGTTTCTTTTATCTTAGTTTATTTTTAGACTTACTTTTTTTTTTTCATTTTGCATGGAAAATAAAATTTTGTGAAACAAATGGGATTGTCGTAATCTACATTACGGTACCGTAATTGCGTCTGATTTTTGTCCCAAGAGTTCTTTGAAGAATACGGCACTGCCATGAGACATTTCACGCTTTCTTGCAAACATCAGACACCAGCTACTAGAAAATTTTTCCACTCCGCGAGCCGTTGCTTGCAACATCTTCAACCACTTCATTCTTCAGCCTGCAGCATCTTCTTCCCAAAGTAGGCAGCTTTTGCGTCTTCGACAACACTGACAGCAACAACCATCAGTTTCATCTAAGCCTCTTCTCCAGATCCAGACCAACAATATCTTTGTCCGCCTCTATGTTCTTTGCCAGGAGCTCTCGTCTATTTTCAGCAGCCGCCTCATCAGCAAGCCTGACGATATGTGAGCACCTTCCTCCACCGCCGCAAGCTTCTTCATCTCTAGTCGAGCCAGACGTGCAATTTTCAGCAGCCGCCCACTAATTTTCCCTAATCGGCGACAACGTGATTTGTTTCTGCCAAGCACCGCATGCAGTTTCTTCTTCAGATCTCTTCCAACCATCGTACAACATCAGCTATTCACTCGAGCTTCTTTCTTTCTGCTACCACCCATGGATTCGACCAAATCGGCAACTCTGCATCACCAGTAGCCCCAGCTTTCCGCCAACTCTGTTTTCTTCTAGCTGGCAGCTTCGTTTCTCAGCCACCGCCGTTCCTGCTTCGGATCCAGAAAGTTCTTTCAGCCACCTCTACATCAGTCACTGCCACTAGCTTCTTCTGCAATCACCACGCTTCATCTCCAGCCAGGTGTCGCTACTACATCGCCGACCACCAGCAGCAGCTTGCATTCATCCAGTGGTGTCTTCCTCTGATAGCTCTGTCTCTTCCATCGCCATCTCTGTTCAGGAAACAATGAACTCCTCAACTGGTGGCATTTGACACCAGCATCAGCAGAGCTTCCTTCCATCCAGAAAGATCGTGAGCGGCAACCTTTGTTTCTTTTGGAGATGAATTTATTTGCGCTGCAAGCAGTCTCTTCAGACAACTACCCACGAGCTTTTCATCACTGCCAGCCACCATTCCTGATTCTTTCAATCGGTAACATCTCTATTCCGGGCGACAAGGAGCTTCTGCAGCAAACTCCTTCCAGCCGGCGTGCTTCCAAGTCCAGATTAGCCACCTCGGTTTCCTGTTAGCCAGCAACAATTTCTGCCGTCTTTTACAACTGCTGCTTCATCATCACCACGTGCAGTATCTCCAAATAAAGGCCCACTTCTACGTCCAGATCAGCAGCAAACCTGCTCTTCAGCAAATCCAGGCGGCAACGTGTTTCAGCATCGCAATAACTTCTTTTCCCAGCCAGCTGCAACATCATCGACCAGTGGCAGCTATCTCATCCAGCAGCTTACTCTATGCAGCTACACCAACGATGCACTTCTCAGATAGCTGGCGTTTTTATTTCATCATTATGCTGCATTTTTATTTTTTATTTTATTTATTTTTGCAGCATCATTAGTAACTTTGATTATTTTTCTTTGCAGTGCTATCTCTCACACCCACCGGCCGACAATCTCACCTCCAGGACTGTAGTCTTCAGTAGGCCACTGGAGATTACTCACTCTACTGTCGGCACCATCATCATTGCTAGCAGCTCTTCAGCTAGCATCTGTTCCACCTCTGCTTCTCACCTGCATCATCTTTCTACCAGCACGCTTTTGGACCATCGATGATATCTCTGACTCTTCTTTGAGAAAATTATTTTTATCATTATTATTATTTTAGAGACTATTTTTAGAACTGAGCCTTATGTACCTTAAATTTGCAAGTAAAAATTCAAAAGGCACATCTTTGGACCTTGCAGCATTTGCCCCGACACTATTTTTGGTCTGAGCCTTATATATCTTGGTCAGAGCTCGCTATATAGTTTTGTGAGTATCATCTTCCCTTACTTCTTTGCTATACTTTATTTTCTATATCTTATTGATGTTTCATGTGATGAAGGGAAGGATGATGCTTATACACCTCTATGACCGCCGCCACTGCTATTCTATTTGGCATGCTTATCTTTATTTTCGATGTGGTTGTATGATGACGATACTGATTTCTACTATTTCGATATGGTTGTAGTATACATGATGATATATTTAGTGTTTACGATGATATTTTGTGATGATGATGTGTATACTCTTTATTTGTATTGTTGATGACTTGATTGATTGATGATAAATGGACCCATATTTATGATTAGAGAAGAACCCTATCATGTTAGATTTATTTCTTCAATGCATATCTATCCTTTGAAATTTGACATTGGTTGATGCATGAAATTTTGGGTAGATGTATTATCTGAGGAATAGGTTCTAAGGTGAAACTACTTATTTGAATAAAATGAGTATATGAGTATGATTTGTGAATTGATATCAATTGATCAACCTAGTAGATGTTTAATTTATTTTGCTATTTGTTGGGAAATAAGAATCCAAGATCCATAAAAATAGTAAGAGACTCCCCTACTTGGCACTATGTAAAATTGATGGTGGTACCTAAGACATGGGTTGAAGTCTATGCATGAAAAATAATGAGAGATAAAAAGAATAAGACTCCTCTACTTGGCACTATGCAAAATTGATAGTGGTACCAAAGATAAGAATTGTAGTCAAAAATAAAAAATGTGTATCTAAGTGGATGCATGCCATCTTTGCAAAAATAATCAAATACAAAAAAAAGAGGAAAAAAATTATGTGTGGAAAAAGATCTTGGAAACCTAATTCCTGTAAACAAAAGCATGATAGATTTGAACTGAAAACTGAGTGAAATCATGAGATTGAAAATTCTATTTATTATACAAGCTGTAAAGTTTTATTTGATTGAGTTGTGGATCTAGAGGGTTGAATTCTAAGAATGATATATTTATTTGAAGTTTTGTGAAACAATTGATGAAATTTTTCATTGATGATTGTATTTCAGAAATTTATTGAGCATAAAAATGTTATTCTTTTAATCAATTTTTGATTTTTGCTTGAGGACAAGCAATGTTTGAGCCTTATGTATTTGATGACACCAAAATATATAGTATATTTTGTATCATTTTATATATCTTTTCATGCTAAATTGAAGATCTTTTGCTTATTTTTATGCCAAAATTATCAAATATTGCAAAATCTACTTCCATTTTGGTTTTTCTTGATATTCAGTTAAAAAAGTACTATTTTGAGGCATTTTCAAACAAAATCAAAGACATAGAAGAGTTACCATCATCAAGAGGAGATCACCCGACAAATTTCACGTAAATCGGAGCAACTGACCAAAATACGGTAGTGTCGTAATATATATTACGGTACCGTAATTCCATACGCTACCGTAATATCGAGCCACTGCCGTAATTTGGAGAAATTCCGAACATAAGATTTTGTGATTTTACGGCACTGCCATAAAGAATTACACGGGCCGTATTTTTCGGACACTTCAGACCAAAGAACGCAAGCAATTTTACGGTACTACCGTGAAATATTACACTGCTGTATTTTGGAGTGCATTCAGAATAGAATAAATTGCTAAAATTATAGCACGGCCATAAAATATTTTATGGTACCATATTTTGGGCAATTTTTGACCAGAAAACTGTAAAAAAAATATGGCACTACTGTATTTTAAATTACGGTACAGTATTTTATACGTGGACGCGCGAGTTTTTCAGGCTGAAACGTGTGTGGACCATAACTTTTGATCCAAAGCTCCAAATTGAGATCCGAAAGTTTCTGTGAACTCATCGTTATGAGGTGAAGACACACGAAGTGAAAGCACTAATGTTTATCCAGTTTTGAGGGAGCAATCGATAGAGAGGCGCTTAGGGTTCGGCCTCACGCCGAGAGGCGTAGAGACTACCTCTGGCCATGAAATTTATACTGAAGCTTCACCTGGTGAAGGAGAAGATACTCCAGAAGTTTAAGATTGAAAGAAGTCTGATCGGGGGAGAAATCAACAAAATAGTGGGTGACATCACTGTTCATCGTGTTTCTAGCCTATTACGGTGCTGTAATTTTGATTACAGCACTGTACTTTGTAACTTTTCCTCTTCCCTTTCATATTCTGGTCATCTAAAATTATGGTGTGTTGTATTTTTTTCACTATGCAAGCTTAAACTTTATTTTGGGACAAAGGGAGTAATCCCCTTGATATTTCAATGACTAGATAATCTTTATTCAATCATGATATTTTTAGTATGGTAATTTTACTTAAGATATTATTGTCTTTAATCATTTATGTTGTCATATATTAACATGTTTTAGAGTTTTTGTGTATGGACTGAGAAGATGATACGCATAAACTTTGAACCCTAGAATTTATGGTAGGAGCTCATCGTAAGAGATTGGTTGTGTTCTTGTTTTTAGATTTTAGATGCTTATTTCTTGTTGATGTTTTGACCTAGAAATTATTACTGTTTTAGACATGAAAATATGCTAGAGATAGATATTGGATTGTTCGAAAATCTTAAGTAAAACCTGTGAAACTAAGGTGCGAGAGTGCTTAGTTTTGCTTGAAATCTTGATACTGAGATGGAATGCACGAGAGTGATTCTTAATCTTTTTGATCAAAGTTTACTTATATTTAACATTGAATAGATCTTGCACGAGAGTGAGGATCGTTCTTTGTAAATTGACTGAGCGAGAGTGAGTTAATTTCTTTATTAAGTAAGCTATATCTTTACCATAATGAAAATAGATTGATGAACCTTTAATTATATCTAGTCATAAATATTAAGGTGGATGAAACCCTAGTCCCAATGCCTCCTCTCTAATATTTCACTCAATCTTCATATTGCTTACGTTCATCATTCAATTGCTTAGCTAGTGAGAATACAACTATTTCGTACTTAACACGTAGGTCTCTGTGGTTTGATATCTTAAATATTACTTCGAATATCCATGCACTTGCGGAGTACAACAGTGACCACCTACTATGCGACAACTGCAGATGCGCTAGTGGACCTGAGAGGGAGCTCGGTCCACTGTTGTGACTACTTCTTCAACATCCCATACCCAATCTTCTGAGAAGGGTAAGAAGAAGAAGTTCATGCCAAAGGCTATGGGAAAAGCAACTGTATCTCAAACTCATAACAAGACATCCCAAAAGAAAAAAGAGTCTATACTGGTAAGAAAGCTGGCTTGTTTCCTTTGTGGTGAGCCTCATATGATGAAGGAGAGTCCCATTAGGCAGAAGATCTCTTCATTAGTTGTAGAGAAGGAGAATGAAGAACAGGGGTATGCGTCAGTGAACCCCCTTATCATTGGCAACATTAGTTCTTCATTTTCTAGTCTTATGTTTGTAAAGTTGAGTCTAAATAATTGTGATATCGTTGCTATGGTGGACACTCAGGCTACCCATTTGTTTGTTTTAGATAGGTTGAGAGATCAACTGAAGTTGAAAATAACCCAGTGTCACACAACTGTAAAAACTATAAATTCCACAACAAAAAGAGCCTCGGGCATATCTTATGATGTACTTGTTAGACTAGGGTCATGGTCGGGTAAACATCATGTAATGGTGACTCCTTTAGATGATTTTGATGTGATAATTGGATTGGAATTGCTGAGGCATGCCAAAGTAGTTCCATTCCCTCATTTACATGGCTTGTAGATCATGGATGAGAAAGCACGTTGTTTCATCCCTTGCCAAGGAGTGGTAAGGACTGAACAAGGGACTTAGAGCAAGAATGGGGTGCTCATAGCCTCTGCTCTAGCCAAAGGAGTTCGATGTGGAGAGTGTTGGTGTATATGCCCTAGGACCTAGTATTGGTCCAATATTGTATTACTTGACTTAGATATTTATATATCATTCTGGCATTGTTGTTATCATTGTTTGTCTACATCTGCGATTATGTACTTACATGATAATTTCCCTGGAGACAGATTGGATCTGTGCTCAAATGATTATCCCCGGTCGATGTACCTGAGTGGATATGGGACAGCTCTGGTACTTGTGAGACTGGTATATGGGCTGGTTAGGCACAAGGTGCTAATGCAGACATATGGTTATATCAGTGGTGGATATACTGGATAGACCCCCTGTGAGGTAATGACTTGGTGTCATGAGTTATCCTCACAAGTAATAGGAGATGCATTGATCCCTTGACTTAAGGTCATTGGCCATTCTATATGGTTAGGGATATGCTTTGATACGACCTAACACCTTGCCGTAGTTGGGAGGTAATAACGATTGTCATTGAGCATGTCACGATCCATATGAGAAGGTCAATGGACAGACAGAGGATTTGCCCCTTCCTGAGGGAAGCTTGATATCCATGGAGCTCCTCTATGGTTATATGACTAAAAGTGTATGGCCATACCCAGGTGAGAACCTGATTTAGTCATAACCATGTGATTGGGTGAAAACAAGTGGTGACACACTTGTCCAATCAAATATCAGTTCGGTAAAGAGACTATAAT
Organism: Costus lasius; assembly: GCA_027563935.2. Lineage (NCBI taxonomy): Eukaryota > Viridiplantae > Streptophyta > Magnoliopsida > Zingiberales > Costaceae > Costus > Costus lasius. Next base: position 25,325,899 of record CM050452.1, read on the forward strand.
GCATCTGTACCTAGTCGCGATGATGGGGATGTCGATGTCGATATCCATTCTAATGACCTAGGTAGCAGGGATGCACTGCTAGGTGCCACTCACTGCTTGTGGTGACCTTTGGTCAGCACTGCCAGCATCAGAGGAACCTACAGGGTCGCACACCTTGATACTCGAGTTCTCGTATTGATCGGGAAGCCTTATGATCGAGTTATTGGATAGCTCGGATCGATTTGGGAGATTTCATTAGTGCCAATGGGCATGATGAGATGGAAGAGAGTTATTGGAGCCAAACTTCATTTTTGGCAGGTTGACCTGTATTTGACCATGGTTGGTCACATTTGGATTTGGGTTGCATTGGATTGGATCCAATTGCTTAATCTACCCATGTAATGAAGTTTGGGCTTGCTCATTATGCAATGAGGCCCAATAACAAGTTGCCATGAAGCAACAATGGGCTAAAAGGGTATAATGGGGAGAAAAGCCAACCCCATTGGCACCAAGGGCATAATGGGGTGAGCTTGGTGCAATTGCTTCATGCTTGGATGGAAAGCTTGTGTCTAAGGCAAGTCTTGAGACATCTAAGGCATGGTAGTCTTATTTGGTAAGTTTTGGTTTGTGTTTATGATGGATTTAAGACTATTGGCGCACGTGGTTTTGTCAAGTAGGATGGGCATTGTGTCCTTAGATTGGTCGTGTCTCTTGATCTGACAATAACTGCTAGCTGATTAGGTCTATGAAATCATCATGAAACCCTAATCCTGATTTTAGCATAAACTTCATGAGGAGAACGTTGTGGATGATATTTGCGCATAAGGGAACTAAAATTTGATATTTTTGATTTTCAAATTTTATATATGCATCACTTGTCTCTTCCATTGGTTGGTATGGTCATAGCGAGTGCCCTCCTGTGTTGTGATGTGGAAGGATGTTTCCACTTATGATGAATGCTTGTCAAATTTTGCCACCTACGTGTGGTTCTCCCCCTATCTTGATGTAAAATTTTCACGTATTCTCTCATCTTGTTTTAGAATAGATGTAGAATTATTTTCATAAGATAGGTTAAGGCTTCATCAAGGCAACAAGGTGACTTCATCAACTAAAATCTAAGTGGCGCCATCCTTCGGAAGCGTGGTGATTGATTTGCAGTTGGAGGAAGGATGCTTGCTTTCGGCTTCTAGCATGGGCTGATCTGCTAAAGGGACTCGCAACCCTTGGATGCATGATAACATATCACATGGCTCGTGATGACTCTAAATTTTATAGTATTTTTCACACTTATTTACTAGTCATTTGAGTCACAATCTTACTATTTTGCTTTATTTTTATGCCTTATTTGCCAAATACTTCGGAATGTACACTTTTCTTGGTTTTTGATCATTTTTCAAGTAAAAAAGGCATCATTATCACTGGTTTTCAAGCAATTTCAATGCATGAATGAGTTCTAATCATCAAGAGGAGTTCACATATCAATTTTCAAGCCAAAACGAACCTTCTAGCAAAAATATGGCACTACCGTATTTTTGGGTAAAACTATGATGATACCATAATTTCAGCGAATCCAACTAGAAGTTTTAGCAAAAATACGGCACTGCCGTAAAAACTTCCATGGTACTGTAATTTCCGATGAGTTCACAAAGAAACTTTCAGGGTCATCCGAGAGAAATACGACACTACCGTAATTTTCCGATAAACTATGATGGTACCGTAATTTTAGCCAAAATTCAACTAGAGGTTTTGGGCAAAATACGGTACTGCCGTAATTGTTTCACGGCGCGGTAATTTTCTACCCAGATTCCTAATTTTTCCGCCGCAAACTTAAAACACAATTTCTGGAAATTTAGAGCACCAATTGAAGATCTAAAAAAAGGGGAAGACTCAGGATAAGCAGGCGGAGATTTGCGAAATGAAAGGAACAATTTTCATTCACGATTCAGGGAGAATTGGAGAAAATCGCCGCCGCGTTAGGGTTCATCGCCGTTCACTGCACAGACCATCTCTGGCCATGATTTTTTAAAGGAAGCTTTGCTTGGGGAAGAAGAACACACCACAGAAGTTTCAAAGCGATTGGAGATTGATCGAGGGAGAAATCATCAAAAGTGTGGTGGCGGCACTGTTCATCACGGCTTCAAGGCAAATTACGGGTTGTCATTTAGATTACAGCCCTGTTTTGTAACTTTTACTCCTCCCTTACGATTTCTAATCATTCAAAGTCATGTTTTGCTGTAATTCTTCCCTCGTGCTAGCTTAAACCTTCTTTTGGGACATGGGGGTGAAATCCCCTTAACTTCTTAATGACTAGCTTTCTAAAATTTTGTCATGATGATATTATTATGATAATTCTGCCTATGTGATGACTTTCCTATAATTCTCCTTAGTTTTATTATATCAGCATGTTTTAGAGTTTTGTGAAATAGACTGAGAAGTTGATTGCAAAATTTGGAACCCTAGAAATCATTGAGTTTGGAACCTATCGTAAGAGATTAGGTTTATTCTTTGAACTCTGATTTTTAGTGATTTTATTGCCATGTTGATTTTATGATACTTTAGATTGAGTTATTGTGTTAGACTTGATTTGAAATTGTAAGAGATTAAATTTCTGATCATTCGAAAACCTTAAGATGAACTTGTGATGAGTTTCAGGATGCACGAGAGTGATCCTTGAGTTCTTTATTCAATGATTTACTTATTTTCAGCATTGGATAGATCTTGCACGAGAGTGAGGATTGGTCCTCTGTATGATTGACTATGTGAGAGCGAGTTGATCCTTTTACGAAGTAAATTACATCTTTCTCATAATGAAATCTGATTGACCACCTTTATTTCCTTCTACTCATTAAAATTAAGGTGGATGAACCCCTAGTCCCAAGCTTTTCTCTTTGATTTCTCCGTACATTGTTCGAACGTTTGCTACATCATCTTCGGCTTGCTTAGCTAGTGAAAACTCAATTCGTTGGTACTTAACAACGAGTTCTATATGGTTCGATATCTATTTTATTACCTCGAGAATCCGTGCACTTGCGGACTACAACAGCTCGTGATATGTTATATGTATGAAAAGGGCTATGACCATATCGACCATTTTAGCATGCCTGTAATGGTTTATTATTCTTTCCTTAGCATACCTGTGATGTGTTTTTCCTTTTGCTGCCACTATAGGAAAATTACATGCTAGAAAAGAATAATAATTAATGAATAAACTCTCCTCGAAATATCAAGTCGATAGCCTTTTGAGGTGTAGCTTTGTCAAGCCATCGGTCAATGGACTATGAACTATTTCTCACCCTCATGAGACACACCTATCTATCTTTGGAAGGCGCGTGGTGATAATATGCATCTTAGTCTACCACAAGTGTAGACGTGCCCTCGCGAGGTGCAGGTTGGCCCTGGGCATAACAATCAGGTCAGACTTGACTAGTTTTCGTATGTCATTGACATGATGAATCACTAGAGGCAGCTGTTGAGAGGATAGGGTTCTGTGTTGTATCCAACCCTCGCTGGACACAGGGCGCCTAGTCTGTCTTAACTAAGAGGAGTTATGCACGGTACAATTGTCTAATATGCCTACCTAAGGAAGCATGAGATCACTCTGTGCACCCCTACTCACCCTCGTGAGTCGCGGACACCTCATGTGAAACTAGGATCCTACTCACTTATTTCCAAGTTGACTTTTGAGAGTTATCAACTTGTTAAGGAAATAGTGGGAGCATAGCATTTAATTTAAAGTCCTTGTTAAATGCTTTATCATAGTACTTATTTTGCTTGTTTGCTTATTGTAGATGATGGCATCTCCTAATCTTAGATTGAAACTTTATAAAAATAAACTGGATGGAACAAATTGGACAAGATGGTTCAGAATTTTGTCCAAAATTCTAGAATAAGAGAATGTGGTGCATCTTCTTAAAAGACCTCCATCCCATCCCTATCTTTACTTTAGTACAAAGTGGGAGTGGAATGTCTATCTTGAACATTGTGGATACAGTAAACATTACAATACTCTTGTTTTGAGGTGCATGACCCCTGAGGTCTAGGTTGAGTGTGACGATGACGGAGTCATAGACGCACTTGAGGATGACCCAATTCCTCTAGAAGAGAGTTGGAGAGACTCCCCAGGGCCTGAGGTGGACACCGAGCAAATTTCGATCGAGAAGGCCATCTACCACCCTCAACACGGCCGTGACAAGCCCGCAAACCACCTGCACACCCATTCCTCCAGCCGTGTCCGACTCCGCAAGACCCAGCTGACCTAGACACGGCTAGGCTATGTTCAAGAGCATGGCCGTGACACGGTCGAGGAAGAACGCGAATGCAAGCACGGCCCTCAACACGCCCGTGACACCCGCCGTGACGAGTTCGGCGAAATTCGACCTCAGCGATCACGGCCGTGATAAGGAACACAGCCAGGCCATGACCAGATCCCCGGAAAACACTACAGATTTCCAGCGCCAAATTACGGCCCGTAATATCCATTATGGCCCCGCCATAATTTGGGACCAACATTCTGTGGATTTTGGGCCAGGAATCATGGCTCGTAATCTAGATTACGGCCCTGCCGTCACAATCGCTCGACCTCAAGACATCCAGGCCGTGACTAAGGGCACGGCTGTGACACAATCTACAGAAGATGCGAACGCTGAAACGCCTGGAGTCACGGTAATGCCCCCACCCGTGTTCGCCTCGACCAAAAATCTAGAAGCCAAACACGCCCATAATCTCCATCACGGCCAGTCTGTGTTCTACCCCAGAAAGTCTAAAGGCGCCATTCTTCATCTCGTTTGACCCTCGCAACAGTCCTCACACCCCCCGGACCATTTCATGGGGGTGGTAAGCTCGTCATCCGCCACAACTTGCCCCATTCGCTCCATCAACGAGGCTTCACCTGCATCTTCGGAGTCCATCCAGCCCGTTCCTGTAAGATCCAAGGATCTTAAGTCCTGGTAAGCATTATTTTTGATTTAAATAAAATTATTGACTGTGTTATTACTCTTGTGTGTTGATTGTTAATTTATTGTAAATTAATTAGAGATTAATGGTTAATTATTAGTTGTTAATTTAGGATAAATTAATTAGACCTTATTGGATATTAATTAAATCCTTATTGGATTTGCGTTTAAGTGAAGTAATTAATTGGATGTTAATTTAAACTCTTATTGGATGTTCACTTAAACTAAGGGTTATTGGGTTACACTTAAATTAGATTTAAAATTTGAATTAGCTAGTTAAAGGGGTTAAAACCTATTTGAATTAATGGGTTATTGGGTTAAAAATTTAAAACCGAAATTTTTAGTTAGTAATTCGGTTAGGGTGAGATTATTGGCGATTTTTGGAGTCTTGAGAAAACTTTGGGCGACGGCTAGGAAGAAGGAGGCGACTTTGGTGTTCTTGGAATTTTGAGGTGATTTTCTTCATCTTCTTCCCTTGGCGATTTTCTTTGAAGTGAAGAAATTTCCTTGGCTAGTTCTTGGAGATTCCTTGGGCGACTTAAAGACTTTAGGCGATTTTGTAGAGGTTTTTCACCTTGGTGTTCACGGTTCAAGGTGAGTGGGGTGTCTTAATTGAGTTTTGTCCACTTAATCTTGTTAGATGATACCATTATTTGTTTGCAATCTTTGCATGCTAAAACCGAAAACTCAAGATTTCACCTTGTTATGAAAACTTAAATTTCCATGTTTAAAACCGAAACTTTGATGTTAGTTATGAAAACCAAAACAAAACATAATCTTGATGATTGTTTAACCGAAATTTTGTATAGGTAGGTATCTCATGAAAACCGAAACTTGTAGCATGAAATTTAAGGTATTTTATAGGAAATTTTGGTAGCATTAAATCATTGAATTTTTATATGATTTTGGTAATATTAAATCAGTGATTTTGTAGTATGAAGTTCATGTTAATCAAGGAGTAAATTAAATAGATAATATGTATGAAAACCGAATTTGTGATAATATAAATGGAAACCGAATTGTTTGTGAAAACCGAATTTTGATGTTTGTAGTTACATGGGGTAATTTGTAAAATTATATGGATATATGTTTTAGTTTTATGTAATTTTTATGAATGCTAGTTAAATGCAATGTTATTTATTTGTTTGAGAAACTTGGGTGATAACTTAGTCAGATTTGACTAAACAAATCAGCATGAAATCTAAGGACTACACTATATTATGTGATATTCGAATATGAAATATTATGTGTTTATTATGTGATTTATGGGTTATGTGAATCTTGAACAATAGGTGTTATGTGATGGATTATGTGAATTTTGAATATTATGTGTTATGTGTTGGTTAGGACTATGGCTAAGTGTAACCGTGTACTCATAGGATAGTCCTTATGTGATATGTTAAGGGTTAGATTTCAGCCCTATATTTGATATGTGAGGGGGTTGATGTTCAGCCTGCCTATTATGATTTTTGTGATGGGGGTTGATGTTCAGCCTGCCCGATATGATTTTTGTGATGACTATCCTAGAGTCTAGTTGACACTTAGGAGTCCACCTTTGTGAAATATGAAATAAGATATGTCTGTTGTCCAGTAGGAACCTTTTGGGAGAACGGGTTTTGACGCAAAGTGCCATGTCTTGGTCGGACAGGGGCCACCTCTTGATGTCATTACTCTTTTATGTTATGGGGTGATATAAGACGCAAAGTGCCATGTCTTGATCAGACAGGGGCCACCTCTTGATGTCATCACTCTCATTTTGTGATATGGGGTGTCGTAGAGCAAAGTGCCACGTCATGACCTGGCGGGGGCCACCTCTTGAATCTACACACGATCCATCGATGTGTTATGGGGTGATAGAGCAAAGTGCCACGTCGTGACCTGGCGGGGGCCACCTCTTGATTCTACTCACTATCCATGTTTATGTGTTGCACGAGATTTTGCAGCTCCCAGTGCTTTGGCCAAGCCGGGTTAGACCATATTGGTCACTACTGATTATGCTGGACAACTAGGTTAATTAAGTATGGTGTGTTTAGTTGGTTTAGAATATATGTGTTTAATTGGTTTAGAGTATAACTCTAGAACCTGAGTTTGTTATATGCTGGTGTGTACATCTGACTGTCTATATGACTTCTGTTTCTTTATTTTGTTATATGTTGACATAATGTTCTGTTGAAGATTTTTAAAATAATCTGCCTATATTTTTGAATGTATGTTCTGGATGGTCGATTTAGACTATCCACTCACTGGGCTGTGTAGCTCACCCCTCACTATTTTCAGGCATAGAGCAGGGGCGCATTTCTTGAGTGCATTGGCGTGGATAATTATGCTGTTTGCTGTTTTAAGAACTTTTGTGCTTAATTCTTGGGGCCGGTTGTGGCCTTAACATGAATTATATGAACTATGTGAACCATGTGAACTATGTGAATTGTGTTGCTGGTTATGGCAGTCTTATGAGTTTGATTTTTGTGTCACCGCGGGCTTCAGCCTGGTTTCGGTGTTTGGTATGAGTTTATAAAAAAAATCAATTTTGGTGAATTTGTTTTGAATTTCGGCTTATTGTGTATTCTATGCAATCGGTTTTGATATACCCTGTAACTTGCATATGTCTAGTGCAAGGATTGCGTGGTGGCAGGTACCCTTATGTGATTTATGAGATTTGTGTTTTGTGAATTTGTATGTATGGATTTATGGAAATTTTTATTTGTATGTATGGATTTATGGAAATTTTTCAGATCGTGTTTTCTTGAACTCGGTTTTACCTAGCATATGATCGATCTTATATGAAACATCCTGTACCGTTCATGAATTGTGCCATTAGTTTGGGGTTAAGACAACGGGATGTTACAGTTCCTATGGCAACTCTTCCTTGCGTGCCGCCACTAGAAGCCACAGCCGACCGCTACAACAACCAGGTCCTCAACTCGGCCCAAGAGACAGCCACTAATGTTCAGAATCAGCCCACGATCAGTCGCTTCTGCTGCTTCGTGGTCACATGCTCGGAAATGGTGTAGCCCACCGAAAGCAGCCCGTTCAACGGCCCAAACATCTAAGCTCATGTGCCCCATCCCTTAGCATATTTCCTGCAGAAGTAGTTAACATATTACTTTAGTTTGTTTTGAAGGAATATTGACCTTCTTTTAGGTAGTTAAGGAAAGATGGCTTATCCAACATACCCCATGAGTTTTCCATGTGCCTCTTCTCCACTTAATCTATAAAAGAGGCTGAAGGTTGTGTGTTTTGTTAGTTCGTTTGTAGTAGTTGCCTTCCCCGCGCAAGGCCTAGGTCAACCAGCTTTGAGGAACTCGCCTAGAGCTCCCTCGTTCTTGTATTTTGTTCATTTACTGCTTTCAATCAAAACACCCAAAGAACCCTCCTTGGGCTCTGGGTCCTTTTCAAACGATCTCGCATTCGGTTCCTGCGCATCCGACGTTGGGTCTTGGACTTATGGATTGTCGCCTTCGTAGCATCATGAAGGCTCTGATCGCACGCGCTTGCTTGAAGAAAAAAAAATGGCTCTATGAGTAAAGGTGAGTAGTTTCCTTAGTAATTGAACCGTTGTTTCTCCGTGCATTTGGGTATTGCTCAAGGAACGTCTACTCGCTGCTCTCATCAGTTTTCTCGTGGCTTTCCCTGTCCACATGCATTTTAACCTCCCTCATCTCAAGACCCTCTCTCACTTTCAGCATCATCATCTAGTTCCCCTAGAGTACGGAAATTAAGGCCCCTACATCTGCTGCGTCAAATTTTGGTATCAGAGGATGTTGGAGCTAACTGTTGGGGTATGCCCTTAAGGCTAATGTTTGAGGCCTTGGGATTCTTTCAGTATCATGTATAAACTCTTATGTTTATAAAGGCAATGGTTGTTATTCAGTTTGTTACATTGTCTGCTGCAATAAGTGTGCTTCTGAATAATGTCTCAATGCTGTTCAGCTTGGCTGACATGCTGTCATGTCCTTAGTCGAGATATCTTGGTGAACTTGAGACAGCCTTGATATGATTGAGACTAATATGTGTTCTAATCTTATAGGATGCTTCGAGCATGGAATAAGATGTAGACTCATGGGTACATTGGATGTACTGGACAGACCCTACTAGGATATTCAATTGCTTGTCACAATGTGAATAATCCTTGTTTGCAACAAGTGGCACATGTCCTCTGACTTGAGATCACTTGTGTTTCTAAATGATGATTGTCATTGTTTTGAGGTAGTTCAATATCATTTGAAACATAATGGTTATAGACTATCTTGGATAATGATCATGAGTCAGGTTAGGACACTAGTGATAGATATAGGATTGCCGTCTCCTTGATTGGAGTGTGATGTTCTAAAGGGGCCCCCCTGGATGAGATGATTGAGAAAGTGTATGGCCATACCCAGGTGACTATGTTCATCTGATCTAATCATGCTCATCATATTGGAGTTACAAGCTTGACACGCTTGTCCAATAAGAACATCCAGTGGCAAAGGAAACATGTATGCCTAGTGAAGTGGATTCACACTTGTGCTGTGGTTTGGGTGTAGTCTTGGAAGACTCTTTCCTTTATATCGGGAGACAGTGATGTGTTGCTAGATACCCCTCACTGATCGTGATAACGTAAGTTATCGTTACCGACATTTAAAGGAAACCCTCAGGGTCGCACAATTTGATGATATGGCTTACTTAAGTCAGATCGTGTGGACTGAATTGTTTGGGTTCAGTTTAAAGGGATTTAGACTCTGATTGTAAGTGAGATCTGGTCTGATCATGTTTGGTTGATTAGGGCTTGAGATCGGTAAGCTTCGATCGAGAGATTTGATGCTAGATCGGTGAGATCAAGAGCATTCAGAGATGAACGGTTAGATCTGGAACCTTAGGGTTTACTATGGTCTAGACCAAATCGCTTGGGCTGATTTAATTTGGTCTTGGACCAAAATTCAATTGAACCGGCTCATGTATGAGCGCATGGTTCAAAAGGGAGTGAGATAAGCGCTTGGTTCACTTTGAAGTGAACGCATAACCGCTTGAGACATTAAGGCTTACTATTTTTAGAAGCCATGTCTTAACGTTCAAATGGAACGTTTCTCACATCGCCTATCATCTCCTCTCGATGTCTCCTCTCTCGAAGAGAGATAGAGTCTTCACGCCAAGGAGGTTACTCGGCCAAGCAAGAAAGATCTCAATCTTCTACACACGACAAGGGCACTTGAAGATCTTTGCTAGCACAAAGATCACCAAGAAGGAGCCACCTCTCTTCTTGTGTGCGGCACCTTTGGAGAAGAAGCGCTTGCATCTTTCTCTTCCAAGTCACCATCTTCCTCCTGGCTATGGTATGATCTCTATCGATCTATACAAGCATTTATATATGTTGATCATATGGCATGCAAAAGATGGAAAAAGAAACCCTTGCTTCTGCTCGAAATTTTGTTATATGCGCCTTATATTAGGGTTTCGCCCCTCCCCTTGAATTAGGGGACCTTTCACTAACTCTTGTCTAGCTCTGCCGATCTCTTCATTGCATCTCATTCGGCTTCTTCGGGTTTGTTTTCTGAAAACATACGCATTTCCCCATCATGACAACTAGATTAGGCACCTCATATCAGAACCCCTCTACCCAAGTGCCCGTTACGACTGAAGAGAGTCCTTTCCCTAGGATGGAGTCGGTTGAATCGCTGTCCACACACTTGGAAGTGATGGAGACCATGTTTTAGCGTCTAATGTCATCGGTCCAACATCTCACAGACCAAGTAGTGGAACTCCAGTCTAAACCCGTAGAGGGTCAGTCCTCGTTTAGTGTTCCCCCTCTTTTGGCCCCACTACGTATGCAGGCCACCGAGTCTCCCCGGTACGACCCTTTCAGTGATGAGTCCGCGTGGGCTGAGGAGGCCCATCCGATGCGTCGCCCACTTCCACGCAGCCACGAGGACGACGAGGTCCGCCGGCTAACGTGCATTGACCCACCTATTTTCAATGGTAGCCTTGACCCCCGCATGTTCCTTGATTGGGCCATGGCTGTCGATAATTACTTTGAGTGGAGTGCCATGTCCGACCACCTCAAGGTTAGTTACGTTCGTCTCCTACTCACCAACCCTGCTCGGTTGTATTGGACGAACGTAGAGTGCCAGCTTGTTGACCAACATCTCCCTCCCATTACCCGGTGGGAGGAGATGTGCTATCGCCTTAAGGAGAAGTATCTGCCTCCCACCTATAGACAGCAGCTCCTCGATTCGTATTGTGCCATAACCCAAGGCTCTGACTCTGTCGATGAGTACCACACTCGCTTCGACGAGCTCGGCATTAGGTACAACCTTAAGGAAGACTCGGCTTTCACATTGTCCCGCTTCAAGCACGACCTCCATGATGACATTTGTCGTATGCTGCCCTCCCCATGGCCCTGATTCGGTTATCCAGACCCTTCACCATGCTCGCAATATCGAGCAGGATTTGCGTTCTACGCACCCTCACGCCGAGCTGGGTCCCTTGCGTCGTACCTCCTACACGCCTCCTCGTCTCGAGGCACCCTCTCGTCCGAACCACACAGGTCCCCGTCGACCCCCATGCGACGCTCCCGCGACGCGCCACCACATCGCTTGACTTGGGATGAGAAGGGCAAGGCGCCCATATCCGCCGTTCCACCCGGTCCTTGCCGTCACTGTGGACAATCCGATCTCTTCAACCGGGATAGCCCACGTCGTTCTCTGCACATCGCGGCCGCCCCGCGCGCCCCATGTCCTCAACCCATCGTCTCCCATGCGCCTCCCTCGGCCCAAGAGGTTGGCCCACAGTGCTACTCCGATGAGGAGTCGAGCCTGCGTCCCACCATGGCGGTAGTCCGTTGCACCCTTGTCTATAGCCCCCCTCCATCCGAAGATTGGAAGCGCACGAGCATCTTTTACACTTACATCAAGTGTACTGGGCACTCGTGCAAGATAGTGATCGACGGAGGTAGTAGCCTCAACATCGTCTCTTGGACGGTAGTCACCCGTTTCGGCCTCTCACTCGAGCCTCACCCTCGGCCCTACTTGATTGCATGGGTCGACGCGTCTAGCCTTCCCATCACCCACCGCTGCCAAGTTCCCATCTATTTCAGTGACTATACCGAGAAGGTGTGGTGCGATGTTATGTCTATAGATGTCGCCCACGTCCTCCTCGGTCGGCCTTGGCTTTATGACCGCGATGTCATACATTATGGCCGTTCCAACACCTATGTCTTCCAGTACGGAGGACGTAAAATCTGTTTGACCCGGCTCCGCCCAAGGAGTTTCGGGCCTCCATGTCCAAGGGTCTCATCACCCCCGCACCGCCTTCCCAACCTGCACCTAAGGCAGTCACTTTGGTCCAACCAAGCTCCCTCGTCCATGAGGCCCATGAGACCAAGGTGGTCTATGCTCTCATGGTGCGCGAAGTGTCCTGCGATCTCCCGCCTCCACCGGCTCCTTTGCCTACGGAGGTTGCCACTCTTTCGGACGAGTTCGCCGACATCGCCCTGGCCGATCTTCCCGTTGGCCTTCCCTCGGACTGTGACAACCAGCATGTCATCGATCTCGTCCTTGGGGCATCTTTGCCCAACCTGCCCCATCACCGTCTTAACCCCACCGAGCACATAGAGCTCAAACGGCAGGTTGACAACCTCCTTGCCAAAGGCTTCATCCGAGAGAGCCTTAGCCCCTGCGCCGTTCCAGCCCTTCTTACCCCTAAGAAGGATGGTTCTTGGTGGATGTGCAATGATTGCTGCACAATCAATTGCATCACGGTTAAGTACCGATTTCTCATTCCGCGCTTAGATGACATGCTTGACCTTATATCCGGCGCGTGTTCATTTAGCAAGCTTGACCTCCAGAGCGGCTACCACCAGGTTCGCATCCGCTAGGGCGATGAGTGGAAGACAGCCTTCCAGACGAAGGACGGTGATGTAGGGACGTCTCCAAGGATCTCCAAGGATTTAATTATGTTTGATGTTATTTTGAAAACTTGTTGCATTTTGATATTTTGGGATTGTATGTTGCAACATTATTTTAAGTTCCGCAGTTGTTGTTGTTGTAGTAGGACCTAACCTAGGGTTTATTTTGAAGTCTTTATTTTCCTTTTGTAGTGAATGTAATAGGTTGTTTAGCCTAGGATATTTTGGCACCTGTAATGCACTTACAAGGCACCTCCAACCCCCTCAACTACAAATCAGCCCTCAAGGTATTTTCCACAAGTCAAAGTCAACAAATCAAAGTCAACCCCAATGGAGATCTAGCGGTCAAGCATCAGTCAACATTAGGCATCAATGTTAATTCAAGCTCCATTTCAAAGGTCAAATGCTGCAGCTTCAATCTTCACAAAATCAGCATCCAACCCAGGTCAACATGACTTCCAGTCAACAATTAAGTCAACACAACTCCAGCTCACAAGTCCAGCCAACCATCATCCATCTCTTGCACCAAGATGCGTGTGCAACCCAAAACAGAACTCAGCCAACCCCGCCAACCAAATGACAGCCAATCTTCAGCATGCGCATTCAACTTCAACGTTACTCAGGCAGCCGCCCACATCATCCAATAAGAAAGCTTGAAAGACTTCTCATCTCAACTATCCAATTCAAAACAAAAGAACACCAGCCCTGGATTTAATGTAAGGGAATATTGTCGTTGAGGGTGAAGGGGTTAAAAGCCCTTGTAATTTACACTTTGCACTAGGTTGAAATCATTTGAGAAAATCGTGTGTTGTGTTGCTTGTGCCGAGAGTGGAGCTTGCTCCTCTTGTGTACCGAGGGTTGTGTTGGTGTATATGACCTGAAGACCAATGTATGGACATGGTCAGGCATTGTTTGAATGTACTTTGATAGAATTATTACTCTTTACATAGGCATAGTCGTTATTATGCAGACTTCTCTACCTGCGTTGATGTATTAAGTTGCATAAATAATGTCCCAGGAGTTTGGATTGGATCCATTCTCATAAGCTATCCCCAGACAAGGTACCTTAGCAGATATGGGACAGCTTTGGTACATGCGAGACTGGTGTATGGACTGGTTAGGTGCGGGGCACAGTAACGCAGACATACAGGTGCATTGGATGCACTGGAGTGATCCACCGTGAGTATTGACTTGTCTAGTCAACAAGTCAATCTCACATGCAAGAGGTTTGCATTGATCCTTAGACTTGAGGTATTCATGTCTAGATTTGATGATGGGTATGCGTTGATACAGTCTTACGTCTCTTCGTAATTGGGAGACCAAAACGACTGTCATTGGGCATGTCATAAGTCACGTAGAGACATGGATGACCAATAGTAGGATTTGCCCCTTCCTTATTGGAAGCATGATATCCACTCAGGGCCCCCCACCTTATTGGTGCATGACAGGAATGTGTGGCCACACTTGTTGGGTCATGACCAATGCATTGGATTGATAAACTTGAGACTAATCCAATGGCAAGATATCAGTTTAGGCAAAGGGATCTATAATGCAATGGGAATCCTCGTTGCTTGTTAGGAGTTGTTGCCATAATGACTTAAGTCCTATGACATGGGTAGTAGTGATGTGTTGCTAGATACCCCTCACTACTTATGATGTTTACATCATTGCCATCATATGGATCCTACGGGGTCACACGCAATAGACTCTTGATGTTGCTTTAATCAGAAGCCTTATGATCAAGTTATTGGATAACTTGGATCAATTTGGAAGATTTCATCAGCGCCAATGGGCCTGATGAGTTGGAAGAAAGTTGTTGGAGCCAAACTTCATTTTTTTGGCAGGTTGACCCGAAATTGACCTTAATTGGTCACATTCGGATTAGGGTTGCATTGGATTGGATCCAATGGCTTAATCAACCCATGCCATGAAGTTTGGGCTAGGTCATTATCCGATGAGGCCCAATTATAAGTTGTCATGAAGAGGGAATTGGCTTAAAAGGGTATAATAGGGAGAAACCCAACCCCATTGGCCCCTAGGGGCATAATGGGGTGTGGGTGGCATAAATTGCTTCCTTTGGAAGGAAGTGGCGCCTCCCCCTTCATCCTTTGATGGTATCTTGCCTCTATGGTAAGTGTGGGGGCTGATATGGCTTGAGGACTCTTTTGGAAAGAGCTTGGGCACATATGAGAAATAGGAAGATGTTTATGGTATAGTCTTGGAGACTTTCCTTATCTCATGAACCCTACATGCGCCCAAACCCTTACCCTAGCCGAATTCCTCTTGCTTGTTGCGCCTAGCCCTTCTCCTTGGATGGAAAGAATGCCTCTAAGGAATGTCTTGGGCTGATATGGCTATTAGGCAAATAAGGATTGGTTGAATGAGCTTTATGGTAAAGTCTTGGAGACTTTCCTTACCACAAACCCCTATCATCCTAGCCGCCCACTTGGCATGATCTTGGCCCTCCCTAAACCACCTCTTGGCTTATAAAAGGGACCCTAGTTGCCCCCTCTCAATGGTTCGAATGCTTGGAGACGTGAACATACATAGAGGGGCGAGAACAAGGGCAAAGGGCGACAACATCAAGGTGGCGCAACCTTTCTTCCTACTAGTGGCCGCAAGTCTTCACCTTCCTCTCCTCTTGGCGTGACTTGGAGAAGGACTTGGTGGCGCCACTTCATCTTATTCTTCCTAAGGGCCGAAACTCTTCTTCTCCCTCTTCTCTTGGAGTGAAGAGGATAAGGAGTTTGTGGCATCTTCCTTGCACTTGGCGCATGATCCTTGGAGGTGGCGCAAGAGAAGTGAAGGAACCCTAAGGCTTGATTCTCTTCCCGAGGCTAGCACCAAGCGTGGAAGGGTGCAACGATCAAGGAGTCGATGCGTGCATACTTGTGGAGGGCGAACACTTGGGCGCCTTCAACATGGCTTCGGCATCTAGACAAGCAAAAGAGGTACATCTCTAACACATCCTTGTGTCTTCTCTCTCGCATGGATCCATGGGACCGGAATATGTTTCGGGTGTAATGATTCTTCCGTTGCGTCCTGGGACTGCAAAGTTTTAAATTACACCCGGTATTCCCTAACAGGTTGAGCTTGCTCCTCTCTTATCCTTCTCTTCCCCCTTGCTTGCTAAGTTAAGGGTCTTCTCTTCTACTTCTCTTCTCTTCTACTTCTCTTCTCTTCTATCAATCTCTTCTCTTCACGTCAACAGCTTCACCTTCTCTTCTATTCAGTATCATCACAGCCGGCTACCTCATCAACTTCAAGCTTCTCTTATATCATTTCCGTCATCATCTTGCTACCACAACCATCTTCTCTTCACCAATCATCTTCACCCTTCCACAAGCCCACGTTACTGTTCCATTTGCTTATTGTAGATGGCATCTCCTGATCTAAGATTGAAACTTTATAAAAATAAATTGGATGGGACAAATTGGACAAATTGGTTCAAAATTTTGTCGAAGATACTGGAATAAGAGAATAAGGTGCATCTTCTTGAAAGACCTCCATCCCAGCCCAGTGTGTATTTCACTAATGAGTGGGAGTGGAATGTCTATCTTGAACATTGTGAAGATAACGAATAGTACACTGCTCTTGTCTTAGAAAGCTTGACCCCATAGGTCAAGGTTGAATGTGATGAGATGGGGATTTATGATCTTATAATACATCTCAAAGGTCTCTTCACACCATGCTCTATAGACAATGATCAGGAGAGTTCTGTTGGATCTTCAGAGTGTATGCCTAAATCTGAGAATGACCATGGTTCTGTATCTTCGAAGCTAATACTTCGGAAGACTGGGAATGCATGGGTATTTCGAAGAGGATTAATGGCCAAGAAGTGCATGGCAAAGAAGAAGGGATGTAATCCATCCGCTTCAGGTATTGTGTTACCGAGGTCTTTTGTCTACTTCTTATTCATGGGTACTGGGTACCGTATGTGAGGCTCACATATGTTTTACATGTGCAGGAGCTCAAAGGAAGTAGGACGAAGAGGCTTGATGGGATCGACTCTCGGGTCAAGGACGGAGCATTGGATGCTGCTGTTGATATCATCTCACTGCCTTGAAGACTTTATATAGAACTTTACTATTATGTATCAGCTTATGTATTAGAACATCATTCCTTTTAGAAAGGATTTCAATTTGAAATAATATATGATATTTTCTGAGATGTTCTATTGAAGTGATACAGTTGACAATAGTTTGTGGTTCTATAGGTAACACAAGATCATATCTAATAATTCAATAAACATCCTCTTATAGCATTGTCTCTTGAACCATAGAACAATTGTCACATCCAAAGGTCCATGGACTATTGGGATCATTGTCCTTTCAGGATTATGATACATGTGAGCCTAGTTCAAAGGAACTGTAAGAGTCCCCTTCAAGGGGGAGCGAAACCCTAAGTGGCGCATATAGTTCATTTCGGCAGCGAAAGCAAGGGTTTCATGAATCGCATGCATGTGTCATATGATCAACTTAGAGCAATAGAAGATAGATGCGTTACCATGGCCATGAGATAGGAGGCGGCTTGGAAGAGAAAGAATCAAATGGTTCTTCTCCAAAGGCAACGGACATAAGGTGAAGATGGCTTCTCCTTGAATCTCCTTGTGCTAGCAAGGATCTACAAGTATCCTTGTCGAGTGGTAGGGATGAGGAGATGTTTGCTTGCTTGGCCGAGAGCTCTTCCTTCTCGTCAACCTCTCCTCCACACGAAAGTGCAAGAAGCGTCAAGTGAAGTGAAGTGGTGAACGTATTGGCGTTATGGCGTTTTTGGAAGAGGCATTCATGACTTACCATAAATAGAAGCCATGCTCTCATAAACGACCAAAATGCCTTCACCCTTTCGAACCATGCGTTCACATAAGTGAACCGGTTCTCTTTTTGGTTCAATTGCATTTGGTTCAAAAAACCAAATCAAATAAGCCCAAGCCATGGTCTAGATCATATTAAACCCTAAGGCTCCAGATCTAACCGTTCATCTCTTGATGCTCCTGATCTCACCGATCTAGCATCATCTCTCTCGATCGAAGCTTACCGATCTCAAGCTCTAATCAATCAAACATGATCAGACCAGATCTCACTTACAATCAGAGTTTAAATCCCTTTAAACTGAACCCAAACAATTCAGTCCACACGATCTGACTTAAAGAAGCCATATCATCAAATTGTCTGACACTGAGGGTTTCCTTTAAATGTCGGTAACGATAACTTACGTTATCACGATCAGTGAGGGGTATCTAGCAACACATCACTGTCTCCCGATATAAAGGAAAGAGTCTTCCAAGACTACTCCCAAACCACAGCACAAGTGTGAATCCACTTCACTAGGCATACATGTTTCCTTTGCCACTGGATGTTCTTATTGGACAAGCATGTCAAGCCTGTAGCTCCAATATGATGAGCATGATTAGAACAGATGAACATTGTCACCTGGGTATGGCCATACACTTTCTCAATCATCTCATTCAGGGGGGCCCCCTTCAAGAACATCACTGTAAGATCCAAGGATTTTAAGTCCTGGTAAGCATTAATTTTGATTTAAATAAAATTATTGACTGTGTTATTATTCCTGTGTATTGATTGTTAATTTATGATAAATTAATTAGAGATTTTGGTTGTTGAATTATAGTTAATTAAATTAGAGATTTTTGGATGTTAATGTTAATTAATTAACTAACTTATTGGATGTTAATTTCAGTTAATTAATTAGAGTTTATTGGTTTAATTAATTAGACCTTATTGGTTAATTAACTAGCTTATTGGATATTAATTAAATCCTTATTGGATTTGCGTTTAAGTGAATTAATTAATTGGATGTTAATTTAAATTCTTATTGGATTTCACTTAAACCATGGGTTATTTGGGTTTGCACTAATTGGGTTTTAAAATTTGAATTAGTTAGTTAAATGGATTAAACCCTTTTGAATTAATTGGTTAGAGGGTTAAACATTAAAAACCGAAATTTAAGTGAGTAATTTCGGTTAGGGTAGAGGTTTGGCGATTTTTTGGCTTGAAGAAAAACCTTGGGCGACGGCTTGAAGAAGTTGGCGATTCTTGAAGAGTTCTTGGGTGATTTTCTCCTTCCTCTTCCTTCTTCCTTTGGCCGGTATTCCTTGGTGTTTGGTGGCGTCTTTCAAAGCTTTAGACGAATATTTTTGGAAAGGATTTTCATATTGGTGATCACGGTTCAAGGTGAGTGGAATGTCTTGTTTGACCTATGGATTTAGTTGTGTTTGTGACATGATACATTTGAGTTCTTGGAATTTCTACCATGTTAAAACCGAATTTAGGGGATGAAAACCAAAATTGAGATGTTCTTTCATGTAAACCGAATTCTTGATAATTTTCATGATAATCCGAAATCCTGATATTAGAATTCTTGATAATTTTCATGATAATCCGAAATCCTGATATTATTCATAACAACCGAAATTTGGTATTATTTATGAAAAACCGAAATTAACATGTTTACATGAGGATTATAAAGACAATTACATGTTATAATTTTATGTTGATGTTGTGGAATTTAGGTAGTTTTAAATTAGTGAATTTTGAGCATGACATTCTTGTTAACTAGAGTTTAAATTTTAAATAGATGACATGTTGTAAAACCGTGGGTTATATGTGTTGTGATGATTTTTGGATGTGTGTTAATTACAATCCATGACTGTTTATTTAGGTGTGTAGCATGTTATTTAATTTAGGTGTGTAGCCTGTTATTTAATTGTTTGAGAAATTTGGGTGATAACATAGCAAGGTTTGACTAAACTAATCAGCATGAAATCTAAGGACTACACTATATTATGTGACATTCGAATATGAAATATTATGTGTTATGTTATGTGATTTTCGAATAGTATGGGTTATGTGAATTTTGAACAATATGTGTTATGTGATGGATTATGTGAATTTTGAATATTATGTGTTATGTGTTGGTTAGGACTATGGCTAAGTGTAACCGTGTACTCATAGGATAGTCCTTATGTGATATGTTAAGGGTTTGAATTTCAGCCCTGTATTTGATATGTGAGGAGGTTGATGTTCAGCCTGCCTATTATGATTATTGTGATGGGGGTTGATGTTCAGCCTGCCCGATATGATTTTTGTGATGACTATCCTAGAGTCTAGTTGACACTTAGGAGTCCACCTTTATGAAATATGATATAAGATGTGTTTCTTGTCTAGTAGGAACCTTTTGGGAGAACGGGTTTTGACGCAAAGTGCCATGTCTTGGTCGGACAGGGGCCACCTCTTGATGTCATCACTCTCTTTTTGTGATATGGGGTGTCGTAGAGCAAAGTGCCACGTCGTGACCCGGCGGGGGCCACCTCTTGAATCTACACACAAGCCATCGATGTGTTTATGGGGTGTTTTAGAGCAAAGTGCCACGTCGTGACCTGGCGGGGGCCACCTCTTGATTCTACTCACTGTCCATGTTTATGTGTTGCACGAGATTTTGCAGCTCCCAGTGCTTAGGCCAAAGCCGGGTTAGACCATATTGGTCACTACTGAATATGCTGGACAACTAGGTTAACTAAGTACTGATGTGTTTAGTTGGTTTAGAGTATAACTCTAGAACCTGAGTTTGTTTAGAACCTGAGTTTGTTATATGTTGGTGTGTACATCTGGCTGTTTATATGACTTCTGTATTTAATCTTGTTGTATATTGACATAATGTTCTGCTAAAGATTTTTAAAATAATCTGCCTATATTTTTGAGTGTATGTTATGGATGGTCGATTTAGACTATCCACTCACTGGGCTGTGTAGCTCACCCCTCACTATTTTCAGGTATAGAGCAGGGGCGCATTTCTTGAGTTAGCATTGGCATGGACATTATGCTAGTTTGCTGTGATTATATTTAAGAACTTTTGTGCTTAATTATGAGGCCGGTTGTGGCCGAACTATATGAGTTATACGAACTATATGAATGATGTGAACTATGTGAATTTGTGTGAACCACGTGAACTATGTATAATTTGTGTTGCCAGATTGTGGCAGTTAAATGAGTTTGATTTTTGTGTCACCGCGGGCCTCAGCCTGGTTTCGGTGTTCGGAATGAGTTTATAAAATCGACTTTGTGGCTTTGCTTTGGATTTCGAATGAAATTGTAATTATGCCATCGGATTTGATATAACTGTTGCCTTGCATATGTCTAGTGCAAGGATTGCGTGGTGGCAGGTACCCTTATGTGATTTATGAGATTTGTGTTTTGTGGATATTTATGTATGGGTTTGTGGAAATTTTTAGATCGTGTTTTCTTGAACTCGGTTTTACCTAGCATATGAATCGATCTTATATGAAACATCCTGTATCATTCATGAATTGTGCCATTTGTTTGGGGTTAAGATAACGGGATGTTACAATCACACTCCAATCAAGGAGACGGCAATCCTATATCTATCACTAGTGTCCTAACCTGACTCATGATCATTATCCAAGATAGTCTATAACCATTATGTTTCAAATGATATTGAACTACCTCAAAACAATGACAATCATCATTTAGAAACACAAGTGATCTCAAGTCCGAGGACATGTGCCACTTGATGCAAACAAGGATTATTCACATTGTGACAAGCAATTGAATATCCTAGTAGGGTCTGTCCAGTACATCCAATGTACCCATGAGTCTACATCTTATTCCATGCTCGAAGCATCCTATAAGATTAGAACACATATTAGTCTCAATCATATCAAGGCTGTCTCATGTTCACCAAGATATCTCGACTAAGGACATTACAGCATGTCAGCCTAGCTGAACAGCATTGAGACATTATTCAGAAGTACACTTATTGCAGCAGACAATGTAACATACTGAATAACAACCATTGCCTTTATAAACATAAGAGTTCATATACATGATACTGAAAGAATCCCAAGGCCTCAAACATTAGCCTTAAGGGTATACCCCAACAATCTCCCACTTGCACTTAATCTAATGGTTGAGAAAACTCAAACCCATATTATTACAGTGCTTCTCATGCTTCTGCTGCACCAGAGGCTTGGTAAGTGGGTCAGCCAGATTGTCATCTGTATGAACCTTGCAGATTTTGATCTCGCCACAATCAATGATCTCCCGGATCAAGTGAAACCGTCTCTGTATGTGCTTGGACTTCTGGTGCGACCGTGGTTCCTTTGCTTGTGCGATTGCTCCAGTGTTATCACAGAAGATAACCAAAGGATCTGCACTCGAAGGAACGACACCAAGTTCCTGAATGAACTTATGAATCCATACTGCCTCCTTGGATGCTTCCGAGGCTGCAACATACTCGGCTTCTGTTGTGGAATCAGCAACAGTAGACTGTTTGAAACTTTTCCACACCACTGCTCCTCCATTCAAGCTAAAAACATAGCCTGATTGCGATCGGAAATCATCCTGGTCTGACTGGAACGAAGCGTCAGTATATCCTTCTATACTGAGTTCTTCCTGACCACCATATATCAAGAACATATCTTTGGTCCTCCGCAGATATTTAAAAATGTTCTTGACCGCAATCCAGTGTGCCTGACCTGGATTACTTTGGAACCGACTGGTCACGCTTAACCCGTAAGCAACGTCTGGGCGAGTACACAACATCGCATACATAATGGACCCAATAGCTGAAGCATAAGGCGTATTGTCCATTTCATCTTTCTCAGTCTGTGTTTGTGGACACTGACTCTTCGAAAGATTCAGACCATGTCTGACTGGAAGATATCCTCTTTTAGAATTCTCTAAATGGAATCTCTTTAGGACTTTATCGATGTAAGTACTCTGGCACAGCCCGAGAAGCCTCTTAGATCTATCCCTGTAGATCTTCACACCTAACACATAGGCTGCTTCTCCTAGATCTTTCATCTGGAAACATTTTCTTAACCATGCTTTAACAGCATGCAGTTCAGGAATATCGTTTCCAATGATTAAGATATCATCGACGTAGAAGACTAGGAAAGTAATCACGCTCCCACTAAACCTCTTATATACACACGGGTCATCTTCATTCTTGATGAAACCAAAATCACATATTGATTCATCAAAACGAATATTCCAGCTTCTAGATGCTTGCTTAAGTCCATAAATGGACTTCTTTAACTTGCATATTTTATGACGATCTGATGGATTAGTGAAACCTTCAGGTTGTGTCATATACACATCCTCATCCAGTTTTCCATTAAGGAAAGCAGTCTTCACATCCATCTGCCAGATCTCATAATCGTAATATGCTGCTATCGCGAAAAGAATCCGAATAGACTTGAACATGGCTACAGGAGAGAAAGTTTCATCATAATCTATCCCGTAGATTTGTTTGAAACCTTTCGCAACTAGCCTGCCTTTATAGGTAACCACGTTACCATCCATGTCAATCTTCTTCTTGAAGATCCATTTACAGCCTATAGGGATTACTCCCGGAGGCGGATCAACCAAATCCCAGACTTGGTTATCTGACATGGAGTCCATCTCGGCTCGCATAGCTTCAAGCCATCTTGCTGACTCCGGTCCACTGACCGCATCCGCATAAGTGAGGGGTTCATCATTATCAATGATGTAGACTCCGTCATAGCGCTCAGGCTGTCGACAGATCCTTCCCGATCTACGCGGTTCCCGTGATATCTGAGCCTCAAGTTGTGCAGTAACCTGATCTACCGGCTCAGGCTCATCCAACTGTGCTTGACTACTTTGTCCTTCCTCTGGATTCTCATCCAGCTTTATTTCTCTCCCACTGGCCTCTTGCAGAAGGAACTCCTTCTCAAGAAAAACTGCCGTCCGAGCAACAAATACCTTGTTCTCTTTGGGATCGTAGAAATAATAACCCTTAGTTTCCCTAGGGTAACCGACAAAGATACATTTCTCAGATCTGCTCTCTAGTTTCCTAGAGGCGAGCTTTTTGACATAAGCCTCGCAACCCCAGATCTTGATAAATGTCAAACTCGGCTGTTTCCCATACCATAGCTCATATGGAGTCTTCGAAACTGCCTTGGATGGCACTCGGTTTAGTACCTTTGCAGCTGTTTCCAGTGCAAATCCCCAAAAGGAGTAAGGTAGAGTAGCTTGACTCATCATTGAACGAACCATATCCAGTAAGGTTCTGTTCCTCCTCTCGGACACACCATTCCATTGCGGTGTTCCTGGTGGAGTGAGCTGTGAGATAATCCCACACTCCTTCAGATAGTCAGTAAACTCTCGACTTAGGTATTCACCACCTCGATCTGAGCGAAGTGCCTTGATATTTCGGCCTAGCTGATTCTGTACTTCATTCTTGAACTCTTTGAACTTGTCAAAAGATTCACTCTTATGTCTCATCAGATAGACATACCCATATCTACTGAAATCATCAGTAAAGGTAATGAAGTATGAATAGCCACCTCTGGCATGTTTACTAAACGGCCCACACACATCACTGTGTATAAGGTCAAGTAAACCTGAAGCCCTTTGACCTTTGTGAGGAAAAGGAGACTTCGTCATTTTTCCCATTAAACAAGCTTTGCATGTATCAATCTCCTCATAGGAGAATGATCCCAGCAGTCCATGGTCATGCAACCGCTTAATGCGTTTCTTGTTAATATGGCCTAAACGACTATGCCATAACAAGGTGCTGTCATCAGCATACTTGGCTTTCTTATTATCAATATTTTGTATAAAACATTCCATGTCCAACATGAATAACCCATTGTTAATTGATCCAGAAGCATAAACAATATTATCATAAGAAATTACACACTTTGAAATATTGCATTCAAAGGAAAATCCTTTCCTGACAAGAGCAGGAATAGAGATAATATTTTTCGTAATGCTTGGTACAAAGTAACAATTGTCTAGTTCTAATACAAGTCCAGATGGTAATGAGATGTAATAAACCCCTACAGCAACAGCAGCAACCCGTGCCCCATTTCCAACTCGTAGGTCCACCTCATGCTGTCCCACCTGTCTTCTTCTCTTGAGTTCCTGTACATTTGAACAAATGTGAACTCCACATGCAGTGTCCAACACCCATGAAATAGAAGAAGAAAACATGACCTCAGTCACAAAAATACCTGAGCCAGAAGCGATGCTTCCCTTCTTGTCTCCTTGGAGCGCTTTACAGTCCTTTTTCCTGTGACCCAGCTGGCCACAATGGAAACACCTGTTGTCCTTCGACCGCTTCACCTTTTGTTTCAGAGCCTTGCTGTAACTCTTGACAGGGGCCTTGCCCTTCTTCCCCTTTTTCTTGTTCCTGGAAGGGAACATCAAGATAGAGGTTGAAGGCTTTCCCTTCAGAGTCTCCTCCGTAGTCAAGAGCATATTCAGCAACTCTACCGGAGTACAGTCGATCTTGTTCATATTAAAATTAATAATGAACGCATCGAAAGAGGCCGGGAGAGACTGCAGAATAATGTCTACAGCAAGCTCCTGGTTGATGGTATGCCCCAGTTTCTCTAGAGCCTCTTTGTGCCCAATCATCTTGAGCACATGAGCTCCCACTGGACTCCCTTCAGCCAGTTTGCTCTGAAAGAAAAGCTTGGTCAGATTATAGCGTTCAGTCCTCGCCTGTGCAGCATATAGCATCTTGAGGTTTGCTATGATTTCCATAGCAGACATATCCTCATGCTGACGCTGCAGCGGTGGCGTCATAGACGCTAGCATCAGGCAAGCGACATCAATGCTATCATTGACATGCTTTTCATAGGCATCCCGAACCGCCCTTGCGGCGTTCGGAGCGGGTTGAGGTGGTATAGCCGTCTCGAGGACATACAGTTTCCTCTCAGCCTTAAGAACAATCTTAAGGTGTCCGTACCAGTCCGAGAAGTTTGGCCCAGCAAACTTCTCCCTTTCCAGTAGGGATCGCACATTGAAGCTCATGGTGTTCGTTGCTGCAAGAATCTACAACAATGCAAGAACAGCAAGGTCAGTATCAATGTTTAGAATCAATCCAGGACTTAAGAAAGATTCTTTTCTCACTATTTTATCTGACTGAAAAATCCATTAAACAGTCCGAAAGAGTAACACTCTTTTAGTGAGATGGGATCCAGATTTCATACTTGGTCTCCGCGTCCCGCTCAGGCGAGATAAGATGCACAGAGAGTACAAGCACTAATTTCTAGTAGGCAGTCCCTGCCAATCGCCAACCCGTGCGATTCCCCTTCATCTGGGCAATCCAGCAGACTGTGCCAACTGAGTTGGTACAACACAGTCTCTGATCCCACAGATGGCTGCCTCCATATAGCTACCATATGCGCCACATATGTAGCCTACATGGTCAAGCTGACCCGACCTACTCCCTGGACCACCACATGCTATGCTGAGCAACGAGAAGCGATAAATCCCTTCTCTGTAACACGCAGGTGAAATCACACACCGTCTGAAGATAGATGGACGTGCCCACTGAGTGGGTACAACACGGCTCCAACGATAGTCAGAACAGTGAGGTTTCGCGTCAGAAGGCTATCGAGCTTGATATTTTAGCGTTGGATTTTAACGGTCTTTTATCTTCTTAACTATCATGCAAACCCTATGGTGATAGCAGAAGATAAAATAAATCATGCAATTCTAATTATAAACGATAAGTAGAAAGCATGCTGATCTTATGTGGTAAAAGCCCATTAACCCTAAGTAAGACCTTAAGTTAACTTAAGTCTTCACTTTAGCTCTTCTTGGGTCTTTTGCCTCTCATCTGGCCCAGACCAGGGCCTAAGCGCCTTCTGCAGCTCAGGTGCACCCACCAGGTAGATGCGCCTGTCATAGGGTTGAACCCTAGACCTCCCACCTGGTCAAGCCTCTGCTGCATGCGCCTCTGCCAACTGTGCTCTGTGCTCATGTCTGATTAAACTTACAATTTAATCTATCTAGACATGATTGACTCGCAGGTCAATTACACATTGTAAATTAAATAAAAGTGATGCGCAGATCACAATATAAATTAATTTACAATTTTAATCCAGGCTCGCAGGCCCCAGCACAGCAGACATTAAAAGGGCAACCCACATAAGATGAAATAAACAAGCACATGGCATCCACTCAACATGTGATCCATTTAACAAGAAAATAAAATTTTTGAAAACCCATTGGCATCAATTTTAATTTTCTTATGTGCCCTACAACCTTACAACGGTCCATTGATAGGGATCCACTCATCCATCTAGTCAGATCCACTACCCTTGCATGCACCAAGTCCTAACTGACTTGAGTTGACCTAATGGTCAACCATGCATGCGCAAAGGGCTGAACAACCCTCATGAGTTTCGGCAAGCGGGTGTGACCCCGGGCCTAACTCATGTGTGTTCACTAGTCGTCTCAACCAGACCTCGCTACACGCCCTTGATGCAGTCGACCTATAGCCACCTCGTGCTTGCGCACAGGTGCTATCTGGTGAACCCATCTAGGCTGTCAGATGGTCTGATCAGACTATTTGGATCCTTCCTAGAAAATGACTTCAACCCTATCAACCCATCTAAGGGTTTATAGTGGGCGCTTAGATCTAATATGGGGCGCGCAAGTGGAGTTTTTGACAAAACAACAACAACATGCGCCAACATAAAACATGCGCAACCAACATGAGTAAAAACATACAAGCATGTATTTTCGCATGTTAACTTTAGATCTATCCATGAACGCAAGCATGGATCACACAAATACATCAAGCAATCATATGAACACATATAGAACCCGCTCTGATACCAATTGTAAGAGTCTCCTTCAAGGGGGAGCGAAACCCTAAGTGGCGCATATAGTTCATTTCGGCAGCGGAAGCAAGGATTTCATGAATCGCATGCATGTGTCATATGATCAACTTAGAGCAATAGAAGATAGATGCGTTACCATGGCCATGAGATAGGAGGTGGCTTGGAAGAGAAAGAATCAAATGGTTCTTCTCCAAAGGCAACGCACACAAGGTGAAGATGGCTTCTCCTTGAATCTCCTTGTGCTAGCAAGGATCTACAAGTATCCTTGTCGAGTGGTAGGGATGAGGAGATGTTTGCTTGCTTGGCCGAGAGCTCTTCCTTCTCGTCAACCTCTCCTCCACACGAAAGTGCAAGAAGCATCAAGTGAAGTGAAGTGGTGAACGTATTGGCGTTATGGCGTTTTTGGAAGAGGCATTCATGACTTACCATAAATAGAAGCCATGCTCTCATAAACGACCAAAATGCCTTCACCCTTTCGAACCATGCGTTCACATAAGTGAACCGGTTCTCTTTTTGGTTCAATTGCATTTGGTTCAAAAAACCAAATCAAATAAGCCCAAGCCATGGTCTAGATCATATTAAACCCTAAGGCTCCAGATCTAACCGTTCATCTCTTGATGCTCCTGATCTCACCGATCTAGCATCATCTCTCTCGATCGAAGCTTACCGATCTCAAGCTCTAATCAATCAAACATGATCAGACCAGATCTCACTTACAATCAGAGTTTAAATCCCTTTAAACTGAACCCAAACAATTCAGTCCACACGATCTGACTTAAAGAAGCCATATCATCAAATTGTCTGACACTGAGGGTTTCCTTTAAATGTCGGTAACGATAACTTACGTTATCACGATCAGTGAGGGGTATTTAGCAGCACATCACTGTCTCCCGATATAAAGGAAAGAGTCTTCCAAGACTACTCCCAAACCACAGCACAAGTGTGAATCCACTTCACTAGGCATACATGTTTCCTTTGCCACTGGATGTTCTTATTGGACAAGCATGTCAAGCCTGTAGCTCCAATATGATGAGCATGATTAGAACAGATGAACATTGTCACCTGGGTATGGCCATACACTTTCTCAATCATCTCATTCAGGGGGGCCCCCTTCAAGAACATCACACTCCAATCAAGGAGACGGCAATCCTATATCTATCACTAGTGTCCTAACCTGACTCATGATCATTATCCAAGATAGTCTATAACCATTATGTTTCAAATGATATTGAACTACCTCAAAACAATGACAATCATCATTTAGAAACACAAGTGATCTCAAGTCCGAGGACATGTGCCACTTGATGCAAACAAGGATTATTCACATTGTGACAAGCAATTGAATATCCTAGTAGGGTCTGTCTAGTACATCCAATGTACCCATGAGTCTACATCTTATTCCATGCTCGAAGCATCCTATAAGATTAGAACACATATTAGTCTCAATCATATCAAGGCTGTCTCATGTTCACCAAGATATCTCGACTAAGGACATTACAGCATGTCAGCCTAGCTGAACAGCATTGAGACATTATTCAGAAGCACACTTATTGCAGCAGACAATGTAACATACTGAATAACAACCATTGCCTTTATAAACATAAGAGTTCATATACATGATTCTGAAAGAATCCCAAGGCCTCAAACATTAGCCTTAAGGGCATACCCCAACAGGAACAATATGACAGATGCTGCCTTCACCATAAAGGGTGGAAGGACTATTAGCTTGTTGGATCTATTACATAACAATGTATGTGGACCCATATAAACAAGCACTAAGAGGTGTTACGTGCTTCATCAGGTGTGGGTATGCCTTATCCAACCTAAGAACTTTGGAAAAATCCAAGAAGTTCACAAATGAAGTATTGAGTCAAATTGAAGGATCTATTAAAGCACTTTGATTAGATCAAGGTGATTAGTGGAGAATTTGATGACTGTCCTAAGAAGTGTGGAGTTATCTCACAGCTTACTTAGTACACCACTATGTGGTGAATTTCAAAGAAAGAAAAAGGAACACATTGGATGCGGTTCCATCTTTGAATAGTCATGCAAATATACTACTGTGATGCCATGCAAACAGATGTACTGCCACTCCATAAGAAAATGTCTAAGTTAGCTTTTGAGTTGCGAACTGCAAATATCCCATTTCTTCAATGGAATTGGGAATGTAATGTGCAGTGATTCAAAAGTATGTGTTTGTGGTGCACTGTAGAGTGCTAATTCTATCCCAAAGAGAACAAAATATTTGTTGCTCAAACTGCTATCTCTCTTGAGAAAGTATTTCTTTTGGAAGAAGCTAGTCGGAGTAGATTTGATTTGGATAAGGTCCAGAATCAACCACAATACAATTAGACACAAATGGAGAGTAAAATCTCATATACAGGTTGAAAGTCAACCTGAGGTTCAAGTAACACAGGAACCACATAAGTCTGGATCGATTCGATATGCTGGGCATGACGAATTTTTCATCAAGGATGAACCTAAGACTTATGAGGAAATGGAAGAGGTCAGTGGACCAGATTCCAACAAATGGCTAAGGGCCATGGGAACCATAATGGACTCCATGTCTGCTAATCAAGTCTGGGACTTAGATGAGCTGCCAAAGGGGTAATTCCCACAGGCTATAAATAAATCTTCTAGGAAGATAGACATGGAAGGTAACATTGTTACCTTGAAAGGCAAGCTAGTGAGCAGAAATTTCAGGCAAATCCACTGGATGGACAATGATGAAATTTTCCACCAATAGCTGAGTTTTAAGTCCATTAGGAATCTGCTTGTTATAATTGCATGATCGGTTATGGGGTGTTGTCATGAAAACTACCTTTCTTGCATGGACGTCTGAAAAGATATCTATAAGGAAATAGCCAGTAGGTTTTCATATCAAGGCCATAAAGATATGCATGGTGTTATGCAAGCATGTTAAAATAGCCTGTGTTTACAAGAAGATTAGTGGGAGCACCTTAATAGTATTTATTGTTCTAGATGATTGATGATATTCTCCTCACATGGAATAACATCTCAGCTCTTCACATGGTGAAGAAAAGGTTTGGGATGTATTTCGAGAAGAATAATCTAGGGAATGATACCTACATCCTAGGCATGAGGATCTATAGATAGAGATCCAAGAAAGTCATTGCCCTTTAGTGAATCTATGTTCATCCAAGAGTTTCTGGAGAGGTTTATATTGGATGATTCCAAATATTGATACCTTCCAGGAAGATATGGTCTGACTCTCTCAAGGATGTTGTGTCCTGTGACACAGCTGGAGAGTAATAACATGGGTCTAAAATCCTGATACATGGTGTATAGGATGGATCATGTTTCGAATAATATACACAAGACCATTTGTGGCAAATGCTTGGAGCATAGCCAGCAAGTTTCAATCAGATCTTAGTATTTAACACTAGATAGCTGTGAAAGCAATCCTTATATATATACTTGGGAAGTATAAAGGATTGAAGTCTAGTCTATGATAGACAGGAAAGAATTTTGTGTACAGGAGTACACTGATACTTCGTTCCAGTCTAGTGACTATTGATCACAGCCAAGATTTGAGCTTTTACTTGTTGTGGTGTTGTGTGCTGAAAGAGCATTATGCAAACCAAAGTGGCAAGATTCTACAAATAAGGCTGAGTACATTGCAGCTTCTTGTGGCAGCCAAGGAAGTAGCTTCATTCATTTGAACTTGATTTAGTTCATGATGCTTGATGGTCCAATATAGTTCTTACTGGGGCCATAGCATAAGTGAAGGAACTTAGTGCTCAAGTATGTACTGCAGCATATCATCTGATCTTAGAGATCATGGATAAGGATGATGATCAAATTTATTAAAATAAACACAGATAGCAATCTGGAAAAACCCACTGACATAGCTTCTGGCACAGCGGAAGCTAAATGGGTCATACTAGAGACATTGGAACTGACTAAACATCAGTTGCCTTGGTATTAGTGCAAGTGGGAGATTGTTGGTGTATATGCCCTGAAGACCAATGTATGGACATGGTCAGACATTGTTTGAATGTACTTTGATAGAATTATTACTCTTTACATAGGCATAGTCGTTATTATGCAGACTTCTCTACCTGCGTTGATGTATTAAGTTGCATAAATAATATCCCAGGAGTTTGGATTGGATCCATTCTCATAAGCTATCCCCAGACAAGGTACCTTAGCAGATATGGGACAGCTTTGGTACATGTGAGACTGGTTTATGGACTGGTTAGGTGCAGGGCACAGTAACACAGACATACAGGTGCATTGGATGCACTAGAGTGATCCACCGTGAGGATTGACTTGTCTAGTCAACAAATCAATCTCACATGCAGGAGGTTTGCATTGATCCTTAGACTTGAGGTATTCATGTCTAGATTTGATGATGGGTATGCTTTGATACACTCTTACGTCTCTCCGTAATTGGGAGACCAAAACGACTGTCATTGGGCATGTCATAAGTCACGTAGAGACATGGATGACCAATAGTAGGATTTGCCCCTTCCTTATTGGAAGCATGATATCCACTCAGGGGCCCCCCACCTTATTGGTGCATGACAGGAATGTGTAGCCACACTTGTTGGGTCATGACCAATGCATTGGATTGATAAACTTGAGACTAATCCAATGGCAGGATATCAGTTTAGGCAAAGGGATCTATAATGCAATGGGAATCCTCGTTGCTTGTTAGGAGTTGTTGCCATAATGACTTAAGTCCTATGACATGGGTAGTAGTGATGTGTTGCTAGATACCCCTCACTACTTATGATGTTTACATCATTGCCATCGTCATATGGATCCTACGGGGTCACACGCAATAGACTCTTGACGTTGCTTTAATTAGAAGCCTTATGATCAAGTTATTGGATAACTTGGATCAATTTGGAAGATTTCATCAGCGCCAATGGGCCTGATGAGTTGGAAGAAAGTTGTTGGAGCCAAACTTCATTTTTTGGCAGGTTGACCCGAAATTGACCTTAATTGGTCACATTCGGATTAGGGTTGCATTGGATTGGATCCAATGGCTTAATCAACCCATGCCATGAAGTTTGGGCTAGGTCATTATCCAATGAGGCCCAATTATAAGTTGTCATGAAGAGGGAATTGGCTTAAAAGGGTATAATGGGGAGAAACCCAACCCCATTGGCCCCTAGGGGCATAATGGGGTGTAGGTGGCATAAATTGCGTCCTTTGGAAGGAAGTGGCGTCTCCCCCTTCATCATTTGATGGTATCTTGCCTCTATGGTAAGTGTGGGGGCTGATATGGCTTGAGGACTCTTTTGGAAAGAGCTTGGGCACATATGAGAAGTAGGAAGATGTTTATGGTAAAGTCTTGGAGACTTTCCTTATCTCATGAACCCTACATGCGCCCAAACCCTTACCCTAGCCGAATTCCTCTTGCATGTTGCGC
Source organism: Costus lasius (assembly GCA_027563935.2). Taxonomy (NCBI): domain Eukaryota; kingdom Viridiplantae; phylum Streptophyta; class Magnoliopsida; order Zingiberales; family Costaceae; genus Costus; species Costus lasius. The sequence goes on from CM050452.1 coordinate 25,358,751, forward strand.
CTAGCCCTTCTCCTTGGATGGAAAGAATGCCTCTAAGGAATGTCTTGGGCTGATATGGCTATTAGGCAAATAAGGATAGGTTGAATGAGGTTTATGGTAAAGTCTTGGAGACTTTCCTTACCACAAACCCCTATCATCCTAGCCGCCCACTTGGCATGATCTTGGCCCTCCCTAAACCGCCTTTTGGCTTATAAAAGGGACCCTAGCTGCCCCCTCTCAATGGTTCGAATGCTTGGAGACGTGAACATACATAGAGCGGCGAGAACAAGGGCAAAGGGCGACAACATCAAGGTGGCGCAACCTTTCTTCCTACTAGTGGCCGCAAGTCTTCTCCTTCCTCTCTTCTTGGCGTGACTTGGAGAAGGACTTGGTGGCGCCACTTCATCTTATTCTTCCTAAGGGCCGAAACTCTTCTTCTCCCTCTTCTCTTGGAGTGAAGAGGATAAGGAGTTGGTGGCATCTTCCTTGCACTTGGCGCATGATCCTTGGAGGTGGCGCAAGAGAAGTGAAGGAACCCTAAGGCTTGATTCTCTTCCCGAGGCTAGCACCAAGCGTGGAAGGGAGCAACGATCAAGGAGTCGACGTGTGCATACTTGTGGAGGGCGAACACTTGGGTGCCTTCAACATGGCTTCGGCATCTAGACAAGCAAAAGAGGTACATCTCTAACACATCCTTGTGTCTTCTCTCTCGCATGGATCCATGGGACCGGAATATGTTTCGGGTGTAATGATTCTTCTGCTGCGTCCTGGGACTGCAAAATTTTAAATTACACCCGGTATTCCCTAACAGGTTGAGCTTGCTCCTCTCTTATCCTTCTCTTCCCCCTTGCTTGCTAAGTTAAGGGTCTTCTCTTCTACTTCTCTTCTCTTCTATCAATCTCTTCTCTTCACGTCAACAGCTTCACCTTCTCTTCTATTCAGTATCATCACAGCCGGCTACCTCATCAACTTCAAGCTTCTCTTATATCATTTCCGTCATCATCTTGCTACCGCAACCATCTTCTCTTCACCAATCATCTTCACCCTTCCACAAGCCCACGTTACTGTTCCATTGCCGAGGTCAACCATTCCCGCAGGTGGTCTGCTACCGCTGGAATTTGTAAGAGCGTGGAGTACATCCCAATACACCACCTGGAAGAACTCTCAACCGAGCTTATTGACAAAGGAAGCTCAAGAAGTGGTTTGGCCCCCTTCCTTCAAGGGGGCCTCAGGTGCCTTCTTTCCCTCTCAATCTCTAGAATCGCATGCTAAACATCCCCATGTTAGAACATTGTTTATTGTTATATTAGAAGAGCCCCATACCTAAGGTGATCTAGGGCGTTAGGAAATTCCATCCTTCATCAGTGGTATCAGAGCAACCCTTATGTGCTCTTTGTTTGATGCGAAATAGCTGTTGAAATTTTTCTGCTATTGTGCCCTCTGTTTCCTGGATTTTCTCTTGAGTTTTCTGAAAATATCATCATATACTGATTTTTGAAAATGCTGTTCTTCCTCACCTCTCTAATTGTTGCAAGTTTGAGTTTCTTTGTTGGAAAATTGTTTCTGAAGTTTTCTGTTTAGGGTGCACTGTTTTCCTGGAATTTATGAAATCTGTCTCTGAACTTGTTCCCCTAAACCTTGCTATCTGCTGATTTCCTGGAATCGTTGATTCTAAACTTCTGCTACATACTGCTGTTGAATCTTGTTTCTGATTGCTGAGCTGCCAAATTTCCTTGCTTCTTGGTTCTCTGTTTGGGTTTTTGTTGCCGAGTTGTGCGAGCTCATGTGCTGAAGTTCTGCTGCTGAACATCTGAAACTACATCTAATTACAAACCTACACTAAACCTATTTGTTGAAAATCCTGCTGAAGCTTTTACTTAAAACTCCTTGCAATTTGTCGGAAATCTATATTGGTTTGTTGATCTCAGCCTCGGTACTGTAGCTTACGGATTTCTGAAAATCTGATTTCTGAATTCTTTTTCTTGCCTGCTGCCGATTACATCTGGTTCTGCGTTTCTAATTCCATAAACCCATACACACTGCTGTGTTAACACCTCTTTGTTGCAATTTTGCTAGCTCTACTTGCTGATTGCTATTTCTAAACACTTGAACATTGCTGTACACTTTCACATTGCTGAACATTGCTGCTACCACTTGTTCTTATTGCATATTATAAATTCTGTCTGCTGTAATTTGCTATCTCTGTGCGCTGTACTCTGAGTTTACTCTCTTTAACCTCGGTATTAACTTGTTGTGCACCCCTCGGCTTCCTTTACTGCTACATACATTGTTGCTGCATAATTCATACTCACCTAGTCACTATTGCTATAGACGGAATTCATAAGGTTGAACTTGATCTTATACGTGAACACCTCTCGCATTGCCTGATAATAGTAGTTCAGGAATTAATACCTGGCATGCACTGAAACTGTTTGATGAAAATACTGTATTATTGCTGCCATTTAATACTAAGTTGTAGCTGAATATCTGTGCACTTGTAAAGTCAGTATCCTACTGAAAATCCACATTACTGTAGCTTACCGCCCCAAATACTAATATTACCTGTTTCCGTGAACTGTTTGTGGATATCTTTGTGCCTCAATTACCCATCACAATTCATGATTGTACATGGCATAAAGTCTGAATATTTGCACCTAGTATGTGTTAGGGTATGCCCTTAAGGCTAATGTTTGAGGCCTTGGATTATTTACAGTATCATGTATAATCTATATGTTTTATAAAGGCAATTGTTATTATTTAGATTGTTACATTATCTGCTGCTGTATGTATACTTCTAAGTAATGTCTCAATGATGTTCAGCTTAGCTGACATTCAGTGTTGTCCTTAGTCGAGATATCTCGGTGAACATGAGACAGCCTTGATATGATGGAGACTAATATGTGTTCTAATCTTATAGGGTGCTTCGAGCATGGAATAAGATTTAGACACATAGGTGCATTGGATGTACTGGACTAACCCTATTTAGGATATTCAATTGTTTGTCACAATGTGAATAATCCTTATATGCAGGCAAGTGGCATATTCCCTATGACTTGAGATCACTTGTGTTTCTAAGTGATGATTGGCATTGTCTTGAGGTAATTCAATATCATTTGAAAGATAATGATTAAGGATTATCTTGGATAGTGGGCATGAGTCATTGTTAGGGCACTAGTGATAGATATAGGATTGCCTCTCATAGATGGAGTGAGATGTTCTGAGGGCCCCCCTGGACGAAATGGTTGAGAATGTGTATGGCCATACCCAGACAACTATGTTCGTCTGATCTAACCATTTTCATCATGTTGGAATCACAAGCTTGACACGCTTGTTCAACGAGAACATCTAGTGGCAAAGGGTAACATGTATGCCAAGTGAATTAGATTCACACTTATGCTGTGGTTTGGGAGTAGTCTTGGAAGACTCTTTCCTTCATATCGGGAGACAGTGATGTGTTGCTAGATACCCCTCTCTGATCGTGATAACGTAAGTTATCGTTACCGACATTGAAGGAAACCCTTAGGGTCGCACAATTTGATGATTTGGCTTACTTATGTCAGATCGTGTGGACTGGGATTATTCTAGTTCAGTTTAAAGCAATTTAAACTCTGATTAGAAGTGAGATCTAGTCTAATCATGTTTGATTGGTTAGGGCATATAATCAGTAAGCTTCGATCGGGAGAGTTGATGCTTGATCGTAAAGATCAAGAGGTTCAATGAGATGTGTGGTTAGATCTTGAGCCACTTGGTTCAAAGAGATCTTAACCAGGGCTGGTTCGATTTGGTGCTTGAACCAAATTGGGATTGAACCGGTTCACTTAGTGAACGCATTGTTCAATTAAGAGGGAAGTTTCGATTGCAAAGAAGGGAGTTAAGAAGGGAGTTACATTTCGGTTTTACCATGTGTGGTGGTGGCCGAATTTTCCTTTCTTGGTCTCTCCCCTCACGGTTTCGAAACTCTCTAGTGTGCTTCCTCCTTTTCGCCTCTTCATCATCTTCATGACAAGGAAGAAAGTCGACCAGCCAAGGGTGCACATCTCCTCTCCAAGACACGATCAAAGACTCCTTGGTGGCTTTGCTAGTACAAGGAGCACAAGGAAGAAGTTGACATCATCTTGTGTGTGACACCTTTGGAGAAGAGGCACTCGCCCCTTTCATCTTCCAAGCCGCACTTACATCATGGCAATGGTAACACTCTAACTTGTTCTTACAAGGTTGATCATGTGCTTAAGTCATGCGATTTTTGGTTTCCTAGTATTTCCGCTACAACAAGTTCTATGAATGATACTTGTGACCTAGATTTCCTTTTAGTATGCTCATGCCCTATAGTCCAGAATTCATTTCTTATTTGCTGCTGAAATTTTGTATGCATTTTGCATGCTAAGCTGAACTTTACATCTGCGATCTGAAAGTTATTGTCTTTGCTGCGCTAAACATTGATAAGTTACCTGCCTTTCCATCTAGAAATTATTATTACTGCTGAACCTGTGCGAAACCGATTTACATGCTGAAACTATATTTATATCTACATGATCAACTGTTTAACCTGAATTTTCAAGCTTAGCTACTCTGCTTTGTCAACTATTAAATTTTCAAACATGGCATCTAGTTTCAATCAAGAACTCGATGATCTAATTAAGTCCATGTATCAAACGATAGATGAGTGCAATGATCACTACATGGATGGGCTTCCCACCTATAGAATCACTCTTGGGTCTGATTACTTCCATACTTACACGAAAATTGATGATAGGGTGTGTAAGATTGCCATTGATGAACACATAAGGTTCAACTTCATATCCCCCCTAGCAAGTGATAAGTTCCAGTTGACCACTGAACTTAACCCAGACCCTTATACTATTACTTGGGAGGATGAAACCCGAACCTTAGTGCGCCTTAGCTGCCTTGTTCCCATCAAGCTTGCCTCCTATGAACAAGAGATTTGGTGTGATGTCCTGCCTTTGAAGGGTACTTATCATCTCCACCTAGGTCAGCCTTGGGTAGATAACATGGATGGATACTACCATAGAGGAAAAGATAGCTATGTCTTGCGGGTCTTCAACCCACAACTACACATTAGGAGGCCCAAGCCTAGAACCCCCAAGGTAGACACCTTACCTAAGGAAACCATAGAGCCTAGTCTACCTAAACCATCCCCGATTAACATACCCTTAATTGAGCCTAATGAACATATCATCGAAGACCAACAGCCGACTCTAGGATCCACTAGGCTGCCATCAATATTAGGAGACAAATTTGAGCCTAGACTCGAATCTGAACTAGAACATGGGCAAACACCAATGTTTGAACCTCCCCAACCCAATCCTGGATATAAGGTGGAGGCCGGTTATGAGGAAATTAGTGGGACACAACTTTTAGAACCCTCCACCCATGAGTTTGAAGTGGACACCCTTGTCATTGGCCATGCCAAATTTTCCCAACCAAGTAAGACTAGTGGGCTGAACCATAGGATGACTCCTCTAGGACCTATAACATGTCATTGGTATCCACTAAAATCATCTTTAATGCCATCTCTTTTAGGACCTGGACCCGACTACCCACTCTCCCCACCTTTAGAAAATCTTCAGCCCACTACCGAACCTGACCAAATTAAAACTCTTGAGAAAATAGTAGAGGATGAGTTAGATCAAGCTGAACTTCAATCGCCTCTTACTCAAATGAGCACCGAACCCTCTAGTGACATATCCTTAGACCTTTCATTCTTGGAATTAAAATCTGAACCACAATTAACAACACCCTTAGCTCTATCCCACCCCAGCTTTAAGCTTGAAGAGATTGAGGAGACTACCCTGTTAGCATTAGCGGTTATTGATAAGGATACTCACAATCTGAACCAAAGGGCAACCATAGAAATTCATGACGAAGTGTTTGATCCATTATTAGTCCTAGCATCATATCTTGATCCATTTTTACACATGCCACCTCTTGCCATAAGTCCATTCATAGATGGCTTTCTTACTAGAGCTAGTGACTACCCACTAGAAATCATACCCCTTAGCCAAGTTGGACTTTTGACTTCATGTTCACCCTTAGAACGTCCCCGGTTCATCCACCCTACTTGCCCGCATGTGTCAACCCTTGATTCAATAAACCACTTGAGAATCACCATCATAGATTGGGTTTCACCATATCCTAAGCTTGAGGCTCTTTTAGAGAATGAAACTAAGAATCCATTACAAAACACCTCTCAAAGCTTAACCCGCTACCAAGATGATTTAAAGTTTGAACCTTGCTTTGACAATACCATGACTCTACACATGCTGCAAATGAAATCATCTTGTGTGTTAAATGTAAAGTTACACGGTAAGGTTTTGCATGACGCTGAAATTGATTTAGTTATCCCTAGAGACTATGGCTGCATATTGACACCACCTCTTGATAGACTTGTGACTGCATATTCTCTTGGGAACTCTCATGATACTAGCATTGTTTATTTTAGAATATTGCAACAAACTGCAACAATGCTAAACAAGAATCCTTATCTTGATTTTATCATAAACATGGGCTCATCTCACGCATGCAATGCCTATCTCTATAGTTTCACATTTGTTTATCATGTTTTGAAGTCGTATATTGATAGGACACATAAGGATACATGTACTTTCAAATATTTGCATCCTATTGGCAGGAACAAGGATGCTACGAAAGCTGATGACAACTTACACACATTGGGATGGCCACCGGAACCACAATAGAGCTTCAACTTTAATACTCCGGAGGAGAACTCTACAACCCCCCGGAAAACTGATGTAGGGACCGGGAACCGAGACGATCTTCACACCCTTGGCTTACCACCAGAACCTCCACATGCTTCACTTTTAATTCTCCGGAGGAGAATTCTCAAAGGAGGAGATAGCTGATGTAGGGACGTCTCCAAGGATCTCCAAGGATTTAATTATGTTTGATGTTATTTTGAAAACTTGTTGCATTTTGATATTTTGGGATTGAATGTTGCAACATTATTTTAAGTTCCGCACTTGTTGTTGTTGTAGTAGGACCTAGCCTAGGGTTTATTTTGAAGTATTTATTTTCCTTTTGTAGTGAATGTAATAGGTTATTTAGCCTAGGATATTTTGGCACCTGTAATGCACTTACAAGGCACCTCCAACCCCCTCAACTACAAATCAGCCCTCAAGGTATTTTCCACAAGTCAAAGTCAACAAATCAAAGTCAATCCCAATGGAGATCTAGCGGTCAAGCATCAGTCAACATTAGGCATCAATGTTAATTCAAGCTCCATTTCAAAGGTCAAATGCTGTAGCTTCAATCTTCACAAAATCAGCATCCAACCTAGGTCAACATGACTTCCAGTCAATAATTAAGTCAACACAACTCCAGATCACAAGTCCAGCCAGCCATCATCCATCTCTTGCACCAAGATGCGTGTGCAGCCCAAAACAGAACTCAGCCAACCCAGCCAACCAAATGACACCCAATCTTCAGCATGCGCATTCAACTTCAATGTTATTGATGCAGCCGCCCACATCATCCAATAAGAAAGCTTGAAAGACTTCTCATCTCAACTATCCAATTCAAAACAAAAGAACACCAGCCATGGATTTAATGTAAGGGAATATTGTCGTTGAGGGTGAAGGGGTTAAAAGCCCTTGTAATTTACACTTTGCACTAGGTTGAAATCATTTGAGAAAATCGTGTATTGTGTTGCTTGTGCCGAGAGTGGAGCTTCCTCCTCTTGTGTACCGAGGGTTGAGCTTGCTCCTCTCTTATCCTTCTCTTCCCCCCTGCTTGCAAAGTTAAGGGTCTTCTCTTCAACTTCTCTTCTCTTCTATCAATCTCTTCTCTTCACTTCAACAGCTTCACCTTCTCTTCTATTCAGTATCATCACAGCCGGCTACCTCATCAACTTCAAGCTTCTCTTCTATCATTTCTGTCATCATCTTGCTACCGCAACCATCTTCTCTTCACCAATCATCTTCACCCTTCCACAAGCCCACGTTACTGTTCCATTGCCGAGGTCAACCATTCCCGCAGGTGGTCTACTACCGCTGGAATTTGTAAGAGCGTGGAGTACATCCCAATACACCACCTGGAAGAACTCTCAACTGAGCTCATTGACAAAGGAAGCTCAAGAAGAGGTTTGGCCCCGTTCCTTCCAGGGGGCCTCAGGTGCCTTCTTTCCCTCTCAATCTCTAGAATCGCATGCTAAACATCCCCATGTTAGAACATTGTTTATTGTTATATTAGAAGAGCCCCATACCTAAGGTGATCTAGGGCATTAGGAAATTCCTTCCTTCATCAGACGGCCTCTACGAGTGGCTTGTGATGCCCTTCGACCTTACCAATGCACCCTCAACTTTGATGACACCAAAATTTATAGTAAATTTCATGCCGTTTCATAGATATTTTTGTGTCATATTTACGCTCATTGCTTATTTCTATGTCCTTTTTATCAAATACTATGAAATCTACACTCCTTTTGGTTTTTGATCATTTTTAGGTAAAAAGGCACGATTTTCAAGCATTTTCAAGCAATTCCAGATGTATCAATGAATTTCCACCATCAAGAAAAGATTACATGTCAAATTTCATGAAGATTGGAGCTTCAGACCAAAATACGATAGTGCCATAATCTCTATTACGGTACCGTATTTTCACCGGCTACCGTAATATCAGAGCACTGCCATAATTTGAGGAGCTTTCATCTAGAAAGTTTTTCAAAAATTACGGCACTACCGTAAGGAATTTCACGGGCCGTAATTTCAGTCTATTTTTTCACCCGAGAGATTTCTTGATTTTACAGCAGGGCCATAATCATTTCCACGGTACCGTATTTTGAGGCGATTTCCGACCTGAGAGATTTGGAGAAAATATGGTACGGCTGTAAGTAATTTCATGGTACTATAATTCTTGTCGAATCCTGTACAGAAGAACTTAAAGAAAATACAGCATTGTCGTAACTGAAACCACGGGCGTAATTCTGTTCTGAACATGCGATTTTCACGGACGTTTTGAAGCCCAATTTTTGCGCGATCGATTGCGGACAATCCAGGCAATAATTTGAAGATCTGTAAGAAGCAAAAGGGGAGTTTTTCGCAAGGCGAAGATAGAACGAAGAAGCCCTAATTTTCATCCATGGATGAGGGAGATTTTCACGCTACTGCCTTAGGTTTCACTGCCGAGAAGCGTACAACGCATCTCCGCCCGTGAAATTTGAGGGGAAGATTCGCCTAGAAAAGGAGAACATATCCCAGAAATTTCGGAGTGAAAGGAGATAGTTCGGAGGAGAAATCAACAGAAGCACGCCGTCGGCACTATTCACACGCGGAAATTACAGCTATAATTTCCATTACAACTGTGTGATTATTTGTTTTTCCTCTCTTTCTTTGATTTCTTACGCTTTGATACTATGAAATATTGTAATCTTTCATCCATGCTAGCTTAAACCTTTTATGGGACATGGGGGAGTAATTCCCTTTGATTTCTTAATGACTAGATAAATTTTTCGATAATTCTACTTATGTGATAATTGCTCTTTAATTCTCCATAGATTCATATTATTAATCATGTTTTAGAGTTTTCGCAATAAGGACCGAAAGGTGACTTGCTTGAGAACATGGAACCCTAGAATTGAGTGTTTGGAACTTACTGTAAGAGATTAGGTTAGTTCTTGTTTCTTGATTTTAGAAGAATGATTGTCATGATAATAATATGAATCTAGGATTGAGTTAATTTATCAAACATAGAGATCTTGTTTGAAAGTGATTATCAGAACGTTGGAGAACCATAAGTAGAACTTGTGTTGAGACTCGGATGCATAAAAGTGATCCTTGAGTTCTTTGATTGATGATTTACTTATTTTCAGCATGGGATAGATCTTGTGCAAAAGCGAAGATCGGTGCCTACATGAAAGTGAGATGATCCTTTTATGAAGTAAATTATATATTTATCATGATAAAATTCAACTGACGAACATCTTTTCATATATAGTCATGGAAATTAAAGTGAATGAAACCCTAGTCCCAAATTCTCTCTCTGATATTTTCGTTAGCCTTCATTAGTTCACTTGCATAGTTTCGATTGCCTAGATAGTAAGAAATCAATTATTCGGTACTTAACGAATGAGGTCTCTGTGGTTCAATATCTTTCTTTATTACTTCGAGTATCCATGCACTTGCGGACATAACAAGTTTTTGGCGCCGTTGCCGGGGACTTTGGTTTTTGTCAATATTGAAGATATTGAAAGTATTGCTAGACTAGGTTTTGTTTATTTCTTATTTATGAACTATCTTGCTGTTCTTTCCTGTTTACCTGAGTTATTTGACCTATTTGTTTTAGACTGCACAGGAAATTTAGATCTGATGGCGAACCGAAAATCACTTATGGACTATGCAGCCCCTAAACCTAATGAGATACACTTTAGCATCGCCAGACTAGCTATTGATGTTGATAATTTTGAAATCAATCCTGCTTTCTTGTCTATGATCTAGCAGAATCAGTTTGGAAGATCAGCAATTGAAGATCCTTATCAACATTTATATCTTTTTCTTGAATATTATGATACCATCAAAATTAATGGAGTTTCTGATGATGCATTAAAACTAAGACTGTTTCCTTTTTTCTCTCAGGGACCAAGCGCGTTCTTGGCTACATTCTCGACCTACCGGTACCTTCACCACATGGGAACAACTATCAAATGCTTTCTTGATGAAGTACTTTCCACTCGGCAAAACCATCCAATTAAGAAACCAAATTAAAAGCTTTGCACAGCGGGATGGCAAGACTTTCAGTGAAGCATGGGAGCAGTTCAATGAATTACAACGGAAGTGTCCTCACCATGGCCTTGAAGATTGGATTTTAATTCATATATTTTATAATGGCTTACTTTATAATACCCGTTTGATTGTTGATATTGCTGTAGGAGGAGCCCTCATAAGCATAATAATCGAAGATGCTTCTACCCTGCTTGAGGAGATGGCCCTAAATCTTAACCAATGGGCTCCTGAAGAAAGAATGTTATATTGTCATCAACATGGTAAGAATGAGAATGAGGAATGGCGAACATTGACTGAAGAGGTAAATATTTTTAGTGTAGGATCCATGCTTGAAAAGTTTATGGCCAACCAAAATAAAGAGATTGAAAATCTTAAGGGATTAGTTAATCATCTTACCTCTCAAGTAGGATCCTTACCTGCTTATAATAAAACTCTAGGAGATCAAATACCTGCTGAACCTGAATTAGGTCCTAAGGAACACTATAATGTTATCACTATTAGGAGTGGAAGACAATTGTATGAACCTAAAGGGAGAGTTGTGAACAATGAAAAAGAGCATAATGATGATCATGATGATGAATTAGAGTTAGAAAAATCTTCTGTGCAAGAGCAATCCCAAGCTAGTTTGCCACCTCTCCAAGGTGATGAACCTAAAGGTGATGAGCCATGTCAGAATGATGTTTCTAAACCTAGTTCTACTACACCACATACGCCACCTATACCCTTCCCCCAGAGACTAGTGCACGCGAAATTAGACAAACAGTTTGGGAGATTTCTTGATGTTTTGAAAAAGCATTACATTAATATTCCATTTACTGATGCTTTATCTCAAATACCCACATATGCTAAATCTTTGAAAGAAATTTTGTCTAATAAGAGAAAAATAGAGGACTATGGTACTTGTTGTGTCCGCAAGTGCACGGATACTCGAAGTAATAAAATAGATATCGAACCATAGAGACCTAGTTGCTAAGTACTGAATAATTGATTTCTTGCTAGCTAGGCAATCGGAAAATAGTGAATCAAACTATCGAAAAGAACACGGAGAAAATATTAGAGAAGGGATCGGGACTAGGGGTTCATCTACTTTAATTTCTAATGGCTAGATTAAGATAAGTGTCTGTCAATCTAATTTTATCATGATAAAGGTATAGTTTACCTTGTAAATAAATTGTTTCGCTCTCGCGCAAACAGTCGTACAAAGAACCGATCTTCACTCTCGTGCAACACCTATTCAATGCTGAAAATAGGTAAACCATCAACTAAGAACTCAAGGATCACTCTCGTGCATTCGAATTCTAAAGTTGACAACCTCAAGTGGAAACTCAAGATCACTGTCGTGCATCAGAGTCTCAACACAAGTTTTACTCAAGGTTCTCTGACAACTCGATACTCAATCTCTTGCAGCATCAAATCAAGTCTAAAATATTAACTCAATTCAAAGAATCATAAAATCAACAAGGCATTAAATTTCTCCAAGAATTAGAATTCGAAGAACAAAATAATCTCTTATGATAATTCCAAACTCGATAATTCCTAGGGTTCCGAAATTCAAGCAATCAACTTCTCAGTCTATTTTGAAAAATTCTAAAACGTGCTGATATTTATAAAACTAAAGATAATTAAAGAGAAATTAATCACAAAAGTAAAATTATCACAATAAAATTAGTTTGGCAAAATTACGGTTTTCTAGTCATTAAGAAATAAAGAGATTACACCCCCATGTCCCAAAGAAAGATTAAGCTACCATGATGAAGGAATAACAACAAAACATGTTTCTGTATGAATAGGAATTGAAAAGAAGATGAGAATAGTTGCAAAACAATGCTGTAATGAAATTACAGCACCGTAATTTCCTAGAACAGCGCTGTCACCGCTGTTTCATTGATTTCTCCTCCAATTGGAATCCTTTTGCTTTGAAACTTCAGATGAACGTTCTCCTTCATGAGATGAAGCTCTCTATCAAATTTTGTGGCCGGAGATGGCCTGTAGGCTGAGAACCGATGAACCCTAGCAATTCCACCCCTCTGTCAATTACTCCCTCAATACTTGATAAAAATTCCTCCTTTTACCTTGTGTGTCTTCTCCTCCTAAAGACAAGTCCGCAACATCTCTCCAATCTCAATTTGGAGGTCTGGATCAAAAGATATGGTCGCGCAAGTTTAGGGTCCATAAAAATCACATTTTTGAATGGAAATTACGGCCGTAAAATATTTTACGACAGTGCTGTATTTTGGTTTTGTGAACCCTATGTCAAAATTATGGCCCGTAAAATGCTTGTCAATCATGCCATAAAATCGGACGAGTTCTCTGGTCTGTATCGCCTGGGAAATACGACACGTGGAATGGTTTATGACAATGCCGTAATTTTGGCAAGTGTCTCTATTCTAAAGCGATCCAAATTACGGCAGTGTAATGATTTACGGCGGTGCTATAAAATTAAGACAATTCTCTGATTTTAAAATCCACCAAAATACGGCAGGTGCTCCGATATTACGGTATTGTACTGTAATACGGTACCGTAATATATATTACGGCACTACCGTATTTTGGTCTTTTGCTCTAATTTGCATGAAATTTGTTATGTGGACTTCTCTTAATGATGGTAACTCTTCCATGTATTTGATTTTGCTCGAAAATGCCTCAAAATAGTGCCTTTTTACCTGAAATTGATCAAAAACCAAAGATGGTGTAGATTCCGAAGCATTTGGTAAAAAAAGTATAAAAACAAAGCAAAAGAGTAAGATTATGTTTCAAAAGACTACTAAATAAGTATGAAAAACACTATGAAATTTAGAGTCATCAAACACATAAGGCTCAAACTTTGCTTGTCCTCAAGCAAATAAAGAAATCAATACCAAAAAAAATAAATCTTCACACGACGAATAAATTTCTAAAATATAATCATCCATAAAAAATTTCATTAATCCCACACAAAATTTTCAAGTAAATACATCATCTTTTCAAATTAATCTTTAAGACTCAAAAGTTGAATCGAATAAAATTTCATAATATGCATAGTAATAGAATTTCAACCTCATGAATTAACCTTGTTTTTGAGATTTTCATCCAATATGTTTTTGTTTATAGGAATAGGATTTCCAAATCTTTTTCCACTCATTTTTTTTTGGTCCTTGACATTCTCTAAATCGATTACCACCCTTTTTTCGATGACAAATTTAGAGTATGTTGGTCACATAACCACACATAATAGAACTCATATCTCATAGGTAGAAAGAATTTTCTTGAGACAGAGGAGTCAATGTCAAAGGAACTCTCTCTTGGCATGCATCTACATAGATACACACTTTTGCAATGAACTTCAACTCTTGTCTTAGGTACCATTGTGAACACAATGCCAAGAAGAGGAGTTATTCTTTTTCTTTTTGTGGACTTCAACCCATGTCTTTAGGTCCCACTGTTAATTTTATACAGTGCCAACTAGGGGAGTCATTCTTTCTCATGGATTTGGATTTCTTTTTTCCAACAAATAACATAAAAGATTATAAAGATTAACTAGATTAATCACTTGATATCAACTCAATAACATGTGCAAATATGCTCATTTTATTCAAAAGAATTATTTCACTTCAAGATTGCATTCACAAAACAATGCATTTACCTAGAATTTCATGCATCAATTAATGAAAAATTTCCAACAAATAGATTATATCAGAGAAATAAATTAAACATATAAAACCTATTTCCAATTTCCAGAAATTGATATGCATGATAATAGATTAAAAATTTTGGCCTGATGTTTGTAGTTTTTTTAGGAAAATCCTTCTATACATCATCATCATATTATGTCAAGACAACTAAATCGAAATATCTATCAATAAAATCAAAAGGCGAGGATCCGTGGCATGTGAGCACAAGAAGTTTGAAGTATTCATCTTCCATTTGAACACGTGGATTATCAGAAAAATGCAAAGGATGGAATCCAAATGAGTAGGAAGAAAATACTCACAGAGGTCTATTAGTCTGCGTCAGACCTAATCATCCTTTGTGTCTTCGGGTTCGAACCACCAAAGTTTTTTTTTTTCTTTTTTTTGACAAAATTAATTTTTCACCTACAAAAAGAAAAGAAAAACTAGTGCTAAGTAAAAAACACAAAAACAAAAAAAAACTAGAGTAAAAATGCTTGGGTTGCCTCCCAAGAAGCGCTAATTTTCGGTCATTAGCTTGACCGTTCAACACTCAGATTGGATCGTGCTTGTGTGTTTGGTCGCCATCCTGATTTCTCTATGTCTCATTCAGGGTTCTCAAGAACATAAGGCTCAGACTTAAAACAGTGTCTAAATTTACTTATGAGCTTTTTTCCTTTCTCAAGCAACTTTGATATTCCTCTCCTCCTTCGTCTCTTCCTCTTCTTCTTCGCGACTCTTTCCTGATATTCTTTATTAGCACACTCAGAAGATGTATCAATTTCAAAATCAGAAGGTTCATCAAATAAACTATGCATGTCACAAACAACATCATCATTAATTGCTTTTATGCTACAACATGTCCCTGAGTGTGATGCCTTTTTTTAAAGAATCAGTCAAATCAAATTCAATTATATCACCACAAATATCAAAAGTCTATTTTCCCTTTCTTACATCAATGAGTGCTCCAGGTGTAGCCAAGAAAGGTATACCAAGTATAATAGGGTTTTTCAAATTTTCTTCCATCTCTAAAACTATAAAATCAGCAGGTATGAAAAACTTACCAATTTGTACAGGAATATTTTCTAATATACCAACCGGATGCTTTATTGATGACTCAGCGAGTTGCAAAGTCATTGAGGTTGGTTTGAGCTCTCCAACATCCAGTTTCCTGTAAAGAGAATAAGGTATTAGACTAACACTTGCACCGAGGTCACATAAGGCTTGGTTAGAAGCCATATCTCCAATAGAACAAAGTACAGAAAAACTACCTAGATCCTTTAGCTTAGGTGGAAATTTATTATGTATGATAGCACTACATTCCTCAGTAAGTGCTATAGTACCATGATCATCAATCTTTCTCTTATTAGACAAAATCTCTCTCAAAAATTTTGCATAAGTTGGCATTTGAGTCAAAACTTCAGTAAATGGAACATTAATATAAAGTTTTTTAAGAACATCAAGAAACATGTCAAATTGTTTGTCAAGTTTAGCTTGCACCAACCTCTGACGAAAGGGTACAGGTGGCTTATAGGGTGTTGATGAACTAGATTTAGAGTCATCAACCTTACATGGCAATTCACCTTTAGGTTTGTCACCCTTGTGAGGTGACAAACTAGTTTGGGACTGCTCATGTTCAGGTTGTGATTCCAGCACAGGTTCACTGCTAGTTTCAAGTCTTGGTTCTACCTTATCATCATCATCGAGAGATTCCCGAGGATCTTCCGGTTGTTTCTCACTCCTAGTTATGATAGAATTGCAATATTCCCTAGGGTTAGGTTCAGGTTTGGCAGGTAATTTTTCTAGGGGTCTAGATGAAGTGCTAGCTTGCTGGGCAATTTGTGTTTCTAGCATTTTGCTGTGGGCAACAATACCATCTAGTCTAGCATTAATCTGTCTAAAATTCTCGTTGGCATCATCATTCTGTTTTTTCTGAAAACCCATAAATTGTGTAAACATCTCTTCTAGAGTGGGTTTCTGGGGTTGGTCCTAGGTTTGAGATCTTTGTTGGAATCCCCTATGTTCATTCTGCCTATTATCAAGATTATTGCTCCTCCATGAAAGGTTAGGGTGGTTCCTCCATCTAGGATTATAGGTATTAGAGTAGGGGTCATTAGATCTACATTGATTGTAATCCCCCACTGCATTCATTTGTTCTTCACCCCTATCAACAACAATCTTACACTCTTCAGCACAGTGCCCATGATTTCCATAAATTTGACATGTAACAGAGGAAACAACATGAGTTTGCATTTGAAACGTATCAAAACGATTGCACAGAGAATCTACCTTCTCAGCCAATCTGCGCCTGCTATCATTATCAGTCTTACCATGTGGAGGGCGATAAAGAATTCCTCTCTCAGTAGTCCACTGGTTATGATTTAGTGCCATTTCCTCAATCAATGTATAGGCTTCTTCCATGGTCTTGTTCATCAGGGCACCACCTGCAGCAGTGTTGTGTCCGCAAGTGCACGGATACTTAGAAGTAATAAAAATATCGAACCACAGAGACCTTATTGTTAAGTACCAAATAGTTGTATTCTCCCTAGCTAAGCAAACCGAATATGATGAAAATCAATGATCGAGAACACACGAAAAAGACAATCAGAGAGAAACTGGGACTAGGGTTTCATCCACCTTAATTCTAATGACTGGAAGGAAATAAAGGTTGTCAGTTTAATTCTATTATGATAAAGACCTAATTCACTTCATAAAGGTATTGTCTCACTCTTGTGCAGACTATCATGCAGATAACCGATCCTTACTCTCGTGCAAGATCTATTCTCAATGCTAAAGATAAGTGAATCATTGAACAAAGAACTCAAGGATCACTCTCGTGCATTCAAATTCTAAGTCAATCATCTCAAGTGGAATCTCAAGGATCACTCTCGTGCATCCTGAAACTCAACACAGGTTTTACTTATGGTTTTCCGATGACTCGATCCTCACTCTCGTGCAAGATCAAATCAAGTCTACACATTAACTCAATCCAAAGTATTAGAAATTCAACATGGCAATAAAATCACTAAAAATCAGAATTCAAAGAACTACCTAATCTCTTATGATAGTTCCAAACTCAACGATTCCTAGGGTTCCGAATTTCAAACGATCAACCTCTCAGTCTATTTCTCAAAATTCTACAACATGCTGATGTATATAAAACTAAGGAGAATTAAAGACAATTAATCACAAAAGTAAAATTATCATAATAAAATTATCATGACAAAAAGTAATGTTTTCTAGTCATTAACAAACTAAGGGGATTACACCCCATGTCCCAAAAGAAGATTAAGCTTGCAAGGAGGAAAGATTACAATAAATCATAGTTTCAAAAGTCAGAAATCGAAGAAGAAGGGAAGAAGTTACAGAACACGGTGCTGTAATCCAAATTACAACACCGTAATTGCAGCAGAACTCGATGAACAGTGCTGTCACCACCGATTTCGTCGATTTCTCTTCGGATCGATCTCCTTTCGATCTAAAACTTCTGGGATATCCTCCTCTCCTCCAGGCGAAGCTTTTGAGTGAAAATCACTGCCTGAGATGTCCTCTACGCCTCTCGGCACGAGGACAAACCCTAACCGCCGTTTTGGTTAAAATTGCTGAAGAATACGGTACCGTGTAATTGTATATGGCAGTGCCGTATTTTCTGATTGTCGTCTGATGAAAAATACGGTACCATGACAGATTGTCCAGAAAATACGGTAGTGCTGTATTTTTGCAAATGGGCTCCAAATTTGATGAAAATTGATGGGTAGCTTCGTTTCGGCATCCGGAATCCATTAGTGTGCTCAAATATTTCAAAATCCATCAAAATATATCACTTTTAACCTGAAAATGATCAAAAACAAGAAATGGTGTAGATCCCGTAATATTTGACAAATAAGGCTTAAAAACAAGCAAAAGAGTTTAAATATGACACAAAAAAAGACATCAAATGACACAAAATATACTATGAATTTTGGTGTCATCAAACACATAAGGCTCAAACTTTGCTTGTCCTCAAGCAAATAAATAAAGAACAATGCTAGGTATGAAAAATATGCTCTTTTATGAAAAATAAATTTCTAAAATATAATCACTCATGAAATACTCTGCCACCTTTTTGCACAAAATTTCAGATAAATACATCGTCCTCTGAAATTAATCTTTAAGATCTACAACTTTGATTAAATAAAACTTCGCAATTTGCATAATGAAAAGAATTTCAGTCTCATGAATTCACTTAATTTTCAGTTTAAATCTATCAAACATTTATATACAGGAATAAAGTCCCCTAGATCTTTTTCCACATAGAATCTCTCTTTTCTTGCTCCTCTTTTTTTTTTTTTCTCAACATAAACCCACATAGATACATACTTTTTATTTTAGACTTCAACTCTTGTCTTAGGTACCACTGTCAATTCTACGCAGTTCCAAGCAAAGGAGTCTTTTTCTTTTTCTCTTTTTTTTTATATAGACTTAAACCCATCTCTTCGGTACCACTGTCAATTTTACACAGTGCCAAGTAGGGAGTCTCTCACTATTTTTGTGGATCCTGGATTCTCTCTTCCCAACAAATAGTAAGATAAATAAAACATTAACTAGGCAAAACAATTGACATTAATTCAAAAATTACACTCATATGCTCATTTTATTCAAGAAAGATGCTTCACTCTTAGATCACATTCATCAAACAACATACCTACCCAAAACATATGCATCAATCAATGGATAATTTCAACAAGTAGATATATATTGAAGAAATAAATTCAACATAATAGGTATATCTTCATTCACAGGCATTAGCATGAACTTTCATAATCAATGTAGAAAAATCTACCCATCTAAGAAAAACATATCATCAAGTTATCAATCTTATCATGTCCATAAAAAACTTATAATTCAATGCAAAAGGTGTGAAGCATGAAAACTCATATAATCATAGTCAAAAGTGTAACATGATTGGTCCATATAATCACATAAGGCTTAAACAATGCAAAGGGTGTAAAGTGATAACAAATCAAAGATGCAACCATATGAAATAAAATACAAGAGAGTGTTAACAATACTCACAAAACTATATGGCAAGCTCTGACCCAAAGTACATAAGGCTCAGATCAAAAATAGTGTCGGGGCATATGCTGCTAGGTTCAAAGATGTGCCTTTTGAAAATTTTACTGAATGGCTGCTAGCAATGATGGTGATGGTGCCGACAGTAGAGTGAGTAATCTCTAGTAGCCTGCTAGAGAATACAGTCATAGAGGTGAGATCGTCAGCCGGTGCAAAAGATAGTACTGCATAAAAAAATCAGAGTCAATAATAAAGAACTGCTGCAAAAATAAATAAAATCATGGAATAAGAGGCAGCAAAAGAAATAAGAATCTACTGGTGGTATGATCCAATGTCGACGGCTGGATACAGTGATGTTAGAGGCAGATGCAGTGGTGGCTAGAGGTGGAAGACAGTTGCTTTGGAAGATTTCTGAATCTGGATGCAAAATAAGCAATAACTGGTAGAAAGCAAACTGTGCAGTTTTTGAATTTTTTATGAAAAGTAGCCATACCGTAGAATAAAATTTAATAATCCAAATAGAAAATGGACAGAACCATGTAATAGAATGAGATATGTTCTTTTCAGATGTATGAAAATCAAAGGATCAAAATCTATCAGAAATTTAGGGCATTAGCAGAAAGAAGGCTACTCAGATTAAAAACTGCACAAACTGCATAAAAGTTAATAAAATTCAAAAAGTTGTTATGTGTCCTAGAATGATCAGAAAATATTTTCATGAAAATAATTAATCCACAAGGTAGAATGACACACGAACTTTCAATTCCTAAGTGAAAAATCCGGGTTTCAAGTTATTTAAGCAACTTAAAAACTTGCTATAAAAGTGCTAATCAGATTAGTCAGAAAAAAAACTGCTGCAGAAATTAATCATAATCGAAAAGTTGCTAGGTGTTTTAGAATGATCCATGGACTATAAAATTCAGAAAAAATATCCAGATGATAGAAAAAGATAAGTAGTTCAATGCTGTGCCAAAGATAAAAAATTTTCTCAACCCAGTTTCTTAAAATTGCAACTAGAAGACACCTACTCAATAAGCAAACTGTAGAGAGGAGGAATGCAAATTTTTTTTTTTCAAAAATAACAGAAAAATTAATTCTAAAAAAACTAGGATAAAAGAAACTAAGCTAAGATAGAGTACTTGGGTTGCCTCCCAAGAAGCGCTAATTTTAAGTCATTAGCTTGACCAAAAATCAATATCATGGTGAAGCTGGTGAATTAGTACCAAGATAGATTGCAAATAATTTTCTGCATTTTCTTTGTCCATAAAGCTTAGCCACAAATCCAAAAATCCAGAATTGCATATAAATCACAGTTAAAGTGGCTTTCTTAAATATGCACAAATCAAAATCTTCACATGAAGGATATTCAATGATCTTCCTAAATTTATTAGAGAGTAAAATCATTAGTCCTTTCTTCAACTTTATCTTTTCAATCACAATAGGAATTTTATCAAAATATTCAAGCATTGGATCATCATAATAATAGTTATGTCTTTCATTAGATTCCTCAATAAAGAACAAATTTTCAATTAAATCAAAAGATTGAGCAATAGATATGGGCAAAGCATCAACATGGTGACATACATCAATTTTTGCAACATTTAAATTTTTATCAAGTTCCTCATGCACTTCATCAAATCATTTATCAATATCAAAATCAAGATGAGACTCTTCACAATCAATTTTCTCATGCTTCCCCACAAATAATTCATCATCAGAAGAGTCAAAATCAGAATCATATGAAAAAGAATTAATAGAATCAGGGTTGACCGCAAGAGATTTATCATTAATTTCAAAAATATCACCAAAATCACAATGGGGTTCATTAATGTCTATAATTTTTGAACCTTCATCATGCTCATCAGATTTAACCATATATAAGTTTACATCAAAATCAGAATTATCATCAAAAGAAGGTTTTTCAATTTCAATTTCTTCAAACTTTTCCTCAACTAAACTATCAAAGGAATCAATTTTACAATCATCAAAATCAGAGTGAGATTCATGAATATTAACATAAGGCTCAATCTCAAAACAATCATAATCAGAGGGGGAATTTTCTAAATCAATCTTTTCAGCTTCCAAATCAAACTCAACAAAACATGCTTGTTGTGCTAATTGGGTTTCTAAAATTTCATTGTGTGCAACCATGTCATCCAACTTAGAATTGATTTGTTTGAGGGTCTCACTCACATCTTGTTTCAATTGTGAACTCATGAATTTCTCAAACATGCCCTCTAAACTAGATTTTTCAGTTTTCTCAAAGCATGGTTCATAATTATTGTTTGAGCAATCACCATAAAAAGTAGTTTGATTTTCCCAACTAGATTCATAATGATCATCTTCATATCATGAAGAATTAGAATTTGGAGGAATTAAAAATTTGCAATCAGAAGTATAATGATCTGATGATTTACAAATATTACATGTAACAAAATATGAGTGTAATTTCGATATATCTGCAAGAGTGCATCGTCAATCATTTTGTGGCATGTACACCTGACCTCTTTCAGTTGCCCAGGAGTTGTGATAAAAAGACATATTTTCAAATTTATCAAAAACAGAGAGATAATCCAACACCAATCAATAAGAACTATTTTTTTTTCAAAATATATAAAAAAAATAGAAAATAATAAACACAAGCAGATTCACAAATTTCAGAAATACAAGCTCTGTCACAACTTGTAAAAATCCAAAACCAGCAAAAATAGAAAATAAAGTTAAATCTAAAATAAATAAAACTTAATCTAGTAATAATCTCGATATCTTCAATATCGACAAAACCAAGGTCCCCGGCAACGGCGCCAAAAACTTGTTGCGTCCGCAAGTGCACGGATACTTCGAAGTAATAAAAATATCGAACGACAGAGACCTTATTGTTAAGTACCAAATAGTTGTATTCTCACTAGCTAAGCAAATCGAATATGATGAAAAGCAATGATCAAGAACACACGAAAAAGACAATCAGAGAGAAACTGGGACTAGGGTTTCATCCACCTTAATTCTAATGACTAAAAGGAAATAAAGGTTGTCAGTTTAATTCTATTATGATAAAGACCTAATTCACTTCATAAAGGTATTGTCTCACTCTCGTGCAGACAATCATGCAGATAACTGATCCTCACTCTCGTGCAAGATCTATTCTCAATGCTAAAGACAAGTGAATTACTGAACAAAGAACTCAAGGATCACTCTCGTGCATCTGAATTCTAAGTCAATCATCTCAAGTAGAATCTCAAGGATCACTCTCGTGCATCCTGAAACTCAACACAGTTTTTTACTTATGGTTTTCCGACGACTCGATCCTCACTCTCGTTCAAGATCAAATCAAGTCTATACATTAACTCAATCCAAAGTATTAGAAATTCAACATGGCAATAAAATCACTAAAAATCAGAATTCGAAAAACTACCTAATCTCTTACGATAGTTCCAAACTCAACGATTCCTAGGGTTCCGAATTTCAAACGATCAACCTCTCGATCTATTTCGCAAAATTCTAAAACATGTTGATGTTTATAAAACTAAGGAGAATTAAAGACAATTAATCACAGAAGTAAAATTATCATAATAAAATTATCATGACAAAAATTAATGTTTTCTAGTCATTAACAAACTAAGGGGATTACACCCCATGTCCCAAAAGAAGATTAAGCTTGCATGGAGGAAAGATTACAATAAATCATAGTTTTAAAAGTCAGAAATCGAAAAAGAAGGGAAGAAGTTACAGAACGCGGTGCTGTAGTCGAAATTACAGCACCGTAATTGCAGCAGAATTCGATGAACAGTGCTGTCACCACCGATTTCATCGATTTCTCTTCCGATCGATCTCCTTTCGATTTGAAACTTCTGGGATATCCTCCTCTCCTCTAGGCGAAGCTTTTGAGAGAAAATCACCGCCAGAGATGTCCTCTACACCTCTCGGCACGAGGACAAACCCTAACCGCCGTTCTGGTTGAAATTGCTGAAGAATACGGTACCGTGTAATTGTATACGGCAGTGCCATATTTTCTGATTGTCGTCTGATGCAAAATACGGTACCGTGACAGATTGTCCAAAAAATACGGTAGTGCCGTATTTTTGCAAATGGGCTCCAAATTTGATGAAAATTGATGGGTAGCTTCGTTTTGACATCCGGAATCCATTAGTGTGCTCAAATCTTTCAAAATCCATCAAAATATAGCACTTTTAACCTAAAATGATCAAAAACAAGAAATGGTGTAGATCCCGCAATATTTGACAAATAAGGCTTAAAAACAAGCAAAAGAATTTTGGTGTCATCAAGCAGCATCAACAGTAAGTCGGGTGTTATAAAGAAGACCATAATAAAAAGTATGAATCAAAACCCATTTCTTTAAGCCATGGTGAGGACACTTCCATTGCAAGTCGTTAAATCGCTCCCATGCTTCACTCAAAGACTCTCCATCCTTTTGTGCAAAATTTGTAATTTGATTTCTCAGTTGGATGGTCTTGCTAGGTGGGAAGTATTTCATCAGAAATGCATTAGAAAGCTGATGCCAAGTAGTGAACGTCCCTGACGGCTATGAATGAAGCCAATCACGTGCTCGGTTCCTAAGGGAAAATGGAAACAATCTTAATTTTAGTGCATCATCAAAAACACCATTAATTTTGATTGTGTCACATAATTCAAGAAAAAGAGATAGATGGAAATTAGGATCTTCAAGAGGTGCTCGTCCAAATTGGTTTTGTTGAATCATAGATAGGAATGCTAGTTTGATTTTGAAATTGTTCGCATCAATGGCCGGCCTGGTGACACTAGAGTTAATTCCCTATGAATTAGGGGCAGCATAGTCTCGCAAAGATCTTCTCTCGTTATTTGCCATATCCAAAATATCTTCTTGTATCTCCTGTGATGTTTCTTGTAAATCTTCTTCCAGTCTTAACTTTCTGCGCACTCTGAGGGTTTTGTTAATTTCACGATCCAATGGAACAAGCAGTCTTGACTTAAGACTCATGCGCATGCAAAGTAGGTTGATCAAGTGATTTCAAGAAAAACAAACAATAAACAGTAAGTAAATAAATAACAAAAAATAGTAAATAAAAACCTAGTCTAGAAATACTCTCAATATCTTCAATATCAACAAAAACAAGGTCCCCGGCAACGGCCCCAAAAACTTGTTGTGTCCGTAAGTGCACGGATACTCGAAGTAATAAAATAGATATCGAACCACAGCGACCTAGTTGCTAAGTACTGAATAATTGATTTCTCGCTAGCTAGGCAATCGAAAAATAGTGAATCAAACTATCGAAAAGAACACGGAGAAAATATCAGAGTAGGGATCAGGACTAGGGGTTCATCTACTTTAATTTCTAATGGCTAGATTAAGATAAGTGTCTGTCAATGCAATTTTATCATGATAAAGGTATAGTTTACCTCATAAATAAATTATTTCGCTCTCGCGCAAATAGTCGTACAAAGAACTGATCTTCACTCTCGTGCAACATCTATTCAATGCTGAAAATAGGTAAACCATCAACTAAGAACTCAAGGATCACTCTAGTGCATCCGAATTCTAAAGTTGACAACCTCAAGTCGAAACTCAAGATCACTCTCGTGCATCAGAGTCTCAACACAAGTTTTACTCAAGGTTCTCTGACGACTCGATACTCAATCTCTTGTAGCATCAAATAAAGTCTAAAATATTAACTCAATTCAAAGAATCATAAAATCAACAAGACATTAAATTTTTCTAAGAATTAGAATTCGAAGAACAACCTAATCTCTTATGATAATTCCAAACTCGATAATTCCTAGGGTTCCGAAATTCAAGCAATCAACTTCTCAGTCTATTTTGCAAAATTCTAAAACATGCTAATATTTATAAAACTAAGGAGAATTAAAGAGCAATTAATCATAAAAGTAAAATTATCACAATAAAATTAGTTTGACAGAATTAGAGTTTTATAGTCAATAAGAAACAAAGAGATTACACCCCCATGTCCCAAAGAAAGATTAAGCTACCATGATGAAGGAATAACAATAAAACATGTTTCTATATGAATAGGAATCGAAAAGAAGATGAGAAGAGTTACAAAACAGTGCTGTAATGAAATTAGAGCATCGTAATTTCCTAGAACAGCGCTGTCACCATTGTTTTATTGATTTCTCCTCCAATCAGAATCCTTTTGCATTGAAACCTCAGATGTACATTCTCCTTCACCAGGTGAAGTTCTCTGTCAAATTTCGTTGCTGGAGGTAGTCTGTAGGCTGAGAACCAATGAACCCTAGCAATTCCACCCCTCTTTCGATTAATCCCTCAATACTGGATAAAAATTCCTCCTTTTACTTTGTGTGTCTTCTCCTACTAAAGATGAGTCTGAAGCATCTCTCCGATCTCAATTTGGAGGTCTGGATCAAAAGATATGGTCCACGAAAGTTTTGGGTCCGTAAAAATCGCGTTTTTGAATGGAAATTACAGTCGTAAAATATTTTACGGCATTGCCGTATTTTGGTTCTGTGAACCCTGTATCAAAATTCTGGCGCGTAAAATGCTTCTCAACCATACCATAAAATCGGACGAGTTCTCTAGTCTGAATCGCCTGGGAAATACGGCACGAGGAATGGTTTACGGTAGTGCCGTAATTTTGGCAAGTGTCTCTGTTCTAAAGCGATCTAGATTACGGCAGTGTAATGCTTTACGGCGGTGCCATAAAATCAAGACAATTCTCTGATTTGAAAATCCACCAAAATACGGCAGGTGCTCTGATATTACGGTATTGTACCATAATACGGTACCGTAATATATATTACGGCACTGTTGTATTTTGGTCTTTTGCTCTGATTTGCGTGAAATTTGTTATGTGGACTCCTCTTGATGTTGGTAACTCTTCCATGTATATGATTTTGCTCAAAAATGCCTCAAAATAGTGCCTTTTTACCTGAAATTGATCAAAAACCAAAGATGGTGTAGATTCCGAAGCATTTGGTAAAAAATGTAGAAAAACAAAGCAAAAGAGTAAGATTATGTTTCAAAAGACTACTAAATAAGTATGAAAAATACTATGAAATTTAGAGTCATCAGTACTGTGGCTCTTACTGAAGAATGTAGTGCTATTATCCAAAACAAGTTGCCACCAAAATTAAAAAATCTAGGTAGTTTCTCTATACCTTGTTTTATTGGGGGGAATGGCTTTTGACCGAGTCTTATGTGATTTAGGTGCTAGTGTGAGTCTAATGCCATTGTCTATTTGTAGGAAACTGGACATGGGAGAGCTTAAACCGACTTCTATATCTTTGCAGCTCGCTGATCGTTTAGTTAAATACCGTGTAGGAATTCTTGAATATGTACCTATCCAAGTAGGTAAATATTTCATCCCAGTAGATTTTATAATTCTTGAGATGGAAGAAGATGCAAGAATCCCCATCATACTTGGTATACCATTCTTAGCCACAGCAGGAGCACTTATTGATGTAAAGAACGGTAAGCTTACACTTAACATTGGGGATGAAAGAATTGAGTATGACTTGAATGAAGCCAAGAAAAACCTTCAAATTCAGGATCTTGCTGTAGTATACATGTTGTAGATGACATTGTCTATGATCTTAATGATTTATTTATTGAAACCTCTGAAATTGATTATGATTTAGATTCTGCTCTTGATTCTAAGGTAGGGACCAATTCTGAAATTGATAAATTATTAGATTGTAGTGCTTGTGATAATGAAAAGAGTGAAGAAAGGAAAGCTCCAAAAGAAGAACTTAAAGCTTTACCTGATAACCTTCGTTATGAATTTCTTGGTCCTAATTCTATTTTCCCTGTTATTGTTGATGCATAGCTTGAAAAAAGGTAAACATATTTGCTTCTCAAAGAATTAAGGATTCATAGAAAGGTAATTGGATACACAATTGATGACTTAAAGGGAATTAACCCTTCTTTTTGTATGCACAGGATCTTGATGGAAGAGGAACACAGGCCACATGCAGATTTTCAAATGAGACTTTACCCCTCTATGAAAGAAGTTGTGAAAAAGGAGGTTTTGAAACTACTTGATGCAGGTATTATCTATCCTATCTCTACTAGTAAATGGGTAAGTCCTGTACATTGTGTTCCTAAGAAAGGAGTGGTAACTGTCATGAAAAATAAAGACAACGAATTAATTCCTGTTAGAACTGTAACTAGTTGGCGCATGTGCTTAGATTATAGAAAATTGAATGCTGCTACTAGGAAGGACCATTTTCCCTTACCTTTTATTGATCAGATGGTTGAAAGGCATGCAAACCATTCTCACTTTTGTTTCTTAGATGGATACTCTGGATTTTTCCAAATTCCTATACGTCCAAATGACCAAGATAAGACCACTTTCACTTGCCCGTATGGTACTTTTGCATATAGGAGAATGCGTTTTGGTCTATGTAATGCACCTGCTACTTTTCAGAGATGTATGATGGCCATTTTTTCTAATTTTATTGAGGACTTTATGGATGATTTCTCTGTATATGGTTATTCTTTTGATGACTGTTTGGCTAACTTATCTCGAGTTTTGCAACGATGTGAAGAAACTAACCTTGTGCTTAATTAGGAAAAATGTCATTTCCGTGGTTAGGCAAGGGATAGTTTTGGGGCACTTGATTTCAGAGAGAGGAATTGAAGTTGATAAAGCTAAAGTTGAGGTGATAGAGAAATTAGAGCTGCCCACTACAGTAAAGGAGGTCCGAAGCTTTCTAGGACATGCAGGATTATACCGGCGATTTATCAAGGATTTCTCTAAACTTGCTAGACCTCTAACAAATTTACTTTGTAAAGATGTTAAATTTTCTTTTGATGAGGATTGTTTATCTGCTTTTCAGGAATTAAAGAAAACTTTGGTTTCAGTACCAATCATTCAGCCTCCAGACTGGGATTTGCTTTTTGAGCTCATGTGTGATGCCAGTGATTATAGAATAGGAGCAGTTTTGGGACAGAGAAAGGAGAAAAAACCTTATGTTATTCATTATGCTAGCAGGACTTTGGATGAGACACAAAGGAATTACACCACCACTGAAAAGGAACTTTTAGCCATAGTATTTGCCTTTGATAAGTTTAGATCATACTTGATTAATTCCAAAGTGGTGGTGTACACTGATCATGTAGCTGTGAGATACTTAATGCAAAAAAAAGATAGTAAACCACGCTTGCTCAGATGGGTTTTACTCTTGCAGGAGTTTGATTTGGAAATTAAAGACAAAAAGGGATCTGAAAACTTTGTTGCAGATCATCTTTCAAGGATAATGGTGGATCCTGAAAAGAACAATGTAATCAATGATTCATTCCCTGAGGAACAACTCATGGTCATTGAACAAATCAGAGCCCCTTGGTATGCTGATATAGTGAATTACCTTGTAGCTAATGTTTTTCCTCCTGATCTGAATTACCAAAAAAGGAAGAGATTCTTAGTTGAGGTAAAGTACTATTTTTGGGATGAGCCTTGTGTGTTTAGAAGATGTGCAGATGGTATTTTTAGAAGATGTGTACCGGAGGAGGAAATCATAGATATATTGTTTCAATGTCATGGATCCTCTTATGGTGGTCATGCCGGTACTGAGAAAACTACTTTCAAGGTATTACAATCAGGATTTTACTGGCCTTCAATTTTTAAATATGTTAGAAACTTTGTTTCATCTTGTGCTAGGTGTCAGAAGACAGGTAACATTAACAGAAGACATGAGATGCCACTGTCCAATATTCTTGAGGTTGAGATATTTGATGTCTGGGGGATTGACTTCATGGGACCTTTTCCATCATCTGGAGGTAACAAATACATTCTTGTGGCAACTGATTATGTTTCAAAGTGGGTTGAAGCTCTTGCTTCTCCTACTAATGATTCCAGAGTTGTTGTTGTTGGGAATCCCCGGACATCAAAAAAAAATTTAAATACAGCGGAAGTGGAGGTCCGAAACAGAATTCGAGAAACACCAGGATCACTTACGAGACAAAACCAAAGGATGTGTAGGGCAGTACCTTATCAAGCAACTTTTAGGAGCGGCCAATGATGAAGACGCGCAAGGGCCCGTCCTCCGCAATCGCGCACACACAGGCTCCTCGAGATCTCTCCAACCTCCACACGTGGTGCTAGCCTCGGGAGATGAGATCCACGCCTCTGGCCTTCTAAACTTGCGCCAATGCCAAGGTGAAGAAGGGGTGTTGGCGACAAGGAGTGGGCAGCACTGCCACTTGTCCCAACCTTTGATACCAAAAAACTTTTATTGTCATCACCTCCTAGACCCTCATGCTAAGGAGCAGAGGGGAGGAAACAACTAGAGATAAGAGAAGAGTGGTACAAAACAATCTCCCAGGTGGGCCTCTCTATTTCTAATAGCAGAGCCAGACGCACACTGGAGATTTTTCCCATGTGGGATAATGAGCATAGATGCCTACTCACAATTAAGCGTCACGGGTTTGAATCCCCACAGACGCAATTAATTGTAAATTGTGCCCAAGCTTATTAATTAACCAAGAGAAAAATTCTCTTTCCAATTAATAATTTTATTTTATTCATGTGACTAAAGTGCCAAGCCCAAACTTGCACCAAGACCCTTATTTGACTCATTTTGACAACACAGGTCAACAGAGGTCAAACGTGGTCTACTAGAGTCAACTAGTGGTCAAACATGAACTAAAATTAAATATCATCTCTTCTATAAAAGTCTCAATGCATCAGTTCCGCAAAAAGATCCGAATCACACAATGATTCGATCAGAGGCTAAACGATCAGTATGAGAACTCAAGTGCCTAGGTATACGACCCTGTAGGTTCTTCAGACGTTGGTAGTGATGACTAAATCATCACAAGAAATGAGTGACACCTAGCAGTACATCATTACTACCCAAGTCATCAGAATCGTGTCATCATCGACATCCCCTAAAACTACGACAAAGTACAAGTGCAGCTTTATCCATTTGCCATCTGATGTCCAGATTGGGCAAGTGTGTCACACTTGTTAATCCCAATAATATGGCATGACTAAATCAAGTTATCACCTGGGTATGGCCATACACTTCCAGTCATCCATATAAGGGCGCCATGGACAATCAAGCATCCCCAAAAGGAAGGGGCAAATCCTCTATTGGCACATTGAATCCCTCATATGGCTTATGACATACCCAATGACAACCGTTATGACTTCCCATTTACGGTGAAGCGTTAGGTTGCATCAAAGTACATCAATCACTGTATAGAGATGCCAATGCCCTCAAGTCTAGGACAAGCGCAACTCCGTCACTGTGATATTCATCTCATGACACGGAGATGAATTCTCACGGCGGGTCAATCCAGTATATCACCCTTGATATACCCATATGCCTGTGTTAGCAACCCGTGCTCAACCAGCGCATATACTGGTCTCAAGTGAATCATAGCTGTCCCATATCCACTATGATTCTCGACCAGGGATAAACATAGAGACTAGATAAAATCTATCTCTTAGGGACATTGTATATACAAAATGTACATATGCGCAGATGTACAAACTTGCATAACAACGACAATGTCAGGATAACTCATCAATCAACTAGATGTGATACACATATCCCAATGGACCATCCTGAGGTCCTAGGGTATAAACTCTAACAGTTGTTAAACTATTCAAAAATATTATCTTTCCAAGCTTTGGAACACCCCGACTAGTGATTAGTGATGGAGGCTCACATTTCATAGAGCATAAGTTCTCAGCGTTGCTTAGAAAGTATGAGGTAAATCATAGAGTTGCAACACCTTATCACCCCCAAATAAGTGGACAAGTTGAGATATCAAACAGAGAAATAAAAGGGATTTTAGAAAAGATAGTCTCATGCACCAGGAAAGATTGGGCATTGAAATTTGATGATGCACTGTGGGCCTATCGGACTGCTTTTAAAACTCCAATAGGTATGTCTCCTTTTTAATTAGTTTATGGTAATTCTTGTCATCTACCTGTAGAGCTTGAGCATAAGGCGTTCTGGGTAATCAAAGCACTGAATTTTGACTTAAAGAACGCGGGTGAAAAATGGAGGTTACAATTAAATGAGCTAAATGAGATTAGACTCTCCTCTTATGAAAATGCAATAATTTATAAAGAGAGAACTAAAAGATGGCATGATCGACATATTTTCAGAAAAGGAATTCCAACCAGGTGACTTTGTTCTTTTGTTCAATTCTAGATTGAGACTTTTTCCTGGAAAACTTAAGTCTCGATGGTCTGGACCTTTTCAGGTAAAGTAGACTTACCACTACAGAGCTGTGGATATATGGAGTGAAGAAACAGGAGAGTTTAAGGTTAACAGTCAAAGATTGAAGCATTATTATCAAGAAGAACTAATTGAAGAAAAGCAAAAATTTTATCTTAATGAACCACCAAACCCAAGTGCAGAACGGTCAAGTTAATGACCTTTAAATTAGCGCTTCTTGGGAGGCAACCCAAGCACTCTTTCTTTAGACTATTCTAACCCTCTTCCCCCCCATCCCCGCTGAGAACACAAGAGGAAATCAAATCAGATAATGACGAATAGAGTTTTGTGAGTATCTCCTTTCCTTACTTCTTTGCATGTCTCATGTTTTATAGAGAAAGATGTTATCTCTAAACTTTTTTGTGTCCGCCATTGCTACCTTGCTTTGCCTTACTTTACATTGAAATCATTCGATTGGGTTATACTACGTATTCTGATATTTTGTCCACCTTGTGATGGCGCATACTTGCATACATGATATGACATAATATAATATTGTGATATTTTCATGATTGATGAGTTTATACCATTTTTATTAATGTGACTTTGCAGCCTAGTCTCTGAATTTTGAAAATATTATTGTTGATTGTATGATTCTACTGATGGTGAATGAACTCAAGCTTGTGATTAGGACTAGATCTATCATGTCAAATTTATTTCTCCAATATATATCTACTTTTGGAATTTTTCATTAATTGATGAATAAAATTTTAGGTGGATATATTATTTGAAGAATTTGATTTAAAAGTGAAACTACTTGTTAAATAAAATTAGCATATGAGTGTAATTTTGTAATTTTGAATTGATGTCGATTGATTAACCCAATTGATGTTTGATTTATCTTACTATTTGTTGGGAAGAAAGAGTCCAAGATCCAAAAAGAGTGAGAGACTCCCCTACTTGGCACTGTATAAAATTGACAGTGGTACCGAAGATATGGGTTGAAGTCTGAAAAGAAAAAAAAATAGAGAGAAAGAAAAAGAAAATGACTCCTCTACTAGGCACTGTGTAAAATTGACAGTGGTACCTAAGACAAGAGAGTTGAAGTCCCAATAAAAAGTCTGTACCTATGTGGGTACATGATATCCAAAAAAAGAAAAATAAAAAAAATAAAAAAAATGGGGAATGAAAAGAAAAAGAAAGATTTTGAGTAGAAAAAGACTTTGGATATCCTATTCCTGTAAACAAAGGTATGATACACTTGAACTGAAACTTAGGTGAATTCATGAGACTGGGATTCTAATTTTTATACAAGTTGCAATGTTTTATTTGATTAAGTTGTGGATCATGAGGATTGAATTCAAAAGATGATATGCCTATTTAAAATCTTATGAAGCAATTAGTGAAATTTTTCATAGGTGATTGTATTTTAAAAATTTATTCTTCATGAGAAAGTCTATTCCTATGATAAATTTTTTATTTTTGCTTGAGGACAAGCATAGTTTGAGCCTTGTGTGTTTGATGACACCGAAATTTATAATAAATTTCTTGCCATTTCATAGATATTTTTGTGTCATATTTACACTCTTTGCTTATTTCTATGCCCTTTTTATCAAATACTGCGGAATCTACACTATTTTTGGTTTTTGATGATTTTCAGGTAAAAAGACATGATTTTCAAGCGTTTTCAAGCAATTCTATATGCATGAATGAATTCCCACCATCAAGAAAAGATTACATGTCAAATTTCATGAGGATTGGAGCTTTAGACCAAAATACAGCAGTGCCGTAATCTATATTATGGTACCGTATTTTCACCGGCTACCGTAATATCAGAGCACTGCCGTAATTTAGGGAGCTTTCATCCAGAAAGTTTTTCAAAAATTACAGCACTGCGGTAAGGAATTTCACAGGCCGTAATTTCAATCTATTTTTTCACCCGAGAGATTTCCGGATTTTACGGCAGGGCCGTAATCATTTCCATGGTGCTGTATTTTGAGGAGATTTCTGACCCGAGAGATTTGGAGAAAATACGGTATGGCCGTAAGTAATTTCATGGTACCGTAATTCTTGTTGAATCCTGTACAGAAGAACTTAAAGAAAATACGGTAGTGCCGTAATTAAAACCACGATCGTAATTCTGTTTTGAACACGCGATTTTCACGGACTTTTTGAAGCCTGATTTTTGCGCGATCGATTGTTGACAATCTAGGCAATAATTTGAAGATCAGTAAGAAGCAAAAGGGGAGTTTTTCATGAGGAGAAGACACAAAATGAAGAAGCCATAATTTTCATCCACTGACGTGGAAGAAATCGAGTTTCACGCCGCCGCCTTAGGTTTCGCCGCTGGGAAGCGTACAGCGCATCTCCGGCCATGAAATTTGAGGGGAAGCTTCCCCTGGAAGAGGAGAACATACCCCCGAAGTTTTGGAGTGAAAGAAGATCGATCGGAGGAGAAATCAACAAAAGCACGCCGCCGGCACTGTTCACACGCGAAAATTACGGCTGTAATTTCCATTACAGCCGTGTGGTTATTTGTTTTTCTCCTCTTTCTTTGATTTCTTACACTTTGATACTATGGAATATTATAATCTTTCATCCATGCTAGCTTAAACCTTTTATGGGACATGGGGGAGTAATTCCCTTTGATTTCTTAATGACTAGATAAATTTTTCATTACTTCGTCACGTATAATTTTAGCATGATAATTCTACTTATGTGGTAATTGTTCTTTAATTCTCCATAGATTCATGTTATTAATCATGTTTTAGAGTTTTCACAATAAGAACCAAAAGGTGACTTGCTTGAGAACCTAACACCCTAGAATTGAGTGTTAGGAACTTACTATAAGAAATTAGGTTAGTTCTTGTTTCTTGATTTTAGAAGAATGATTGCCATGATAATAATAAGAATGTAGGATTGAGTTAATTTATTTTAACGTGGAGATCTTGTGTGAAAGTGAGGATCGGAACGTTGGATAACCATAAGTAGAACTTGTGTTGAGTCTCGGATGCACGGAAGTGATCCTTGATATTCCACTTGAGATAATCAACTTAGAATTCAGATGCATGAAAGTGATCCTTGAGTTCTTTGATTGATGATTTACTTATTTTCAGCTTGGGATAGATCTTGCGTGAAAGCAAAGATCGGTCCTTGCATGATTGTCTGCACAAAAGTGAGATGATCCTTTTATGAAGTAAATTATATCTTTATCATGATAAAATTAGACTGACAAACATCTTTTCATATCTATTCATGGAAATTAAAGTGAATGAAACCCTAGTCCTAGATTCTCTCTCTGATATTTTCGTTAGCCTTCATTAGTTCACTTGCATAGTTTCTATTGCCTAGATAGTAAGAAATCGATTATTCAGTACTTGACAAACGAGGTCTTTGTGGTTCGATATCTTTCTTTATTACTTTGAGTATCCGTGCACTTGCGGACACAACATACTTTCATGCGCCTTATGAGCCATGTCCTCCATCCATATATGGGGAAGTTTCTGGTCATCTACTTTGACGACATCCTCATCTACAGCCGTACCCGCGCTGACCATCTCGATCACTTACGCCTGACCTTTGACCTCTTGCGCAAGGAACGCCTGTTCCTTTTACACCAAGTAGTGTGCTTTCCTCGAGACCCAGGTTCAGTTCCTTTGGTTCATTGTGTCGGATCAGGGTCTGATGGTTGACCCCGCTAAAGTCGAGGCCATTCGGTAATGGCCGGAACCCAAGTTTGTCACCATGGTCCGCAGTTTTCTCGGCCTCGCAGCCTTCTACCGCCACTTCATTAAGGGGTTTAGCACCTTCGTTTCCCCTATGATAGCCTGCACCAAACACGAGGCTTTTTCTTGGACCCCCACGGCTAGTCGTGCCTTTGTAGCTCTCAAGGACATCATGACCTCAGCCCCCATCTTCCGTCTCCCCGACTTCTCAATGGTCTTTGAGGTCGCGTGTGATGCCTCCGGCACCGGCATCGGCGGTACCCTTAGTCAGGAGGGCCACCCCGTCACCTTTTTTAGCGAGAAGTTGAACGAGGTGCGGTAACGTTACTCCACTTACGACAAGGAGTTCTACGCCATCGTCCAGTCCCTCCGACAGTGGCGTCACTATCTCCTACATAAGAAGTTCGTTCTGTTAAGTGACCACCAAGCCCTTTCCTTCCTCAATGTGTAGAAGAAGCTTGCCCCTCGCCACGCGAAGTGGGTTGAGTTTCTTCAGCAATACACCTTTGTGATCACCCACAAAGCGGGAATGGAGAACATTATGGCCGATGCCCTCAGTCGAGTCCGCTCCCTGTTGTGTGTTTTGTCCACGTCGATCCCCACGCTGGACCATGTCCGCGGTGAGTATGCCGAATGCCCCGACTTTGGACCCACTCTTGCCCGGCTCCTTGCCGATGACCCCCCGGACCTACCTTACCGTCTCCACGATGGTTACCTCATGTTCGGTAACCGGCTTTGTGTTCCCCGGTCCTCTCTCCATGAGCACCTCTTGCTCGAGCTGCATGTCGGTGGTGCCACTAGGCACCACGGCCGCGACAAGACCCTCGCTTTGGCCGAAGATCGTTTCCTCTGGCCCACTCTTCGTAAAGATATCGATAGGGTCATTCGTCACTGTGGCAGGTGCCAACGTGCCAAACCCCATCCTGCCAACACCGGCCTTTACACCCCTCTCCCCATCCCTAAAGGCCCGTGGCTGGACATCAACATGGACTTTGTCCTCATTCTTCCCCACTAGGCCTCGCACCATGACTCCATCTTTATTGTCGTGGATCATTTCTCCAAGATGGCACACTTTGTGCCTTGTTCCAAGACGGCCGATGCCTCTCACGTCGCCCACATCTTCGTCAAGGAGATTGTGTGCCTCCATGGGCTACCTCTCACTATTGTGTATGACCACGACACCCGGTTCGTCGGTCATTTCTGGAAGTCCTTGTGGGCCCTTCTTGGGACCACTCTCAAGTTTTCCTCTGCGTACCACCTCCAGACGGACGGTTGAACGGAGGTCGTAAACCGTAGCCTGGGTAACCTTTTGCAATGTTTAGCCGGTGACTTCCCACGCCATTGGGCTGATCATCTCCCCATTGCCGAGTTTGCGTATAATAGCGCGTTCCACTGCTCTACGGGGCTTAGTCCTTTCCAGGTCATCCTCGGGCACCAACGTTGGAAACCCATCGACATGCATTCCGTTCCTCCTCCCCCCTCCATCCATGAGTTTGCATACACCTTTGCATCTCATATCACGAGTTTACATGATGAAATTTGCCGCTGGATTTTCTTCAGCAACACCCGCTATGCGCTGGGGGCCAACGAGCTTCGTAGGCCACAGCACTTCGAGGTTGGTGAGCTTGCCATGGTGAGACTCCACCCTGAGCGGTTGAGATCGAGGGCCAATTGGAAGTTGCAAGCGCGCTGTGACGGTCCCTACACGGTCCTACGACGGGTTGGCACTAACGTATACATCCTCGACCTTCCTGAGGACTCCCTCATCAGCCCCGTCTTCAACATCATTGAACTCTTGCCCTACCACACACTCCTTCCCACCGGCGCCCCCTCCAACGACATCAGCCCATCTTATTCTCTGGAGGAGAATTCTTCCCACGCCGGGATACATGACGGAGTCATAGTCGCACTTGAGGACGACCCAATTCCTCTAGAAGACACTTGGAGAGACTCCCCAGGGCCTGAGGTGGACACCCAGCAAATTTTGATCCAGAAGGCCATCTACCGCCCTCAACACGGCCAGGTCGTGACGGTGGACATGGCCTTGACGAGCCTGCAGACCACCTGCACACCTGTTCCTCCAACCATGTCCAACTCCGCAAGACCCAGCCGACCCAGATACGGCCAGGCTATGATTGAGAGCATGGTCGTGACACGGTCGAGGAAGAACGCAAACGTAAGCATGGCCCTCGACACGCCCGTGACACCCACCGGGACTAGTTCGGCAGAATTCGATCTCAGCGATCACGGCCGTGACAAGGAACATTGCCAGGCTGTGACCAGATCGCCGGAAAACACTATAGATTCCTAGTGCCAAATTATGGCCCGTAATATCCATTACAGCCCCGCCGTAATTTGGGACCAACATTCTGTGAAATTTGGGCTAGGAATCACGGCTCGTAATCCAGATTACGGCCCTGCCGTGAAAACCGGTCGACCTGAACACGACTAGGCCATGACTATGGGCACGGCCGTGACACGGTCCGCAGAAGACGTGAACACTGACATGCCCGGAGTCACGGCCATGCCCCCACCCATGTCTGCCTCGACCAGAAATCCAGAATCCGAACACGCCCATGATCTCCATCACAGCCAGGCAGTGTTCAGCCCCAGAAAGTATAAAGGTGCCATTCTTCATCTCGTTTAACGCTCGCAACAGTCCTCGCACCTCCCGGACGGTTTCATGGGGGTGGTAATCCCCTCATCCACCACAACTTGCCCCATCCGCTCCATCAACGAGGCTTCACCCGCATCTTCAGAGTCCATCTAGCCCATTCTTGTGGCAACTCTTCCTCGCGGGCCGCCACAAGAAGCCATTGCCGACTACTACAACAACCGGGTCTTCAACTCGGCGCCAGAGACCGCCACTAATGTTCAGAATCAGCCCATGATCAGCTACTTCTGCTGCTTCATGGTCGCATGCTCAGAAATGGTGTAGCCCACTGAAGGCGTCCCGTTCAACGGCCCAAACATCTAAGCTCATATGGCCCATCCCTTGGCATATTCCCTACAGAAGTAGTTAGCATATTAATTTAGTTTGTTTTGAAGGAATATTGACCTTCTTTTAGGTAGTTAAGGGGAGATGGCTTATCCAACTACTCCCATGAGTTTTCCATGTGCCTCTTCTCCTCTTGATCTATAAAAGAGGCTGAAGGTTGTGTGTTTTGTTAGTTCGGTTGTAGTAGTCGCCTTCCCCACGCAAGGCCTAGGTCCACCAGCTCCGAGGAACTCACCTAGAGCTCACTCGTTCTTGTATTCTGTTCATTTATTGCTTTCAATGAAAACACCCGGAGAATCCTCCTTGGGCTTCAGGTCATTTTCAAGCGATCTCGCATTCAATTCCTGTGCTTCCGACGTTGGGTCTTGGACTTGTGGATTGTCACTTTCGTAGCATCATGAAGGCTCTGATGGCACGCGCTTGCTTGAAGAAAAAAAAATTGGCTCTACGAGTAAAGGTGAGTAGTTTCCTTAGTAATCGAACTGTTGTTTCTTCGCGCGTTTGAGTATTGCTCAAGGAACGTCTACTCATTGTTCTCATCGGTTTTCTCGTGGATTTCCCTGTCCGCATGCATTTTAACCTCCCTCGTCTCAGCATCATTGTCTAGTTCCCCTAGAGTACGGAAATTAAGGCCCCTACATCCGCTACATCAGATGAGATGGGGATTTATGATATCATCATACATCTTTTAGATCTCTTCACACGATGCACTTCAAATAGTGATCAAGAAAGTGTTGTTGGATCTTTTGGGTGTTTGCCTAAATCTAGGAATGGCCATGGTTCAGTTTCTTCAAAGCTAAAACTTCAGAAGACATGGAAATTTCAGGATGGATTAAGGCCACAGGAAGAGCTCACATTTGTACTAGGTATCGCATGTGGAGCTCACATTTGTTTTTCATATGCAGGGGCTCAAAAGATGTAGGACAATGAAGCTTGGTGAGATCGACTTTCATGTCAGGGACGGAGCATTGGATGCTGCTGTTGATGTCATATCACCACCTTCAAGACTTCAACTAGAACTTTGCTATTATGTACCAGCTTTCATATTAGAACATTATGTCCATTGTTTTGAATGGATTTTCAGTTTGAAATAAATGGTATTTCTTTAAATCTGGGATGTTCTATAGTAGTGGTGCAATTAATAATAGTTTGTGGTTCTATGTGTAACACTAAGAAGATCAAATCCAATGATTTAATGAATACCATTACTTAGCATTGTCTCTTGGGCCATTTAAATGTCACATCCAAGAAGTCCATGGACTATTGGGATCATTATCCTTTCAGAATTATGATGCATGTGAGTATTGGACAAGATGATAGATGATCCCTTCACAAAGCTTGGTGAGAGGGTCATAGGCTTGTTGGATCTAGTACACAGCAATGTGTGTGGACCCATGGGAACAAGCACGAGGTGGTATACTTCATTAGGTGTGGATATGTCTTATCCAACATATAACTTTGGAGAAATCCAAGAAGTTCAGAAATGAAGTGCTGAATCAAAATTGGAGGATCTATTAAACACTTTGATTGGATCAAAGTGGTTAGTGAGGAATTTGATGACTTTCCTTAAGGAGTGTGGGATTATCTCACAGCTTTCTCCTCTTGGAACACCACAACCGTGTAGTGAATTTCAAGGAAAGAAAGAGGAACACATTGGATGTAGTTCCATCTTTAAATAGTCATACAAATTTTGAGGCCATGCAAGCAACTGTTCTGACTCTCCATAGTGTGTGTTTGTGGGGTACCAAAGAGTACTATTTCTATTCCTATGAGAACAAAATATTTGTTGCTCAAACTGCTATTTTTCTCGAGGAGATATTTCTTTTGAAATAAGCTAGTGGGAGTAGATTTGATTGGGACGAGGTCCAAAATCAACCACAAACAATTAGACACAGATGGAGAGGAATCTCACATGCAGGTTGAAAGTTAACCTAGGTTCAAGTAACACAGGAACCTCATAAGTTTGGATGGATACGAAATGCTCTCACAGGTTGTGGGCATGACGAATTTTTCATCAAGGATGAACCTAAGACTTATGAGGAAATGGAAACGGCCAATGGACCAGGTTCCAAGAAATGGCTGAGCGCCATGAGAACCATAATAGACTCCATGTTTGCTAATCAAGTGTGGGACTTGATTGAGCCGCCAAAGGGATAACACCCATAGGCTGTAAATGGATCTTCCAGGAAGATAGACATGGAAGGTAACAATGTTACCTATAATGTCAAGCTAGTGAATGAAATTTCAGGCAAGTCCACTGGGTGGATAGTGATGAAAATTTTCACCAATAGCTATGTTTGAGTCCATTAGGTATCTGTTTGATATAATTTCATTTTCTGTTATGGCGTATTGTTATCAAAACTGCATTTCTTAATAGGCGTCTGAAAGAGAATGTCTATTTGGAAATAGTCGAAAGGTTCTCATATAGAGGCCATAAAGATATGCATGGTTTTATGCAAGCATCTTGAAAAAGACCCTGTGTTTACAAGAAGATCAGTGGGAGCATCATAGTGTTTCTTGTTCTACTTGATTAACGATATTCTCCTCACATGAAATGACATCTCATCTCTTCACACGGTGAAGACAATGCTTGGGAAGTATTTCGAGAAGAATGACCTAGGGAATAAGGCCTATAACATAGGCATGTGGATCTATAGATAGGGATCCAAGAACGTCATTTCCCTTTAGTCAATCTACGTTCATCTAGGAGATTCTAGAGAGGTTCATATTGGGTGATTACAAAAGTGGATACCTTCCAGGAAGACATGGTCTGACTCTCTCAAAGATACTATGTCATATGACATAGCTAGAGAGTAGTAACATGAGTCTATAATCCTAGTACATTGGGTATAGGATAGATCATGTTTTGTGAAATATGCACATGACCATTTGTGGCGAATGCTTGGAGCATAGCGAGTAAGTTTCAATCATATCCTAGTGTTCAAACACTGGATAGCTGTGAAAGCAATCCTTCATGCTTGGGAAGTATAAAGGATTGAAGTCTAGTCTGTGATAGACAGGAAGAACTTTGTGTACCGGGGTACACTGATACTTTATTCCAGTCTAAGGACTATCGTCCACAGCCAGGATTTGTATTTTGCCTTGATGTGGTGTTGTATGCTGAAACAGCTTTATGCAAACCATAGTGGCAAATTCTACAATTAAGGTTGAGTACATTGCAGCTTCTTATGGCAGCCTAGGAAGCAGCTTCATTCACTTGAACTTGATTTAGTCCCTAGTGCTTGATGGTCCAGTATAATTCTTACTGGGGCCATAGCATAAGTGAAGGAACTTAGCACTCAAGTATGTACTGCAGCGATATCATCTGATCTTAGAGATCATTGGTCGAGATGATGTTCAAATTTGCGAAAAAAACACAGATAGCAATCTGGAAGACCCACTGACATAGCCTTTGGCGCAGCGGAAACTAAATGAGTCATACTAGAGACATGGGACTGAATAAACTCAGTTGCCCTTGGTCTTAGTGCAAGTGGGAGATTGTTAGTGTTTATGCCCTACAGACCAATGTATGGACATGGTCCGGCATTCTTTGAATGTATTTTGATAGAATTGATATTGCTGATAAAGGTATGGTCGTTATTATGCAGATTGCTTTACTTGTGTTGATATATTGAATTGCATAAATAATGTCCCAGGAGTTTGGTTGGATCCATTCTGATAAGTAATCTCAGTCAAGTGCCTTAACCGAAATGGGATAACTTTGGTGCATGTGAGACTAGTGTATGGGCTGGTTAGGTGTGAGGCACAGTAACGCAGACATACAGGTGCTTCAGCATTGGTTGCACTGGAGTGACCCACCGTGAGGATTGACATGTCTAGTCAACAGGTCAATCTCACATGCAAGAGGTTTGCATTGATCCTTAGACTTGAGGTATTCATGTCTAGATATGATGACGGGTATGTTTTGATACAGTCTTATGTCTCTCCATAAATGAGTGATCAAAATGACTGTCATTGGACATATCATAAGTCATATGGAGATATGGATGACCAATAGTAGGATTTGCCCCTTCCTTAATTGGAGGCTTGATATCCACTTTGGGGCACCCCACCTCATTGGTGCATGACAAGAATGTATGGCCATGCTGTTTGAGTTATGACCAATAGATTGGATAAATAAATATGAGACTAATCCAATGGCGGGATATTAGTTTTGGCAAAGGGATCTATAATGCATGGGAATCCTCGTTGCCTGTTAGGGAGTTGTTGCTAGATGACTTTAGTCCTATGACATGGGTAGTAGTGATGTATTACTAGATACCTCTCACTACTTATGATGTTTCATCATCATTGCCATCGTCATATGGCTCCTACGGGGTCACATGGAATCAACTCTTGACGTTGTATTTTGATATGGATATCTTGGATTTTATTTGAGTTCATTCTGATCCTAAGTCCAAGACAGACTCATGGTTGAATCTGAGTCCAATTGGGATTCATGGGTTTATGTATATTCAGACCAAGTATGTACTCTGTATGGGAGTTGAATTTGGATTTGGGACTATAAACCATGTTGGATTCGAATCCTAATTTAATTAGGAGTTGTAATCCTAATCCTATTAGGAATTGGTATCCTAATCCAACTAGGAGTTGGAATCCTAATTTTATTAGGAGTTGGAATCCTAATCCTATTAGGAATTGGAATCCTATTCCAACTAGGAGTTAGTATCCTAATGAATTAGGAGTTGGAATCCTAATTCTACTAGGAGTGAGAATCCTAATCCAATTAGGATTCAAATCCTAATAGGGGTTTGGTTTTGGATATGGCCCATAGTGGTTCGGCACAAATCCTAATCCAACTAGGATTAAAATCCCTATACTCAGATGGTGCCTGACATGGTGCATGTAGTGGAAAGCCGAAGATACGGTTAAGCAAATTAAGGCTATGCTCTACTCCGCCCAATCTAAATGTAATTTAGTGGATTTTCAGAGCAGAAGATTTTGTGATTTTACGGCACTGCCGTAATGAATTACACGGGCCGTATTTTCCGGACACTTCAGACCAGAGAACGCAAGCGATTTTACGGCACTGCCGTGAAATATTACACTACCGTATTTTGGAGCGCATTCAGAACAGAATACATTGCTAAAATTACGGCACGGCTGTAAACTATTTTATGGTACCGTATTTTGAGCAATTTGTGACCAGAAAGTTGCCCAGAAAATACGGCACTTCCATAATATATTTTATGGTACCGTATCTTGCGTGGGCCATAACTTTTGATCCAGAACTCCAAATTGAGATCCAAAAGTTGTTGCGGACTCATCTTTAAGAGGAGACGACACACGCACCGAAAAAAGGGGAATTTTTATCGAGTATAGAGGGAGCAATCGATAGAGAGGTGTCTAAGGTTTGGACTCATGCCGAGAGGTGTATAGGGCACTTCAGGCCTTGATTTTCATGCAGAAGCTTCACCTAGAGGAGAGAAAGACACCACAGAAGTTTTAGATCAAAAAGAGTTCGGGTGGAGGAGAAATCAACAAAACAGCGGTGACAACACTGTTCATCACAGAAAATACGGCTGTAATTTATATTACAGCCATGCTATGAAGTTGTTTTCTTCTTCTTCTTCAATTTCTTCCACATTGAGACTATGGTTGATTGTATTTCTTTTTCCATGCTAGCTTAATACTCTTTTGGGACATGGGGAAGTAGTTCTCCTTGATTTTTAATGATTAGATAATCTTCTTTTTCGTCATGATAATTTTGCTCATGTGATATTTGTGGTTAGACTCTCTATAGATCCACGTTACTAATCATATTTTTAGAATTTTCGCTATTGACTGAAAGGTAATAACTTGAGAATTCAGAACCCTAGAATTGCATGTTAGGAACCCT
Organism: Costus lasius; assembly: GCA_027563935.2. Lineage (NCBI taxonomy): Eukaryota > Viridiplantae > Streptophyta > Magnoliopsida > Zingiberales > Costaceae > Costus > Costus lasius. Next base: position 25,402,907 of record CM050452.1, read on the forward strand.
TCCTTAGGTTAGATCCAATTTGTTCAGTTCTAGTAGATTAACTGCCATGATAATAACATGAATCTATAGATCGAGTCTAATTGTCAAACGTGGAGATCTTGTGCGAAAGTGAGGATCAGAACGTTGGAGATCCATGAGTAAAACTAGTGTTGAGGCTCGGCTGCACGAAAGTGATCCTTGAGATTCCACTAGAGACAATAAACTTTGAACTCGGATGCGTGAAAGTGATCTTTGAGTTCTTTGATTGATGATTTACTTATCTTTAGCGTTGGGATAGATCTTGCTCGAAAGCGAGGATTGATCCCTGCATGATTGTCTGCACGAAAGTGAGATGATCCCTTCATGAAGTAAATTAAGTCTTTATCATGATAAAATTAGTTTGACGACCTTTTATTTATGTCTAGTCATTGAAATTAAGGTGGATGAAACCCTAGTCCCAGTTTTCTCTATGTGATTATCTCTTTAGTATATTCTTTGCATTGCTATTTATATCATATTCAGCTTGCTTAGCTAGTGAGAAAATATCTATTTGGTACTTAACAATAAGGTCTCTGTGGTTCGATATCTTTCTTTATTACTTCGAGTATCCATGCACTTGCAGACACAATAAGTTTTTGGCGCCGTTGCCGGGGACCTTAGTTTTGTTAATATCAAAATAGTTGTTAGTATTGCTAGACTAAGTTTTATTTGTTTTAGATTTAGCTTTGTTTTTTTTTCTTTTTGCAGGTTTTGGATTTGCACAGTTGTGACAGAACTGCGATTTCTAAAATTTGTGAATTTGCTTATTTTTTTTATATATTCTAAATAAACAATAAAAAATTTTTTGATTGATTGGTATTGGATTATCTTTCTGTTCTTGATATATTTGGTAAATATGTCTTTTCATCATAATTCATGGGCTTCTGAAAGAGGTAAGGTATACAAGCAACAAGGTGAGCATAAAGATTATTCACAGATGACTCTTGTAGAAATAGCAAAATTACACTCTTATTTTGTTACATGTAATATTTGTAAGTCTTCTGATCATAATACTTATGATTGCAAATTTTTAATGCCTCAAAATTATAATTGGTCATGTTATCAGGATGATTCATGGTGCACTGTTGTAGATAATTTAGATTATTTGGCTCATAAATTAGACACTTTTAATATGAACCCTGTTATGAAATCTTGTTCTCCTATTAGATGTGATATCTGTGGATATTTTGATCATTGTTCCTCTGATTGCCCATTTTTAAATCCCAATTATTCATGGAACGTATCTAATCAATTGTATTCTAGATGGGAAAACTAAACTTCTTTTTATGATAATTGCTCTAATCATGTTTCTGAACCTTATTTTGAGGACACTGAAGAATCTAGGTTAGAAACTATGCTTGAAAAATTCATGTCAAATAAAAACCAATTTATGACAAGTCAAAATAAAAAAATTGAGGATCTTAAGAGGATGACTAGTCAACTTGTTTCTCAGGTAGAATCTCGGGTTGAATCTTTAACAGCTCATTCTGAATTTTTGGAAACCCAGTTAGTACAACAAGCATGTTTATTTGAGTTTGAAACTGAAGAACTTGATTTAGAAAAATCCCCCTCTGATTATGATTGTTTTGAGATTGAGCCTTATGTGAATATTCATGAATCTCACTCTAATTTTGATTGTTGTGAAATTGATTCATCTGCTAATTTATTTGTGGATAAGGTTGAGAAAATTAAAATTGAAAAACCTTCTTTTGATGATAATTCTGATTTTGATGAAAACTTATTTATGGTTAAATCTGATGAGCATGATGAAGGTTCAAAAATTATAGACATTAATGAACCCCACTATGATTTTGGTGATATTTTTGAAATTAATGATAAATCTCTTGTGGTCAACTCTGATTCTATTAATTCTTTTTCATATGATTCTGATTTTGACTCTTCTGATGATGAATTATTTGTGGGGAAGCATGAGGATATTGATTTTGAAGAGTCTCATCTTGATTTTGATATTGAAAAACTATTTGATTGTGAGCATGAGGAACCTGAAGATGATTTGAAAATTACAAATACTGATGAATCTCACTCTGATGTTTTGCCCATATCTTTTGTTGAATCTTTTGATGTATCTGAAAAATTGAGTTTTATTGCGAAACCTAATTTGAGACATAAAAATTATTTTGATGATCCAATGCTTATATCTTTTGATCAAAGTCCTATGGCAATTGAAGATTTAAATTTGAAGAAAGGACTTATGAATTTGCTCTCTGACACGCATAGGAAAATCATTAAAAATTTTGATTTTAATTTCTGCATATTTAAGAAAGCCACTTTGATTGTGATTTATATGCAATTTTGGATCTTTGGATTTGTGTCTAAACGTTTAGGACAAAGGAAATATAGAAAATTATTTGCTCTTTACTTTGGTACTGATTCACCTGCTTCACCATGATGTTTTATTTTCGGTCAAGCTATGGACCTAAAATTAGCGCTTCTTGGGAGGCAACCCAAGCATTATCACTTAGCTTAGTTTCTTTTATTTTAGTTTATTTTTAGAATTAATTTTTCTATTTGTTTTGCAGGGAAAATAAAATTTTGTGCAAAATACGGCACCGCCGTAATCTGCTTTACGGTACCGTATTTGTTTTGGGTATTTCTGGCCTGAAACTTTTGTAAAAATTATGGCACTGCCATAAAGCATTTCACGGTACCAATTTTTTAAAGCTGCTTTCTGCTTATTGAGTAGGTGTTTTCTCGTTGTGATTTTAAGAAACTGGGTTGCAAAAATTTTTGATCTTTGAAACAGCATAGAAGTACTCATCTTTGTCTATCTTTTGGATGTTTTTTCTGAATTTTAAAGTCCATGGATCATTATAAAACACATAGCAACTTTTTGATTCTGATAAAGTTTTGCAGTAGTTTTTTCTGACTAATCTGATTAGCACTTTTACTGCAACTTTTTAAGTTGCTTTAATGACTTGAAAACCTGATTTTTCACTTGAAATATAAAATTCATGTGTCGTTCTATCCCATAGATGAGTTATTTTCATCAAACTATTTTTTGATCATTCTAGGACACATAGCAACTTTTTGAAAATGATTAACTTTTGTGCAGTTTTTGCAGTTTTTAATCTGAGTAGCCTTCTTTCTGCTAATGCCCTAAATTCCTGACATATTTTGTTCATTTTTTTTTCATACATCTGAAAAGAACATATCTTATTCTATTACATGGTTATGTCCATTTTCTATTTGGATCATTAAATTTTATTCTAGGGTATGACTACTTTTCATAAAAAATTTAAAAACTACACAGTTTGCTTTCTACCAGTTATTGCTTATTTTGCCTCCAGATTCAGAAATCTTTAAGAGCAACTGTCTTCCACCTCTAGCCACCACTGCATCTGCCTCTGACATCACTTTTTCCAGCCGTCGACATTGGATTATACCATCTACAAATTCTTACTTCTTCTACTGCCTCTTATTCTATTGATTTTATTTATTTATGCAGTAGACTCTTCATTAGTGACTGATTTTTTTTATCTATGCAGCATTATCTCTGGCACCCATCGGCAGACAATCTCGCCTCCAGGACTGTATTCTCTAGCAGGCCACTAGAGATTACTCACTCTACTGTCAGCACCACCACCATCATTGCCAGTAGCTTTTCAGATAGCCTTTGTTACCTATGTTTCTTGCCTGCTCGACTCTTTCCACCGGCATCCTCTTCAGACCTCCGGCGACATCTCTGATTCTTCTTTGAGAAAATTATTTTTGTCATTATTATTTTTAGAGACTATTTTCAGACTGAGCCTTATGTATCTTAAATTGTGCAGGTAAAATTTTCAAAAGGCACATCTTTCGACCTAACAGCATCTGCCCCGACACTATTTTTTATCTGAGCCTTATGTATATTCGGTCTGAGCCTGCTATATAGTCTTGTGAGTATTGTTTACACTCCCTTGTTTTCATGATTATTTTATATGATTTGCATCTTTGATTTTCTTTAGATGTACATGAGATTTCTATTCTATAGGGTTGCTTAATTCTATCACTTTACAACCTTTGCATTGTTTGAGCCTTATGTGATTATACGGATATATCACTTTACATCTCATGATTGTTGAGTTTGATGCTTCTACACCTCTATGACCACTGACACTGCTATTCTGTTTCACATGCTTATCTTTCTTTTCGATATGGTTGTATGATGATTATGATGATGAATGGAATTAAATTCATGATTAGAGAAAAAAAAACCCTATCATGTTAGATTTATTTCTTCAATGCACATCTATTTTTGAAATTTGACATTGGTTGATGCATGAAATTTTGGGTAGATGTGTTATTTGATGAATAAGATCTAAAGGTGAAACTACTCCTTTAAATAAAATGAGCATATGAGTATGATTTGTGAATTGATGTCAATTGATCAACCTAGTAGATGTTTAGTCTATTTTGCTATTTGTTGGGAAATAAGAATCCAAGATCCATAAAAATAGTGAGAGACTCCCCTACTTGGCACTATGTAAAATTGATAGTGGTACCTAAGACATGGGTTGAAGTCTATGCAAGAAAAACAATGAGAGTGAAAAATAATAAGACTCCTCTACTTGGCACTGTGTAAAATTGACAGTGGTACCGAAGACAAGAGTTGAAGTCAAAAATGAAAAGTGTGTATCTAAGTGGGTACATGCCATCTTCACAAAAACAAACAAAATACATAAAAAAAAAGGAAAAAAAATCATGTGTGGAAAAAGATCTTGGAAACCTAATTCATGTAAACAAAAACATGATAGATTTGAACTGAAACTGGGTGAAATCATAAGATTGAAAATTCTATTTATTATACAAGTTGCAAAGTCTTATTTGATTGAATTGTGGATCTAGAGGGTTGAGTTCTAAGGATGATATGTTTATTTGAAGTTTTGTAAATCAATTGGTGGAATTTTTCTTTGATAGGTTGTATTTTAGAAATTTATTGAGCATGAAAAGGTTTATCTTTTAATCAATTTTTTATTTTTGCTTAAGGACAAGCAAAGTTTGAGCCTTATGTATATGATGACAACAAAATATATAGTATATTTTGTATCATTTTCTATTCCTTTTCATGCTAAATTGAAGATCTTTTGCTTATTTTCATGCTGAATTTATCAAATATTGCAAAGTCTACTTCTATTTTGGTTTTTCATGATTTTCAGGTAAAAAGGCACTATTTTGATTCATTTTCAAGCAAAATCAAATACATGGAAGAGTTACCATCATCAAGAGGAGATTACCCGACAAATTTCACGCAAAACAGAGTAACTCACCAAAATACGGTAGTGCCGTAATCCATTTTACGGTACTGTATTTTCGTACGCTACCGTAAAATCAAGAGCACTGCCGTAATTTGGTGGATTTTCAGAACAGAAGATTTTATGATTTTACGGCACTGCCATAATGAATTACACGGGCCGTATTTTCCGGACACTTCAGACCAGAGAACGCAAGCGATTTTACGGCACTGCCGTGAAATATTACACTACCGTATTTTGGAACGCATTCAGAATAGAATACATTGCTAAAATTATGGCACGGCCGTAAACTATTTTATGGTACAATATTTTGAGCAATTTTTGACCAGAAAGTTGCCCAGAAAATACGGCACTACCGTAATATATTTTACGGCACCGTAATTACAGTCAAAAATGCGATTTTTACGGGTCCGATTCTTGCGCGGGCCATAACTTTTGATCCAGAACTCTAAATTGAGATCCAAAAGTTGCTGTAGACTTGTCTTTAAGAGGAAAAGACACACACACCAAAAAAAGGTAATTTTTATTGAGTATCGAGGGAGCAATCGGCAGAGAAGCGTTTTGGGTTTGGCCTCACGCCGAGAGGTGTAGAGAGCACCTCAGGCCTTGATTTTCACGCAGAAGCTTCGCCTAGAGGAGATAAAGACATCACAGAAGTTTCAGATCACAAGGAGTACGGGTGGAGGAGAAATCAATGAAACAGCGGTGATAGCACTGTTCATCACAGAAAATACGGCTGTAATTTATATTACAGCCATGCAGTGAAGTTGTTTTCTTCTTCTTCTTCAATTTCTTCCACTTTAAAACTATGGTTGATTGTATTTCTTTTTCCATGTAGCTTAATACTCTTTTGGGCCATGGGGAAGTAGTTCTCCTTGATTTTTAATGATTAGATAATCTTCTTTTTCGTCATGATAAGTTTGCCATGATAATTTTGCTCATGTGATATTTGTGCTTAGACTCTCTATAGATCCACGTTACTAATCATGTTTTTAGAATTTTCGCTATTGACTGAAGGGTAATAGCTTGAGAATTCAGAACCCTAGAATTGCATGTTAGGAACCCTTCCTTAGGTTAGATCCAATTTGTTCAGTTCTAGTAGATTAATTGCCATGATAATAACATGAATCTATAGATCGAGTCTAATTGTCAAACATAGAGATCTTGCACAAAAGTGAGGATCGGAACGTTGTAGATCCATGAGTAAAACTAGTGTTGAGGCTCGGATGCACGAAAGTGATCCTTGAGCTTCCACTAGAGACAATCAACTTAGAATTCAGATGTGCGAAAGTGATCTTTCAGTTCTTTGATTGATGATTTACTTATCTTTAGCGTTGGGATAGATCTTGCACAAAAGCGAGGATTGATCCCTGCATGATTGTCTGCACGAAAGTGAGATGATCCCTTTATGAAGTAAATTAAGTCTTTATCATGATAAAATTAGTTTGACGACCTTTTATTTATGTCTAGTCATTGAAATTAAGGGGGGTGAAACCCTAGTCCTAGTCTTCTCTCTGTGATTATCTCTTTAGCATATTCTTTGCATAGTTATTTCTATCATATTCGGCTTGCTTAGCTAGTGAGAAATTATCTATTTGGTACTTAACAATAAGGTCTCTGTGGTTCGATATCTTTCTTTATTACTTCGAGTATCCGTGCACCTGCGGACACAACAAGCGGCAAATCTCTGTTCAATGAAATGTGATCCTCCATTGCTTATTAGCACCCGTGGTATGCCGAATATTGGAAAGATAGTCTTCTTCAGCATCCGTATCACAACTCTAGAGTCATTAGTCGGTGCGGCTGAAGCTTCTACCCACTTTGATACGTAGTCGACGGCCACCAAGATGTACTTGTTTCCGTAGGAGGATGGGAATGGTCCCATAAAATCTATTCCCCACACATCGAATAATTCAACTTCTGAAATGTTATGTAAGGGGAGTTCATCTCGTTTCGAAATGTTGCCACTTCTTTGGCAACTATCACAAGTCAGAATAAATTTTTGTGCATCTTTAAAAATACTGGGCTAGTATAATCCAGATTGTAATACGTTAAATGCAGTTTTTGTAGCACTGGCATGACCTCCATAAGGGGAAGAATGACAATGCTTAAGAATATCTAGAACCTCATCCTCAGGTACACATCGTCGAAAAAGTCCATCGGCACATCGCCGAAAAAGATATGGATCATCCCAGTAAAAATGTCATACGTCGGATAAGAACTTCTTTTTTTATTGAAACAACAAGTCTAGTGGGAAAATATCAGAAGCCAAGTAGTTAATGAAATCAGCGTACCAGGGTGCATCTTGCACAGCAATTTTGAACAACTTCTCTTTAGGGAATGTATCATCAATTTCCAAATCATTAGAAACACTATCTTCTTTATCCAAAAGCAAACGTGACAAATGGTTTTCCACCACATTTTCAGCTCCCTTCTTATCTCTTTTTTCCAAATTGAGCTCTTGAAGGAGAAGTATTCATCGTATCAGTCATGGCTTTGCGACTTTCTTACTCATCAAATAGTTGATTGCTATCTGATCTGTATAAATAATGACTTTGGAATTAATCAAGTAAGAACAAAATTTGTCAAACGCAAAAACGATGGATAAGAGCTCCTTTTCTATTGTCACATAATTGATTTGAGCCTCGTCTAAAGTGCGGCTGACATAGTGTATCACGTGAAGCTTTTTGTCTCTTCTTTGCCCGAGAATAGCTTCGACAGCAAAGTCGCTTGCATCACACATTAATTCGAAGGGTAAAGTCCAATTTTGGTGCTGAATAATGGGTGCAGAGATTAAAGACTTCTTGAGCTTCTCAAATGCCTGTAAACAGTCATCATCAAAATAGAACTCAGAATCCTTACAGAGCAAATTGGTCAGTGGGTGAGCTATCTTTGAGAAATCTTTAATGAATCTTTTGTAGAATCCAGTGTGTCCGAGGAAACTACAGATTTCTTTGACTGAGGTCGGTGGATTCATTCTCTCGATTACTTGCACTTTAGCCTGATCCAATTCAATCCCACGTTCAGAAATAAGATGTTCTAATACAATCCCTTCTTGTACCATAAAATGACACTTCTCCCAGTTCAGAACGAGGTTCACTTCCTCGAATCGCTGCAAAACCTTAAACAAATTAGCTAAATAGGATTCAAAAGATCGACCATATACCAAGAAATCATCCATAAAGATATCTATGAAATCTTCATTATAGTTGGAGAAGATAGCCATCATGCATTGCTGGAATGTGGCTGGAGCATTGCATAATCCGAATGGCATTCTTCTGTGCGCAAATGTTCCATATGGACAAGTAAAAGTCATCTTTTCGTCATCCTCAGGGTGAATTGCGATCTATAGAAAACTAGAAAATCCATCAAGAAAGCAAAAATAAGCATTATAGGCTAGATGCTCAAGCATTTGATCGATGAAGGGTAGAGGAAAATGGTCCTTTCGCGTTGCTTTGTTGAGCTTCCGGTAGTCTATACACATTCGCCATTTGCTTACAGTACGGACCGGAACTAGCTCATTCTGCTCATTCTTGACAAAGTTACCCTGCCCTTTTTGGGTACTACGTGGAAAGGGCTCACCCATCGGCTGTCCGATATCGGGTAGATGACTCTCGCGTCTAGCAGTTTCAGGATCTCTTTCTTTACAACCTCCTTCATGCTTGGATTTAGTCAACGTTGAAACTCCACGGAGGGTTTACTTTCCTATTCCAAGAGAATCCTATGCATACAGACAGATTTGTCAATTCTGTTGATATCATTTAAGGAATAGCCTATGACCTTTTTATGAAGTCTAATTTTAGCAAGTAATTGCTCTGTCAGAATTTCAGTCAAGTTTGCATTCACTATCACAGGCAAGGTAGAATCATTATCTAAAAATTAATACATCAAATTTTGAGGGAGGGATTTCAACTCAATCTTTCTTACCTCGCTTACCTGTGATGTCGTCTTGTCAAGATGCTCAGCTTTCGTTTTTTGGGGCTTCATTTTTTTGGCTGAGTCCATCATCTTTGCGTAAGCCTGAGCTTCTTTATTTTCTTTAGTTGTTGGGCTTTCCACAAGACAGACTTCTAGTGGGTCATCTAGAATCCCATCGGATACGAGATTTTGATCTTTAATAACTTCAACAATGACATCCAAGCTATAGCATGAACCTGCGATAGAAGGGTGTTTCATACTTCGCGCTAAGTTAAATTCGATAGTCTCCTCACTAATGTTTAAGGTTAGTTTTCCATGTTTGAAGTCAATGATTGCTCTGGTAATCACAAGGAATGGACTTCCCAGAATTATCGGTAGTTTCGTGTCCTCCTCCATCTCAAGCACGACGAAGTCGACTGGAATGAAGAAATCTCTGACCTTCATCGGAATGCCTTCCAGGATTTCTGCCGGCTTGCGCACTAAGTGGTCAGCAAGTTGTAGAGAAATTGGTGTTGCCTTTACATCGCCAATGTCCAGTTTTCTGCATATAGAAAACGACATTAAACTAACATTGACACCCAAATCACATACCGCGTGTTCAAAAGTCAAATCCCCTATTTTGCATGGTATCGAAAAGCTGCCCCGATCTTTCAATTTCTCTGGAAGGTTATTTTGAATTTTGGCGCTACACTCTCCAGTTAGCACCACTGTGCCTGGTTCCTCTAGCTTCCGTTGGTTTGAAAGAATGTCCTTCAAAAATCTTGCATAGGTGGGCATCTACGTTAAAGCTTCAGTAAAGGGGATGTTAATATAGAACTTTTTCAAAATTTATAAAAATTTTTAGAATTGTTTTTCCAGCTTTGCCTTTGCCAGTCTTTGAGGGAATAGAATTGGAGGCTTGTAAGGCGGTGGTGGAACATAAGCTGGTTCACTCTCATGATCATCTTTTTCCTCACTTGGTCTCTCAGGTTCGTGTACATTACTAGTAGATGAGTCAAGACTCAAGTACTCTCGGTTCCTCCAGTTGCTTACCACTACGAGTACTAATTGCACTACAATTCTCTCGTGGGTTATGTTTGGGTTGGGAGGGTAACCTACTTGTGGGTTTGGCTAGACTAGTGGCTAGGTTTGCCAATTGTATATCTACCTATTTATTGTGGGCTTGAATGGAGTCTAGTCTAGATGACATATGACGCATCATATCATTAACACTCTCGTTGGTTTTGGTTTGAGAGGATATGAAATTTTCCATGATTGTTTCAAGTGAGATCCTTTGAGGTTGTGGTGCATACGGTCGAGGCTGGAATCCAGGTGATGGTCTATAGTTTGATTGTTGATCAGGATTGGGGTTGTTCCTGTAAGAGAAGTTAGGATGGTTTCTCCAACCAGGATTGTATGTAATGGAGTAGGGATCATTTTGTGGTCTTGGATTTTGGTTCCCTATAGCATTAACATATTACTGTTATTGTTCAGAGGGTTGAGAAACAACTAATTGGCAATTAGAATGGTTGTGCCCCATAATTCCACATATCTCACATACAGAAGGATTAGAACTTGAATCAACAAAATTAACATTCAATGAATCCAATTTACGAGATAATGAATCAACCTTGGCAGCTAAAGAACTTAGGGAATCTAATTCATAATTACCTGGCGCGACGGCCCTAGATGATATATACCTTGTTGGTCCCCAGCCCATTGGTTGTGATTCAGTGCCTTGTCTTCTAGTAGATTCATTGCATCATCGATGTTTTTTTTCATGATTGCTCCACCGGTGGCTGCATCTATAGTAAGACGCGGATTATAGTTAAGACCATGGTAAAATGTATAAACAATTACCCATTTTTTCAAGCCATGGTGTGGGCATAAGCATTGAAGTTCCTTGAATCGCTCCCAAGCTTCATACAGAGATTCCCCATCATTTTGGGTGAAACTGGTGATTTGGTATTGCAGTTGGACAATTCTTCTAGGGGAAAAGTACTTAGAGAGAAATGTCTGGGAAAATTGTTCCCAAGTTGTATGCGATTCAGGTTGGAGAGAATATAGCCAATCTTGAGCTCTATCTCATAGAGAGAATGGGAAGAGTCATAGTCGTAGCACATCGCTGGATCCTCCTTTCATCTTCGTTGTGTCACAGAACTCCAAGAAAATTGACAGATGCATGTTTGGGTCTTCAGATGGTAGGTCTCCGAATTGGTTCTATTGAACCATCGATAAAAGGGAGGGCTTTATCTCAAAGTTATTAGCCTCCACTGGAGGTCAAGAAATACTTGAGTGAAGACCTTCGCATTTGGAGCAGTGAAATCTTTTAGAGTCCTGTTGTTGTTCGCCATCAGTAGACGATAGGAATAGGTTTAGTAATCCTCGATGTTTCTCTAGCACTTAATTCTATTAATCGTCTTCTGTGATCGAATGTCCTTTCAATTTCTTGATTGAGTTCATACAGATCTTCAAGTCCACCTGATCTTAAACCTCTATGTATATACTAGTTAAGCTCAAGAAACAAAGTTTGAAAGAAAAGCTAAATCACAATAACAAAGAAACAAAATAAGAACAAGCAAAACAAAGAAACAAAAGCAATAACAAAAGAAACAAAACGTCTAGTCTACCAATTGCTAAATCACTTTGATATTGGTTGCTTGTCCCCGGCAACAGCACCAAAACTTGATGTGTGTCGTACTAACGCATAACTAACCACAAGCGTGATAGTTTTGTCGTGATAGTACTTAAGTGTCGATCCCACAGGGACAGTGATCAATTACCAAGTGATTATAAACTAATAGCAGACATATTCGTGAATGATTTGGGGTTGCAGAAAGTAAATCAAATATGACTGAATGTAAACGGCAAAATGAATCAAGCAAGAGAAAGTTTATGGTGGAAAACAGGAGTTAGAGATATCAGAACTTCGGGTTCATCTCGTTGATGGATCTTAAATTCATACGAGTTAAAATTATAGCAAAATAATTTAAAAGTGCTAAAAGAAATATCACAAAGTACAGATTACCCCTCTTACGACGGCGTAATCCAGTATCAATCTAGATCGGCGTCCTACTTTCGTGGCTAGCCAGATCTATATTGATCCAATGGGTTTGGAGATATTATATGGTTCCTCACACAAATCCTGCCCTAATTCTTGACGGCTCAGAGCATGTCCAATCTAGCAGATCTAGCGTCGCAATTCACCTTTCGTCCTTCTTGCGGCGCCCGAGAAAAGAAATTACGTGATTAAGGTAACTCTAGTAGTAAAATAGCATAGAACGGATAAACACAAGATAAAATTTGTATTTGCTATGAAATAACAAGTTCGAATAAAAGAAACAAACAACGAGACTACACCTTTAGTTCTGACAAAGAAATTATGCTATCATAGCGTCGTTTGAGTACAAATCTCTAGAAGAAGAAATAAATATAAGAAAGAATTGAAGATAGAAAACAGCAAACTCTTCAAAAAGTAATGAACGCAAGTGCATGGATTTATCGAAGTAATAAAAGTTATCGATCCCACAGGGACTACGAAGCTAAATACTGACTTTTCGACTTGTCTGAATTTAGGCTAACAGAATCAATGGTTTTCTTTCCTAACTTATGCAGACACGCAAACTCGGAATAGCTTTAATTAGGTTCAGATTTCAACGAGTCGAGAGCTCATGGGTTCGCCACAATGACAATTATGAGCCTTTAAATAAATAACTAATTCAGATAAATTATCTAGCATGAAAGGAACTCTTCCTAAAGTGCATACTACCTCCTCCCGAAGTGTAGTACGGTATTTAACAAGATTAACCAACTACTCCCATGATAGTTAACCTAATTAAACCCATTAAGCTATATGAAGCGTTTGTTTAACCCTTCAAACAAATCCAAACTATTCCCGTGATTGGATTTGTAGGTTTAGTTGAAATAGATCAGATGTTGTGATTCACCTCCGATCCTTCTCGCAACGTCTAAGACGTAAAAATACTTGGCCAGGGTAGATTATGAAATAAGCAAAATCTCAACTAAATCATGCAGATAAATTCAAATGAAAATAGTAAGCATGAATTAACTCATAAAAGTCATTGGGCTACGCCCAATCATCCCGACAAAGGGTTCTACTCGCTCATGTTAGAATAAAAATACATGGTGTTTTGATGAACAAGAAAACACAAGAAAGATTGCATGAAATCACTGAATAAACTACAGAACCGTCTTTTCCTTAATCCGAAGATGAGGATTGACTGATCTATCGTCGCCTTTAGGGAAAATCTCGCCGGAAAAATGGTTGAAACTGAGTTGTCGCCCTTGTTGCCGCCGCCGTTTGCATTCGTCTATAGGAGCCTCCTCAAACTGATAAGAATCTACTCTTTTATTGCTAGACCGGATTAGAACCCATCAACAAATGGTTCTGCGAAGTTTGGTCCAAATCCGGTTCAAAATGAGTGAGAATCGAGCGAAAAACTCGTCGGGCAGAAACTTTTACGGCCCGTGATTTGTTTACGACCCTGGCCATAATTCTTTCGGCGCACAATGCTTTTGGTCACAGAAACTTTTACGGCCCATGATGGAATTATGGCCTTGCCCATGAAAGTTTCGGTGAACTTTTTAACTTAGCCGATTTTCGTCCTCCGCTCGACATCGCGTTTACGGCCGAATCCACAATTATGGCTAAGGCCGTAATTATCTCGTTCTTCAGCGGTTTTGCTCCAAATTCGACGTGTGGACTCGTGATGTCCTCAGGAATCATGATTTGCCCTTAAAATTCTTGAAATCATTTCTTTTTGAGCCATTTTACCTATATTTTCACAAAAACCAAGAAAAGTAAAGATTCTGTGCAAAGTAAGATAAAAACACTAAAAATAGCACAAAATCATGCAAATACGTCGCAAATATGATCAAAAACAGAGGCAAAAACACTATATAAATGCAACGCATCAAAATACCCTAGATTTAGACTTTTGCTTATCCTCAAGAAATTCCATGATATGTATAAAGAATGTAAAGATAAGGATTTTTCAATTGTCTTTGCCCCTATTAATATCCTCAGTTTACAAATTAAGCAATCAATATTTCAAACTCAAGTGATTCAAGAAAAATCATAATAGAAATAAATTCCCAAGAGGTTACAATCCAAGAAAGATAAAATTCACAATTCATGTCATAACATCCATTCAACACACACTAAGCATCAAATACTTTCATCTTAATAAATCCATTTCACTTAACAGATAAAATTTCTACCTCAAGAATTTTAGTGATGTTAAAGATAAGAGATTTTTAAAGCAATTTGGTCTTTATACTGTTATATGTTATTTACTGTTAGCATCATAACATGTTTAAAGTATACTACAAAGTAGTATAATTTAACTCATAGTCTCAATCATGAAAGTCGGCGGAGTTGTCCACATGGCCTATAAGCTTTCTCTTTTTCTCCATTTTCATCCTCTTTTTTTTTTATTATTATTAGACTTCTACTCATGTCTTAGGTACCACTGTCAAATTTAACAGTGCCAAGTAGAGGAGTCTTCCCCCCCCCCTTTTTTTTCTTTTTCTTTTTCTAGAGAAAGTCGGTCAGTGGCATAGTACTTAAATCGTTGTTGATACTTGATCGCAACAGATTTAAAATATACCAACTCGTGGTATAATATAACTCATGACTTTAGATTTATCAACTAGGAGTTGGAGCAAATCTCAATTTAAAAAGATAAATCACCAAATTTCTATTCATAAAAATTTCCATCAAGCAAAAAATAGATAAATTAAACTTCAAGTATAAAGATACTATGCACGTGTCGTTTGAACATATAACAATTCACAAATGTATTTTATCAATACCAGAATTGAATTTACTCAACAATTTAAGTCTACATGAAATTTCAAAAATTCCCTAAGTTATCAAATCAATCACTCAAAATGTTTCCTAAGTCCAAAATCAAGGGTAAAACGAATTTTATCATCCTTAACAATCATAAACATTCAAAATACATATTTATAAAGCTCTGAAGAATAAGCATATCATGAAGTACACCCTATACTTAAATTGTTGCATAGGTGTAAAAATTCAATCAATGAAAAATTTCAAAAATTTTTTTTGCAAGAGTTCCCTTTGTATTTGTTAACGAGACCCTGTACAGTTATATAAAAAATGAGAATTACAACTTAGAAAAATCCAGAAAAATTATCATCACGTAGATATTCAGATTTTACATGGCAATCAACTTCCAGATATCAAATGCCGTCTAATTTCACAAATCAAAATCATATTAACCATACTCACAAAGAGATTGCCGCAAGATTCACGGTCGGTACATGATTCACGGCTGCACCCGTGATTGCCTTATGGAACACTATTTCTTCAAGTAAAAATTTCTCAAAAATTTCTGCAAGTAAAACAACTTATTAAGAGATTTTTCGTGAATAAAATTTCAAGAAATCATGTTGTTAAAATTTTATTTCTAAGCAAAGCAAAGATAAAATAAAACAAAAGAAATAATAAAAGTCAGAAGTTTGGGTTTCCTCCCAAAAAGCGCTTGTTTATGGTGTTTGGCTTGACCATTGCTTCGTGTTCAAGTTTCTCCTGGGGAATTAGAGAGAATTAAGCACTCGTCTTCTTTAGCCTTCTCTTCTTCGAAATAATGCTTTAACCGCTGCCCATTCACCTTGAAACCTTGTTGTCCTTCTTTTGATATCTCCACGGTGCCATATGGGAATACTTTCTCAACTACAAAGGGCTTTGTCCATCGGCTCCTCAGTTTTCCAGGGAATAACCTAAGACGCAAATTGTACAGCAGAACTTTATCTCCTTCAAAGAATTCCTTCCTAGAGATCCGCTGATCATGCCACTTCTTTGCATGTTCTTTATATATACGAGAGCTTTCATAAGCAGAATTTATGATTTCATCTAATTCATTTAATTGAAACTTCTTCCTTTCTCCAGCACTCTTCAAATCATAGTTAAGCTTCTTTACCGCCCAATAAGCCTTGTGCTCAAGCTCCATTGGAAAATAACAAGATTTTCCATAAACTAACTGAAACGGAGACATACCCAAAGGGGTTTTGAAAGCTGTCCTATAGGCCCAAAGAGCATCATCCAATTTCATCGCCCAATCCTTCCTTGCTCCCGATACGGTTTTCTAAAGTATCCTCTTGATTTCTCGATTTGACACCTCAACTTGTCCACTAGTCTGCGGGTGGTACGGTGTAGCAACTTTATGGCGTACCCCATATTTCTTTAGCAATGCTTCAAATTTATTCTCATTGAAATGAGAACCGCTGTCACTGATTAGAACTCTAGGTATGCCAAATTTGGAAAAAATGATCTTTTAAAACATCTTGGCTACAACACGTAAATCATTAGTGGCCTCAGCTGTTGCTTCGACCCATTTAGACACATAATCAACACAAAGAAGAATATACTTTTTTCCACAGGAAGTAGTGAATGGACCCATAAAATCGATTCCCAGACATCAAAAATTTCAACTTCCAAAATGCCCTACTGAGGAAACTCATCCCGTTTATTGATGTTACCGGTGCGCTGGCATTTATCACAAGATTGAATAAACTTCCTAGCATCTCGAAAAATCGTAGGCCAATAAAATCCTGACTGGAGAATTTTGAATGCCGTCTTTGACGCACTGGCGTGCCCTCCATATGGGGAAGAATGACAATGACTGAGTACATCGTGAATTTCTCTTTTTGGTAAACATCTTCAAAATAAGCTGTTTGCGCATCGACGATATAAGATTGGATCATCCCAGTAGAAATGCTTAACTTCAGCCCTGAATCTCTTCTTCCCCTGGAATGTCAGGTTAGGTGGTATGATGCTAGATACAAAATAATTTACAATATCTGCATACCGAGGTGTCTCTTGTCTTATAATAGCATATAGATATTCCTCTCGAAATGAATCATTAATTTCTAGATCATCTTCTGCATTTTCCTCTCTCGTCAATCTAGACAAATGATCTGCTACAAAATTTTCTGCCCCTTTCTTGTCTTTTATCTCGAAATCAAACTCCTGCATAAGTAATATCCATCGAATCAGCCTGGGTTTTGCATCTTTCTTGTTCACTAGATACATGATCACAGAATGATCTGTAAAAACAACAACCTTAGAATTAATAATATAGGAGCGGAATTTATTAAAAGCAAAAACTATGGCAAGAAGCTCCTTTTCAGTCCTGGCATAGTTTATTTGTGCTCCGTCTAGAGTCTTGCTGGCATAGTAAATTGCATGGAGTTTGTTATTCTTTCGTTGTCCCAGCACTGCTCCTACAGCTTGGTCGCTCGCATCACACATCACCTCATAAGGGAGTGACCAGTCTTGCGGTTGCATGATGGGTGCAGAGACTAGAGCTTCCTTCAGTTTCTCAAATGCTTCTATACAACTCCTATCAAAATTAAAATCAGCATCCTTAGCCAATAAATTAGTGAGGGGCCTAGCAATTTTAGAAAAAATTTGAATAAATCGACGATAAAACCCAGCATGTCCCAAAAAACTCCGAATCCCTCTGACTGATGTGGGTGGAGGTAGCTTGTCAATAACTTTGATCTTAGCTTTGTCTACTTCAATGCCTTTTCGGGAAATACGATGCCCAAGAACAACCCCTTCTCAAACCATGAAATGACATTTCTCCCAATTGAGAACCAGATTCACCTCCTCGCACCTCTGCAAGACACGCGATAAATTAATCAGACAATTATCAAAGGAAGATCCATACACGGAAAAATCATCCATAAACACATCCATAATATTTTCAATAAGATCAGAGAAAATGGCCATCATGCAGCGTTGAAAAGTGGCTGGCGAATTGCATAATCGAAAAGGCATGCGTCTATAGGCAAATGTTCCGTATGGGCATGTGAAGGTTGTCTTTTCCTGATCCTCCGGATGGATGGGTATCTGGAAAAATCCTGAAAAGCCTTCAAGAAAACTAAAGTAAAAAATTCATTACCAGTCGCTCAAGCATCTGGTCGATGAAAGGAAGAGGAAAGTGATCCTTTTGGGTGGCCTTATTTAGCTTTCGATAGTCGATACACATTCGCCATCCAGTTACCGTCCTCATCGGAATCAACTCATTGTTCTCATTCCTTACAGTCATGACACCCCCTTTCTTTGGGACTACATGAACAAGACTGACCCATTTACTGTCAGAAATTGGGTAGATCACACCTGCATCAAGCAACTTGAGAACTTCCTTCTTTACCACAAATTTTATGACAGGATTTAGACGACGTTGATACTCAATAGAGGGGTAGCAGTTTTCTTCCATGTAGATTCGATGCATACACAAAGATGGCATAATTCCGGGTATGTCATCCAATGAATATCCAATCACCTTTCTATAACGTCGGAGTTCCTTAAGCAGTCTTCCTGTTTGAATTTTATCCAAATCTGCACTTACTATTACTGGATATGTGGCATTCTCCCCTAGGAATTCGTATCTTAAACTCGGTGGGAGCATCTTGAGCTCTAATTTATCTGTTTTTACTGGTTCGGATCTTATCAGGATAAGCTTCTCAATTTTCTCTCTATGTGGCTCAAGCATCCGGGCCGAGTCCATCATCCTAGCGTAGGTCTGAGCTTCTTTATTTGTGTTCTCATCATCTCCAACTTCGATCAGACAAACTTCCAGCGGGTCTAAGTTCTCTCTGAGATCTTCCATCTTCGGTTCCAGTTCTGGAGTGTCGAAAGTAAGGCAAGAATCTGTAAAGGAGGGTTTCTTAAGGGAAGATGAAAAATTTTATTTTCACCAATGTTCAAAGTTAACCTTCCCTTCTTTACATCAATGATAACGCCTGCAGTGGCCAAGAAGGGCCTTCCCACAATAATTGGCAGTCTCGAGTGTTCCTCCATTTCTAACACTACGAAGTCTGCAGGCACAAAGAAATGTCCAATTTTTATAGGAACATCTTCCAATATTCCAACAGGTCGTCGGACCGATCGATCTGCCAACTGTAAAGTAATTGCAGTAGGTTTCATGTCACCCATGTCAAGTTTTCTACAGATCGACAGGGGCATCAAGCTGACACTTGCGCCTAGGTCGCACAGTGCTCCTTCAAATGACATATTGCCAATCTAACATGGAATGGTGAAGCTTCTTGGATCCTTCAACTTATGAGGAGTTTTATACTGTATTATTGCACTACATTCCTCTGTAAGTGCCACAGTACCAATTTCTTCAATCTTCCGTTTATTAGAAAGTATATCCTTTAAGAACTTTGCATAGGTAGGCATCTGTGACAACGCATCAATGAAGGGTATATTGATGTACAACTTTTTCAATATCTCCAGGAATTTGCCGAACTGCTTATCCAATTTTGCCGTGGCCAGTCTCTTGTTGGGGTATGCCCTTAAGGCTAATGTTTGAGGCCTTGGGATACTATCAGTATCATGTATAAACTCTTATGTTTATAAAGGCAATGGTTGTTATTCAGTTTGTTACATTGTCTGCTGCAATAACTGTGCTTCTGAATAATGTCTCAATGCTGTTCAGCTAGGCTGACATGCTATATGTCCTTAGTCGAGATATCTTGGTGAACATGAGATAGCCTTGATATGGTTAAGACTAATGTGTGTTCTAATCTTATAGGATGCTTCGAGCATGGAATAAGATGTAGACTCATGGGTACATTGGATGTACTGGACAGACCCTACTAGGATATTCAATTGCTTGTCACAATGTGAATAATCCTTGATTGCAACAAGTGGCACATGTCCTCTGACTTGAGATCACTTGTGTTTCTAAATGATGATTGTCATTGTTTTGAGGTAGTTCAATATCATTTGAAACATAATGGTTATAGACTATCTTGGATGGTGAACTTGAGTCATGTTAGGGCGCTAGTGATAGATATAGGATTGCCGTCTCCTTGTTTAAGGAGTGTGATGTTCTAAAAGGGCCCCCCCTGGATGAGATGATTGAGAAAGTGTATGGCCATACCCAGGTGACTATGTTCATCTGATCTAATCATGCTCATCATATTGGAGTTACAGGCTTGACACGCTTGTCCAATGAGAACATCTAGTGGCAAAGGAAATTTGTATGCCTTGTGGAATGGATTCACACTTGTGCTGTGGTTTGGGTGTAGTCTTGGAAGACTCTTTCCTTTATATCGGGAGACAGTGATGTGTTGCTAGATACCCCTCACTGATCGTGATAACGTGAGTTATCGTTACCGACATTTAAAGGAAACCCTCAGGGTCACACAATTTGATGATATGGCTTACTTAAGTCAGATCGTAAGGACTGAATTGATTAAGTTCAGTTTAAAGGGATTTAGACTCTGATTGTAAGTGAGATCTGGTCTGATCATATTTGATTGATTAGGGCTTGAGATTGGTAAGCTTCGATCGAGAGATTGGATGCTAGATCGGTGAGATCAAGAGCATCAGGAGATGAACGGTTAGATCATGAGCCATTTGGTTCATAGAAGGTCTAGACCAAAAGACTTGGGCTGTTTTTATTTGGTCTTTGAACCAAATTGAGTTGGGTCAATTAGATTAAACCGGTTCAAGAGAATGAACGCATGGTTTAATCTTTGAAGCGTTATTGTCGGTTATGAAGAAGTGGGCGCATGCTCTTCATGGCTTGCTATTTTTAGTAAGTCTTCATCCGCCACCTCTCGAGAACGCCAATACGTTTTGACTCTTGCTCTCGACGCTCTCTCACGGGTGAAAAGCTTCCTTCACGTCTTGGAGAGGTCTCGGCCAAGTGGAAGAAGACATCTCATCCCTTTGATTCGATCAAAGACCCTTGAAGAACCTTGCTAGCACAAGGATCTCAAGGAGTAGGCGGCATCACCTTGTGTGCGCACCTTTTGGAGGAGTTTTATTCGAATCTCTTCTTCCTTGACGGCATCAAATACAAATGGCTATGGTATGATTCCTAACTATAAGAGGTTGATCATATAAACATATATGCGATCATTGTTGAAACCCTAGCTTCCCATGCGAAAACTTTCTTTTGCGCCACCCTTAGGGTTTCGGCCCCCCTAGATTTAGGGGTCTTTCAATTGGTATCAGAGCTTGCGGTTGTTATATGTCTATATGATTGCTTCATGTTGTGTGATCCTTGTTTGCGTTGCTTAGATCTACTTTATCACATGCGAAAATACATACTATGCTATTAGATGTTGGCACATGTGTGATGTGCATGTTATATTGTGTTGGCGCTTGTTAGGTTTTTGTTTGTCAAAAATTATATCATCTTGCGCGCTTCACTTAGATCTAAGCGCCTACTGTAAACCCTTAGACGGGTTGATGGGGTTGAAATCATCCTCTAGGTTGGATCCAAATAGTCTGATCAGACCATCTGACAGCCTAGATGGGTCGACCAGATGGCACCTCTGCGCAAGCATGAGGTGGCTATAGGTCGACTGCATCACAGGCGTGTAGCGAGGTCTGGTTGAGACAACCAGTGAACACACATGAGTTAGGCCCGGGGTCACACCTCCTTGCCAGAACTCATGTTGGTTATTCAGCCCTTGGCGCATGCATGGTTGACCATTAGGTCAACGCAAGTCAGTTAAGACTTGGTGCATGCAAGGGCATGGATCTAACTAGACATGATGAGTGGATCCCTATCAATGGACCGTTGTAAGGTTGTAGGGCACATAAGAAAAGTAAAATTGATGCCAATGGGTTTTCAAAATTTTATTTTCTTTGTAATGGATCACATGTTGATTGATGCCATATGCTTGTTTATTTCATCTTATGTGGGTTGCCCTTTAATGTGTGCTGTGCTGGGGCCTGCGTGCCTGGTTAATTATAAATTAATATTTATTTGTGATCTGCGAATCACATTGTATTAAATTTATAAGATGTAATTGACCTGCGAGTCAATCTTGTCTAGATAGATTGAAATGTAATTTAATTAGACAAGAGCACAGAGCACACATGGCAGAGGCGCATGCAGCAGTGGCTTGACCAGGTGGGAGGTCTAGGGTTCGACCCTAGGACAGGCGCATTCACCTGGTGGACGCACCTGAGCTGCAATGGGCGCTAGAGTCCTGGGCTGGACTAGATGAGAAGCAAAAGTCCCATGAAATAAAGCAAGTGAAGACTTAAGTGAATTAAGGTCTTACCTAGGCTTAATGGGCTTTTACCACATAAGATCAGCTTGCATTCTTTTATTGTTTAAATAATTAGAATTGCATGAGTTATTTATCTTCTGCTATAGCCATAGGTTTTGCCTCATAGTAAGAAGATAAAAGACCGTTAAAATCTAACGCTAAAATATCAAGCACGTAATGCCTTCTGGCGCGAAACCTCACTGTTCTGACTATCGTTGGGGCCGTGTTGTACCCACTCAGTGGGCACGCCCATCTATCTTCAGACGGTGTGTGATTTCACCTGCGTGTTACAGAGAAGGGATTTATCGCTTCTCGTTGCTCAGCATAGCACGTGGTGGTCCAGGGAGTAGGTCAGGTCAGCTTGACCATGTAGGCTACATATGGGGCATATGTTAGCCATATGGAGGCAGCCAACTGTGGGATCAGAGACTGTGTTGTACCAACTCAGTTGGCACAGTCTGCTGGATTGCCCAGATGAAGGGGAATCGCACGGGTTGGCGATTGGCAGGGACTGCCTTCCAGAGATTAGTACTTGTACTCTCTGTGCATCTTATCTCGCCTGAGCGGGACGCGGAGACCAAGTATAAAATCTGGATCCCATCTCACTAAAAGAGTGTTACTCTTTCGGACTGTTTTAATGGATTTTTTAGTCAGATAAAATAGTGAGAAAAGAATCTTTCTTAAGTCCTGGATTGATTCTAAACATTGATACTGACCTTGCTGTTCTTGCAATATTGTAGATTCCTGCAGCAACGAACACCATGAGCTTCAATGTGCGATCCCTACTGGAAAGGGAGAAGTTTGCTGGGCCAAACTTCTCGGACTGGTACGGACACCTTAAGATTGTTCTTAAGGCAGAGAGGAAACTGTATGTCCTCGAGACGGCGATACCGCCTCAACCCGCTCCGAACGCCGCGAGGGCGGTTCGGGAAGCCTATGAAAAGCATGTCAATGATAGCATTGATGTCGCTTGCCTGATGCTAGCGTCTATGACGCCACCGCTGCAGCGTCAGCATGAGGATATGTCTGCTATAGAAATTATAGCAAACC
Source organism: Costus lasius (assembly GCA_027563935.2). NCBI lineage: Eukaryota > Viridiplantae > Streptophyta > Magnoliopsida > Zingiberales > Costaceae > Costus > Costus lasius. The sequence goes on from CM050452.1 coordinate 25,426,198, forward strand.
TCAAGATGTTGTATGCTGCACAGGCGAGGACTGAACGCTATAATTTGACCAAGCTTTTCTTTCAGAGCAAACTGGCTGAAGGGAGCCCAGTGGGAGCTTACGTGCTCAAGATGATTGGGCACAAGGAGGCTCTGGAGAAACTGGGGCATACCATCAATCAGGAGCTTGCTGTAGACATTATTCTGCAGTCTCTCCCTCCTTCTTTCGATGCGTTCATTATTAACTTTAATATGAACAAAATCGATTGTACTCCGGCAGAGTTGCTGAATATGCTATTGACTACTGAGGAAACTCTGAAGGGAAAGCCTTCAACCTCTGTCTTAATGGTTCCTTTCAGGAACAAGAAGAAGGGGAAGAAGGGCAAAGCCCCAGTCAAGAACTACAACAAGGCGCTGAAACAGAAGGTTAAGCGGTCAAAGGAATACAGATGTTTCCACTATGGCCAGCTGGGTCACTGGAAAAAGGACTGTAAAGCGCTCCAAGGAGACAAGAAGGGAAGCATCGCTTCTGGCTCAGGTATATTTGTGACTGAAGTCATGATATCCTCTTCTTCTATTTCATGGGTGTTGGACACTGCATGTGGAGTTCACATTTGTTCAAATGTACAGGAACTCAAGAGAAGAAGACAGGTGGGACAGCATGAGGTGGACCTACGAGTTGGAAACGGGGCACGGGTTGCTGCTGTTGCTGTAGGGGATTATTACATCTCATTACCATCTGGCATTCTATTAGAATTAAACAATTGTTACTTTGTACCCAGTATTACCAAAAATATTATCTCTATTCCTGCTCTTGTCAGGAAAGGGTTTTCCTTTGAATGCAAGATTTCAAAGTGTTATCTTACTCTTGATAATATTGTTTATGCTACTGGTTCAATTAACAATGGGTTATTCATGTTGGACATGGAATATTCTATACAAAACATTGATAATAAGAAAGCCAAGTATGCTGATGACAGCACCTTGCTATGGCATAGTCGTTTAGGCCATATTAACAAGAAGCGCATTAAGCGGTTGCATAATCATGGACTGCTGGGATCATTCTCCTATGAGGAGATTGATACATGCAAAGTTTGTTTAATGGGTAAAATGACGAAGTCTCCTTTTCCTAACAAAGGTCAAAGGGCTTCAGGTTTACTTGACCTTATACACAGTGATGTGTGTGGGCCATTTAGTAAACATGCCAGAGGTGGCTATCAGTACTTCATTACCTTTACTGATGATTTCAGTAGATATGGTTATGTCTATCTTATGAGACATAAGAGTGAATCTTTTGACAAGTTCAAAGAGTTCAAAAATGAAGTACAAAATCAGCTAGGCCGAAATATCAAGGCACTTCGTTCTGATCGAGGTGGAGAATACTTGAGTCATGCGTTTACTGACTATCTAAAAGAGTGTGGGATTATCTCACAGCTCACTCCGCCAGGAACACCGCAATGGAATGGTGTGTCTGAGAGGAGAAATAGAACGTTACTAGACATGATTCGTTCTATGATGAGTCAGGCTACTCTACCTTACTCCTTTTGGGGATTTGCACTGGAAACAGCTTCAAAGGTACTAAACCGAGTGCCATCCAAGGCAGTTTCAAAGGCTCCATATGAGTTATGATATGGGAAACAGCCTAGCTTGACATTTATTAAGATCTGGGGTTGCGAGGCTTATGTCAAAAAGCTCGCCTCTGGGAAACTGGAGAGCAGATCTGAGAAATGTATCTTTGTCGGTTACCCTAAGGAAACTAAGGGTTATTATTTCTACGATCCCAAAGAGAACAAAGTATTTGTTGCTCGGACGGCAATATTTCTTGAGAAGGAGTTTCTTCTGCAAGAAGCCAGTGGGAGAGAAATAAAGCTGGATGAGAATCCAGAGGAAGGACAAAGTAGTCAAGCTCAGTTGGATGAGCCTGAGCCAGTTGATCAGGTTATTGAACAACCTGAGGCTCAGATATCACGGGAACTGCGAAGATCGGGAAGGATCCGTCGTCAGCCTGAGCGCTATGACGGAGTCTACATCATTGATAATGATGAACCCCTCACTTATGCGGATGCGGTCAGTGGACCGGAGTCAGCTAGATGGCTTGAAGCTATGCGAGCCGAGATGGACTCCATGTCAGATAACCAAGTCTGGGATTTGGTTGATCCGCCTCCGGGAGTAATCCCTATAGGCTGTAAATGGATCTTCAAAAGGAAGATTGACATGGATGGTAACGTAGTTACCTATAAAGGCAGGCTAGTTGCGAAAGGTTTCAAACAAATCTACGGGATAGATTATGATGAAACTTTCTCACCTGTAGCTATGTTTAAGTCTATTCGGATTCTTTTCGCGATAGCTGCATATTATGATTATGAGATCTGGCAGATGGATGTGAAGACGGCTTTCCTTAATGGAAATCTGGAGGAGGATGTGTATATGACACAACCTGAAGGTTTCACTAATCCATCAGATCGTCATAAAATATGCAAGTTAAAGAAGTCCATTTATGGACTGAAACAAGCATCTAGAAGCTGGAATATTCGTTTTGATGAATCAATCAGTGAATATTCGTAACAAATCTGACAGAAACCGAGTATGTTGCAGCCTCGGAAGCATCTAAGGAGGCAGTTTGGATTCGTAAGTTCATTCAGGAACTTGGTGTTGTTCCTTCGAGTGCAGATCCTTTGGTTATCTTCTGTGATAACACTGGAGCAATAGCACAAGCAAAGGAACCACGGTCGCACCAGAAGTCCAAGCACATACAGAGACGGTTTCACTTGATTCGGGAGATCATTGATCGAGGCGAGATCAAAGTCTGCAAGGTTCATACAGATGACAATCTGGCTGACCAGCTTACCAAGCCTCTGGCGTAGCAGAAGCATGAGAAGCACTGTAATAATATGGGTTTGAGATTTCTCAACCATTAGATTAAGTGCAAGTGGGAGATTGTTGGGGTATGCCCTTAAGGCTAATGTTTGAGGCCTTGGGATACTATCAGTATCATGTATAAACTCTTATGTTTATAAAGGCAATGGTTGTTATTCAGTTTGTTACATTGTCTGCTGCAATAACTGTGCTTCTGAATAATGTCTCAATGCTGTTCAGCTAGGCTGACATGCTATATGTCCTTAGTCGAGATATCTTGGTGAACCTGAGACAGCCTTGATATGGTTAAGACTAATGTGTGTTCTAATCTTATAGGATGCTTCGAGCATGGAATAAGATGTAGACTCATGGGTACATTGGATGTACTGGACAGACCCTACTAGGATATTCAATTGCTTGTCACAATGTGAATAATCCTTGATTGCAACAAGTGGCACATGTCCTCTGACTTGAGATCACTTGTGTTTCTAAATGATGATTGTCATTGTTTTGAGGTAGTTCAATATCATTTGAAACATAATGGTTATAGACTATCTTGATGGTGAACTTGAGTCATGTTAGGGCGCTAGTGATAGATATAGGATTGCCGTCTCCTTGTTTAAGGAGTGTGATGTTCTAAAAGGGCCCCCCCTGGATGAGATGATTGAGAAAGTGTATGGCCATACCCAGGTGACTATGTTCATCTGATCTAATCATGCTCATCATATTGGAGTTACAGGCTTGACACGCTTGTCCAATGAGAACATCCAGTGGCAAAGGAAATTTGTATGCCTTGTGGAATGGATTCACACTTGTGCTGTGGTTTGGCTGTGTTGCTAGATACCCCTCACTGATCGTGATAACGTGAGTTATCGTTACCGACATTTAAAGGAAACCCTCAGGGTCGCACAATTTGATGATATGGCTTACTTAAGTCAGATCGTATGGACTGAATTGATTAAGTTCAGTTTAAAGGGATTTAGACTCTGATAGTAAGTGAGATCTGGTCTGATCATGTTTGATTGATTAGGGCTTGAGATTGGTAAGCTTCGATCGAGAGATTGGATGCTAGATCGGTGAGATCAAGAGCATCAGGAGATGAACGGTTAGATCATGAGCCATTTGGTTCATAGAAGGTCTAGACCAAAAGACTTGGGCTGTTTTGATTTGGTCTTTGAACCAAATTGAGTTGGGTCAATTAGATTAAACCGGTTCAAGAGAATGAACGCATGGTTTAATCTTTGAAGTGTTATTGTCGGTTATGAAGAAGTGGGCGCATGCTCTTCATGGCTTGCTATTTTTAGTAAGTCTTCATGCGGCACCTCTCGAGAACGCCAATACGTTTTGACTCTTGCTCTCGACGCTCTCTCACGGGTGAAAAGCTTCCTTCACGTCTTGGAGAGGTCTCGGCCAAGTGGAAGAAGACATCTCATCCCTTTGATTCGATCAAAGACCCTTGAAGAACCTTGCTAGCACAAGGATCTCAAGGAGTAGGCGGCATCACCTTGTGTGCGCACCTTTTGGAGGAGTTTCATTCGAATCTCTTCTTCCTTGATGCCATCCAATACAAATGGCTATGGTATGATTCCTAACTATAAGAGGTTGATCATATAAACATATATGCGATCATTGTTGAAACCCTTGCTTCCCATGCGAAAACTTTCTTTTGCGCCACCCTTAGGGTTTCGGCCCCCCTAGATTTAGGGGTCTTTCATCTCTGAGGAAAGGGAATGGGTGGAACATATGCAGGTGGTCCTACATACTTCTCTTTCTCTTCCACGCCGGCCTTTTCTTTATCTGGATGCGGTTCTTCAGGCTGTTCCTTATCGACTACCGGTGTAACCTCTTCTGCAGGCATCTGGGGTTCTTCCAACTGCTTCCCACTCCTTGTAGTTATTGCACTGCAATTTCTCTTGGACTTAATTCAGATTGTCCAAGTAATGTCTCATGAGGTCTAATGGCAATGCTTGCTTGCTGTGCAATTTGATTTCCCAACATCTTGTTATGAGTAGTCAAAGCTTGCACACGAGATGTCAGCTGCTTGAGCTGATCAGCAAGGTTGTCAGTCCTCTTTTGCTAGTTCAAAACGGCTTCCAGCACGGAATCATAATTCGACTTTTGGGGTTGCCCATACTGTCTTAGCTGGAAACTTGGCGGTGGCCTATTATTCTAATGTGAATATTGAGAAGGAATTTGCCCTTGATTTTGATTGTACGACAAGTTGGGGTGGTTCCTCCATCCTGGGTTGTAAGTAGTATAGTACAGATCATTTGCAGGTCTCTGATTATAATTCGCCACAGCGTTTACTTGCTCTTGTTCTGATTCCTCCTGCGAAGAAGTTATGATCTAGCACTCAGATGCTTTGTGCCCTGTTACACCACATACCTCACAAGAAACCATGTTAACTGAACTAGATGAAAAAGATAAGGAATCAATTTTCTGCACTAGAGAATTTACCTTTGCTGCCAGTGATGTCAAGGAATCAATGTGAAACTTACCAAATCCCGTGGAAGTAGTGCTCCGCTCACTTGACCAATGGTTATGGTTCATGGCCATATCCTCTAGAAGAGCAGTTGCTTCTTCCACGTTCATGCTCATGATCATTCCTCCGGCCGCAGTGTCCACCATCATTTTGGTGTTATAGTCCAAACCATTGTAAAAGATTTGGACTAAAATCCAGTCTTGAAGTCCATGATATGGGCACATGCGCTGGAGCTCCTTGAAATGCTCCCAAGCCTCATAAAGCGATTCTCCCTCTTGCTGTGTAAAGCACATGATCTTGTTGCGCAGCTGAACAGTTTTGCTCGGTGGGAAATATTTGTTCAGGAATGCTCGGGACAACTGTTTCTAGGTGGTGAATGATCCTGCTGGCATCGAGTACAACCAAGCTCTGGCACGGTCCCTGAGAGAAAACGGGAATAGTCTCAGTCTTATGGCATCAGATGAAACTCCGTTAGTTTTAACTGTATCATAATATTCAAGAAAAACAGCTAAATGAAGATTCAGATCTGAATTTGGGGAACCCCCAAATTGGTTTTGCTGAACCATCGTCATTAGCGCTGGCTTTAACTCGAAATTGTTCGCCTCTACGTTGGGTCAAACGACACTTGAATTAAACCCTTGTACATTAGGTGCTGCAAAGTCCCTCAAAGATTGATGATGATTATCCTCCACCATCTCTCCTTTCTCAGAATTTTTTTTTGCTTCAAACTGCAGTCTCCTTCGAAGGTGGAATGTTCATTCAATTTCTGGGACTTCAGGAAACAAAGCACCTGCACGGAAATTTCTGGGCATACGTGTAAGTAGACAATAAAAAGAAAAGACTGGTAAAAACAAACGGCAAAAGAAAAGAAAAATGCCTAATCTCCTAACTTATCAATTAGTCAATATCAACTATCCGTAGTCCCCGGCAACGGCGCCAAAAACTTGATAGGTATCCGCAAGTGCACGGATTTATCGAAGTAATAAAAGTTATCAATCCCATAGGGACTACGAAGCTAAATACTGACTTTTCGACTTGTCTGAATTTAGGCTAACAGAATAAATGGTTTTCTTTCCTAACTTTTGCAGACACGCAAACTCGGAACAGCTTTTAATAGGTTTAGATTTCAACGAGTCGGGAGTTGATGGGTTCGCCACAATGACAAGTATGAGCCTTTAAATAAATAACTAATTCACAAAAATTATCTAGCATGAAAGGAACTCTTCTTAAAGTGCATACTACCTCCTCTCGAAGCGTAGTATGATATTTAACTAGATTAACGAACTACTCCCGTGATAGTTAACCTAATTAAACCCATTAAGCTATATGAACCGTTTGTTTAACCCTTCAAACAAATCCAAACTACTCCTGTGATTGGATTTGTAGGTCTAGTTGAAATAGATCAGATGTTGCAATTCACCTCCCGGTCCTTCTCGCAACGTCGAAGACGCAAAAAGACTTGGCCAGGGTAGATTACGAAATAAGCAAAATCTCAACTAAATCATGCAGATAAATTCAAATGAAAATAGTAAGCATGAATTAACTCATAAAAGTCATTGGGCTACGCCCAATCATCCTGACAAAGGGTTCTACTCGCTCATGTTAGAATAAAAATATATGGTGTTTTGATGAACAAGAAAACACAAGAAAGATTGCATGAAATCACTAAATAAACTACAGAAACTGCCTTTTCCTTAATCCGAAGATGAGGATTGACTGATCTATCGTTGTCGTCAAGGAAAATCTCGCCGGAAAAATGGTTGAAATCGAGTTGTCGCCCTTGTCGCCGCTGCCATTTACTTTCGTCTGTAGGAGCCTCCTCAAACCGATAAGTGTAAGATCCAAGGATCTTAATTCCTGGTAAGTACAATTCTTGATTTAAATAAAATCATTGACTGTGATATTTTATTCTTGATTTAAATAAAATCATTGGTTGTGATATTTTCCTATGTTGTGATTTTGACCCTAGTAATTAATTAATTAGTGTTTATTGGTTGTTAATTTATAATTAATTAATTAGAGTTTATTGGTTGCTAATTAATTGGGACATTTTGGATGTTAAGTTAATCCTTATTGGATTTTCGCTTAAATGAATAATTAACTATGGGTTAATGGGTTTACACTTAAATTAGATCTAAAATTCGAATTAATTGGTTAACGGGTTTAAAATTTAAAACCAAAATTTTTAGTGGGTAATTGCAGTTAGGGAAGGAAAGTTGGCGTTTTTTTTTTTGGCTTGGAAGAAACCTTAGGGCGGCGGCTTGGAGGCTTGGGCAACCTTGAAGGCTTAGACGAAATTCCTTTCTTCCTCTTCTTTTCCTTTGGCCGGCGTTCTTGGGTGCTTGGTGGCGTCTCTCTTCCATTGGTGGCGACATTGGTGGAATTTCAAAGCCTTAGACGAGTTTTGGAGAGGATTTCACCTTGGTGTTCACGGTTCAAAATAAGAGGTGAGTGGGGTGTCTCATTCAAATTCTATCAATTTGGTTGTGTTAGTTGATACATTGGATTGATTGGAAATTTACCATGTTAGAAAACCGAAACTCAAGACTTCACCATGTTGAAAACCGAAATTTGCAAAGGAGTATTTATGTTGAAAACCGAAATTTGCAAAGGTGTATTTATGTTGAAAACCAAAATTTGCAAAGGTGTATTTATGTTGAAAACCGAAATTTGCAAAGGTGTATTTATGTTGAAAACCGAAATTTGCAAAGGTGTATCTATGTTGAAATACCAAAATTTTGCAACATGAAATTTAAGGTATTCTTATAGGGGATTTAGGTAGTATTAAATCAGTGATTCTTGAGCATGAAATTCTTGTTAACTAGGTTTAAATTTTAAGTTAGATAATATGTTGTAGAACCGTGGGCTATATGTGTTGTATTTTAATCCTATGTTAAATATTTGAATGCCCTGATAAATGCTAACAATGCTAATAATTTTTATGGCCATGTATTCTGTTTGAGAAACTTGAGTGATAACTTAGCAAGGTTATACTGAACTGATCAGCATGAAACCTAAGGACTACACTATATTATGTGGTTATGTGATTTTCGAATATTATGTGTTGTGGTCTGTGTAACCATTATGGGATGGATAGGACTAAGGCTAAGTGTAACCGTGTACTCAAGGGGATAGTCTGTATGTGATAAGTTAAGGGTTTGAGATTTCAGCCCTGTGTATTGTGATATGTGAGGGGGGTTGATGTTCAGCCTGCCTGTTGTGATTATCGTGATGAAAATGACTATCCTAGAGTCTGGTCGACACTTAGGAGTCCACTTTTGTGAAATAAGATATAAGATGTGTCTAGTGGTTGTCCAGGTAAGGAACCCTTTGGGAGAACGAGTGATTGACGCAAAGTGCCATGTCTTGGTCGGACAGGGGCCACCTCTTGATGTCATTACTCTTAGACGTTTAGATTTTTGTGTTATGGGGTGGTGTAGATCAAGGTATCACATCTTGACCGGGTGGGGATTACCTCTTGAGTCTACACACTGTCCATGTTTATGTTGCATGTGATTTGCAGGCTTCTCCCAGTGCTTAGGCCAGAGCCGGGTTGGACCATAGTGGTCACTCTTGATTTATGCTGGACAACGAGGTCAACTAAGTGGTTGGTGGGTTTAGTTGGTTTAGAGTATGACTCTAGAACCTTGGTTACTCTGTGGTGACAAGTGTGTGATGTCTGTACATCTATTTATTTATATGAGTTCTGTTCTTTGTTTTTGTTATATGTTAACATGATGTTCTGCTAAATGTTTTTAAAATAATCTGCATGTATCTTTGATTGTATGCTATGGATGGTCGATTGAGACTATCCACTCACTGGGCTGTGTAGCTCACCCTTCACTATTTTCAGGTGTAGAGCAGGGGCGCACTGCCTGAGTTAACGTTGATATGGATATTGTGATTTTCTCTAAAACCATGCTGATTTAATGTATAAAACTTTTGTGTTTAACTGGGGCCGGTTATGGCCAAACTTTGTGAAATTGTGTTGCCGGATTGTGGCAGTTTTGAGAGTTTGATTTTGTGTCACCGCGGGCTTTGACCTGGTTTCGGTGTTTGATATTATTGATGTTAGTTATGAATTTATAGAATCGACATTGTGGCTTTGGTTCTAAATTCGAGTCGATTTATATTTTTGCGATCAGATTTTATATAAATGTGAACTTGCATATGTCTAGTGCAAGTATTGCCAGGTGACAGGTACCTTTATGTGATTTATGGATTTTACGGATTTTATGTGGCTTTGATATAACTGTTGCCTTGCATATGTCTAGTGCAAGGATTGCGTGGTGGCAGGTACATTTATGAAATTGTGTTTTGTGGAGATTCTATGTATGCATTCTCGAAAATTTTCAGATCAGGTTTTCCTGAACTTGGTTTTACTTAGCATGTGCATCGATCTTGTATGATAACATCCTGTTCTTCTATGACTTGTGTTGCTTGTTTGGGGTTAAGATAACGGGATGTGACAGAATGGTATCAGAGCAGTTGGCTAGCTAAAACTTAGTTCGGGGGAAAACATGTTTGTGTATTGCTAGACACCTGATAGGTTTATGTTTGTTTTCCTTACTATGGTATGTGTGTGTAGGAATTTAAGATGGTGCGATCCAGAGGAAATGCTAGCGGCGAGAGTGAGCAGACCTCGGATCTCACGAGAACCATTGAGGCTCTGACAGGCATGGTACGGCAACAGGGTGCCATGATAGAGAGGCAAGCTCAGATGCTGCAGCAGCAACAGACTCAGCATCAAGAAGCGCAACAGCAGCTCTTGCAGCAATTGACTCAGGAGAGATCCCAGACTACTACTCGGGCGGTGGGGAATGACTATCGGGAAGACGCCTACAGGCGCTATGCCTCGCTTGTGAGTGAATTCCAGAAACTGGGTCCTAGTTCTTTTTATGGGGGCTCAGAATCAAGTAATGCAGAGAACTGGCAGTTATGCTTGGAAAAGATTTTTCAAGTCATGCGTTGCTCAGATGAGGACAAGCTGTGTCTGGCCACCTATATGATGTGTGGTGACGCAGATGAGTGGTGGAAGGGCGTGGTGAGGCTAGCTGTGGAAAGACAGGAAACAGTAAATTGGCCCTACTTCTTGTCTCAATTTAACGAGAAGTATTTCCCTGATAGCTTAGTAGAGGACCGAGAGGTGGAATTTATTCACCTGGAGCAGGGTGATCTGACTGTGGACCAGTATGAGTTGCAGTTCACTAAATTGGGAAAGTATGCTCCTCACCTGATAAACACTAAAAAGAGGAGGGCTACCAAGTTTCTCAGAGGTCTCAGATGGGACATTCGAGAACAGGTTGGTGCTCAGCACTTGGAGACATATAGTGAGACTGTTGGGCGAGCACGCACCATCGAGAGATACATATCTGAGAGGACCGTGACTGTGATTCCTGCAGTTGAGGCGGCAGCTCCTCAGTTTGGTGGTGGCGGCAAGGGTAGGAAGTACCCTAAGCATAAGGATTACAAGAAGAGCAGGTATAAGCCTTACTCTCACAAGGCACCGCAGCAGTCCAGGGATGTAAAGGACGGTAACACAGAGGATCGGACTTGTCATCATTGTGGACTCAAGGGACATCTGATGAGGGACTGTTATAAGAAGAATGGTGTATGCTTCAGGTGTAAGAAACCTGGACATATGATCAAGGACTGCAAAGAGCCTGAGATGCAGCAGAGAGGCACAGATAAGCCTACAGTCCAGACTCGAGTTTATGCCATGGCTGAGAAGGATACACGAGCTTCCCGATCCGTCGTGGAAGGTACTTTATTTGTATTCGATCAGTTAGCTCGCATCTTATTTGACCCTGGTGCAAATTTATCTTTTGTATCTGTTAGATTTGCTGCATGTTTACCTGTACTACCTAAGATGCTAGATTATGTTGTATCTGTAAGTACTCCCTTAGGAAAGTCATTATCTACAGACACTGTTTGTGCTGATTGTGTAGTGCATGTAGAGGATTATGAGTTTCTTGTAGATCTAATCCTCTTAGACATGCAAGACTATGATGTCATCCTAGGTATGGATTGGTTATCCTCACATCATGCTACTGTGGATTGCTTTGAGAAAGTAATCACCTTGAATCTGCTAGATGGGGGTCGGATTTTTGTGAGAGGTCTAGTGTCAGACCAAGGACCACATGTGATATCTTTCCTGCAGGCCAGAAAGTTACTTGCTAGTGGGTGCAAGGGTTATCTTGCGCATGTTAAGGTGCAGGATGATTCTACTCCTGATTTAACTCAGATGGCGGTGGTGAAAGAGTTTCCTGATGTGTTCTCTGAAGAATTTTCAGGCTTGCCACCAATACGAGAGGTAGAGTTTGGCATTGAGTTGGTGCCAGGTACTGCACCTATCTCTAGAGCTCCTTACCGCATGGCTACCTCAGAGTTGGCCGAACTTAAGAAACAACTGGAGGATTTGCTGGAGAAAGGTTACATCCGGCCTAGTGCTTCTCCCTGGGGAGCACCAGTGCTGTTCGTAAAGAAGAAGGATGGAACCCTGAGGATGTGTATAGACTACAGGCAACTGAACCAAGTGACTATCAAGAATAGGTATCCTCTCCCCAGAATTGATGATCTATTTGATCAATTATAGGGAGCTACAGTGTTCTCTAAGATTGATCTGAGATCAGGGTATTACCAGCTTAGGGTCAAGGATGAGGATATATTTAAGACTGCTTTCAGGATCAGGTATGGGCATTTTGAATTTCTAGTTATGACTTTTGGACTGACGAATGCACCTGCTGTCTTCATGGATTTGATGAACAGGGTATTTCATGAATTGCTTGATTCTTGTGTGGTAGTCTTCATAGATGATATCTTGGTGTACTCTCGGACTACTTCGGATCATGTCAGTGACTTGCGCAGAGTGCTGGAGATCCTAAGGAAGAACCGATTATATGCCAAGGCTAGTAAGTGCGAGTTTTGGCTAGAAAAGATCAGTTTCCTTGGGCATGTGATTTCTGGTCAGGGGGTGTCTGTGGATCCAGTTAAAGTGCAAGCCATCCTTAGTTGGGGAAGACCGACTAGTGCTACTGAGATCAGAAGTTTCCTGGGTCTAGCAGGTTACTACCGGAGATTTGTTGAGGGATTCTCCAAGCTGGCAGGTCCTTTAACTAAATTGACCAGGAAGGAGGCCAAGTTTAATTGGGATGACAAGTGTGAAGAGAGCTTTCAGGAGCTAAAGAGAAGGTTGACTAGTACACCGATCCTCATTATTCCTAGTGATGGGGAAAGGTTTACTGTCTATACGGATGCTTCAGGCAAGGGGTTGGGTTGTGTCTTGATGCAGAAGGGTTCTGTGGTAGCTTATGCTTCGCGGCAACTGAAAGAGTATGAGTCGAACTACCCTACTCATGACTTAGAGTTGGCGGCCGTAGTCTTTGCTCTGAAGATATGGCATCACTATTTGTTGGGTCAAGAGTTTGATCTGTTCACTGACCACCAGAGTCTCAAGTACATCTTCACTCAGAAGGAGTTGAACATGAGAAAGAGAAGATGGATGGAGTTGATCAAAGACTATGACTTCACTATTCAGTATCAGGCTGGAAAAGCCAATGTAGTGGCTGATGCACTGAGCAGACATCCTGTTACTTCAGTAGCGGCACTACGGGTGAGTGAGTGGCAGTTATTGCAGGAGTTCAGAGATCTCAGGATCAGTGTTTCTCCTAGAGTTCAGTCGGGCTATGTGGCTTTCCTCAGAGTACAGTCTGTTCTGTTGCAGAAGATTAGAGATCAGCAGTCTGTGGATCCGAAATTAGCACAGATCAGGGATAGTTTGGTTGCGGGTGAAGTTTAGGATTTTAGCTTGTCTGATGATGGTGTTCTTCGATTCCGTGGAAGGGTGTGTGTCCCTGAGGAACCGAGCTTGAGGAAAGAAATATTGGAGGATAGCCATAACTCCAAATATTCTCTACACCCTGGTGTGACTAAGATGTATCAGGACCTCAAGAAGAGTTTTTGGTGGCCGGGTATGAGGAAAGAGGTAATCGATTTTGTCTCTAGGTGTTTAACCTGTAAGACTGTAAAGGCTGAACACCAGAAGCCTGGTGGTTTGTTGCAGCCCCTTCCTATTCCTGAGTGGAAGTGGGAATGCATCAGTATGGACTTTGTGTGTGGTTTGCCCAGAACCAGATTGGGTCATGATGCTATTTGGGTGATTGTTGATAGACTCACTAAATCAGCCCATTTTCTTCCGATCAAGATGACTTATCCTTTGGAGAGACTGGCTAAGTTGTATATTGATGAGATAGTCATACTGCATGGAGTGCCTGTTGATATTGTGTCGGATAGGGACTCTCAGTTTCTGTCCAGATTTTGGAAGAGCTTACAGGAGGGTTTGGGTACTAAGTTGAGTTTTAGTACAGCATACCATCCTCAGTCTGATGGCCAGACGGAGTGTACTATCCAGACTCTAGAAGACTTATTGAGAGCTTATGTGGTTGATTGGAGTTCTGAGTGGGACCGGGATCTATCTTTGATAGAGTTCACCTATAATAATAGCTTCCACTCCAGTATTCAGATGGCTCCTTATGAGGCTTTGTATGGGAGAAGGTGTAGGACTCCCTTGTGTTGGGAGGAAACCGGTGATAGATTAATTTTGAGATCTGACGCAGTTCAGGAGACTACTGATAAGGTCAGAGAGATACAGAATAAACTGAAGATTTCTCGGGACAGACAGAAGAGTTATGCTGATGACTGTCGTCGTTCCCTGGAGTTTGTGGTAGGGGATCATGTTTTCTTAAAGGTATCACCTACTAAGGGTGTTATGAGGTTTGGCAAAAAGGGCAAGCTGAGCCCTAGGTTTGTAGGCCCTTTTGACATTATTGAGAGAGTTGGTCCAGTGGCTTACAAGTTAGCTTTACCTCCTGCTTTGGAACATGTGCATAACGTGTTCCATGTTTCTACTTTGAGGAAATATCATCCTGATCCATCTCATGTATTGGAGTTGGAACCTCTTCAGATTCAGAGTGATTTGACCTTTGAGGAAAGACCTCTCCGGATTGTGGATAGAAAGGATAAAGTTCTGAGGAACAAGTCTATACCTTTGGTAAAGGTTATCTGGGGAAATCAGTCGGTTGAGGAGGCGACCTGGGAGACTGAAGCGGATATGAGGAAGTTTTATGCTTATCTTTTTGATGATATGGATGCTGAGCTTTAGAGGACTAAAGCTTTATAAGGAGGGAGGGATGTAAGATCCAAGGATCTTAATTCCTGGTAAGTACAATTCTTGATTTAAATAAAATCACTGACTGTGATATTTTATTCTTGATTTAAATAAAATCATTGGTTGTGATATTTTCCTATGTTGTGATTTTGACCCTAGTAATTAATTAATTAGTGTTTATTGGTTGTTAATTTATAATTAATTAATTAGAGTTTATTGGTTGCTAATTAATTGGGACATTTTGGATGTTAAGTTAATCCTTATTGGATTTTCGCTTAAATGAATAATTAACTATGGGTTAATGGGTTTACACTTAAATTAGATCTAAAATTCGAATTAATTGGTTAACGGGTTTAAAATTTAAAACCGAAATTTTTAGTGGGTAATTGCGGTTAGGGAAGGAAAGTTGGCGTTTTTTTTTTGGCTTGGAAGAAACCTTAGGGCGGCGGCTTGGAGGCTTGGGCGACCTTGAAGGCTTAGACGAAATTCCTTTCTTCCTCTTCTTTTCCTTAGGCCGGCGTTATTGGGTGCTTGGTGGCGTCTCTCTTCCATTGGTGGCGACATTGGTGGAATTTCAAAGCCTTAGACGAGTTTTGGAGAGGATTTCACCTTGGTGTTCACGGTTCAAAATAAGAGGTGAGTGGGGTGTCTCATTCAAATTCTATCAATTTGGTTGTGTTAGTTGATACATTGGATTGATTGGAAATTTACCATGTTAGAAAACCGAAACTCAAGACTTCACCATGTTGAAAACTGAAATTTGCAAAGGAGTATTTATGTTGAAAACCGAAATTTGCAAAGGTGTATTTATGTTGAAAACCGAAATTTGCAAAGGTGTATTTATGTTGAAAACCGAAATTTGCAAAGGTGTATTTATGTTGAAAACCGAAATTTGCAAAGGTGTATCTATGTTGAAATACCGAAATTTTGCAACATGAAATTTAAGGTATTCTTATAGGGGATTTAGGTAGTATTAAATCAGTGATTCTTGAGCATGAAATTCTTGTTAACTAGGTTTAAATTTTAAGTTAGATAATATGTTGTAGAACCGTGGGCTATATGTGTTGTATTTTAATCCTATGTTAAATATTTGAATGCCCTGATAAATGCTAACAATGCTAATAATTTTTATGGCCATGTATTCTGTTTGAGAAACTTGAGTGATAACTTAGCAAGGTTATACTGAACTGATCAGCATGAAACCTAAGGACTACACTATATTATGTGGTTATGTGATTTTTGAATATTATGTGTTGTGGTCTGTGTAACCATTATGGGATGGATAGGACTAAGGCTAAGTGTAACCGTGTACTCAAGGGGATAGTCTGTATGTGATAAGTTAAGGGTTTGAGATTTCAGCCCTGTGTATTGTGATATGTGAGGGGGGTTGATGTTCAGCCTGCCTGTTGTGATTATCGTGATGAAAATGACTATCCTAGAGTCTGGTCGACACTTAGGAGTCCACTTTTGTGAAATAAGATATAAGATGTGTCTAGTGGTTGTCCAGGTAAGGAACCCTTTGGGAGAACGAGTGATTGACGCAAAGTGCCATGTCTTGGTCGGACAGGGGCCACCTCTTGATGTCATTACTCTTAGACGTTTAGATTTTTGTGTTATGGGGTGGTGTAGATCAAGGTATCACATCTTGACCGGGTGGGGATTACCTCTTGAGTCTACACACTGTCCATGTTTATGTTGCATATGATTTGCAGGCTTCTCCCAGTGCTTAGGCCAGAGCCGGGTTGGACCATAGTGGTCACTCTTGATTTATGCTGGACAACTAGGTCAACTAAGTGGTTGGTGGGTTTAGTTGGTTTAGAATATGACTCTAGAACCTTGGTTACTCTGTGGTGACAAGTGTGTAATGTCTGTACATCTATTTATTTATATGAGTTCTGTTCTTTGTTTTTGTTATATGTTAACATGATGTTCTGCTAAATGTTTTTAAAATAATCTGCATGTATCTTTTATTGTATGCTATGGATGGTCGATTGAGACTATCCACTCACTGGGCTGTGTAGCTCACCCTTCTCTATTTTCAGGTGTAGAGCAGGGGCGCACTGCCTGAGTTAACGTTGATATGGATATTGTGATTTTTTCTACAACCATGCTGATTTAATGTATAAAACTTTTGTGTTTAACTGGGGCCGGTTATGGCCAAACTTTGTGAAATTGTGTTGCCAGATTGTGGCAGTTTTGAGAGTTTGATTTTGTGTCACCGCGGGCTTTGACCTGGTTTCGGTGTTTGATATTATTGATGTTAGTTATGAATTTATAGAATCGACATTGTGGCTTTGGTTCTAAATTCGAGTCGATTTATATTTTTGCGATCAGATTTTATATAAATGTGAACTTGCATATGTCTAGTGCAAGTATTGCCAGGTGACAGGTACCTTTATGTGATTTATGGATTTTACGGATTTTATGTGGCTTTGATATAACTGTTGCCTTGCATATGTCTAGTGCAAGGATTGCGTGGTGGCAGGTACATTTATGAAATTGTGTTTTGTGGAGATTCTATGTATGCATTCTCGAAAATTTTCAGATCGGGTTTTCCTGAACTTGGTTTTACTTAGCATGTGCATCGATCTTGTATGATAACATCCTGTTCTTCTATGACTTGTGTTGCTTGTTTGGGGTTAAGATAACGGGATGTGACAATAAGAATCTACACTTTTATCGCTAGACCGGTTTAGAACCCATCAAGGAATGGTTCTGCGAAGTTTGGTCCAAATCCGGTTCAAAACGAGTGAGAATCGAGTGAAAAACTCGTCGGGCGGAAACTTTTACGGCCCGTGATGTGTTTACGGCCTTGGCCGTAATTCTTTCGGCGCACAATGCTTTTGGTCACAGAAACTTTTATGGCCCATGATGGAATTACGGCCTTGCCCGTGAATGTTTCGATGAACTTTTTAACTTAGACGATTTTCGTCCTCCGCTCGACGTTACGTTTATGGCCGAATACACAATTACGGCTAAGGCCGTAATTGTCTCATTCTTCACTGGTTTTTCTCCAAATTCGATGTGTGGGCTCGCGATGTCCTCGGGAATCGTGCTTTGCCCTTAAAATTCTCGAAATCCTTCATTTTTGAGCCTTTTTACCTACATTTTCAAAAAAACCAAGAAAAGTAAAGATTTTGTGTAAAGTAAGATAAAAACACTAAAAATAGCGCAAAATCATGCAAATACATCCCAAATATGATCTAAAACATAGGCAAAAACACTATATAAATGCAATGCATCAATAAACACAAGATAAAATTTGTATTTGCTATGAAATAACTAGTTCGAATAAAAGATACAAACAACGAGACTACACCTTTAGTTCTGATAAAGAAATTATACTATCATAGCATCGTTTGAGTACAAATCTCTAGAAGAAGAAAGAAATATAAGAAATAATTGAAGATAGAAAATAGCAAACTCTTCAAAAAGGTCAACTCACCCGCAACTAAAGAACTCAAGGAATCAATTTCATACAATCACAATGTCATTTAAGCATAAATGTCTACAAGAAGAAGAAAATAGAAGAAAGAATTGAGGAAAGAATAGAACAAACTCTTCAAGAAGGGTTGAAATCTTCTTCCTCCATGCTTTCTGGAATGGATGCACACGAGAACTTCTTCTCCCTGTTGGGAAAGCCTAGAGATATTTTACAAATTTTTGGCATAAACATTACAGAATACATTGCACAGTGGAAGAAAATCCCTAAAACAGGCCAGTCCCAAAACCCAGTGATGATCTCTTGCAAGGGGGTCGACACGATGAGATAGAAAATACCTAGACCAAGCATGAATATCGATGTCGAGGTTGGTGCCCAAGCGTGCGCCCTCTGCAGTCTCACACACACGGATGCCTCAAGCTCTCTTCTTCCACGCCTGGTGCTAGCCTTGGGAAGAAGATCTAAGCCTTTGTTCACCTTCAACACCACTTGCGCCACCTTCAAGGGAAGATGGACCAAGGTGAAGAGGAGGGGAGATGATGCCGCCAAGCCTTCCTCCAACTTGCGTCAAAAGGAGGAGATGGAGAGGACTTGCTACTATGAAGAAGAAGTCCCCAATCTAGATCGGCATCCTACTTTCATGGCTACCCAGATCTATATTGATCCAATGGGTTCGGAGATATTATATGGTTCCTCACACAAATCCTGCAATAATTCTTGACGGCTTAGAGCATGTCCAATCTAGCAGATCTAGCGTCGCAATTCACCTTTTGGTCCTTGTTGTGGCACTCGAGAAAAAAAATTACGTGATTAAGGTATCTCTAGTAGTAAAATAGCATGGAATGGATAAACACAAGATAAAATTTATATTTGCTATGAAATAACAAGTTCGAATAAAAGATACAAACAATGAGACTACACCTTTAGTTCTGACAAAGAAATTATGCTATCATAGCATCGTTTGAGTACAAATCTCTAGAAGAAGAAAGAAATATAAGAAATAATTAAAGATAGAAAACAACAAACCCTTCAAAAAGGTCAACTCGCCCGCAACTAAAGAAATCAAGGCATCAAATTCATACTATCACAATGTCATTTAAGCATAAATCTCTACAAGAAAAAGAAAACAGAAGAAAGAATTGAAGAAAGAATAGAACAAACTCCTTAAGAAGGATTGAAATCTTCTTCCTCCAAGCTTTCTGGAATGGATGCACAAGAGAACTTCTTCTCCCTGTTGGGAAACCAAGGAGATATTTAACAAATTTTTGGCATAAACATTACAGACTACATTGCACAGTGGAAGAATATGTTGGGGTATGCCCTTAAGGCTAATGTTTGAGGCCTTGGGATTATTTCAGTATCATGTATAAACTCTATGTTTATAAAGGCAATGGTTGTTATTCAGGTTGTTACATCATCTGCTGCAATATGTATACTTCTGAATAATGTCTCAATGCTGTTCAGCTTGGCTGACATGCAGTTTTGTCCTTAGTCGAGATATCTTAGTGAACATGAGACAGCCTTGATATGATTGAGACTAATATGTGTTCTAATCTTATAGGATGCTTCGAGCATGGAATAAGATGTAGACTCATGGGTACATTGGATGTACTGGACAGACCCTACTTAGGATATTCAATTGCTTGTCACAATGTGAATAATCCTTATATGCAAACAAGTGGCATATTTCCTCTGACTTGAGATCACTTGTGTTTCTAAATGATGATTGGCATTGTTTTGAGGTAGTTCAATATCATTTGAAACATAATGGTTATAGACTATCTTGGATAGTGAGCATGAGTCATGTTAGGGCACTAGTGATAGATATAGGATTGCCGTCTCCTTGTTTGGAGTGTGATGTTCTATAGGGGCCCCCTGGATGAGATGGTTGAGAAAGTGTATGGCCATACCCAGATGACTATGTTCATCTGATCTAATCATTCTCATCATATTGGAATTACAGGCTTGACACGCTTGTCCAATAAGAACATCCAGTGGCAAAGGAAACACATATGTCAAGTGACTTGGGTTCACACTTGTGCTGTGGTTTGGGTGTAGTCTTGGAAGACTCTTTCCTTTATATCGGGAGACAGTGATGTGTTGCTAGATACCCCTCACTGATCGTGATAACGTAAGTTATCGTTACCGACATTTAAAGGAAACCCTTAGGGTCGCACAATTTGATGATATGGCTTACTTAAGTCAGATCGTGTGGACTGAATTGTTTTGGTTCAGTTTAAAGGAGTTTAAACTCTGATTGTAAGTGAGATCTGGTCTGATCATGTTTGATTGATTAGGGCTTGCGATCGGTAAGCTTCGATCGAGAGATTTGATGCTAGATCGGTGAGATCAAGAGCATCAAGAGATGAATGGTTAGATCTTGAGCCTTATGGTTTAATTTGATCTAGACTAAGGCTTGGTTTGATTTGGTCCTTGAAGCAAATTCAATTGAACCAGGTTCATCAAATGAGCGCTTGGTTCAAGGGAGAAGAAAAATGCCATCGTTCACTTGGAGTGAACGCATGAACGCATGATGTTAGTGGCTTGCTATTTTTGGAAGTTATGTTTTCCAAAATAGCGTGAACGCCTCCACATTCGTTTGTGGGTGCATCTCTTTTTGCCTCTTCCTCTCGACGCCTCTCTCTCGTGTGTTGAGTCTGGACGCCAAGGAGAGGACTTGACAAAGCCTAGAGATCATCTCAATCTCCTTCACGCGATTAGGAGACCTTGGAGCTTTGCTAGCACAAGGAACGCCAAGGGAGTAGTCATCTTCACCTTGTGTGCACCACCTTTGGAGGAGAGCCGCTCGCCCTCTTCTTCCAAGATGCCATCCAAGAAATGGCATTGGTATGATCCCCTTCTTGATCTATACAAATTGTTAAGTTGATCTATGTTCATACATGCGATCCTAGGAAACCCTAGATTCCGCCCATGCAAGTTTTTATATCTGCATGATTAGGGTTTCGGCCCCTTTAGGGAACTTTCAATTGGTATCAGAGCCATAGTTCATTGTATGATTCATATGATTGCTTATAGTGATCCTTGTTTGCGCTTAAGAGTAGATCTAATGGTTATCTTCATGCGAAACTACATGCTTATTTTCGAAATTAGATGTATGTTGGCGCATGTCTCTATGTTGGCGCTTGTTGTAGTTTTTTGTCTCAAAACATTACTTGCGCGCCCCTCATTAGATCTAAGCGCCTACTTCAAAAGCTTAGACGGGTTATTAGGGTTGAAGTCATCGTCCAGTCTAGACCCAACAGTCTGATCAGACTATCTGACAGCCTAGATGGGTCGACCAGATGGCACCTATGCGCAAGCATGAGGTGGCTATAGGTCGACTGCTGAAAGGCGTGTAGCGATGTCTGATTGAGACAACCGATGAACGCTCATGATTAAGGCCCGGGGTCACACCCGCTTGCCAGAACTCATGAGGGACGTTCAGCCCTTAACGCATGCATTGTTGACCATGAGGTCGACTCAAGTCGGTTATGACTTGGTGCATGCAAGGGTAGTGGGTCTGACTAGGTCTGATGAGTGGATCCCTATTAATGGACCGTTGTAAGGTAGTAGGGCACATAAGGAAATAAAATGAAGCCAATGGGTTTTTTGAAAATTTTATTTTCTTGATTGGATCACATGATGTTTGTATAACATGAATGATTGTCTATTTTATCTTATGTGGGCTGCCTAAATTTAATGTGTGCTGTGCTGGGGCCTGCGTGCCTGGATGTATTATTGTAAATTATTATTGTGATCTGCGCATCACATTTTAATTAATTTAAAGTGTAATTGACCTGCGAGTCAATAATGTCTAGATAGATTAAATTGTAATTTAATCAGACATGAGCACAGAGCACACATGGCAGAGGCGCATGCAGCAAGTGGCTTCACCAGTGGGAGGTCTAGGGTTCGACTCTAGGACAGGCGCATTTTACCTGGTGGGCGCATCTGAGCTGCAGTGGGCGCTTGGGCCCAGGTTGGGCCAGATGAAATGCTAAAGACCCATGAAGAGCTCAAGTGAAGACTTAAGTTAATTAAGGTCTTACTTAGGCTTAATGGGCTTTTACCACATAAGATCATCATGCTTTCAATTTACTGTTTAAGTAATTTTGTCACTGCATGATTTATTCTTCTGCTATCACCATAGGATTTGAATGATAGTAAGAAGATAAAAGGACCGTTAAAATCCAACGTTAAATATCAAGCACGATAGCCTTCTGGCGCGAAACCTCACTGTTCTGACTATCGTTGGGGCCGTGTTGTACCCACTCAGTGGGCACGCCCATCTATCTTCAGACGGTGTGTGATTACACCTGCGTGTTACAGAGAAGGGATTTATCGCTTCTCGTTGCTCAGCATAGCACGTGGTGGTCCAGGGAGTAGGTCGGGTCAGCTTGACCATGTAGGCTACATATTGAGCATATGGTAGCTATATGGAGGCAGCCATCTGTGGGATCAGAGACTGTGTTGTACCAACTCAGTTGGCACAGTCTGCTGGATTGCCCAGATGAAGGGGAATCGCACGGGTTGGCAATTGGCAGGGATTGTCTACCAGAAATTAGTGTTTGTACTCTCTGTGCATCTTATCACGCCTGAGCGGGACGCGGAGACCAAGTATGAAATCTGGATCCCATCTCACTAAAAGAGTTTTACTCTTTCGGGTTGTTTTACTGGATTTTTCAGTCAGATAAAATAGTGAGAAAAGAATCATTCTTAAGTCCTGAATTGATTCTAACATTAATACTGACCTTGCTGTTCTTGCATTGTTGTAGATTACTGTAGCAACGAACACCACAGCGTTCAATGTGCGATCCCTACTGGAAAGGGAGAAGTTTGCTGGGCCAAACTTCTCAGACTGGTACGGACATCTTAAGATTGTTCTTAAGGCTGAGAGGAAACTGTATGTCCTTGAGACGGCTATACCGCCTCAACCCGCTGCGAACGCTACAAGGGCGGTTCGGGAAGCTTATGAAAAGCATGTCAATGATAGCATTGATGTCGCTTGCCTTATGCTAGCGTCTATGACGCCACTGCTGCAGCGTCAGCATGAAGATTTATCTGCTATAGAAATTATAGCAAATCTCAAGATGCTGTATGCTGCACAGGCAAGGACTGAACGCTATAACTTGACTAAACTTTTCTTTCAGAGCAAACTGACTGAAGGGAGTCCAGTGGGAGCTCATGTACTCAAGATGATTGGGTACAAGGAGGCTCTAGAGAAACTGGGACACACCATCAATCAGAAGCTTGTTGTAGACATCATCTTGCAGTCTCTCCCGGCCTCTTTCGATCCATTCATTATTAATTTTAATATGAACAAGATCGACTGTACGCCGGCAGAGTTACTGAACATGCTCTTGACTACAGAGCAGACTCAGTCTCGTGAGAAGGGAACGCCTTCATCCTCTGTCCTAATGGTTCCTTCTAGGAACAAGAAGAAGGGGAAGAAGGGCAAAGCCCCTATCAAGAGCTACAACAAGGCTCTGAAACAAAAGGTAAAGCGGTCAAAGGAATACAGATGTTTCCATTGTGGCCAGCTAGGTCACTGGAAAAAGGACTGTAAAGCGCTCCAAGGAGATAAGAAGGGAAGCAACTCTTTCGCTTCTAGCTCAGGTATTTACGTGACTGAAGTCATGGTTTTTTCTTCTATTTCATGGGTGTTGGACACTGCATGTGGAGTTCACATTTGTTCAAATGTACAGGAAATCAAAAGAAGAAGACAGGTGGGACAGCATGAGGTGGACCTACGAGTAGGAAACGGGGCACGGGTTGCTGCTGTTGCTGTAGGAGTTTATCACATCTCTTTACCATCTGGTCTTGTATTAGAACTGGACAATTGTTATTTTGTGCCGAGCATAACTAAGAATATTATCTCTATTCCTGCTCTTGTCAGGAAAGGGTTTTCCTTTGAATGCAAGATTTCAAAGTGTTATATTTCTTTTGATAATATTGTTTATGCTACTGGGTCAATTAACAATGGGTTATTCATGTTGGACATGGAATGTTCAATACAGCAGATTGATATTAAGAAAGCCAAGTATGCTGATGATAGCACCTTGCTATGGCATAATCGTTTATGCCATTTTAACAAGAAGCGCATTAAGCGGTTGCATGAACATGGACTGCTGGGATCATTCTCCTATGAGGAGCTTGATACATGCAAAGCTTGTTTAATGGGTAAAATGACGAAGTCTCCTTTTTCTAACAAAGGTCAAAGGGCTTCAGGTTTACTTGACCTCATTCACAGTGATGTGTGTGGGCTATTTAGTAAACATGCCAGAGGTGGCTATTCATACTTCATTACCTTTACTGATGATTTCAGTAGGTATGGTTATGTCTATCTAATGAGACATAAGAGTGAATCTTTTGACAAGTTCAAAGAGTTCAAAAATGAAGTACAAAATCAGCTAGGCCAAAATATCAAGGCACTTCGCTCAGATCGAGGTGGAGAATACTTGAGTCATGAGTTTACTGACTATCTGAAGGAGTGTGGGATTATCTCACAGCTCACTCCGCCAGGAACACCGCAATGGAATGGTGTGTCCGAGAGGAGAAATAGAACCTTACTGGATATGGTTCGTTCTATGATGAGTCAGGCTACTCTACCTTACTCCTTTTGGGGATTTGCACTGGAAACAGCTGTAAAGGTACTAAACCGAGTGCCATCCAAGGCCGTTTCAAAGACTCCATATGAGTTATGGTATGGGAACTCCATATTCCTGAACTACATGCGGTTAAGGCATGGTTAAGAAAATGTTTCCAGATGAAAGATTTAGGAGAAGCAGCCTATGTATTAGGTGTGAAGATCTACAGAGATAGATCTAAGAGGCTTCTCGGGCTGTGCCAGAGTACTTACATCGATAAAGTCCTGGAGAGATTCCATTTAGAAAATTCTAAAAGAGGATATCTTCCAGTCAGACATGGTCTGAATCTTTCAAAGAGTCAGTGTCCACAAACACAGACTGAGAAAGATGAAATGGACAATACTCCTTATGCTTCGGCTATTGGGTCCATTATGTATGCGATGTTGTGTACTCGCCCAGACGTCGCTTACGGGTTAAGCGTGACCAGTCGGTTCCAAAGTAATCCAGGGAAGGCACACTGGATTGCAGTCAAGAACATTTTGAAATATCTTCGGACGACCAAAGATATGTTCTTGATATATGGAGGTCAGGAAGAACTCAGTATTGATGGATATACTGACGCTTCATTCCAATCTGACCAGGATGATTTCCGATCGCAATCAGGCTATGTTTTTAGCTTGAATGGAGGAGCAGTGGTGTGGAAAAGTTTCAAACAATCAATTGTTGCTGATTCCACAACAGAAGCTGAGTATGTTGCAGCCTCAGAAGCATCCAAGGAGGCAGTGTGGATTCGTAAGTTCGTTGAGGAACTTGGTGTTGTTCCTTTGAGTGCAGATCCTTTGGTTATCTTCTGTGATAACACTGGAGCAATAGCACAAGCAAAGGAACCACGGTCGCACTAGAAGTCCAAACACATACAGAGAAGGTTTCACTTGATCCGGGAGATCATTGATCGTGGCGAGATCAAAGTCTGCAAGGTTCATACAGATGACAATCTAGCTGACCCGCTTACAAAGCCTCTGGCGCAGCAGAAGCATGAGAAGCACTGTAATAATATGGGTTTGAGATTTCTCAACCATTAGATTAAGTGCAAGTGGGAGATTGTTGGGGTATGCCCTTAAGGCTAATGTTTGAGGCCTTGGGATTATTTCAGTATCATGTATAAACTCTATGTTTATAAAGGCAATGGTTGTTATTCAGGTTGTTACATCATCTACTGCAATATGTATACTTCTGAATAATGTCTCAATGCTGTTCAGCTTGGCTGACATGCAGTTTTGTCCTTAGTCGAGATATCTTGGTGAACATGAGACAAGCTTGATATGATTGAGACTAATATGTGTTCTAATCTTATAGGATGCTTCGAGCATGGAATAAGATGTAGACTCATGGGTACATTGGATGTACTGGACAGACCCTACTTAGGATATTCAATTGCTTGTCACAATGTGAATAATCCTTATATGCAAACAAGTGGCATATTTCCTCTGACTTGAGATCACTTGTGTTTCTAAATGATGATTGGTATTGTTTTGAGGTAGTTCAATATCATTTGAAACATAATGGTTATAGACTATCTTGGATAATGAGCATGAGTCATGTTAGGGCACTAGTGATAGATATAGGATTGCCGTCTCCTTGTTTGGAGTGTGATGTTCTATAGGGGCCCCCTGGATGAGATGGTTGAGAAAGTGTATGGCCATACCTAGATGACTATGTTCATCTGATCTAATCATTCTCATCATATTGGAATTACAGGCTTGACACGCTTGTCCAATAAGAACATCCAGTGGCAAAGGAAACACATATGTCAAGTGACTTGGGTTCACACTTGTGCTGTGGTTTGGGTGTAGTCTTGGAAGACTCTTTCCTTTATATCGGGAGACAGTGATGTGTTACTAGATACCCCTCACTGATCGTGATAACGTAAGTTATCATTACCGACATTTAAAGGAAACCCTTAGGGTCGCACAATTTGATGATATGGCTTACTTAAGTCAGATCGTGTGGACTGAATTATTTTGGTTCAGTTTAAAGGAGTTTAAACTCTGATTGTAAGTGAGATCTGGTCTGATCATGTTTGATTGATTAGGGCTTGAGATCGGTAAGCTTCGATCGAGAGATTTGATGCTAGATCGGTGAGATCAAGAGCATCAAGAGATGAATGGTTTGATCTTGAGCCTTATGGTTTAATTTGATCTAGACTAAGGCTTGGTTTGATTTGGTCCTTGAACCAAATTCAATTGAACCAGGTTCATCAAATGAGCGCTTGGTTCAAGGGAGAAGAAAAATGTGATCGTTCACTTGGAGTGAACGCATGAACGCATGATGTTAGTGGCTTGCTATTTTTGGAAGTTATGTTTTCCAAAATAGCGTGAACGCCTCCACATTCGTTCGTGGGTGCATCTCTTTTCGCCTCTTCCTCTCGACGCCTCTCTCTCGTGTGTTGTGATGGGGTGGCCAAGCATGCAACATTCAAACAACGCTTTTTTTGAAAACATTTGCTATTAAGATATAACTATGAAACCCATTTAAACTAACGCTTTGAGAAATTAGGTTTGATAATCTTATAATGAAATCCGAAGCTACATTCAGCAACTAATCTTATCATGCACTTCTAGTAAAGCTTATCATGTGATTCTAAAACCTCAAGTAGACATAGCATGCGGTTCTACAACATTAAAGAAATCTAGCATGCGACTCTACCATAAGAAACTAGGGCTAATCTAAGGGAGGAACTCACCTTGCACCCTTTGAGAATAGAAAGGGTGTCCTTCCCGTTCTTCACCGGTCCAATGGTGGAATCTCACGAAGTAGGGCCCTATGAGCTTACACACATGTCATTGCAGCATCCCACACATGCGTGGGTGAATTTTGAAAATAATATTAAGAGGCCAATACACAAGACAATCAAGGGGGAGGCTAGACTCCAAATTCCCTTGTTAACATAGTTTAGACTATCTAGGCTTAGGGGGAGAGAAGAGGGGATAGCTTGCTTGTCATCCCATGGCCTTGCGCCTCCTGCAGAAAGCAAACATAAGTGCAAAGGGGCTGTCCAACAAGTATCAAGAACCACAACAACAATTAACAAGAACAATGACCCAAAGGGGAAGAAGACTTAGCTAAAGTGGGGGTGGCTTGTTCTCGGCATGGAGTTGATGGCACCTTCTTGAGTCTCGAATGTGTCCAGCTCCTCCTCTTGATTGAAGGCTCTTCAAGGCTTGAGGGAGGAAGTGGCGTGAGCTCCCATCTTCAAGACAAGCGCATATGGAGGAAGAAGGTGGAAGAACAAGAGGGGTGGATAGACACTCTCGGCAATGGTTGGAAGAGGGGAAGGGGGTTAGGTGACACACACCATAAGAAGACACACTTCTGAAATTCGAAAATTCATTCAACACTAAGTGATGGCTTTACAAGAATTTACATCATATAGGGGAGTCTCCAACGGTTATCTCCCTTCCTAAGTTCAAAAACAAGTCACACAAGTCAAAGATGATGTAGACAACTCAAGGGCTGGTTTCTTCTTCCAAATGGGCGATTGCTTGGAGGTTGAACTCTGAAGTCTTCAGCAGGTTGGTAAGTTCGAAATCTGAGATGAGAGTGGACTGAAGAGGCTGCTGATGGCTGACATTGCAGGCTGCAAATTGGCATGGGCGGCTGGCACTTGAAGGGACTGAAGTTGTTGCAAAGTGCAGGCTGCTCCTTGACTTTGGGGGCTGGCGCATGATGGACTGAAGTGGGCATTGTTTCAAGCTGCCCCTTGACTTTGATGGCTGGCGCATGTTGAGCTGAAATAGGTCATTGAGCTGGCTGCTCCTTGACTTGATTAGAGATGAAGGTGAACTCCACATGGCTGCCAACTAGGATGGTGGAAGTTGGGGTACTTGTGGTGTTGCTCCATTAGGTTGGGGTGGGCTGATTTCCTCTTGAGTTGGGCTGATGGCCCATGGCATCTCTTGGAGTTGTCTTGACCTGATTTTGACTTGCATTCCAAGATTGGAGTTGACCTATACTATTACATCAATTTCATGCACTAACCTACTATACATAAGTGGCGGATCCTAGGCATGTAACTACATGGTGTAATGGGAGGGTGGATCTAACCTACCATATGATGCACCCTAATCTAAGACAAAATAAGCAACAAAAGGGGGTCCTAAGGAAGCCATATCTAATGGCTAGGATAGCCATACCGAGAGGGCTTCTTTCGGACCCGGGTGGACCTCCGAAGGTCCTGCTTTGGTCCCACATCAGCTCTCCCGGGGTGGGAAAAATTCTCCTCTGGAGAATTATCTTTGTACCCTTGGAGAAGCTCGGGTGCGGACCTAGCAAGCTCAGCCTCGGGAAGCCAGGCCTCCTCACCATCAGTAAATTTGATGCGGTAATAAAGCTGTACCTCATCAGGGGTGAGTCGGGTCTGGTCCTCGAGTATGGCCTCAATCTCTGAGTCGTGGCAAGTGTCTGGTTCTTGTATAGAGAGAGGCGGATGATACAGCGTCAGATCCTCCACATTGATGGTGGAGGATATCCCCAGTTCTGGTGGTAGGTCCAGGAGATAGGCATTATCGTTGACCTTCTTCAGAATAGTGAAGGGCCCAATGCCCTTGGCGTCCAACTTGCGGCCGGGTCCTTGGATGCGCTCCTCGCGGACCCGCAACATTACCTGATCCCCTACAGAAAATACCTTCTCTCGGCGATGTTTATTAGTATCATCACGATATTGATTGACAGAGTCCTGAATTTTACTGAATAGCTCATGATGTAATTGCGAAATATGAAAAGCATAATCTCGGGCCGAAATAGAGGTCTTGCAATGTTTAGGGGCAGAAAATAGGTCAATTGGCTTGTTAGGCTGGTATCCTAGATTTGCCTGGAAAGGAGACAGACCAGTAGTCCTGTTAGGAACACTATTGTAGGAAAACTCAGCTGTAGGTAACAGCTTGTCCCAATCACTGGGGTGTTCTCCTACGAGACTCCTAAGGATGCTCCCGAGTGATCTGTTGATCACTTCGGTCTGCCCATCCGTCTGGGGATGGTAGGCCGTTGAGAACTTCAGTTTTGTGCCTAAAAGAGCCCATAGTGTTCTCCAGAAATGACTAACAAATCTAGTATCTCTATCCGAAACTATAGTGAGAGGGGTACCATGCAACCTAACAATGTCTCTAAAGAAGATTCTAGCCATATGGGAGGCATCGGTAGTTTTAGTACAAGGTATGAAATGAGCCATTTTTGTGAACCGGTCTACCACAACATAAATAGAGTCATGCCTAGCAGCAGTCCTAGGCAATCCTAGAACAAAGTCCATACTAATGTCCTGCCACGGTGCCTGGGGAATAGGCAGAGGGGTGTACAGTCCAAAATTGTGCTTCTGGACTTTAGTGGATTGACAGGTTCCACAGTGCCTAACTACCTTGGCCACATCTCGGTAGAGTTGAGGCCAAAAGAATCTTTCCTCGACCAAGGCACGGGTCTTCTCTCGACCATGGTGCCCAGCAGACCCTCCTCCATGGAGTTCCCAAATTAGGAAATCCCGGATTGAGGACTTAGGCACACAGAGTGTTGGCCCAAGGAAGAGATACCCATCCCTAAGGGTGTACATGGGGTGACTCATAGGATCTCTAGTCATATCATCATAAATAGCAGAAAAGTC
The DNA here is from genome assembly GCA_027563935.2 of Costus lasius. Lineage (NCBI taxonomy): Eukaryota > Viridiplantae > Streptophyta > Magnoliopsida > Zingiberales > Costaceae > Costus > Costus lasius. Next base: position 25,456,359 of record CM050452.1, read on the forward strand.
AGGGCAATCTAGGTAAGCAGTTTTCATATGTTCAAATCCTACAAGTTCAGCATGCATAGTTTGTAAAATGAAGACTACCCTACTTAGAGCATCAGCAACTTTGTTGTTAGATCCAGATTTGTGTTTTAAGACAAAAGTGTACTGTTGTAAATATTCTACCCATTTAGCATGTCTAGCATTGAGTTTTCTTTGGGCACTAAGGTAAGATAGGGCTTGGTGGTCACTATTTAAAGTAAACTCATGGTGGAGAAGGTAGTGCCGCCAATGCCTTAAAGATTGAACTACGGCATAGAACTCTTTGTCATAGGTTGAGTATTTCTGCTTGGCCTCATTCAGTTTTTCACTGAAGAAGGCAATAGGGTGACCTTCTTGGCTGAGGGTCCCACCTATGCCAATGCCAGAAGCATCACAATCAACCTCAAAGACCTTGCCAAAGTCAGGCAATCTTAAAACAGGGGCAGAGGTCATCCTACTCTTAAGCTCAGTGAAAGCCCTATTGGCAGACTTGGTCCAACTAAAGTCCCCTTGTTTCATGCAATTGGTGATAGGAGCTACTATGGTGCTAAAATTCCGTATGAACCTACGGTAGAAGGTAGCAAGGCCATGAAAGCTCCTAACTTCGGTAAGGGTCTTGGGCTCTGGCCAGTCTAATATGGCTTGGACTTTAGATGGGTCAGCTTGAAGCCCAAGGTCAGAAACAATAAACCCTAGAAAGACAACTCTGGGAGATAGAAAAGAACATTTCTTCAGGTTGACATACAGCTTTTCATCTCTAAGAAGGGTTAGAGTCTGCCTTAAGTGCCCTAGGTGCTCCTTTTGTGACTTACTATAGATAAGTATGTCATCAAAGTATACAACTAGGAACTTCCCTAAATAGGGTCTAAGCACTTGGGTCATAAGTCTCATAAATGTGGAAGGGGCATTGGTTAGCCCGAAAGGCATGACTAACCATTCATATAAGCCGTCTTTGGTTTTGAAGGCGGTCTTCCACTCATCCCCTTCTCTAATCCTAACCTGATGATATCCACTTCTGAGGTCAAGCTTGGAAAACCATTTGGACCCTACTAACATATCTAACATGTCATCTAGCCTAGGTATGGGGAACCTATACTTGATGGTAATCTTGTTGATAGCTCTACAATCTATACACATGCGCCAACTGCCATCCTTCTTTGGGGTAAGAAGGGCTGGGACGGCGCAGGGACTTAGGCTTTCCCTGATGTAACCCTTACACAATAAATCATCTACTTGTCTTTTGAGCTCCTCATGCTCGGTAGGGTTCATCCTATAGTGGGGTAGGTTGGGAAGAGAGGATCCAGGAACTAAGTCTATGGCATGTTGTATGTCCCTAAGAGGTGGCAGTCCTTCAGGGAGGTCCTCTGGAGTGAGCTCACTAAACTCTTGGAGCAAGGATTCTACTTCTGGGGGAGGCTTCTCATCCACTTCAGGGTTGGTTTCTTTGATGACTAAGGTGTAAAGGGGTTGATCTTCTATAATTTCCTTAGTGAAGGTTTGAGGCCTTATAAGTTGAATGGTAGGCTGGTCTTTCTTGGGTTCCTCTATCTTACCCTTACTAGTTGTGGCTCTAAGTTCTTTGGGGAGAGAGGGTTTGAGCCTAATCTTTTGATCTTTATGGGTGAAGACATAGGTATTGGTCCGACCGTAGTGGACAACATCCATGTCATACAACCAGGGGCGTCCTAAGAGGATTTGGGCTACATCCATAGTAAGGACGTCACACCAGATCTTGTCCTCATATGTACCAAACTGGATAGGTACGAGGCACCTATGGGTCACAGGGACACTAGTTTGGTTAACCCAAGAAATATTGTAAGGACTAGGTCGGGGTTCCATCTTGAGGTTCAGTTTGGTGGCAGCTATGTGGGAGACAGCATTGAGGCTGCTTCCACCATCAATGACCACCTTGCACATGTGACCATGGCATTTGGTGTAGGTGTGGAAGATACTGGTTCGGCGCCAGTCCTCAGTGGGGGTCGGTTTGACAAGGGTGCACCTAACTACCCCTAAGGTGTTGAAGATGTCATCACTACTATCATAGTCATTGACTTCAATTTCTTGGTCAGGGTCTTCCTCAAGGGTGGGCTCAGGGTCTATGTCTTCCTCAGCTAGGACCATGACCTTCATAACCTTCTTAGGACACTCTTTTGCAAAATGTCCCTTCTGCCTACAGTTATAACAAGTGGGGATGTCTGTAGTTTGAGCAGTTCTTGGTTTTGGGTTTGAGCTAGAAGGCAAGTGCATAGGAGCTGGCCTATAGATGGGCCGGGGAGGGAGGGTTTCCTTTCTATTCTTAAGTTCTTGTTCAACTTCTAGGGCCCTTTGATAAGCTATCTCTGGGGTATCTAATTGAAAATAGGTCAAGGCCCTCTTAATGTCAGGTCTAAGGCCATTCTTGAATCGACTTAGGATCATACCTTGGTCTTCCTTGGCTTCACACCTAATGAGAAGTTCTTCTAGCTTAGATTGATAGGCTTCTACAGTGGAGGAGCCTTGAGTGTGACTATTAAGTTCATCCTTAAGCTTTTGCATGAAACCAGGTGGGACATACTTTTGCCTAAGTAGGTATTTCATTTCATCCCAAGATTCAACGGGAGGCTTACCATCCCTTTCTATAGTTCTTTCGACATGGGTCCAATAGAGTCTAGCGGATCCTTCTAATAGGCATTTTGTGAACCTAACCTTACTTTCATGGTGCATAAGGCTATATTCAAAGTATTGGTCTAACTTTGTGGCCCAATCTAGGAACTCCTTGGGGTTAAGAGACCCACCAAAAGTAGGGGGGTTGATCTTGATGGCACGTTGCACATCATACTCTCTAGGTCTATGATAGGGGGCTTGTGGGGCATGAGGCCCTTCCCATTCGGTTTGAGCATGATTGACTCTAGGGGTGTGTGAAGGAGATCCTTGAACATTTGGTTCCCTTGGGTGGGATCCACTATTAGGTCGGCTAGTAGTTTGGGGGTCCATCTTAGAGTTAGACTCTAGGGTGTTAAGCCTATTGTCTATGACACCTATGGAATGTTGAAGGGTTGCTAGGGTCTCTCTAAGGGAGGCCATTTCAATTGAGAGGGCACTCACCTCATGGTCAATAGCTTGATTGAGACCATAGGGGGCACCGGATCTAGTAGCCATTTTCGAAATGAGTAAAGCTTTTTGAAAATAGATCCTAAGGTGATACAAGATAGATATTCAAATTCTTTCAAACACCTAGGTCCAAAATCGCCTTAGTAGTAGGAAAATAAAGTTTTGGTCTTTTAAAATCCTACCCTAAGAGCCTAAGCTCTGATACCAAGATGATGGGGTGGCCAAGCATGCAACATTCAAACAACGCTTTTTTTGAAAACATTTGCTATTAAGATATAACTATGAAACCCATTTAAACTAACGCTTTGAGAAATTAGGTTTGATAATCTTATAATGAAATCCGAAGCTACATTCAGCAACTAATCTTATCATGCACTTCTAGTAAAGCTTATCATGTGATTCTAAAACCTCAAGTAGACATAGCATGCGGTTCTACAACATTAAAGAAATCTAGCATGCGACTCTACCATAAGAAACTAGGGCTAATCTAAGGGAGGAACTCACCTTGCACCCTTTGAGAATAGAAAGGGTGTCCTTCCCGTTCTTCACCGGTCCAATGGTGGAATCTCACGAAGTAGGGCCCTATGAGCTTACACACATGTCATTGCAGCATCCCACACATGCGTGGGTGAATTTTGAAAATAATATTAAGAGGCCAATACACAAGACAATCAAGGGGGAGGCTAGACTCCAAATTCCCTTGTTAACATAGTTTAGACTATCTAGGCTTAGGGGGAGAGAAGAGGGGATAGCTTGCTTGTCATCCCATGGCCTTGCGCCTCCTGCAGAAAGCAAACATAAGTGCAAAGGGGCTGTCCAACAAGTATCAAGAACCACAACAACAATTAACAAGAACAATGACCCAAAGGGGAAGAAGACTTAGCTAAAGTGGGGGTGGCTTGTTCTCGGCATGGAGTTGATGGCACCTTCTTGAGTCTCGAATGTGTCCAGCTCCTCCTCTTGATTGAAGGCTCTTCAAGGCTTGAGGGAGGAAGTGGCGTGAGCTCCCATCTTCAAGACAAGCGCATATGGAGGAAGAAGGTGGAAGAACAAGAGGGGTGGATAGACACTCTCGGCAATGGTTGGAAGAGGGGAAGGGGGTTAGGTGACACACACCATAAGAAGACACACTTCTGAAATTCGAAAATTCATTCAACACTAAGTGATGGCTTTACAAGAATTTACATCATATAGGGGAGTCTCCAACGGTTATCTCCCTTCCTAAGTTCAAAAACAAGTCACACAAGTCAAAGATGATGTAGACAACTCAAGGGCTGGTTTCTTCTTCCAAATGGGCGATTGCTTGGAGGTTGAACTCTGAAGTCTTCAGCAGGTTGGTAAGTTCGAAATCTGAGATGAGAGTGGACTGAAGAGGCTGCTGATGGCTGACATTGCAGGCTGCAAATTGGCATGGGCGGCTGGCACTTGAAGGGACTGAAGTTGTTGCAAAGTGCAGGCTGCTCCTTGACTTTGGGGGCTGGCGCATGATGGACTGAAGTGGGCATTGTTTCAAGCTGCCCCTTGACTTTGATGGCTGGCGCATGTTGAGCTGAAATAGGTCATTGAGCTGGCTGCTCCTTGACTTGATTAGAGATGAAGGTGAACTCCACATGGCTGCCAACTAGGATGGTGGAAGTTGGGGTACTTGTGGTGTTGCTCCATTAGGTTGGGGTGGGCTGATTTCCTCTTGAGTTGGGCTGATGGCCCATGGCATCTCTTGGAGTTGTCTTGACCTGATTTTGACTTGCATTCCAAGATTGGAGTTGACCTATACTATTACATCAATTTCATGCACTAACCTACTATACATAAGTGGCGGATCCTAGGCATGTAACTACATGGTGTAATGGGAGGGTGGATCTAACCTACCATATGATGCACCCTAATCTAAGACAAAATAAGCAACAAAAGGGGGTCCTAAGGAAGCCATATCTAATGGCTAGGATAGCCATACCGAGAGGGCTTCTTTCGGACCCGGGTGGACCTCCGAAGGTCCTGCTTTGGTCCCACATCATGTTGAGTCTGGACGCCAAGGAGAGGACTTGACAAAGCCTAGAGATCATCTCAATCTCCTTCACGCGATTAGGAGACCTTGGAGCTTTGCTAGCACAAGGAACGCCAAGGGAGTAGTCATCTTCACCTTGTGTGCGCCACCTTTGGAGGAGAGCCGCTCGCCCTCTTCTTCCAAGACGCCATCCAAGAAATGGCATTGGTATGATCCCCTTCTTGATCTATACAAATTGTTAAGTTGATCTATGTTCATACATGCGATCCTAGGAAACCCTAGATTCCGCCCATGCAAGTTTTTATATCTGCATGATTAGGGTTTCGCCCCCTTTAGGGAACTTTCAGAATATCCCCGAAACAGGCCAGTCCCAAAAACCCAGTGAAGATCTCTTGCAAGGGGGTCAACACGATGAGATAGAAAATACCTAGAGCAAGCGTGAATGTTGATGTTGAGGTAGGCGCCCAAGCGTGTGCCCTCTGCAGTCTCACACACATGGATGCCTCGAGCTCTCTTCTTCCACGCTTGGTGCTAGCCTCGGGAAGAAGATCCAAGCCTTTGTTCACCTTCAACACCACTTGCACCACCTTCAAGGGAAGATGCACCAAGGTGAAGAGGAGGGGAGATGATGCGGCCAAGCCTTCCTCCAACTTGCCTCAAGAGGAGAAGATGGAGAGGACTTGCGGCTATGAAGAAGAAGCCGCCAATCTATATGCTTCTCATGCACCAAAGGAGGAGAAGGAAGATCCAAACACCAAGCTCTCTAACAATTGCGCCAAGTGGAGAAGAGGATAGAATGCTTGCAACTTGATGGAAGAAGGATGCACCACCTTCTCTTTGCTCTCGCTTTGAAGCCTTGTTCACACCAATTGATTATATCATGAAGGAGCTCACGCATCCTTCTAATAAATAGAAGCAAGTGGCAGCCAAAGAAAGGGGTGGAAGCACAAACAATCAAGAGGGGGCAGCTAGGGTCAATGGTGAGGTGGCAATTAGGGTATATGGATTTGGAAAGTCTCCATGGCTTTTCCATAAACTTCTTATAATCACCCAAGACTTACCATATAAGTCAATTATGCCTTAGATGCCTTAACCCTTGCCATGGTGGCAAGGTTTCCATCTACACATGAAAGGGGAGGCACCAATTCCTTCCAAAGGAAGCAAATTACGCCAAGCTCACCCCATTATGCCCTTGGCACCAATGGGGGTGGCTTTTCTCCCCATTATACCCTTTTAGCCCATTGCCTCTTCATGACAACTTGTTATTAGGCCTCATTGGATAATGAGCAAGCCCAAACCTCATTACATGGGTTAATTAAGCAATTGTATCCAATCCAATGCAACCCCAATCCAAATGTGACCAACCATGGTCAAATACGGGTCAACCTGCCAAAAATAAAGTTTGGCTCCAATAACTCTCTTCCATCTCATCAGGCCCATTGGCGCTGATGAAATCTCCAAAATAGATATGAGTTATCCATTAACTCAATCATAAGGCTTCTCGATCAATATGAGAACTCGAGTATCAAGGTGTGCGACCCTGAAGGTTCCTCTTATGCTAGCAGTCCTGACCAGAGGTCACCACAAAGCAGTGAGTGGCACCTAGCAGGCTACCTAGATCATTGGAATGGATATCGACATCGACATTCCCATCATCGCAACTAGGTATAGATGCATTACAGTCTCTTTGCGAAAGTCATTGCCTCACAGCGGGTCTATCTAGTATATCCACCACTGATATACCCATGTGTCTACGTTAGCACGTTGTGCCTAACCAGCCCATATACTAGTCTCACAAGTACCAGAGCTGTCTCATATCCACTCTGGTACATCGACTAGGGATAATCATTTGAGCACAAATCCAATTTGTCTCCAGGGACATTATCATGTAAGTACATAATTGCAGATGTAAACAAACATAGTTAATGACAATGTCAGAAAAATATATAAATATCAGATTTAAGTAGTACAAAGATGGACCAAAGCTAGGTCCTAGGGCGTATACACCAACAATCTCCCACTTGCACTAAGACCTAGAGGTAGAAAAATCTCAACCCCATATCTCTAGCGTGACCATCACACTTCTGCTACACCAAAGCCTTGGTCAATGGGTTTGCCAGATTGTTCTCTGTGTCAACTCTGCTAATCTTGACATGACCTCTATCGATGATCTCTCTAATTAGGTCAATGGATTGGATTGGTATCGGTTAGATATGCTCACAACATAAGCCATGTCTGGTCTAGTACTCTACATTGCATACATGATCGATCCCACCACCGAAGCATAGGGCACTCGACTCATGTCATCCCTCTCAACCTGTGTAGTAGGACACTGGCTCTTTGAGAGAGTAAGGCTATGTCTCACTGGAAGGTATCCCTTCTTGGATTTCTCCATGTTGAACCTCTCCAAGTGTTGGTGTTTATGCCCTTAGACCCATTGTTGGTCTATGATGTACTACTTGATGTTGATATTTAATATATCATTCTGGCATTGTCGTTATTATGCTATGTTTACATCTGCGATTATGTACATTGATAATATTGTCCCTGGAGATAGATTCTATCTGTGCTCAAACGGTGTGTCCCCAGTCGAGTACCTGAGTGGATAAGGGACAGCTCTAGTACATGTGAGATTGGTATATGGGCTGGTTAGACACGGGGTGCTAACGCAGGCATATGGGTATATCAGTGGTGGATATACTGAACCGACCCACTGTGAGGCTCTAACATGGTGTCATGAGTTAAGCTCACAAGAGATAGGAGTTGCATTGACCCCTTGACTTGAGGTCATTGACTCTTCTGTATGGTTAGGGACATGCTTTGATGCAACCTAACACCACGCCGTAGCAGGGAGGTCATAATGGTTGTCATTGGGTATGTCACGACCCATATAAGAAGATCAATAGATAGACATAGGATTTGCCCCTTCCTGCGGGAAGCTTGATATCCATGGGCCCCCCCGTGGTTGCATGACTGAAAGTGTATGGCCATACCCAGGTGAAAGCCTGATTTAGTCATGACCATGAAATTGGATGAAAACAAAGTGGTGATACACTTTGTCCAATCGGATATCAGTTTGGCAAAGAGACTATAATGCATCAGTATCTTGTTGCAATTATGGGGATGTCGATGTTGATATCTATTCCGAAGACTTGGGTAGCAACGATGCACTGCTAGGTGCCACTCACTGCTTGTGATGACCTGAGTTCATCACTGCCAACGTCAGAGGAACCTTCAGGGTCGCACAACTTGAAACTCTAGTTCTCGTATTGATCGAGCAGCCTAATGATCGAGTTATTGGATAACTCAGATCTATTTGGGAGAATTCATCAGCGCCATTATGCCTGATGAGATGGAAGGAATTTATTTGAGCTAACTTCATTTTTGGGCCCAATATGTCCAATGGGCCAAATAGGCCAAAAAGGTCAATTGGGCTAAATGGGCCAAATGAAGTCTACGCTTGGAACATGGACCAATGGGCCTCCAAGCGCAATGGGCGTGCAGCCAAGTTGGGGCATGTGGCCTAATGGGCTGTCAGACCCAATGAGCCATGACAATAAGTTGCCTAGCCCAATAGACATCATGGTGAATTAAATTTTGCATTTAATTCTAAGAATTAAATTCTATAATTAATTATGGCATTAATGATGAATTTAATTCTGAATTTAATTTTGAATTTGAAGAGTCACGTCATCAATGACCATTATGAGACTTTAATTTAAAGTTTTAATGAGTCATTATGAGACTTTAATTCAGAGTATAATTCTACAATTAATTTTAAATTTAATTCTATTATTAATGATGAATTAATTCAGATATTAATTATGAATTTATTGTGGAATTCCAAAGGTCTCGGCGGAATTCCAAGGGTCACCATGTTTTCTATACAAGAAGAGGGGGAGAGGAGTTGGCACCCACTTGGTCTTTTGGAAGCAATTCTCCCAGGCGCCTCCTCTCTTCTTCCCTCTCCTTTGGGTGGCTGCAAGGTTGGACCTTGGCAGTATTCTTCCATCCTTCTACTCCTCTTGGCGCATTCACTGTGTGGGTGTCGCAAGTTCTTAAGGATTTCTCTCAGAGGCGTGGATCTTCTTCCCGAGGCTAGCACCGGGCATGGTAGAAGAGAACTTGAGTGTCGGCTGTGTGCGAGACTACAGAGGGCGAACACTTGGGTGCCTGCATCGCATCCTTCTTCTTCGCTGCAAGGTATCATCTCCTACTCACTGTGTCGATTCCCTTGCATGGCTTAAGCTTCATCAAACCAAAGATTCCAACTTCGAGATGCTTGCTTTAATCCTTAAATGGATTTCTTTAGCCTTCAGACCTTGTTGGCTTCTGCAGGATGGATGAAGCCATCAGGTTGTGTCATATACACATCCTCTGTCAGCTACCCATTGAGGAACGCTGCTTTCACATCCATCTGCCATATCTCATAATCATGGTATGCAGCTATAGCAAGCAGAATCCGAATGAATTCGATCATGGCAACTAGTGAGAAGGTTTCATCATAGTCCACCCTGTGGACTTGTTTGAATCCCTTAGCCACTAGTCTACCCTTATAGGTAACTATGTTGCCATCCATATCAGTCTTTCTCTTGAAGACCCACTTACACCCTATGGGTTTTACCCGATCAGGCAACTCAACCAAATCCCAGACTTGGTTAGCTGACATGGAATCCATCTCGGATCGCATGACCTCAAGCCATCTCTCAGAGTCCGGTCCACTGACTGCCTCATCATAGGTCCTGGGCTCATCCTCAATGATGAAGATCCCATCGTATTGGGTCGGCAACGACCCATACCTCTCAAGTGCACGACGAATCCTCCCAGACCATGTGGAACCTGTGTCTGAGCCTCAAGCTGCCTAGCAACTAGTGCAGGTGGCTCAGGTTCCATCTCTTTGTCTTGTGGTTGCACTTGAACCTCGTCCAAGTCAAACTTGCTCCCACTGACTTCTTTCATGAAAAATTCTTTCTCTAGAAAGACAGCACCCCGAGCAACAAAAACTTTGTTCACGGTGGGAACATAGAAGTAGTATCCTTTAGTTTCCTTAGGATACCCCACAAAGACAATTTATCAGATCTAGGTTCTAGCTTGCTAGAATCCTGACATTCGACATAAGCCTCGCATCCCTATATCCTAATAAATGAGAGATTAGGGCATCTCCCACTCCATACCTCGTATAGTATCTTGGAGACACTCTTGGATGGAACGTTATTCAGTATAAGAGAAGCTGTCTCAAGTGCATGACCCCAAAATGAGGGTGGTAGAGTTGCATGACTCATCATGGATCGAACCATGTCCAACAAGGTTCGATTTCTACCAAGTTGGTTCTCTACTTCATGTCTGAACTCCTTAAATTTCTCAAAGGATTCAGACTTATGTCTCATCAGATAGACATATCCATATCTACTGAAGTCATCAGCAAATGTAATGAAGTAGTTGTACCCTCCTCTAGCTTGTTTACCGAATGGCCAACACACATCACTGTGTATAAGATCCCATAAACCTTGCCCCCTCTCACCAGTCTTGGTGAAGGGTGCTTTTGTCATCTTCCCTAACAAACAAGGCTCTTAAGTATCAAATTCCTCCAAGGAACTTGAGTCCAACAACCCATTTGCATGAAGTTACTGAATGCGATTCTTGTTTATATGGGTTAATCGACAATGCCATAGGAAAGCACCAACTGAACCACTCAGTTTGGTCCTTTAATTATTTATGTTGTAAATAGAGCTATCTAAGTCCAAGACATACAGACCATTGCATAAAGTACCCTACCCATAGAACATATTTGCAAATGAAAAAGAATAGAGGTTCTTATTTATTTCAAATTTAAATCCCTTCTTTGCTAAGCAAAGAATGGATACAATTTTCTTAGCAAGTGAAGGTACATAATAGCAATTGTCTAGCTCTAATTGAAGTCCAGAAGGCAGAGAGAGTCAAAACTCTACAACAATAGTAGCAACTTATTCCCCGTTTCCAACTCATAGGTCAATCTCTCTAGGCCGTACCGATCTACTTTTCTTGAGCTCTTGCATATTTGTACAAATATGAGCTCCACATGCGGTATCCAATACCCATGACATAGAAGTAGAAAGGTTGACTTTGGTAACATAAATACCCGAGCATGAAGACGAAGCCCAGCTTCTCTTCTTCTCATTCTGAATTCGCACCATGTCCTTTATCATGTGAGGTGGTCCTCCACATGTGTAGCACTTGTTATTCCTGTTCTTTCCATCATTATCTTCAATTTCTTAGTTAAGCCTTTTGAATCAGCAGTTTGAATGTCTACTATAGGAGGGTTGAGCTCAACTAATTCATCAAAGAGCTGCCTTATATTAGAAATAATCTCAGAGGCACTCTTAGATTCATATTGCCCTTTTAATTTAGGTGACATGTTGGTCAGCATCAAATCAGCAACCTCCAAAGTATCAGCCTAATGTTATCATAAGAATCTTTCTAAGCCGCTGAGGCCGAGCATGGAAGTGGCTCAGGAATAGGCTACTAAAAGACATAGAGCTTCCTCTCGAGCTTGAGCACATTTCTCATGTTCATATCCCAATCCAGTAAGTTGGATCCTGAAAGTCCCCTAGAACTGAAGGGGGAAACCCTAATAGGAGGCGCAACAAAAATTTTCTAGCGGAATCTTAGGGTTTCAAAAGATCGAATGTAAGTTCATGTGATCAACTCCTTATAATGGAAGGAAAGGCGCAAATGTTCATTCTCCAAAGGTGACGCACACAAATGAATATGGCTTGCTCCTTTGAATCTTTGTGCTAGCAAAGCTCTTCAAAAGGTCCTTGATCGGTTGAAGGGAATGAGATGAGAGTTCTCTCCTTTTCCAAATCCTTCTCCAATGCATGAAGAAGTCGCCACCCAAGGAAGCGCCGCAAAAAGGAAGTGAGAGGCGAGAATAGAGCATGATAATCTCAACGTGAGGCGTGGTCACGATTTAGAAGTCATGGCTTCTAAAATTAGTAAACCACTTCTCCTCATGCGCCCATGAGTTTACCCAAGCGCAAATCTCTGATCTTTTGAACCATGCGCTCAAGTAATGAGCTGGTTCAATTAAATTTGGTTCAAATACCAAATTAAACCAAGCCCCCTGGTTTAGATCATAATTAAACCCTAAGGCTCCAGATCTAACCGTTCATCTCTTGATGCTCCTGATCTCACTGATCTAGCATCTATTCTCTCGATCGAAGCTTACCGATCTCAAGCCCTAATCAATCAAACATGATCAGACCAGATCTCACTTACAATCAGAGATCAAATCCCTTTAAACTGAACCCAAATAATTCAGTCCACACGATCTGACTTAAGTAAGCCATATCATCAATTTGTGCTACCCTGAGGGTTTCCTTTAAATGTCGGTAACGATAACTCACGTTATCACGATCAGTGATGGGTATCTAGCAACACATCACTGTCTCCCGATATAAAGGAAAGAGTCTTCCAAGACTACACCCAAACCACAGCACAAGTGTGAATCCAATTCACAAGGCATGCAAATTTCCTTTGCCACTGGATGTTCTTATTGGACAAGCGTGTCAAGCTTGTACCTCCAATATGATGAGCATGATTAGATCAGATGATCATAGTCATCTGGGTATGGCCATACACTTTCTCAATCGTGGACTTTCTCAATCATCTCATCCACGGGGGCCCTTTAGAACATCACACTCCTTAAACAAGGAGACGGCAATCCTATATCTATCACTAGTGCCCTAACCTGATTCAAGCTCACCATCCAAGATAGTCTATAACCATTATGTTTCAAATGATAGTGAACTACCTCAAAACAATGACAATCATCATTTAGAAAACACAAGTGATCTCAAGTCAGAGGAAATGTGCCACTTGTCGCATTCAAGGATTATTCATATTGTGACAAGCAATTGAATATCCTAGTAGGGTCTGTCCAGTACATCCAATGTACCCATGGGTCTACATCTTATTCCATGCTCGAAGCATCCTATAAGATTAGAACACATATTAGTCTTAACCATATCAAGGCTGTCTCATGTTCACCAAGATATATCGACTAAGGACTTAACTGCATGTCAGCCTAGCTGAACAGCTTTGAGACATTATTCAGAAGTACACTTATTGCAGCAGACAATGTAACAAACTGAATAACAACCATGCCTTTATAAACATAAGAGTTTATTACATGATACTGATACATTCCCAAGGCCTCAAACATTAGCCTTAAGGGCATACCCCAACAATCTCCCACTTGCACTTAATCTAATGGTTGAGAAATCTCAAACCCATATTATTACAGTGCTTCTCATGGTTCTGCTGCGCCAGAGGCTTAGTAAGCGGGTCTGCCACATTGTCATCTGTATGAACCTTGCAGACTTTGATCTCGCCACGATCAATGATCTCCCGGATCAAATGAAACCGTCTCTGTATGTGCTTGGACTTCTGGTGCGACCGTGGTTCCTTTGCTTGTGCGATTGCTCCAGTGTTATCACAAAAGATAACCAAAGGATCTGCACTCGAAGGAACAACACCAAGTTCCTGAACGAACTTACGAATCCACACTGCCTCCTTGGATGCTTCCGAGGCTGCAACATACTCGGCTTCTGTTGTGGAATCAGCAACGATTGACTGTTTGAAACTCTTCCACACCACCGCTCCTCCATTCAAGCTAAAAATATAGCCTGATTGCGATCGGAAATCATCCTGGTCAGACTGGAACGAAGCGTCAGTATATCCTTCAATACTGAGTTCTTCCTAACCACCATATATCAAGAACATATCTTTGGTCCTCCGCAAATATTTTAAAATGTTCTTGACTGCAATCCAGTGCGCCATACCTGGATTACCTTGGAACCGACTGGTCACGCTTAACCCGTAAGCGACGTCTGGGCGAGTACACAACATCGCATACATTATGGACCCAATAGCCGAAGCATAAGGCGTATTGTCCATTTCATCTTTCTCAGTCTGTGTTTGTGGACACTGACTCTTCGAAAGATTCAGACCATGTCTGACTGGAAGATATCCTCTTTTAGAATTCTCTAAATGAAATCTCTCCAGGACTTTATCGATGTAAGTACTCTGGCACAGCCCGAGAAGCCTCTTAGATCTATCCCTATAGATCTTCACACCTAATACATAGGCTGCTTCTCCAAGATCTTTCATCTGGAAACATTTCCTTAGCCATGCCTTTACGGCATGCATTTCAGGAATGTCGTTTCCAATGATCAAGATGTCATCGACGTAGAGGACTAGGAAAGTAATCACGCTCCCACTAAACTTCTTATATACACACGGGTCCTCTTCGTTCTTGATGAAACCAAATTCAGTGACTGATTCATCAAAACGAATATTCCAGCTTCTTGATGCTTGTTTGAGTCCATAAATAGACTTCTTTAACTTGCATATTTTATGACGATCTGATGGATTAGTGAAACCTTCTGGTTGTGTCATATACACATCCTCATCCAGATTTCCATTAAGGAAAGCCGTTTTCACATCCATCTGCCAGATCTCATAATCGTAATATGCTGCTATCGCGAAAAGAATCCGAATAGACTTAAACATGGCTACAGGTGAGAAAGTTTCATCATAATCTATTCCGTAGATTTGTTTGAAACCTTTCGCAACTAGCCTGCCTTTATAGGTAACCACGTTACCATCCATGTCAATCTTCTTCTTGAAGATCCATTTACAACCTATAGGGATTACTCCCGGAGGCGGATCAGCCAAATCCCAGACTCGGTTATCTGACATGGAGTCCATCTCGGCGCGCATAGCTTCAAGCCATCTCGCTGACTCCGGTCCACTGACCGCATCCGCATAAGTGAGGGGTTCATCATTATCAATGATGTAGACTCCGTCATAGCGCTCAGGCTGTCGACGGATCCTTCCCGATCTTCGCGGTTCCCGTGATATCTGAGCCTCAGGTTGTTCAGTAACCTGTTCTACCGGCTCAGGCTCATCCAACTGTGCTTGACCACTTTGTCCTTCCTCTGGATTCTCATCCAGCTTTATTTCTCTCCCACTGGCCTCTTGCAGAAGAAACTCCTTCTCAAGAAATATGGCCGTCCGAGCAACAAATACTTTGTTCTCTTTGGGATCGTAGAAATAATAACTCTTAGTTTCCTTAGGGTAACCGACAAAGATACATTTCTCATATCTGCTCTCTAGTTTCCCAGAGGCGAGCTTTTTGACATAAGCCTCGCAGCCCCAGATCCTGATAAATGTTAAGCTCGGCTGTTTCCCATACCATAACTCATATGGCGTCTTTGAAACTGCCTTGGATGGCACTCGGTTTAGTACCTTTGCAGCTGTCTCCAGTGCAAATCCCTGAAAGGAGTAAGGTAGAGCAGCCTGACTCATCATAGAACGAACCATATCAAGTAACGTTCTATTTCTCCTCTCGGACACACCATTCCATTGCGGTGTTCCTGGCGGAGTGAGCTGTGAGATAATCCCACACTCCTTCAGATAGTCAGTAAACTCTCGACTTAGGTATTCTCCACCTCGATCAGAACGAAGTGCCTTGATATGTTGGCCTAGCTGATTCTGTACTTCATTCTTGAATTCTTTGAACTTGTCAAAAGATTCACTCTTATGTCTCATCAGATAGACATAACCGTACCTACTGAAATCATCAGTCAAGGTGATGAAGTATTGATAGCCACCTCTGGCATGTTTACTAAATGGCCCACACACATCACTGTGTATAAGGTCAAGTAAACCTGAAGCCCTTTGACCTTTGTGGGGAAAAGGTGACTTCGTCATTTTACCCATTAAACAAGCTTTGCATGTATCAATCTCCTCATAGGAGATTGATCCCAGCAGTCCATAATCATGCAACCGCTTAATGCGTTTCTTGTTAATATGGCCTAAACGACTATGCCATAGCAAGGTGCTGTCATCAGGATATTTGGCTTTCTTATTATCAATATTGTGTATAGAACATTCCATGTCCAACATGAATAACCCATTGTTAATTGAACCAGTAGCATAAACAATATTATCTAAAGTAAGAATACACTTTGAAATATTGCATTCAAAGGAAAACCCTTTCCTGACAAGAGCAGGAATAGAGATAATATTTTTAGTAATACTTGGAACAAAGTAACAACTGTTTAATTCTAACACAAGTCCAGATGGTAAAGAGATGAAATAGTCTCCTACAGCAACAGCAGCAACCCGTGCCCCGTTTCCAACTCGTAGGTCCACCTCATGCTGTCCCACCTGTCTTCTTCTCTTGAGTTCCTGTACATTTGAACAAATGTGAACTCCACATGCAGTGTCCAACACCCATGAAATAGAAGAAGATAAAACCATGACTTCCGTCACGTAAATACCTGAGCCAGAAGCGATGCTTCCCCTCTTGTCTCCTTGGAGCGCTTTACAGTCCTTTTTCCAGTGACCCAGCTGGCCACAGTGGAAACATCTGTATTCCTTTGACCGCTTAACTTTTTGCTTCAGAGCCTTGCTGTAACTCTTGACAGGGGCCTTGCCCTTCTTCCCCTTCTTCTTGTTCCTAGAAGGAACCATTAAGACAGAGGTCGAAGGCTTTCCCTTCAGAGTCTCCTCAGTAGTCAAGAGCATATTCAGCAGCTCTGCCGGAGTACAGTCGATTTTGTTCATATTAAAGTTAATGATGAACACATCGAAAGAGGGCGGGAGAGACTGCAGAATAATGTCTACAGCAAGCTCCTGATTGATGGTATGCCCCAGTTTCTCTAGAGCCTCCTTGTGCCCAATCATCTTGAGCACGTGAGCTCCCACTAGGCTCCCTTCAGCCAGTTTGCTCTGGAAGAACAACTTTGTCAGATTATAGCGTTCTGCCCTCGCCTGTGCAGCATACACCATCTTGAGGTTTGCTATAATTTGTATAGCAGACATATCCT
Organism: Costus lasius; assembly: GCA_027563935.2. NCBI lineage: Eukaryota > Viridiplantae > Streptophyta > Magnoliopsida > Zingiberales > Costaceae > Costus > Costus lasius. The sequence continues at coordinate 25,473,345 of CM050452.1, forward strand.
CATGCTGACGCTGCTGCGGTGGCGTCATAGACGCTAGCATCAGGCAAGCGACAGCAATGCTATCATTGACGTGCTTTTCATAAGCTTCCCGAACCGCCCTTGCGGCGTTCGGAGCGGGTTGAGGCGGTATAGCCGTCTCGAGGACATACAGTTTCCTCTCTGCCTTAAGAACAATCTTAAGGTGTCCGTACCAGTCTGAGAAGTTCGGCCCAGCAAACTTCTCCCTTTCCAGTAGGGATCGCACATTGAAGCTCATGGTGTTCGTTGCTGCAGGTATCTACAACAATGCAAGAACAGCAAGGTCAGTATCAATGTTAAGAATCAATCAGGACTTAAGAATGATTCTTTTTCTCACTATTTTATCTGGCTGAAAAATCCAGCAAAAATAGCCCGAAAGAGTAGAACTCTTTTAGTGAGATGGGATCCAGATTTCATACTTGGTCTCCGCGTCCCGCTCAGGCGAGATAAGATGCACAGAGAGTACAAGCACTAATCTCTGGTAGGCTGTTCCAGCCAATAGCCAACGCGTGCGATTCCCCTTCATCTGGGCAATCCAGCAGACTGTGCCAACTGAGTTGGTACAACACAATCTCTGACCCCACAGATGGCTGCCTCCATGCGCTACCATATGCACCACATATGTAGCCTACATGGTCAAGCTGACCCGACCTACTCCCTGGACCACCACGTGCTATGCTGAGCAACGAGAAGCGATAAATCCCTTCTCTGTAACACGCAGGTGTAATCCAGCACCGTCTGAAGATAGATGGACGTGCCCACTGAGTGGGTACAACACGGCTCCAACGATAGTCAGAACAGTGAGGTTTCGCGTCAGAAGGCTTACGAGCTTGATATTTTAGCGTTGGATTTTAACGGTCTTTTATCTTCTTCACTATCATGCAATTCCTATGGTGATAGCAGAAGATAAATAAATCATGCTATTCTACTTATATAAACAATAAAAGAAAGCATGGATCTTATGTGGTAAAAGCCCATAGCCTAAGTAAGACCTTAATTAACTTAAGTCTTCACTTGCTTTTCTTCATGGGACTTTTGCTGCTCATTTGGCCCAAACCAGGGCCCAAGCGCCATCTGCAGCTCAGGTGCGCCTACCAGGGAAAATGCGCCTGGTCCCAGAGTCGAACCCTGGACCTCCCACCTGGTCAAGCCTCTGCTGCAAGCGCCTCTGCCAAGTGTGCTCAGTGCTCTTGTCTGATTAACTTACAAATTAATCTATCTAGACAAGATTGACACGCAGGTCAATTACACTTTATAAATTAAATACAATGTGATACGCAGATCACAATAATTAATTTACAACTTTAATACAGGCACGCAGGCCCCAGCACAGCACACATTTAACATGGGCAGCCCACATAAGAATAAATAAACAAGCATATGCCACAATCAAACATGTGATCCTTTCAGGAAAATAAAATTTTTTGGGAAAACCCCATTGGCATCAATTTTATTTTCCTTATATGCCCGACTACCTCACAACGGTCCATTACTAGGGATCCACTCATCCAACCTAGTCAGATCCATTGCCCTTGCATGCACCAAGTCGTAACTGACTTGAGTTGACCCAGTGGTCAACCATGCATGCGCCAGGGCTGAATGACCACTATGAGGTCTGGCAAGCGGGTGTGACCCCGGGCCTAACTCATGTACGTTCAGTAGTTGTCTCAACCAGACATCGCTACACGCCTGTCTGCAGTCGACCTATAGCCACCAGGTGCTTGCGCACAGGTGCTATCTAGTCAACCCATCAAGGCTGTCAGATGGTCTGATCAGACTATCTGGATCTAACCTAGGGGATGACTTCAACCCTAATAACCCGTCTAAGGGTTTAAAGTAAGGTCTTAGATCTGATGTGGAGCGCGCATGATACAAGTTTTTAACAAAACAAAGACTTTAACAAGCACCTACATAAACATGAAAATACACATGTGCCAACATCTAAAAAACTAGCATGTAGTTTCGCATGTGATGACAATTAGATCTATGCATCGCAAATAAGGATCACACAGTAACATGAAGCAATCATATGAACATACAATAACAACTAGCTCTGATACCAATTGAAAGTCCCCTAGAACTGAAGGGGGAAACCCTAATAGGAGGCGCAACAAAAATTTTCTAGCGGAATCTTAGGGTTTCAAAAGATCGAATGTAAGTTCATGTGATCAACTCCTTATAATGTATAAATCAGATTAGATTCATACCATTGCCATCGATCGGATGGTGCCTTGGAAGGAAAGGCGCAAATGTTCCTTCTCCAAAGGTGACGCACACAAATGAATATGGCTTGCTCCTTTGAATCTTTGTGCTAGCAAAGCTCTTCAAAAGGTCCTTGATCGGTTGAAGGGAATGAGATGAGAGTTCTCTCCTTTTCCAAATCCTTCTCCAATGCGTGAAGAAGTCGCCACCCAAGGAAGCGCTGCAAAAAGGAAGTGAGAGGCGAGAATAGAGCATGATAATCTCAACGTGAGGCGTGGTCACGATTTAGAAGTCATGGCTTCTAAAATTAGTAAACCACTTCTCCTCATGCGCCCATGAGTTTACCCAAGCACAAATCTCTGATCTTTTGAACCATGCGCTCAAGTAATGAGCTGGTTCAATTAAATTTGGTTCAAATACCAAATTAAACCAAGCCCTCTGGTTTAGATCATAATTAAACCCTAAGGCTCCAGATCTAACCGTTCATCTCTTGATGCTCCTGATCTCACTGATCTAGCATCTATTCTCTCGATCGAAGCTTACCGATCTCAAGCCCTAATCAATCAAACATGATCAGACCAGATCTCACTTACAATCAGAGATCAAATCCCTTTAAACTGAACCCAAATAATTCAGTCCACATGATCTGACTTAAGTAAGCCATATCATCAATTTGTGCGACCCTGAGGGTTTCCTTTAAATGTCGGTAACGATAACTCACGTTATCACGATCAGTGAGGGGTATCTAGCAACACATCACTGTCTCCCGATATAAAGGAAAGAGTCTTCCAAGACTACACCCAAACCACAGCACAAGTGTGAATCCAATTCACAAGGCATGCAAATTTCCTTTGCCACTGGATGTTCTTATTGGACAAGCATGTCAAGCTTGTAGCTCCAATATGATGAGCATGATTAGATCAGATGATCATAGTCATCTGGGTATGGCCATACACTTTCTCAATCATCTCATCCAGGGGGGCCCTTTAGAACATCACACTCCTTAAACAAGGAGACGGCAATCCTATATCTATCACTAGTGCCCTAACCTGATTCAAGCTCACCATCCAAGATAGTCTATAACCATTATGTTTCAAATGATATTGAACTACCTCAAAACAATGACAATCATCATTTAGAAAACACAAGTGATTTCAAGTCAGAGGAAATGTGCCACTTGTCGCATTCAAGGATTATTCATATTGTGACAAGCAATTGAATATCCTAGTAGGGTCTGTCCAGTACATCCAATGTACCCATGGGTCTACATCTTATTCCATGCTCGAAGCATCCTATAAGATTAGAACACATATTAGTCTTAACCATATCAAGGCTGTCTCATGTTCACCAAGATATATCGACTAAGGACTTAACTGCATGTCAGCCTAGCTGAACAACTTTGAGACATTATTCAGAAGTACACTTATTGCATCAGACAATGTAACAAACTGAATAACAACCATGCCTTTATAAACATAAGAGTTTATTACATGATACTGATACATTCCCAAGGCCTCAAACATTAGCCTTAAGGGCATACCCCAACAGATCCAACCAACTTATCCCTTTCCAACGTAGATCGCATTGACCATCTGCCATTGTTCATAACCATTGTTCTACAACAACCAATAAATAGCAGATTAGTAGTACTTCAAGTCATTTAAACTAGACTTGTTTTAAATGATCATGGCTCCCACTATTATGATCAGACTAACAACCCACAAAGTCAATCTAGAAATCTATGATTTCCTAGTGAGATGGGATCCTTATTCCACATGAGACTTCGCGTCCCACGAGGGTGGGATGAGATGCACCATGTGACCCATGCTTCTTAAGGTGGGCACGCCAGCCGATTGCTCCAAACAACTCCCCTTATTGAGACAGTCTAGGCATTTCATGTCCAACGAGGGCTAGATACAGCATGAAACTCTAACCTCTGAACGATGCCTCTAGAGTTTCATCGTGTGCCCAGCACATATGAAAATCTAGTCAAGTCCATTCCTAACCGTTATGCCCAGGGCCAATGAGTTTCCTTGCAAAGGCATGCCTAGGTTAAAATTGGACTGGGTAAACCATTGCCACCATGCACTTTCTAAAGATAAGTGGGTGTGTCCCACGAGGGTGAGAAACAGTTCATAACTCCACTGATCGATAGCTTAGTGAGGGCCACGTATTAGAAGGCTACTAGACTTGATATTTTGATTGAGGGTTTTTAAGGTCTCATCATCTAAGTTTTATCTTATGTCTAACATTATAGGCATACAATCCTATAGTGATAACATAACGATAAAACATCACAGGCATACTTTTGCAGAAATAGTAAAAGAATGGTGTGATCATAGCTCATTCAAGACATTGAACCAACCTATGCCAAAAGGAGGTTAAACTCTTGACCTAGGACTCAAGACCCTAAAACTAGACCTAGCCTAGCCGACCTCGAGCTTTGTCTTCAAGGTTGGCTCTAAGTTCCTCCTTTCCATGGTTTAGGTCTCAAACCCTACAGGTACTCATAAGGGAAACCCTAGAAGCACCATCATGGGTTCGGCCAATTCCATGGGTCTTCTTCCAAGGGTGATGCGCCACCATGTAAGAGCCAAGAGACCTAGCACACAAGCCCTAAGGCTCGGCCTAATCAACTTGCGCCACTTACCATGCGCCATCAAGGAAGAGTGCTTCTTGCGCCACCATGTAAGATGCGCAAGGAAGCAAGCATGCGCCAAGGCAACCCCTAATCAACATCTTAAGTAATGACAAAATAAAAGAAAAAGATGGCACGCAGGCCGCACAAGGATAAATCACAGACATGCAAAGGGGCTTGACTCATGACCACAACATTATGCACAAACAAAGTATTTACACATGCAATTCTTCATGCTCATGAAAAACATAAAATCTGAAATTTTACTTTTTCATAAAACAAGTCTCTTTTCCTTATCTTCTTATCACAAATCTTTTGGTTATTTGCGATTAATTTTTCATGATGATTTCATAGACCCTTTCGGCTGGCAATTTTGTCAGATCAAGAGACCTGGCTAGTCCAAAGACACAATGCCCTGAAAGAACCCCTTTCTAGAGGGGGGGGGGGGCGAAACCCAGCATGGCGCATTATAAAATTTTAGGCAGCGGATTAGGGTTTCATGGATCGGCTTCATGTGATATGATCAACCATAAAATTCGATTGCATAGAAGAGATAAAACTCATACCATAGCCATTTCAAGATGGCGTCTAGGAAGCAAAGATCAAAGCAGATCTTCTCCAGAGGTGACGCACACAGTTGATGTCGCCTACTCCTCTTTGCGATTCTTGTGCTAGCAAGATCCAAAGAAGTCTTTGATCGAAATGGAAAGGGAAGGGAAGGAGATCTTTTTTCTCTTTGCCGAATTCTCCTCAAGCTCCAAGGCGTCGTCACCCAAGGAAGAACGAGAGGAATATGCGTTCAAGAGGCGAGAATAGAGAACCCTCTCTATACGAACGTGAGAGTCATGGTTGCTAAAAATAGCACCACTCACCGCCCAACATGTTCACGCTAAGTGAACTTGTCGCCTAGTCTTGAACCATTTTGGTTCAATTTAATTTTTGGTTCAATAACCAAATAAACCAATCGACATGGCCTAGATCACCTTAAAACCCTAAGGTTCCAGATCTAACCGTTGATCTCTTTGATGCTTCTGATCTGACCGATCTAGCATCCATTCTCTCGATCGAAGCTTACCGATCTGAGGCTCTAATCAATCAAACATGATCAGACCAGATCTCACTCACAATCAGAGATTAAATCCCTTTAAACTGAACCTGAACAATTCAGTCCACACGATCTGACTTAAGTAAGCCATATCATCAATTGTGCGACCCTGAGGGTTTCCTTAAAACGTCGGTAACGATAATTCACATTATCACGATCAGTGAGGGGTATCTAGCAACACATCACTGTCTCCCGATATCAAGGAAAGAGTCTTCCAAGACTACACCCAAAAACAGCACAAGTGTGAATCAATTCACAAGGCATGCATATTTCCTTTGCCACTGGATGTTCTTATTGGACAAGCCTGTCAAGCATGTAACTCCAATATGATGAGCATGATTAGATCAGATGAACACTGTCACCTGGGTATGGCCATACTCTTTTCTCAATCATCTCATCCAGGGGGCCCCTTTAGAACATCACACTCCTTAAACAAGGAGACGGCAATCCTATGTCTATCACTAGTGCTCTAACCTGACTCAAGCTCACCATCCAAGATAGTCTATAATCATTATGTTTCAAATGATATTGAACTACCTCAAAACAATGACAATCATCATTTAGAAAACACAAGTGATCTCAAGTCAGAGGAAATGTGCCACTTGTCGCAATCAAGGAATATTCACATTGTGACAAACAATTGAACATCCTAGTAGGGTCTGTCCAGTACATCCAATGTACCCATGAGTCTACATCTTATTCCATGCTCGAAGCATCCTATAAGATTAGAACACATATTAGTCTTAACCATATCAAGGCTGTCTCATGTTCACCAAGATACATCGACTAAGGACATAATAGCATGTCAGCCCAGCTGAACAGCTTTGAGACATTATTCAGAAGAACATATATTGCAGCAGACAATGTAGCTAACTGAATAACAACCATGCCTTTATAAACTTAAGAGTTTATTACATGATACAGATACATTCCCATAGGCCTCAAACATTAGCCTTAAGGGCATACCCCAACAATCTCCCACTTGCACTTAATCTAATGGTTGAGAAATCTCAAACCCATATTATTACAGTGCTTCTCATGCTTCTGTTGCGCCAGAGGCTTGGTAAGCGGGTCTGCCAGATTGTCATCTGTATGAACCTTGCATACTTTGATCTCGCCACGATCAATGATCTCCCTGATCAAATGAAACCGTCTCTGTATGTGCTTGGACTTCTGGTGCGACCGTGGTTCCTTTGCTTGTGCGATTGCTCCAGTGTTATCACAAAAGATAACCAAAGGATCTGCACTCGAAGGAACGACACCAAGTTCTCTCACGAACTTACGAATCCACACTGCCTCCTTGGATGCTTCCGAGGCTGCAACATACTCGGCTTCTGTTGTGGAATCAGCAACAGTTGACTGTTTGAAACTCTTCCACACCACTGCACCTCCATTCAAGCTAAAAACATAGCCTGATTGCGATCGGAAATCATCCTGGTCAGACTGGAACGAAGCGTCAGTATATCCTTCAATACTGAGTTCTTCATGACCACCATATATCAAGAACATATCTTTGGTCCTCCGCAGATATTTTAGGATGTTCTTCACTGCAATCCAGTGCGCCACACCTGGATTACTCTGGTAACGACTGGTCACGCTTAACCCGTAAGCGACGTCTGGGCGAGTACACAACATCGCATACATTATGGAACCAATAGCCGAAGCATAAGGCGTATTGTTCATTTCATCTTTCTCAGTCTGTGTTTGTGGACACTGACTCTTCGAAAGATTCAGACCATGTCTGACTGGAAGATATCCTCGTTTAGAATTCTCTAAATGAAATCTCTCCAGGACTTTTTCGATGTAAGTACTCTGGCACAGCCCGAGAAGCCTCTTAGATCTGTCCCTGTAGATCTTCACACCTAACACATAGGCTGCTTCTCCTAGATCTTTCATCTGGAAACATTTCCTCAGCCATGCCTTAACAGCATGCATTTCAGGAATGTCGTTTCCAATGATCAAGATGTCATCGACGTAGAGGACTAGGAAAGTAATCACGCTCCCACTAAACCTCTTATATACACACGGGTCATCCTCGTTCTTGATGAAACCAAATTCAGTGACTGATTCATCAAAACGAATATTCCAGCTTCTCGATGCTTGTTTAAGTCCATAAATGGACTTCTTTAACTTGCATATTTTATGACGATCTGCTGGATTAGTGAAACCTTCAGGCTGTGTCATGTACACATCCTCATCCAGATTTCCATTAAGGAAAGCTGTTTTCACATCCATTTGCCAGATCTCATAATCATAATATGCAGCTATCGCGAAAAGAATCCGAATAGACTTAAACATGGCTACAGGTGAGAAAGTTTCATCATAATCTATACCATAGATTTGTTTGAAACCTTTCGCAACTAGCCTGCCTTTATAGGTAACCACGTTACCATCCATGTCAATCTTCTTCTTGAAGATCCATTTACAGCCTATAGGGATAACTCCCGAAGGCGGATCAACCAAATCCCAGACTTGGTTATCTGACATGGAGTCCATCTCGGCGCGCATAGCTTCAAGCCATCTCGCTGATTCCGGTCCACTGACCGCATCCGAATAAGTAAGGGGTTCATCATTGTTAATGATGTAGACTCCGTCATAGCGCTCAGGCTGTCGACGGATCCTTCCCGATCTTCGCGGTTCCCGTGATATCTGAGCCTCAGGCTGTTCAATAACCTGTTCTACCGGCTCAGGCTCATCCAACTCTGCTTGAGCACTTTGTCCTTCTTCTGGATTCTCATCCAGGTTTATTTCTCTCCCACTGGCCTCTTGCAGAAGAAACTCCTTCTCAAGAAATATGGCCGTCCGAGCAACAAAAACCTTGTTCTCCTTGGGATCGTAGAAATAATAACCCTTAGTTTCCTTAGGGTAACCGACAAAGATACATTTGTCAGATCTGCTCTCTAGTTTCCCAGAGGCGAGCTTTTTTAACATAAGCCTCGCAGCCCCAGATCCTGATAAATGTCAAGCTTGGCTGTTTCCCATACCATAACTCATATGGCGTCTTAGAAACTGCCTTGGATGGCACTCGGTTTAGTACCTTTGCAGCTGTTTCCAGTGCAAAACCCCAAAAGGAGTAAGGAAGAGTAGCCTGACTCATCATAGAACGAACCATATCAAGTAACGTTCTATTTCTCCTTTCGGACACACCATTCCATTGCGGTGTTCCTGGTGGAGTGAGCTGTGAGATAATCCCACACTCCTTTAGATAGTCAGTAAATGCATGACTTAGGTATTCACCACCTCGATCAGAGCGAAGTGCTTTGATATTTCGGCCTAGCTGATTCTGTACTTCATTCTTGAACTCTTTGAACTTGTCAAAAGATTCACTCTTATGTCTCATCAGATAGACATACCCATATCTACTGAAATCATCAGTAAAGGTAATGAAGTACTGATAGCCACCTCTGGCATGTTTACTAAATGGCCCACACACATCACTGTGTATAAGGTCAAGTAAAACTGAAGCCCTTTGACCTTTGTGAGGAAAAGGAGACTTCGTCATTTTACCCATCAAACAAGCCTTGCATGTATCAATCTCCTTGTAGGAGAATGATCCCAGCAGTCCATGATCATGCAACCGCTTAATGCGTTTCTCGTTAATATGGCCTAAACGACTATGCCATAGCAAGGTGCTGTCATCAGCATACTTGGCTTTCTTAATATCAACATTCTGTATAGAACTTTCCATGTCCAACATGAATAACCCATTGTTAATTGAACCAGTTGCATAAACAATATTATCAAAAGACAAAACACACTTTGAAATATTGCATTCAAAGGAAAATCCCTTCCTGACAAGAGCAGGAATGGAGATAATATTTTTAGTTATACTGGGAACAAAGTAACAACTGTTTAGTTCCAATACAAGTCCAGATGGTAAAGAAATGAAGTAGTCTCCTACAGCAACAGCAGCAACCCGTGCTCCGTTTCCAACTCGTAGGTCCACCTCATGCTGTCCCACCTGCCTTCTTCTCTTGAGTTCCTGCACATTTGAACAAATGTGAACTCCACATGCAGTGTCCAACACCCATGATATAGAAGAAGAAAACATGACCTCAGTCACGAATATACCTGAGCCAGAAGCAAAGCTTCCCCTCTTTTCTCCTTGGAGCGCTTTACAGTCCTTTTTCCAGTGACCCAGCTGGCCACAGTGGAAACACCTGTATTCCTTGGACCGCTTTACCTTCTGCTTCAGAGCCTTGCTGTAGCTCTTGACAGTGGCCTTGCCCTTCTTCCCCTTCTTCTTGTTCCTGGAAGGAACCATCAAGACAGAGGTTGAAGGCTTACCTTTCAGAGTTTCCTCAGTGGTCAAGAGCATATTCTGCAGCTCTGCCGGATTACAATCGATTTTGTTCATATTAAAATTAATAATGAACGCGTCGAATGAAGGCGGGAGAGACTGCAGAATAATATCCACAGCAAGCTCCTGGTTGATGGTATGCCCCAGTTTCTCTAGAGCCTCCTTGTGCCCAATCATCTTGAGCACGTGAGCTCCCACTGGGCTCCCTTCAGCCAGTTTGCTCTAAAAGAAGAGCTTTGTCAAATTGTAGCGTTCTGTCCTCGCCTGTGCAGCATATAGCATCTTGAGGTTTGTAATCATGTCTATAGCCGACATGTCCTCATGCTGACGCTGCAGCGGTGGCGTCATAGACGCTAGCATCAGGCAAGCGACATCAATGCTATCATTGACGTGCTTTTCATAGGCTTCCCGAACCGCCCTTGCGGCGTTCGGAGCGGGCTGCGGCGGTATCGCCGTCTCGAGGACATACAGTTTCCTCTCTGCCTTAAGAACGATCTTAAGGTGTCCAAACCAGTCAGAGAAGTTCGGCCCAGCAAACTTCTCTCTTTCCAGTAGGGATCGCACATTGAAGTTCATGGTGTTCGTTGCTGCAGGTATCTACAACAATGCAAGAACAGCAAGGTCAGTATCAATGTATAAGAATCGATCAGGACTTAAGAAAGATTCTTTTTCTCACTATTTTATCAGGCGTGAAAAATCCAGCAAAACAGCCCGAAAGAGTAGAACTCTTTTAGTGAGATGGGATCCAGATTTCATACTTGGTCTCCGCGTCCCGCTCAGGCGAGATAAGATGCACAGAGAGTACAAGCACTAGTTTCTGGTAGGCAGTCCCTGCCGATCGCCAACCCGTGCGATTCCCCTTCATCTGGGCAATCCAGCAGACTGTGCCAACTGAGTTGGTACAACACAATCTCTGACCCCACAGATGGCTGCCTCCATGTGCTACCATATGCGCCACATATGTAGCCTACACGGTCAAGCTGACCCGACCTACTCCCTGGACCACCATGTGCTATGCTGAGCAACGAGAAGGGATAAATCCCTACTCTGTAACACACAGGTGTAATCCCGCACCGTCTGAAGATAGATGGACGTGCCCACTGAGTGGGTACAACACGGCTCCAATGATAATCAGAACAGTGAGGTTTCGCGTCAGAAGGCTTACGAGCTTGATATTTAAGTGTTGGATTTTAACGGTCTTTTATCTTCTTGCCTATCATGCAATTCCTATGGTGATAGCAGAAGATAATTTAATCATGCAATTCTAATATTAAGCAATAAAAGAAAGCATGTATCTTATGTGGTAAAAGCCCATAGCCCTAGAAGACCTTAACCTAACTTAAGTCTTCACTTGCTCTTCATGGGTCTTTAGCTGCTCATCTGGCCCAAACCAGGGCCCAAGCGCCATCTGCAGGTCTGGTGTGCCCACCAGGAATATGCGCCAGGTCCTAGGGTCGAACCCTAGACCTCCCACCTGGTCAAGCCACTTGCTGCATGCGCCTCTGCCAAGTGTGCTCTGTGCTCTTGTCTAATTAAATTACAAATTTAACTATCTAGACAAGAGTGACACGCAGGTCACTTACATTTATAAATTAAAACACAGTGATACGCAGATCACAATAATTAATTTACAATTTTAATACAGGCACGCAGGCCCCAGCACAGCACACATTAATAACGGGCAGCCCACATAAGACTAAACAGACAAACATATGCATCAATCAAGAACCATGTGATCCATAAAAATTAAAATTTTCGAAAACCCCTTGGGATCAATTTTAATTTTTCCTTATTTGCCCTACTACCTTACAATGGTCCATTACTAGGGATCCACTCATCCAACCTAGTCAGATCCACTGCCCTTGCATGCACCAAGTCCTAACTGACTTGAGTTGACCATAAGGTCAACCATGCATGCGCCAAGGCTGAACAACCACACTGAGGTCTGGCAAACGGGCGTGACCCCGGGCCTAACTCAGGTGTGTTGACAAGTTGTCTCAATCAGACATCGCTACACGCCTTTGATGCAGTCGACCTATAGCCACCTTTAGCATGCGCCAAGGTGCTATCTGGTCAACCCATCTAGGCTGTCAGATGGTCTGATCAGACTGTTTGGATCCGACCTAGGGGATGACTTCAACCCTAATAACCCATCTAAGGGTTTAATGTAGGCGCATTAGATCTAGGTGAATCGCGCATGTGATCAAGGTTTTAAGAAAACTTACAAGAACATGCGCAAACAACAACATGCGCAAAGGAGAAAATAACTTTCGCCATCTTACAACTATCAGCATAAGACATCGCATGTAACCTATAGATCTATCAACTTGCGCATACATGGATCATATGACATATCATGGCAATCATAAACAAGCATGAAACTACGCTCTGATACCAATTGAAAGAACCCCTTTCTAGAGGGGGGGGGGCGAAACCCAGCATGGCGCATTATAAAATTTTAGGCAGCGGATTAGGGTTTCATGGATCGGCTTCATGTGATATGATCAACCATAAAATTCGATTGCATAGAAGAGATAAAACTCATACCATAGCCATTTCAAGATGGCGTCTAGGAAGCAAAGATCAAAGCAGATCTTCTCCAGAGGTGACGCACACAGTTGATGTCGCCTACTCCTCTTTGCGATTCTTGTGCTAGCAAGATCCAAAGAAGTCTTTGATCGAAATGGAAAGGGAAGGGAAGGAGATCTTTTTTCTCTTTGCCGAATTCTCCTCAAGCTCCAAGGCGTCGTCACCCAAGGAAGAACGAGAGGAATATGCGTTCAAGAGGCGAGAATAGAGAACCCTCTCTATACGAACGTGAGAGTCATGGTTGCTAAAAATAGCACCACTCACCGCCCAACATGTTCACGCTAAGTGAACTTGTCGCCTAGTCTTGAACCATTTTGGTTCAATTTAATTTTTGGTTCAATAACCAAATAAACCAATCGACATGGCCTAGATCACCTTAAAACCCTAAGGTTCCAGATCTAACCGTTGATCTCTTTGATGCTTCTGATCTGACCGATCTAGCATCCATTCTCTCGATCGAAGCTTACCGATCTGAGGCTCTAATCAATCAAACATGATCAGACCAGATCTCACTCACAATCAGAGATTAAATCCCTTTAAACTGAACCTGAACAATTCAGTCCACACGATCTGACTTAAGTAAGCCATATCATCAATTGTGCGACCCTGAGGGTTTCCTTAAAACGTCGGTAACGATAATTCACATTATCACGATCAGTGAGGGGTATCTAGCAACACATCACTGTCTCCCGATATCAAGGAAAGAGTCTTCCAAGACTACACCCAAAAACAGCACAAGTGTGAATCAATTCACAAGGCATGCATATTTCCTTTGCCACTGGATGTTCTTATTGGACAAGCCTGTCAAGCATGTAACTCCAATATGATGAGCATGATTAGATCAGATGAACACTGTCACCTGGGTATGGCCATACTCTTTTCTCAATCATCTCATCCAGGGGGCCCCTTTAGAACATCACACTCCTTAAACAAGGAGACGGCAATCCTATGTCTATCACTAGTGCTCTAACCTGACTCAAGCTCACCATCCAAGATAGTCTATAATCATTATGTTTCAAATGATATTGAACTACCTCAAAACAATGACAATCATCATTTAGAAAACACAAGTGATCTCAAGTCAGAGGAAATGTGCCACTTGTCGCAATCAAGGAATATTCACATTGTGACAAACAATTGAACATCCTAGTAGGGTCTGTCCAGTACATCCAATGTACCCATGAGTCTACATCTTATTCCATGCTCGAAGCATCCTATAAGATTAGAACACATATTAGTCTTAACCATATCAAGGCTGTCTCATGTTCACCAAGATACATCGACTAAGGACATAATAGCATGTCAGCCCAGCTGAACAGCTTTGAGACATTATTCAGAAGAACATATATTGCAGCAGACAATGTAGCTAACTGAATAACAACCATGCCTTTATAAATTTAAGAGTTTATTACATGATACAGATACATTCCCATAGGCCTCAAACATTAGCCTTAAGGGCATACCCCAACATGCCCGTCCTACTTGACAAAATTATGTGCGCCTTTGATCTTTAAATCAAGCAAGAAAAATAACCCAAAAATCCAAAAGAGATTGAAAAGATGATAGGAATAAGAAACCACAATTTTTCCTACTTAGAAAAATCGTGCGCCATGCGATCATGCAATTTTTGAAAAATTGAAACATGGAATGTGAGCATGAAAAAGTATGAAAGTACATCATTTGAGGCTCGCAAGTCGCTCTGATACCACTCTTGGTAAACCCTAGGGATATTTTACAAATTTTTGGCATAAACATTACAGAATACATTGCACAATGGAAGAATATCCCCGAAACAGGTCAGTCCCAAAAACCTAGTGAAGATCTCTTGCGAGGGGGTCGACACGATGAGAAAGAAAATACCTAGAGCAAGTGTGAATGTCGATGTCGATGTCGAGGTAGGAGCCCAAGCGTACGCCCTCTGCAGTCTCACACACACGGATGCCTCGAGCTCACTTCTTCCACGCCCGGTGCTAGCCTCGGGCAGAAGATCGAAGCATTTGTTCACCTTCAACACCACTTGCTCCACGTTCAAGGGAAGATGCACCAAGGTGAAGAGGAGTGGGACATGATGCCGCCAAGCCTTCCTCCAACTTGCGTCAAGATGAGGAGATGGAGAGGACTTGTGGCTATAAAGAAGAAGCCACCTATCTCTATGCTTCTCTTGCGCCAAAGGAGGAGAAGGAAGATCTAAACACCAAGCTCTCCAACAATGGCGCCAAGAGGAGAAGAGGATAGAATGCTTGCGGCTTGATGGAAGAAGGATGCGCCACCTTCTCTTTGCTCTCACCCTTTGAAGCCTTGTTCACGCCAATTGATTATATCATGAAGGAGCTCACGCATCCTTCTAGTAAATAGAAGTAAGGGGCGGCCAAAGAAAGGGGTGGAGACACAAACAATCAAGAGGGGGCGGGTAGGGTTAATGGTGAGGTGGCAATTAGGGTTTATGGCTTTGGATAGACTCCAAGTCTTTTCCATAAACTCCTTGCAATCACCCAAGACTTACCAAAGAAGTCTATCATGCCTTAGATGCCTCAACCCCTACCATAGAGGCAAGGTTTCCATCTACACATGAAAGGGGAGGTGCCAATTCCTTCCAAAGGAAGCAAATTGCGCCAAGCTCACCCCATTATGCCCTTGGTGCCAATGGGGGTGGCTTTTCTCCCCATTATACCCTTTTAGCCCATTGCCACTTCATGACAACTTCTTATTGGGCCTCATTGGATAATGAGCTAGCCCAAACCTCATTACATGGGTTGATTAAGCAATTGGTTCCAATCCAATGCAACCCTAATCCAAATGTGACCAACCATGGTCAAATACGGGTCAACCTACCACAAATGAATTTTGGCTCCAATAACTCTCTTCCATCTCATCAGGCCCATTGGCGCTGATGAAATCTGTAAAATAGATCCGAGTTATCCAATAACTCGATCATAATGCTTCTCGATCAATACGAGAACTTGAGTATCAATGTGTGCGACCCTGTAGGTTCCTCTGATGCTGGTAGTGCAGACCAAAGGTCACCACAAGGAGTGAGTGGCACCTAGCAGTGCATTGCCGCTACCCAAGTCATTGGAATGGATATCGACATTGACATCCCCACCATCGCAACTAAGTATAGATGCATTATAATCTCTTTGCCGAACTGATATCCGATTGTACAAGTGTGTCACCACTTGTTTTCACCCATTCACATGGTTATGACTAAATCAGGTTCTCACCTGGGTATGGTCATACACTTTCAGTCATAGAACCATAGAGGAGCTCCATGGATATCAGGCTTCCCTCAGGAAGGGGCAAATCCTCTGTCTGTCCATTGACCTTTTCATATGGGTCGTGACATGCTCAATGATGACCATTATTAGCTCCCATCTATGATGAGGTGTTAGGTTGTATCAAAACATATCCCTAATGATATAGAATGGTCAATGACCTCAAGTCAAGGGATCAATGCATCTCCTGTCACTTGTGAGGATAACTCATGATACCAAGTCATTGCCTCACAGCGGGTCTATCCAGTATATCCACCACTGATATACCCATATGTCTGTGTTAGCATCTTGTGCCTAACCAGCCTATATACCAGTTTCACAAGTACCAGAGCTGTCCCATATCCACTCAGGTACATCGACTGGGGACAATCATTTGAGCACAGATCCAATCTGTCTCCAGGGACATTATCATATAAGTACATAATCGCAAATGTAAATAAGCATAGATAATGACAATGCCAGAAAGATATATAAATATCAGATTTAAGTAGTACAAAGATGGACCAATGCTAGGTCCTAGGGCATATACACCAACACTCCCAAATTTTCACCAAGAACTCCACCTCTAGTCAAGAATCATCGCCAATTCAAGAGGCTTTTCACCCCTTTTATATAACTAAATCTAATTTACAGCTCTCTTAATTGGCTACGTTTTGACACCAAGAATGTTCAAAACGGAGCTGTAATGAGAGAGTTATGGCTCTTTTAAGTTTAGGCTACGCAAGGGTGATTATGGGAGTAATGAAGATTATGGGCATGGCTGTAATGTTGATATTGATTCTCTTCAGCTCCTGAAACGTCCATACACTTATTGTTCATTAAAAGCATGTCGTAATGACACCAAAATGCCCAAATCGGAGTTGTAACGGAAAAGTTATGACTGATTTAATGCAGCCCACCAATGCAATTAATGCTCCTATTACCATTACGGGTGTAATGAGATTATGGGCATGCCTATAATTTTGATGGAGAGCTCCGTTTTGTCTGAAATTTTGTGGGTGAGTTGACCTTTGACTTGACATGAATTCCGGCCATAGTATGATATGAAAGGTCGCCGATGTGTAGATTATGGGCAGGGTAAAATTATGGCTATACCCGTAATGTCTTCTGTAGAAGTTTTTGTCTTTTGAAAGAATTCTTTTCAGAAAATTAAGGGCACGCCTTCGGAATATGATTATGCTTGAATGAAAATGGGCTTCTTGGGAATTCAAACTGGAAATTACAGCTATAATGCAAATTATGGCCTCTGCTGTAATTCTAGAAATTAGCTCTGTTTGAAGCCAAACTTCTCCTCAAGGTTCCTGATTCACTCGGGGACATGAATATACCTCCAAATAGTTCCAGAAATGAGTGAATTATCCTGTATTCATCAAACATGACAAGAAGTGAAGCTTCTAAAGAAAATCAATTAAATAAGCTGGAAAGAGATGTAAAAATATGAAAATAGGTCTCAATTTGCTGGTAAAAATTAGTCTAAAAGACTATAAAATACGAGACATAAGGGACGCGAAGCCTCATGTGGAATAAGGATCCCATTTCACTAGAAAATCTCGGATTTCCCAATTGACCTTGTGGGTTGGCAATTCGATTAAAATAGTGGGAGCCATGGTCAATTAAAATAAGTCCAGTTTAAATGACTTAAAGTAGTACTAATCTGCTGTTTCTTGGTTGTTGTAGATCAATGGCTATGAACAATAGCAGATTGTCACTGCGATCCCTTCTTGAGAAGGATAAGTTGGTTGGAACCAACTTCATGGATTGGCATCGGAACTTGAGGTTAGCCCACAAGCTCGAGAAGAAGATGTTTTTCCTTGAGCAGCCTCTTCCTGTGGCTCCTGCACCTAATGCCCGAACGGCAGACAGAGATGCGTTTAGAAAGCATCAGGATGAGACTTTGGAAGTAGCATGTCTCAAGCTAGCCACTATGACACCTAAGCTTCAGGTGCAATATGAGGAGTAGAACGCTTTTTAGATGATTACTCATTCGAAACAGATGTTAAAGACTCAGGCTAGAACTGAGAGATATGACACTGCCAAAGCATTCAGGTACACCAGTGGGACCCCATGTGCTCAAGATGATTCGGCATGTGGACCATCTCAAGAGACTAGGGCACACTGTAGATAACGAGCTGGTTGTGGATCTTATTCTATAGTCCCTGCCCCCAAGATTCAGTCCATTTATCATAAATTTTAACATGAACTAGATTGAGTGCATTAGGGAGGAACTACTAAATATGCTCCAAACAACCGAGCCAGAGATGGAAAAGATCAAGCCCAATTATGCTCTTTTGGTCCTGGCAACCAAGTAGATGAAGAAAAAAAGGTAAGACACGTGTCAAGGGCAATGCCAAAGGTCCAACCAAAGCACTAAAGAAAAAGGCTAGGAAATCAAAGGAACAGAGGTCCTTCCACTATGGCGAGCAGGGTCACTGGAGGAGGGACTGCAAGCAACTTCAGAATGAGGAGAGGAATGGCAAGGTCTTGTCTTATAGCTCAAGTATTTATGTTGCCGAAGTCAACCTTTCTACTTCTATTTCATGGGTATTAGATATTGTATGTGGAGCTCATATTTGTACAAATATGCAGGGGCTCAAGAAAAGTAGATTGGTGCGGCCTGGTGAGATTGACCTGTGGGTTGGAAATGGGAAACATGTTGCTATTGTTGCTGTAGGAGTTTTGACTCTCTCCTTGGCTTCTAGACTCTAGTTAGAGTTAGATCATTGCTATTATGCACCTTCGCTTACTAAAAACATTGTATCCATTCCTTGCTTAGTAAAGAAAGCATTCAAGTTTGAAATAAAAGAGAACTTTTGTTTTTTTTTTTCATTTGCAAATATGTTTTATGGCAATGATACTTTATGCAATGGTTTGTATGTCTTGGACATGGATAGCTCTATTTGTAACATAAATAGTAAGAGGATCAAACTGAGTGGTTTAGTTGGTGCTTTCCTATGGCATTGTCCATTAGCCCATATAAACAAGAATCGCATTCAACAACTCCATGCAAATGGGTTGTTCGATTAGAGTTCCTTGGAGGAATTTGATACTTGTGAACCTTGTTTATTAGGAAAGAAGACAACGGTGCCCTTCACCAAGGCTAGTGAGAGGGCAGGAGGTTTATTTCATCTTATACATAGTGATGTGTGTGGGCCATTCAATAAATAAGCCAGATGAGGGTACAACTACTTCATCACATCGACTGATGATTTTATTAGATATGGTTATCTCTATCTGATGAGACATAAGTATGAATCCTTTGAGAAATTTAAGGAATTCAGACATGAAGTAGAGAACCAGCTTGGTAGATCCATCAAATCACTTCGATCAGATCGTGGTGGAGAGTACCTGAGTAGTGAGTTATTTGACTATCTTAGAGAGTGTGGGATCTTATCCCAACTCACTCCTTCTAGAACAGCTCAATGGAATGGTGTGTCTGAGAGGAGAAATCGAACCTTGTGGACATGGTTCGGTCTATGATGAGTCATGCAACTCTACCCACCTCATTTTGGGGTTTTGCACTTGAGATAGCTTCTCTTATACTGAATAACGTTCCATCTAAGAGTGTCTCCAAGATTCTATCTGAGGTATGGAGTGGGAGATATCCTAACCTCTCTTTTATTAGGATTTGGGGATGTGAGGCTTATGTAAAACATTAGGATTTGAGCAAGCTAGAACCTAGATATGATAAATATGTGTTTGTGGGCTATCCTAAGGAAACTAAAGGATAATACTTCTATGTCCCTACCAAGAACAAAGTCTTTGTTGCTCAGAGAGGTGCCTTTCTACAGAAAGAGTTTTTCATGAAAGAGGTTAGTGGGAGGAAGTTTGACTTGGACAAGGTCCAAGTGCAACCACAAGACACTGAGATGGAACCTGAGCCACCTGCACTGGTTGCAAGGCAGCCTGAGGCTCAAACACAGGTCCCACGTAGGTCTAGAAGTATTCATCGTACACCTAAGAGGTATGGGTCACTGCCGACCCAACATGACGGGATCTTCATTATTGAGGATGAGCCCAAGACCTATGATGAGGTGGTCACTGGACTAGACTCTGAGAGATGGCTTGAGGCCATGCGATCCGAGATGGATTCCATCTCAGCTAACCAAGTATAGGATTTGGTTGAGCTGCCTGATGGGGTAAAACCCATAGGCTGTAAATGGGTCTTCAAGAGGAAGACTGACATGGATGGCAACATAGTTACCTTTAAGGGTAGACTTGTGGCTAAAGGATTCAAATATGTCCACCGGGTGGACTATGATGAAACCTTCTCGCTAGTTGCCATGATCAAGTCCATTCGGACACAACTTGCTATAGCTCCATATCATGACTATGAGATATGGTGGATGGATGTTAAGACATTGTTCCTAAATGGGAAGCTGACAGAGGATGTGTATTTGATACAACCTGATGGTTTCATCCATCCTTCAAGTGCCAATACGGTTTGCAGGCTAAAAAAAATCCATCTATGGATTAATGCAAGCATCTTGAAGTTGGAATCTTCAGTTTGATGAAGCTGTGAGAGATTATGGCTTTATCAAATGTGAAGATGACACCTGTGTGTAAAGAAAATTCAGCCGGAGCTTGGTGAATTTTCTAGTCTTGTATGTCGATGACATACTACTCATTGGAAACGACATCCCTAGTATTCAGTATGTGAACACATGGTTACAGAAGTGTTTCAAGATGAAGGACTTAGGGAGGCCACCTATATCCTAGGCGTGAGGATCTACCGGGATAGATCCAAGAGTCTCATGGCCCTTAGTCAGAGTACCTACATTGATAAGATCCTAGAGAGGTTTAACTTGGAGCAATCCAAGAAGGGGTACCTTCTAGTGAGACATGGCCTTACTCCCTCAAAGAGCCAGTGTCCCACCACACAGGCTGGGAGGGAAGACATGAGTTGAGTGCCCTATGGTTCGGCAGTGGGATCGATCATGTATGCAATGTTGTGTACTAGGCCAGACGTAGCTTTTACTGTAAGCATATCTAGCCGATACCAATCCAATCTAGGTCTGTCGCACTGGGTGGCTGTAAAGAACATCCTAAAGTATCTGAAAAGAACTAAGGATTTGTTCTTGGTCTATGGGGGACAGGAAGAGCTCAGTGTTCAGGGCTACACTAATGCGTCATTCTAGTCTGACCCTGATGACTTCATATCGCAGGCAGGCTATGTGTTCAAGATGAATGGATGCGCTGTATGCTAGAAAATCTTAAAGCAATCCACTATAGTTGATTCTATAACCGAGGCTGAGTATGTCGCCGCTTCTGAGGCAGCCAAAGAAACCGTTTAGATGAGGAAGTTCATTTATGATCTTCAGGTGGTTCCATCTGCTGTAGTTCCCATTGAGTTCTAATATGACAACAATGGGGCTATTGCACAGGCAAAGGAATCACGGTCTCATCAAAGGTCCAAACACATACTCAAGAGATTTCACCTGATCAGAGAGATAATTGACTGAGGTGATGTCAAGATTAGCAGAGTTGACATAGAGAACAATCTAGCAGACCCACTAACCAAGGCTTTGGCGCAGCAGAAGCATGATGGTCATACTAGAGATATGGGGTTGAGGTTGCTCAACCTCTAGGTCTTAGTGCAAGTGGAAGATTGTTGGTATTTATGCCCTGAGACCTAGTTTTGGTCTGCCTTTGTACTACTTGATACTGATATTTCTTATATATTATTCTGGCATTGTCGTTATCATGCTTAGTTTACATATGCGATTATGTTCCTACATGATAATGTCCCTGAGACATATTGGATATGAGCTCAAACTCTTGGCCCAGTCGATGTATCTTAGTAGATATGGGACAGCTATGGTACTTGTGAGACTGGTATATGGACTGGTTAGGCACTAGGTGCTAACGCAGACATATATGTATATCAGTAGTGGATATACTTGTTGGGGTATGCCCTTAAGGCTAATGTTTGAGGCCTTGGGATTGTAACAGTATCATGTAATAAACTCTTATGTTTATAAAGGCATGGTTGTTATTCAGTTTGTTACGTTATCTGCTGCAATAATTGTACTTCTGAATAATGTCTCAAAGCTGTTCAGCTGGGCTGACATGCTGTAAAGTCCTTAGTCGAGATATCTTGGTGAACATGAGACAGCCTTGATATGATTGAGACTAATATGTGTTCTAATCTTATAGGATGCTTCGAGCATGGAATAAGATGTAGACTCATGGGTACATTGGATGTACTGGACAGACCCTACTAGGATATTCAATTGCTTGTCACAATGTGAATATTCCTTGATTGCGACAAGTGGCACATTTCCTCTGACTTGAGATCACTTGTGTTTCTAAATGATGATTGTCATTGTTTTGAGGTAGTTCAATATCATTTGAAACATAATGATTATAGACTATCTTGGATGGTGAGCTTGAATCAGGTTAGGGCACTAGTGATAGACAAAGGATTGCCGTCTCCTTGTTTAAGGAGTGTGATGTTCTAAAGGGGCCCCCTGGATGAGATGATTGAGAAAAGAGTATGGCCATACCCAGGTGACAGTGTTCATCTATTCTAATCATGCTCGTCATATTGGAGTTACAAGCTTGACACGCTTGTCCAATAAGAACATCCAGTGGTAAAGGAAATATGCATGCCTAGTGAGTTGATTCACACTTGTGCTGTGTTTGGGTGTAGTCTTGGAAGACTCTTTTCTTTATATCGGGAGACAGTGATGTGTTGCTAGATACCCCTCACTGATCGTGATGACGTGAGTTATCGTTACCGACATTTAAAGGAAACCCTCAGGGTCGCACAATTTGATGATATGGCTTACTTGAGTCAGATCGTGTGGACTGAATTGTTCAGGTTCAGTTTAAAGGGATTTAATCTCTGATTGTAAGTGAGATCTGGTCTGATCATGTTTGATTGATTAGGGATTAAGATCGGTAAGCTTCGATTGAGAGATTGGATGCTAGATCGGTGAGATCAGGAGCATCAAGGAGATGAACGGTCAGATCAAATACCTTAGGGTTTTAATGTGATCTGGACTTATGACTTGGTTTATTTGGTTATTGAACCAAATTCAAGTGAACCGGCTCATGAATGAGCGCATGGTTCAAGGGTGAAGTGGAGTTCGCGATTGGGGTAAACCCAAGATCGCATGTGGAGAAGTTATATGCTATTTTTGGATAGCACTTCTCAACGTGACCACGTTTTCACGTTCTCCCTCTTCACGCCTTCACGCTTTGTCGCCAACTTGTTTTTGGCTCTTGAGGCGTTCTCGCGTGAACGAGAGGAAGAGACGACAAGGAAAAATCGCCAAGCCAAGAAGTTCTTTCTTTTCCCTTCACTCGATCAAGACATCTTTGGACCTTGCTAGCACAAGGATCGCAAGGAGGAGTAGGCGACATCAATTGTGTGCGTCACCTCTGGAGAAGATCTAGTTTGATCTTTGCTTCCAAGGCGCCATCTAGAAATGGCTATGGTATGATCCTTCTCTATATGCAATCGGTTTTAAGTTGATTATAATGCATGCATCAAAAGATCCTAGAAACCCCCTTTCCGCTACTTAAAAGAAAAATACATGCGCCTATCTAGGGTTTCGCCCCCTTTGTTAGGGGATCTTTCAATTGGTATCAGAGCCTAGGTTTCATGCATGTTTTATGATTGCGAGCCATTTTGTGATCCTTGTTTGCGAACAATGCTTAGATCTGTATTACATGCGAAAATACATGTTAAGTTATCATAGGCGAAACTTGTATTTTGTTTATAGCGCATGTATGAGGTTACCTTCAGTTGGCGCTTGTATGTTGTTGGTTTTCTTAAAAACTTAAATACTTGCGCGACTCACACTAGATCTAAGGCCTTACTGTAAACCCTTAGACGGGTTACTAGGGTTGAAGTCATCCCCTAGGTTAGATCCAGACAGTCTGATCAGACCATCTGACAGCCTTGATGGGTTGACCAGATAGCACCTGTGCGCAAGCACCTGGTGGCTATAGGTCGACTGCAGATAGGCGTGTAGCGATGTCTGATTGAGACAACCTATGAACGCACATGAGTTAGGCCCGGGGTCACACCCGTTTGCCAGACCTCATTGTGGTTGTTCAGCCCTGGCGCATGCATGGTTGACCTTTTGGTCGACTCAAGTCAGTTAGGACTTGGTGCATGCAAGGGCAGTGGATCTGACTAGGTTGGATGAGTGGATCCCTAGTAATGGACCGTTGTAAGGATGTAGGGCACATAAGGAAATTAAAATTGATGCCTATGGGGTTTTTCAAAAATTTAATTTTCTTGATTGGATCACATGTTGATTGATGCCTATGTTTGTTTATTTATTCTTATGTGGGCTGCCCATATTAAATGTGTGCTGTGCTGGGGCCTGCGTGCCTGGACTTTAATTTTGTAAATTAATTTTTAATTGTGATCTGCGCATCACATTTATTTAATTTATAAAAATGTAATTGACCTGCGTGTCAATCTTGTCTAGATAGATTAATTTGTAAATTAATCAGACAAGAGCACAGAGCACACTTGGCAGAGGCGCATGCAGCAGTGGCTTGACCAGGTGGGAGGTCCAGGGTTCGACTCTGGGACCAGGCGCATTTTCCCTGGTGGGCGCACCTGAGCTGCAATTGGCGCTTGGGCCCTGGGTTGGGCCAGATGAGCAGCTAAAGTCCCATGAAGAAAAAGCAAGTGAAGACTTAAGTTAATTAAGGTCTTACTAGGGCTATGGGCTTTTACCACATAAGATCCATGCTTTCTTTTATTGTTTAAATAAGTAGAACAGCATGATTTATTTATCTTCTGCTATCACCATAGGAATTGCATGATAGTGAAGAAGATATAAGACCGTTAAAATCCAACGCTAAATATCAAGCTCGTAAGCCTTCTGACGCGAAACCTCACTGTTCTGATTATCGTTGGAGCCGTGTTGTACCAACTCAGTGGGCACGTCCATCTATCTTCAGACGGTGCGGGATTACACCTGCGTGTTACAGAGAAGGGATTTATCGCTTCTCGTTGCTCAGCATAGCACGTGGTGGTCTAGGGAGTAGGTCGGGTCAGCTTGACCATGTAGGCTACATATGTGGCGCATATGGTAGCGCATGGAGGCAGCCATCTGTGGGGTCAGAGATTGTGTTGTACCAACTCAGTTGGCACAGTCTGCTGGATTGCCCAGATGAAGGGGAATCGCACGGGTTGGCGATTGGCTAGGGCAGCCTACCAGAGATTAGTGCTTGTACTCTCTGTGCATCTTATCTCGCCTGAGCGGGACGCGGAGACCAAGTATGAAATCTGGATCCCATCTCACTAAAAGAGTGTCTACTCTTTCGGACTGTTTAATGGATTTTTCAGTCAGATAAAATAGTGAGAAAAAGAATCTTTCTTAAGTCCTGATTGATTCTTCACATTGATACTGACCTTGCTGTTCTTGCATTGTTGTAGATACCTGCAGCAACGAACACCATGAGCTTCAATGTGCGATCCCTACTGGAAAGAGAGAAGTTTGCTGGGCCGAACTTCTCAGACTGGTTCGGACACCTTAAGATCATTCTTAAGGCAGAGAGGAAACTGTATATCCTCGAGACGGCGATACCGCCTCAGCCCACTCCGAACGCCGCAAGGGCGGTTCGGGAAGCCTATGAAAAGCACGTCAATGATAGCATTGATGTCGCTTGCCTGATGCTAGCGTCTATGACGCCACCGCTGCAGCGTCAGCATGAGGATATGTCTGCCATAGACATGATAGCAAACCTCAAGATGCTGTATGCTGCACAGGCGAGGACAGAACGCTATAATTTGACAAAGCTGTTCTTTTAGAGCAAACTGGCTAAAGGGAGCCCAGTGGGAGCTCACGTGCTCAAGATGATTGGGCACAAGGAGGCTCTAGAAAAACTGGGGCATACCATCAACCAGGAGCTTGCTGTAGACATTATTCTGCAGTCTCTTCCGCCTTCTTTCGATGCGTTCATTATTAACTTTAATATGAACAAAATCGATTGTACTCCGGCAGAGCTGCTGAATATGCTCTTGACTACTGAGGAAACTCTGAAGGGTAAGCCTTCAACCTCTGTCTTGATGGTTCCCTCTAGGAACAAGAAGAAGGGGAAGAGGGGCAAGACCCCTGTCAAGAGTTACAGCAAGGCTCTGAAGCAGAAGGTTAAGCGGTCCAAGGAATACAGATGTTTCCACTGTGGCCAGCTGGGTCACTGGAAAAAGGACTGTAAAGCGCTCCAAGGAGATAAGAGGGGAAGCTTCGCTTCTGGCTCAGGTATTTACGTGACGGAAGTCATGGTTTCATCTTCTTCTATATCATGGGTGTTGGACACTGCATGTGGAGTTCACATTTGTTCAAATGTACAGGAACTCAAGAGAAGAAGGCAGGTGGGACAGCATGAGGTAGACCTACGCGTCGGAAACGGGGCACGGGTTGCTGCTGTTGCTGTAGGAGACTATTTCATCTCTTTGCCATCTGGGCTTGTATTAGAACTAAACAGTTGTTACTTTGTTCCCAGCATTACTAAGAATATTATCTCCATTCCTGCTCTTGTCAAGAAGGGTTTTTCCTTTGAATGCAATATTTCAAAGTGTGTTTTATCTTTTGATAATATTGTTTATGCCACTGGTTCAATTAACAATGGGTTATTCATGTTGGACATGGAAAGTTCTATACAGCAAATTGATATTAAGAAAGCCAAGTATGCTGATGACAGCACCTTGCTATGGCATAGTCGTTTAGGCCATATTAACGAGAAACGCATTAAGCGGTTGCATGATCATGGACTGCTGGGATCATTCTCCTATGAGGAGATTGATACATGCAAGGCTTGTTTAATGGGTAAAATGACGAAGTCACCTTTTCTTAACAAAGGTCAAAGGGCTTCAGGTTTACTTGACCTTATACACAGTGATGTGTGTGGGCCATTTAGTAAACATGCCAGAGGTGGCTATTAGTACTTCATTACCTTTACTGATGATTTCAGTAGGTATGGGTATGTCTATCTGATGAGACATAAAAGTGAATCTTTTGACAAGTTCAAAGAGTTCAAGAATGAAGTACAGAATCAGCTTGGACGAAATATCAAGGCACTTCGTTCTGATCGAGGTGGAGAATACCTAAGTCGAGAGTTTAATGACTATCTGAAGGAGTGTGGGATTATCTCACAGCTCACTCCGCCAGGAACACCGCAATGGAATGGTGTGTCCGAGAGGAGAAATAGAACGTTACTTGATATGGTTCGTTCTATGATGAGTCAGGCTACTCTACCTTACTCCTTTTGGGGTTTTGCACTGGAGACAGCTGCAAAGGTACTAAACCGAGTGCCATCCAAGGCAGTTTCTAAGACGCCATATGAGTTATGGTATGGGAAACAGCCGAGCTTGACATTTATCAGGATCTGGGGCTGCGAGGCTTATGTCAAAAAGCTCGCCTCTGGGAAACTAGAGAGCAGATCTGACAAATGTATCTTTGTCGGTTACCCTAAGGAAACTAAGGGTTATTATTTCTTCGATCCCAAAGAGAACAAGGTATTTGTTGCTCGGACGGCCATATTTCTTGAGAAGGAGTTTCTTCTGCAAGAGGCCAGTGGGAGAGAAATAAAGCTGGATGAGAATCCAGAGGAAGGACAAAGTGCGCAAGCACAGTTGGATGAGCCTGAGCTGGTAGATCAGGTTATTGAACAACCTGAGGCTCAGATATCACGGGAACCGCAAAGATCGGGAAGGATTCGTCGACAACCTGAGCGCTATGACGGAGTCTACATCATTGATAATGATGAACCCCTCACTTATGCGGATGCGGTCAGTGGACCGGAGTCAGCGAGATGGCTTGAAGCTATGCGCGCCGAGATGGACTCCATGTCAGATAACCAAGTCTGGGATTTGGTTGATCCGCCTCCAGGAGTAATCCCTATAGGCTGTAAATGGATCTTCAAGAAGAAGATTGACATGGATGGTAACGTGGTTACCTATAAAGGCAGGCTAGTTGCGAAAGGTTTCAAACAAATCTACGGGATAGATTATGATGAAACTTTCTCACCTGTAGCTATGTTTAAGTCTATTCAGATTCTTTTCGTGATAGCTGCATATTATGATTATGAGATTTGGCAAATGGATGTGAAGACAGCTTTCCTTAATGGAAATCTGGATGAGGATGTGTATATGACACAACCAGAAGGTTTCACTAATCCATCAGATCGTCATAAGATATGCAAGTTAAAGAAGTCTATTTATGGACTTAAACAAGCATCTAGAAGCTGGAATATTCGTTTTGATGAATCAATCAGTGAATTTGGTTTCATCAAGAACGAGGATGACCCGTGTGTATATAAGAGGTTTAGTGGGAGCGTGATTACTTTCCTAGTCCTCTACGTCGATGATATCTTGATCATTGGAAATGACATTCCTGAAATGCATGCGGTTAAGGCATGGCTAAGGAAATGTTTTCAGATGAAAGATCTAGGAGAAGCAGCCTATGTATTAGGTGTGAAGATCTACAGGGATAGATCTAAGAGGCTTCTCGGGCTGTGCCAGAGTACTTACATCGATAAAGTCCTGGAAAGATTTCATTTAGAGAATTCTAAAAGAGGATATCTTCCAGTCAGACATGGTCTGAATCTTTCGAAGAGTCAGTGTCCACAAACACAGACTGAGAAAGATGAAATGGACAATACGCCTTATGCTTCGGCTATTGGATCCATTATGTATGCGATGTTGTGTACTCGCCCAGACGTCGCTTACGGGTTAAGCGTGACCAGTCGGTTCCAAAGTAATCCAGGTATGGCACACTGGATTGCAGTCAAGAACATCTTAAAATATCTGCGGAGGACCAAAGATATGTTCTTGATATATGGTGGTCAGGAAGAACTCAGTATTGAAGGATATACTGACGCTTCGTTCCAGTCAGACCAGGATGATTTCCGATCGCAATCAGGCTATGTTTTTAGCTTGAATGGAGGAGCAGTGGTGTGGAAGAGTTTCAAACAGTCAACTGTTGCTGATTCCACAACAGAAGCCGAGTATGTTGCAGCCTCGGAAGCATCCAAGGAGGCAGTGTGGATTCGTAAGTTCGTGAGAGAACTTGGTGTTGTTCCTTCGAGTGCAGATCCTTTGGTTATCTTCTGTGATAACACTGGAGCAATCGCACAAGCAAAGGAACCACGGTCGCACCAGAAGTCCAAGCACATACAGAGACGGTTTCACTTGATCAGGGAGATCATAGATCGTGGCGAGATCAAAGTCTGCAAGGTACATACAGATGACAATCTGGCAGACCCGCTTACCAAGCCTCTGGCGCAGCAGAAGCATGAGAAGCACTGTAATAATATGGGTTTGAGATTTCTCAACCATTAGATTAAGTGCAAGTGGGAGATTGTTGGGGTATGCCCTTAAGGCTAATGTTTGAGGCCTTGGGATTGTAACAGTATCATGTAATAAAATCTTATGTTTATAAAGGCATGGTTGTTATTCAGTTTGTTACGTTATCTGCTGCAATAATTGTACTTCTGAATAATGTCTCAAAGCTGTTCAGCTGGGCTGACATGCTGTAAAGTCCTTAGTCGAGATATCTTGGTGAACATGAGACAGCCTTGATATGATTGAGACTAATATGTGTTCTAATCTTATAGGATGCTTCGAGCATGGAATAAGATGTAGACTCATGGGTACATTGGATGTACTGGACAGACCCTACTAGGATATTCAATTGCTTGTCACAATGTGAATATTCCTTGATTGCGACAAGTGGCACATTTCCTCTGACTTGAGATCACTTGTGTTTCTAAATGATGATTGTCATTGTTTTGAGGTAGTTCAATATCATTTGAAACATAATGATTATAGACTATCTTGGATGGTGAGCTTGAATCAGGTTAGGGCACTAGTGATAGACAAAGGATTGCCGTCTCCTTGTTTAAGGAGTGTGATGTTCTAAAGGGGCCCCCTGGATGAGATGATTGAGAAAAGAGTATGGCCATACCCAGGTGACAGTGTTCATCTGTTCTAATCATGCTCGTCATATTGGAGTTACAAGCTTGACACGCTTGTCCAATAAGAACATCCAGTGGTAAAGGAAATATGCATGCCTAGTGAGTTGATTCACACTTGTGCTGTGTTTGGGTGTAGTCTTGGAAGACTCTTTTCTTTATATCGGGAGACAGTGATGTGTTGCTAGATACCCCTCACTGATCGTGATGACGTGAGTTATCGTTACCGACATTTAAAGGAAACCCTCAGGGTCGCACAATTTGATGATATGGCTTACTTGAGTCAGATCGTGTGGACTGAATTGTTCAGGTTCAGTTTAAAGGGATTTAATCTCTGATTGTAAGTGAGATCTGGTCTGATCATGTTTGATTGATTAGGGCTTAAGATCGGTAAGCTTCGATTGAGAGATTGGATGCTAGATCGGTGAGATCAGGAGCATCAAGGAGATGAACGGTCAGATCAAATACCTTAGGGTTTTAATGTGATCTGGACTTATGACTTGGTTTATTTGGTTATTGAACCAAATTCAAGTGAACCGGCTCATGAATGAGCGCATGGTTCAAGGGTGAAGTGGAGTTCGCGATTGGGGTAAACCCAAGATCGCATGTGGAGAAGTTATATGCTATTTTTGGATAGCACTTCTCAACGTGACCACGTTTTCACGTTCTCCCTCTTCACGCCTTCACGCTTTGTCGCCAACTTGTTTTTGGCTCTTGAGGCATTCTCGCGTGAACGAGAGGAAGAGACGACAAGGAAAAATCGCCAAGCCAAGAAGTTCTTTCTTTTCCCTTCACTCGATCAAGACATCTTTGGACCTTGCTAGCACAAGGATCGCAAGGAGGAGTAGGCGACATCAATTGTGTGCGTCACCTCTGGAGAAGATCTAGTTTGATCTTTGGTTCCAAGGCGCCATCTAGAAATGGCTATGGTATGATCCTTCTCTATATGCAATCGGTTTTAAGTTGATTATAATGCATGCATCAAAAGATCCTAGAAACCCCCTTTCCGCTGCTTAAAAGAAAAATACATGCGCCTATCTAGGGTTTCGCCCCCTTTGTTAGGGGATCTTTCAATACTAGACCTACCCGCTGTGAGGCAATGACTTGGTGTCATGAGTTATCCTCACAAGTGACAGTAGATGCATTGATCCCTTGACTTGAGGTCATTGACTCTTCTATATGGTTAGGAACATACTTTTATACAACCTAACACCTCACCGTAGTTGGGAGGCCATAACGGTTGTCATTGAGCATGTAATGACCCATATGAGAAGGTCAATGTACAGACAGAGGATTTGCCCCTTCCTAAAGGAAGTATGATATCCATGGGGCCCCGCTTATGGTTCTATGATTGAAAGTGTATGGCCATACCCAGGTGAGAACCTGATTTAGTCATGACCATGAGATTGGGTTAAAATAAGTGGTGACACACTTGTCTAATCAGATATTAGTTTGGCAAAGAGACTGTAATGCATTTGCACCTAGTTGCGATGATGGAGATGTCGATGTCGATATCCATTCCGATGACTTGTGTAGCAGCGATGTACTTCTAGGTGCCACTCGCTACTTGTGGTTACCTTAGGTCAGCACTGCCAACATCAAAGGAACCTACAGGGTTGCACACTTTGATACTCAAGTTTTCGTATTAATCGAGAAGCCTTGTGATTGAGTTATTGAATAGCTCAGATCTTTTTGGGAGATTTCATTAGCGCCAATGGCCCTGATGATTGGCGCTGATGAGATGGAAGAGAGTTATTGGAGCTAAACTTCATTTTTGGCAGGTTGTCCTGAAATTGACCATGGTTGGTCACATTTGACTTTGGGTTGCATTGGATTGGATCCAATGGCTTAATCAACCTTTGCAATGAAGTTTGGGCTAGCTCATTACACAATGAGGCCCAATAACAAGTTTTCATGAAGAGATAATGAGCTAAAAGGGTATAATGGGGAGAAATCTCCTCCCATTGGCGAGGAGTGGGTGCCTATTGCATCTTTGGAAGGTATTGGCACTTATCCCTTCATCCTTGGATGGTATGCTTGCCTCTATGGCAAGTCTTGGGGCTGATATGGCTTGGAGGACATGTTTGGTATGTCCTTGGCCCACATGGTTAATTAGGAAGGGTTTATGGAAAAGTCTTGGAGACTTACTATAATCCAAACCCTAATTACTCCCTCTCCTTTACCCTAGCCTCCACCTTCTTCATGTGTTGAGCCCACACCCTTTATTTTGTGGCCCCTCTCTTGCATCTATATAATAGCAAGCATGCGAGAGCCCTTTATGAAATATAGAAATGGCATGAGCAATATTGAAGGGGCAAAATCAAAAGGCATAGGCACAAGCTTACATCTTCCATAGCCGCAAGTCCTCTTCACTTCTTCCTCTACACACAAGTGAAAGAACCCTTGGTGGCTTGATCTCCTTCTTCTTCTACCTTTCCTCTTGGCGCATCATCTCTTGGAGGAGGCGCAAGTGAACTAGAAGACACCAATGGCTTGGATCTTCTTCCCGAGGCTAGCACCGGTCATCGAAGAGGAGGACTCGAGGCATCCGTGTGTGTGAAACTGTGGAGGGCGTATGCTTGGGCGCCTACCTCGACATTGGCCTCCTCTTGCTCTAGGTATTTTCTATCTCATTATGTCGACCCCCTCGCAAGACGATCTTCATTGGGTTTTTGGGATCGGCTAGTTTTGGGGATATTCTTCCACTCTGCAATTGTATTGTTTGATGAAAAATTTGTAAAATATCCCTAGGGTTTCCCAATAGGATCTTCTTCCTGAGGCTAGCACCGAGCGTGGAAGAAGAGGACTCGAGGCATCCGTGTGTGTGAGATTGTTGAGGGCGCATGCTTGGGCGCCTACATTGGCATTGCTCTACATTGATCACAGGTACTTTCTCCTCTCATCGTGTCGACTCCCTCGCAAGAACAAGATCCATTAGGTTTTTGGGACTGGCCAATTTTAGGGATATGCTTCGGCTGTGTAATTGTATTGTATGTAAAATTTATAAATATCCCCGAGGTTTCCAAACAAGGTTACTGTAAGAAATGCTTATCCTATCCCTTTCATTCAAGATTTACTTGATAGGTTAGTACATGCTAAGGTTTTAAATAAACTTGAACTTCGTTTTGGTTACTGGCAAGTGAGGATAGCTGCTGGGGATGAACCTAAGACTACATGTGTGACTCGGTATGGTACTTTTAGGTTTCTAGTCATGCCATTCGAGTTAACAAATGCGTCTGCTACATTTTGTAACCCTAATGAACAACATTCTACATCCTTTTGTTGATAAGTTTGTTGTTGTTTATTTGGTTGATATTGTGGTATATTCATCTGATGTACAAGAGCATGTTGGACACTTGAGACAAATTTTATAGGTGTTGAGGGATTATCAGTTATATCTCAAAGCTGAGAAATGTGACTTTGCCAAGGATGAAATTCAATTTCTAGGCCATGTTGTGAGTCACAGTTATAGTGTGAAGATGGATTCATATATGGTTAAGGCTATATGGGAATGGCCTACACCTAATTCTATAAGTACACTGAGGTCTTTTTTTGGACTGGCTAACTTTTACAGATGTTTCATCAAGGGTTATTCAAGGATGGTAGCCCCTTTGACTGATCTTTTGAAGAAGGATTGTGCTTGGTGTTGGGACGATATTCACTAGGCGAAATTTGATAATTCTCACAGCCTTTTGAAGTTCATACAAATGCTTCAAACAGAGCTCTAGGAGGTGTCCTTGTGCAGGAAGGCCGACCCATTGCAAACGAGAGCATAAAACTGAAATCTGTTGAGATGAATTATTCTCCTCATGAAAAGGAGTTGCTTGTAGTAGTCCAGCGCTAGAGGGCTTGGAGAGTATACTTGTTGGGTAACAAATTTATTGTTAAAACTAATAATATGGCTAATACTTTCTTTCAGACATAAAAGAAAGTACCAGCTAGATAGGCAAGATGGCAAGAGATGCTGGCCGAATATGACTTTGTTTGGGAGCATAAGCTAGGACGATTACATTAGGTACCTGATGCTTTAAGCAGAATTAGTTTTATAACTTTTTGTTGCAATCTTACTCAGGTAGAAGGTGAGATAGTCCAGATGATTAGGGACTCTGCTTTAGCCAATCATGCTTATCAAAAGTTGAGGGCGCAAATACAAGTGGGAGTGGTGCACCGGTTCTACGCTGATGAGGATGGCTTGATTATGGCGCAAGGGAATAGGGCCTATGTTCCCTTTGTGAGTGAGAT
This sequence comes from Costus lasius, assembly GCA_027563935.2. NCBI lineage: Eukaryota > Viridiplantae > Streptophyta > Magnoliopsida > Zingiberales > Costaceae > Costus > Costus lasius. The sequence continues at coordinate 25,507,652 of CM050452.1, forward strand.
CAGGCATTGGCTTATGCGAGAGCATCATGATACTATCTGGTCTTGATATCCTATAGGGACTCACATGTATGACTTATTGAATAGATTGTGGTACTAGCCGAGCATGAAAGAAGACATAGAGCACTATGTGAGAACTTGTTTGATATGACAACAAGATAAAGTTGAGAGAAGAAAGGAGGCTGGTCTTCTCTAACCTTTGCCGATTCCTGAGAGGCCATGGCTGTCTGTTTCAATGGACTTCATTACCCATTTCCCTAAAGTTGATGGTATGTGTTCAATTTATGTGGTTGTTGATAGATTTTCTAAGTATGTTGTTTTTGTGGCTGTACCAGAGATTTGTTTTGCATAAGTGACAATGAATATGTTCATGGCGCATGTGGTGAAGCACTTTGGCTTACCTAGAGATATTATCAGTGATAGGGACACCAGATTCTTTGGGAGATTCTGGTCTTCTTTACTCAAAAAGATAGGGACAAATCTGAAACTATCTACAGTTAATAACACACAAATAGATGGACAAGTGGAGAGGATTATTGCTATGCTAGAGGAATATTTAAGGCATTGAGCCAGAGGACGAAGTGAAAGGGCATTCGGGCCCAGGCAAGTCTCCGGGCCTATTACTGCAGAGATGCGGCCACGTTGATGTGGAATTCTTCGATCGCATTGAACCCTCACGCTATATGTGGGGACTGAGACCGGTGTTGAGCCTTTACGGGTTCGATGCGTGACGAATCTTGGCTGATTAATCACAGTGATTCACTTGGCCCAAGTTGGGTTAACAGAACGGGGCGCACAATCCATTAGTTCAATTTTTATATTGTAATACCTCAATTTAGTCCCACATTGGAAGTGGGAGGAAAGATTTTATAGTATATAAGGGTTACAGGGCTTGCTATTGTTAACTTGGGCTTAAGCATTTTAATAGATTGGGCCACGTTGCAAATCGGCTCTCCAAGTTAATAAATAGTTTGCTTACTAAGCAGCTCGTAACAAATGGTATCAGAGCCAAGTTAGTCATGACAAGAGGGGGCGACGGTTGGGGTATGCCCTTAAGGCTAATGTTTGAGGCCTTGGGATTATATCAGTATCATGTATAAACTCTATGTTTATAAAGGCAATGGTTGTTATTCAGGTTGTTACATCATCTGCTGCAATATGTATACTTCTGAATAATGTCTCAATGCTGTTCAGCTTGGCTGACATGCAGTTTTGTCCTTAGTCGAGATATCTTGGTGAACATGAGACAGCCTTGATATGATTGAGACTAATATGTGTTCTAATCTTATAGGATGCTTCGAGCATGGAATAAGATGTAGACTCATGGGTACATTGGATGTACTGGACAGACCCTACTTAGGATATTCAATTGCTTGTCACAATGTGAATAATCCTTATATGCAAACAAGTGGCATATTTCCTCTGATTTGAGATCACTTGTGTTTCTAAATGATGATTGGCATTGTTTTGAGGTAGTTCAATATCATTTGAAACATAATGGTTATAGACTATCTTGGATAATGAGCATGAGTCATGTTAGGGCACTAGTGATAGATATAGGATTGCCGTCTCCTTGATTGGAGTGTGATGTTCTATAGGGGCCCCCTGGATGAGATGATTGAGAAAGTGTATGGCCATACCCAGATGACTATGTTCATCTGATCTAATCATTCTCATCATATTGGAGTTACAGGCTTGACACGCTTGTCCAATAAGAACATCCAGTGGCAAAGGAAACATATATGTCAAGTGACTTGGGTTCACACTTGTGCTGTGGTTTGGGTGTAGTCTTGGAAGACTCTTTCCTTTATATCGGGAGACAGTGATGTGTTGCTAGATACCCCTCACTGATCGTGATAACGTGAGTTATCGTTACCGACATTTAAAGGAAACCCTTAGGGTCGCACAATTTGATGATATGGCTTACTTATGTCAGATCGTGTGGACTAAATTGTTTAGGTTCAGTTTAAAGGAGTTTAAACTCTGATTGTAAGTGAGATCTGGTCTGATCATGTTTGATTGATTAGGGCTTGAGATCGGTAAGCTTCGATCGAGAGAATTGATGTTAGATCGGTGAGATCAAGAGCATCAAGAGATGAATGGTTAGATCTTGAGCCTTATGGTTTAATTTGATCTAGACCAAGGCTTGGTTTAATTTGGTCTTTGAACCAAATGTAATTGAACTGGTTCACTTAGTGTGAGCGCATGGTTCAAGTCAAGGGAGGAACTTACGATTGGGGTAAACGCATCTTGCGTTGAAGAAGTGGTTTGCTATTTTTGGAAATTGGTTTTCCAAAATGGGGAACGCCTCCACGTTCGAAGTGGTCACGCCCTATTCTCGCCTCTTCACCTCTTGTCGCCTCTCCTCTCTCGTGTGTTGAGTTTGGACGCCAAGGAGAGGACTTGACAAAGCCTAGAGATCATCTCAATCTCCTTCACGCGATTAGGAGACCTTGGAGCTTTTCTAGCACAAGGAACGCCAAGGGAGTAGTCATCTTCACCTTGTGTGCGTCACCTTTGGAGGAGAGCCGCTCGCCCTCTTACTTCCAAGACGCCATCCAAGAAATGGCACTGGTATGATCTCTCTGTTGATCTATACAAATCGCTTAAGTTGATCTATGTTCATACATGCGATCCTAGGAAACCCTAGATTCCGCCCATGCAAGTTTTTATATGCTCAAGCTTTAGGGTTTCGCCCCCTTTAGGGAACTTTCAATTGGTATCAGAGGCATAGTTTATTGTATGATTCATATGATTGCTTATAGTGATCCTTGTTTGCGCCTAAGAGTAGATCTAATGGTTATCTTCATGCGAAACTACATGCTTATTTTCGAATTTAGATGTATGTTGGCGCATGTCTCCATGTTGGCGCTTGTTGTAGTTTTTTGTCTCAAAACATTACTTGCGCGCTCCTCATTAGATCTAAGCGCCTACTTAAAAAGCTTAGACGGGTTATTAGGGTTGAAGTCATCGTCCAGCCTAGACCCAACAGTCTGATCAGACTATCTGACAGCCTAGATGGGTCGACCAGATGGCACCTATGCGCAAGCATGAGGTGGCTATTGGTCGACTGCTGAAAGGCGTGTAGCGATGTCTGATTGAGACAACTGATGAACGCTCATGATTAAGGCCGGGGTCACACCCGCTTGCCAGCACTCATGAGGGACGTTCAGCCCTTAACGCATGCATGGTTGACCATGAGGTCGACTCAAGTCGGTTATGACTTGGTGCATGCAAGGGCAGTGGGTCTGACTAGGTCTGATGAGTGGATCCCTATTAATGGACCGTTGTAAGGTAGTAGGGCACATAAGGAAATAAAATTGATGCCAATGGGTTTTTTCGAAAATTTTATTTTCTTGAATGGATCACATGATGTTTGTATAACATGATGAGTGTTTATTTAATCTTATGTGGGCTGCCTAAATTTAATGTGTGCTGTGCTGGGGCCTGCGTGCCTGGATTATTATTTGTAAATTATTATTGTGATCTGCGCATCACATTTTAATTAATTTATAAAGTGTAATTGACCTGCGAGTCAATCATGTCTAGATAGATTAAATTGTAATTTAATCAGACATGAGCACAGAGCACACTAGGCAGAGGCGCATGCAGCAAGTGGCTTCACCAGTGGGAAGTCTAGGGTTCGACTCTAGGACAGGCGCGTTTTACCTGGTGGGTGCACCTGAGCTGCAGTGGGCGCTTGGGCCCGGGTTGGGCGAGATGAAATGCTAAAGACCCATGAAGAGCTCAAGTGAAGACTTAAGTTAATTAAGGTCTTACTTAGGCTTAATGGGCTTTTACCACATAAGATCATCATGCTTTTAATTTACTGTTTAAGTAATTTAATAACTGCATGATTCATTCTTCTGCTATCACCATAGGATTTGAATGATAGTAAGAAGATAAAAGGACCGTTAAAATCCAACGTTAAATATCAAGCACGTAAACCTTCTGACGCGAAACCTCACTGTTCTGACTATCGTTGGGGCCGTGTTGTACCCACTCAGTGGGCACGCCCATCTATCTTCAGACGGTGTGTGATTACACCTGCGTGCTACAGAGAAGGGATTTATCGCTTCTCGTTGCTCAGCATAGCATGTGGTGGTCCAGGGAGTAGGTCGGGTCAGCTTGACCATGTAGGCTACATATTGAGCATATGGTAGCTATATGGAGGCAGCCATCTGTGGGATCAGAGACTGTGTTGTACCAACTCAGTTGGCACAGTCTGCTGGATTGCCCAGATGAAGGGGAATCGCACGGGTTGGCGATTGGCAGGGATTGCCTACCAGAGATTAGTGCTTGTACTCTCTGTGCATCTTATCTCGCCTGAGCGGGACGCGGAGACCAAGTATGAAATCTGGATCCCATCTCACTAAAAGAGTTTTACTCTTTCGGGCTGTTTTGCTGGATTTTTCAGCCAGATAAAATAGTGAGAAAAGAATCATTCTTAAGTCCTGAATTGATTCTAACATTGATACTGACCTTGCTGTTCTTGCATTGTTGTAGATTACTGCAGCAACGAACACCATAGCGTTCAATGTGCGATCCCTACTGGAAAGGGAGAAGTTTGCTGGGCCAAACTTCTCAGACTGGTACAGACACCTTAAGATTGTTCTTAAGGCTGAGAGGAAACTGTATGTCCTCGAGACGGCTATACCGCCTCAACCCGCTGCGAACGCCGCAAGGGCGGTTCGGGAAGCTTATGAAAAGCGTGTCAATGATAGCATTGATGTTGCTTGCCTTTTGCTAACGTCTATGACGCCACAGCTGCAGCGTCAGCATGAGGATTTATCTGCTATAGAAATTATAGCAAACCTCAAGATGCTGTATGCAGCATAGGCAAGGACTGAACGCTATAACTTGACTAAACTTTTCTTTCAGAGCAAACTGACTGAAGGGAGTCCAGTGGGAGCTCACGTACTCAAGATGATTGGGTACAAGGAGGCTCTAGAGAAACTGGGACACACCATCAATCAGGAGCTTGTTGTAGACATCATCCTGCAGTCTCTCCTGGCCTCTTTCGATCCATTCATTATTAATTTTAATATGAACAAGATCGACTGTACCCCGGCAGAGTTACTGAACATGCTCTTGACTACAAAGCAGACTCAGTCTCGTGAGAAGGGAACGCCTTCATCCTCTGTCCTAATGGTTCCTTCAAGGAACAAGAAGAAGGGGAAGAAGGGCAAAGCCCCTATCAAGAGCTACAACAAGGCTCTGAAACAAAAGGTAAAGTGGTCGAAAGAATACAGATGTTTCCATTGTGGCCAGCTAGGTCACTGGAAAAAGGACTGTAAAGCGCTCCAAGGAGATAAGAAGGGAAGCAACCCTTTCGCTTCTGGCTCAGGTATTTTAGTGACTGAAGTCATGGTATCTTCTTCTTCTATTTCATGGGTGTTGGATGAAGAGTCCCCTTCTAGGGGGAGCGCAAAGTATGAAACCCTATATGGTGGCGCATGTAAAAATCGCATAGAAAACTAAGGTTTCATAGGATCCTAATATTTCATATGATCAACTTTTCACATGATGATAAAAGACAAAGATCCATACCATTGCCATTTTGGATGAAACCTTGGAAGAGAGAGAGCAACGAAGATCTCCTCCTTAGGACACGCACACAAGATGAGGATGCGTTTACTATCTTGGTGCTCCTTGTGCTAGCAAGGCTCCAAGATTATCTTGTCGAATGGAAGGGAAGAGAAAAATTTCTTGCTTGGCGAAAAAAAATCTCCCAATGTCGTCCACCTCTTCTTTTCGAGAGAATGCTCCAAGAGCAAAGTCAAGCGACGACAATAGAGCGAGAGGGAGGCGTGAAGAGAGACCACAAGAATCGTGGTCACGTAAGTGACATGCTTTCTAAAAATAGAAAGCCACTCTTCCATATGCGATCATGGGTTTACCCCAATCGCAAACCTCTCTTAAATTGAACCATACGCTCAACCAATGAGCTGGTTCATTTCGGTTTGGTCCAAGACCAATTAACCCAAGCAATATGGTCTAGATCTCAATTAAACCCTAAGGCTCCAGATCTAACCGTTCATCTCTTTGATGCTCCTGATCTCACCGATCTAGCATCCAATCTCTCGATCGAAGCTTACCGATCTCAAGCCCTAATCAATCAAACATGATCAGACAAGATCTCACTTACAATCAGAGATTAAATCCCATTAAACTGAATCCAAATAATTCAGTCCACACGATCTGACTTAAGTAAACCATATCATCAAATTGTGCGACCCTGAGGGTTTCCTTTAAATGTCGGTAACGACAACTTACGTTATCACGATCAGTGAGGGGTATCTAGCAACACATCACTGTCTCCCGATATAAAGGAAAGAGTCTTCCAAGACTACACCCAAAAACAGCACAAGTGTGAATCGACTTCACAAGGCATGCATATTTCCTTTTCCACTGGACGTTCTTATTGGACAAGCGTGTCAAGCTTGTAACTCCAATATGATGAGCATGATTAGATCAGATGAACACCGTCACCTGGGTATGGCCATACACTCTCTCAATCATCTCATCCAGGGGGCCCCTTTTGAACATCACACTCCTTAAACAAGGAGACGGCAATCCTATGTCTATCACTAGTGCCCTAACCTGATTCAAGCTCATTATCCAAGATAGTCTATAATCATTATTTTTCAAATGATATTGAACTATCTCAAAATAATGACAATCATCATTTAGAAAACACAAGTGATCTCAAGTCAGAGGAAATGTGCCACTTGTCATACACAAGGAATATTCACATTGTGACAAACAATTGAACATCCTAGTAGGGTCTGTCCAGTACATCCAATGTACCCATGAGTCTACATCTTATTCCATGCTCGAAGCATCCTATAAGATTAGAACACATATTAGTCTTAACCATATCAAGGCTGTCTCATGTTCACCAAGATACATCGACTAAGGACATAACTGCATGTCAGCCTAGCTGAACAGCTTTGAGACATTATTCAGAAGAACATATATTGCAGCAGATAATGTAGCAACCTGAATAATAACCATGCCTTTATAAACATAAAAGTTTATTACATGATACTTGTTACATTCCCAAAGGCCTCAAACATTAGCCATAAGGGCATACTCCAACAATCTCCCACTTGCACTTAATCTAATGGTTGAGAAATCTCAAACCCATGTTATTACAGTGCTTCTCATGCTTCTGCTGCGCCAGAGGCTTGGTAAGCGGGTCTGCCAGATTGTCATCTGTATGAACCTTGCAGATTTTGATCTCGCCACGATCTATGATCTCCCTGATCAAATGAAACCTTCTCTGTATGTGCTTGGACTTCTGGTGCGACCGTGGTTCCTTTGCTTGTGCGATTGCTCCAGTGTTATCACAGAAGATAACCAAAGGATCTGCACTCGAAGGAACGACACCAAGTTCTCTCACGAACTTACGAATCCGCACTGCCTCCTTGGATGCTTCCGAGGCTGCAACATACTCGGCTTCTGTTGTGGAATCAGCAACAGTTGACTGTTTGAAACTCTTCCACACCACTGCACCTCCATTCAAGCTAAAAACATAGCCTGATTGCGATCGGAAATCATCCTGGTCCGACTGGAACGAAGCGTCAGTATATCCCTCTATACTGAGTTCTTCCTGACCACCATATATCAAGAACATATCTTTGGTCCTCCGCAGATATTTTAAAATGTTCTTGACTGCAATCCAGTGCGCCATACCTGGATTACTTTGGAAACGACTGGTCACGCTTAACCCGTATGCGACGTCTGGGCGAGTACACAACATCGCATACATAATGGATCCAATAGCCGAAGCATAAGGCGTATTGTCCATTTCATCTTTCTCAGTCTGTGTTTGTGGACACTGACTCTTCGAAAGATTCAGACCATGTCTGACTGGAAGATATCCTCGTTTAGAATTCTCTAAATGAAATCTCTCCAGGACTTTATCGATGTAAGTACTCTGGCACAGCCCGAGAAGCCTCTTAGATCTATCCCTGTAGATCTTCACACCTAACACATAGGCTGCTTCTCCTAAATCTTTCATCTGGAAACATTTCCTTAACCATGTCTTAACAGCATGCATTTCAGGAATGTCATTTCCAATGATCAAGATGTCATCGACGTAGAGGACTAGAAAAGTAATCACGCTCCCACTAAACCTCTTATATACACACGGGTCATCCTCGTTCTTGATGAAACCAAATTCAGTGACTGATTCATCAAAACGAATATTCCAGCTTCTTGATGCTTGTTTAAGTCCATAAATGGACTTCTTTAACTTGCATATCTTATGACGATCTGATGGATTAGTGAAACCCTCAGGTTGTGTCATATACACATCCTCATCCAGATTTCCATTTAGGAAAGCTGTCTACACATCCATCTGCTAGATCTCATAATCATAATATGCAGCTATCGCGAAAAGAATCCGAATAGACTTAAACATGGCTACAGGTGAGAAAGTTTCATCATAATCTATCCCGTAGATTTGTTTGAAACCTTTCGCAACTAGCCTGCCTTTATAGGTAACCACGTTACCATCCATGTCAATCTTCTTCTTGAAGATCCATTTACAGCCTATAGGGATTACTCCCGGAGGCGGATCAACCAAATCCCAAACTTGGTTATCTGACATGGAGTCCATCTCGGCACGCATAGCTTCAAGCCATCTCGCTGACTCCGGTCCACTGACCGCTTCCGCATAAGTGAGGGGTTCATCATTATCAATGATGTAGACTCCGTCATAACGCTCAGGTTGTCGACGGATCCTTCCCGATCTTCGCGGTTCCCGTGATATCTGAGCCTCAGGTTGTTCAATAACCTGATCTACCGGCTCAGGCTCATCCAACTGTGCTTGACTACTTTGTCCTTCCTCTGGATTCTCATCCAGCTTTATTTCTCTCCCACTGGCCTCTTGCAGAAGAAACTCCTTCTCAAGAAATATGGCCGTCCGAGCAACAAAAACCTTGTTCTCTTTGGGATCGTAGAAATAATAACCCTTAGTTTCCTTAGGGTAACCGACAAAGATACATTTGTCAGATCTGCTCTCTAGTTTCCCAGAGGCGAGCTTTTTGACATAAGCCTCGCAGCCCCAGATCCTGATAAATGTCAAGCTCGGCTGTTTTCCATACCATAACTCATATGGAGTCTTAGAAACTGCCTTGGATGGCACTCGGTTTAGTACCTTTGCAGCTGTTTCCAGTGCAAATCCCCAAAAGGAGTAAGGTAGATTAGCCTGACTCATCATAGAACGAACCATATCAAGTAACGTTCTATTTCTCCTTTCGGACACACCATTCCATTGCGGTGTTCCTGGCGGAGTGAGCTGTGAGATAATTCCACACTCCTTCAGATAGTCAGTAAACGTATGACTTAGGTATTCACCACCTCGATCTGAGCGAAGTGCCTTGATATTTCGGCCTAGCTGATTTTGTACTTCATTCTTGAACTCTTTGAACTTGTCAAAAGATTCACTCTTATGTCTCATCAGATAGACATAACCATATCTACTGAAATCATCAGTAAAGGTAATGAAGTACTGATAGCCACCTCTGGCATGTTTACTAAATGGCCCACACACATCACTGTGTATAAGGTCAAGTAAACCTGAAGCCCTTTGACCTTTATGAGGAAAAGGTGACTTCGTCATTTTACCCATTAAACAAGCCTTGCATGTATCAATCTCCTTATAGGAGAATGATCCCAGCAGTCCATTATCATGCAACCGCTTAATGCGTTTCTCGTTAATATGGCCTAAACGACTATGCCATAGCAAGGTGCTGTCATCAGCGTACTTGGCTTTCTTAATATCAATTTGCTGTATCGAACATTCCATGTCCAACATGAATAACCCATTGCTAATTGAACCAGTTGCATAAACAATATTATCTAAAGACAAAATACACTTTGAAATATTGCATTCAAAGGAAAATCCCTTCCTGACAAGAGCAGGAATGGAGATAATATTTTTAGTAATACTGGGAACAAAATAACAACTGTTTAGTTCCAATACAAGTCCAGATGGTAAAGAAATGAAATAGTCTCCTACAGCAACAGCAGCAACCCGTGCCCCGTTTCCAACTCGTAGGTCCACTTCATGCTGTCCCACCTGTCTTCTTCTCTTGAGTTCCTGTACATTTGAACAAATGTGAACTCCACATGCAGTGTCCAACACCCATGATATAGAAGAAGAAAACATGACCTCAGTCACAAATATACCTGAGCCAGAAGTAAAGCTTCCCCTCTTATCTCCTTGGAGCGCTTTACAGTCCTTTTTCCAGTGACCCAGCTGGCCACAGTGGAAACACCTGTATTCCTTGGACCGCTTCACCTTCTGCTTCAGGGCCTTGCTGTAATTCTTGACAGGGGCCTTGCCCTTCTTCCCCTTCTTCTTGTTCCTGGAAGGAACCATCAAGAAAGAGGTCGAAGGCTTTCCCTTCAGAGTCTCCTCAGTAGTGAGGAGCATGTTCAGCAGCTCTGCCGGAGTACAATCGATTTTGTTCATATTAAAATTAATAATGAACGCGTCGAATGAAGGCGGGAGAGACTGCAGAATAATATCCACAGCAAGCTCCTGGTTGATGGTATGCCCCAGTTTCTCTAGAGCTTCCTTGTGCCCAATCATCTTGAGCACGTGAGCTCCCACTAGGCTCCCTTCAGCCAGTTTGCTCTGAAAGAAGAGCTTCGTCAAGTTATAGCGTTCAGTCCTCGCCTGTGCAGCATACAGCATCTTGAGGTTCGCTATAATCTCTATAGCCGACATGTCCTCATGCTGACGCTGCAGCGGTGGCGTCATAGACGCTAGCATCAGGCAAGCGACATCAATGCTATCATTGACGTGCTTTTCATAGGCTTCCCGAACCGCCCTTGCGGCGTTCGGAGCGGGCTGCGGCGGTATTGCCGTCTCGAGGACATACAGTTTCCTCTCTGCCTTAAGAACGATCTTAAGGTGTCCAAACCAGTCAGAGAAGTTCGGCCCAACAAACTTCTCCCTTTCCAGTAGGGATCGCACATTGAAGTTCATGGTGTTCGTTGCTGCAGGTATCTACAACAATGCAAGAACAGCAAGGTCAGTATCAATGTTAAGAATCAATCAGGACTTAAGAAAGATCCTTTTTCTCACTATTTTATCTGGCTGAAAAATCCAGCAAAACAGCCCGAAAGAGTAGTACTCTTTTAGTGAGATGGGATCCAGATTTCATACTTGGTCTCCGCGTCCCGCTCAGGCGAGATAAGATGCACAGAGAGTACAAGCACTAATCTCCGGTAGGCAGTCCCTGCCGATCGCCAACCCGTGCGATTCCCCTTCATCTGGGCAGTCCAGCAGACTGTGCCAACTGAGTTGGTACAACACAGTCTCTGACCCCACAGATGGCTGCCTCCATGTGCTACCATATGCGCCACATATGTAGCCTACACGGTCAAGCTGACCCGACCTACTCCCTGGACCACCATGTGCTATGCTGAGCAACGAGAAGGGATAAATCCCTACTCTGTAACACACAGGTGTAATCCCGCACCGTCTGAAGATAGATGGACGTGCCCACTGAGTGGGTACAACACGGCTCCAACGATAATCAGAACAGTGAGGTTTCGCGTCAGAAGGCTTACGAGCTTGATATTTCAGCGTTGGATTTTAACGGTCTTTTATCTTCTTCACTATCATACAATTCCTATGGTGATAGCAGAAGATAAACTTAATCATGCAATTCTAATATTTAAACAATAAATAAAAGAAAGCATGAATCTTATGTGGTAAAAGCCCATAGCCCTAGTGAGACCTTAACCTAACTTAAGTCTTCACTTGCTCTTCATGGGTCTTTAGCTGCTCATCTGGCCCAAACTAGGGCCCAAGCGCCATTTGCAGCTCAGGTGCGCCCACCAGGTAAATGCGCCTGGTCCCAGAGTCGAACCCTGGACCTCCCACCTGGTCTAGCCACTGCTGCATGCGCCTCTGCCAAGTGTGCTCTGTGCTCTTGTCTAATTAAATTACAAATTTAACTATCTAGACAAGATTGACACGCAGGTCAATTACATTTTATAAATTAAAGCAATGTGATGCGCAGATCACAATAATTAATTTACAATTTTAAATCCCAGGCACGCAGGCCCCAGCACAGCACACAATTAATATGGGCAGCCCACATAAGACTAAATAAACAAACATATGCATCCAATCAGCAATTATGTGATCCATCATAAAAATTAAAATTTTCGAAAACCCCATGGGATCAATTTTAATTTTTCCTTATTTGCCCTACAACCTTACAACGGTCCATTACTAGGGATCCACTCATCCAACCTAGTCAGATCCACTGCCCTTGCATGCACCAAGTCCTAACTGACTTGCGTCGACCATAAGGTCAACTATGCATGCGCCAGGGCTGAACAACCACAATGAGGTCTGGCAAGTGGGTGTGACCCCGGGCCTAACTCATGTGTGTTCATAGGTTGTCTCAATCAGACATCGCTACACACCTGTCTGCAGTCGACCTATAGCCACCTCAAGCTTGCGCCAAGGTGCTATCCAGTCGACCCATCAAGGCTGTCAGATAGTCTGATCAGACTGTTGGATCTAATCTAGGGGGTGACTTCAACCCTAATAACCCGTCTAAGGGTTTACAGTAAGGCCTTAGATCTATGATTAGTCGCGCATATGATATTAGTTTTCGAAAAACATACATATTGCGCAAACTAGAAAACATGCGCCAAGAGATTGAAACATACATATGGATGTATTTTCGCAAGATGATAAACACTATCATGAAATTTCGCATGTTATGTAGATCTAAGCATATGGAATCACAAAGCAATCATATGAACATATTAACCTGCTCTGATACCAATTGAAGAGTCCCCTTCTAGGGGGAGCGCAAAGTATGAAACCCTATATGGTGGCGCATGTAAAAATCGCATAGAAAACTAAGGTTTCATAGGATCCTAATATTTCATATGATCAACTTTTCACATGATGATAAAAGACAAAGATCCATACCATTGCCATTTTGGATGAAACCTTGGAAGAGAGAGAGCAACGAAGATCTCCTCCTTAGGACACGCACACAAGATGAGGATGCGTTTACTATCTTGGTGCTCCTTGTGCTAGCAAGGCTCCAAGATTATCTTGTCGAATGGAAGGGAAGAGAAAAATTTCTTGCTTGGCGAAAAAAATCTCCCAATGTCGTCCACCTCTTCTTTTCGAGAGAATGCTCCAAGAGCAAAGTCAAGCGACGACAATAGAGCGAGAGGGAGGCGTGAAGAGAGACCACAAGAATCGTGGTCACGTAAGTGACATGCTTTCTAAAAATAGAAAGCCACTCTTCCATATGCGATCATGGGTTTACCCCAATCGCAAACCTCTCTTAAATTGAACCATACGCTCAACCAATGAGCTGGTTCATTTCGGTTTGGTCCAAGACCAATTAACCCAAGCAATATGGTCTAGATCTCAATTAAACCCTAAGGCTCCAGATCTAACCGTTCATCTCTTTGATGCTCCTGATCTCACCGATCTAGCATCCAATCTCTCGATCGAAGCTTACCGATCTCAAGCCCTAATCAATCAAACATGATCAGACAAGATCTCACTTACAATCAGAGATTAAATCCCATTAAACTGAATCCAAATAATTCAGTCCACACGATCTGACTTAAGTAAACCATATCATCAAATTGTGCGACCCTGAGGGTTTCCTTTAAATGTCGGTAACGACAACTTACGTTATCACGATCAGTGAGGGGTATCTAGCAACACATCACTATCTCCCGATATAAAGGAAAGAGTCTTCCAAGACTACACCCAAAAACAGCACAAGTGTGAATCGACTTCACAAGGCATGCATATTTCCTTTACCACTGGACGTTCTTATTGGACAAGCATGTCAAGCTTGTAACTCCAATATGATGAGCATGATTAGATCAGATGAACACCGTCACCTGGGTATGGCCATACACTCTCTCAATCATCTCATCCAGGGGGCCCCTTTTGAACATCACACTCCTTAAACAAGGAGACGGCAATCCTATGTCTATCACTAGTGCCCTAACCTGATTCAAGCTCATTATCCAAGATAGTCTATAATCATTATTTTTTAAATGATATTGAACTATCTCAAAATAATGACAATCATCATTTAGAAAACACAAGTGATCTCAAGTCAGAGGAAATGTGCCACTTGTCATACACAAGGAATATTCACATTGTGACAAACAATTGAACATCCTAGTAGGGTCTGTCCAGTACATCCAATGTACCCATGAGTCTACATCTTATTCCATGCTCGAAGCATCCTATAAGATTAGAACACATATTAGTCTTAACCATATCAAGGCTGTCTCATGTTCACCAAGATACATCGACTAAGGACATAACTGCATGTCAGCCTAGCTGAACAGCTTTGAGACATTATTCAGAAGAACATATATTGCAGCAGATAATGTAGCAACCTGAATAATAACCATGCCTTTATAAACATAAAAGTTTATTACATGATACTTGTTACATTCCCAAAGGCCTCAAACATTAGCCATAAGGGCATACTCCAACATTGGACACTGCATGTGGAGTTCACATTTGTTCAAATGTACAGGAACTCAAGAGAAGAAGACAGGTGGGACAGCATGAGGTGGACCTACGAGTAGGAAACGGGGCACGGGTTGCTGCTGTTGCTGTAGGAGTTTATCACATCTCTTTACCATCTGGTCTTGTATTAGAACTGGACAATTGTTATTTTGTACCGAGCATAACTAAGAATATTATCTCTATTCCTGCTCTTGTCATGAAAGGGTTTTCCTTTGAATGCAAGATTTCAAAGTGTTATATTGCTTTTGATAATATTGTTTATGCTACCGGGTCAATTAACAATGGGTTATTCATGTTGGACATGGAATGTTCAATACAACAGATTGATATTTAGAAAGCCAAGTATGCTGATGACAGCACCTTGCTATGGCATAGTCGTTTAGGCCATTTTAACAAGAAGCGCATTAAGCGGTTGCATGAACATGGACTGCTGGGATCATTCTCCTATGAGGAGCTTGATACATGCAAAGCTTGTTTAATGGGTAAAATGACGAAGTCTCCTTTTTCCAACAAAGGTCTAAGGGCTTCAGGTTTACTTGACCTCATTCACAGTGATGTGTGTGGGCCATTTAGTAAACATGCCAGAGGTGGCTATTCATACTTCATTACCTTTACTGATGATTACAGTAGGTATGGTTATGTCTATCTAATGAGACATAAGAGTGAATCTTTTGACAAGTTCAAAGAGTTCAAAAATGAAGTACAGAATCAGTTAGGCCGCAATATCAAGGCACTTCGTTCAGATCGAGGTGGAGAATACTTGAGTCATGAGTTTACTGACTATCTGAAGGAGTGTGGGATTATCTCACAGCTCACTCCGCCAGGAACACCGCAATGGAATGGTGTGTCTGAGAGGAGAAATAGAACCTTACTGGATATGGTTCGTTCTATGATGAGTCAGGCTACTCTACCTTACTCCTTTTGGGGATTTGCACTGGAAACAGCTGCAAAGGTACTAAACCGAGTGCCATCCAAGGCCGTTTCAAAGAAGCCATATGAGTTATGGTATGGGAAACAGCCGAGCTTGACATTTATGAAGATCTGGGGTTGCGAGGCTTATGTCAAAAAGCTCGCCTCTGGGAAACTAGAGAGCAGATCTGAGAAATGTATCTTTGTCGGTTACCCTAAAGAAACAAAGGGTTATTATTTCTACGATCCCAAAGAGAACAAAGTATTTGTTGCTCGGACGGCTATTTTTCTTGAGAAAGAATTTCTTCTGCAAGAAGCCAGTGGGAGAGAAATAAAGCTGGATGAGAATCCAGAAGAAGGACAAAGTAGTCAAGCACAGTTGGATGAGCCTGAGCCAGTAGATCAGGTTACTGAACAACCTGAGGCTCAGATATCACGGGAACCGCGGAGATCGGGAAGGATCCGTCGACAGCCTGAGCGCTATGACGGAGTCTACATCATTGATGATGAACCCCTCACTTATGCGGATGCGGTCAGTGGACTGGAATCAGCGAGATGGCTTGAAGCTATGCGAGCCGAGATGGACTCCATGTCAGATAACCAAGTTTGGGATTTGGTTGATCCGCCTCCTGGAGTAATCCCTATAGGCTGTAAATGGATCTTCAAGAAGAAGATTGACATGGATGGTAACGTGGTTACCTATAAAGGCAGACTAGTTGCGAAAGGTTTCAAACAAATCTACGGGATAGATTATGATGAAACTTTCTCTCCTGTAGCCATGTTCAAGTCTATTCGGATTATTCTCGCGATAGCGGCATATTATGATTATGAGATCTGGCAAATGGACGTGAAGACCGCTTTCCTTAATGGAAAACTAGAAGAGGATGTGTATATGACACAACCTGAAGGTTTCACTAATCCATCAGATCGTCATAAAATATGCAAATTAAAGAAGTCCATTTATGGACTTAAACAAGCATCAAGAAGCTGGAATATTCGTTTTGATGAATCAATCTGTAAATTTGGTTTCATCAAGAATGAAGATGACCCGTGTGTATATAAGAGGTTTAGTGGGAGCGTGATTACTTTCCTAGTCCTCTACGTCGATGATATCTTAATCATTGGAAACGATATTCCTGAACTGCATGCCGTCAAGGCAAGGTTAAGAAAATGTTTCCAGATGAAAGATTTAGGAGAAGCAGCCTATGTATTAGGTGTGAAGATCTACAGAGATAGATCTAAGAGGCTTCTCGGGCTGTGCCAGAGTACTTACATCGATAAAGTCCTGGAGAGATTCCATTTAGAAAATTCTAAAAGAGGATATCTTCCAGTCAGACATGGTCTGAATCTTTCAAAGAGTCAGTGTCCACAAACACAGACTGAGAAAGATGAAATGGACAATACGCCTTATGCTTTGGCTATTGGGTCCATTATGTATGCGATGTTGTGTACTCGCCCAGACGTCGCTTACGGGTTAAGCATGACCAGTCGATTCCAAAGTAATCCAGGGAAGGCACACTGGATTGCGGTCAAGAACATTTTAAAATATCTTCGGAGGACCAAAGATATGTTCTTGAAATATGGAGGTCAGGAAGAACTCAATATTGAAGGATATACTGACGCTTCGTTCCAATCTGACCAGGATGATTTTCGATCGCAATCAGGCTATGTTTTTAGCTTGAATGGAGGTGCAGTGGTGTGGAAAAGTTACAAACAGTCAATTGTTGCTGATTCCACAACAGAAGCCGAGTATGTTGCAGCCTCAAAAGCATCCAAGGAGGCAGTGTGGATTCGTAAGTTCGTTCAGGAACTTGGTGTTGTTCCTTCGAGTGCAGATCCTTTGGTTATCTTCTGTGATAACACTGGAGCAATAGCACAAGCAAAGGAACCACGGTCGCACCAGAAGTCCAAGCACATACAGAGAAGGTTTCACTTGATCCGGGAGATCATTGATCGTGGTGAGATCAAAGTCTGCAAGGTTCATACAGATGACAATCTAGCTGACCCGCTTACAAAGCCTCTGGCGCAGCAGAAGCATGAGAAGCACTGTAATAATATGGGTTTGAGATTTCTCAACCATTAGATTAAGTGCAAGTGGGAGATTGTTGGGGTATGCCCTTAAGGCTAATGTTTGAGGCCTTGGGATTATATCAGTATCATGTATAAACTCTATGTTTATAAAGGCAATGGTTGTTATTCAGGTTGTTACATCATCTGCTGCAATATGTATACTTCTGAATAATGTCTCAATGCTGTTCAGCTTGGCTAACATGCAGTTTTGTCCTTAGTCGAGATATCTTGGTGAACATGAGACAGCCTTGATATGATTGAGACTAATATGTGTTCTAATCTTATAGGATGCTTCGAGCATGGAATAAGATGTAGACTCATGGGTACATTGGATGTACTGGACAGACCCTACTTAGGATATTCAATTGCTTGTCACAATGTGAATAATCCTTATATGCAAACAAGTGGCATATTTCCTCTGACTTGAGATCACTTGTGTTTCTAAATGATGATTGGCATTGTTTTGAGGTAGTTCAATATCATTTGAAACATAATGGTTATAGACTATCTTGGATAATGAGCATGAGTCATGTTAGGGCACTAGTGATAGATATAGGATTGCCGTCTCCTTGATTGGAGTGTGATGTTCTATAGGGGCCCCCTGGATGAGATGATTGAGAAAGTGTATGGCCACACCCAGATGACTATGTTCATCTGATCTAATCATTCTCATCATATTGGAGTTACAGGCTTGACACGCTTGTCCAATAAGAACATCCAGTGGCAAAGGAAACATATATGTCAAGTGACTTGGGTTCACACTTGTGCTGTGGTTTGGGTGTAGTCTTGGAAAACTCTTTCCTTTATATCGGGAGACAGTGATGTGTTGCTGATACCCCTCACTGATCGTGATAACGTGAGTTATCATTACCGACATTTAAAGGAAACCCTTAGGGTCGCACAATTTGATGATATGGCTTACTTATGTCAGATCGTGTGGACTGAATTATTTAGGTTCAGTTTAAAGGAGTTTAAACTCTGATTGTAAGTGAGATCTGGTTTGATCATGTTTGATTGATTAGGGCTTGAGATCGGTAAGCTTCGATCGAGAGAATTGATGCTAGATCGGTGAGATCAAGAGCATCAAGAGATGAATGGTTAGATCTTGAGCCTTATGGTTTAATTTGATCTAGACCAAGGCTTGGTTTAATTTGGT
The DNA here is from genome assembly GCA_027563935.2 of Costus lasius. Lineage (NCBI taxonomy): Eukaryota > Viridiplantae > Streptophyta > Magnoliopsida > Zingiberales > Costaceae > Costus > Costus lasius. The sequence continues at coordinate 25,526,347 of CM050452.1, forward strand.
CTTTGAACCAAATGTAATTGAACCGGTTCACTTAGTTTGAGCGCATGGTTCAAGTCAAGGGAGGAACTTGCGATTGGGGTAAACGCATCTTGCGTTGAAGAAGTGGTTTGCTATTTTTGGAAATTGGTTTTCCAAAATGGGGAACGCCTCCACGTTCGAAGTGGTCACGCCCTATTCTCGCCTCTTCACCTCTTGTCGCCTCTCCTCTCTCGTGTGTTGAGTCTGGACGCCAAGGAGAGGACTTGACAAAGCCTAGAGATCATCTCAATCTCCTTCACGCGATTAGGAGACCTTGGAGCTTTGCTAGCACAAGGAACGCCAAGGGAGTAGTCATCTTCACCTTGTGTGCGTCACCTTTGGAGGAGAGCCGCTCGCCCTCTTACTTCCAAGACGCCATCCAAGAAATGGCACAGGTATGATCTCTCTGTTGATCTATACAAATTGCTTAAGTTGATCTATGTTCATACATGCGATCCTAGGAAACCCTAGATTCCGCCCATGCAAGTTTTTATATGCGCATGCTTTAGGGTTTCGCCCCCTTTAGGGAACTTTCAGCGACTAGGGTCACATTTATAGGGCAAGAGGCGGTTAGGGTAAGGGCTAGGATCATGACAAGTGTAGGGCTAGGATGAGGAGGTTTGAGATAAGGAAAGTCTCCAAGACATTTCCATAATTCTCATTCGACCATTCCTTATTGTGCCCCACGCCTTTCCTTGTGCGCCAAGGCCTTGCCTTGCGCCCCAAGCAATGCCATAGAGGCATGCATTCCATCCTAGGAAGAGAGGGGAGGCGTCCTTTACTTCCATAATGAAGCAAAGGCGCCAACATGACCCCATTATGCCCCTAGGCGCTTAATGGTTCATGTTTCTCCACATTATACCCTTTTAGCCTCTCATCTCTTCATGAGAACTTGTTATTGGGCCTCATTGGATAATGAGCTAGCCCAAACTTCATTACATAGGTTGATTAAGCAATTGGATCCAATCCAATGCAACCCTAATCCAAATGTGACCAACCATGGTCAAATACGGGTCAAACTGCCAAAAATGAAGTTTGGCTCCAATAATATTCTTCCATCTCATCAGACCCATTGGCGCTGATGAAATCTCCCAATTAGATCCGAGTTATCCAATAACTCGATCATAAGGTTTCCCGATCAATACGAGAACTCAAGTATCAAGGTGTGCGACCCTGTAGGTTCCTCTGACGTTGGCAGTGCTGACCAAAGGTCATCACAAGCAGTGAGTGGCACCTAGCAGTACATCGCTGCTACCCAGGTCATTGGAATGGATATCGACATCGACATCCCCATCATTGCAACTAGGTACAGATGCATTACAGTCTCTTTGCCGTAGTGATATCCGATTGGACAAGTGTGTCACCACTTGTTTTCATCCAATCACATGGCTATGACTAAAATAGGTTCTTACCTGGGTATGGCCATACACTCTCAGTCATAGAGCGATAAAGGAGCTCCATGGACATCATACTTCCCTAGGGAAGGGGCAAATCCTATGTCTGTCCATTGATCTTCTCATATGGGTCATGAGATGCTCAATAACAACTGTTATGACCTCCCAGCTACGGCAAGGTGTTAGGTTGTATCAAAGCAAGTCTCTAACCATATAGATGTTAGGGTATGCCCTTAAGGCTAATGTTTGAGGCCTTGGGTTATTGTCAGTATCATGTATAAACTAAATATATATATATTTTAAAGGCAATTGTTGTTATTCAGATTGTTACATAATCTGCTGTTATATGTATACTTCTGAGTAATGTCTCAATGATGTTCAGTTTAGCTGACATTCAGTATTGTCCTTAGTCGAGATATCTTGGTGAACGTGAGACAGCCTTGGTATGATTGAGACTAATATGTGTTCTAATCTTATAGGATGCTTCGAGCATGGAATAAGATTTAGACACATAGGTGCATTGGATGTACTGGACTGACCCTTCTTAGGATATTCAATTGTTTGTCACAATGTGAATAATCCTTGTATGCAAGCAAGTGGTATATTCCCTCTGACTTGAGATCACTTGTGTTTCTAAGTGATGATTGGCATTATCTTGAGGTAGTTCCATATCGTTTGAAAGATAATGATTAAGGATTATCTTGGATAGTGGGCATGAGTCATGTTAGGGTACTTGTGATAGATATAGGATTGCCTCTCCTGGTTGGAGTGTGATGTTCTAAGGGGGCCCTATGGATGAAATGGTTGAGAATGTGTATGGCCATACCCAGACGACTATGTTCATCTGATCTAACCATTTTCATCATGTTGGAATCACAGGCTTGACACGCTTGTCCGACGAGAACATCCAGTGGCAAAGGGAAACATATATACCAAGTGAATGAGATTCACACTTGTACTGTGGTTTGGGAGTAGTCTTGGAAGACTCTTTCCTTCATATTGGAAGACAGTGATGTGTTGCTAGATACCTCTCTCTTGTCGTGATAATGTAAGTTATCGTTACCGACATTGAAGGAAACCCTTAGGGTCGCACAATTTGATGATATGGCTTACTTATGTTAGATCGTGTGGACTGGAATTATTCTAGTTCAGTTTAAAGGAATTTAAGCTCTGATTAAAAGTGAGATCTAGTCTAATCATGTTTGATTGATTAGGACATGTGATCGGTAAGCTTTGATCGGAGGATTGAAGCTTGATCGTAAAGATCAGGGGTTCAATGTGATGTGTGGTTAGATCTTGAGCCATTTGGTTCAAAGAAGATTATAACCAGGGCTGGTTTGATTTGGTGCTTGAACCAAATTGAGATTGAACCGGTTCACTTGTGAATGCATGGTTCAATTAAAAGGGGAGTTTTCGATCACTTAAAGGGAGTTATGGAGGGAGTTACAAATTCGGTTCTTACCATAAGTGGTGGCCGAATTTCCTTTCGTGATACACGGTTTTCGATTCCCCCTCTCGCCTCCTCCTCTCTTCACTCTCGTGTGTGGATCATCTTCACGCAAGGAAGAGAAGCTTGACCGGCCAAAGGGTGTTGGGGTATGCCCTTAAGGCTAATGTTTGAGGCCTTGGGATTGTATAAGTATCATGTAATAAACTCTTATGTTTATAAAGGCATGGTTATTATTCAGATTGCTACCTTGTCTGCTGTAATAAGTGTACTTCTGATTAATGTCTCAAAGCTGTTCAGCTAGGCTGACATGCTGTAATGTCCTTAGTCGAGATATCTTGGTGAACTTGAGACAGCCCTGATATGATTGAGACTAATATGAGTTCTAATCTTATAGGATGCTTCGAGCATGGAATAAGATGTAGACTCATGGGTACATTGGATGTACTGGACAGACCCTATTAGGATATTCAATTGCTTGTCACAATATGAATGATCCTTGTTTGCACTAAGTGGCACATGTCCTTTGACTTGAGATCACTTGTGTTTCTAAATGATGATTGTCATTGTTTTGAGGTAGTTCAATATCATTTGAAACATAATGATTATAAACTATCTTGGATAATGATCATGAGTCAGGTTAGAACACTAGTGATAGATAAAGGATTGCCGTCTCCTTGTTCAAGGAGTGTGATGTTCTAAAGGGCCCCCCTGTATGAGATGGTTGAGATAGTGTATGGCCATACCCAGATGTCTATGTTCATCTGATCTGATCATGCTCATCATATTGGAGCTACAAGGTTGACATGCTTGTCCAATAAGAACATCCAGTGGCAAAGGAATCATGTAAGCCTTGTGAAATGGATTCACACTTGTGCTGTGTTTTGGGTGTAGTCTTGGAAGACTCTTTCCTCTATATCGGGAGACAGTGATGTGTTGCTAGATACCCCTCACTGGTCGTGATAACGTAAGTTGTCGTTACCGACATTTAAAGGAAACCCTTAGGGTCACACAAGTTGATGATATGGCTTACTTAAGTCAGATCGTGTGGACTGAATTGTTTGGGTTCAGTTTAAAGGGATATAATCTCTGATTGTAAGTGAGATCTGGTCTGATCATGTTTGATTGATTAGGGCTTGAGATCGGTAAGCTTCGATCGAGAGAAGTGATGCTAGATCGGTGAGATCAGAAGCATCAGGAGATCAACGGTTAGATCTTGAACCATTTGGTTCAGAGAGATCTAGACCATGGCTTGGGCTGGTTTCATGTGGTCTTTGGACCAGATTGATTGAACCAAAGTGAACCAAATTCGAACCGGTTCACTTATGTGAACGCTTGGTTCGAATGGTGATAGCGTTTTGGTTGTTGATGAGCGCATACTTCCAATTAAGGAAAGTGATCAAAGCCTCTCTTCATAACGCCTAAACGCCAAGCCGTTGAATGTGTGACTTCACTTCGCTTGGCTTTGATCATATCGAAACGGGTGTGAGAAAAGAAAGTCGTGTGGAGCTCTCGGCAAGAGATTGATCTCTCATCATCCTCACGCGACAAGCACCTTTGAAGCTCTTTGCTAGCACAAGGATCTCAAAGAGTAGTCCTTGATCATCTTGTGTGTGACGACAAGGAGGAGGCCTCTTTTGTTCTCTTGATTCCAAGGCACCATCCAATCCGATGGCTATGGTATGAACTCCCTCTTGTTCCATTCAATCGCTTGAAGTTGATCATGAAAACATATTACATGCGATTTGTGAAACCCTAGCATCTTCATGCAAGAATGAATTATGCGCCACCCTTACATAGGGTTTTCGGCCCCCCCCTCTTGAAAGGGGTTTTATCCGCTTGCGCTCCCCCTTGAAGGGGACCCAACAAAGGGGACACACATCTTCCTTTCCTAGAGACGATCAAGACTCCTTGGTGTCTTTGCTAGCACAAGGAACACAAGGAAGAAAGCTTTTCTCATCTTGTGTGTGACATCTTTGGAGAAGAGGCACTCGCCCCTTTCATCTTCCAAGTCGCCTCTCACATCATGGCACAGGTAATACTCTAACTTGTCCTATACAAGTTATAGAAGGTTGATCATGTGCTCAACTCATGCGATCCTAGATTTTCCGCTGCGACAAGTTTTTTTTTGGAATAATACTTGTGACCTAGGTATCCTATTAATAGAATGATCAATGACCTCAAGTCAAGGGATCAATGCATCTCCTGTCACTTGTGAGGATAACTCATGACACTAAGTCATAGCCTCACAGCGGGTCTATCCAGTATATCCTCCAATGATATACCCATGTGTCTGCGTTAGTACCACGTGCCTAACCAGCCCACAAAGCAGTCTCACAAGTACCAGAGCTGTCCCATATCCACTCAGGTACATCGACTGGGGACAATCATTTGAGCACAGATCCAATCTGTCTCCAGGGACATTATCATGTAAGTACACAATCGCAGGTGTAGACAAACATTGATAATGACAATGCCAAAAAGATATATGAATATCAGAGTCAAATAGTACAAAGATGGACCAAAACTAGGTCCTAGGGCATATACACCAACATGCACTTGCGGACATAACAAGTTTTTGGCGCCGTTGCCGAGGACCTTGGTTTTTGTCAATATTGAAGATACTGAGAGTATTGCAAGACAAGGTTTTGTTTTATGTTTTTTGTTCTTTTCTGCTTATTTTGAGTTATTTGATCTGTCTACTTGTGCATGCGTAGGAATCTTAGATCAGGACCTCTAGTTCCTCTAGACCCTGAGATTAACAAAACTCTTAGACTGCGCAGGAAACTCATATTTGAAAGATGACAAGTAGAAGAAGTAGTCATGGCGGACAAGAGATCACTTAGAGACAATGCAGCCCCTAATCCACAGGAGAAACACTCTAGCATCGCTAGACCGGTTATACAGGCTAACAATTTTGAGATCAACCCTGCTTTCTTATCTATAATCCAGCAAAATCAGTTTGGAGGATCTTGTTGGGGTATGCCCTTAAGGCTAATGTTTGAGGCCTTGGGAATGTATCAGTATCATGTAATAAACTCTTATGTTTATAAAGGCATGGTTGTTATTCAGTTTGTTACATTGTCTGCTGCAATAAGTGTACTTCTGAATAATGTCTCACAGCTGTTCAGCTGGGCTGACATGCTATAAAGTCCTTAGTCGAGATATCTTGGTGAACATGAGATAGCCTTGATATGGTTAAGACTAATATGTGTTCTAATCTTATAGGATGCTTCGAGCATGGAATAAGATGTAGACTCATGGGTACATTGGATGTACTGGACAGACCCTACTAGGTTATTCAATTGCTTGTCACAATGTGAATAATCCTTGATTGCAACAAGTGGCACATGTCCTCTGACTTGAGATCACTTGTGTTTCTAAATGATGATTGTCATTGTTTTGAGGTAGTTCAATATCATTTGAAACATAATGATTATAGACTATCTTGGATGGTGAGCTTGAGTCAGGTTAGGGCACTAGTGATAGACATAGGATTGTCGTCTCCTTAATTGGAGTGTGATGTTCTAAAGGGCCCCCTGGATGAGATGATTGAGAAAAGAGTATGGCCATACCCAGGTGACTATGTTCATCTGATCTAATCATGCTCATCATATTGGAGTTACAAGCTTGACAAGCTTGTCCAATAAGAACATCCAGTGGCAAAGGAAACATGTATGCCTTGTGAGTTGATTCACACTTGTGCTGTGGTTTGGGTGTAGTCTTGGAAGACTCTTTCCTTTATATCGGGAGACAGTGATGTGTTGCTAGATACCCCTCACTGATCGTGATAACGTGAGTTATCGTTACCGACATTTAAAGGAAACCCTCAGGGTCGCACAATTTGATGATATGGCTTACTTAAGTCAGATCGTGTGGACTGAATTATTCAGGTTCAGTTTAAAGGGATTTAATCTCTGATTGTAAGTGAGATCTGGTCTGATCATGTTTGATTGATTAGGGCTTGAGATCGGTAAGCTTCGATCGAGAGAATGGATGCTAGATCAGAGAGATCAGCAGCATCAAGAGATCGACGGTCAGATCAAGAGCCTTAGGGTTTAATAGGATCTGGACTAATGGCTTGGGTTGATTGGTCTTTGAACCAAACCAAATTGAACTGGCTCATTGAGTGAGCGCATGGTTCAAGAGAAGATGAGTTTGCGCATGGGGTGAACCCATGATCGCATGAACGTTTGGGGTTTACTAAATTTAGAAGCCATGACTTCTAAACGTGGGAACGCCTCATGTTCACGCCTAAGACGCTTTCATCTCTCGTCTCTCCTCATCTCTCATCGCCAACAAGCTCTCTTGAGAGTGGTGAAGAGGTTGACGAAAAAGGAGAAGGAAGAAATCGCCAAGCAAAGGATTCTCTTCCCTTCCATACGACAAGGACCTCTTGAAGCCTTGCTAGCACAAGGAGCACCAAGAGAAGAGTAGGCGACATCAATTGTGTGCGTCACCTTAGGAGAAGGAGCATTTGCGCCTTTCCTTCCAAGACACCATCTAAGCGATGGCAATGGTAAGAATCACTTTTCATTGAAAGTTGAATATATTACATGCTATGCGATCCTGTTAGAAACCCTTGATTCCGCTAGAGTTTTGTTGCGCCTCCTATTAGGGTTTCGCCCCCCCTTTATTATAGGGGACTTTCAATTGGTATCAGAGCGTGTATTGCATGATAATATGTTTGCTTTCTTTGTGATCCTATGCAATGATCTATATGTTACATGCGCTAGTTTTGATAAGCGAAGTTTACATGCTTGTTAGAGATGTTTTTCTCCTTGGCGCATGTTTTCTTGTTGGCGCATATGTATGTTTTCTCAAAAACTTATGATACATGCGCGACTCATTATAGATCTAAGGCCCTGCTTTAAACCCTTAGACGGGTTATTAGGGTTGAAGTCATCCCCTAGGTGAGATCCAGACAGTCTGATCAGATCATCTGACAGCCTTGATGGGTTAACCAGATAGCACCTGTGCGATAGCACCTAGTGGCTATAGGTCGACTGCAGACAGGAATGTAGCGATGTCTGATTGAGACGACTAGTGAACACACATGAGTTAGGCCCGGGGTCACACCCGCTTGCCAGATCTCATGAGGGTTGTTCGGCCCTGGCGCATGCATGGTTGACCTTTTGGTTGACTCAAGTCAGTTAGGACTTGGTGCATGCAAGGGCATTGGATCTGACTAGGTTGGATGAGTGGATCCCTAGTAATGGACTGTTGTAAGGTTGTAGGGCAAATAAGGAAATTAAAATTGATGCCTATGGGGTTTTCAAAATTTAATTTTCATGATTGGATCACATGTTGATTGATGCCTATGTTTGTTTATTTATTCTTATGTGGGCTGCCCATGTTTAATGTGTGCTGTGCTGGGGCCTGCGTGCCTGGAATTTAAAGTTGTAAATTAATTATTGTGATCTGCGTATCACATTGTATTTAATTTATAAAGTGTAATTGACCTGCGTGTCAATCTTGTCTAGATAGATTAATTTGTAAGTTAATCAGACAAGAGCACAGAGCACACTTGGCAGAGGCGCATGCAGCAGTGGCTTGACCAGGAGGGAGGTCCAGGGTTTGACTCTGGGACCAGGCGCATTTTCCCTGGTAGGCGCACCTGAGCTGCAAATGGCGCTTGGGCCCTGGTTTGGGCCAAATGAGCAGCTACAAGACCCATGAAGAAAAGCAAGTGAAGACTTAAGTTAATTAAGGTCTTACTAAGGCTATGGGCTTTTACCACATAAGATCCATGCTTTCATTTATTGTTTAAATAAGTTGAATAGCATGATTTATTTTCTGCTATCACCATAGGAATTGCATGATAGTGAAGAAGATAAAAGACCGTTAAAATCCAACGCTAAAATATCAAGCTCGTATGCCTTCTGACGCGAAACCTCACTGTTCTGATTATCGTTGGAGCCGTGTTGTACCCACTCAGTGGGCACGTCCATCTATCTTCAGACGGTGCGGGATTACACCTGCGTGTTACAGAGAAGGGATTTATCGCTTCTCGTTGCTCAGCATAGCACGTGGTGGTCCAGGGAGTAGGTCGGGTCAGCTTGACCATGTAGGCTACATATGTGGCGCATATGGTAGCACATGGAGGCAGCCATTTGTGGGGTCAGAGATTGTGTTGTACCAACTCAGTTGGCATAGTCTGCTGGATTGCCCAGATGAAGGGGAATCGCACGGGTTGGCGATTGGCAGGGACTGCCTACCAGAAATTAGTGCTTGTACTCTCTGTGAATCTTATCTCGCCTGAGCGGGATGCGGAGACCAAGTATGAAATCTGGATCCCATCTCACTAAAAGAGTTCTACTCTTTCGGGCTGTTTTGCTGGATTTTTCAGCCAGATAAAATAGTGAGAAAAAGAATCATTCTTAAGTCTTGAATTGATTCTTTACATTGATACTGACCTTGCTGTTCTTGCATAGTTGTAGATTCCTGCAGCAACGAACACCATGAGCTTCAATGTGCGATCCCTACTGGAAAGAGAGAAGTTTGCTGGGCCGAACTTCTCAGACTGGTTCAGACACCTTAAGATTGTTCTTAAGGCAGAGAGGAAACTGTATGTCCTCGAGACGGCGATACCGCCTCAGCCCGCTCCGAACGCCGCAAGGGCGGTTCGGGAAGCTTATGAAAAGCACGTCAATGATAGCATTGATGTCGCTTGCCTGATGCTAGCATCTATGACGCCACCGTTGCAGCGTCAGCATGAGGATATGTCTGCAATAGACATGATAGCAAATCTCAAGATGCTGTATGCTGCACAGGCGAGGACAGAACGCTATAATCTGACAAAGCTGTTCTTTCAAAGCAAACTGGCTGAAGGGAGCCCAGTGGGAGCTCACGTGCTCAAGATGATTGGGCACAAGGAGGCTCTAGAGAAACTGGGGCATACCATCAACCAGGAGCTTGCTGTAGACATTATTCTGCAGTCTCTCCCGCCCTCTTTCGATGCGTTCATTATTAACTTTAATATGAACAAAATCGATTGTACTCCGGCAGAGCTGCTGAATATACTCTTGACTACTGAGGAGACTCTGAAGGGAAAGCCTTCGACCTCTGTCTTAATGGTTCCTTCTAGGAACAAGAAGAAGGGGAAGAAGGGCAAGGCCCCTGTCAAGAGTTACAGCAAGGCTCTGAAGCAAAAAGTTAAGCGGTCAAAGGAATACAGATGTTTCCACTGTGGCCAGCTGGGTCACTGGAAAAAGGACTGTAAAGCGCTCCAAGGAGATAAGAGGGGAAGCATCGCTTCTGGCTCAGGTATATACGTGACGGAAGTCATGGTTTCATCTTCTTCTATATGATGGGTGTTGGACACTGCATGTGGAGTTCACATTTGTTCAAATGTACAGGAACTCAAGAGAAGAAGACAGGTGGGACAGCATGAGGTGGACCTACGAGTTGGAAACGGGGCACGGGTTGCTGCTGTTGCTGTAGGAGACTATTTCATCTCTTTGCCATCTAGGCTTGTATTAGAACTAAACAGTTGTTACTTTGTTCCCAGCATTACTAAAAATATTATCTCCATTCCTGCTCTTGTCAGGAAGGGATTTTCCTTTGAATGCAATATTTCAAAGTGTGTTTTATCTTTTGATAATATTGTTTATGTAAGGTTTTAGAGGGGTCCCCTTCAAGGGGGAGTGAAACCCTATAGATGGCGCAAGTGGTCTTCTTTGTTTTAGCAGCGGAATTAGGGTTTAAACTTGATCGCATGCTATACTTTCATATGATCAACTTAAACAACAAATGAAAGATTCGTTACCATGGCCATGGGAAGGAGGCGGCTTGGAAGCAAAGAGCAAGATAGATCTTCTCCACAAGTGACGCACACAACGAGAGGGATGACTTCTTCTTGTTGATCTTTGTGCTAGCAAAGATCTTCAAGAGTCCTTGCCGAATGGAAGGGATAGGTTGAGATGCTTCCTTGGCCGAGAGCTCTCCCTTGTCGTTCACCTTCTTCCACACGAGATGGCAAGCAAGCAACGTCAATGACAAGCGAGCAAAAGCGTTTAGGCGATAACATCAAAAATGGCGTTACATGACTTCCCAAAATGGAAAGTCATGAAGCCATGTTCCAACGCCAAAACGCCTTCCTTCATGAACCATGCGTTCACATAGTGAACCGGTTCATTCTTTGGTTCAATTCGATTTGGCTCATAGACCAAAATCAAACCAAGCCAAGCCAATACATGGTCTAGACCTTCTATGAACCTAATGGCTCAGGGTCTAACCGTTCATCTCCTGATGCTCTTGATCTCACCGATCTAGCATCTCCTCTCTCGATCGAAGCTTACCGATCTCAAGCCCTAATCAATCAAACATGATCAGACTAGATCTCACTTACAATCAGAGTTTAAATCCCTTTAAACTGAACCCAAATAATTCAGTCCACACGATCTGACTTAAGTAAGTCATATCATCAATTTGTGCGACCCTGAGGGTTTCCTTTAAATGTCGGTAACGATAACTTTCGTTATCACGATCAGTGAGGGGTATCTAGCAACACATCACTGTCTCCCGATATAAAGGAAAGAGACTTCCAAGACTACTCCCAAACCACAGCACAAGTGTGAATCAACTTCACAAGGCATGCATGTGTCCTTTGCCACTGGATGTTCTTATTGGACAAGCGGGTCAAGCTTGTAACTCCAATACGATGAGCATGATTAGATCAGATGAGCATAGTCATCTGGGTATGGCCATAGACTTTCTCAATCATCTCATATAAGGGGGGCCCCTTTAGAACATCACACTCCTTGAACAAGGAGACGGCAATCCTATATCTATCACTAGTGCCCTAACCTGACTCATGATCATTATCCAAGATAGTCTATGATCATTATGTTTCAAATGATATTGAACTACCTCAAAACAATGACAATCATCATTTAGTAACTCAAGTGATCTCAAGTCAGAGGACATGTGCCACTTAGTGCATACAAGGAATATTCACATTGTGACAAGCAATTGAATATCCTAGTAGGGTCTGTCCAGTACATCCAATGTACCCATGAGTCTACATCTTATTCCATGCTCGAAGCATCCTATAAGATTAGAACACATATTAGTCTCAATCATATCAAGGCTGTCTCATGTTCACCAAGATATCTCGACTAAGGACATATAGCCTGTCAGCCTAGCTGAACAGCTTTGAGACATTATTCAGTAGTACACTTATTACTGCAGACAAGGTAACAACCTAAATAATAACCATGCCTTTATAAACATAAGAGTTTATTACATGATACTGTTACAATCCCAAAGGCCTCAAACATTAGCCTTAAGGGCATACCCCAACAATCTCCCACTTGCACTTAATCTAATGGTTGAGAAATCTCAAACCCATATTATTACAGTGCTTCTCATGCTTCTGCTGCGCCAGAGGCTTGGTAAGCGGGTCAGCCAGATTGTCATCTGTATGTACCTTGCAAATTTTAATCTCGCCACGATCTATGATCTCCCGGATCAAGTGAAACTGTCTCTGTATGTGCTTGGACTTCTGGTGCGACCGTGGTTCCTTTGCTTGTGCGATTGCTCCAGTGTTATCACAGAAGATAACCAAAGGATCTGCACTCGAAGGAACGACACCAAGTTCTCTCACGAACTTACGAATCCACACTGCCTCCTTGGATGCTTCCGAGGCTGCAACATACTCGGCTTCTGTTGTGGAATCAGCAACAGTTGACTGTTTGAAACTTTTCCACACCACTGCTCCACCATTCAAGCTAAAAACATAGCCTGATTGCGATCGGAAATCATCCTGGTCCGACTGGAACGAAGCGTCAGTATATCCTTCTATACTGAGTTCTTCCTGACCACCATATATCAAGAACATATCTTTGGTCCTCCGCAGATATTTTAAAATGTTCTTGACCGCAATCCAGTGCGCCATACCTGGATTACTTTGGAACCGACTGGTCACGCTTAACCCATAAGCGACGTCTGGGCGAGTACACAACATCGCATACATAATGGACCCAATAGCCGAAGCATAAGGCGTATTGTCCATTTCATCTTTCTCAGTCTGTGTTTGTGGACACTGACTCCTTGAAAGATTCAGACCATGTCTAACTGGAAGATATCCTCTTTTAGAATTCTCTAAATGGAATCTCTCCAGGACTTTATCGATGTAAGTACTCTGGCACAGCCCGAGAAGCCTCTTAGATCTATCCCGGTAGATCTTCACACCTAATACATAGGCTGCTTCTCCTAAATCTTTCATCTGGAAACATTTTCCTAACCATGCTTTCACAGCATGCAGTTCAGGAATATCATTTCCAATGATTAAGATATCATCGACGTAGAGGACTAGGAATGTAATCACGCTCCCACTAAACCTCTTATATACACACGGGTCATCCTCGTTCTTGATGAAACCAAACTCAAAGATTGATTCATCAAAACGAATATTCCAACTTCTAGATGCTTGTTTAAGTCCATAAATAGACTTCTTTAACTTGCATATTTTATGATGATCTGATGGATTAGTGAAACCCTCAGGTTGTGTCATATACACATCCTCATCCAGATTTCCATTAAGGAAAGCTGTCTTCACATCCATCTGCCAGATCTCATAATCATAATATGCAGCTATCGCGAAAAGAATCCGAATAGACTTAAACATGGCTACAGGTGAGAAAGTTTCATCATAATCTATCCCGTAGATTTGTCTGAAACCTTTCGCAACTAGCCTGCCTTTATAGGTAACCACGTTACCATCCATGTCAATCTTCTTCTTGAAGATCCATTTACAGCCTATTGGGATTACTCCCAGAGGCGGATCAACCAAATCCCAGACTTGGTTATCTGACATGGAGTCCATCTCGGCTCGCATACCATCAAGCCACTAGCTGACTCCGGTCCACTAACCGCATCCGCATAAGTGAGGGGTTCATCCTTATCAATGATGTAGACTCCGTCATAGCGCTCAGGCTGTCGATGGATCCTTCCCGATCTTCGCGGTTCCCGTGATATCTGAGCCTCAGGTTGTTCATTAACCTGATTTACCGGCTCAGGCTCATCCAACTGTGCTTGACAACTTTGTCCTTCATCTGGATTCTCATCCAGCTTTATTTCTCTCCCACTGGCCTCTTGCAGAAGAAATTCCTTCTCAAGAAATATGGCCGTCCGAGCAACAAATACCTTGTTCTCTTTGGGATCGTAGAAATAATAACCCTTAGTTTCCTTAGGGTACCCGACAAATATACATTTCTCAGATCTGCTCTCCAGTTTCCCAGAGGCGAGCTTTTTGACATAAGCCTCGCAACCCCAGATCCGGATAAATGTCAAGCTCGGCTGTTTCCCACACCATAACTCATATGGCGTCTTAGAAACTACCTTGGATGGCACTCGGTTTAGTACCTTTGCAGCTGTTTCCAGTGCAAAACCCCAAAAGGAGTAAGGTAGAGTAGCCTGACTCATCATGAAACGAACCATATCAAGTAACGTTCTATTTCTCCTCTCGGACACACCATTCCATTGCGGTGTTCCTGGCGGAGTGAGCTGTGAGATAATCCCACACTCCTTTAGATAGTCAGTAAACGCATGACTTAGGTATTCTCCACCTCGATCTGAGCGAAGTGCCTTGATATTTCGGCCTAGCTGATTTTGTACTTCATTCTTGAACTCTTTGAACTTGTCAAAAGATTCACTTTTATGTCTCATCAGATAGACATACCCATACCTACTGAAATCATCAGTAAAGGTAATGAAGTACTGATAGCCACCTCTAGCATGTTTACTAAATGGCCCACACACATCACTGTGTATGAGGTCAAGTAAACCTGAAGCCCTTTGACCTTTATTAGGAAAAGGTGACTTCGTCATTTTACCCATCAAACAAGCTTTGCATGTATCTATCTCCTCATAGGAGAATGATCCCAGCAGTCCATGATCATGCAACCGCTTAATGCGTTTCTCGTTTATATGGCCTAAACGACTATGCCATAGCAAGGTGCTGTCATCAGCATTCTTGGCTTTCTTATTATCAATGTTATGTATAGAACTTTCCATGTCCAACATGTATAACCCATTGTTAGTTGAACCAGTAGCATAAACAATATTACCATAAGATAAAACACACTTTGAAATATTGCATTCAAAGGCAAATCCTTTCCTGACAAGAGCAGGAATGGAGATAATATTTTTAGTTATACTGGGAACAAAATAACAACTATTTAGTTCCAATACAAGTCCAGATGGTAAAGAAATGAAATAGTCTCCTACAGCAACAGCAGCAACCCGTGCCCCGTTTCCAACGCGTAGGTCTACCTCATGTTGTCCCACCTGCCTTCTTCTCTTGAGTACCTGTACATTTGAACAAATGTGAACTCCACATGCAGTGTCCAACACCCATGAAATAGAAGAAGATGAAACCATGACTTCCGTCACGTATATACCTGAGCCAGAAGCGATGCTTCCCCTCTTATCTCCTTGGAGAGCTTTACAGTCCTTTTTCCAGTGACCCAGCTGGCCATAGTGGAAACACCTGTTGTCCTTCGACCGCTTCACCTTCTGTTTCAGTGCCTTGCTGTAGTTCTTGACAGGGGCCTTGCCCTTCTTCCCCTTCTTCTTGTTCCTTGAAGGAACCAGTAAGACAGAGGTTGAAGGCTTTCCCTTCAGAGTTTCCTCAGTAGTCAAGAGCATATTCAGCAGCTCTGCCGGAGTACAATCGATTTTGTTCATATTAAAGTTAATAATGAACGCATCGAAAGAGGGCGGGAGAGACTGCAGAATAATGTCTACAGTAAGCTCCTGGTTGATGGTATGCCCCAGTTTCTCTAGAGCCTCCTTGTGCCCAATCATCTTGAGCACATGAGCTCCAACTGGGCTCCCTTCAGCCAGTTTGCTCTGAAAGAAGAGCTTCGTCAGATTATAGCGTTCTGTCCTCGCCTGTGCAGCATACAACATCTTGAGGTTCGCTATAATCTCTATAGCCGACATATCCTCATGCTGACGCTGCAGCGGTGGCGTCATAGACGCTAGCATCAGGCAAGCGACATCAATGCTATCATTGACGTGCTTTTCATAGGCTTCGCGAACCGCCCTTGCGGCGTTCGCAGCGGGTTGAGGCGGCACTGCCGTCTCGAGGACATACAGTTTCCTCTCTGCCTTAAGAACGATCTTAAGGTGTCCGAACCAGTCAGAGAAGTTCGGCCCAGCAAACTTCTCCCTTTCCAGTAGGGATCGCACATTGAAGCTCATGGTGTTCGTTGCTGCAGGAATCTACAACAATGCAAGAACAGCAAGGTCAGTATCAATGTTCAGAATCAATCCAGGACTTAAGAAAGATTCTTTTCTCACTATTTTGTCTGACTGAAAAATCCAGTAAACAGTCCGAAAGAGTAACACTCTTTTAGTGAGATGGGATCCAGATTTCATACTTGGTCTCCGCGTCCCGCTTAGGCGAGATAAGATGCACAGAGATGACAAGCACTAATTTCTGGTAGGCTGTCCCAGCCAATCGCCAACCCGTGCGATTCCCCTTCATCTGGGCAATCCAGCAGACTGTGCCAACTGAGTTGGTACAACACAGTCTCTGATCCCACAGATGGCTGCCTCCATGCGCTACCATATGCGCCACATATGTAGCCTACATGGTCAAGCTGACCCGACCTACTCCCTGGACCACCACGTGCTATGCTGAGCAACGAGAAGCGATAAATCCCTTCTCTGTAACACGCAGGTGAAATCCCGCACCGTCTGAAGATAGATGGACGTGCCCACTGAGTGGGTACAACACGGCTCCAACGATAATCAGAACAGTGAGGTTTCGCGTCAGAAGGCTTACGAGCTTGATATGTTAGCGTTGGATTTTAACAGTCCTTTTATCTTCTTACTATCAGGCAAATCCTATGGCTATAGCAGAAGATAAACTCATGCAGTTCTAATTATATAACGAATAAAAAGAAAGCATGCTGATCTTATGTGGTAAAAGCCCAAAGCCTAAGTAAGACCTTAAGATACTTAAGTCTTCACTTGCTCTTCTTGGGACTTTTGCATCTCATCTGGTCCAACCCAGGGCCCTAGCGCCAAGAGCACCTCAGGTGCGCCACCAGCTGAATGCGCCTCTGCGATGTGTGCTTTTGTGCTCTTGTCTAATCAGAATACATTTTGATCTATCTAGACAAGCTTGACTCGCAGGTCAATTATACAATAAATTAAAAACAATGTGATTCGCAGATCACAAAATAAGATTAATTTATAATTAACTAGGCACGCAGGCCCCAGCACAGCACACAATAGGGCAACTCACATAAGATTAAATAAACAGGCATCATGGCATCAACCAATCATCATGTGATCCATTACATAGAAAATAAAATTTTGAAAACCCCATTGGCATCAATTTTACTTCTCTTATGTGCCCTACAACCTTACAACGGTCCATTGATAGGGATCCACTCATCAATCTAGTTAGATCCTTGCCCTTGCATGCACCAAGTCCTAACTGACTCGAGTTGACCTGATGGTCAACCATGCATGCGCCAAGGGCTGAACAACCTTCATGAGATCTGGCAAGCGGGTGTGACCCCGGGCCTAACTCATGTGTGTTCATTGCTGTCTCAACCAGACCTCGCTACACGCCTGTGATGCAGTCAACCTATAGCCACCTCGTGCTTTCGCACAGGTGCTATCTGGTCAACCCATCTAGGCTGTCAGATGGTCTGATCAGACTATTGGATCTAACCTAGAGTATGCTTTCAACCCCATCAACCCGTCTAAGGGTTTATAGTAGATGCATATAGATCTAATTGTTTGCGCGCAAGTAGGTATAAGTTTTGATGAAATACCATTCAACATACTTAACATGCGCCAACACAACAACATGCGCAAATCATGAAGAAACATATAACATGCGCAAATCATGAAGAAACATACATCTAAGTTCTAAACTAGCATGTAGGTTTCGGCATGTGATCAACCATCATTAGATCTACTCATAAGCATATGCATGGATCAAACATGATGATCTACTCAGTAGATGCGCAAGCAATCATATGAACAAGTATAGATCCGCAGCTCTGATACCAATTGAAAGGTTTTAGAGGGGTCCCCTTCAAGGGGGAGCGAAACCCTATAGATGGCGCAAGTGGTCTTCTTTGTTTTAGCAGCGGAATTAGGGTTTAAACTTGATCGCATGCTATACTTTCATATGATCAACTTAAACAACAAATGAAAGATTCGTTACCATGGCCATGGGAAGGAGGCGGCTTGGAAGCAAAGAGCAAGATAGATCTTCTCCACAAGTGACGCACACAACGAGAGGGATGACTTCTTCTTGTTGATCTTTGTGCTAGCAAAGATCTTCAAGAGTCCTTGCCGAATGGAAGGGATAGGTTGAGATGCTTCCTTGGCCGAGAGCTCTCCCTTGTCGTTCACCTTCTTCCACACGAGATGGCAAGCAAGCAACGTCAATGACAAGCGAGCAAAAGCGTTTAGGCGATAACATCAAAAATGGCGTTACATGACTTCTCAAAATGGAAAGTCATGAAGCCATGTTCCAACACCAAAACGCCTTCCTTCATGAACCATGCGTTCACATAGTGAACCGGTTCATTCTTTGGTTCAATTCGATTTGGCTCATAGACCAAAATCAAACCAAGCCAAGCCAATACATGGTCTAGACCTTCTATGAACCTAATGGCTCAGGGTCTAACCGTTCATCTCCTGATGCTCTTGATCTCACCGATCTAGCATCTCCTCTCTCGATCGAAGCTTACCGATCTCAAGCCCTAATCAATCAAACATGATCAGACTAGATCTCACTTACAATCAGAGTTTAAATCCCTTTAAACTAAACCCAAATAATTCAGTCCACACGATCTGACTTAAGTAAGTCATATCATCAATTTGTGCGACCCTGAGGGTTTCCTTTAACTGTCGGTAACGATAACTTTCGTTATCACGATCAGTGAGGGGTATCTAGCAACACATCACTGTCTCCCGATATAAAGGAAAGAGTCTTCCAAGACTACTCCCAAACCACAGCACAAGTGTGAATCAACTTCACAAGGCATGCATGTGTCCTTTGCCACTGGATGTTCTTATCGGACAAGCGGGTCAAGCTTGTAACTCCAATACGATGAGCATGATTAGATCAGATGAGCATAGTCATCTGGGTATGGCCATACACTTTCTCAATCATCTCATATAAGGGGGGCCCCTTTAGAACATCACACTCCTTGAACAAGGAGACGGCAATCCTATATCTATCACTAGTGCCCTAACCTGACTCATGATCATTATCCAAGATAGTCTATGATCATTATGTTTCAAATGATATTGAACTACCTCAAAACAATGACAATCATCATTTAGTAACTCAAGTGATCTCAAGTCAGAGGACATGTGCCACTTAGTGCATACAAGGAATATTCACATTGTGACAAGCAATTGAATATCCTAGTAGGGTCTGTCCAGTACATCCAATGTACCCATGAGTCTACATCTTATTCCATGCTCGAAGCATCCTATAAGATTAGAACACATATTAGTCTCAATCATATCAAGGCTGTCTCATGTTCACCAAGATATCTCGACTAAGGACATATAGCCTGTAAGCCTAGCTGAACAGCTTTGAGACATTATTCAGTAGTACACTTATTACTGCAGACAAGGTAACAACCTGAATAATAACCATGCCTTTATAAACATAAGAGTTTATTACATGATACTGTTATAATCCCAAAGGCCTCAAACATTAGCCTTAAGGGCATACCCCAACAGTTTATGCTACTGGTTCAATTAACAATGGGTTATTCATGTTGGACATGGAATGTTCTATACACAATATTGATATTAAGAAAGCCAAGTATGCTGATGACAGCACCTTGCAATGGCATAGTCGTTTAGGCCATATTAACAAGAAGCGCATTAAGCGGTTGCATGATCATGGACTGCTGGGATCATTTTCTTATGAGGAGATTGATACATGCAAGGCTTGTTTAATGGGTAAAATGACGAAGCCACCTTTTTCTAACAAAGGTCAAAGGGCTTCAGGTTTACTTGACCTTATACACAGTGATGTGTGTGGGCCATTTAGTAAACATGCCAAAGGTGGCTATCAGTACTTCATTACCTTTACTGATGATTTCAGTAGGTATGGTTATGTCTATCTGATGAGACATAAAAGTGAATCTTTTGACAAGTTCAAAGAGTTCAAGAATGAAGTACAGAATCAGCTAGGCCAAAATATCAAGGCACTTCGTTCTGATCGAGGTGGAGAATACTTGAGTCATGCGTTTACTGACTATCTGAAGGAGTGTGGGATTATCTCACAGCTCACTCTGCCAGGAACACCGCAATGGAATGGTGTGTCCGAGAGGAGAAATAGAACGTTACTTGATATGGTTCGTTCTATGATGAGTCAGGCTACTCTTCCATATTCCTTTTGGGGATTTGCACTAGAGACAGCTGCAAAGGTACTAAACCGAGTGCCATCCAAGGCAGTTTCTAAGACTCCATATGAGTTATGGTATGGGAAACAGCCGAGCTTGACATTTATCAGGATCTGGGGCTGCGAAGCTTATGTCAAAAAGCTTGCCTCTGGGAAACTAGAGAGCAGATCTGACAAATGTATCTTTGTCGGTTACCCTAAGGAAACTAAGGGTTATTATTTCTTCGATCCCAAAGAGAACAAGGTATTTGTTGCTCGGACGGCCATATTTCTTGAGAAGGAGTTTCTTCTGCAAGAGGCCAGTGGGAGAGAAATAAAGCTGGATGAGAATCCAGAGGAAGGACAAAGTAGTCAAGTACAGTTGGATGAGCCTGAGCCGGTGGATCAGGTTATTGAACAACCTGAGGCTCAGATATCACGGGAACCGTGAAGATCGGGTAGGATCCGTCGACAGCCTGAGCGCTATGACGGAGTCTACATCATTGATAATGATGAACCCCTCACTTATGCGGATGCGGTCAGTGGACCGGAGTCAGCGAGATGGCTTGAAGCTATGCGCGCCGAGATGGACTCCATGTCAGATAACCAAGTCTGGGATTTGGTTGATCCGCCTCCGGGAGTTATCCCTATAGGCTGTAAATGGATCTTCAAGAAGAAGATTGACATGGATGGTAACGTGGTTACCTATAAAGGCAGGCTAGTTGCAAAAGGTTTCAAACAAATCTACGGGATAGATTATGGTGAAACTTTCTCACCTGTAGCCATGTTTAAGTCTATTCGGATTCTTTTCGCGATAGCTGCATATTATGATTATGAGATCTGGCAGATGGATGTGAAGACAGCTTTCCTTAATGGAAATCTGGATGAGGATGTGTATATGACACAACCAGAAGGTTTCACTAATCCATCAGATCGTCATAAGATATGCAAGTTAAAGAAGTCTATTTATGGACTTAAACAAGCATCAAGAAGCTGGAATATTCGTTTTGATGAATCAATCTCTGAGTTTGGTTTCATCAAGAACGAGGATGACCCGTGTGTATATAAGAGGTTTAGTGGGAGCGTGATTACTTTCCTAATCCTCTATGTCGATGATATCTTGATCATTGGAAATGACATTCCTGAAATGCATGCGGTTAAGGCATGGTTAAGAAAGTGTTTCCAGATGAAAGATCTAGGAGAAGCAGCCTATGTATTAGGTGTGAAGATCTACAGGGATAGATCTAAGAGGCTTCTCGGGCTGTGCCAGAGTACTTACATCGATAAAGTCCTGGAGAGATTTCATTTAGAGAATTCTAAAAGAGGATATCTTCCAGTCAGACATGGTCTGAATCTTTCGAAGAGTCAGTGTCCACAAACACAGACTGAGAAAGATGAAATGGACAATACGCCTTATGCTTCGGCTATTGGGTCCATTATGTATGCGATGTTGTGTACTCGCCCAGACGTTGCTTACGGGTTAAGCGTGACCAGTCGGTTCCAAAGTAATCCAGGTCAGGCACACTGGATTGCAGTCAAGAACATTTTAAAATATCTGCGGAGGACCAAAGATATTTTCTTGATATATGGTGGTCAGGAAGAACTCAGTATTGAAGGATATACTGACGCTTCATTCCAGTTTGACCAGGGTGATTTCCGATCGCAATCAGGCTATGTTTTTAGCTTGAATGGAGGAGCAGTGGTGTGGAAGAGTTTCAAACAGTCAACTGTTGCTGATTCCACAACAGAAGCCGAGTATGTTGCAGCCTCGGAAGCATCCAAGGAGGCAGTGTGGATTCGTAAGTTCGTGAGAGAACTTGATGTTGTTCCTTCGAGTGCAGATCCTTTGGTTATCTTCTGTGATAACACTTGAGCAATCGCACAAGCAAAGGAACCACGGTCGCACCAGAAGTCCAAGCACATACAGAGACGGTTTCACTTGATCCGGGAGATCATAGATCGTGGCGAGATCAAAGTCTGCAAGGTTCATACATATGACAATCTGGCAGACCCGCTTACCAAGCCTCTGGCGCAGCAGAAGCATGAGAAGCACTGTAATAATATGGGTTTGAGATTTCTCAACCATTAGATTAAGTGCAAGTGGGAGATTGTTGGGGTATGCCCTTAAGGCTAATGTTTGAGGCCTTGGGAATGTATCAGTATCATGTAATAAACTCTTATGTTTATAAAGGCATGGTTGTTATTCAGTTTGTTACTTTGTCTGCTGCAATAAGTGTACTTCTGAATAATGTCTCACAGCTGTTCAGCTGGGCTGACATGCTATAAAGTCCTTAGTCGAGATATCTTGGTGAACATGAGACAGCCTTGATATGGTTAAGACTAATATGTGTTCTAATCTTATAGGATGCTTCGAGCATGGAATAAGATGTAGACTCATGGGTACATTGGATGTACTGGACAGACCCTACTAGGTTATTCAATTGCTTGTCACAATGTGAATAATCCTTGATTGCAACAAGTGGCACATGTCCTCTGACTTGAGATCACTTGTGTTTCTAAATGATGATTGTCATTGTTTTGAGGTAGTTCAATATCATTTGAAACATAATGATTATAGACTATCTTGGATGGTGAGCTTGAGTCAGGTTAGGGCACTAGTGATAGACATAGGATTGCCGTCTCCTTAATTGGAGTGTGATGTTCTAAAGGGCCCCCTAGATGAGATGATTGAGAAAAGAGTATGGCCATACCCAGGTGACTATGTTCATCTGATCTAATCATGCTCATCATATTGGAGTTACAAGCTTGACACGCTTATCCAATAAGAACATCCAGTGGCAAAGGAAACATGTATGCCTTGTGAGTTGATTCACACTTCTGCTGTGGTTTGGGTGTAGTCTTGGAAGACTCTTTCCTTTATATCGGGAGACAGTGATGTGTTGCTAGATACCCCTCACTGATCGTGATAACGTGAGTTATCGTTACCGACATTTAAAGGAAACCCTCAGGGTCGCACAATTTGATGATATGGCTTACTTAAGTCAGATCGTGTGGACTGAATTATTCAGGTTCAGTTTAAAGGGATTTAATCTCTGATTGTAAGTGAGATCTGGTCTGATCATGTTTGATTGATTAGGGCTTGAGATCGGTAAGCTTCGATCGAGAGAATGGATGCTAGATCAGAGAGATCAGCAGCATCAAGAGATCGACGGTCAGATCAAGAGCCTTAGGGTTTAATAGGATCTGGACTAATGGCTTGGGTTGATTGGTCTTTGAACCAAACCAAATTGAACCGGCTCATTGAGTGAGCGCATGGTTCAAGAGAAGATGAGTTTGCGTATGGGGTGAACCCATGATCGCATGAACGTTTGGGGGTTACTAAATTTAGAAGCCATGACTTCTAAACGTGGGAACGCCTCACGTTCACGCCTAAGACGCTTTCATCTCTCGTCTCTCCTCATCTCTCGTCGCCAACAAGCTCTCTTGAGAGTGGTGAAGAGGTTGACGAAAAAGGAGAAGGAAGAAATCGCCAAGCAAAGGATTCTCTTCCCTTCCATACGACAAGGACCTCTTGAAGCCTTGCTAGCACAAGGAGCACCAAGAGAAGAGTAGGCGACATCAATTGTGTGCGTCACCTTAGGAGAAGGAGCATTTGCGCCTTTCCTTCCAAGACACTATCTAAGCGATGGCAATGGTAAGAATCACTTTTCATTGAAAGTTGAATATATTACATGCTATGCGATCCTGTTAGAAACCCTTGATTCCGCTAGAATTTTGTTGCGCCTCCTATTAGGGTTTCGCCCCCCCTTTATTATAGGGGACTTTCAGATCTCCACTTGAAGATACTAATCTACATCTTGCCTTATTTCTTGAATTATGTGATACAATTAAGATTAATGGTGTTTCTAATGATGCATTGAAACTGAAATTGTTTCCTTTTTCTCCTAGGGACCGAGCGCGTTCTTGGCTTCAAGCTCAACCTACTGGTACCTTCACCACATGGGAACAACTATCAAATGCTTTCTTGCTGAAGTACTTTCCACCCAGCAAGACCATCCAATTGAGAAACCAGATTACAAGCTTTGCACAGCAGGATGGCGAGTCTTTTAGCGAGGCATGGGAGCATTTTAATGATTTACAACAGAAGTTCCCTCACCATGGCTTGAAAATTGGGTTTTAATACATACTTTTTACAATGGTTTGCTTTATAATACCCGACTAACTGTTGATGCTGCTGCAGGAGGAGCCCTCATGAGCAGAACCATCGAAGATGCTTTCAAGTTGCTAGAAGAGATGGCTTTGAATGACAACCAATGGACTACAGAGAGTGGAGTGTTGTATCGACATCCTCATGGTAAGAATGAAAGTGATAACTGGCGTACCTTGGCTGAAAAGGTAGATTATTTGTGCAACAGATTTGACTTTTTTGAAATGCAAACTGCTGTAGTTTTATCTTCTGTTGTGTGTGATATTTGTGGTAATAATGGTCATTGTTCTGAAGAGTGTAAAGTCATTGATAATCAGGGTACTAAAGAAGCTAATGCTTTAGGGGGTTATAATCAAAGTAGAAACAATGATCCTTATTCTAGTACTTACAACCCTGGATGGAGGAACCACCCCAATTTATCCTGGAAAAGCAACAACAATGTAGGAGGACAAGTTGAGAATAGAGGATATCCACAGAGACAAAATCATAATTAAAACCAGCCCCAGAATTCTTGTGTTGAATCCATGCTTGAAAAATTTATGGCTAGTCAAAATCAATTCATGACAAATCAAAATAAGGAGATTGAAGATCTTAAGGGATTGGTCAGGCAACTTGCTTCTCAAGTAGGATCTTTAGCAGCCCACAATAAAATATTAGAAAATCAAATAGCACAACAGGCTAGCACTTCTTACAGACCCCTAGGAAAATTGCCTGCTAAACCTGAACCAAACCCTTGGGAGCACTGTAATGCTATCATTACTAGGAGTGAGAGGCAATTAGATGAACCTAAACGGAGAGTTGAGGATAATGAAAAAGAGCCTGAGATTGAACATAACAATCAATTAGACTTAGAAAAAATCTCCTATGCATGAGCAGTCCCAAACTAGTTTATCACCATACCAGGGTGATGAACCTAAAGGTGATGAGACTTGTCAGTCAGATCTTCCTAGACCTAGTTCACCTACACCATATAGGCCACCTATACCCTTTCCCCAAAGATTAGTTCAAGCAAAATTAGATAAGCAATTTGGGAAATTTCTTGATGTCTTAAAAAAGCTTTATATTCATATTCCATTCACTGAAGCTTTATCTCAAAGGCCCTCATATACTAAATTTTTGAAAGAAATTTTGTCAAATAAAAGAAAGATAGAGGACTATAGTACTGTGGCTTTAACTAAAGAGTGTAGTGCTATTATTCAGAATAAGTTGCCACCGAAATTAAAAGATCCATGTAGTTTCCCTATACCTTGTTCAATTGGGAGTGTGGCTTTTGACCGAGCCTTATGTGATCTTGGTGCTAGTGTAAACCTAATGCCTTTATCTATTTGCAGGAAATTGGACATGGGAGAGCTTAAACCAACTTCAATATCTTTGCACCTTGCTGATTCATCGGTAAAGCATCTAGTTGGTATTTTAGAAAATGTTCTAGTTCAAATAGGTAAGTATTTCTTACCAGCAGATTTTGTAGTGTTGGAAATGGAGAAAAGTTCTAAAAAGCCAATTATTCTTGGTAGACCTTTTTGGGCACAGCTGGAGCGGTTATTAATGTTAGGAAAGGAAAACTCACATTTGATATTTGTGAAAATATAATTGAGTTTGATTTAACAGATTTATTGAAAAAAACATCATATTCAAGATCATGTTGTAGTATTGATGTAATAGATGATGTTGTTAGTGATATGCATAATTTATTTGATGAGCCCTCTAATATTGAGACTGACAGTTTTTCTGAGTGTGTGAGTAGAGGATTTCAGGAGAATGCTGATTTAAAAACTGAAAAGAGAAATAAGAAGAGACAAAGAAGAAAAGGAAAATCAAAATTGCTTAAGAAAGGAAAAAGGAGCTTAAGTAAAGTTGGACACTATTTCTTAAATGAGCCTTATGTTGTCAGAGGCGGTGAACAAAACAAAGAGAAATTAGAATGGCGACTGAAGAAATCACGATCAAATCCAAGTGTAGAACGGTCAAGCTAATGACCTTTAAATCAACGCTTCTTGGGAGGCAACCCAAGCATTCTTACTTAGCTTAGTTCATTTTATTTTAGTTTATTTTTAGAACTAATTTTTCTTCTCTTTTTTGTAGGTAAAATTGAGTTTTGGTGTAAATTACAGCACTACCGTAATGAAAATTACAGGCTGCAATTTCAGTCCATTTTCGACTAGAAAGTTTTGAGTGTTTACGGCACTGCCGTAAGTATCATTACGTGCCGTATTTTTGCTTGGAATTTTTTCTGAGAGTTTAATCACTTTTATGGCACTACGTAATGCTTTTCACGTGCCGTATTTTGTTGATTTTTGTTTTATTTTTCTTAAAAAAAATCTCTTTTCAATTTTACGGTACTACCGTAACCGATTTCATGGTGCCGTATTTTTGAGCGTTTTCTCTGCCGAGAGTTGGTTGAAGTTATGTGGAAAATACGGCGGTGCCATAACTGATTTTATGGTACCATAATCTCTGCTGATTTTTGACCTGAGAGTTTTGAATGTTTTACAGCAGTATCATAATCATTTATACCATACTGTAATTCGAGCACTTTTTCGACCCGAGAGTTTTGGATGTTTTACGGTAGGGCCGTATAGATATTACGGCCCGTGTTTTTTTGAACTGACCACATTACGGCATGGCCGTCATGAAAATTATGGTCGTAATTCTATCGGCCCTACACGATTTACTCTGCCGTTTTTATGGTTTCAGAGTATTTTTTAGGGTGTTCCCTCATTCTCTTGCACCGACCTCGTGCTTCCGACCTTCCATTGCCTTCATAGCTCGCCGGCGACCCTTCCCGTCCAGCTGCAGCCACCGATCTAGTATTTTCTTGCTCGATTTATTCACTATGGCGAGTGTTTGTGAGATTTCCACCCCTTTCATTGTTTCCTTCCGATTCTTGGTCGATTTACAAAATATTTGCTCTCATTTACTCCTTGGATGACACGCGACTCTTCCTAGTTTGTTTCTATAAAATTTTAACTGATTTTGGAGTGATTTTGAACCTCAAGCGAGCTCAATCCGTTGTGTTCTTTTACTGTTACGCCCTCATTCATTTTCTAGTCAAATTTTTGGGTTTAAGCTTGGATTTAACTGATTCTTATTTTTATGATGTTTGTTAAGTAAAGGTGTTCATTCCTAAGAAAATTGAAAGTGTGATTTCAATTAGAACTAGTTTTTGCTTGAGGTATTGTGTATAAATTTCAGTTTGCAGCCTATTTCAACACAAGAGGAAATTAGATTCATCAAATGGCACCTAGAGTCAAATCAGTGGTTTCAATAAGAAGGGAAAGGCACCTGCTGAGCCCTCAACTCCCCCAAATCCCTATGGCATCATTTTTAGGGATGAAATCCAAGAAACCAGATACAACCAATTGATAGCCAGGAGAATTATCAACACTAAATATGCAGATCGATGCACATTGGAGGCACTAGGGCTCTATGAAGATATGTTCTAGATGTTCGATCAAATAAGGGCCAAGAAATTCTTCCAAATGACACCGACCACATATCTTCCTTTGGTTTTAGAGTTCTTGAGTAGTATGGATATGGAGCTTTAAGAATTCACCAACTGACATGCTGATAGGGATATCACTTTCAGATTAGCTAACATTGAAAGGAAGCTTACTTCGAGAGACATCAGATCCATTTTTCACTTAGCATCAAGAGGATACACCCAAGTGCCAGTGGGTTTCATAGAAAATGTTTTCTGGAACCAAATCACTAGTGAAACCCATTTTTCTACAGTTTCAGCCCGTGCCTCAAAGATTTCCAATCCTTGCATTAAATATGTGTTGGGAAACCCCGGGGACATTTTATAATTTTCAGAGCCATGAAAATACATTTTACGCAGCGGAAGAATGTCCCCGAAACAGGCTAGTCCCAAAAACCCAGTGAAGATCTCTTGCGAGGGGGTCGACACGATGTGATAGTAAGTACCTTTAAGCAATTGGAAGCCGATGTCGATGAAGGCGCCCAAGTGTTCGCCCTCTGCAGTCTCGCACACACGGATTCCTCAAGTTTTCTTCTTCCTCGCCCGGTGCTAGCCTCGGGAAGAAGATCCATGCCTTAGGAGAGTCCTCCAAGCAACTTGCGCCACCACCAAGATGTGATGCGCCAAGGAGATGGAAGGAGAAGACAACGCCGCAAGCCTTCTTATTCCTTTGCACCAAGGAAAGGAAGAGAAGAAGCATGCTTGCGCCCTTGATGGAAGAAGAAGAGCTCTAAGCTCTCCAAGCCGTCGCCCTCTAATGCTTCACGCCTCCAAGGAATTAGCATCATCAAGAGAGGGGGCGGCAAGGGCTTATTTATAGGAGCAAGAGGCGGTTAGGGGAGAATGGCAAGTGTTGACAATTAGGGCATGATTCTAGGAGATTATCCAATCAAATATATTGATTAAATCTCCACTCCCATATGCGCCTAAGACTTGTCAAAGCAAGCATCAGCCATATGCGCCCATATCATGCCATATGAGGCATTAATCCCATCCATGCGCCTAGACCTAGTCAAGGCAATATGATGGATTGCCTAATGTGGCTTGGGCGCAAGTCCTAATCCAATTAGGACTCTAATTATGTTAATAATCAGCCCACAATTGTCAAACACAATCCAATCAATTATCTTGTGTGATTTAATCAAATCCAATTTGATTTAATCACCACGGAGATACCAAACAAGGCATAGGCGCAAATTCTAGTCCAACTAGAATCCCATATGCGCCTATCCCATTAATTCATCCCCATTATACCCTTCAAGCCTCTTAGCCCTTCAATACAACTTATTAGCAAGCCCAACTAAGCAATGGGCCAAGCCCAAAGTCCATTATGCATGTTAACCAAGCTATTGGATCCAATCCAATTTAACCCATGGTTAAATGAGGCTAACCATGGTTAATTTGATCGATATGCCAAAAACGGAAGTTGGCCCCAATAAGTTTCTTCCATCTCATCAGGCCCATTGGCGCTGATGAAATCTCCCAAATAGATCAGAGTTATCCAATAACTCGATCTAAAGGCTACCCGATCAATATGAAAACTTGAGTATCAAGGTGTGCGACACTGTAGGTTCCTCTAACACTGGCAGTGCTGACCAAAGGTCATCACAAGCAGTGAGTGGCACCTAGCAGTGCATCGCTGCTACCCAGGTTATTGGAATGGATATCGACATCGACATCCCCATCATCGCAACTAGGTACAGATGCATTACAGTCTCTTTGCCGAACTGATATCTGATTGGACAAGTGTGTCACCACTTGTTTTCATCCAATCACATGGCTATGACTAGAACAGGTTCTTACCTGGGTATGGCCATACACTCTCAGTCATAGAACCATAAGGGAGCTCCATGGATATCATACTTCCCAAAGGAAGGGGCAAATCCTATGTCTGTCCATTGACCTTCTCATATGGGTCGTGACATGCTCAATGACAACCGTTATGACCTCCCAACTACGGCAAGGTGTTAGGTTGCATCAAAGCAAGTCCCTAACCATATAGAATGGTCAATGACCTCAAGTCAAGGGATCAATGCATCTCCTGTCACTTGTGAGGATAACTCATGACACAAAGTCATAGCCTCACAGCGGGTCTATCCAGTATATCCTCCAATGATATACCCATGTGTCTGCGCTAGCACCACGTGCCTAACCAGCCCACATACTAGTCTCACAAGTACCAGAGCTGTCCCATATCTACTCAGGTACATCGACTAGGGACAATCATTTGAGCACAGATCCAATCTGTCTCCAGGGACATTATCATGTAAGTACACAATCGCAGGTGTAGACAAACAATGATAACGACAATGCTAGAAAGATATATGAATATCAGAGTTAAGTAGTACAAAGATGGACCAAAACTAGGTCCTAGGGCATATACACCAACAATCTCCCACTTGCACTAAGACCTAGAGGTTGAGCAACCTCAACCCCATATCTCTAGTACGACCATCATGCTTCTGCTGCGCCAAAGCCTTGGTTAGTGGGTCTGCTAGATTGCTCTCTGTGTCAATTCTGCTAATCTTGACATCACCTCGATCAATGATCTCTTTGATCAGGCGAAATCTCTTGAGTATGTGTTTGGACCTTTGATGAGACCGTGGTTCATTAGTATATGCAGTTCCCATTGTTGTCATAGTAGAGCTCAATGGGATCCATTGCACTTGGAACCACCTGAAGTTCAGAAAAGAACTTCCTGATCCAAACGGCTTCATTGGCTGCCTCAGAAGCAACCACATACTCAGCTTCGGTTATAGAATTAGCTATGGTGGATTGCTTGAAGCTCTTCCAGCATACAGCACCTCCAACCATCTTAAACTAATAGCTGGTCTGCGATCTGAAGTCGTCAGGATCAGACTGGAACGACTCATCAGTGAAGCCCTGCACACTGAGTTCTTCCTGTCCCCCGTAGACTTTATAGAATAAATCCTTAGTCCCTTTCAGGATACTCAAGGATATTCTTTACAGCCACCCAGTGCTGTAAACTAGGATTGGATTGGTATCGGCTGGTTATGCTCACAGCATAAGCCATAACTGGTCTAGTACACAACATTGCATACATGATCGATCCCACCGCCGAAGCATAGGGTGAAAGTCCCCTATAGCTAAGGGGGCGAAACCCTGACAGGTGGCGCAAATAATTTTGCAAGCGGAAACTAGGGTTTCAAGAGACCTTACGTAATGACATATGATTAACTTCATAAGGTTTAGATTCATACCATAGCCATTTCGTTTGGATGGCGTCTAGGAAGCAGAGATCGACAGGGGTCTCCTCCAGAGAATGCGCACACAAGATGAGAGTGTGCCTACTTTCTTGGTGCTCCTTGTCCTAGCAAGGTTCCAAGAAGTCTTGAACGTATGGAAGGGATGGAGACGATTTTCCTTTCTTGGCCGAATCCTCCTCAAAGCTCCAAGCGTCGCCACACACGAAAGTGTCGAGAGGAATAATGGGTAGAGAGGCGAGACTAGAATTAATTCTCTTCGAACGTGAGAGATCTCCAAGTGGAGATCATGGTTTCTAAAAATAGAAACCACCACTCGCTCAAAAGTTCACGCCAAGTGAACAAGTCGCCACCTCTTCTCCCTTTGAACCATGCGCTCATATATGAGCCAGTTCAATTTGGTTCGGCTCAAGAAACCAATCAAGCCAAGTCTTCAGTCCAGATCATATTAAACCTAAAGGTTCAAGATCTGACCGTTCATCTCTTAATGCTCCTGATCTCACCGATCTAGCATCTATTCTCTCAATCGAAGCTTACCGATCTTAAGCCCTAATCAATCAAACATGATCAGACCAGATCTCACTTACAATCAGAGATTAAATCCCTTTAAACTGAACCAAAACAATTCAGTCCACACGATCTGACTTAAGTAAGCCATATCATCAAATTGTGCGACCCTAAGGGTTTCCTTTAAATGTCGGTAACGATAACTAACGTTATCACGATCAGTGAGGGGTATCTAGCAACACATCACTGTCTCCCGATATAAAGAAAAGAGTCTTCCAAGACTACACCCAAACCATAGCACAAGTGTGAATCAACTCACAAGGCATACATATTTCCTTTGCCACTGGATGTTCTTATTGGACAAGCGTGTCAAGCTTGTAACTCCAATATGATGAGCATGATTAGATCAGATGAACATAGTCACCTGGGTATGGCCATACTCTTTTCTCAATCATCTCATCCAGGGGGCCCCTTTAGAACATCACACTCCAATTAAGGAGACGGTAATCCTATGTCTATCACTAGTGCCCTAACCTGACTCAAGCTCACCATCCAAGATAGTCTATAATCATTATGTTTCAAATGATATTGAACTACCTCAAAACAATGACAATCATCATTTAGAAAACACAAGTGATCTCAAGTCAAAGGAAATGTGCCACTTGTTGCATTGAAGGATTATTCACATTGTGACAAGCAACTGAATATCCTAGTAGGGTCTGTCCAGTACATCCAATGTACCCATGAGTCTACATCTTATTCCATGCTCGAAGCATCCTATAAGATTAGAACACATATTAGTCTTAACCATATCAAGGCTGTCTCATGTTCACCAAGATATCTCGACTAAGGACTTTACAGCAAGTCAGCCCAGCTGAACAGCTTTGAGACATTATTCAGAAGTACACTTATTGCAGCAGACAATGTAACAAACTGAATAACAACCATGCCTTTATAAACATAAGAGTTTATTACATGATACTGATACATTCCCAAGGCCTCAAACATTAGCCTTAAGGGCATACCCCAACAATCTCCCACTTGCACTTAATCTAATGGTTGAGAAATCTCAAACCCATATTATTACAGTGCTTCTCATGCTTCTGCTGCACCAGAGGCTTGGTAAGCGGGTCTGCCAGATTGTCATCTGTATGAACCTTGCATATTTTGATCTCGCCTCGATCTATGATCTCCCAGATCAAGTGAAACCGTCTCTGTATGTGCTTGGACTTCTGGTGCGACCGTGGTTCCTTTGCTTGTGCGATTGCTCCAGTGTTATCACAGAAGATAACCAAAGGATCTGCACTCGAAGGAACAACACCAAGTTCCTGAACGAACTTACGAATCCATACTGCCTCCTTGGATGCTTCCGAGGCTGCAACATACTCGGCTTCTGTTGTGGAATCAGCAACAGTTGACTGTTTGAAACTCTTCCACACCACCGCTCCTCCATTCAAGCTAAAAACATAACCTGATTGTGATCGGAAATCATCCTGGTCAGACTAGAACGAAGCGTCAGTATATCCTTCAATACTGAGTTCTTCCTGACCACCATATATCAAGAACATATCTTTGGTCCTCCGCAGATATTTTAAGATGTTCTTGACTGCAATCCAGTGTGCTTGACCTGGATTACTTTGGAAACGACTGGTCACGCTTAACCCGTAAGCGACGTCTGGGCGAGTACACAACATCGCATACATAATGGACCCAATAGCCGAAGCATAAGGCGTATTGTCCATTTCATCTTTCTCAGTCTGTGTTTGTGGACACTGACTCTTCGAAAGATTCAGACCATGTCTGACTGGAAGATATCCTCTTTTAGAATTCTCTAAATGAAATCTCTCCAGGACTTTATCGATGTAAGTACTCTGTCACAGCCCGAGAAGCCTCTTAGATCTATCCCTGTAGATCTTCACACCTAACACATAGGCTGCTTCTCCTAGATCTTTCATCTAAAAACATTTCCTTAACCATGCTTTAACGGCATGCAGTTCAGGAATATCGTTTCCAATGATCAAGATATCATCGACGTAGAGGACTAGGAAAGTTATCACGCTCCCACTAAACCTCTTATATACACACGGGTCATCCTCGTTCTTGATGAAACCAAATTCACTGACTGATTCATCAAAACGAATATTCCAGCTTCTTGATGCTTGTTTAAGTCCACAAATAGCTTCTTTAACTTGCATATTTTATGACGATCTGATGGATTAGTGAAACCTTCTGGTTGTGTCATATACACATCCTCATCCAGATTTCCATTAAGGAAAGCTGTCTTCACATCCATCTGCCAGATCTCATAATCATAATATGCAGCTATCGCGAGAAGAATCTGAATAGACTTAAACATGGCCACAGGTGAGAAAGTTTCATCATAATCTATCCCGTAGATTTATTTGAAATCTTTCGCAACCAGCCTGCCTTTATAGGTAACCACGTTACCATCCATGTCAATATTCTTCTTGAAGATCCATTTACAGCCTATAGGGATAACTCCCGGAGGCGGATCAACCAAATCCCAGACTTGGTTATCTGACATGGAGTCCATCTCGGCGCGCATAGCTTCAAGCCATCTCGCTGACTCCGGTCCACTGACCGCATCCGCATAAGTGAGGGGTTCATCATTATCAACGATGTAGACTCCGTCATAGCGCTCAGGCTGTCGACAGATCCTTCCCGATCTTCGCGGTTCCCGTGATATCTGAGCCTCAGATTGTTCAATAACCTGATCTACCGGCTCAGGCTCATCCAACTGTGCTTGACTACTTTGTCCTTCTTCTGGATTCTCATCCAGCTTTATTTCTCTCCCACTGGCCTCTTGCAGAAGAAACTCCTTCTCAAGAAATATGGCCGTCCGAGCAACAAATACCTTGTTCTCTTTGGGATCGAAGAAATAATAACCCTTAGTTTCCTTAGGGTAACCGACAAAGATACATTTGTCAGATCTGCTCTCTAGTTTCCCAGAGGCGAGCTTTTTGACATAAGCCTCGCAGCCCCAGATCCTGATAAATGTCAAGCTCGGCTGTTTCCCATACCATAACTCATATGGAGTTTTTGAAACTGCCTTGGATGGCACTCGGTTTAGTACCTTTGCAGCTGTCTCCAGTGCAAATCCCCAAAAGGAATATGGAAGAGTAGCCTGACTCATCATGAACGAACCATATCAAGTAACGTTTTATTTCTCCTCTCGGACACACCATTCCATTGCGGTGTTCCTGGCGGAGTGAGTTGTGAGATAATCCCACACTCCTTCAGATAGTCAGTAAACGCATGACTCAAGTATTCTCCACCTCGATCAGAACGAAGTGCCTTGATATTTCGGCCTAGCTGATTCTGTACTTCATTCTTGAACTCTTTGAACTTGTCAAAAGATTCACTTTTATGTCTCATTAGATAGACATAACCATACCTACTGAAATCATCAGTAAAGGTAATGAAGTACTGATAGCCACCTCTGGCATGTTTACTAAATGGCCCACACACATCACTGTGTATAAGGTCAAGTAAACCTGAAGCCCTTTGACCTTTATTAAGAAAAGGTGACTTCGTCATTTTACCCATTAAACAAGACTTGCATGTATCAATCTCCTCATAGGAGAATGATCCCAGCAGTCCATGATCATGCAACCGCTTAATGCGTTTCTTGTTAATATGGCCTAAACGACTATGCCATAGCAAGGTGCTGTCATCAGCATATTTGGCTTTCTTAATATCAATATTTTGTATAGAACATTCCATGTCCAACATGAATAACCCATTGTTAATTGAACCAGTTGCATAAACAATATTATCAAAAGATAAAACACACTTTGAAATATTGCATTCAAAGGAAAATCCCTTCCTGACAAGAGCAGGAATGGAGATAATATTTTTAGTAATGCTGGGAACAAAGTAACAACTGTTTAGTTCTAATACAAGTCCAGATGGCAAAGAGATGAAATAGTCTCCTACAGCAACAGCAGCAACCCGTGCCCCGTTTCCAACTCGTAGGTCCACCTCATGCTGTCCCACCTGTCTTCTTCTCTTGAGTTCCTGTACATTTGAACAAATGTGAACTCCACATGCAGTGTCCAACACCCATGATATAGAAGAAGAAGATATCATGACTTCAGTCACAAATATACCTGAGCCAGAAGCGATGCTTCCCTTCTTGTCTCCTTGGAGCGCTTTACAGTCCTTTTTCCAGTGACCTAGCTGGCCACAGTGGAAACATCTGTATTCCTTTGACCGCTTAACTTTTTGCTTCAGAGCCTTGCTGTAACTCTTGACAGGGGCCTTGCCCTTCTTCCCCTTCTTCTTGTTCCTAGAACGAACCATTAAGATAGAGGTCGAAGGCTTTCCCTTCAGAGTCTCCTCAGTAGTCAAGAGCATATTCAGCAGCTCTGCCGGAGTACAATCGATTTTGTTCATATTAAAGTTAATAATGAATGCATCGAAAGAGGGCGGGAGAGACTGCAGAATAATGTCTACAGCAAGCTCCTGGTTGATGGTATGCCCCAGTTTCTCTAGAGCTTCCTTGTGCCCAATCATCTTGAGCACGTGAGCTCCCACTGGGCTCCCTTCTGCCAGTTTGCTCTGAAAGAATAGCTTTGTCAGATTATAGCGTTCTGTCCTCGCCTGTGCAGCATACAGCATCTTGAGGTTTGCTATCATGTCTATTGCAGACATATCCTCATGCTGACGCTGCAGCGGTGGCGTCATAGACGCTAGCATCAGGCAAGCAACATCAATGCTATCATTGACATGCTTTTCATAAGCTTCCCGAACCGCCCTTGCGGCGTTCGGAGTGGGCTGAGGCGGTATCGCCGTCTCGAGGACATACAGTTTCCTCTCTGCCTTAAGAACAATCTTAAGGTGTCCGAACCAGTCTGAGAAGTTCGGCCCAGCAAACTTCTCTCTTTCCAGTAGGGATCGCACATTGAAGCTCATGGTGTTCGTTGCTGCAGGAATCTACAACAATGCAAGAACAGCAAGGTCAGTATCAATGTAAAGAATCAATTCAGGACTTAAGAATGATTCTTTTTCTCACTATTTTATCTGGCTGAAAAATCCAGCAAAACAGCCCGAAAGAGTAGAACTCTTTTAGTGAGATGGGATCCAGATTTCATACTTGGTCTCCGCGTCCCGCTCAGGCGAGATAAGATGCACAGAGATTACAAGCACTAATTTCTGGTAGGCAGTCCCTGCCAATCGCCAAACCCGTGCGATTCCCCTTCATCTGGGCAATCCAGCAGACTGTGCCAATTGAGTTGGTACAACACAATCTCTGACCCCACAGATGGCTGCCTCCATGTGCTACCATATGCGCCACATATGTAGCCTACATGGTCAAGCTGACCCAACCTACTCCCTGGACCACCACGTGTTATGCTGAGCAACGAGAAGCGATAAATCCCTTCTCTGTAACACGCAGGTGTAATCCCGCACCGTCTGAAGATAGATGGACGTGCCCACTGAGTGGGTACAACACGGCTCCAACGATAGTCAGAACAGTGAGGTTTCGCGTCAGAAGGCTTACGAGCTTGATATTTTAGCGTTGGATTTTAACGGTCTTTTATCTTCTTAACTATCATGCAATTCCTATGGTGATAGCAGAAGATAAATAAATCATGCTGTTCTACTTATTTAAACAATAAAAGAAAGCATGGATCCTATGTGGTAAAAGCCCATAGCCTAAGTAAGACCTTAATTAACTTAAGTCTTCACTTCCTTTTCTTCATGGGGCTTTTGCTGCTCATCTGGCCCAGACCAGGGCCCAAGCGCCATTTGTAGTTGAGGTGCGCCCACCAGGGAAAATGTGCCTGTCCCGGAGTCGAACCCTGGACCTCCCACCTGGTCAAGCCTCTGCTGCAAGCGCCTCTGCCAAGTGTGCTCTGTGCTCTTGTCTGATTAACTTACAAATTAATCTATCTAGACAAGATTGACTCGCAGGTCAATTACATTTTATAAATTAAATAAATGTGATGCGCAGATCACAATAAATTAATTTACATTTAATTTCCAGGCACGCAGGCCCCAGCACAGCACACATTAAACGGGCAGCCCACATAAGAATAAATAAACAAGCATAGGCCTCATCCAAACAACATGTGATCCAGCAATAAGAAAATAAAATTTTGAAAACGCATAGTTATCAATTTTACTTTTCTTATATGCCCTACAACCTTACAACGGTCCATTGATGGGGATCCACTCATCATATCTAGTCAGATCCAATGCCCTTGCATGCACCAAGTCCTAACTGACTTGAGTCGACCCAGTGGTCAACTATGCATGCGCCAAGGGCTGAACAACCATCATGAGTTCTGGCAAGCGGGTGTGAACCCGGGCCTAACTCATGTGCGTTCACCAGGTGTCTCAACCAGACCTCGCTACACGCCTTTGATGCAGTCGACCTATAGCCACCTCATGCTTGCGCATGGGTGCCATCTGGTCGACCCATCTAGGCTGTCAGATGGTCTGATCAGACTATTGGATCTAACCTAGAGGATGACTTCAACCCCATCAACCCGTCTAAGGGTTTATAGCAGGGGCGACTTAGATCTAATAAGGAAGCGCGCAAGATAACGTTTTAGAAAACATGTAACAAGCGCCAATCCTAATCATGCAATAAAATAAAACATGAATACACACATGCGCTAACATCTAATACCTAGCATGTAGATTCGCATGTGATGATAATTAGATCTACAACCGAAAACAAGGATCACACATAATCATGAAACAATCATATGATCATACGATAACAACCAGGCTCTGATACCAATTGAAAGTCCCCTATAGCTAAGGGGGCGAAACCCTGACAGGTGGCGCAAATAATTTTGCAAGCAGAAACTAGGGTTTCAAGAGACCTTACGTAATGACATATGATTAACTTCATAAGGTTTAGATTCATACCATAGCCATTTCGTTTGGATGGCGTCTAGGAAGCAGAGATCGACAGGGGTCTCCTCTAGAGAATGCGCACACAAGATGAGAGTGTGCCTACTTTCTTGGTGCTCCTTGTGCTAGCAAGGTTCCAAGAAGTCTTGAACGTATGGAAGGGATGGAGACGATTTTCCTTTCTTGGCCGAATCCTCCTCAAAGCTCCAAGCGTCGCCACACACGAAAGTGTCGAGAGGAATAATGGGTAGAGAGGCGAGAATAGAATTAATTCTCTTCGAACGTGAGAGATCTCCAAGTGGAGATCATGGTTTCTAAAAATAGAAACCACCACTCGCTCAAACGTTCACGCCAAGTGAACAAGTCGCCACCTCTTCTCCCTTTGTACCATGCGCTCATATATGAGCCGGTTCAATTTGGTTCGGCTCAAGAAACCAATCAAGCCAAGTCTTCAGTCCAGATCATATTAAACCTAAAGGTTCAAGATCTGACCGTTCATCTCTTAATGCTCCTGATCTCACCGATCTAGCATCTATTCTCTCAATCGAAGCTTACCGATCTTAAGCCCTAATCAATCAAACATGATCAGACCAGATCTCACTTACAATCAGAGATTAAATCCCTTTAAACTGAACCAAAACAATTCAGTCCACACGATCTGACTTAAGTAAGCCATATCATCAAATTGTGCGACCCTAAGGGTTTCCTTTAAATGTCGGTAACGATAACTAACGTTATCACGATCAGTGAGGGGTATCTAGCAACACATCACTGTCTCCCGATATAAAGAAAAGAGTCTTCCAAGACTACACCCAAACCATAGCACAAGTGTGAATCAACTCACAAGGCATACATATTTCCTTTGCCACTGGATGTTCTTATTGGACAAGCGTGTCAAGCTTGTAACTCCAATATGATGAGCATGATTAGATCAGATGAACATAGTCACCTGGGTATGGCCATACTCTTTTCTCAATCATCTCATCCAGGGGGCCCCTTTAGAACATCACACTCCAATTAAGGAGACGGCAATCCTATGTCTATCACTAGTGCCCTAACCTGACTCAAGCTCACCATCCAAGATAGTCTATAATCATTATGTTTCAAATGATATTGAACTACCTCAAAACAATGACAATCATCATTTAGAAAACACAAGTGATCTCAAGTCAAAGGAAATGTGCCACTTGTTGCATTGAAGGATTATTCACATTGTGACAAGCAACTGAATATCCTAGTAGGGTCTGTCCAGTACATCCAATGTACCCATGAGTCTACATCTTATTCCATGCTCGAAGCATCCTATAAGATTAGAACACATATTAGTCTTAACCATATCAAGGCTGTCTCATGTTCACCAAGATATCTCGACTAAGGACTTTACAGCATGTCAGCCCAGCTGAACAGCTTTGAGACATTATTCAGAAGTACACTTATTGCAGCAGACAATGTAACAAACTGAATAACAACCATGCCTTTATAAACATAAGAGTTTATTACATGATACTGATACATTCCCAAGGCCTCAAACATTAGCCTTAAGGGCATACCCCAACATAGGGCACTCGACTCATGTCATCTCTCTCAGGCTCTGTGTTGGTACACTGGTTCTTTGAGAGAGTAAGGCCATGTCTCACTGGAAGGTATCCCTTCATGGATTGCTCCAAGTTGAACCTCTCCAGGACCTTATCAATGTGGGTACTCTGACTAAGGGCCAAGAGCCTCTTGGATCTATCCCGGTAGATCCTCACGCCTAGAATATAGGCGGCCTCCCCTAAGTCCTTCATTTCGAAACACTTCCCTAACCATGTCTTCACAGCTTGAAGACTAGGGATGTCATTTCCGATGAGCAGTATGTCATCGACATACATGACCAGAAAAGTCACTAAGCTCCCATTGAATTTTCTGTATACACAGGCGTCATCTTCGCTTTTGATAAAGCTATAATCTCTCACAGCTTCATCAAACTGAAGATTCTAACTTCGAGATGCTTGCTTTAATCCGTAAATGGATTTCTTTAGCCTGCAGACTTTACTCGTATCTGCAGGATGGATGAAGTCATTAGGTTGTGTCATATACACATCCTTAGTTAGCTTCCTGTTAAGGAACGCTGTCTTCACATCCATCTGCCATATCTCATGACATGCAGCTATAGCAAGCAGAATCCGAATGGATTTGATCATGGCAACTGGCGAGAAGGTTTCATCATAGTCCACCCCGTGGACTTGTTTAAATCCTTTAGCCACTAGTCTACCCTTATAGGTAACTATTTTGCCATCCATGTCTGTCTTCCTCTTGAAGACCCATTTACACCCTATGGGTTTTACCCCATCAGGCAGCTCAACCAAATCCCAGACTTGGTTAGCCAACATGGAATCCATCTCGGATCGCATGGCCTCAAGCCATCTCTCGGAGTCCGGTCCACTGACTGTCACATCCCGTTATCTTAACCCCAAACAAGCAACACAAGTCACAAAATAACAGGATGTTATCACACAGGATCGATGCACATGCTAAGTAAAACCAAGTTCAGGAAAAGTCGATTTGAAAATTTTCGAGAATCCATACATCGAAAATCCACGAAACACAATTTCATAAATGTACCTGCCACCACGCAATCCTTGCACTAGACATATGCAAGGCAACAGTTATATCAAAGCCATATAAAATCCGTAAAATCCATAAATCACATAAGGGTACCTGCCACCAGGCAATACTTGCACTAGACATATGCAAGTTCACATTTATATCAAATCTGATCGCAAATACAAACCGACTCGAAAGTTCGAAGCAAAACCACAATATCGATTCAATAAATTCATATAACTAACATCAATGATATCAAACACCGAAAACAGGCCAAAGCCCTCGGTGACACAAAAATCAAAATCTCAAAACTGCCACAACTGGCAACACTGGTTCACAAAGTTTAGCCACAACCGGCCCCAGTTAAGTAAGCACAAAAGTCTTATACATCAAACCAGCATAATATCCATATCAACACAAGTCCCATATAAAACGCTAACTCAGGTAGTGCGCCCTTGTTCTACACCTGAAAATATTGAGGGGTGAGCTACACAGCCCAGTGAGTGGATAGTCTCAATCGACCATCCATAGCATACAATCAAAGATACATGCAGATTATTTTAAAAACATTTAGCAGAACATCATGTTAACATATAACAAAAACAAAGAACAGAACTCAAAAAAATAATTAAATGTACAGACATCACACACTTGTCACCACAGAGTAACCAAGGTTCTAGAGTCATACTCTAAACCAACTAAACACACCAACCACTTAATTGACCTAGTTGTCCAGCATATTCAAGATTGACCATTATGGTCCAACCCGGCTTTGGCCTAAGCACTGGGAGAAGCCTGCAAATCACATGCAACACAAACATGGACAGTGTGTAGACTCAAGAGGTAATCCCCACCCGGTCAAGATGTGATACCTTGATCTACACCACCCCATAACACAAAAATCTAAGCGTCTAAGAGTGATGATATCAAGAGGTGGCCCCTGTCCGACCAAGACATGGCACTTTGCATCACACTCGTTCTCCCAAAGGGTTCCTTACCTGGACAACCACTAGACACATCTTATATCTTATTTCACAAAAGTGGACTCCTAAGTGTCGACCAGACTCTAGGATAGTCATTTTCATCACAAGAATCACATCAGGCGGCTGAACATCAACCCCCTCACATATCACAATATACAGGGCTGAAATCTCAAACCCTTAACATATCACATATAGACTATCCCCTTGAGTACACGGTTACACTTAGCCTTAGTCCTATCCATCCCATAACACATAACATTCGAAACCACATATAACCACATAATATTTTATAGAGTCCTTAGGTTTCATGCTGATCTGTTCAGTATAATCTTGCTAAGTTATCACCCAAGTTTCTCAACCAAAGATACATAGCCATAATTATAGAACATGCTACCAACATAGAGAAACAATCATGGATTCTATAACATTATTAGCATTTATCAAACATCATAAAACCAACATAAAATTAAAACATGTATTCTTACAAACTACTTTACAAATTATCACTTGTAGCCCACGGTATCTACAACATATTATCTACTTAAATTTTAAACCTTAGTTAAAAAGATTTCATGCTCAAGAATTCCATGTAAGAAATATCTATATTTCGGTTTTCATGAATGAGTTTCGGTTTTAACATGGTGAATATTTCAAGAAATCAAATCTACCATCTAGAGTTTTCGGTTTTTAACATAGTGAATATTTCAAGAAATCAAATCTATCATCTAGCACAAACAAGAGGATAAAATTCGAATAAGACACCCCACTCACTTTGAACCGTGAACACCAAGATGAAGATCTCTCCAAAAAAAAAACTCGTCTAAGGCCTTGAAGTCCCACCAAATATCGCCACCAATGGAAGAGAAACACCACCAAACACCAAAGACGCCGGCCAAAGGAAGAAAGGAAGAAACACCTCCAAGCCTCCAAGAATCGCCCAAGCCTTCAAGCCGTCGCCCCAAGGTTTCTTCCAAGCCAAAAAAAGGCCAATTCTCCTACCCTAGCCGAAGTTACCAACTTGAATTTTCGGTTTTTAAATTTTAAACCCGCTAACCAATTAATTCAAATAGGGTTTATGAAATAACCCACTAACTAATTTATTCAAATTTTAAACTCAAAATCCATCTAATTTAAGTGTAAACCCAATAACCCATAGTTTAAGTGAAAATCCAATAAGGACTAAACTAACATCCAATAAACTCTAATTAATTAATTCACTTAAACTAACATCCAATAAGCTAATTAATTAATTAAAATTAACAACCATTAAACTCTAATTAATTAATTATAGATTAACAACCAATAAGCACTAATTAATTAGTTATAAATTAACAATCAATACATAGGAAAAATATCACAGTCAATAATTTTATTTAAATCAAAACAAAATATCACAGCCAATGATTTTATTTAAATCAAAAATAGTACTTACCAGGACTTAAGATCCTTGGATCTTACACTGACCGCCTCATCATAAGTCCTGGGTTCATCCTCCATGATGAAGATCCTGTCGTGTTGGGTCGGCAGCGACCCATACCTCTCAGGTGCACGACGAAACCTCCCAGACCTACATGGGGCCTGTGTCTGAGCCTCAGGCTGCCTAGCAACTGGTGCAGGTAGCTCAGGTTCCCATCTCTATGTCTTGTGGTTGCACTTGGACCTCGTCCAAGTCAAACTTCCTCCCACTAACTTCTTTTATGAGAAATTCTTTCTCTAGAAAGACCGTACCCCGAGCAACAAAAAACTTTGTTCTCGGTGGGAATATAGAAGTAGTAACCCTTAGTCTCCTTAGGGTACCCCACAAACATACACTTATCAGATCTAGGTTCTAGCTTGCTAGAATCCTGACGTTTGACATAAGCCTCACATCCCTAGATCCTGATAAAAGTGAGATTAGGGCGTCTCCCATTCCATACCTCGTATGGAATCTTTAAGACATTCTTAGATGGAACATCATTCAGTATTAGAGAAGCCCTTTTAAGTGCATGTCCCCAGAATGAGGGAGGTTGAGTTGCATGACTCATCATAGACCGAACTATGTCCAACAAGGTTCAATTTCTCCTTTCAGATACACCATTCTACCGAGGTGCTCTAGGAGGAGTGAGTTGGGATAGGATCCCACACTTACTCAGATAGTCAAAGAATACACTGCTCAGGTGCTCTCCATCACGATCTGATCGAAGATCCTTAAAGGATCTACCAAGCTGGTTCTCTACTTCATGTCTGAACTCCTTAAATTTCTCAAAGGATTCAGACTCATGTCTCATCATGTAGACATAACCATATCTACTGAAGTCATCAGTAAATGTGATGAAGTAGTTATACCCTCCTTTGGCTTGTTTATTGAATAGCCCACACACATCACTATGTATGGGATCCAACAAACATCCTGCCCTCTCACCAGTCTTGGTGAAGGGCGTCTTTGTCATTTTCCCTAATAAACAAGTCTCACATGTATCAAGTTCCTCCAAGGAACTTGAATCTAGCAACCCATTTGCATGGAGTTGTCGAATGCGATTCTTGTTTATATGGGCTAATCGACAATGCCGTAGGAAAGCATCAACTGAACCACTCAGTTTGGTCCTTTTATTATTTATGTTACAAATAGAGCTAACCATGTCCAAGACATGCGGACCATTGCACAAAGTACCCTTCCCATAAAACATGTTT
The DNA here is from genome assembly GCA_027563935.2 of Costus lasius. Classification (NCBI taxonomy): domain Eukaryota; kingdom Viridiplantae; phylum Streptophyta; class Magnoliopsida; order Zingiberales; family Costaceae; genus Costus; species Costus lasius. The sequence continues at coordinate 25,571,093 of CM050452.1, forward strand.
GCAAAAGAAAAAGAACGTCAGTTCTCTTTTATTTCAAACCAAAATCCTTTCTTTGCCAAGCAAGGAGTGGATACAATGTTTTGGTAAGGGAAGGTACATAATAGCAATTGTCTAGCTTTAACTGAAGTCCAGAAGGCAGGGAGAAAAACTCCTACAGCAACAGCAGCAACTTGTGCCCTGTTACCTATCCGTAGGTCAATCTCTCTAGGCCTTACCGATCTATCCTTTCTGAGCCTTTGCATATTTGTACTCCACATGCGGTATACTATACCCATGTCATAGGAGTAGACAGGTTGACTTCGGTAACATAAATACCTGAGCATGAAGACAAGGCCTTGCCTTTCTTCTCCTCATTCTGAAGTTGCAACATGTCCTTCAACATGTGAGGTGGCCCTCCACATGAATAGCACCTATTATTCTTGATCATATCCATCTTTAATTTCAGTTCCTTGGTCAAGCCTTTCGGCTCAACACACTGAATATCAACTTTAGCAGGATTGAGCTCAACCAATTCATCAAAGAGCTGCCTTAGATTAAAATAATTTCAGAGGCACTCTTCGATTCATATCACCCTTTAAATTCAAGTGACATGTTGGTTAGCAACCTCCAAAGTATCAACCTGATGCTTATCATAAGCATCCCTCTCAGCCGCTGAGGCCGAGCATGGAAGTGGCTCAGGAATAAGACGCTCAAGAACATAAAGCTTCCTCTCGAGCTTGAGCACGATTCTCAAGTTCATATCCAGTAAGTTGGATCCAACCAACTTATCCAGGGTAGATCGCAGTGACCAACTGCTATTGTTCATAGCCATTGTTCTACAACAACCAAGAAACAGCAGATTAGTACTACTTCGAGTCATTTAAACTAGACTTGCCTTTTAAATGACCATGGCTCCCACTATTTTTAATCGAATTGACAACCCACAAAGTCAATCGAGAAATCCAAGATTTCCTAGTGAGATGAGATCCTCATTCCACACAGGGCTTTGCGTCCCACGAGGGTGGGATGAGATGCACAAAGTGACCCATGTTTCCTAAGGTGGGCGCGCTGGCCGATTGCTCCAAGCAATTCCCCTTATTGAGACAGTCCAGGCATTTCATGTCCAGCGAGGACTGGATACAACATGAAACCCTTACCTCTCAACGATGCCTCTAGACTTTTGAAGTGTCCCCTTAACAAGGGGGGGCGAAACCCTAATAGGCGCATATGGAGGTTTTGACATAGCGGAAGGGGGTTTCTAGGATCTTTGCAGATAGTATGATCAACATAAATCTTATACAATGAAAAGAACCATACCGATGCCATTGTATGGATGGTGTCTAGGAAGAAGAGACTCAAGTGCTTCTCCTCCAAATGGCTCACACACAAGATGTGATCGCCTACTCCCTTAGTGCTCCTTGTGCTAGCAAGGTTCTAAGGAGTCCTTGTCGAATGGAAGGGAAGAGAATCCTTTGCTTGGCGAGACCTTCTCTTTTTGTCTACCTCTTCTCACCTCACGAAAGTCTTGGCGTCGAGAGAGAAGAACAAAGGGCGAGAATAGAGTTGCTTGGCGTGAACGTGAGGCGTGGTCACGTTAGAGAACATGCTAGCTAAAAATAGCAAAGCCTCAACGTTCACTTGTTCACACCAATTGAACAAGTCGCAAATCTCTTTTTCCCTTTGAACAATGCGCTCACTTGATGAGCCAGTTCACTTTGGTCTGGTTCAAAGACCAATTAACCCAAGCCATTAGCCCAGATCACATTAAACCCTAAGGTTCTTGATCTGACCGTTGATCTCTTGATGCTGCTGATCTCACCGATCTAGCATCCATTCTCTCGATCGAAGCTTACCGATCTCAAGCCCTAATCAATCAAACATGATCAGACCAGACCTCACTTACAATCAGAGATTAAATCCCTTTAAACTGAACCAAAACAATTCAGTCCATACGATCTGACTTAAGTAAGCCATATCATCAAATTGTGCGACCCTAAGGGTTTCCTTTAAATGTCGGTAACGATAACTTACGTTATCACGATCAATGAGGGGTATCTAGCAACACATCACTGTCTCCCGATATAAAGAAAAGAGTCTTCCAAGACTACACCCAAACCACAGCACAAGTGTGAATCCAACTCACAAGGCAAACAAGCTTCCTTTGCCACTGGATGTTCTTTATTGGACAAACGTGTCAAGCTTGTAACTCCAATATGACGAGCATGATTAGATCAGATGAACATAGTCACCTGGGTATGGCCATACACTTTCTCAATCATCTCATCCAGGGGGCCCCTTTAGAACATCACACTCCAATTAAAGAGACGGCAATCCTATATCTATCACTAGTGCCCTAACATGACTCATGATCATTATCCAAGATAATCTATAACCATTATGTTTCAAATGATATTGAACTACCTCAAAACAATGACAATCATCATTTATAAACACAAGTGATCTCAAGTCAGAGGACATGTGCCACTTGTTGCATTGAAGGATTATTCACATTGTGACAAGCAATTGAATATCCTAGTAGGGTCTGTCCAGTACATCCAATGTACCCATGAGTCTACATCTTATTCCATGCTCGAAGCATCCTATAAGATTAGAATACATATTAGTCTCAATCATATCAAGGCTGTCTCATGTTCACCAAGATATCTCGACTAAGGACAAAAATGCATGTCAGCCAAGCTGAACAGCATTGAGACATTATTCAGAAGTATATGTATTGCAGCAGATAATATAACAACCTGAATAACAACCATTGCCTTTATAAACATAAGAGTTTATACATGATACTGATACAATCCCAAGGCCTCAAACATTAGCCTTAAGGGCATACCTCAACAATCTCCCACTTGCACTTAATCTAATGGTTGAGAAATCTCAAACCCATATTATTACAGTGCTTCTCATGCTTCTGCTGCGCCAGAGGCTTGGTAAGCGGGTCAGCCAGATTGTCATCTTTATGAACCTTGCAGACTTTGATCTCGCCTCGATCAATGATCTCCCGGATCAAATGAAACCGTCTCTGTATGTGCTTGGACTTCTGGTGCGACCGTGGTTCCTTTGCTTGTGCGATTGCTCCAGTGTTATCACAGAAGATAACCAAAGGATCTGCACTCGAAGGAACAACACCAAGTTCCTGAACGAACTTACGAATCCACACTGCCTCCTTTGATGCTTCTAAGGCTACAACATACTCGGCTTCTGTTGTGGAATCAGCAACGATAGACTGTTTGAAACTTTTCCACACCACTGCTCCACCATTCAAGCTAAAAACATAGCCTGATTGCGATCGGAAATCATCCTGGTCAGATTGGAACGAAGCGTCAGTATATCCTTCAATACTGAGTTCTTCCTGACCTCCATATACCAAGAACATATCTTTGGTCCTCCGCAGATATTTTAAAATGTTCTTGACTGCAATCCAGTGCGCCTGACCTGGATTACTTTGGAACCGACTGGTCACGCTTAACCCGTAAGCGACGTCTGGGCGAGTACACAACATCGCATACATAATGGACCCAATAGCCGAAGCATAAGGCGTATTGTCCATTTCATCTTTCTCAGTCTGTGTTTGTGGACACTGACTCTTCGAAAGATTCAGACCATGTCTGACTGGAAGATATCCTCTTTTAGAATTCTCTAAATGGAATCTCTCCAGGACCTTATCGATGTAAGTACTCTGGCACAACCCGAGAAGCCTCTTAGATCTATCCCTGTAGATCTTCACACCTAACACATAGGCTGCTTCTCCTAAATCTTTCATCTGGAAACATTTCCTTAACCATGCTTTAACAGCATGCAGTTCAGGAATATCGTTTCCAATGATTAAGATATCATCGACGTAGAGGACTAGGAAAGTAATCACGCTCCCACTAAACCTCTTATATACACACGGGTCATCTTCGTTCTTGATGAAACCAAACTCATAGATTGATTCATCAAAACGAATATTCCAGCTTCTAGATGCTTGCTTAAGTCCATAAATAGACTTCTTTAACTTGAATATTTTATGACGATCTGATGGATTGGTGAAACCTTTAGGTTGTGTCATATACACATCCTCATCCAGTTTTCCATTAAGGAAAGCGGTCTTCAGATCCATTTGCCAGATCTCATAATCATAATATGCCGCTATCGCAAGTATAATCCGAATAGACTTGAACATGGCTACAGGAGAGAAAGTTTCATCATAATCTATCCCGTAGATTTGTTTGAAACCTTTCGCAACTAGCCTGCCCTTATAGGTAACCACGTTACCATCCATGTCAATCTTCTTCTTGAAGATCCATTTACAGCCTATAGGGATTACTCCCGGAGGCGGATCAACCAAATCCCAGACTTGGTTATCTGACATGGAGTCCATCTCGGCTCGCATAGCTTCAAGCCAACTAGCTGAATCCGGTCCACTGACCGCATCCGCATAAGCAAGGGGTTCATCATGATCAATGATGTAGACTCCGTCATAGCGCTCAGGCTGTCGACGGATCCTTCTCGATCTTCGCGGTTCCCGTGATATCTGAGCCTCAGGTTGTTCAATAACCTGTTCTACCGGCTCAGGCTCATCCAACTGTGCTTGACTACTTTGTCCTTCTTCTGGATTCACATCCAGCTTTATTTCTCTCCCACTGGCCTCTTACAGAAGAAACTCCTTCTCAAGAAAAATAGCCGTCCGAGCAACAAATACCTTGTTCTCTTTGGGATCGTAGAAATAATAACCCTTAGTTTCCTTAGGGTAACCGACAAAGATGCATTTCTCAGATCTGCTCTCTAGTTTCCCAGAGGCGAGCTTTTTGACATAAGCCTCGCAACCCCAGATCTTGATAAATGTCAAGCTAGGCTATTTCCCATACCATAACTCATATGGAGTCTTTGAAACTGCCTTGGATGGCACTCGGTTTAGTACCTTTGCAGCTGTTTCCAGTGCAAATCCCCAAAAGGAGTAAGGTAGAGCAGCCTGACTCATCATAGAACGAACCATATCAAGTAATGTTCTATTTCTCCTCTCGGACACACCATTCCATTGCGGTGTTCCTAGCGGAGTGAGCTGTGAGATAATCCCACACTCCTTCAGATAGTTAGTAAACTCTCGACTTAGGTATTCTCCACCTCGATCAGAACGAAGTGCCTTGATATTTCGGCCTAGCTGATTCTGTACTTCATTCTTGAACTCTTTGAACTTGTCAAAAGATTCACTTTTATGTCTCATTAGATAGACATACCCATATCTACTGAAATCATCAGTAAAGGTAATGAAGTATGAATAGCCACCTCTGGCATGTTTACTAAATGGCCCACACACATCACTGTGTATAAGGTCAAGTAAACCTGAAGCCCTTTGACCTTTGTGAGGAAAAGGAGCCTTCGTCATTTTACCCAATAAACAAGCTTTGCATGTATCAATCTCCTCATAGGAGAATGATCACAGCAGTCCATGATCATGCAACCGCTTAATGCGTTTCTTGTTAATATGGCCTAAACGACTATGCCATAACAAGGTGCTGTCATCAGCATACTTGGCTTTCTTATTATCAATGTTTTGTATAGAACATTCCATGTCCAACATGAATAACCCATTGTTAATTGATCCAGTAGAATAAACAATATTATCTAAAGAAAGAACACACTTTGAAATATTGCATTCAAAGGAAAAACCTATCCTGACAAGAGCAGGAATGGAGATAATATTTTTAGTATTGCTAGGTACAAAGTAACAATTGTTTAGTTCTAATACAAGTCTAGATGGTAATGAGATGTAATATTCTCCTACAGCAACAGCAGCAACCCATGCCCCGTTTCCAACTCGTAGGTCCACCTCATGCTGTCCCACCTGTCTTCTTCTCTTGAGTTCCTGTACATTTGAACAAATGTGAACTCCACATGCAGTGGCCAACACCCATGAAATAGAAGAAGAGGATATCATGACTTCAGTCACGAAAATACCTGAGCCGGAAGCGATGCTTCCCTTCTTGTCTCCTTGGAGCACTTTACAGTCCTTTTTCCAGTGACCCAGCTGGCCATAGTGGAAACATCTGTATTCCTTCGACCGCTTAACCTTCTATTTCAGAGCCTTGTTGTAATTCTTGACAGGGGCTTTGCCCTTCTTCCCCTTCTTCTTGTTCCTGGAAGGGAACATCAAGACAGAGGTTGAAGGCTTGCCCTTTAGAGTTTCCTCTGTAGTCAAGAGCATATTCAGCAACTCTGCCGGAGTACAGTCGATCTTGTTCATATTAAAATTAATAATGAACGGATCGAAAGAGGCCGGGAGGGACTGCAGAATAATGTCTACAGCAAGCTCCTGATTGATGGTATGCCCCAGTTTCTCTAGAGCCTCTTTGTGCCCAATCATCTTGAGCACATGAGCTCCCACTGGACTCCCTTCAGCCAGTTTGCTCTGAAAGAAAAGCTTGGTCAAATTATAGCGCTCAGTCCTCGCCTGTGCAGCATATAGCATCTTGAGGTTTGCTATCATTTCTATAGCAGACATATCCTCATGCTGACGCTGCAGCTGTGGCGTCATAGACGCTAGCATCAGGCAAGCGACATCAATGCTATCATTAACATGCTTTTCATAGGCATCCCGAACCGCCCTTGCGGCGTTCGGAGCGGGTTGAGGCGGTACAGCCATCTCGAGGACATACAGTTTCCTCTCTGCCTTAAGAACAATCTTAAGGTGTCCGTACCAGTCTGAGAAGTTTGGCCCAGCAAACTTCTCCCTTTCCAGTAGGGATCGCACATTGAAGCTCATGGTGTTCGTTGCTGCAGAAATCTACAACAATGCAAGAACAGCAAGGTCAGTATCAATGTTAAGAATCAATTCAGGACTTAAGAATGATTCTTTTCTCACTATTTTATTTGACTGAAAAATCCAGCAAAAACAGCCCGAAAGAGTTGAACTCTTTTAGTGAGATGGGATCCAGATTTCACACTTGGTCTCCGCGTCCCGCTCAGGCGAGATAAGATGCACAGAGAGTACAAGCACTAATTTCTGGTAGGCAGTCCCTGCCAATCGCCAACCCATGCGATTCCCCTTCATCTAGGCAATCCAGCCGACTGTGCCAACTGAGTTGGTACAACATAGTCTCTGATCCCTCAGATGGCTGCCTCCATATAGCTCACATATGCTCAGTATGTAGCCTATATGGTCAAGCTGACCCGACCTACTCCCTGGACCACCACGTGCTATGCTGAGCAACGAGAAGCGATAAATCCCTTCCCTGTAACACGCAGGTGTAATCACACACCGTCTGAAGATAGATGGGCGTGCCCACTGAGTGGGTACAACACGGCCCCAACGATAGTCAGAACAGTGAGGTTTCGCGTCAGAAGGCTTACGAGCTTGATATTTAGCGTTGGATTTTAACGGTCTTTTATCTTCTTAACTATCATGCAATTCCTATGGTGATAGCAGAAGATTAATTCATGCATTTCCAATTATTTAAACAATAAATGAAAGCATGCTGATCTTATGTGGTAAAAGCCAATTAAGCCTAAGAAAGACCTTAATTTAACTTAAGTCTTCACTTGCTTTTCTTCATGGGGCTTTTGCTCCTCATCTGGCCCTAACCAGGGCCCAAGCGCCCACTGCAGCTGAGGTGCGCCCACCAGGTAATTGTGCCTGTCATAGGGTCGAACCCTAGACCTCCCACCTGGTCAAGCCTCTGCTGCATGCGCCTCTGCCAAGTGTGCTCTGTGCTCTTGTCTGATTAAATTACAATTTAATCTATCTAGACAAGATTGACACGCAGGTCAATTACACTTTATAAATTAAATAAAATGTGATGCGCAGATCACAATAAAAATTAATTTACAACTTTAATACAGGCATGCAGGCCCCAGCACAGCACACATTAATAAGGCGTCCCACATAAGATGAAATAAACAGGCATATGGCATTCAATCAACATGTGATCCATTTAAGAAAATAAAATTTTCAAAAACCCATTGGCATCAATTTTATTTTCCTTATGTGCCCTACTACCTTACAACGGTCCATTACTAGGGATCCACTCATCAGACCTAGTCAGATCCACTGCCCTTGCATGCACCAAGTCCTAACTGACTTGAGTCGACCAAATGGTCAACCATGCATGCAACAAGGGTTGAACGACCTCATGAGTTCTGGCAAACGGGTGTGACCCCGGGCCTAACTCATGTGCGTTCATTGGTTGTCTCAACCAGACATCGCTACACGCCTGTCCGCAGTCGACCTATAGCCACCTCGTGCTTGCGCACAGGTGCCATCTGGTCGACCCATCTAGGCTGTCAGATAGTCTGATCTGACTGGTTGGATCTAGACTAGACTGTGACTTCAACCCTAATAACCCGTTTAAGTGTTTAAAGCAGGGCCTCTTAGATCTAATGAAGGTCGCGCAAGTCATAAAGTTTTTGAGAAAAACAACTATGCGCCAACAAACATGCGCCAAGGAAACATAAATCAAGTTTCGCATATGCAATAACTTAACATGTAATATTCGCATGTTATAGATCTAAGCATACATTTGCAAACAAGGATCACAACGCCTTAAGCAATCATAAAACATGCATTAAACTTGCTCTGATACCAGTTGAAGTGTCCCCTTAACAAGGGGGGGGGCGAAACCCTAATAGGCGCATATGGAGGTTTTGACATAGCGGAAGGGGGTTTCTAGGATCTTTGCAGATAGTATGATCAACATAAATCTTATACTATGAAAAGAACCATACCGATGCCATTGTATGGATGGTGTCTAGGAAGAAGAGACTCAAGTGCTTCTCCTCCAAATGGCTCGCACACAAGATGTGATCGCCTACTCCCTTAGTGCTCCTTGTGCTAGCAAGGTTCTAAGGAGTCCTTGTCGAATGGAAGGGAAGAGAATCCTTTGCTTGGCGAGACCTTCTCTTTTTGTCTACCTCTTCTCACCTCACGAAAGTCTTGGCGTCGAGAGAGAAGAACAAAGGGCGAGAATAGAGTTGCTTGGCGTGAACGTGAGGCGTGGTCACGTTAGAGAACATGCTAGCTAAAAATAGCAAAGCCTCAACGTTCACTTGTTCACACCAATTGAACAAGTCGCAAATCTCTTTTTCCCTTTGAACCATGCGCTCACTTGATGAGCCGGTTCACTTTGGTCTGGTTCAAAGACCAATTAACCCAAGCCATTAGCCCAGATCACATTAAACCCTAAGGTTCTTGATCTGACCGTTGATCTCTTGATGCTGCTGATCTCACCGATCTAGCATCCATTCTCTCGATCGAAGCTTACCGATCTCAAGCCCTAATCAATCAAACATGATCAGACCAGACCTCACTTACAATCAGAGATTAAATCCCTTTAAACTGAACCAAAACAATTCAATCCATACGATCTGACTTAAGTAAGCCATATCATCAAATTGTGCAACCCTAAGGGTTTCCTTTAAATGTCGGTAACGATAACTTACGTTATCACGATCAGTGAGGGGTATCTAGCAACACATCACTGTCTCCTGATATAAAGAAAAGAGTCTTCCAAGACTACACCCAAACCATAGCACAAGTGTGAATCCAACTCACAAGGCAAACAAGCTTCCTTTGCCACTGGATGTTCTTTATTGGACAAACGTGTCAAGCTTGTAACTCCAATATGACGAGCATGATTAGATCAGATGAACATAGTCACCTGGGTATGGCCATACACTTTCTCAATCATCTCATCCAGGGGGCCCCTTTAGAACATCACACTCCAATTAAGGAGACGGCAATCCTATATCTATCACTAGTGCCCTAACATGACTCATGATCATTATCCAAGATAATCTATAACCATTATGTTTCAAATGATATTGAACTACTTCAAAACAATGACAATCATCATTTAGAAACACAAGTGATCTCAAGTCAGAGGACATGTGCCACTTGTTGCATTCAAGGATTATTCACATTGTGACAAGCAATTGAATATCCTAGTAGGGTCTGTCCAGTACATCCAATGTACCCATGAGTCTACATCTTATTCCATGCTCGAAGCATCCTATAAGATTAGAATACATATTAGTCTCAATCATATCAAGGCTGTCTCATGTTCACCAAGATATCTCGACTAAGGACAAAAATGCATGTCAGCCAAGCTGAACAGCATTGAGACATTATTCAGAAGTATATGTATTGCAGCAGATAATATAACAACCTGAATAACAACCATTGCCTTTATAAACATAAGAGTTTATACATGATACTGATACAATCCCAAGGCCTCAAACATTAGCCTTAAGGGCATACCCCAACAACTTTCACCATGTGCCCAGCACATGTGAACTTCTAGTCAAGTCCATCCCTAACCGTTATGCCCAGGGCCAACGAGTTTCCTTGCGAAGGCACGCCCAGGTTAAAACTGGACTGGGGAAACCATTGCCACCACGCACTTTCTAAAGATAAGTGGGTGTGTCCCACGAGGGTGGGAAACAGTTCACAACTCCACTGATCGATAGCTTAGTGAGGGCTACGCGTTAGAAGGCTACTAGACTTGATATTTTAATTGAGGGTTTTTGTTTAAGGTCTCATCATCTCAATTTTATCTTATGTCTATCATTACAGGCATGTTAAGGCTATGGTGATAACATAACGATAAAACATCACAGGCATGCTTTAGCTTTTGTAAAGAAAGCAATAAAAGGATGATGTGATCATAGCCCATTCAAGACATTGAACCAATCCATGCCAAAAAGGGGTTCAACTCTTGACCTAGGATTCAAGCCCCAAGATTAGACCTAGCCTAGCCGACCTCTAGCTCTATCTTCAAGGTTGGCTCCAAGGTCATTCTCCCATGGTTTAGCTCTCAAACCCTAGGGGTACACCCACAAGGTTCGGCCAATGCCATGGTCTTCCTCAAAGGAAGGTGCGCCATTTAGCAAGCCACAAGAGGTATAGCACACAAGCACAAGGCTCGGCCAAACCCTAACTTGCGCCCCCATGCAAGGATGTGCCACCTTTGAAGCTTGTTGCGCCATCAGGCAAGGATGCGCAACCAAGCAAGCATGCACCTTGCTCAAAGTGGATGCGCCACCCTAATCTTCTTCTTAGTTAAAAGCAAAAAGAAAAGCGGCACGCAGGCCTCACAAGGATACATCACAGGCATGCTAGGGGGCTTGACATACGACCACAACATCATGCACAATCAAGTACTTACTCATGCAATTCTATATGCTCATGAAAAACATAAAATCTGAAATTTTACTTTTTCATAAAACATGTCTCTCTTCCTTCCCTTCATATCACAAATCTTTGATTCTAAGTTTCTCTCAGGAGTCTACAAGAGGCATACCGGTTGCCCTCCTTGCAATCCCTAACTTGCTAGGATAAGGGCAATCACCCAGTCCATGCCCTATTCCAACAAGTCTCTCAATATAGGTCTATCCTATTATGAGAGGAGAAATTTTCTCTTCCACGTATTGGTCTATCCCATCACATGAAGAGAGCAAAGAACCACAAGAAGTTAATTAGAAGTAAGAAACAAGAGACCTACAATTTTTCTACTTACAGAAAAATCATGCGCCAACATCTATGCAATATGCGAAAATGTAGATATGGCATGTGAGCATGAAAAGCATGAAAGAACATCGTTCGAGGCTCGCAAGTACCTCTGATACCACTGTTGGGAAACCCCGGGGACATTTTATAATTTTCAGAGCCATGGACATACATTTTACGCAGCGGAAGAATGTCCCCGAAACAGGCTAGTCCCAAAAACCCAGTGAAGATCTCTTGCGAGGGGGTTGACACGATGTGATAGTAAGTACCTTTAAGCAATTGGAAGCCGATGTCGATGAAGGCGCCCAAGTGTTCGCCCTCTGCAGTCTCGCACACACGGATTCCTCAAGTTTTCTTCTTCCTCGCCCGGTGCTAGCCTCGGGAAGAAGATCCATGCCTTAGGAGAGTCCTCCAAGCAACTTGCGCCACCACCAAGATGTGATGCGCCAAGGAGATGGAAGGAGAAGACAACGCCGCAAGCCTTCTTGTTCCTTTGCGCCAAGGAAAGGAAGAGAAGAAGCATGCTTGCGCCCTTGATGGAAGAAGAAGAGCTCTAAGCTCTCCAAGCCGTCGCCCTCTAATGCTTCACGCCTCCAAGGAATTAGCATCATCAAGAGAGGGGGCGGCAAGGGCTTATTTATAGGAGCAAGTTGCGGTTAGGGGAGAATGGCAAGTGTTGACAATTAGGGCATGATTCTAGGAGATTATCCAATCAAATATATTGATTAAATCTCCACTCCCATATGCGCCTAAGACTTGCCAAAGCAAGCAACAGCCATATGCGCCCATATCATGCCATATGAGGCATTAATCCCATCCATGCGCCTAGACCTAGTCAAGGCAATATGATGGATTGCCTAATGTGGCTTGGGCACAAGTCCTAATCCAATTAGGACTCTAATTATGTTAATAATTAGCCCACAATTGTCAAACACAATCCAATCAATTATCTTGTGTGATTTAATCAAATCCAATTTGATTTAATTGTTGGGGTATGCCCTTAAGGCTAATGTTTGAGGCCTTGGGATTCTTTCAGTATCATGTATAAACTCTTATGTTTATAAAGGCAATGGTTGTTATTCAGTTTGTTACATTGTCTGCTGCAATAAGTGTGCTTCTGAATAATGTCTCAATGCTGTTCAGCTTGGCTGACATGCTGTAATGTCCTTAGTCGAGATATCTTGGTGTGTTGGGGTATGCCCTTAAGGCTAATGTTTGAGGCCTTGGGATTGTATCAGTATCATGTATAAACTCTTTTGTTTATAAAGGCAATGGTTGTTATTCAGTTTGTTACATTGTCTGCTGCAATAAGTGTGCTTCTGAATAATGTCTCAAAGCTGTTCAGCTAGGCTGACATGTACTTTTGTCCTTAGTCGATATATCTTGGTGAACATGAGACAGCCTTGATATGATTGAGACTAATATGTGTTCTAATCTTATAGGATGCTTCGAGCATGGAATAAGATGTAGACTCATGGGTACATTGGATGTACTGGACAGACCCTACTAGGATATTCAATTGCTTGTCACAATGTGAATAATCCTTGATTGTAACAAGTGGCACATGTCCTCTGACTTGAGATCGCTTGTGTTTCTAAATGATGATTGTCATTGTTTTGAGTTAGTTCAATATCATTTGAAACATAATGATTATAGACTATCTTGGATAATGAGCTTGAGTCAGGTTAGGGCACTAGTGATAGACAAAGGATTGCCATCTCCTTGATTGGAGTGTGATGTTCAAAAGGGGCCCCCCTGGATGAGATGATTGAGAAAGTGTATGGCCATACCCAGGTGACTGTGTTCATCTGATCTAATCATGCTCATCATATTGGAGTTACAGGCTTGACACGCTTGTCCAATAAGAACATCCAGTGGCAAAGGAATCATGTATGCCTTGTGAGTTTGATTCACACTTGTGCTGTGATTTGGGTGTAGTCTTGGAAGACTCTTTCCTTTATATCGGGAGACAGTGATGTGTTGCTAGATACCCCTCACTGATCGTGATAACATAAGTTATCGTTACCGATATTTAAAGGAAACCCTTTGGGTCGCACAATTTGATGATATGGCTTACTTAAGTCAGATCGTGTGGACTGAATTGTTTGGGTTCAGTTTAAATGGATTTAATCTCTGATTGTGAGTGAGATCTGGTCTGATCATGTTTGATTGATTAGGGCTTGAGATCGGTAAGCTTCGATCGAGAGAATGGATGCTAGATCCCTCAGATCAGAAGCATCAAGAAGTGAGCGGTCAGATCTTAAGCCTTAGGGGTTTATTATGATCTAGGCTAGTTGCTTGGTTTATTTGGTTATTGAACCAAATCAATTTGAACCAGCTCATTGATTGAGCGTATGGTTCAATTAAAGAGGCAATTGCGATTGGGGTAATGCATGGTCGCAAGTGGAGATGGTGTTTGCTATTTTTAGATAGCATGTCACATTCGTGACCACCTCTCACGTTGGCTCTCACGACGCTAATCTCTTTCGCCTCTTGCCCCCCTTTCCTCTGGTCTCTTGACACTCGTGTGGTGAAGAGGTTGATGAAAAGAAGAGGAAAAGAAATCGCCAAGCAGTGAAGCTCTTCATCCTTTCCATTCGACAAAGAACGCTTTGGGACCTTGCTAGCACAAGGAACGCCAAAGGGAGTAGGCGACATCAATTGTGTGCGTCGCTTTGGAGAAGATCTCTTTTGGTCTTTGATTCCAAGACACCATCCAAGTGATGACAATGGTGAGAATTTTTCTTATCTATTCAAGTTTTCGATAGTTGATCATATAATGCATGCTATTCGATCCTAAGGAAACCCTAGATTCCGCCTATGCCATTTTATCCTTGCGCATGCTTTAAGGTTTCGCCCCCCCAGTGGGAACCTTCAATTGGTATCAGAGCCAAGTTTTAATGCATGATTTATATGATTGCTACATGTTTTGTGATCCATGTTTCAAATATTTAGATCTAGGGTTATCAACATGCGAAAATACATGTTAACTTGTTTCATGCCGAAACTTGTTTTTGTTTATTTTGCTTGTTGGCGCATCTTAGGTTTTATCAAAAATCTATATCACTTGCGCGACCTTCACTAGATCTAAGGCCTTACTTTAAACCCTTTGACGGGTTATTAGGGTTGAAGTCATCCTCTAGGTTAGATCCAACCAGTTTGATCAGACTATCTGACAGCCTAGATGGGTTGACCAGATAGCACTTGTGCGCAAGCACGTGGTGGCTATAGGTCGACTGCGGACAGGCGTGTAGCGATGTCTGATTGAGACAACCTATGAACGCACATGAGTTAGGCCCGGGGTCACACCCGCTTGCCAGACCTCATTGTGGTCGTTCAGCCCATGGCGCATGCATAGTTGACCATTGGGTCAACTCAAGTCAGTTAGGACTTGGTGCATGTAAGGGCAGTGGATCTGACTAGGACTGATGAGTGGATCCCTAGTAATGGACCGTTGTAAGGTAGGCGTATAAGGAAATTAAAATTGATGCCAATGGGGTTTTTCAAAAAAAAAAAATTTAATTTCTTGATTGGATCACATGATGATTGATGCCATTTGCTTGTTTATTTAATCTTATGTGGGCTGCCCGTGTTTAATGTGTGCTGTGCTGGGGCCTGCGTGCCTGGTTAATTTTGTAAATTATTTTTATATTGTGATATGCGCATGACATTGCATTTAATTTATAAAATGTAATTGACCTGCGAGTCAATCTTGTCTAGATAGATTAATTTGTAAATTAGTCAGACAAGAGCACAGAGCACACTTGGCAGAGGCGCATGCAGCAGTGGCTTGACCAGACGGGAGGTCCAGGGTTCGACTCTGGGACCTGGCCCATGTACCTGGTGGGCGCACCTGAGCTGCAGATGGCGCTTGGGCCCTAGTATGGGCCAAATGAGCATCTAAAGCCCCATGAAGAAAAGCAAGTGAAGACTTAAGTTAATTAAGGTCTTACTTAGGTTTCATGGGCGTTTACCGCATAAGATCCATGCTTTCTTTTATTGTCTAATAATTAGAATTGCATGATTTATTTATCTTCTGCTATCACCATAGGAATTGCATGATAGTTGAGAAGATAAAAGACCGTTAAAATCCAACGCTAAAATATCAAGCTCGAAAGCCTTCTGACGCGAAACCTCACTGTTCTGACTATCGTTGGAGCCGTGTTGTACCCACTCAGTGGGCACGTCCATCTATCTTCAGACGGTGCGGGATTACACCTGCGTGTTACAGAGAAGGGATTTATCGCTTCTCGTTGCTCAGCATAGCACGTGGTGGTCCAGGGAGTAGGTCAGGTCAGCTTGACCATGTAGGCTACATACTGAGCATATGTGAGCTATATGGAGGCAGCCATCTGTGGGATCAGAGACTGTGTTGTACCAACTCAGTTGGCACAGTCTGCTGGATTGCCCAGATGAAGGGGAATCGCACGGGTTGGCGATTGGCAGGGACTGCCTACCAGAAATTAGTGCTTGTACTCTCTGTGCATCTTATCTCGCCTGAGCGGGACACGGAAACCAAGTATGAAATCTGGATCCCATCTCACTAAAAGAGTGTTACTCTTTCGGACTGTTTTAATGGATTTTTCAGTCAGATAAAATAGTGAGAAAAAGAATCTTTCTTAAGTCCTGGATTGATTCTATACATTGATACTGACCTTGCTGTTCTTGCATTGTTGTAGATTCCTGCAGCAACGAACACCATGAACTTCAATGTGCGATCCCTATTGGAAAGGGAGAAGTTTGCTGGGCCAAACTTCTCAGACTGGTACGGACACCTTAAGATTGTTCTTAAGGCAGAGAGGAAACTGTATGTCCTCGAGACGGCGATACCGCCTCAACCTGCTCCGAACGCCGCAAGGGCGGTTCGGGAAGCCTATGAAAAGCATGTCAACGATAGCATTGATGTCGCTTGCCTGATGCTAGCGTCTATGACGCCACCGCTACAGCGTCAGCATGAGGATATGTCTGCTATAGAAATTATAGCAAACCTCAAGATGCTGTATGCTGCACAGGCGAGGACTGAGCGCTATAACTTGACCAAGCTGTTCTTTCAGAGCAAACTGGCTGAAGGGAGTCCAGTGGGAGCTCACGTGCTCAAGATGATTGGGCACAAGGAGGCTATAGAGAAACTGGGACATACCATCAATCAGGAGCTTGCTGTAGATATTATTCTGCAGTCTCTACCGCCCTCTTTCGATGCGTTCATCATTAAATTTAATATGAACAAAATCGACTGTACTCCGGCAGAATTGCTGAATATGCTCTTGACTACTCAGGAGACTCTGAAGGGAAAGCCTTCAACCTCTGTCTTAATGGTTCCTTCTAGGAACAAGAAGAAGGGGAAGAAGGGCAAAGCCCCAGTCAAGAACTACAACAAGGCGCTGAAACAAAAGGTTAAGCGGTCGAAGGAGTACAGATGTTTCCACTGTGGCCAGCTGGGTCACTGGAAAAAGGACTGTAAAGCGCTCCAAGGAGACAAGAAGGGAAGCATCGCTTCTGGCTCAGGTATTTATGTGACTGAGGTCATGTTTTCTTCTTCTATTTCATGGGTGTTAGACACTGCATGTGGAGTTCACATTTGTTCAAATGTACAGGAACTCAAGAGAAGAAGACAGGTGGGACAGCATGAGGTGGACCTACGAGTTAGAAATGGGGCACGGGTTGCTGCTGTTGCTGTAGGAGAATATTACATCTCATTACCATCTGGACTTGTATTAGAATTAAACAATTGTTATTTTGTTCCTAGCATTACCAAGAATATTATCTCTATTCCTGCTCTTGTCAGGAAAGGGTTTTCCTTTGAATGCAATATTTCAAAGTGTGTTTTATCTTTAGATAATATTGTTTATGCTACTGGATCAATTAGCAATGGGTTATTCATGTTGGACATGGAATGTTCTATACAAAACATTGATAATAAGAAAGCCAAGTATGCTGATGACAGCACCTTGCTATGGCATAGTCGTTTAGGCCATATTAACAAGAAGCGCATTAAGCGGTTGCATGATCATGGACTGCTGGGATCATTCTCCTATGAGGAGATTGATACATGCAAAGCTTGTTTAATAGGCAAAATGACGAAGTCTCCTTTTCCTAATAAAGGTCAAAGGGCTTCAGGTTTACTTGACCTTATACACAGTGATGTGTGTGGGCCATTTAGTAAACATGCCAGAGGTGGCTATCAATACTTCATTACCTTTACTGATGATTTCAGTAGATACGGGTATGTCTATCTTATGAGAAATAAAAGTGAATCTTTTGACAAGTTCAAAGAGTTCAAAAATGAAGTACAGAATCAGCTAGGCCGAAATATCAAGGCACTTCGTTCTGATCGAGGTGGAGAATACCTAAGTCGAGAGTTTACTGACTATCTAAAGGAGTGTGGGATTATCTCACAGCTCACTCCGCCAGGAACACCGCAATGGAATGGTGTATCCGAAAGGAGGAACAGAACCTTACTAGATATGGTTCGTTCTATGATGAGTCAGGCTACTCTATCTTACTCCTTTTGGGGATTTGCACTGGAGATAGCTGCAAAGGTACTAAACCGAGTGCCATCCAAGGCAGTTTCAAAGACCCCATTTGAATTATGGTATGGGAAATAGCCTAGCTTGACATTTATTAAGATCTGGGGCTGCGAGGCTTATGTCTAAAAGCTCGCCTCTGGGAAACTAGAGAGCAGATCTGACAAATGTATCTTTGTCGGTTACCCTAAGGAAACTAAGGGTTATTATTTCTACGATCCCAAGGAGAACAAGGTATTTGTTGCTCGGACGGCCATTTTTCTTGAGAAGGAGTTTCTTCTGCAAGAGGCCAGTGGGAGAGAAATAAAGCTGGATGAGAATCCAGAGGAAGGACAAAGTAGTCAAGCACTGTTGGATGAGCCTGAGCCGGTAGAACAGGTTACTGAACAATCTGAGGCTCAGATATCACGGGAACCGCGAAGATCGGGAAGGATCCATCGACAGCCTGATCGCTATGACAGAGTCTACATCATTGATAATGATGAACCCCTCACTTATGCGGATGCGGTCAGTGGACCGGACTCAGCTAGATGGCTTGAAGCTATGCGAGCCGAAATGGACTCCATGTCAGATAACCAAGTATGGGATTTGGTTGATCCGCCTCCGGGAGTTATCCCTATAGGCTGTAAATGGATCTTCAAGAAGAAGATTGACATGGATGGTAACGTGGTTACCTATAAAGGCAGGCTAGTTGCGAAAGGTTTCAAACAAATCTACGGGATAGATTATGATGAAACTTTCTCACCTGTAGCCATGTTTAAGTCTATTCGGATTCTTTTCGCGATAGCAGCATATTATGATTATGAGATCTGGCAGATGGATGTGAAGACTGCTTTCCTTAATGGAAATTTGCAAGAGGATGTGTATATGACACAACCTGAAGGTTTCACTAATCCATCAGATCATCATAAAATATGCAAGTTAAAGAAGTCCATTTATGGACTTAAACAAGCATCAAGAAGCTGGAATATTCGTTTTGATGAATCAATCAGTGAATTTGGTTTCATCAAGAACGAAGATGACTCGTGTGTATATAAAAGGTTTAGTGGGAGCGTAATTACTTTCCTAGTCCTCTACGTCGATGATATCTTAATCATTGGAAATGATATTCCTGAACTGCATGCTGTTAAGGCATGGTTAAGGAAATGTTTCCAGATGAAAGATTTAGGAGAAGCAGCCTATGTATTAGGTGTGAAGATCTACAGGGATAGATCTAAGAGGCTTCTCGGGCTGTGCCAGAGTACTTACATCGATAAAGTCCTGGAAAGATTCCATTTAGAGAATTCTAAAAGAGGATATCTTCCAGTCAGACATGGTCTGAATCTTTCGAAGAGTCAGTGTCCACAAACGCAGACTGAGAAAGATGAAATGGACAATACGCCTTATGCTTCGGCTATTGGGTCCATTATGTATGCGATGTTGTGTACTCGCCCAGACGTCGCTTATGGGTTAAGCGTGACCAGTCGATTCCAAAGTAATCCAGGTCAGGCGCACTGGATTGCAGTCAAGAACATCTTGAAATATCTGCGGAGGACCAAAGATATGTTCTTGATATATGGTGGTCAGGAAGAACTCAGTATTGAAGGATATACTGACGCTTCGTTCCAGTCTGACCAGGATGATTTCCGATCGCAATCAGGCTATGTTTTTAGCTTGAATGGAGGAGCAGTGGTGTGGAAGAGTTTCAAACAGTCTATCGTTGCTGATTCCACAACTGAAGCCGAGTATGTTGCAGCCTCAGAAGCATCCAAGGAGGCAGTGTGGATTCGTAAGTTCGTGAGAGAACTTGGTGTTGTTCCTTTGAGTGCAGATCCTTTGGTTATCTTCTGTGATAACACTGGAGCAATCGCACAGGCAAAGGAACCACAGTCGCACCAGAACTCCAAGCACATACAGAGACGGTTTCACTTGATCCGGGAGATCATTGATCGTGGCGAGATCAAAGTCTGCAAGGTTCATACAGATGACAATCTGGCTGACCCGCTTACCAAGCCTCTGGCGCAGCAGAAGCATGAGAAGCACTATAATAATATGGGTTTGAGATTTCTCAACCATTAGATTAAGTGCAAGTGGGAGATTGTTGGGGTATGCCCTTAAGGCTAATGTTTGAGGCCTTGGGATTGTATCAGTATCATGTATAAACTCTTTTGTTTATAAAGGCAATGGTTGTTATTCAGTTTGTTACATTGTCTGCTGCAATAATTGTGCTTCTGAATAATGTCTCAAAGCTGTTCAGCTAGGCTGACATGTACTTTTGTCCTTAGTCGATATATCTTGGTGAACATGAGACAGCCTTAATATGATTGAGACTAATATGTGTTCTAATCTTATAGGATGCTTCGAGCATGGAATAAGATGTAGACTCATGGGTACATTGGATGTACTGGACAGACCCTACTAGGATATTCAATTGCTTGTCACAATGTGAATAATCCTTGATTGTAACAAGTGGCACATGTCCTCTGACTTGAGATCGCTTGTGTTTCTAAATGATGATTGTCATTGTTTTGAGTTAGTTCAATATCATTTGAAACATAATGATTATAGACTATCTTGGATAATGAGCTTGAGTTAGGTTAGGGCACTAGTGATAGACAAAGGATTGCCATCTCCTTGATTGGAGTGTGATGTTCAAAAGGGGCCCCCCTGGATGAGATGATTGAGAAAGTGTATGGCCATACCCAGGTGACTGTGTTCATCTGATCTAATCATGCTCATCATATTGGAGTTACAGGCTTGACACGCTTGTCCAATAAGAACATCCAGTGGCAAACGAATCATGTATGCCTTGTGAGTTTGATTCACACTTGTGCTGTGATTTGGGTGTAGTCTTGGAAGACTCTTTCCTTTATATCGGGAGACAGTGATGTGTTGCTAGATACCCCTCACTGATCGTGATAACGTAAGTTATCGTTACCGACATTTAAAGGAAACCCTCAGGGTCGCACAATTTGATGATATGGCTTACTTAAGTCAGATCGTGTGGACTGAATTGTTTGGGTTCAGTTTAAATGGATTTAATCTCTGATTGTGAGTGAGATCTGGTCTGATCATGTTTGATTGATTAGGGCTTGAGATCGGTAAGCTTCGATCGAGAGAATGGATGCTAGATCCCTCAGATCAGAAGCATCAAGAAGTGAGCGGTCAGATCTTAAGCCTTAGGGGTTTATTATGATCTGGACTAGTTGCTTGGTATATTTGGTTATTGAACCAAATCAATTTGAACCAGCTCATTGAATGAGCGTATGGTTCAATTAAAGAGGCAATTGGGATTGGGGTAATGCATGGTCGCATGTGGAGATGGTGTTTGCTATTTTTAGATAGCATGTCACATTCGTGACCACCTCTCACGTTGGCTCTCACGACGCTAATCTCTTTCGCCTCTTGCCCCCTTTCCTCTGGTCTCTTGACACTCGTGTGGTGAAGAGGTTGACGAAAAGAAGAGGAAAAGAAATCGCCAAGCTGAGAAGCTCTTCATCCTTTCCATTCGACAAAGAACGCTTTGGGACCTTGCTAGCACAAGGAACGCCAAAGGGAGTAGGCGACATCAATTGTGTGCGTCGCTTTGGAGAAGATCTCTTTTGGTCTTTGATTCCAAGACACCATCCAAGTGATGACAATGGTGAGAATTTTTCTTATCTATTCAAGTTTTCGATAGTTGATCATATAATGCATGTTATTCGATCCTAAGGAAACCCTAGATTCCGCCTATGCCATTTTATCCTTGCGCATGCTTTAGGGTTTCGCCCCCCCAGTGGGAACCTTCCTGGTGAATATGAGACAGCCTTGATATGATTGAGACTAATATGTGTTCTAATCTTATAGGATGCTTCGAGCATGGAATAAGATGTAGACTCATGGGTACATTGGATGTACTGGACAGACCCTACTAGGATATTCAATTGCTTGTCACAATGTGAATAATCCTTATTTGCAACAAGTGGCACATGTCCTCTGACTTGAGATCACTTGTGTTTCTAAATGATGATTGTCATTGTTTTGAGGTAGTTCAATATCATTTGAAACATAATGGTTATAGACTATCTTGGATAATGATCATGAGTCAGGTTAGGACACTAGTGATAGATATAGGATTGCCGTCTCCTTGATTGGAGTGTGATGTTCTAAAGGGGCCCCCCAGAATGAGATGATTGAGAAAGTGTATGGCCATACCCAGGTGACTATGATCATCTGATCTAATCATGCTCATCATATTGGAGTTACAGGCTTGACACGCTTGTCCAATAAGAACATCCAGTGGCAAAGGAAACATGTATGCCTAGTGAAATGGATTCACACTTGTGCTGTGGTTTGGGTGTAGTCTTGGAAGACTCTTTCCTTTATATCGGGAGACAGTGATGTGTTGCTAGATACCCCTCACTGATCGTGATAACGTAAGTTATCGTTACCGACATTTAAAGGAAACCCTTAGGGTCGCACAATTTGATGATATGGCTTACTTATGTCAGATCGTGTGGACTGAATTGTTTTGGTTCAGTTTAAAGGAGTTTAAACTCTGATTGTAAGTGAGATCTGGTCTGATCATGTTTGATTGATTGGGGCTTGAGATCGGTAAGCTTCGATCGAGAGATTGGATGCTAGATCGGTGAGATCGAGAGCATCGAGAGATGAACGGTTAGATCTTGAACCATTTGGTTTAATGAGATCTGAACCAATGTTGATTTGATTTGGTCTTTGAACCAAATGCATTGAACCGAATGAATTGAATCGGTTCACTTATGTGAACGCTTGATTCAAATGAGAGACGTTCGAAGGTAACGTGGGTAACGTGGGATTGAATGAGGACTTAGTGCTTTCTATTTTTAGAAAGGCGTTTTTCCTCCTTTGGTTAATCCCCAACGTTTTCGAATGTGGGGTGACTCTCTCGCTCTCTCTCTCGCCGACTTGTGCTCTTGCGCTCGTCTTGGGTGATCTTCACGCCAAAGGAGAAGGTTCAATCAATATAGAAGATTCATCTCTTCTCTTGAACACAGACAAGGACACTTGGAGATCCTTGCTAGCACAAGGAGTCACAAGGAGTAGCCGACCACTCAACTTGTGTGCGTCATCTTTGGAGGAAAGCCTTATCGCCTTCTTCTTCCAAGCCGCCATCTAAGCAATGGCTATGGTATGATTCCATCTAAGATCTATGCAATTTTAAGTTGATCATATATGATGTATGCGATCCTTATGAAACCCTAATTCCGCTGCCGAAAAAGAAATTTACATGGCTATGGGTTTCGCCCCCCTCTCGAAAGGGGTCCTTCATTAATCACCTAGGAGATACCAAACAAGGCATAGGCGCAAATTCTAGTCCAACTAGAATCCCATATGTGTCTATCCCATTAATTCATCCCCATTATACCCTTCAAGCCTCTTAGCCCTTCAATACAACTTATTAGCAAGCCCAACTAAGCAATGGGCCAAGCCCAAAGTCCATTATGCATGTTAACCAAGCTATTGGATCCAATCCAATTTAACCCATGGTTAAATGAGGCTAACCATGGTTAATTTGATCGATATGCCAAAAACGGAAGTTGGCCCCAATAAGTTTCTTCCATCTCATCAGGCCCATTAGCGCTGATGAAATCTCCCAAATAGATCAGAGTTATCCAATAACTCGATCTAAAGGCTACCCGATCAATATGAAAACTCGAGTATCAAGGTGTGCGACCCTGTAGGTTCCTCTAACGCTGGCAGTGCTGACCAAAGGTCATCACAAGCAGTGAGTGGCACCTAGCAGTGCATCGCTGCTACCCAGGTTATTGGAATGGATATCGACATCGACATCCCCATCATCGCAACTAGGTATAGATGCATTACAGTCTCTTTGTCGAACTGATATCCGATTGGACAAGTGTGTCACCACTTGTTTTCATCCAATCACATGGCTATGACTAGAACAGGTTCTTACCTGGGTATGGCCATACACTCTCAGTCATAGAACCATAAGGGAGCTCCATGGATATCATACTTCCCAAAGGAAGGGGCAAATCCTATGTCTGTCCATTGACCTTCTCATATGGGTCGTGACATGCTCAATGACAACCGTTATGACCTCCCAACTACGGCAAGGTGTTAGGTTGCATCAAAGCAAGTCCCTAACCATATAGAATGGTCAATGACCTCAAGTCCAGGGATCAATGCATCTCCTGTCACTTGTGAGGATAACTCATGACACAAAGTCATAGCCTCACAGCGGGTCTATCCAGTATATCCTCCAATGATATACCCATGTGTCTGCGCTAGCACCACGTGCCTAACCAGCCCACATACCAGTCTCACAAGTACCAGAGCTGTCCCATATCCACTCAGGTACATCGACTAGGGACAATCATTTGAGCACAGATCCAATCTGTCTCTAGGGACATTATCATGTAAGTACACAATCGCAGGTGTAGACAAACAATGATAACGACAATGCCAGAAAGATATATGAATATCAGAGTTAAGTAGTACAAAGATGGACCAAAACTAGGTTCTAGGGCATATACACCAACAATATGTTCATAGAGTGTTGGCTCACACAGTTTTTAGGCGAGGTGATAGTGACGGCATGGTCCGTCAATCTGAGTTATACTTCTTGTGGGGGATGTTACATGGGTTTGCAGTTAATGTGGCTTTCTTTCTAATCAAGCATATGGATAAGGTTGCCAGAGCAAAGAGAGGGGCGATTGTGATAGGAGGTTTGATCACTCCTATAGCCCTTCATTTGAATGTTGAACCCTATGTAGTTGAGGTGGCTAAAGGAAATGCAAGATTGGACATTGAATCTTGCATAGCTATGAAGATGATTGTTAGAGAGGGAGATACATTTTGTTTAGTTTTTGGACCGGGAGCACCCACCTTGCCTCTTCCTAACCCAAAAAAGTCCAATGTCAGAAATCAAGCTAATTGGAGGCTTTCACTGAGAGATGTCGAGGCTGCCTTCACACCACCCTTGGACTCTACACCACCACCACCCAGGGTGGAAGAGATGACCCATTCGATATGGGAATGGACTGACCTTCCCACAATACTGCAGATTCTTCCCATCATGCTGGAGGTTCTTCTCACAGACCTAGTGGAGGATGGCCCAGTGCCCATGACCCAAGGTTTCAGGCCCTCTCTGCTGAGATGTATCGTCAGGGTCGTCTCATGGATAGGATGCTTGATCACATGGGGAAGATGACAGACTCCATGAATCACATTCACCAGGATGTTGAAGAACTAGGTAACTACATGGAGGAGATGGGAAATTTCCTTTATGACCACTTTGGTTTTGAGGACACCAGGAGAGGAGAAGTCTATGGCGGAGACCAGGGAGGGCAGCATGACAATCCTATGGATGCAGTCCCCCGAGGACACGGAGGAGATTGGATCTGATGCGGATGAGCAGAGTTTCGTGAGTATTCCTTTTTTCTTACTTCTTTGCATTGCATTTTCCTATCTCATTGATGTTTCATGTTTTTATAGGGAAGGATGACTCTTCCAAACTTCTTGTGTCCGCTACTTGCTACTTTCTAATTACTTTATTCTGATTCGATTGGGTTGTATGATATTCTGATATTGATATTGAGTTCAATTGGGTTGTATAATGATTGATATTATGTTGATATTGAGCACCTTGTGGGTGCATACTGATGATTAATGATATGTGAAATTTTGATTCTGAATGAGTACTTGCAATTCCTGTTATTATGTCTATCCTGTGATGCAGTATGATTTTGAAAAAAAAAAAAATCAATTGTTAGTATGATTTTCTTGATGATGAATGTGTTTATGCCTGTCATTAGGATTAGAACTATTGTGTTGAATTTATTTATCTAATATATATCTTCCTGTTGGAATTTTTCATTGGTTGATGCATGAGTTTTTGGATAGATATATTGTTTGATGAATTTGATTCAAAAAGTGAAGCTACTTCTTTAAATAATTTAGTATATGAGTATGATTTTTGAATTGATATTGATTGATTAATTTAGTTGATGTTCATCTTATTTACTGATGTAGGACGGGGAACTAAAACAGTGAAACGACGACTTTGAAAACTGGTTTTGATAAGTAGCTAAATAATAAGGGAAAACCGAAGTTATGCTAACGAGGTTTGAGAAACTAATTTTTTTGTATTTTATATATAGAGGAAAAACCCGAGTTTAAACTAAGAACTGTAAATAAGAATTACACTAGAAAGTAGTACATGCAGGAAGTAAGCTTATAGTGCAGCCCTTGAGAATCGAAGGACTGTGCTTCCCGTTCTTCACCGGTCCTACTCTGATGCCTGTTATTATGTCTATCCTGTGATGCAGTATGATTTTGAAAAAAAAATTCAATTGTTAGTATGATTTTCTTGATGATGAATGTGTTTATGCCTGTCATTAGGATTAGACCTATTGTGTTGAATTTATTTATCTAATATATATCTTCCTGTTGGAATTTTTCATTGGTTGATGCATGAGTTTTTGGATAGATATATTGTTTGATGAATTTGATTCAAAAAGTGAAGCTACTTCTTTAAATAATTTAGTATATGAGTATGATTTTTGAATTGATATTGATTGATTAATTTAGTTGATGTTCATCTTATTTACTGATGTAGGACGGGGAACTAAAACAGTGAAACGACGACTTTGAAAACTGGTTTTGATAAGTAGCTAAATAATAAGGGAAAACCGAAGTTATGCTAACGAGGTTTGAGAAACTAATTTTTTTGTATTTTATATATAGAGGAAAAACCCGAGTTTAAACTAAGAACTGTAAATAAGAATTACACTAGAAAGTAGTACATGCAGGAAGTAAGCTTATAGTGCAGCCCTTGAGAATCGAAGGACTGTGCTTCCCGTTCTTCACCGGTCCTACTCTGATGGAAGGTGTAGGGTGGAGCTTACAAACATTCACAGAAAGATCCGCACAGGTCACGGATTTTAATACAAAATAAAGGTGGTCAAGGGGGAGGTTAAGCCTCACAAGTTCCCTTGCTAGTCCTAGGTTATCTAGGGAGAAAGGGGAGGAGAAAGGAGGGAAGCGCCCCTCCTAGATCCACACCAAGCGCAAGCTACAAAGTTAGAAAACCAAGGATTAGTGTAGAGGAGAGTTCTCAAAACCAAATGAAAAGATTAAGAGAAGAGACTTAGCCGAATTGGATGAAGACTCCATGAGGCCGAGGGGTGATCTCCTTCTTGCTCCAAACCGAGGGTGAGGGAAGTTCTCCTTGTGGTTGCGCACATGAACAAGGGGAGAGCTTCTTAGGGTTTCGGTGGAAGAGTTAGAAGAAGGGAGAGGAACTCGGCTAAAGAAGAATTCTACCACTAACACAAGCAATTAACCTAGGAAACTAATAGACAATGTTATTTCATCAAAATCTAATCGAAATACAAGGTGGAGGCTATGTTTTTATAGGCGAGATGGGGCTAGGGCAGGATAGTCATTAGCTTCCATGCGCCTATTACAAAGATGGATAGAGTTTGAATTACAAAATCAAGAGGATGTGGGCACAAATCCTCTTTGGGAGCTTCCTTCTTTGGTGATCTTCTCTTGGCAACTCTTTAAATGCTTGGGCTGGTGAGAAAGGTGTCTTCTTTATCCTTTGGCGAGATGCTTGTTGGCGCATGGATAAGAGATTCAAAATTTGAATCCTTTCCATGAGAGCATGGGCGGCAACAAGAGATGGTAACTTCTCATAAATGTCTTCATAAATGCCCTCCTTTGATTGTGGATCTTGATGGATAATTCCTTTGATTTTGGATCTTAATGGATGAGGGATTTGAATTCATTCCTTGCTTGGACTAGTGGTTGGCGCATATCTCTTGGATGGATGATGAGGTGGCTGATTGCTCTATTGGAGAGGCGCCCAACAAATATAGCAAGTGAGTTATTGCATGGCTTGAAGTGAGCTTGGGCTTTGAAGTCTTCTTTTCCTTTTCTGGAGCTGAACTTGATGAGTGGACCTTGAGTGACATTGAGCTGGAACTTGAGCCGCTCCTTACTTGAATGTCCTGCCAAAATGATCCTAATGCATGCATGCACTACCCTACTATGATGCAAGAGTACATAAAGTTTCATGAATTACAATGCACTACCTACTACAAGTGGACTTGCCATAAATGACTACATGATGCATGGTTTTATTGAAAGCAAATTACCCTAAATGCAATGCAAGAAAGGAGACTCTAAGGGAACCCATATCGAAGAGGTACCCTACGAGTCCGAGCAGATCTCCTCAGAGCAGGGCTACTGCCTCCATCAGCTCTCCCCGGGTTGAAAGGATTCTCCTCTGGAGAATTATCCTTGTACCCTTGGAGTAACTCAGGGGCGGCTATAGCTAGCTCTGACTCAGGAAGCCATACCTCTTCACCATTAATGAGTCTAACTCGATAAAACATTTGTACCTCATCAGTGGTGAATTTGGTTTGGTCTTCGAGAATAGCCTCAATCTCCATCTTGTAGGTGTCATCTGGATCTGATATGGAGAGGGGCTCATGATAGAGGGTGAGATCCTCCACGTTGACGGTGTTGGGGTATGCCCTTAAGGCTAATGTTTGAAGCCTATGGGAATGTATCTGTATCATGTAATAAACTCTTATGTTTATAAAGGCATGGTTGTTATTCAGTTAGCTACATTGTCTGCTGCAATATATGTTCTTCTGAATAATGTCTCAAAGCTGTTCAGCTAGGCTGACGTGCAATTAAGTCCTTAGTCGATATATCTTGGTGAACATGAGACAGCCTTGATATGTTTGAGACTAATATGTGTTCTGATCTTATAGGATGCTTCGAGCATGGAATAAGATGTAGACTCATAGGTACATTGGATGTACTGGACAGACCCTACAAGGATGTTCAATTGTTTGTCACAATGTGAATATTCCTTGAATGAGACAAGTGGCACATTTCCTCTGACTTGAGATCACTTGTGTTTTCTAAATGATGATTGTCATTGTTTTGAGATAGTTCAATATCATTTGAAATATAATGATTATAGGCTATCTTGGATGGTGCGCTTGAATCAGGTTAGGGCACTAGTGATAGACATAGGATTGCCGTCTCCTTGTTTAAGGAGTGTGATGTTCTAAAGGGGCCCCCTGGATGAGATGATTGAGAGAGTGTATGGCCATACCCAGATGACTGTGTTCATCTGATCTAATCATGCTCATCATATTGGAGTTACAAGCTTGACAGGCTTGTCCAATAAGAACATCCAGTGGCAAAGGAAATTTGCATGCCTTGTGAATTGGATTCACACTTGTGCTGTGTTTTGGGTGTAGTCTTGGAAGACTCTTTCCTTTATATCGGGAGACAGTGATGTGTTGCTAGATACCCCTCACTGATCGTGATAATGAGAATTATCGTTACCGACATTTAGAGGAAACCCTCAGGGTCACACAATTTGATGATATGGCTTACTTAAGTCAGATCGTGTGGACTGAATTGTTTGGGTTCAGTTTAAAGGGATTTAATCTCTGATTGTAAGTGAGATCTGGTCTGATCATGTTTGATTGATTAGGGCTTGAGATCGGTGAGCTTCGATCGAGAGAATGGATGCTCGATCGGTGAGATCAGGAGCATCAGGAGATGAACGATTAGATCTGGAGCCTTAGGGTTTATTTGAGATCTAGACCATAATGCTTGGGTTAATTGGTCTTGGACCAAACCGAATTGAACCAGCTCGTTAAGGTGAGCGCATGGTTCAATCTAAGAGAAGTTTGCGATTGGGGTAAACCCATGATCGCAAGTGGAAGTGTGACTTTCTATTTTTAGAAAGCATGATCACTTACGTGACCACGCCTCTTGTTTTTCACTTCCTCACGCTTTTGTCGCCGCTCAAGCATTCGAGGCTTGCACTCTCGTGAGCACAAGGGCTTGACGAGAAGAGGAGAAAAGCATCGCCAAGTAATCAACTCTCCTTCCCTTTCCATTCGATCAAGGATACTTGGACGATCCTTGCTAGCACAAGGGACGACAAGAAGAAGCGCATCTTCATCTTGTGTGTGACGATTTGGAGAAGATCTTCTTTGGTCTTTGCTTCCAAGGCGCCATCCAATCGATGGCCATGGTATGAATCACATCCTATTTATTTAAGCTTTCAAAGTTGATCATCTTATACATGCTTTGCGACTCTTGAAACCCCCTTCCGCTGCTATATTCCCTTATATGCGCCATGCTGGGTTTCGCCCCCCTCTTGAAAGGGGTTCCTACAGACGGTGGTGGGGATCCCTAATTCAAGTGGCAGGTCGAGGACATAGGCATTGTCGTTGATTTTGTCTATAATGGTGAAGGGGCCTAGTCCTTTTGCTTCCAACTTGTGCCCTATCCCGTGGATGCGCTCTTCAAGTGCTCGTAGAACCACTTTATCACATGTGGAAAATATCCTTTCTCGGCGATGTTTGTTAGCAGCTTCGCGATAATGATTAACATATTCTAGCATCTTAGAAAATATCTCAGCATGCATTTGCGAAGTATATAAAGCAAAGTCACGAGCAGGTAAAGAAGTCCTAAAGTGTCTAGGTAGAGGGAAGAGATCTATAGGTTTGTTGGGTTGATACCCTAGGTTGGCTTGGAAAGGGGAGAGACCTGTGGTCTTGTTGACTGTACTGTTGTAGGAGAACTCAGCAGTGGGTAAGAGTTTGTCCCAGTTGCCAGGATGTTCACTTACCAAACTCCTAAGGATACTCCCAAGTGATCGGTTGACCACTTCAGTCTGCCCATCCGTCTGGGGATGGTAGGCTGTGGAGAACTTGAGTTTTGTTCCTAGAAGGGTCCATAGGGTTCTCCAAAAATGGCTTACAAACCTAGGGTCTCTATCAGACACTATAGTTAAGGGTGTCCCACGAAGCCTGAAAACTTCTCTGAAGAAGAGTTTAGCAACATGGGAGGCATCAGTGGTTTTGGTGCAAGCTATGAAATGGGCCATCTTAGTAAATCTATCAACTACCACAAATATAGAATCATGTTTAGCTGAGGTTCGGGGTAGTCCTAAAATGAAATCCATACTAAGGTCTTGCCAAGGGCCTTGGGGAATAAGTAAGGGAGTGTACAGGTCGGGGCTGTGCTTATGGACTTTGGTGAGCTGACAAGTCCTACAATGCCTCACAACCTTAGCTACATCCTGGTAAAGGTTCAGCCAGTAGAACCGTTCCTCTACAAGGGCTTGGGTCTTATCTCGACCGTGGTGCCCGGTAGACCCGCCTCCGTGCAATTCCCAAACAAGGAATTCTCGGATGGATGTCTTGGGCACAAAAAGGGTTGGTCCAAGAAAGAGATACCCATCCCTAAGGGTGTAGAGAGGGTGACTTAATGGATCTTGACTAAGGTCAGCATGTAAGGTAGAAAAATCAGGACATTCAAGATAAGCATCTTTCATGGAATCAAAGCAAGTAACTTCAACATGCATTTTGTTCAAAAGTAAAGTTACTCTACTGAGGGCATCTGCTACTTTATTCTTAGATCCTAATTTATGTCTAAGCACAAAAGTGTATTATTGTAAATATTCGACCCACTTAGCATGCCTTGAGTTTAACTTCTTCTGAGCACTTAGATAGGAGAGGGCCTGGTGGTCACTATTAAGAGTAAACTCCATATGGATGAGATAATGTCTCCAATACCTTAGGGCCTGAACTACAACATAAAACTCTTTGTCATAGGTAGAGTATTTTTGTTTTGCCTCGTTGAGTTTTTCACTAAAGAAGGTTATGGGATGACCTTCTTGGCTTAGGGTTCCCTCTATGCCAACTCCAGAGGCGTCACAATCTACCTCAAAGACTTTGTTGAGGTTAGGAAGTCTAAGGACCGGGGCAATGGTCATCTTATCCTTAAGTTCTTGGAAGGCTTTGCTAGCAGATTTAGTCCAGGAGAATTCACCTTGTTTTAGGCAACTAGTGATAGGTGCCACTATAGAGCTGAAGTTCCTTATGTATCTCCTATAGAAGGTAGCTAGGCCATGGAAGCTTCTGACTTCAGTGATGGTCTTAGGTTCAGGCCAGTCTATGATGGCTTGGATCTTGGATGGGTCAGCTTGAAGGCCATGCTCAGACACTATGAATCCTAAGAAGATCACACTATGGGACAAAAAGGAGCACTTCTTGAGATTGATATAGAGTTTCTCTTCCTTAAGAAGGTCAAGGGTCTTCCTAAGGTGCTCTAGGTGTTCCTCTTTAGTCTTACTATAGATGAGGATATCATCAAAGTAGACTACCAGGAATCTTCCAATGAAAGGCTTTAAGACTTGGGTCATGAGTCTCATGAATGTGGAAGGAGCATTAGTCAAGCCAAAAGGCATGACTAACCATTCATAGAGACCATCCTGTTGGGGTATGCCCTTAAGGCTAATGTTTGAAGCCTTGGGATTATTTCAGTATCATGTTTAAACTCTACGTTTATAAAGGCAATGGTTGTTATTCAGGTTGTTACATCATCTGCTGCAATATGTATACTTCTGAATAATGTCTCAATGCTGTTTAGCTTGGCTGACATGCAGTTTTGTCCTTAGTCGAGATATCTTGGTGAACATGAGACAGCCTTGATATGATTAAGACTAATATGTGTTCTAATCTTATAGGATGCTTCGAGCATGGAATAAGATGTAGACTCATGGGTACATTGGATGTACTGGACAGACCCTACTTAGGATATTCAATTGCTTGTCACAATGTGAATAATACTTATATGCAAACAAGTGGCATATTTCCTCTGACTTGAGATCACTTGTGTTTCTAAATGATGATTAGCATTGTTTTGAGGTAGTTCGATATCATTTGAAACATAATGGTTATAGATTATCTTGGATAATGAGCATGAGTCATGTTAGGGCACTAGTGATAGATATAGGATTGCCGTCTCCTTGATTGGAGTGTGATGTTCTATAGGGGCCCCCTGGATGAGATGATTGAGAAAGTGTATGGCCATACCCAGATGACTATGATCATCTGATCTAATCATTCTCATCATATTGGAATTACAGGCTTGACATGCTTGTCCAATAAGAACGTCCAGTGGCAAAGGAAACACATATGCCTAGTGAGTTGGGTTCACACTTGTGCTGTGGTTTGGGTGTAGTCTTGAAAGACTCTTTCCTTTATATCGGGAGACAGTGATGTGTTGCTAGATACCCCTCACTGATCGTGATAACGTAAGTTATCGTTACCGACATTTAAAGGAAACCCTTAGGGTCGCACAATTTGATGATATGGCTTACTTAAGTCAGATCGTGTGGACTGAATTATTCTGGTTCAGTTTAAAGGGATTTAATCTCTGATTGTAAGTGAGATCTGGTCTGGTCATGTTTGATTGATTAGGGCTTGAGATCGGTAAGCTTCGATCGAGAGAATTGATGCTAGATTGGTGAGATCAAGAGCATCAAGAGATGAACGGTTGGATCTTGAACCTTTAGGGTTTATTGTGATCTGAACTAGATGCATGGCTTAATTGGTCTTTGAACCAAACCGAAATTGAACCAGCTCATCATGTGAGCGCATGGTTCAAGGGGAGAGCAAAATGCGTTCGGGTAAACCCATGGTCGCATGAACGTTGGTGGTTTGCTATTTTTAGAAGCCATGAGGCCACGCCTCACGTTCACGCCAAGAGAAGTTTTATTCTCGCCTCTCGCCCCTCTCTCTAGAGGTTCACTCGTTGTGTGTTGCCTTGACGTTTTGGAGAGGATTCGGCCAAGAAGAAAAAACATCTCCTTCCCTTCCATTCGATCAGGAGACCTTGGAACCTTGCTAGCACAAGGAGCACTAAGGGAGTAGGCGCATTGATCACCTTGTGTGCGCACCATTTGGAGGAGAAGCGTTTGACTCTCTACTTCCTAGACGCCATCCAAGAAATGGCATCGGTAAGGATCGATTCTCATGTATACAAAATTTTAAAGTTGATCATACTGCATGCATCGATCAAGAAACCTTTTCCGCTGTGTTAAAACCTCTGCATGCGCCTATTAGGGTTTCGCCCCCTCGTGGGAGGGGACTTTCAATTGGTATCAGAGCCAAGTTATTAGCATGTTTTTATGATTGCTTGAGGTTTTTGTGATCCATGTTTGCGCTTGTATGCTTAGATCTAAACTACATGCGAAAATTACATGTTAAGTTGTTCATGCGAAAACTTGATGAGCATGTTTTCTATTTGGCGCATGTATGTTGGCGCTTATTAGTTTTTCTCAAAACTATATTACTTGCGCAACTCACCTTAGATCTAAGAGGCGCCTACTTTAAAAACTTAGACGGGTTATTAGGGTTGAAGTCACAGTCAAGTCTCGATCCAATCAGTCTGATCAGACTATCTGACAGCCTAGATGGGTTGACCAGATGGCACCTGTGCGCAAGCACGAGGTGGCTATAGGTCGACTGCGGACAGGCGTGTAGCAATGTCTGATTGAGTCAACCATTGAACGCGCATGAGTTAGGCCCGGGGTCACGCCCGCTTGCCAGAACTCATGCAGGTCGTTCAGCCCAAGGCATGCATTGTTGATCACTGGGTCGACTCAAGTCAGTTAGGACTTGGTGCATGCCAGGGCAGAGGATCTGACTAGGTCTGATGAGTGGATCCCTATTAATGGACCGTTGTAAGGTAGTAGGGCACATAAGGAAAATAAAATTGATGCCAATGGGTTTTCAAAAATTTTATTTTCTTATTGTTGGATCACATGTTGATTGTATACCATGATGATTGTTTATTTAATCTTATGTGGGCTGCCCGTTTTAATGTGTGCTGTGCTGGGGCCTGTGTGCCTGGTTAATAAATGTAAATTATTTATTGTGATCTGCGCATCACATTTTATTTAATTTATAAAGTGTAATTGACCTGCGTGTCAATCTTGTATAGATAGATTAAATTGTATTTTAATCAGACGAGAGCATAGAGCACACTTGGCAGAGGCGCTTGCAGTAGTGGCTTGACCAGGTGGGAGGTCCAGGGTTCGACTCTGGGACAGGCGCAATTACCTGGTGGGCGCACCTAAGCTGCAGTGGGCGCTTGGGCCCCGGGTTGGGCCAGATGAGATGCAAAAGACCCATGAAGAGCTCAAGTGAAGACTTAAGTTAAATTAAGGTCTTACCTAGGCTTAATGGGCTTTTACCACATAAGATCATCATGCTTTCATTTATTGTTAAGAATTGCATGATTTAATCTTCTGCTATCACCATAGGATTTGCATGATAGTTGAGAAGATAAAAAGACCGTTAAAATCCAACGCTAAATATCAAGCTCGTAAGCCTTCTGACGCGAAACCTCACTATTCTGACTATCGTTGGGGCCGTGTTGTACCCACTCAGTGGGCACGCCCATCTATCTTCAGACGGTGTGCGATTACACCTGCGTGCTACAGAGAAGGGATTTATCGCTTCTCGTTGCTCAGCATAGCACGTGGTGGTCCAGGGAGTAGGTCGGGTCAGCTTGACCATGTAGGCTACATATTGAGCATATGGTAGCCATATGGAGGCAGCCATCTGTGGGATCAGAGACTGTGTTGTACCAACTCAGTTGGCACAGTCTGCTGGATTGCCCAGATGAAGGAGAATCACACGGGTTGGCGATTGGCAGGGATTGCCTACCAGAGATTAGTGCTTGTACTCTCTGTCCATCTTATCTCGCCTGAGCGGGACGCGGAGACCAAGTATGAAATCTGGATCCCATCTCACTAAAAGAGTTTTACTCTTTCGGGCTGTTTTGCTGGATTTTTCAGCCAGATAAAATAGTGAGAAAAGAATCTTCCTTAAGTCCTGGATTGATTCTAACATTGATACTGACCTTGCTGTTCTTGCATTGTTGTAGATTACTGCAGCAACGAACACCACAAATTTCAATGTGCGATCCCTACTGGAAAGGGAGAAGTTTGCTGGGCCAAACTTCTTAGACTGGTACGGACACCTTAAGATTGTTCTTAAGGCTGAGAGGAAGCTGTATGTCCTCGAGACGGCTATACCGCCTCAACCCGCTCCGAACGCCGCAAGGGCGGTTCGGGAAGCTTATGAAAAGCATGTCAATGATAGCATTGATGTCGCTTGCCTGATTCTTGCGTCTATGACACCAGAGCTGCAGCGTCAGCATGAGGATCTATCGGCTATAGATATTATAGCGAACCTCAAGTTGCTGTATGCTGCACAGGCGAGGACTGAACACTATAATTTGACAAAACTTTTCTTTCAGAGCAAACTGGCTGAAGGGAGTCCAGTGGGAGCTCACGTACTCAAGATGATTGGGTAGAAGGAGGCTCTAGAGAAACTGGGACACACCATCAATCAGGAGCTTGTTGTAGACATTATTCTGCAGTCTCTCCCGGCCTCTTTCGATCCATTCATTATTAATTTTAATATGAACAAGATCGACTGTACACCGGCAGAGTTGCTGAACATGCTCTTGACTACAGAGCAGACTCAGTCTCGTGAGAAGGGAACGCCTTCATCCTATGTCCTAATCGTTCCTTCTAAGAACAAGAAGAAGGGGAAGAAGGGCAAAGCCCCTATCAAGAGCTATAACAAGGCTCTAAAGCAAAAGATAAAGCGGTCGAAGGAATACAGATGTTTCCAATGTGGCCAGTTGGGTCACTGGAAAAAGGACTGTAAAGCGCTCCAAGGAGATAAGAAGGGAAGTAAGCCTTTCGCTTCTAGCTCAGGTATTTACGTGACTGAAGTCATGGTATCTTCTTCTTCTATTTCATGGGTGTTGGACACTGCATGTGGAGTTCACATTTGTTCAAATGTACAGGAACTCAAGAGAAGAAGACAGGTGGGACAGCATGAGGTGGACCTACGAGTTGGAAACGGGGCACGGGTTGCTGCTGTTGATGTAGGAGAATATCACATCTCTTTACCATCTAGTCTTGTATTAGAACTGGACAATTGTTATTTTGTACCAAGCATAACTAAGAATATTATCTCTATTCCTGCTCTTGTCAGGAAAGGGTTTTCCTTTGAATGCAAATTTTCAAAGTGTTATATTTCTCTTAATAATATTATTTATGCTACTGGCTCAATCAACAATGGGTTATTCATGTTGGACATGGAATGTTCTGTACAACAAATTGATAATAAGAAAGCCAAGTATACTGATGACTGTAACATCCCTCAGAATCACACCCCACACGCATACAAGTAAAATACGGGGTTTCAAAAAAATTTTACTCTTCCATTAAAACACAAGAAGAAAGCGGCATCGAAGGACATTACTACGGAACAGAAAACCGCACAGAACTGAATAGGATCGATTACTAGGAAATAGAAATCCGGAAATCCAAAAAAAATCCGGCAGCAAGTATTCTAAACTACTGCTGCACAGACACACATATCTTGTAACAACAACAAACGTCCACACTACACATATGTGGAATTTCAGAAATATACAGAACTGATTATTCAGATACTAAAATAAACAACACAAATTCGGTTACACATCTCAAATCGGACATTTCAAAATAAGAACCAATTCAATAAAAGAATCCAAGACTTGTATCCAATAATTTAAACGAAACAACTATAATATAATATCCTGAAAACAGGCATAAGCCCTCAGGAGATAAAACATGTCATATAGGTCATAATAAATTAGGCACGCAGGCCTGATAAATCTTTAGAAGACTATTCTTAGAAATGACATCAAACATTAGCGTCATATTAGCTGTAGCAATTACTGTCTTGATGTCTCACCTGAAAACATTTAAACAACGGAGGTGAGCTAAAAAGCTCAGTGAGTAAAAGACACTAAAAGTCATCCATAGTACACATCAAAAATATCATACTTAAGTTGAAATTCTTTTTATTTAACAGATAAGATAAATCAACTTAACATGCATGCTCATATCAGAAACAAACACAATCAAATACAGATACTTGTAACAATAGGCATCAAATAGGTAGGATATGAATATACCAACCCATACCAACTAACCACACCGCCTAATACATCTAAATACAGATCGAAACAGAACTACAGAAATCAGAACTGACAGACAGAAAATCAGAATTTTCAGAGTCCAAACGGATAGTCTACATCGGAAACAGAAAGGCCACAGAAGGCCTGATGACCACAGAAGGTCTGACCCCACCTCTGCCGAGGACGAGACAATGCATGCATATCAGAAACAGAATGGTAAAGGAGATATCAGTGGGTGGCCCCCGTCTTGTCAGGACGTGGCACTCTGGTCTCCAATACCCAGAACAGAATGGTAGAGGAGGTATCAGTGGGTGGCCCCCGTCTTGTTAGGACGTGGCACTCTGGCCTCCAAAACCCAGAACTGAATGGTAGAGGAGGTATCAGTGGGTGGCCCCCGTCTTGTTAGGACGTGGCACTCTGGCCTCCAAAACCCAGAACTGAATGGTAGAGGAGGTATCAGTGGGTGGCCCCCGTCTTGTTAGGACGTGGCACTCTGGCCTCCAAAACCCAGAACTGAATGGTAGAGGAGGTATCAGTGGGTGGCCCCCGTCTTGTTAGGACGTGGCACTCTGGCCTCCAATACCCAGAACAGAAATAGTGTCTCAAGGGTCGTAGTAGACTATCAGCACCATTACAGCGCCACAGAAGGAGGGTAAGGACACGGAAGAGTGCTACACTAGGGCATAATTTTACAGAACAGATTATACTGAAACAGAGAAGTAGGATCAACCACTACTTAATTCTTACATTATGCCCAAAGTCTAACAAACCAGAAAATGACACACCCCAATATCCAGTCCTTAAACACAGAACAGACATTATATGAGTGAATTCCTTACAACTAACCTTAATTCATGTCAAACCATTCTATGTTCTCACAAATGTTTTAACACATTCAAGGTTTTCAGAAACTTCACAACATATAAACAGAACAGGAAATATCCACATAACAAACAATTAAATACAGAACAGAAATTATTCATATAACAAACATTTAAATACAGAACAGAAATTATTCATGAAATAATCTCCTCAAAATTCCTAAAACCGTGAGCTATAAAATTACTGTAAGGGGCGCCACTTTCAGAACCTTAACAGAACGTACAAATTTCATGTAATTAATTTCAGTCCCCCACTACAGATAATTTTAATTACACGTTTGTGAAGAAAATTGACAAAAGCCCCAAAATTGGCTCGAACTATATTTTCGAAAATTCCTAAGTTCTTAGTTAAATCCCCAATTTTGTTTTCTCTAAAATTTCTCATCAAACAAATAAATTTTAAAAGAACTACAGACCACAATTTAAGAGGTTAAACCATACAATGTAAATTTTTCTCACAAAGGAATATTCGTCTAACCAAAACATAGCAGATTTATATTGTCAGTTTGCAAAATATATTTTTAGTCCAATTTCGAACCAAAGCTAGTCAATATTGTATTCAAAATGAAGCTCTCTGAATCTAGTTTCCAATAAAACTGGTTTCACAAGATTTCGAATTTTAGACAGGAAGATATAAGGGTTCGAACATAGGAAGGTCAGAATTTCAGATTTCAAGAAAACAGATTCATATATCAGACTTGCGACATTTATTTCAGATCCAATAACTAATCGAAAATAGGCGTTATGGGAGTCAAAATAAAGCTCTTCGAGCCTACGGTCTAATAAAACTGATTTGACAAGATTTCGAGCTATACCTAGGGAGATATGATGGTTCGAACACATAAAGGTCGAAATCCAGAATTTCAGAAAACTGATTTTGTACAGCTAGATTGCAATACAGATTGAAATAAGAATACAGCTCGGATATGGTCGATATCAGATTCAAATTAAAGCC
The DNA here is from genome assembly GCA_027563935.2 of Costus lasius. Classification (NCBI taxonomy): domain Eukaryota; kingdom Viridiplantae; phylum Streptophyta; class Magnoliopsida; order Zingiberales; family Costaceae; genus Costus; species Costus lasius. Next base: position 25,610,768 of record CM050452.1, read on the forward strand.
GAATGTATCTAGTTTCATACAAAATTTATTTCGTGCGATTTGGATCTATAGACCATGAGATATTGGGGTTATAGTACACAAAGGTCAGATTAACGAATGCAGAATTCAGCAGAACAGGATTTTAAAACCCTATAATTATTTGAATTCAACCCCATACGAATAATCATGGCAAATAACGAATTTTAATTCGGATTAGACTCCTTAGGATCGAATTACTCACCAGAAAAATCGCCTACAGAGAAAACGCCAAAACAGGGGATCAGGGGTCTCCAGAAAGTTCGTCCACCACCAGTCTGCCACCACCAGCGTCAGAAATTTTGCAGGAGCGCCAAGCACAGTGAGGGGCGACAACACAAGCGGCTAGGGCAAGAAACAAACCAAAAATCGTGAGGGAGAGGAGCTCTCACGAATTTTCCCCCCTTTTTTTTTATTTATTTTTTTTTTCCACCCCAAACGGATCCAAGATCCAATAACCCAATTAACTTAAGTGGAAATCGGCTTTAATGGGCTTACCTGGGCTTAACCACCATGCGCCACTCCAATAACACAGAAATATGCGCCACCATGGTGGAAGAATTCCAGGAGCAAATAGTCAAGGTTGAGGGTTCGAAGCCCCAACAAAAATAATTATTTTTGCCCTGTAGGGAAAAGTCCTACAATTAGGCAAAAATCCCAAAATTTTAACCGATAAAAATACATAAACTGAATTTCTAACCTTAAATCATAATTCAGAAATTCAAGGGCGTTACAATGACAGCACCTTGCTATGGCATAGTCGTTTAGGCCATATTAACAAGAAACGCATTAAGCGGTTGCATGACCATGGACTGCTGGGATCATTCTCCTATGAGGAGCTTGATACATGCCAAGCTTGTTTAATGGGTAAAATGACGAAGTCTCCTTTTTCTAATAAAGGTCAAAGGGCTTCAGGTTTACTAGACCTCATTCACAGCGATGTGTCTGGGCCATTTAGTAAACATGCCAGAGGTGGCTATTCATACTTCATTACCTTTACTGATGATTTCAGTAGGTATGGTTATGTCTATTTAATGAGACATAAGAGTGAATCTTTTGACAAGTTCAAAGAGTTCAAAAATGAAGTACAAAATTAGCTAGGCCGAAATATCAAGGCACTTCGTTCAGATCGAGGTGGTGAATACTTGAGTCGAGAGTTTACTGACTATCTGAAGGAGTGTGGGATTATCTCACAGCTCACTCCGCCAGGAACACCGCAATGGAATGGTGTGTCCGAGAGGAGAAATAGAACCTTACTTGATATGGTTCGTTCAATGATGAGTCAGGCTACTCTACCTTACTCCTTTTGGGGATTTGCACTGGAAACAGCTGCAAAGGTACTAAACCGAGTGCCATCCAAGGCTGTTTCTAAGACTCCAATGAGTTATGGTATGGGAAACAGCCAAGCTTGACATTTATTAAAATCTGGGGTTGCGAGGCTTATGTCAAAAAGCTCGCCTCTGGGAAACTGGAGAGCAGATCTGATAAATGTATCTTTGTCGGTTACCCTAAAGAAACTAAGGGTTATTATTTCTACAATCCTGAGGAGAACAAGGTATTTGTTGCTCGGACGGCTATTTTTCTTGAGAAGGAATTTCTTCTGCAAGAGGCCAGTGGGAGAGAAATAAAGCTGGATGAGAATCCAGATGCAGGACAAAGTAGTCAAGCGCAGTTGGATGAGCCTGAGCCAGTAGATCAGGTTACTGAACAACCTGAGGCTTAGATATCACGGGAACCGCGAAGATCGGGAAGGATCCGTCGACAGCCTGAGCGCTATGATGGAGTCTACATCATTGATGATGAACCCCTCACTTATGCGGATGCGGTCAGTGGACCGGACTCAGCGAGATGGCTTGAAGCTATGCGCGCCGAGATGGACTCCATGTCTGATAACCAAGTCTGGAATTTGGTTGATCCGCCTCCTGGAGTAATCCCTATAGGCTGTAAGTGGATCTTCAAGAAGAAGATTGACATGGATGGTAACGTGGTTACCTATAAAGGCAGGCTAGTTGCGAAAGGTTTCAAACAAATCTACGGGATAGATTATGATGAAACTTTCTCTCCTGTAGCCATGTTCAAGTCTATTCGGATTATTCTCGCGATAGCTGCATATTATGATTATGAGATCTGGCAAATGGATGTGAAGACCGCTTTCCTTAATGGAACTCTAGAACAGGATGTGTACATGACACAACTTGAAGGTTTCACTAATCCATCAGATCATCATAAAATATGCAAATTAAAGAAGTCTATTTATGGACTTAAACAAGCATCGCGAAGCTGGAATATTCGTTTTGATGAATCAATCTGTAAGTTTGGTTTCATCAAGAATGAAGATGACCAGTGTGTATATAAGAGGTTTAGTGGGAGCGTGATTACTTTCCTAGTCCTCTACGTCGATGATATCTTGATCATTGGAAACGATATTCCTGAACTGCATGCTGTCAAAGCATGGTTAAGAAAAAGTTTCCAGATGAAAGATTTAGGAGAAGCAGCCTATGTATTAGGTGTGAAGATCTACAGAGATAGATCTAAGAGGCTTCTCGGGCTGTGCCAGAGTACTTACATCGATAAAGTCCTGGAGAGATTTCATTTAGAGAATTCTAAAAGAGGATATCTTCCAGTCAGACATGGTCTGAATCTTTCAAAGAGTCAGTGTCCACAAACACAGACTGAGAAAGATGAAATGGACAATACGCCTTATGCTTCGGCTATTGGGTCCATTATGTATGCGATGTTGTGTACTCGCCCAGACGTCGCTTACGGGTTAAGCGTAACCAGTCGATTCCAAAGTAATCCAGGTAAGGCACACTGGATTGCAGTCAAGAACATTTTGAAATATCTTCGGAGGACCAAAGATATGTTCTTGATTTATGGAGGTCAGGAAGAACTCAGTATTGAAGGATATACTGACGCTTCATTCCAATCTGACCAGGATGATTTCCGATCGCAATCAGGCTATGTTTTTAGCTTGAATGGAGGAGCAGTGGTGTGGAAAAGTTTCAAACAGTCAATTGTTGCTGATTCCACAACAGAAGCCGAGTATGTTGCAGCCTCGGAAGCATCCAAGGAGGCAGTCTGGATTCGTTAGTTCGTTCAGGAACTTGGTGTTGTTCCTTCGAGTGCAGATCCATTGGTTATCTTCTGTGATAACACTGGAGCTATAGCTCAAGCAAAGGAACCACGGTCACACCAGAAGTCCAAGCACATACAGAGAAGGTTTCACTTGATCCGGGAGATCATTAATTGTGGCGAGATCAAAATCTGCAAGGTTCATACAGATGACAATCTAGCTGACCCGCTTACTAAGCCTCTAGCGCAGCAGAAGCATGAGAAGCACTGTAATAATATGGGTTTGAGATTTCTCAACCATTAGATTAAGTGCAAGTGGGAGATTGTTGGGTATGCCCTTAAGGCTAATGTTTGAAGCCTTGGGATTATTTCAGTATCATGTTTAAACTCTACGTTTATAGAGGCAATGGTTGTTATTCAGGTTGTTACATCATCTGCTGCAATATGTATACTTCTGAATAATGTCTCAATGCTGTTCAGCTTGGCTGACATGCAGTTTTGTCCTTAGTCGAGATATCTTGGTGAACATGAGACAGCCTTGATATGATTAAGACTAATATGTGTTCTAATCTTATAGGATGCTTCGAGCATGGAATAAGATGTAGACTCATGGGTACATTGGATGTACTGGACAGACCCTACTTAGGATATTCAATTGCTTGTCACAATGTGAATAATCCTTATATGCAAACAAGTGGCATATTTCCTCTGACTTGAGATCACTTGTGTTTCTAAATGATGATTGGCATTGTTTTGAGGTAGTTCGATATCATTTGAAACATAATGGTTATAGATTATCTTGGATAATGAGCATGAGTCATGTTAGGGCACTAGTGATAGATATAGGATTGCCGTCTCCTTGATTGGAGTGTGATGTTCTATAGGGGCCCCCTGGATGAGATGATTGAGAAAGTGTATGGCCATACCCAGATGACTATGATCATCTGATCTAATCATTCTCATCATATTGGAATTACAGGCTTGACACGCTTGTCCAATAAGAACGTCCAGTGGCAAAGGAAACACATATGCCTAGTGAGTTGGGTTCACACTTGTGCTGTGGTTTGGGTGTAGTCTTGGAAGACTCTTTCCTTTATATCGGGAGACAGTGATGTGTTGCTAGATACCCCTCACTGATCGTGATAACGTAAGTTATCATTACCGACATTTAAAGGAAACCCTTAGGGTCGCACAATTTGATGATATGGCTTACTTAAGTCAGATCGTGTGGACTGAATTGTTCTGGTTCAGTTTAAAGGGATTTAATCTCTGATTGTAAGTGAGATCTGGTCTGGTCATGTTTGATTGATTAGGGCTTGAGATCGGTAAGCTTCGATCGAGAGAATTGATGCTAGATCAGTGAGATCAAGAGCATCAAGAGATGAACGGTTGGATCTTGAACCTTTAGGGTTTATTGTGATCTGAACCAGATGCATGGCTTAATTGGTCTTTGAACCAAACCGAAATTGAACCAGCTCATCATGTGAGCGCATGGTTCAAGGGGAGAGCAAAATGCGTTCGGGTAAACCCATGGTCGCATGAACGTTGGTGGTTTGCTATTTTTAGAAGCCATGAGGCCACGCCTCACGTTCATGCCAAGAGAAGTTTTATTCTCGCCTCTCTCCCCTCTCTGTAGAGGTTCACTCGTTGTGTGTCGCCTTGACGTTTTGGAGAGGATTCGGCCAAGAAGAAAAAACATCTCCTTCCCTTCCATTCGATCAGGAGACCTTGGAACCTTGCTAGCACAAGGAGCACTAAGGGAGTAGGCGCATTGATCACCTTGTGTGCGCACCATTTGGAGGAGAAGCGTTTGACTCTCTACTTCCTAGACGCCATCCAAGAAATGGCATCGGTAAGGATCGATTCTCATGTATACAAAATATTAAAGTTGATCATACTGCATGCATCGATCTAGAAACCTTTTCCGCTGTGTTAAAACCTCTGCATGCGCCTATTAGGGTTTCGCCCCCTCGTGGTAGGGGACTTTCACATCCTTGGTCTTGAAAGGTGTCTTCCATTCAACACCTAGCCTTATCCTGACCTGGTGGTATCCACTTCTTAAGTCAAGGTTGCTAAACCACTTAGAGCCAACTAACATGTCTAGCATGTCGTCAAGTCTAGGAATAGGAAACCTATACTTGACTGTGATTTTGTTTATGGCTCTACAGTCTATACCCATGTGCCAACTGCCATCCTTTTTAGGGGTGAGCAGAGCAGGCACGGCGCAGGGGCTAAGACTTTCTCTGATGTGTCCTTTCTCTAATAGGTCATCTACTTGCCTCTTAAGTTCTTGATGCTCGGTGGGGTTCATCCTATAGTGGGGCAGATTGGGTAGGGTTGAACCTGGGACAATATCTATTGTAAGTTGGATGTCCCTAAGAGGTGGAAGTCCTGTGGGTAGTTCTTCAAGGGTGAGCTCACTATATTGTTCTAAGAGGGCTTCTACTTCAGGGGGTGGCTTACTTTCTTCTTCTTGGTTGACTTCCTTGAGGACTAAGGTAAATAAAGGTTGATCAGGCCTATAATCCTTAGGTCTCATGAGCTGAAGGGTTGGTTGTATGGTTTTGGTCTCTTCTATTTTTCCCTTATTGGTTGAGGCTTTAAGCTCTCTTGGCATAGAAGGTTTCAGTTTGATCTTTTGACCTGAATGACTAAAGACATAGGTATTAGTCCGACCGTAGTGGACTACATCCATGTCATATAGCCATGGTCTGCCTAGAAGGACTTGAGCGACGTCCATAGTGATGACGTCACACCAAATTTGTCCTTCATAGGTACCAAACTGTAAGGGAACTAGACTCCTATGGGTTACTGGCACACTAGACTGGTTGACCCAGGAGATGTTATAAGGGGTTGGGTGAGCTTCTATCTTAAGTTTAAACTTGGTAACAGCAGAGTGGGAGACAACGTTGAGACTACTACCCCCATCTATCACTACTTTGCACATGTTTCCATTGCATTTCGTGTAAGTATGGAAGATACTAGTTCTTCGCCAATCATCCGTGGGTGAGGTTTTGATCAGGGTACACCTAACAACTCCTAAGGTGTTTTGGGCAGGCTCCTCACTACTATCATATTCATTGTCTTCTAGGATTTGGCAGTCAGAATCTGGGTCATTAATGTCTTCAAGTCTAGGGGTTTGGTCTTCTAAGATGGGCAACCTCTATGGAGTCTATCTGGTAGTAGGTAAGGCCCTTTCTAATCTCAGATCGGAGACCATTTTTATACCTGCTAAGGGTGAATAGAGGGTTTTCTCCTGGGTTTCCCCTAAGGAGGAATTCCTCAAAGCTAGTTGTGTATTGATCAACAGTCATAGATCCTTGGGTTAAGCTAGAGGCTTGGTCAAACAACTTACTCTGAAAATATGAGGGGACATATTTCAGTTTAAGTTGTTGGCGCATTTTTAGCCAAGTGTCTATGGGAGGTAGGTTGAGTCTCTCTTGGTTGTTCCCTACATTGGTCCAATACAACCTAGCATTTCCCTCAAGAAGGCACTTTGCAAGTCGGACTTTGCTGTGCTCAGGGATCATGCTCCACTCAAAATATTGTTCGAGCTTGGTTGTCCAATCCAAGAAGTCTCGGGGTGTTGGTGTATATGCCCTAGGACCTAGTTTTGGTCAACTTATGTACTACTTGACATTGATATTTATATATCATTCTCGCATTGTCGTTATCATTGTTTGACTACACCTGCGATTGTGTACTTACATGATAATGTCCCTGGAGACAGATTGGATCTGTGCTCAAATGATTGTCCCCAGTCAATGTACCTGAGTGGATATGGGACAGCTCTGGTACTTGAGAGACTGGTATGTGGGCTGGTTAGGCACGCGGTGCTAACGCAGACACATGGGTATATCATTGGAGGATATACTGGATAGACCCGCTATGAGGCTATGACTTGGTGTCATGAGTTATCCTCATAAGTGACAGGAGATGCATTGATCCCTTGACTTAAGGTCATTGATCATTCTATATGGTTAGGGACTTGCTTTGATACAACCTAACACCTTGCCGTAGCTGGGAGGTCATAACGGCTGTTATTGAGCATGTCACGACCCATATGAGAAGATCAATGGACAGACATAGGATTTGCTCCTTCCCTAGGGAAGTATGATATCCATGGAGCTCCTTTATGGTTATATGACTGAGAGTGTATGGCCATACCTAGGTGAAAACCTGTTTTAGTCATAGCCATGTGATTGGATGAAAACAAGTGGTGACACACTTGTCCAATCGGATATCAGTACGGTAAAGAGACTGTAATGCATCTGTACCTAGTTGCGATGATGGGGATGTCGATGTCGATATCCATTCCAACGACCTGGGTAGCAGCGATGCACTGCTAGGTGCCACTCACTGCTTGTGATGACCTCTGGTCAGCATTGCCAGCGTCAGAGGAACCTACAGGGTCGCACACCTTGATACTTGAGTTCTCGTATTGATCGGGAAGCCTTATGATCGAGTTATTGGATAACTCGGATCTAATTGGGAGATTTCATCAGCGCCAATGGGCCTGATGAGATGGAAGAATGTTATTGGAGCCAAACTTCATTTTTGGCAGGTTGACCCGTATTTGACCGTGGTTGGTCACATTTGGATTAGGGTTGCATTGGATTGGATCCAAGTGCTTAATCAACCCATGTAATGAAGTTTGGGCTAGCTCATTATCCAATGAGGCCCAATGACAAGTTCTCATGAAGAGATGAGAGGCTAAAAGGGTATAATGGGGAGAAACATGAACCATTAAGCGCCTAGGGGCATAATGGGGTCATGTTGGCGCCTTTGCTTCATTATGGAAGTAAAGGGCGCCTCCCCCTCTCTTGCTAGGATGGAATGAATGCCTCTATGGCATGGCTTGAGGCGCAAGGCAAGGCCTTGGCGCACAAGGAAAGGCGTGGGAACAAAAGGAAAGGTTGAATGAGAATTATGGAAATGTCTTGGAGACTTTCCTTGTCTCAAACCTCCTCATCCTAGCCCTACACTTGTCATGATCCTAGCCATTACCCTAACCGCCTCTTGCCCTATAAATGTGACCCTAGTCGCCCCCTCTTGTGTGTAATCAATCCTTGAAGGCGTGAACACAAGGAGAGGGGCGAGTGCTTGGAGCAAGGGCGCATCTTCCATAACCGCAAGCCTCTTCCTTTCCTCTTGGCGCAAAGAGATCTAGGGCTTGGCGGCTTGGGTAGTTTTCCCTCTTCACTTGGCGCATCTTTTCACTAGGTGGCGCAAGAGAAATAAAACATCTTCCTAAGGCTTGGATCTTCTTCCCGAGGCTAGCACCGGGCGTGGAAGAAGAGAACTCAAGAGATCCGTGTGTGCGAGACTGCAGAGGGCGCACACTTGGACGCCTACATCGGCATCGTTCCATATTGATACTAAGGTACTTACTAACTCATCGTGTCGACTCCCTTGCTTGCGATCTTTACTGGGTTTTTGGGACCGGCCTGTTTTGGGGACATTCTTCCGCTGCGAAAAATGTATGTCTATAACTCTGAAAATTGTAAAATGTCCCCGGGGTTTCCCAACAGTGGTATCAGAGCGAGGTTGCAAGACTCGAACGATGTTTTATGCTTTTCTTCCATGCTCACATGCCATATCTCTATTTTCGTAAATAGCATGATGCATGGCAAACGATTTTTCTAAAAGTAGAAAAATTAGGGTTTCTTGTTTCTATCATCCTCTCAATCTCTTTTGGATTTTTGGACTATTTTTCTTGTTTGATTTAAAGATCAAAGGCGCACGTAATTTTGTCAAGTAGGACGGGCATTGTGTCTTCGGACTGGCCAAGTCTCTTGATTTGACAAAATTGCCAGCCGAAAGGATCTCTGAAATCATCATGAAAAATAAATCGCAATAAACCAAAAGACTTGTGAGAAGAAGATGAGAAAAAGAAACTGGTTTTATGAAAAAAAATAAAATTTCAGATTTTATGTTTTTCATGAGCATGTAGAATTGCATGAGTAAATACCTTGGTTGTACATGATGTTGTGATCATTAGTCAAGCCCCCTTTGCATGACTGCAATGTATCCTCGTGAGGCCTGCGTGCCGCTTTTTCTTTTTGCTTTTGACTAAGAAGAAGATTAGGGTGGCACATGTACTTGGAACTTAGCGCATGCATACCTTGGATGGTGATGCAACAAGCTTCATGGCGCAAGCAAGCAAGGTGGCGCATGATGGGGTATGCCCTTAAGGCTAATGTTTGAGGCCTTGGGATTGTATCAGTATCATGTATAAACTCTTAAGTTTATAAAGGCAATGGTTGTTATTCAGTTTGTTACATCATCTGCTGTAATATGTATACTTCTGAATAATGTCTCAATGCTATTCAGCTAGGCTGACATGCTATATGTCCTTAGTCGAGATATCTTGGTGAACATGAGACAGCCTTGATATGATTGAGACTAATATGTGTTCTAATCTTATAGGATGCTTCGAGCATGGAATAAGATGTAGACTCATGGGTACATTGGTTGTACTGGACAGACCCTACTAGGATATTCAATTGCTTGTCACAATGTGAATAATCCTTGTATGCAACAAGTGGCACATTTCCTCTGACTTGAGATCACTTGTGTTTCTAAATGATGGTTGTCATTGTTTTGAGGTAGTTCAATATCATTTGAAACATAATGGTTATAGACTATCTTGGATAATGATCATGAGTCAGGTTAGGGCACTAGTGATAGATATAGGATTGCCGTCTCCTTGATTGGAGTGTGATGTTCTAAAGGGGCCCCCCTGGATGAGATGATTGAGAAAGTTGAAGGTCCCCACAAGGGGGGGGCGAAACCCCTAAGTATGGCGCATATTAAAATTTTAAGCAGCGGAAGAGGGTTTCTTGAGATCGGTTTCATGAGAGATGATCAACCATAATAACCCGATTGCAAATAGAGAAGGGTTCATACCGTAGCCATTTCAAGATGGCGCCTTGGAAGAAAAAGTTGCAAGCGCCTCTTCTCCAAAGTCTCGCACACAAGATGAACAATGTGCTTCTTCCTTGGTGCTCCTTGTGCTAGCAAGGTTCCAAGGTTGTCTTGCCGAATGGAAGGGAAAAGATGAGATGATGTTCTCTTGGCCGAAACCTCCTCAACCTTCAAGGCGTCGCCACACACGGAAGTCGAGAGGAATGAGAGCGAGAGGCGAGAATAGAGAGCACTCTATTCGAACGTGAGTGTCTCCAATTGGAGATCATGGTTACTAAAAATAGCAACCACTCACCGCTCCAACGTTCACGCCAAGTGAACATGTCGCCACATCTTGAACCATGCGCTCATTTCATGAGCCGGTTCAATTTGGTTTGGTTTAAAACCAATCAAGCCAAGTAATCAAGTCTAGATCTCAAATAAACCCTAAGGCTCCAGATCTGACCGTTCATCTCTTGATGCTCTTGATCTCACCGATCTAGCATCTATTCTCTCGATCGAAGCTTACCGATCTCAAGCCCTAATCAATCAAACATGATCAGACTAGATCTCACTTACAATCAGAGATTAAATCCCTTTAAACTGAACCTAAACAATTCAGTCCACACGATCTGACTTAAGTAAGCCATATCATCAAATTGTGCGACCCAAAGGGTTTCCTTTAAATGTCGGTAACGATAACTCACGTTATCACGATCAGTGAGGGGTATCTAGCAACACATCACTGTCTCCCGATATAAAAGAAATGAGTCTTCCAAGACTACACCCAAAAACAGCACAAGTGTGAATCAACTTCACTAGGCATGCATACTTCCTTTGCCACTGGATGTTCTTATTGGACAAGCGTGTCAAACTTGTAGCTCCAATATGATGAGCATGATTAGATCAGATGAACACTGTCATCTGGGTATGGCCATACACTTTCTCAATCATCTCATCCAGGGGGCCCCTTTAGAACATCACACTCCTTAAACAAAGAGACGGCAATCCTATGTCTATCACTAGTGCCCTAACCTGACTCAAGCTCATTATCCAAGATAGTCTATAATCATTATGTTTCAAATGATATTGAACTACCTCAAAACAATGACAATCATCATTTAGAAAACACAAGTGATCTCAAGTCAGAGGAAATGTGCCACTTGTCATATTCAAGGATTATTCACATTGTGACAAACAATTGAATATCCTAGTAGGGTCTGTCCAGCATATCCAATGTACCCATGAGTCTACATCTTATTCCATGCTCGAAGCATCCTATAAGACTAGAACACATATTAGTCTTAACCATATCAAGGCTGTCTCATGTTCACCAAGATATATCGACTAAGGACATTTTAGCCTGTCAGCCTAGCTGAACAGCTTTGAGACATTATTCAGAAGAACATATATTGCAGCAGACAATGTAGCTAACTGAATAATAACCATGCCTTTATAAACATAAACGTTTATTACAAGATACTGTTACAATCCCAAGGCCTCAAACATTAGGCTTAAGGGCATACCCCAACAAAAGTGTATGGCCATACCCAGATGACTGTGATCATCTGATCTAATCATGTTCATCATATTGGAGTTACAGGCTTGACTAGCTTGTCCAATAAGAACATCCAGTGGCAAAGGAAACTTGTATGCCTTGTGAGTAGATTCACACTTGTAATGTGGTTTGGGTGTAGTCTTGGAAGACTCTTTCCTTTATATCGGGAGACAGTGATGTGTTGCTAGATACCCCTCACTGATCATGATAACGTAAGTTATCGTTATCGACATTTAAAGGAAACCCTCAGGGTCGCACAATTTGATGATATGGCTTACTTAAGTCAGATCGTGTGGACTGAATTGTTTGGGTTCAGTTTAAAAGGGATTTAATCTCTGATTGTAAGTGAGATCTAGTCTGATCATGTTTGATTGATTAGGGCTTGAGATCGGTAAGCTTTGATCGAGAGAATGGATGTTAGATCGGTGAGATCAGCAGCATCAGAGATGAGCGGTTAGATCTGGAACCATTGGGTCCAATTAGATCTAGACCATGACTTGGGCTATTTTGGTTTGGTCTTTGAACCAACCTTATTAGAACCGGTTCACTTAGGTGAACGCTTGGTTCAAAGAGAGTGGCGTATGCAATCGGTTCACTTGATGTAAACGCTTGATCGCATGAGAGTTGAAGGCGAGTTTATGGCTTGCTATTTTTAGAAACCACGCCCCACGTTCAATGTGAACGTTACTCTCGTCGCTCCTCTACGCTCTTGTTCTCGTGTGGCTTGTGTCAACGAGAGATAGAGAAGCATTCTGCCAAGGAGAATTCGCCAAGCAACTCATCTCATCTTCCCTCACGGATCGAGACCTCTTGGAGCCTTGCTAGCACAAGGAGTACCAAGGGAGTAGGCGACTTCTTTATCTAGTGTGCACATCCTTTGGAGGAGATCCTCTCGCTCTCTCTTCTTCCAAATCGCCATCCAAGCGAAATGGCGATTGTATGAATCCAATCTTTATGAAGTTGATCATGTGTTCTTGCTAATGATCTTATGAAACCCTTGATTCCGCATGAAATTTTATTTGCGCCACTTATTGGGTTTCGCCCCCCCTCTAGAAAGGGGTCTTGCAATTGGTATCAGAGCGCATGTTATTGCTTGATCATATGATTGCTTCATGTTAATATGTGATCCATGTTTGAGGTGAATAGATCTAGGGTTATCATCATGCAAAAAATTTTACATGCATGCATTGTCGCATGTTTATTCTTTGTGGCGCATGTATGATGCTTATGTTGTTGCGCATGTTGAATGTATAGTTTTTCTTAAAAACTTCATCCCTTGCGCGCCTCACTTAGATCTAAGCGCCTACTATAAACCCTTAGACGGGTTGATGGGGTTGAAGTCATCCTCTAAGTTAGATCCAAAGAGTCTGATCAGACCATCTGACAGCCTAGATGGATCGACCAGATGGCACCTGTGCGCAAGCACGAGGTGGCTATTGGTCGATTGCATCACAGGCGTGTAGCGAGGTCTGGTTGAGACAACCATTGAACGCACATGAGTTAGGCCCGGGGTCACACCCGCTTGCCAGAACTCATGATGGTTGTTCAGCCCTTGGCGCATGCATGGTTGACCATTAGGTCAACTCAAGTCAGTTAGGACTTGGTGCATGCAAGGGCAGTGGATCAATCTAGACATGATGAGTGGATCCCTATCAATGGACCGTTGTAAGGTTGTAGGGCAGATAAGAAAATTAAAATGGATGACAATGGGATTTTCAAAAAATTTTATTTTCTTAGTAATGGATCACATGTTTGATTGGATGCCATGTGCTTGTTTATTTCATCTTATGTGGGTTGCCCTTTAATGTGTGCTGTGCTGGGGCCTGCGAGCCTGGTTAATTGTAAATTAATATTTATTTGTGATCTGCGAATCACATTGTGTTTAATTTATAAGTGTAATTGACCTGCGTGTCAATCTTGTCTAGATAGATTAATTTGTAATTTAATCAGACAAGAGCACAAAGCACACATGGCAGAGGCGCATGCAGCTAGTGGCTTGACCAGGTGGGAGGTCTAGGGTTCGACCCTAGGACAGGCGCATTTTCCTGGTGGGCGCACCTTGAGCTGCAGTGGGCGCTTGGGCCCTGGGTTGGGCCAGATGAGAAGAAAAAGCCCCATGAAGAAAGCAAGTGAAGACTTAATTTAGGTTAAGGTCTTACTTAGGCTTAATGGGCTTTTACCACATAAGATCCATGCTTTCTTTTATTGTTTAATAATTAGAATTGCATGAGTTATTTATCTTCTGCTATAGCCATAGGATTTGCCTGATAGTAAGAAGATAAAAGACCGTTAAAATCCAACGCTAAATATTAAGCACGTAATGCCTTCTGGCGCGAAACCTCACTGTTCTGACTATCGTTGGGGCCGTGTTGTACCCACTCAGTGGGCACGCCCATCTATCTTCAGACGGTGTGTGATTTCACCTGCGTGTTACAGAGAAGGGATTTATCGCTTCTCGTTGCTCAGCATAGCACGTGGTGGTCCAGGGAGTAGGTCAGGTCAGCTTGACCATGTAGGCTACATATGGGGCATATGTTAGCTATATGGAGGCAACCATCTGTGGGATCAGAGACTGTGTTGTACCAACTCAGTTGGCACAGTCTGCTGGATTGCCCAGATGAAGGGGAATCGCACGGGTTGGCGATTGGCAGGGACTGCCTACCAGAGATTAGTGCTTGTACTCTCTGTGCATCTTATCTCGCCTGAGCGGGACGCGGAGACCAAGTATAAAATCTGGATCCCATCTCACTAAAAGAGTGTTACTCTTTCGGACTATTTTAATGGATTTTTCAGTCAGATAAAATAGTGAGAAAAGAATCTTTCTTAAGTCCTGGATTGATTCTAAACATTGATACTGACCTTGCTGTTCTTGCATTGTTGTAGATTCCTGCAGCAACGAACACCATGAGCTTCAATGTGCGATCCCTACTGGAAAGGGAGAAGTTTGCTGGGCCAAACTTCTCAGACTGGTACGGACACCTTAAGATTGTTCTTAAGGTAGAGAGGAAACTGTATGTCCTCGAGACGGCAATACCGCCTCAACCCGCAGCGAACGCCGCAAGGGCGGTTCGTGAAGCCTATGAAAAGCATGTCAATGATAGCATTGATGTCGCTTGCCTGATGCTAGAGTCTATGACGCCACCGCTGCAGCGACAGCATGAGGATATGTCTGCTATAGAAATTATAGCAAACCTCAAAATGTTGTATGCTGCACAGGCGAGGACTGAGCGCTATAATTTGACCAAGCTTTTCTTTCAGAGCAAACTGGCTGAAGGGAGCCCAGTGGGAGCTCACGTGCTCAAGATGATTGGGCACAAAGAGGCTCTAGAGAAACTGGGGCATACCATCAATCAGGAGCTTGCTGTAGACATTATTCTGCAGTCTCTCCCGCCCTCTTTCGATGCGTTCATTATTAACTTTAATATGAACAAAATCGATTGTACCCCGGCATTGCTGAATATGCTCTTGACTACTGAGGAGACTCTGAAGGGAAAGCCTTCAACCTCTGTCTTAATGGTTCCTTCTAGGAACAAGAAGAAGGGGAAGAAGGGCAAAGCCCCAGTCAAGAACTACAATAAGGCTCTGAAACAGAAGGTTAAGCGGTCGAAGGAATACAGATGTTTCCACTGTGGCCAGCTAGGTCACTGGAAAAAGGACTGTAAAGCGCTCCAAGGAGACAAGAAGGGAAGCATCGCTTCTGGCTCAGGTATATTTGTGTCTGAAGTCATGATATCATCTTCTTCTATATCATGGGTGTTGGACACTGCATGTGGAGTTCACATTTGTTCAAATGTACAGGAACTCATGAGAAGAAGACAGGTGGGGCAGCATGAGGTGGACCTACGAGTTGGAAACGGGGCACGGGTTGCTGCTGTTGCTGTAGGGGAATATTACATCTCATTACCATCTGGACTTGTATTAGAATTAAACAATTGTTATTTTGTTCCTAGCATTACCAAGAATATTATCTCTATTCCTGCTCTTGTCAGGAAAGGGTTTTCCTTTGAATGCAATATTTCAAAGTGTATTATTTCTTTGGATAAAATTGTTTATGCTACTGGTTCAATTAACAATGGGTTATTCATGTTGGACATGGAATGTTCTATACAAACTATTGATAATAAGAAAGCCAAGTATGCTGATCATAGCACCTTGCTATGGCATAGTCGTTTAGGCCATATTAACAAGAAACGCATTAAGCGGTTGCATGACAATGGACTGCTGGGATCATTCTCCTATGAGGAGATTGATACATGCAAAGCCTGTTTAATGGGTAAAATGACGAAGTCTCCTTTTCCTAACAAAGGTCAAAGGGCTTCAGGTTTACTTGACCTCATACACAGTGATGTGTGTGGGCCATTTAATAAACATGCCAGAGGTGGCTATTCGTACTTCATTACCTTTACTGATGATTTCAGTAGATATGGTTATGTCTATCTGATGAGGTATAAGAGTGAATCTTTTGACAAGTTCAAAGAATTCAAAAATGAAGTACAGAATCAGCTAGGCTGAAATATCAAGGCACTTCGTTCTGATCGAGGTGGAGAATACTTGAGTCATGCGTTTACTGACTATCTGAAGGAGTGTGGGATTATCTCACAGCTCACTCCGCCAGGAACACCGCAATGGAATGGTGTGTCCGAGAGGAGAAATAGAACGTTACTTGATATGGTTCGTTCTATGATGAGTCAGGCTACTCTACCTTACTCCTTTTGGGGATTTGCACTGGAAACAGCTACAAAGGTACTAAACCGAGTGCCATCCAAGGCAGTTTCAAAGACTCCATATGAATTATGGTATGGGAAACAGCCGAGCTTGACATTTATCAGGATCTGGGGTTGCGAGGCTTATGTCAAAAAGCTCGCCTCTGGGAAACTGGAGAAGATCTGAGAAATGTATCTTTGTCGGTTACCCTAAAGAAACTAAGGGTTATTATTTCTACGATCCCAAAGAGAACAAGGTATTTGTTGCTCGGACGGCAATATTTCTTGAGAAGGAGTTTCTTCTGCAAGAAACCAGTGGGAGAGAAATAAAGCTGGATGAGAATCCAGAGGAAGGACAAAGTAGTCAAGCACAGTTGGATGAGCCTGAGCCAGTAGAACAGGTTATTGAACAACCTGAGGCTCAGATATCACGGGAACCGCGAAGATCGGGAAGGATCCGTCGACAGCCTGAGCGCTATGACGGAGTCTACATCATTGACAATGATGAACCCCTCACTTATGCGGATGCGGTCAGTGGACCGGAGTCAGCTAGATAGCTTGAAGCTATGCGAGCCAAAATGGACTCCATGTCAGATAACCAAGTCTAGGATTTGGTTGATCCGCCTCCGGGAGTAATCCCTATAGGCTGTAAATGGATCTTCAAGAAGAAGATTGACATGGATGGTAACGTGGTTACCTATAAAGGCAGGCTAGTAGCGAAAGGTTTCAAACAAATCTACGGGATAGATTATGATGAAACTTTCTCTCCTGTAGCCATGTTCAAGTCGATTCGGATTCTTTTCGCGATAGCTGCATATTATGATTATGAGATCTGGCAGATGGATGTGAAAACGGCTTTCCTTAATGGAAAACTGGATGAGGATGTGTATATGACACAACCTGAAGGTTTCACTAATCCATCAGATCGTCATAAAATATGCAAGTTAAAGAAGTCCATTTATGGACTTAAGCAAGCATCTAGAAGCTGGAATATTCATTTTGATGAATCAATCTCTGAGTTTGGTTTCATCAAGAATGAAGATGACCCGTGTGTATATAAGAAGTTTAGTGGGAGCGTGATTACTTTCCTGGTCCTCTACGTCGATGATATCTTAATCATTGGAAATGATATTCCTGAACTGCATGCTGTTAAGGCATGGTTAAGGAAATATTTCCAGATGAAAGATTTAGGAGAAGCAGCCTATGTATTAGGTGTGAAGATCTACAGAGATAGATCTAAAAGGCTTCTCGGGCTGTGCTAGAGTACTTACATCGATAAAGTCCTGGAGAGATTCCATTTAGAGAATTCTAAAAGAGGATATCTTCCAGTCAGACATGGTCTGAATCTTTCGAAGAGTCAGTGTCCACAAACACAGACTGAGAAAGATGAAATGGACAATACGCCTTATGCTTCGGCTATTGGGTCCATTATGTATGCGATGTTGTGTACTCGCCCAGACGTCGCTTATGGGTTAAGCGTGACCAGTCGGTTCCAAAGTAATCCAGGTCAGGCGCACTGGATTGCAGTCAAGAACATTTTAAAATATCTTCGGAGGACCAAAGATATGTTCTTGGTGTATGGTGGTCAGGAAGAACTCAGTATTGAAGGATATACTGACGCTTCGTTCCAATCTGACCAGGATGATTTCCGATCGCAATCAGGCTATGTGTTTAGCTTGAATGGAGGTGCTGTGGTGTGGAAAATTTTCAAACAGTCCATCGTTGCTGATTCCACAACAGAAGCCGAGTATGTTGCAGCCTCAGAAGCATCTAAGGAGGCAGTGTGGATTCGTAAGTTCATTCAGGAACTTGGTGTTGTTCCTTCGAGTGCAGATCCTTTGGTTATCTTCTGTGATAACACTGGAGCAATCACACAAGCAAAGGAACCACGGTCGCACCAGAAGTCCAAGCACATACAGAGACGGTTTCACTTGATCCGGGAGATCATTGATCGTGGCGAGATCAAAGTCTGCAAGGTTCATACAGATGACAATCTGGCTGACCCGCTTACCAAGCCTCTGGCGCAGCAGAAGCATGAGAAGCACTGTAATAATATGGGTTTGAGGTTACTCAACCATTAGATTAAGTGCAAGTGGGAGATTGTTGGGTATGCCCTTAAGGCTAATGTTTGAGGCCTTGGGATTGTATCAGTATCATGTATAAACTCTTAAGTTTATAAAGGCAATGGTTGTTATTCAGTTTGTTACATCATCTGCTGCAATATGTATACTTCTGAATAATGTCTCAATGGTGTTCAGCTAGGCTGACATGCTATATGTCCTTAGTCGAGATATCTTGGTGAACATGAGACAGCCTTGATATGATTGAGACTAATATGTGTTCTAATCTTATAGGATGCTTCGAGCATGGAATAAGATGTAGACTCATGGGTACATTGGTTGTACTGGACAGACCCTACTAGGATATTCAATTGCTTGTCACAATGTGAATAATCCTTGTATGCAACAAGTGGCACATTTCCTCTGACTTGAGATCACTTGTGTTTCTAAATGATGGTTGTCATTGTTTTGAGGTAGTTCAATATCATTTAAAACATAATGGTTATAGACTATCTTGGATAATGATCATGAGTCAGGTTAGGGCACTAGTGATAGATATAGGATTGCCGTCTCCTTGATTGGAGTGTGATGTTCTAAAGGGGCCCCCCTGGATGAGATGATTGAGAAAGTGTATGGCCATACCCAGATGACTGTGATCATCTGATCTAATCATGTTCATCATATTGGAGTTACAGGCTTGACTAGCTTGTCCAATAAGAACATCCAGTGGCAAAGGAAACTTGTATGCCTTGTGAGTAGATTCACACTTGTGCTGTGGTTTGGGTGTAGTCTTGGAAGACTCTTTCCTTTATATCGGGAGACAGTGATGTGTTGCTAGATACCCCTCACTGATCATGATAACGTAAGTTATTGTTACCGACATTTAAAGGAAACCCTCAGGGTCGCACAATTTGATGATATGGCTTACTTAAGTCAGATCGTGTGGACTGAATTGTTTGGGTTCAGTTTAAAAGGGATTTAATCTCTGATTGTAAGTGAGATCTGGTCTGATCATGTTTGATTGATTAGGGCTTGAGATCGGTAAGCTTTGATCGAGAGAATGGATGTTAGATCGGTGAGATCAGCAGCATCAGAGATGAGCGGTTAGATCTAGAACCATTGGGTCCAATTAGATCTAGACCATGACTTGGGCTATTTTGGTTTGGTCTTTGAACCAACCTTATTAGAACCGGTTCACTTAGGTGAACGCTTGGTTCAAAGAGAGTGGCGTATGCGATCGGTTCACTTGATGTAAACGCTTGATCGCATGAGAGTTGAAGGCGAGTTTATGGCTTGCTATTTTTAGAAACCACGCCCCACGTTCAATGTGAACGTTACTCTCGTCGCTCCTCTACGCTCTTGTTCTCGTGTGGCTTGTGTCAACGAGAGATAGAGAAGCATTCGGCCAAGGAGAATTCGCCAAGCAACTCATCTCATCTTCCCTCACGGATCGAGACCTCTTGGAGCCTTGCTAGCACAAGGAGTACCAAGGGAGTAGGCGACTTCTTCATCTAGTGTGCACATCCTTTGGAGGAGATCCTCTCGCTCTCTCTTCTTCCAAATCGCCATCCAAGTGAAATGGCTATGGTATGAATCCAATCTTTATGAAGTTGATCATGTGTTCTTGCTAATGATCTTATGAAACCCTTGATTCCGCATGAAATTTTATTTGCGCCACTTATTGGGTTTCGCCCCCCCCCCCTCTAGAAAGGGGTCTTGCAGCGCATGCAAGCTGGTGCTTGGTTGCTTGGTGGCGCAAGAAATCTTGGCCCCTTGCATGGTGGCGCACCTTCCTTGGAGGAAGACCATGGCATTGGCCGAACCTATGGGGAACTTCGAAAGTATTCCTCTACGGTTTGAGAGCTAAACCAAGAGAGAAGGACCTTGGAGCCAACCTTGAAGTTCAAGCTAGAAGTCGGCTAGGCTAGGTCTAGTTTTTGGGGCTTGAGTTTTAGAACAAGAGTTGAACCTATTTCATGGCATGGATTGGTTCAATGTCTTGTATAGGATATGATCACATCATCCTTTACTGCTTTTATTATTATCGGCAGAAGCATGCCTGAAATGTTTTTACCGTTATGTTATCACTATAGGATTGCATGCCTGTAATGATAGACATAAGATAAAACTGAGATGATGAGACCTTAAACAAAACCCTCAATTAAAATATCAAGTCTGGTAGCCTTCTAACGCGTAGCCCTCACTAAGCTATCGATCAGTGGTGTTGTGAATTGTTTCCCACCCTCGTGGGACACATCCACTTATCTTTAGAAAGTGCGTGGTGGCAATGGTTTCCCCAGTCCAGTTTTAACCTGGGCGTGCCTTCGCAAGGAAACTCATTGGCCCTGGGCATAACGGTTAGGAATGGACTTGACTAGAAGTTCACATGTGCTGGGCACATGGTGAAAGTCTAGAGGCATCGTTGAGAGGTAAATGTTTCATGTTGTATCCAGCCCTCGCTGGACATGAAATGCCCAGACTGTCTCAACAAGGGGAGTTGCTTGGAGCAACCGGCCGGCGTGCCCACCTTAGGAAACATGGGTTACTTTGTGCATCTCATCCCACCCTCGTGGGACGCGAAGCCTCATGTGAAATAAGGATCCCATCTCACTAGGAAGTCTTAAACTTTCCGATTGACTTTGTGGGTTGTCAATGCGAATTTAAAATAGTGAGAGCAGAAATCATTTAAAACAAGTCTAGTTTAAATGATTCGAAGTAGTACTAATCTGTTCTTCTTGGGTGTTGTAGAACAATGGCTACGAACATTGGCGGATTATCACTGCGATCACTCCTTGATTAGGATAAGTTAGTTGGAACTAACTTTATGGACTGGCATCGGAATTTGAGGATAGTCCTCAAGCTCGAGAAGAAGCTGTATGTCCTTGAACAGCCTCTTCCTGCGGCTCCTCTGCCTAATGCCCGAACGGCAGACAGAGATGCTTATAGAAAGCATCAGGATGACTCTTTGGAGGTTGCATGTCTTATGCTAGCCAGTATGGCACCTGAACTGCAGGTGCAATATGAGGAGCAGAATGCTTTTCAGATGATTACTCTTCTGAAACAGATGTTCGAGGCTCAGGCTAGAACTGAGAGATTTGACACAGCCAAAGCAGTCTTTCGGTGCAAGTTGTCTGAAGGTGCACCAGTGAGACCCCATGTTCTCAAACTCATTGGGAATGTGGATCATCTCAGGAGACTGGGACACACCATAGACAACGAGCTGGTTGTGGATCTTATTCTTCATTCCTTGCCCCCTAGCTTCAGTCTGTTTATCATTAACTTCAATATGAACCGGATTGAGTGTACATGGGAGGAATTGATGAATATGCTCCAAACAGCCGAGCGAGAGATGGGTAAGACCAAACCCAATTCTGTTCTTTTGGTCCCTGCGACCAAGAAGATAAAGAAAAAGGGTAAGGCACGTGCTAAGAGCAGTGCCAGAGGTCCTACCAAAGCACTGAAGAAAAAGGCGAAGAAGTCAAAGGAACAAAGGTGTTTTCACTGTGGCGAGCAGGGCCACTAGAGAAGGGACTGCAAGCAGCTTCAGAATGAGGAGAAGAAAGGCTTGGCCTTAACTTCTAGCTCAGGTATCTATGTTACAGAAGTCAATCTTTCTACTTCTATGTCATGGGTATTGGATACCACATGTGGAGCTCATATTTGTACAAATATGCAGGGGCTCAAGAAAAGTAGATTGGTGCAGCTTGGAGAGATTGACCTACGCGTTGGAAACGGGGCATAGGTTGCTGCTGTTGCTGTAGGCGTTTTAACTCTCTCCTTGCCTTATGGACTTCAATTAGAACTAGACAATTGCTTTTGTGTACCTTCGCTAACAAAGAACATTGTGTCCATTCCTTGCTTGGCAAGGAAAGGATTTAAATTTGAAATAAATAAGAACTCCTGTTCTTTTTCATTTGCAAATATGTTCTATGGGAAGGGTACTTTATGCAATGGTCTGTATATCTTGGATATGGAAAGTTCTGTTTGTAACATAAGCAATAAAAGGACCAAACTGAGTGGTTCAGTTGGTGCTTTCCTATGGCACTGTCGATTAGCCCATATAAACAAGAATCGCATCCAATAACTCCATGCAAATGGATTGTTAGATTCAAGTTCCTTGGAGGAATTTGATACTTGTGAAACTTGTTTATTAGGGAAGATGACAAAGGCGCCCTTCACCAAGATTGGTGAGAGAGCAGAAGGTTTATTGGATCTCATACATACTGATGTATGTGGGCCCTTCAATAAACAAGCCAGAGGAGGGTACAACTACTTCATTACCTTCACTGATGACTTCAGTAGGTATGGTTATGTCTACTTAATGAGACATAAATCTGAATCCTTTGAGAAATTCAAGGAGTTCAAGAATGAAGTAGAGAACCAGCTTGGAAGATCCATTAAAGCTCTTTGATCAGATCGAGGTGGAGAATACCTGAGTGGTGAGTTCTTTGACTATCTGAGAGAGTGTGGGATTATATCCCAACTCACTCCTCCTGGAACACCTCAATGGAATGGTGTGTCTAAAAGGAGAAATCGAACTTTATTGGATATGGTTCGATCCATGATGAGTCATGCAATTCTACCTTCATCATTCTGGGGGCATGCACTAGAAACAGCTTCTCTGATACTGAATAATGTTCCATCTAAGAGTGTCTCTAAAATACCATACGAGGTGTGGAGTGGGAGACGCCCTAATCTCACGTTTATCAGGATTTGGGGATGTGAGGCTTATGTCAAACGTCAGGATTCTAGCAAGCTAGAACCTAGATCTGATAAGTGTGTGTTTGTGGGGTATCCTAAGGAAACTAAAGGATACTACTTCTATGTCCCAACCGAGAACAAAGTTTTTGTTGCTCGGGGTGCTGTCTCTCTAGAGAAAGAATTTCTTATGAAAGAAGTGCAGGAATCCCCTTCAAGGGGGAGCGAGAAAACCCGAAGGTGAGTACCCCTTTCAAGAGGGGGGGCGCATTCAAAACTTTGATAGCGGAAGCATAGACTTTTAGGGTTTCAAAAGATTGCAAATGGTATAGCTATATGATCAACTTAATTGAACTTAAGATCAAGTTATGATCTTACCATTGCCATGGATGGATGGCGGCTTGGAAGAAGAAAGATCGAAAGGGATCTTCTCCTTAGAAGACACACACCAAGTGATGAAGGCTTCCAACTTGCGCACCTTTTGTGCTAGCAAAATGCCAAGTTGTCCTTCTCGAGTGGTAGGGATGATAAGATGATGCTTGGGCCGAGAGTTCTTGTTTTCGTCCTCCCTTTCTCCTCGTCGTGAGTGCAAGCAAAAACTCTCACTCTCGAATCAAAACCGAAAGGGAGAGAGAGCTAATCAAATGAAAGAAACGGTTACCATTTAATGTGTAACCCCCTTCATTAATGCCCCTTAATTCCTTGCGTTCACCTTAAGTTAACCAACCGAAAACTTCTCTTAAATTGAACCATGCGTTCACCCTTGTGAACCGGTTCAATTAGGTTTGGTTCAAAGACCAATTAACCCAAGCCACTTGGTCTAGATCATATTAAACCCTAAGGTTTCAGATCTAACCGTTCATCTCTCGATGCTCCTGATCTCACCGATCTAGCATCTGCTCTCTCGATCGAAGCTTACCGATCTCAAGCCCTAATCAATCAAACATGATCAGGCTAGATCTCACTTACAATCAGAGTTTAAATCCCTTTAAACTGAACTCAAATAATTCAGTCCACACGATCTGACTTAAAGAAAGCCATATCACCAAATTGTGTGACCCTGAGGGTTTCCTTTAAATGTCGGTAACGATAACTTACGTTATCACGATCAGTGAGGGGTATCTAGCAACACATCACTGTCTCCCGATATAAAGGAAAGAGTCTTCCAAGACTACACCCAAACCATAGCACAAGTGTGAATCCACTTCACAAGGCATACATATATCCTTTGCCACTGGATGTTCTTATTGGACAAGCGGGTCAAGCTTGTAACTCCAATATGATGAGCATGATTAGATCAGATGAACATAGTCATCTGGGTATGGCCATACACTTTCTCAATCATCTCATATAGGGGGGCCCTTTAGAACACCACACTCCTTGAACAAGGAGACGGCAATCCTTTATCTATTACTAGTGCCCTAACCTGACTCATGATCATTATCCAAGATAGTCTATGATCATTATTTTTCAAATGATATTGAACTACCCCAAAACAATGACAATCATCATTTAGAAACACAAGTGATCTCAAGTCAAAGGACATGTGCCACTTGTTGCTTACAAGGATCATTCACATTGTGACAAGCAATTGAATATCCTAGTAGGGTCTGTCCAGTACATCCAATGCACCCATGAGTCTACATCTTATTCCATGCTCGAAGCATCCTATAAGATTAGCACACATATTAGTCTCAATCATATCAAGGCTGTCTCATGTTCTCCAAGATATCTCGACTAAGGACATAGAGCATGTCAGCCCAGCTGAACAGCTTTGAGACATTATTCAGAAGTACACTTATTACAGCAGACAAGGTAACAAACTGAATAACAACCATGCCTTTATAAACATAAGAGTTTATTACATGATACTTATACAATCCCAAGGCCTCAAACATTAGCCTTAAGGGCATACCCCAACAATCTCCCACTTGCACTTAATCTAATGGTTGAGAAATCTCAAACCCATATTATTACAGTGCTTCTCATGCTTCTGCTGCGCCAGAGGCTTGGTAAGCGGGTCTGCCAGATTGTCATCTGTATGAACCTTGCATATTTTGATCTCGCCTCGATCAATGATCTCCCGGATCAAGTGAAACCGTCTCTGTATGTGCTTGGACTTCTGGTGCGACCGTGGTTCCTTTGCTTGTGCGATTGCTCCAGTGTTATCACAGAAGATAACCAAAGGATCAGCACTCGAAGGAACGACACCAAGTTCTCTCACGAACTTACGAATCCACACTGCCTCCTTGGATGCTTCCGAGGCTGCAACATACTCGGCTTCTGTTGTGGAATCAGCAACAGTTGACTGTTTGAAACTCTTCCACACCACTGCTCCACCATTCAAGCTAAAAACATAGCCTGATTGCGATCGGAAATCATCCTGGTCCGACTGGAACGAAGCGTCAGTATATCCCTCTATACTGAGTTCTTCCTGACCACCATATATCAAGAACATATCTTTGGTCCTCCGCAGATATTTTATAATGTTCTTGACTGCAATCCAGTGCGCCAAACCTGGATTACTTTGGAATCGACTGGTCACGCTTAACCCGTAAGCTACGTCTGGGCGAGTACACAACATCGCATACATAATGGACCCAATAGCCGAAGCATAAGGCGTATTGTCCATTTCATCTTTCTCAGTCTGTGTTTGTGGACACTGACTCTTCGAAAGATTCAGACCATGTCTGACTGGAAGATACCCTCTTTTAGAATTCTCTAAATGGAATCTCTCCAGGACCTTATCGATGTAAGTACTCTGGCACAACCCGAGAAGCCTCTTAGATCTATCCCGGTAGATCTTCACACCTAACACATAGGCTGCTTCTCCTAAATCTTTCATCTGGAAACATTTTCCTAACCATGCTTTAACAGCATGCAGTTCAGGAATATCATTTCCAATGATTAAGATATCATCGACGTAGAGGATTAGGAATGTAATTACGCTCCCACTAAACCTCTTATATACACACGGGTCGTCCTCGTTCTTGATGAAACCAAACTCAGAGATTGATTCATCAAAACGAATATTCCAGCTTCTTGATGCCTGCTTAAGTCCATAAATGGACTTCTTTAACTTGCATATTTTATGACGATCTGATGGATTAGTGAAACCTTCAGGTTGTGTCATATACACATCCTCATCCAGATTTTCATTAAGGAAAGCTGTCTTCACATCCATCTGCCAGATCTCATAATCGTAATATGCTGCTATCGCGAAAAGAATCCGAATAGACTTAAACATGGCTACAGGTGAGAAAGTTTCATCATAATCTATCCCGTAGATTTGTTTGAAACCTTTCGCAACTAGCCTGCCTTTATAGGTAACCACGTTACCATCCATGTCAATCTTCTTCTTGAAGATCCATTTACAGCCTATAGGGATTACTCCCGGAGGCGGATCAACCAAATCCCAGACTTGGTTATCTGACATGGAGTCCATCTCGGCTCGCATAGCATCAAGCCATCTAGCTGACTCCGGTCCACTGACCGCATCCGCATAAGTAAGGGGTTCATCATTATCAATGATGTAGACTCCGTCATAGCGCTCAGGCTGTCGACGGATCCTTCCCGATCTTCGCGGTTCCCGTGTTATTTGAGCCTCAGGTTGTTCAATAACCTGATCTACCGGCTCAGGCTCATCCAACTGTGCTTGACTACTTTGTCCTTCCTCTGGATTCTCATCCAGCTTTATTTCTCTCCCACTGGCCTCTTGCAGAAGAAACTCCTTCTCAAGAAATATGGCCGTCCGAGCAACAAATACTTTGTTCTCTTTGGGATCGTAGAAATAATAACCCTTAGTTTCCTTAGGGTAACCGACAAAGATGCATTTATCAGATCTGCTCTCTAGTTTCCCAGAGGCGAGCTTTTTGACATAAGCCTCGCAACCCCAGATCCTGATAAATGTCAAGCTAGGCTGTTTCCCATACCATAACTCATATGGCGTCTTTGAAACTGCCTTGGATGGCACTCGGTTTAGTACCTTTGCAGCTGTCTCCAGTGCAAAACCCCAAAAGGAATATGGAAGAGTAGCCTGACTCATCATAGAACGAACCATATCAAGTAACGTTCTATTTCTCCTCTCGGACACACCATTCCATTGCGGTGTTCTTGGCGGAGTGAGCTGTGAGATAATCCCACACTCCTTTAGATAGTCAGTAAACGCATGACTTAGGTATTCACCACCTCGATCAGAACGAAGTGCCTTGATATTTCGGCCTAGCTGATTCTGTACTTCATTCTTGAACTCTTTGAACTTGTCAAAAGATTCACTTTTATGTCTCATCAGATAGACATAACCATACCTACTGAAATCATCAGTAAAGGTAATGAAGTACTGATAGCCACCTCTGGCATGTTTACTAAATGGCCCACACACATCACTGTGTATAAGGTCAAGTAAACCCGAAGCCCTTTGACCTTTGTGAGGAAAAGGTGACTTCGTCATTTTACCCATCAAACAAGCTTTGCATGTATCAATCTCCTCATAGGAGAATGATCCCAGCAGTCCATGATCATGCAACCGCTTAATGCGCTTCTCGTTAATATGGCCTAAACGACTATGCCATAGCAAGGTGCTGTCATCAGCATACCTGGCTTTCTTATTATCAATGTTTTGTATAGAATTTTCCATGTCCAACATGAATAACCCATTGTTAATTGAACCAGTTGCATACACAATATTATCTAGAGATAAAACACACTTTGAAATCTTGCATTCAAAGGCAAATCCTTTCCTGACAAGAGTAGGAATGGAGATAATATTCTTGGTAATACTGGGTACAAAATAACAATTGTTTAATTCTAATACAATGCCAGATGGTAAAGAAATGAAATAGTCTCCTACAGCAACAGCAGCAACCCGTGCCCCGTTTCCAACGCGTAGGTCTACCTCATGCTGTCCCACCTGCCTTCTTCTCTTGAGTTCCTATACATTTGAACAAATGTGAACTCCACATGCAGTGTCCAACACCCATGAAATAGAAGAAGATAACATGACCTCAGTCACATATATACCTGAGCCAGAAGCGATGCTTCCCCTCTTATCTCCTTGGAGCGCTTTACAGTCCTTTTTCCAGTGACCCAGCTGGCCACAGTGGAAACACCTGTTGTCCTTCGACCGCTTCACCTTCTGTTTCAGAGCCTTGCTGTAACTCTTGACAGGGGCCTTGCCCTTCTTCCCCTTCTTCTTGTTCCTTGAAGGAACCATCAAGACAGAGGTTGAAGGCTTACCCTTCAGAGTTTCCTCAGTAGTCAAGAGCATATTCAGCAGCTCTGCCGGCGTACAATCAATTTTGTTCATATTAAAGTTAATAATGAACGCATCGAAAGAAGGCGGAAGAGACTGTAGAATAATGTCTACAGCAAGCTCCTGGTTGATGGTATGCCCCAGTTTCTCCAGAGCCTCCTTGTGCCCAATCATCTTGAGCACGTGAGCTCCCACTGGGCTCCCCTCAGCCAGTTTGCTCTGAAAGAAGAGCTTCGTCAGATTATAGCGTTCTGTCCTCGCCTGTGCAGCATACAGCATCTTGAGGTTCGCTATAATCTCTATAGCCGACATATCCTCATGCTGACGCTGCAGCGGTGGCGTCATAGACGCTAGCATCAGGCAAGCGACATCAATGCTATCATTGACGTGCTTTTCATAGGCATCCCGAACCACCCTTGCGGCGTTCGGAGCGGGCTGCGGCGGTATCGCCGTCTCGAGGACATACAGTTTCCTCTCTGCCTTAAGAACGATCTTAAGGTGTCCAAACCAGTCAGAGAAGTTTGGCCCAGCAAACTTCTCCCTTTCCAGTAGGGATCGCACATTGAAGCTCATGGTGTTCGTTGCTGCAGGAATCTACAACAAGCAAGAACAGCAAGGTCAGTATCAATGTTCAGAATCATTCCAGGACTTAAGAAAGATTCTTTTCTCACTATTTTATCTGACTGAAAAATCCAGTAAACAGTCCGAAAGAGTAACACTCTTTTAGTGAGATGGGATCCAGATTTCATACTTGGTCTCCGCGTCCCGCTCAGGCGAGATAAGATGCACAGAGATGACAAGCATTAATTTCTGGTAGGCTGTCCCAGCCAATCGCCAACCCGTGCGATTCCCCTTCATCTGGGCAATCCAGCAGACTGTGCCAACTGAGTTGGTACAACACAGTCTCTGATCCCACAGATGGCTGCCTCCATGTGCTACCATATGCGCCACATATGTAGTCTACATGGTCAAGCTGACCTGACCTACTCCCTGGACCACCACGTGCTATGCTGAGCAACGAGAAGGGATAAATCCCTACTCTGTAACACGCAGGTGTAATCCCGCACCGTCTGAAGATAGATGGACGTGCCCACTGAGTGGGTTCAACACGGCTCCAACGATAGTCAGAACAGTGAGGTTTCGCGCCAGAAGGCATTACGTGCTTGATATGTATTAGCGTTGGATTTTAACGGTCTTTTATCTTCTTAACTATCATACAAGGCCTATGGTGATAGCAGAAGATAAACACATGCAATTCTAATTATATAATCAATAAATAGAAAGCATGATCTTATGTGGTAAAAGCCCATGAACCCTAGTAAGACCTTAATTTTACTTAAATCTTCACTTGAGCTCCTGTTGCATCTCATCTAGTCCAACCCAGGGCCCTAGCGCCAAGAGCACCTCAGGTGCGCCACCAGGTGAATGCTCCTTTTGGATGTGTGCCTTTATGTTCTTGTCTAGTCAAAATACATTTTGATCTATCTAGACAAGCTTTGACTCGCAGGTCAAACACATATTATAAATTAAATACGATGTGATTCGCAGATCACAAATTAATTTACAATTTTAAATCCAGGCACGCAGGCCCCAGCACAGCACACATTTAACATGGGCAGCCCACATAAGAATAAATAGACAAGCATCATGGCATCAATCAACATGTGATCCAATCATGAAATTAAAATTTTTGAAAACCCCATGGCATCAATTTTAATTTCCTTATGTGCCCTACAACCTTACAATGGTCCATTGATGGGGATCCACTCATCCATCTGGTCAGATCCTCTGCCCTTGCATGCACCGAGTCCTAACTGACCCGAGTTGACCTAATGGTCAACCATGCATGCTCCAAGGGCTGAACAACCCTCATGAGTTCTGGCAAGCGGGTGTGACCCCGGGCCTAACCCATGTGTGTTCACTGGTTGTCTCAACCAGACCTCGCTACACGCCTTTGATGCAGTCAACCTATAGCCACCTCGTGCTTGCGCACAGGTGCTATCTGGTCGACCCATCAAGACTGTCAGATGGTCTGATCAGACTATTGGATCTAACTTAGAGGTGACTTCAACCCCATCAACCCATCTAAGGGTTTATAGCAAGGGCTTAGATCTAAGTATGCGCGCAAGTTCATTGAGTTTTTTTTAAGAAAAACTATAACATGCAATAAGCGCAACTATGTAAGCAACAAACATGCGCCAACATATGTTAACCTCATACATGCGCCACAATAAACTACATACAACTAGCACTTTCGCATGATGAGAAAACTTAGATCTAACATGGAACACAATACATTAAGCAATCATAAGCATCATACCGAAACCAAACATGCTCTGATACCAATTGCAGGAATCCCCTTCAAGGGGGAGCGAGAAAACCCTAAGGTGAGTACCCCTTTCAAGAGGGGGGGCGCATTCAAAACTTTGATAGCGGAAGCATAGACTTTTAGGGTTTCAAAAGATCGCAAATGGTATAGCTATATGATCAACTTAATTGAACTTAAGATCAAGTTATGATCTTACCATTGCCATGGATGGATGGCGGCTTGGAAGAAGAAAGATCGAAAGGGATCTTCTCCTTAGAAGACACACACCAAGTGATGAAGGCTTCCAACTTGCGCACCTTTTGTGCTAGCAAAATGCCAAGTTGTCCTTCTCGAGTGGTAGGGATGATAAGATGATGCTTGGGCCGAGAGTTCTTGTTTTCGTCCTCCCTTTCTCCTCGTCGTGAGTGCAAGCAAAAACTCTCACTCTCGAATCAAAACCGAAAGGGAGAGAGAGCTCATCAAATGAAAGAAACGGTTACCATTTAATGTGTAACCCCCTTCATTAATGCCCCTTAATTCCTTGCGTTCACCTTAAGTGAACCAACCGAAAACTTCTCTTAAATTGAACCATGCGTTCACCCTTGTGAACCGGTTCAATTAGGTTTGGTTCAAAGACCAATTAACCCAAGCCACTTGGTCTAGATCATATTAAACCCTAAGGTTTCAGATCTAACCGTTCATCTCTCGATGCTCCTGATCTCACCGATCTAGCATCTGCTCTCTCGATTGAAGCTTACCGATCTCAAGCCCTAATCAATCAAACATGATCAGGCTAGATCTCACTTACAATCAGAGTTTAAATCCCTTTAAACTGAACTCAAATAATTCAGTCCACACGATCTGACTTAAAGAAAGCCATATCACCAAATTGTGTGACCCTGAGGGTTTCCTTTAAATGTCGGTAACGATAACTTACGTTATCACGATCAGTGAGGGGTATCTAGCAACACATCACTGTCTCCCGATATAAAGGAAAGAGTCTTCCAAGACTACACCCAAACCATAGCACAAGTGTGAATCCACTTCACAAGGCATACATATATCCTTTGCCACTGGATGTTCTTATTGGACAAGTGGGTCAAGCTTGTAACTCCAATATGATGAGCATGATTAGATCAGATGAACATAGTCATCTGGGTATGGCCATACACTTTCTCAATCATCTCATATAGGGGGGCCCTTTAGAACACCACACTCCTTGAACAAGGAGACGGCAATCCTTTATCTATTACTAGTGCCCTAACCTGACTCATGATCATTATCCAAGATAGTCTATGATCATTATTTTTCAAATGATATTGAACTACCCCAAAACAATGACAATCATCATTTAGAAACACAAGTGATCTCAAGTCAAAGGACATGTGCCACTTGTTGCTTACAAGGATCATTCACATTGTGACAAGCAATTGAATATCCTAGTAGGGTCTGTCCAGTACATCCAATGCACCCATGAGTCTACATCTTATTCCATGCTCGAAGCATCCTATAAGATTAGCACACATATTAGTCTCAATCATATCAAGGCTGTCTCATGTTCTCCAAGATATCTCGACTAAGGACATAGAGCATGTCAGCCCAGCTGAACAGCTTTGAGACATTATTCAGAAGTACACTTATTACAGCAGACAAGGTAACAAACTGAATAACAACCATGCCTTTATAAACATAAGAGTTTATTACATGATACTTATACAATCCCAAGGCCTCAAACATTAGCCTTAAGGGCATACCCCAACAAGAAGTTAGTGGGAGGAAGTTTGACTTGGATGAGGTCCAAGTGCAAGCACAAGACAAAGAGATGGAATCTAAGCCACCTGCACCGGTTGCTAGGCAACTTGAGGCTCAGACACAGGTTCCACGTAGGTCTGGGAGAATTCGTCGTGCACCTGAAAGGTATGGGTCGCTACCGACCCAACACGATGGGATCTTCATCATTGAGGATGAACCTAGAACCTATGATGAGGCGGTCAGTGGACCGGACTCCGAGAGATGGCTTGACGCCATGCGATCCGAGATGGATTCCATGTCGGCTAACCAAGTCTAGGATTTGGTTGAGCTACCTGATGGGGTAAAACCCATAGGGTGTAAATGGGTCATCAAGAAGAAGACAGACATGGATGGCAAAATAGTTACCTATAAGGGTAGACTAGTGGCTAAAGGATTTAAACAAGTCCATGGG
This sequence comes from Costus lasius, assembly GCA_027563935.2. Lineage (NCBI taxonomy): Eukaryota > Viridiplantae > Streptophyta > Magnoliopsida > Zingiberales > Costaceae > Costus > Costus lasius. Next base: position 25,643,542 of record CM050452.1, read on the forward strand.
GTGGACTATGATGAAACCTTCTCGCCGGTTTCCATGATTAAATCCATTCAGATTCTGCTTACTATAGCTGCATATCATGACTATGAGATATGGCAGATGGATGTGAAGACAGCGTTCCTTAATGGGAAGCTGACTGAGGATGTGTATATGTCACAACCTGATGGCTTCATCCATCCTGCAGAGGCTAATAAGGTCTGCAGGCTAAAGAGGTCCATTTATGGATTAAAGCAAGCATCTCGAAGTTGGAATCTTCGATTTGATGAGGCCGTGAGAGATTTTGGCTTTATCAAAAGCGAAGATGACGCCTGTGTATACAGAAAATTCAGTGGGAGCTTGGTGATTTTTCTGGTCTTGTATGTTGATGACATACTACTCATCGGAAACGACATCCCTAGTCTTCAAGCTGTGAAGACATGGTTGGGAAAGTGTTTCGAGATGAAAGACTAAGGGGAGGCCGCCTATATTCTAGGCGTGAGGATCTACCGGGATAGATCCAAGAGGCTTCTGGCCCTTAGTCAAAGTACTTACATTGATAAGGTACTGGAGAGGTTCTACATGGAGCAATCCAAGAAAGGATACCTTCCAGTGAGACATGGCCTTACTCTCTCAAAGAGCCAGTGTCCTACAACACAGGCTGAGAGGGATGACATGAGTCAAATTCCTTATGCTTCAGCAGTAGGATCGATCATGTATGCAATGTTATGTACTAGACCAGATGTAGCATATGCTGTAAGCATAACTAGCCGATACCAATCCAATCCAGGTCTACAGCACTGGGTGGCTGTAAAGAACATCCTAAAGTATCTGAGAAGAACTAAGGATTTGTTCTTGGTCTATGGGGGACAGGAAGAGCTCAGTATGCAGGGCTATACTGACGCATCGTTCCAGTCTGACCCTGACGACTTTAGATCGCAGGCCGGCTATGTGTTCAAGATAAATGGAGGCGCTGTATGTTGGAAGAGCTTCAAGCAATCCACCATAGCAGATTCTACAACCGAAGCTGAGTATGTGGCTGCTTCTGAGGCAGCCAAGGAAGCTGTTTGGATAAGGAAGTTCTTATGTGATCTTCAAGTGGTACCTAGTGCAATGGATCCCATTGAACTCTACTGTGACAACAATGGAGCAATTGCACAAGCCAAGGAACCACGGTCTCATCAAAGATCCAAACACATACTCAGAAGATTTCACCTGATCAGAGAGATCATTGACAGAGGTGATGTTAAGATTAGCAGAGTAGACACAGAGAACAATCTGGCAGACCCATTGACCAAGGCTTTGGCGTAGCAGAAGCATGATGGTCACGCTAGAGATATGGGGTTGAGATTCCTCAACTTCTAGGTCTTAGTGCAAGTGGGAGATTGTTGGTGTATATGCCCTAGGACCTAGTTTTGGTCAACTTATGTACTACTTGACATTGATATTTATATATCATTCTGGCATTGTCGTTATCATTGTTTGACTACACCTGCGATTGTGTACTTACATGATAATGTCCCTAGAGACAGATTGGATCTATGCTCAAATGATTGTCCCCAGTCAATGTACCTGAGTGGATATGGGACAGCTCTGGTACTTGAGAGACTGGTATGTGGGCTAGTTAGGCACGCGGTGCTAACACAGACACATGGGTATATCATTGGAGGATATACTGGATAGACCCGCTATGAGGCTATGACTTGGTGTCATGAGTTATCCTCATAAGTGACAGGAGATGCATTGATCCCTTGATTTGAGGTCATTGATCATTCTATATGGTTAGGGACTTGCTTTGATACAACGGCTGTTACTGAGCATGTCACGACCCATATGAGAAGATCAATGGACAGACATAGGATTTGCCCCTTCCCTAGGGAAGTATGATATCCATGGAGCTCCTTTATGGTTATATGACTGAGAGTGTATGGCCATACCCAGGTGAAAACCTGTTTTAGTCATAGCCATGTGATTGGATGAGAACAAGTGGTGACACACTTGTCCAATCGGATATCAGTACGATAAAGAGACTGTAATGCATCTGTACCTAGTTGCGATGATGGGGATGTCGATGTCGATATCCATTCCAACGACCTGGGTAGCAGCGATGCACTGCTAGGTGCCACTCACTACTTGTGATGACCTCTGGTCAGCACTGCCAGCGTTAGAGGAACCTACAGGGTCGCACACCTTGATTCTTGAGTTCTCGTATTGATCGGGAAGCCTTATGATCGAGTTATTGGATAACTCGGATTTAATTGGGAGATTTCATCAGCGCCAATGGGCCTGATGAGATGGAAGAATGTTATTGGAGCCAAACTTCATTTTTGGCAGGTTGACCCGTATTTGACCATGGTTGGTCACATTTGGATTAGGGTTGCATTGGATTGGATCCAAGTGCTTAATCAACCCATGTAATGAAGTTTGGGCTAGCTCATTATCCAATGAGGCCCAATGACAAGTTCTCATGAAGAGATGAGAGGCTAAAAGGGTATATTGGGGAGAAACATGAACCATTAAGCGCCTAGGGGCATAATGGGGTCATGTTGGCGCCTTTGCTTCATTATGGAAGTAAAGGGCGCCTCCCCCTCTCTTGCTAGGATGGAATGAATGCCTCTATGGCATGGCTTGAGGCGCAAGGCAAGACCTTGGTGCACAAGGAAAGGCGTGGGAACAAAAGGAAAGGTTGAAATAGAATTATGGAAATGTCTTGGAGACTTTCCTTGTCTCAAACCTCCTCATCCTAGCCCTACACTTGTCATGATCCTAGCCATTACCCTGACCACCTCTTGCCCTATAAATGTGACCCTAGTCGCCCCCTCTTGTGTGTAATCAATTCTTGAAGGCGTGAACACAAGGAGAGGGGCGAGTGCTTGGAGCAAGGGCGCATCTTCCATAACCGCAAGCCTCTTCCTTTCCTCTTGGCGCAAAGAGATCTAGGGCTTGGCGGCTTGGGTAGTTTTCCCTTTTCACTTGGCGCATCTTTTCTCTAGGTGGCGCAAGAGAAATAAAACATCTTCCTAAGGCTTGGATCTTCTTCCTGAGGCTAGCACCGGGCGTGGAAGAAGAGAACTCAAGAGATCCGTGTGTGCGTGACTGCAGAGGGCACACACTTGGACGCCTACATCGGCATCGCTCCATATTGATCCTATGGTACTTACTAACTCATCATGTCGACTCCCTTGCTTGCGATCTTCACTGGGTTTTTGGGACCGGCCTGTTTCGGGGTCATTCTTCCACTGCGAAAAATGTATGTCTATAACTCTGAAAATTGTAAAATGTCCCCGGGGTTTCCCAACACGGGGTTCTAAAGAGCCATTGAAGGTTGGGGGATTGAGTTTGATGGCGCGGTGCACATCATCCTCCCTAAATCTAGGTTGGGGTGGGGTTTGAGTAGGAGGTCCATTCCACATAGTTGGTTGGTGGGTTCCCGCATGGTTTGGATTGGGGTATCCATTCCATGTCGGTTGAGGATGGGTTCCTACAGGGTTTGGATTAGGATATCCATTCTACATAGGTTGGGTGCCTGCATGGGTTGGGGTTTGATGCCCGTTCCACGCAGGTGGTTGTTGGGTATCTACATGATGAGGGCTAGGTTGTTCACTAGCATCATTAGAAGACCTTTCCCTAAAATCATGGAACTCAGTGATAAGTTGGTTAAGGCTTCGGGTAAGGGTCCCTATTTGCTCAGTCAAGAACTCAAACTTCTCATTCATGGCAGTATGATCCATTGTGGGATTTTGTTCCTAATGTTGAGTTTTAGACCGAGTTTGCATGGGTGTTTTGAAAAATACAGGTTTTGAAAATAGAGCAAATGATAGATAAGTACGTAGTCAAGTTCTTTCAAACACCTAGTTCCAAAGACCGCTTAGAAGTAGAAAATTAAGTTTTAAGGCTTAAAAAATCTAGTCTAAGAGCCTAGGCTCTGATACCAAGCTAATGTAGGACGGGGAACTAAAACAGTCAAACAACGCCTTTGAAAACTGGTTTTCATAAGTAGCTAAATAGTAAGGGAAAACCGAAGTTATGCTAACGAGGTTTGCGAAACTAATTTTCTTGTATTTTATATATAGAGGAAAAACCCGAGTTTAAACTAAGAACTGTAAATAAGAATTACACTAGAAAGCAGTAAATGCAGGAAGTAAGCTTATAGTGCAGCCCTTGAGAATCGAAGGACTGTGCTTCCCGTTCTTCACCGGTCCTACTCTGATGGAAGGTGTAGGGTGGAGCTTACAAACATTCACAGAAAGATCCGCACAGGTCACGGATTTTAATACAAAATAAAGGTGGTCAAGGGGGAGGTTAAGCCTCACAAGTTCCCTTGCTAGTCCTAGGTTATCTAGGGAGAAAGGGGAGGAGAAAGGAGGGAAGCGCACCTCCTAGATCCACACCAAGCGCAAGCTACAAAGTTAGAAAACCAAGGATTAGTGTAGAGGAGAGTTCTCAAAACCAAATGAAAAGATTAAGAGAAGAGACTTAGCCGAATTGGATGAAGACTCCATGAGGCCGAGGGGTGATCTCCTTCTTGCTCCAAACCGAGGGTGAGGGAAATTCTCCTTGTGGTTGTGCACATGAACAAGGGGAGAGCTTCTTAGGGTTTTGGTGGAAGAGTTAGAAGAAGGGAGAGGAACTTGGCTAAAGAAGAATTCTACCACTAACACAAGCAATTAACCTAGGAAACTAATAGACAATGTTATTTCATCAAAAGCTAATCGAAATACAAGGTGGAGGCTATGTTTTTATAGGCGAGATGGGGCTAGGGTAGGATAGTCATTAGCTTCCATGCGCCTATTACAAAGATGGATAGAGTTTGAATTACAAAATCAAGAGGATGTGGGCGCAAATCCTCTTTGGGAGCTTCCTTCTTTGGTGATCTTCTCTTGGCAACTCTTTAAATGCTTGGGCTGGTGAGAAAGGTGTCTTCTTTATCCTTTGGCGAGATGCTTGTTGGCGCATGGATAAGAGATTCAAAATTTGAATCCTTTCCATGAGAGCATGGGTGGCAACAAGAGATGGTAACTTCTCATAAATGTCTTCATAAATGCCCTCCTTTGATTGTGGATCTTGATGGATAATTCCTTTGATTTTGGATCTTAATGGATGAGGGATTTGAATTCATTCCTTGCTTGGACTAGTGGTTGGCGCATATCTCTTGGATGGATGATGAGGTGGCTGATTGCTCTATTGGAGAGGCGCCCAACAAATATAGCAAGTGAGTTATTGCATGGCTTGAAGTGAGCTTGGGCTTTGAAGTCTTCTTTTCCTTTTCTGGAGCTGAACTTGATGAGTGGACCTTGAGTGACATTGAGCTGGAACTTGAGCTACTCCTTACTTGAATGTCCTGCCAAAATTATCCTAATGCATGCATGCACTACCCTACTATGATGCAAGAGTACATAAAGTTTCATGAATTACAATGCACTACCTACTACAAGTGGACTTGCCATAAATGACTACATGATGCATGGTTTTATTGAAAAGCAATTTACCCAAAATGCAATGCAAGAAAGGAGACTCTAAGGGAACCGATATCGAAGAGGTACCCTACGAGTCCGAGTAGATCTCCTTAGGGACTTTGTCACTCCCTGACATGGCTCCAAAAACTTGTTATGTCATTAAGCTTGTTGTGTCCGCAAGTGCACGGATACACGAAATAATAAAATAGATATCGAACCCACAGAGACCTTGTTTGCTGAGTACTGAATTATTGATTTCTTGTTATCTAGGTGAATCGAAAGTATGCAAGTGAGCAATAGAAGACTAAAACGGAAATACCAGAGTGACAAGACTGGGACTAGGTTTTCATTCACTTTAAATTCTATGACTAGATGTAAATAGAGATTCGTCAGTCTAATTTTATCATGGTAAAGACATAATTTACTTTATAAAAGGATTATCTCACTTTCGTGCAGACAATCATATAGGGATCAATCTTCGCTTTAGGGCAAGATTTATCCCAACGCTAAGAAAAAGTAAACCATCAAACAAAGAACTCAAGGATCACTTTCATGCATCCGAATTCTAAGTTGATTATCTCAAGTGGAATCTCAAGGATCACTTTCGTGCATTCGAGTCTCAACACAAGTTTTACTCATGGTTCTCCAACGTTCCGATCTTTGCTTTCGCACAAGATCTCCAAGTTTGACAACTCGACTCAATCCTAGATTCATATTATTATCATGGCAATTTGACTACTAAAATCAAACAATGAGAACTAACATAATTTCTTAAAGAAAGCTCCCAACATGCAATTCTAGGGTTCCAAGTTCTCAAGCAAGTCACCTTTCGGTCCTTATTGTGAGAACTCTAAAACATGAATAATAGTATGAATCTATGGAGAATCAAAAGTGCAATTATCAAATGAGTAAAATTATCATGCTAAAATTATACATGACGAAATCGTGGAAAAAAAATCATCTAGTCATTAAGAATTAAAGGGAATTACTCCCCCATGTCCCATACAAGTTTAAGCTAGCATAGTGCAGGAGTTATAATAATCCATGGTTTCAAAAGATCAAAAATCAAAGAGAAAAGAGAGTTTATGAAAACACACCACGAATGTAATATAAATTACAGCCGTAATTTGCAAAGGGGGCGTTGTGAACAGTGTAGGTGCCTCCTCTTTCATCCATTTCTCCTCCAATTGATTTCCTTTCACGCTGAAACTTATGGAGCACCTTCTCCTACTCTATGTGTAGCTTCCACTCAAATTTCATGGCCGGAGATGCGTTGTACGCTTCCCAGCAGTGAAACCTAGGGCGGCGGCGTGCAAGGCGATTTCTCCCTCTATGGTGGATGAAAAATAGGGCTTATGGTCTCTTCCTCTTCATCTCGGTGAAAGCTCTTTTTCTTCTTCTTATGGCTTCGAATTTAAAGGTCTCGATCGTCAGCAATCTTCTCTGCAAAAATCGGGCTTCAAATTTGACCGTGGAATCACGTTTTAGATTAGGATTACGACAGTGTAATATATTACGGCACTGTCGTAAAATCGGTAGCGTTCTCTGCTTCAAAATCTCTATAAAATACGGCACCGTAAAATTGTTTACGGTAGTGCCGTAAAATTGGCTAAACTCTCTGGTTGAAAACGCCTGGAAATTATGGCACCGTAAAATGGTTTATGGCAATGCCGTAATTTTGGTGAATGTCTCTAGTCTGATGTCACTCCAGATTATGGCCCGTGAAATTTCTTAGTGCAGTGCTGTAATTTTCTGGAAACTTTCTGATGAAAAACTCCCCAAATTACGGTAGTGCTCTGATATTACGGCAGCGTACGAAAACACGTAATATAGATTACGGCCCTGCCGTATTTTGGTTTGTGGCTCCAATTCTCTTGAAATTTGACATGTGATCTCCTCTTGATGTTGTGAACTCATACATGCATTCGGATTGCTTGAAATCGACTGAAAATCATGCCTTTTTGCCCAGAAAGAGTGTAGATTCCGCAAATAGTGATAAAAAAGGCATAAATATAAGCAAAGTCTATGAATATGACACAAGAACACCAATGAAATGACACTAAATTTACTATAAATTTCGGTGTCATCAAACACATAAGGCTCAAACTTTGCTTGTCCTCAAGCAAAAAATCAAAAAATGATTGAGGGATAAAGTTTCTCATGCTCAATAAATTTCTAAAATACAATCACCATTGAAAAATTTCATTAATTGTTTCACAAAACATCAAATAAACATATCATTCTTAGAACTCAATCCTCTAGATCCACAACTCAATCAAATCAAACTTTGCAACTTGTATAATAAATAGAATTTTTAATCTCATGATTTCACCCAATTTTTAGTTCAAATCTATCATACTTTTGTTTACAGGAATTAGGTTTCCAAGATCTTTTTCCACACATATTTTTTTTATTAATTTTTTTTCTTTTTCATGTATTTTTTTGTTTTTGCATAGATGGCATGTACCCACTTAGCTACACACTTTTTGTTTTGACTTCAACAATTATCTTCGGTACCACTATCAATTTTGCATAGTGCCAAGTAGAGGAGTCTTATTCTTTTTCTCTCTCATTATCTTTTGGACATAGACTTCAACCCATGTCTTAGGTACCACTATCAATTTTATATAGTGCCAAGTAGGGGAGTCTCTCACTATTTTTATGGATCTTGGATTCTTCCTTCCCAACATATAGCAAAATAGACTAAACATCTACTGGGTTGGTCAATTGATATCAATTCAATAATCATACACATATGCTCATTTTATTTAAAGGAGTAGTTTCACCATTAGATCTTATTCTTCAAATAATATATCTACCCAAAATTTCATGCATCAACCAATGTCAAATTTCAAAAGATAGATATGCATTGAAGAAATAAATCGGCATGATAAGTCTAGACTTATTCACAAGTTTTGGATCCATTCATCATTATCAATAAGAGTCAAACAAATCATCAACACTATTTCCAAAATAGGTTGAGGCTATAAACCTCATAAATCAAAAATATGCTCATGACCATCAAATAACAACATGTTATATGAAAATATCAAAATATCAATCATGTGCGATACAACCATATCGAAATAGATCATTAATAGCAGAATATCATTATACAACTATATCAAAAATATAAGAATATAGGCCTGTAAAGCAGAATAGCGCTGGCAGACACAAGTGTGGAGAAATCATCCTTCCCTTCAAAAACAAGTATTGTCAATAAGATAGGGAGAATAAAATAGCAAGAAGTAAGGGAACATGATACTCACAAAGCATTTACTCCTCATCATCAGGGTGTGTAGCCTCAGCGTCCCTTGCAACTACATCCATAGGATCATAGTGTGGTTGCTCTCCTAGATCACCGTAATAGCCATAGTTAGGGGTGGCAACGGGTCGGGTACCCGCGGTTTTACCCTAAACCCGAACCCGACCCGATACCCAAAGCCAGGTCGGGTATTTAAACGGGTACCCGCGAGTATCCGATTAAATAAAAAATAAATTATTTATAATATTATTTTAATAAAATATAGTTTAAAAATAAAAATAAAAATAAAAATATTTGTATAATAACTATTTATTATTATTATTATATTTTAAATATTAATAAATATTTATATAATAGTTATTTTATTATTATTTATATCCTAATAATATAAAAAATATATTTATATTTATTTGAAATCGGGTATGGGGTACCCATACCCCTAAACCCGAACCCGACCCATTTAGCTAAACGGGTACCCCAACCCGTGCTAAACGGGTCGGGTCGGGTCGGGTACCCGAACCCGTCGGGTGGAATTGCCACCCCTAGCCATAGTTCCTATGGTCTTCTTATCCAAAGCGATCATAGAGGAAGTTTCCCATGTTCTCCATTTGATTGCTCAATCTCTCTACATCCTGGTGGATGTGCCCAAGAGACTCAGTCACCTTCCCCATGGAGTCAATCATCTTATTTATGCAGCGCTCCTGATTATACATCTGTGCAGATAGAGCCTTGAATCCTGGATCGTGGGCATTAGGAAATCCTCCTCTAGGTCTGTATGAAGAGTCACCAGTAGGGTGAGAAAATCTGTAGCGTGCTGGGGTGACTTGATGACCCCAAAATATATAGTAAATTTTGTATCATTTTAGATACCTTTTCATGCTAAATTGAGGATCTTTTACTTGTTTTTATGTTGAATCCATCAAATATTGCAAAGTCTACTTCTATTTTGGTTTTTCATGATTTTCAGGCAAAAAGGCATCATTTTAGGGTGTTTTTGAGCAAAATCAAACACATAGAAGAATTCTCATCATCAAGAAGAAGATACATGACAAATTTCATGCAAAACGGAGCAACTCACCAAAATACGGTAGTGTCGTAATCTATATTACGGTTCCGTATTTCCGTACGATACCGTAATATCGGTCACCTGCCGTAATTTGTGAAAACTTCAGATCAGAAGATTGTGCGAAAAATACGGCACTGCCGTAAGATTTTACAGGGCCGTATTTTGGAGCACTTTCGGAACAGAGACCATTGTTGAAATTACGGCACTGCCGTAAACTATTTCACGGGCCATATTTTCCAGACGTTTCCGACTAGAGAGTTTAGTCGATTTTACGGCAGTGCCGTGAACCATATTACGATACCATATTTCCCAGCACTTTCAGAACAGAACACTCGAGCGATTTTATGGCAGTGCCGTGAACTATTACACGGCCGTATTTATGTTTTTGAACGCGACTCCTAGGTCAATTTTTATGCTTGATTTTTTGCGGAGATTATTGCAGGCGATCCAGAACTCTAAATTGGAAACCGTAAGAAGAAAAAAGAGAGCTGACGACGAGAGGATCACGTAGACACCAAAAGCCTCAAATTGCATCCACCATCGAGGGAGAAATCACGGTATACGCCACCGCGACCAATCCAGAGCACCTCCGGCCGTGATTTTCATACTGAATCTTCGCCTGGAGAAGGAGACAATGTGCCAGAAGTTTCAGAACGAAAGGAGATCAATTTGAGGAGAAATCAAAGGAAGAAGAAGTGCCGCCACTATTCACCACTTTCATTGCAAATTACGGCTGTGAAATATTTCACAGCCATGCTGTATTTTCCTAAAACTCCTTTCTTGTTGATTTTTGATCTTCTGAAATTATGGTATTTTGTAATTCCTTCACCATGCTAGCTTAAACTTATTTTTGGACATGGTGGAGTAATTCCCTTTGATTTTCTTAATGACTAGATAATCTTTTACTTTCATCATGATTATTCTACTTTGATAATTTTACCTATGCGATTATTGCTCTAAGATTCTCCTTGGTTTGCTTTTTGTCATCATGATTTAGAGTTTTCGCAACAAGGACCGAAAGGTGATTTGATTGAGAACTTGGAACCCTAAAATTGATTCATAGGAACTCACCGTAGGAAACTAGGTTAAGTTCTTATTTCTTTATTTTAGTAAGTTAAATTGCCATGATGATATTAATGATCTTAGGATTGAGTTATTGTGTCAAACGTGGAGATGTTGCACGAAAGTGAGGATCGGAACGTTGGAGAACCATAGGTAAAACGTGTGTTGAGTCTTGGATGCATGAAAGTGATCCTCGAGATTCCACTCGAGGCAATCAACCTAGAACTCGGATGCACGAAAGTGATCTTTGAGGTCTTTGATTGATGATTTACTTATGTTCAGCTTGGGATGAATCTTGCGCGAAAGTGAAGATTTATCCCTGCATGGTTATCTGCACGAAAGTGAGATAATCCCTTTTTGAAGTAAATTGAGTCTTTATCATGTTAGAATTCAATTGATTAACATCTTTATATATCTAGTCATGGAAATCCAAGAGAATGAAACCCTAGTCCCAATTTCTCTCTGACATTATTCTCCCGCGTGTTTTCGCTCTCTGCTTGCCTTTCTCTTTTTCGATTGCCTAGATAGGAAGAAATCAATTATTCGGTACTTGACAGCATAGGTCTCTCTGGGGATCGATATTTACTTTATTACTTCGAGTATCTGTGCACTTGTTGGGGTATGCCCTTAAGGCTAATGTTTGAGGCCTCGGGATTGTATCAGTATCATGTATAAACTCTAATGTTTATAAAGGCAATGGTTGTTATTCAGGTTGTTACATCATCTGCTGTCATATGTATACTTCTGAATAATGTCTCAATGCTGTTCAGCTTGGCTGACATGCAGTTAAGTCCTTAGTCGAGATATCTTGGTGAACATGAGACAGCCTAGATATGATTGAGACTAATATGTGTTCTAATCTTATAGGATGCTTCAAGCATGGAATAAGATGTAGACTCATAGGTACATTGGATGTACTGGACAGACCCTACTAGGATATTCAATTGCTTGTCACAATGTGAATAATCCTTGTATGCAAACAAGTGGCATATGTCCTCTGACTTGAGATCACTTGTGTTTCTAAATGATGATTGTCATTGTTTTGAGGTAGTTCAATATCATTTGAAACATAATGGTTATAGGCTATCTTGGATAATGATCATGAGTCAGGTTAGGACACTAGTGATAGATATAGGATTGTCGTCTCCTTAATAGGAGTGTGAAGTTCTAAAGGGGTCCCCCTGGATGAGATGATTGAGAAAGTGTATGGCCATACCCAGATGACTATGTTCATCTGATCTAATCATTCTCATCATATTGGAGTCACAGGCTTGACACGCTTGTCCAATAAGAACATCTAGTGGCAAAGGAATCAAGTATGCCTAGTGAAGTGGATTCACACTTGTGCTGTGGTTTGGGTGTAGTCTTGGAAGACTCTTTCCTTTATATCGGGAGACAGTGATGTGTTGCTAGATACCCCTCACTGATCGTGATAACGTAAGTTATCGTTACCGACATTTAAAGGAAACCCTTAGGGTCGCACAATTTGATGATATGGCTTACTTAAGTCAGATCGTGTGGACTGAATTGTTTTGGTTCAGTTTAAAGGGATTTAATCTCTGATTGTAAGTGAGATCTGGTCTGATCATGTTTGATTGATTTGGGCTTGAGATCGGTAAGCTTCGATCGAGAGAATTGTTGCTAGATCGGTGAGATCAAGAGCATCAAGAGATGAACGGTTAGATCTTGAACCATTTGGGTTTAATGAGATCTAGATCAAAGGCTTGGCTTAATTGGTCATTGAACCAAATGTCATTGAACCGGCTCATGTGTGAGCGCTTGGTTCAAATGAAAGAGATGAGAGTTCGGTTCACTTGGGTGAACGTGTGAACGCATAAGCATTGAGGGCTTTCTATATTTGGAAATTCGGTTTTCCAATTTGAAAGTAACGCCCCACATTTGTGTGGAACGCCTCTTGCTCTCGTTCTCTTCTCCTTTCGACGACACTCTCGTGGAAAAAGGAGGTTAACGCCTTGGAGAAAATTCAGCCAAGCAAGAGTTCATCTCTCAATTCCCTTCAAGCGATCAAGGATACTTTGAAGAACTTTGCTAGCATAAAGGACTCAAAGGAGCAAGCCATCTCTCTTCTTGTGTGCGGCTACCTTTGGAGAAGACCCCTTTCGATCTTTGCTTCCAAGGCACCATCCAAGTGATGGCAATGGTATGATCTTTCTTCTAGATCTATCTACATTGCAAGGTATTGAAAGTTGATCATATGACATATAAATCGATCTAGGAAACCCTTGCTTCCGCTCGAAAATTTTTATATGCGCCTACTATTAGGGTTTCGCCCCCCTTGTTTTAGGGGACTTTCAATTGGTATCAGAGCATGCGGTTCTATATGTGTTCATATGATTGCTTCATGTTACTACTTGTGATCCATGTTTGCGTGGGTAGATCTAATCATCATGCGAATATAACATGTTAAACATTAGATGCTTGTTTTATTCATGGTGGCGCATGTATGATGTTGGCGCAATGTTGTATTTTTGTTTTATCAATCAAAACTTAACTTGCGCGGCTCACTTAGATCTAAGCGCCTGCTATAAGTCCTTAGACGGGTTAGTAGGGTTGAAGTCACAGTCGAGTCTAGATCCAACCAGTCTGATCAGACTATCTGACAGCCTAGATGGGTTGACCAGATAGCACCTGTGCGCAAGCACGAGGTGGCTATAGGTCGACTGCAGACAGGCGTGTAGCGATGTCTGGTTGAGACAACCTGTGAACACGCATGAGTTAGGCCCGGGGTCACACCCGCTTGCCAGAACTCATGAGGGTAGTTCAACCCAACGCATGCATTGTTGACCATTAGGTCGACTCAAGTCGGTTAGGACTTGGTGTATGCAAGGGCAGTGGATCTGACCAGACATGATGAGTGGATCCCTATTAATGGACCATTGTAAGGTTGTAGGGCACATAAGAAAAATAAAATTGATTCCAATGGGATTTTGAAAATTTTATTTTGTTTATGGATCACATGTTGATTGGATGCCATGATGCTTGTTTATTTAATCTTATGTGGGCAGCCTAATTTAATGTGTGCTGTGCTGGGGCCTGTGAGCCTGGTATTAAATTGTAAATTAATTTTTATTGTGATCTGCGCATCACATGTTATTTAATTTATAAAGTGTAATTGACCTGCGAGTCAATCTTGTCTAGATAGATTAAATTGTAATTTAATCAGACAAGAGCACAGAGCACACTTGGTAGAGGCGCATGCAGCTTGAGGCTTGACCAGGTGGGAGGTCCAGGGTTCGACTCTGGGACAGGCGCATTTACCTGGTGGGCGCACCTGAGCTGCAGTGGGCGCTTGGGCCCTGGGTTGGGCCAGATGAGATGCAAAAGACCCATGAAGAGCTCAAGTGAAGACTTAAGTTGAATTAAGGTCTTACCTAGGCTTAATGGGCTTTTACCACATAAGATCAACATGCTTTCTATTTATTGTTTATATAATTAGAATTGCATGATTTAATCTTCTGCTATCGCCATAGGTTATGCATGATAGTTAAGAAGATAAAAGACCGTTAAAATCCAACGCTATAATATCAAGCACGTAAGCCTTCTGACGCGAAACCTCACTGTTCTGACTATCGTTGGGGCCGTGTTGTACCCACTCAGTGGGCACGCCCATCTATCTTCAGACGGTGTGTGATTACACCTGCGTGTTACAGAGAAGGGATTTATCGCTTCTCGTTGCTCAGCATAGCACATGGTGGTCCAGGAAGTAGGTCGGGTCAGCTTGACCATGTAGGCTACATACTGAGCATATGTGAGCTATATGGAGGCAGCCATCTGTGGGATCAGAGACTGTGTTGTACCAACTCAGTTGGCACAGTCTGCTGGATTGCCCAGATGAAGGGGAATCGCACGGGTTGGCGATTGGCAGGGACAGCCTACCTGAAATTAGTGCTTGTACTCTCTGTGCATCTTATCTCGCCTGAGCGGGACGCGGAGACCAAGTATGAAATCTGGATCCCATCTCACTAAAAGAGCGTTACTCTTTCGGACTGTTTAATGGATTTTTCAGTTAGATAAAATAGTGAGAAAAGAATCTTTCTTAAGTCCTGGATTGATTCTAAACATTGATACTGACTTTGCTGTTCTTGCATTGTTGTAGATTACTGCAGCAACGAACACCACGAATTTCAATGTGCGATCCCTACTGGAAAGGGAGAAGTTTGCTGGGCCAAACTTCTCAGACTGGTACGGACACCTTAAGATTGTTCTTAAGGCAGAGAGGAAACTGTATGTCCTCGAGACGGCTATACCGCCTCAACCCACTGCGAACGCCGCAAGGGCGGTTCGGGAAGCCTATGAAAAGCATGTCAATGATAGCATTGATGTCGCTTGCCTGATGCTTGCGTCTATGATGCCAGAGCTGCAACGTCAGCATGAGGATCTATCTGCTATACAGATTATGGCAAACCTCAAGATGCTGTATGCTACACAGGCTAGGACTGAACGCTACAATTTGACTAAGCTTTTCTTTCAGAGCAAACTGGCTGAAGGGAGTCAAGTGGGAGCTCACGTACTCAAGATGATTGGGTACAAAGAGGCTCTAGAGAAACTGGGACATACCGTCAATCAGGAGCTTGCTGTAGACATCATTCTTCAGTCTCTCCCGGCCTCTTTCGATCCATTCATTATTAATTTCAATATGAACAAGATCGACTGTACCTCGGCAGAGTTACTGAACATGCTCTTGACTACAGAGTTGACTCTAAAGGGAAAGCCTTCAACCTCTGTCTTGATGGTTCCTTCCAGGAACAAGAAGAAGGGGAAGAAGGGCAAAGCCCCTGTCAAGAGCTACAACAAGGCTCTGAAACAAAAGGTTAAGCGGTCGAAGGAATACAGATGTTTCCATTGTGGCCAGCTGGGTCACTGGAAAAAGGACTGTAAAGCGCTCCAAGGAGACAAGAAGGGAAGCATTGCTTCTGGCTCAGGTATATTTGTGACTGAAGTCATGATATCTTCTTCTTCTATTTCATGGGTGTTGGACACTGCATGTGGAGTTCACATTTGTTCAAATGTACAAGAACTCAAGAGAAGAAGACAGGTGGGACAGCATGAGGTGGACCTACGAGTTGGAAACGGAGCACGGGTTGCTGCTGTTGCTATAGGAGAATATCACATCTCATTACCATCTGGACTTGTATTGGAACTGAACAATTGTTACTTTGTACCTAGCATAACGAAAAATATTATCTCTATTCCTGCTCTTGTCAGGAAAGGGTTTTCCTTTGAATGCAATATTTCAAAGTATGTTATTTCTAATGATAATATTGTTTATGCTACTGGATCAATTAACAATGGGTTATTCATGTTGGACATGGAATGTTCTATACAAAATATTGATAATAAGAAAGCCAAGTATGCTGATGATAGCACCTTGCTATGGCATAGTCGTTTAGGCCATATTAACAAGAAACGCATTAAGCGGTTGCATGATCATGGATTGCTGGGATCATTCTCCTATGAGGAGATTGATACATGCAAAGCTTGTTTAATGGGTAAAATGACGAAGGCTCCTTTTCCTCACAAAGGTCAAAGGGCTTCAGGTTTACTTGACCTTATACACAGTGATGTGTGTGGGCCATTTAGTAAACATGCCAGAGGTGGCTATCTATACTTCATTACCTTTACTGATGATTTCAGTAGATATGGATATGTCTATCTAATGAGACATCAAAAGTGAATCTTTTGACAAGTTCAAAGAGTTCAAAAATGAAGTACAGAATCAGCTAGGCCAAAATATCAAGGCACTTCGCTCAGATCGAGGTGGAGAATACCTAAGTCGTGAGTTTACTGACTATCTGAAGGAGTGTGGGATTATCTCACAGCTCACTCCGCCAGGAACACCGCAATGGAATGGTGTGTCTGAGAGGAGGAACAGAACCTTATTGGATATGGTTCGTTCAATGATGAGTCAGGCTACTCTACCTTACTCCTTTTGGGGATTTGCACTGGAAACAGCTGTAAAGGTACTAAACCGAGTGCCATCCAAGGCAGTTTTAAAGACGCCATATGAGTTATGGTATGGGAAACAGCCGAGCTTGACATTTATTAAGATCTGGGATTGCGAGGCTTATGTCAAAAAGCTCGCCTCTGGGAAACTAGAGAGCAGATCTGAGAAATGTATCTTTGTCGGTTACCCTAAGGAAACTAAGGGTTATTATTTCTACGATCCCAAAGAGAACAAGGTATTTGTTGCTCGGACGGCCATTTTTCTTGAGAAGGAATTTCTTCTGCAAGAGGCCAGTGGGAGAGAAATAAAGCTGGATGAGAATCCAGAAGAAGGACAAAGTACTCAAGCACAGTTGGATGAGCATGAGCCAGTAGAACAGGTTATTGAACAACCTGAGGCTCAGATATCACGGGAACCGCGAAGATCGGGAAGGATCCGTCGACAGCCTGAGCGCTATGACGGAGTCTACATCATTGATCATGATTAACCCCTCACTTATGCGGATGCGGTCAGTGGACCGGAATCAGCGAGATGGCTTGAAGCTATGCGAGCCGAGATGGACTCCATGTCAGATAACCAAGTCTGGGATTTGGTTGATCCGCCTCCGGGAGTAATCCCTATAGGCTGTAAATGGATCTTCAAGAAGAAGATTGACATGGATGGTAACGTGGTTACCTATAAAGGCAGGCTAGTTGCGAAAGGTTTCAAACAAATCTACGGGATAAATTATGATGAAACTTTCTCTCCTGTAGCTATGTTCAAGTCTATTCGGATCATTCTCGCAATAGCAGCATATTACGATTATGAGATCTGGCAGATGGATGTGAAGACCGCTTTCCTTAATGGAAATCTGGATGAGGATGTGTATATGACACAACCTGAAGGTTTCACTAATCCATCAGATCGTCATAAAATATGCAAGTTAAAGAAGTCCATTTATGGACTTAAACAAGCATCTAGAAGCTGGAATATTCGTTTTGATGAATCAATCTGTGAATTTGGTTTCATCAAGAATGAAGATGACCCGTGTGTATATAAGAGGTTTAGTGGGAGCGTGATTACTTTCCTAGTCCTCTACGTCGATGATATCTTAATCATTGGAAACGATATTCCTGAACTACATGCGGTTAAGGCATGGTTAAGAAAATGTTTCCAGATGAAAGATCTAGGAGAAGCAGCCTATGTATTAGGTGTGAAGATCTACAGAGATAGATCTAAGAGACTTCTCGGGCTGTGCCAGAGTACTTACATCGATAAAGTCCTGGAGAGATTTCATTTAGAGAATTCTAAAAGAGGATATCTTCCAGTCAGACATGGTCTGAATCTTTCAAAGAGTCAGTGTCCACAAACACAGACTGAGAAAGATGAAATGGACAATACGCCTTATGCTTCGGTTATTGGGTCCATTATGTATGCGATGTTGTGTACTCGCCCAGACGTCGCTTACGGGTTAAGCGTGACCAGTCGATTCCAAAGTAATCCAGGTCAGGCACACTGGGTTGCAGTCAAGAACATTTTAAAATATCTGCGGAGGACCAAAGATATGTTCTTGGTGTATGGTGGTCAGGAAGAACTCAGTATTGAAGGATATACTGACGCTTCATTCCAATCTGACCAGGATGATTTCCGATCGCAATCAGGCTGTGTTTTTAGCTTGAATGGAGGTGCGGTGGTGTGGAAAAATTTCAAACAGTCTCTTGTTGCTGATTCTACAACAGAAGCCGAGTATGTTGCAGCCTCAGAAGCATCTAAGGAGGCAGTGTGGATTCGTAAGTTCGTTCAAGAACTTGGTGTTGTTCCTTCGAGTGCAGATCCTTTGGTTATCTTCTGTGATAACACCGGAGCAATAGCACAAGCAAAGGAACCACGGTCGCACCAGAAGTCCAAGCACATACAGAGACGGTTTCACTTGATCCGGGAGATCATTGATCGAGGCGAGATCAAAATCTGCAAGGTTCATACAGATGATAATATGGCTGACCCGCTTACAAAGCCTCTGGCGCAGCAGAAGCATGAAAAGCACTGTAATAATATGGGTTTGAGATTTCTCAACCATTAGATTAAGTGCAAGTGGGAGATTGTTGGGGTATGCCCTTAAGGCTAATGTTTGAGGCCTCGGGATTGTATCAGTATCATGTATAAACTCTAATGTTTATAAAGGCAATGGTTGTTATTCAGGTTGTTACATCATCTGCTGTCATATGTATACTTCTGAATAATGTCTCAATGCTGTTCAGCTTGGCTGACATGCAGTTAAGTCCTTAGTCGAGATATCTTGGTGAACATGAGACATCCTAGATATGATTGAGACTAATATGTGTTCTAATCTTATAGGATGCTTCGAGCATGGAATAAGATGTAGACTCATAGGTACATTGGATGTATTGGACAGACCCTACTAGGATATTCAATTGCTTGTCACAATGTGAATAATCCTTGTATGCAAACAAGTGGCATATGTCCTCTGACTTGAGATCACTTGTGTTTCTAAATGATGATTGTCATTGTTTTGAGGTAGTTCAATATCATTTGAAACATAATGGTTATAGACTATCTTGGATAATGATCATGAGTCAGGTTAGGACACTAGTGATAGATATAGGATTGCCGTCTCCTTAATAGGAGTGTGATGTTCTAAAGGGGCCCCCTGGATGAGATGATTGAGAAAGTGTATGGCCATACCCAGATGACTATGTTCATCTGATCTAATCATTCTCATCATATTGGAGTCACAGGCTTGACACGCTTGTCCAATAAGAACATCCAATGGCAAAGGAATCAAGTATGCCTAGTGAAGTGGATTCACACTTGTGCTGTGGTTTCGGTGTAGTCTTGGAAGACTCTTTCCTTTATATCGGGAGACAGTGATGTGTTGCTAGATACCCCTCACTGATCGTGATAACGTAAGTTATCATTACCGACATTTAAAGGAAACCCTTAGGGTCGCACAATTTGAAGATATGGCTTACTTAAGTCAGATCGTGTGGACTGAATTGTTTTGGTTCAGTTTAAAGGGATTTAATCTCTGATTGTAAGTGAGATCTGGTCTGATCATGTTTGATTGATTTGGGCTTGAGATCGGTAAGCTTCGATCGAGAGAATTGTTGCTAGATCGGTGAGATCAAGAGCATCAAGAGATGAACGGTTAGATCTTGAACCATTTGGGTTTAATGAGATCTAGATCAAAGGCTTGGCTTAATTGGTCATTGAACCAAATGTCATTGAACTGGCTCATGTGTGAGTGCTTGGTTCAAATGAAAGAGATGAGCATTCGGTTCACTTGGGTGAACATGTGAACGCATAAGCATTGAGGGCTTTCTATATTTGGAAATTCGGTTTTCCAATTTGAAAGTAACGCCCCATGTTTGTGTGGAACGCCTCTTGCTCTCGTTCTCTTCTCCTTTCGACGACACTCTCGTGGAAAAAGGAGGTTAACGCCTTGGAGAAAATTCAGCCAAGCAAGAGTTCATCTCTCAATTCCCTTCAAGCGATCAAGGATACTTTGAACAACTTTGCTAGCACAAAGGACTCAAAGGAGCAAGCCATCTCTCTTCTTGTGTGCGGCTACCTTTGGAGAAGACCCCTTTCGATCTTTGCTTCCAAGGCACCATCCAAGCGATGGCAATGGTATGATCTTTCTTCTAGATCTATCTACATTGCAAGGTATTGAAAGTTGATCATATGACATATAAATCGATCTAGGAAACCCTTGCTTCCGCTCGAAAATTTTTATATGCACCTACTATTAGGGTTTCGCCCCCCTTGTTTTAAGGGACTTTCAGCACTTGCGGATACTACAAGTTAGGGACAACAAGTTTTTGGAGCCATGCCGGGGAGTGACAATAGCCCTGTACGCCAATACCTTTGGTCGCGACACCTGAAACGAGTCTACCTGCTTGTATTTAAAAGTGTGTCCTTTTGATCACATCAAGTTTTTGGCGCCGTTGCCGGGGAGACCTTAGTTTTGTCAATATTGAAGATATTGAGAGTATTGCTAGACTAGGCTTATTTTACGTTTTATCTTTTTGCTCTTCTCTGTTTACTTGAGTTACTTAATCTATCTGCCTTAGACTATACAGGTAGCAAGACAGAGATTACCTAGGGACTATGTTGTCCCCAGGTCACCAGAAATACACTATAGCATTATCAAACCCAGCATTGAAGCCGATAGTTTCAAGATTAATCCTGCCCTCATAACCATGATCTAGCAGAATCAATTTGGAGGATATCTAATTGAAGATCCTTTCTGATGATGCATTAAAACTAAGATTATTTCCTTTTTCTCTCAGGGACCGAGCACGATTTTGGCTACATTCTAGACCTATTAGTGCATTTACTACATGGGAACAACTGTCAAATGCTTTCCTGACGAAGTACTTTCCACCAAGTAAAACCATCCAATTGAGAAATCAAATCATGAACTTTGCACAGAAAAATGGAGAATCATTTAGCAAGGCTTGGGAGCGGTTCAATGATTTACTACGGAAGTGCCCGCACCATAGCCTTGAAAATTGGATTTTAATCCATACGTTTTATTATGGCTTACATTATGATACCCACATAATTGTTGATACTTCTGCAGGGGGAGCTATTATGAGTAAAACCGTGGATGATGCTTTTGCGCTATTTGAAGAAATGTCCTTGAATCATAACCAATGGGATCTTGAAGAAAGAAGGTTACATCGTCATCATCATGGTAAGAATGAAAGTGAGGAATTGCAAAGTCCAACGGAAGAGGTAAATTCTTTTTGTGTAGAATTTTGTTTGACAAGTTTATGGCTAATCAAAACAAAGAAATTGAAAATCTCAAAGGAATGGTTAGTCAACTGGCCTTTCAAGTAGAATCTTTAACTGCCCACAAGAACTTCATAGAAAATCAGATACCTAATGAACACTGCAGTGTTGTTATCACTAGAAGTGGTAAGAAATTGGCGGAGCCAAAAGAGAGAATTGAGAATAATAGAAAAAGGCTTAATAATGAACATGACCAAGAAGTAGGGTTAGAAGAATCTTATGAACATGAGCAATCCCAAAACAGTTTATCACCTCATAAGGGTGATGAACCAAGAGGTAATATGCTCAGTCAGAAAGATATTTCTAAACCTAATTCATCTACACCATATAAGCCACCTATACCTTTTCCTCAAAAGTTAGTACAGGAAAAACTAGACAAACAATTTGGAAAATTTTTAGATATTTTGAAAAAGCTTTACATTAACATTCCATTTACTGAAGCTTTATTGCAAATGCCCACATATGCTAAATTTTCAAAAGAAATTCTGTCTAATAAGAGGAAAATAGAAGACAATGGTACTGTGGCTTTAACTGAGGAATGTAGTGCTATTATTCAAAACAAGTTGCCACCTAAGTTGAAGGATCTAGGTAGTTTCTCTATCCCTTGTTTTATTTGTAGTATGGATTTTGACCGAGCCTTATGTTGTTTGGGAGCTAGTGTGAGTCTAAACCAACTTCAATATCTTTACAACTCGCCGATCGTTCAGTTAAATATCCTGTGGGGACTCTTGAAGATGTGCCAGTTCAAGTAGGTGATGTTAGTGTATATGCCCTAAAGACTAGTGTATGGACATGGTGAGGCATTGGTTGAATGTACTTTGATAGAACTATTACTCTTTTTATAGGCATGGTCGTTATTATGCAGACTTCTCTACCTGCGTTGATGTATTAAGTTGCATAAATAATGTCCTAGGAGTTTGGATTGGATCCATTCTCATAAGCTATCCCCAGACAAGGTACCTTAGCAGATATGGGACAGCTTTGGTACATGTGAGACTGGTGTATGGGCTGGTTAGGTGCGGGGCACAGTAACGCAGAC
The DNA here is from genome assembly GCA_027563935.2 of Costus lasius. Taxonomy (NCBI): domain Eukaryota; kingdom Viridiplantae; phylum Streptophyta; class Magnoliopsida; order Zingiberales; family Costaceae; genus Costus; species Costus lasius. The sequence goes on from CM050452.1 coordinate 25,666,162, forward strand.
ATACAGGTGTATTGGATGCACTGGAGTGATCCACCGTGAGGATTGACTTGTCTAGTCAACAAGTCAATCTCACATGCAAGAGGTTTGCATTGATCCTTAGACTTGAGGTATTCATGTCTAGACTTGATGATGGGTATGCTTTAATACAGTCTTACGTCTCTCCGTAATTGGGAGATCAAAACGACTGTCATTGGGCATTTCATAAGTCATGTAGAGACATGAATAACCAATAGTAGGATTTGCCCCTTCCTTATTGGAAGTATGATATCCACCTCGGGGCGCCCCACCTTATTGGTGCATGATAGGAAAGTGTGGCCACACTTGTTGAGTCATGACCAATGCATTGGATAATAAACTTGAGACTAATCCAATGGCAGGATATCAGCTTAGGCAAAGGGATCTGTAATGCAATAGGAATCCTCGTTGCTTGTTAGGAGTTGTTGCCATAATGACTTAAGTCCTATGACATGGGTAGTAGTGATGTGTTGCTAGATACCCTTCACTGCTTATGATGTTTAGATCATTGCCATCGTCATATGGATCCTACGGGGTCACACGCAATAGACTCTTGACGTTGCTTTATTCAGAAGCCTTAGGATCAAGTTATTGGATAACTTGGATCCATTTGGAAGATTTCATCAGCGCCAATGGGCCTGATGAGTTGGAAGAAAGTTATTGGAGCCAAACTTCATTTTTGGCAGGTTGACCCGATATTGACCTAGATTGGTCACATTTGGATTAGGGTTGCATTGGATTAGATCCAATGGCTTAATCAACCCACGCCATGAAGTTTGGGCTAGCTCATTATCCAATGAGGCCCAATAATTAGTTGTCATGAAGAGGAATTGGCTTAAAAGGGTATAATGGGGAGAAATCTCACCCCATTGGCGCCTAGGGGCATAATGGGGTGAGGGAGGCGCCTTTGCTTCATTATGGAAGCAAAGAGCGCCTAGCCCTTCTTCCTTGGATGGAATACTTGCTTCTAAGGCAAGTCTTGGGGCTGATATGGCTTGAGGACTCTTTTGGAAAGAACTTGGGTGCATATGAGAAGTAGGAAGATGTTTATGGTAAAGTCTTGGAGACTTTCCTTATGAACCCTACATGTACCCAAACTCTTGCCCTAGCCGAATTCTTCATGTTGCACCTAGCCCTTCTCCTTGGATGGAAAGAATGCCTCTAAGGCAAGTCTTAGGCTGATATGGCCATTGGGCAAATTAGGATAGGTTGAATGAGGTTTATGGTAAAGTCTTGGCGACTTTCCTTACCTCAAGATCCCTTTATCCTAGCCGCCCACTTGGCATGATCCTAGCCTGTTGGGGTATGCCCTTAAGGCTAATGTTTGAGGCCTTGGGATTGTATCAGTATCATGTAATAAACTCTTATGTTTATAAAGGCATGGTTGTTATTCAGTTTGTTACATTGTCTGCTGCAATAATTGTACTTCTGAATAATGTCTCAAAGCTGTTTAGCTGGGCTAACATGCTATAAAGTCCTTAGTCAAGATATCTTGGTGAACATGAGACAGCCTTGATATGATTGAGACTAATATGTGTTCTAATCTTATAGGATGCTTCGAGCATGGAATGAGATGTAGACTCATGGGTACATTGGATGTACTGGACAGACCCTACTAGGATATTCAATTGTCTGTCACAATGTGAATAATCCTTGAATACGACAAGTGGCACATTTCCTCTGACTTGAGATCACTTGTGTTTCTAAATGATGATTGTCATTGTTTTGAGATAGTTCAATATCATTTGAAACATAATGATTATAGACTATCTTGGATGGTGAGCTTGAGTCACGTTAGGGCACTAGTGATAGACAAAGGATTGCCGTCTCCTTGTTTAAGGAGTGTGATGTTCTAAAGGGGCCCCCTGGATGAGATGATTGAGAATAGTGTATGGCCATACCCAGGTGACTATGTTCATCTGATCTAATCATGCTCATCATATTGGAGTTACAAGCTTGACACACTTGTCCAATAAGAACATCCAGTGGCAAAGGAAACATGCATGCCTTGTGAGTTGGATTCACACTTGTGCTGTGGTTTGGGTGTAGTCTTGGAAGACTCTTTTCTTTATATCGGGAGACAGTGATGTGTTGCTAGATACCCCTCACTGATCGTGATAACGTGAGTTATCGTTACCGACATTTAAAGGAAACCCTCAGGGTCGCACAATTTGATGATATGGCTTACTTAAGTCAGATCGTGTGGACTGAATTATTCAGGTTCAGTTTAAAGGGATTTAATCTCTGATTGTAAGTGAGATCTGGTCTGATCATGTTTGATTGATTAGGGCTTGAGATCGGTAAGCTTCGATCGAGAGATTGGATGCTAGATCAGTGAGATTAGCAGCATCAAGAGATCGACGGTCAGATCAAGAGCCTTAGGGTTTAATGTGATCTGGACTAATGGCTTGGGTCGATTGGTCTATGAACCAGACCAAATTGAACCAGCTCATTGAGTGAGCGTGTGGTTCAAATTGAGAGGAGTTTGCGCATGGGGTAAACCCATGATCGTATGTGAGTGAGTGGCTTTCTATTTTTAGAAAGCATGATCACATACGTGACCACTACTCACGTTCACGCCTAAGGCGCCCTCATCTCTCGTTTCTCCTCACTCTCGTCGCCAACTTGGGATTTCGGCACTTGCACTCACGTGTGGAGGAGTGTAGACGAAAAGAGAAGGAAGAGTTCGGCCAAGCAAAGTGATCTTTCCCTTCCATTCGACAACGACTTCTTGGAACCTTGCTAGCACAAGGAGCACCAAGGAAGAGTAGGCGACACCAATTGTGTGCGTTACCTTTGGAGAAGGAGCACTTGCGCCTTTCCTTCCAAGACACCATCTAAGCGATGGCAATGGTGAGAATCGTTTTTATTGCAAGTTGAACATATTATATGCATAGATCCTTGAAACCCTTTCCGCTGCGTCAAAATTTTCATATGCGCCTCCTATAGGGTTTCGCCCCCCTTGTTTAGGGGACTTTCATAGCCATTGTCCTTGCTGAAGGTTCCCTTAGACAAGGGGGCGAAACCCTAGATAGGCGCATGTTATATTTTAAGCAGCGGAAAGGGGGTTTCTTGGGATCTTTTCTATGCATGTAATATAATCAACTTAAATCGATTGTATACAAGAGATAGAACCATACCAATGCCATTTGTTGGATGGCGTCTAGGAAGAAGAAAGTGAAGTCGATTTCCTCCAAACGGTTAGCACACAAGAAGATCTATGCGCTTACTCCCTTCGGTACACCTTATGCTAGCAAAGTTCCTTGGTGTCTTTGTTCGTGTGAGAAGGGAAGAAGAACGTCTTGCTTGCCCAGTCCTCGACTCTCCAAAACGTGAAGAGGAACTTCCACGAGAGGAGGCGACGGGAAAAGGAGTGAGGCGACAAGAGATGCGCTCTACCCAAAACATGGAGGCGTGGTTGCTAAAAATAGCCAACCTTACTCTTTCATGCGATCATGTGTTCATGCGCTCATGAACCAATCGCATTTTCCTCTCCCCTCTTTGAACCAAGCGCTCATATCATGAGCCGGTTCAACTAGGTCTGGTTCATAGACCAATTAACCCAAGCAATTAGTCCAGATCACATTAAACCCTAAGGCTCTTGATCTGACCGTTGATCTCTTGATGCTCCTGATCTCACTGATCTAGCATCCATTCTCTCGATCGAAGCTTACCGATCTCAAGCCCTAATCAATCAAACATGATTAGACCAGATCTCACTCACAATCAGAGATTAAATCCCTTTAAACTGAACCCAAATAATTCAGTCCACACGATCTGACTTAAGTAAGCCATATCATCAAATTGTGCGACCCTAAGGGTTTCCTTTAAATGTCGGTAACGATAACTTACGTTATCACGATCAGTGAGGGGTATCTAGCAACACATCACTGTCTCCCGATATAAAGGAAAGAGTCTTCCAAGACTACACCCAAATCACAGCACAAGTGTGAATCCAACTCACAAGGCATGCATATTTCCTTTGCCACTGGATGTTCTTATTGGACAAGCGTGTCAAGCTTGTAATTCCAATATGATGAGCATGATTAAAACAGATGAACACAGTCACCTGGGTATGGCCATACACTTTCTCAATCATCTCATCCAGGGGGCCCCTTTAGAACATCACACTCCAATTAAGGAGACGGCAATCCTATATCTATCACTAGTGCCCTAACCTGATTCAAGCTCACCATCCAAGATAGTCTATAATCATTATGTTTCAAATGATATTGAACTACCTCAAAACAATGACAATCATCATTTAGAAAACACAAGTGATCTCAAGTCAGGGGAAATGTGCCACTTGTCGCATTCAAGGATTATTCATATTGTGACAACCAATTGAATATCCTAGTAGGGTCTGTCCAGTACATCCAATGTACCCATGAGTCTACATCTTATTCCATGCTTGAAGCATCCTATAAGATTAGAGCACATATTAGTCTCAATCATATCAAGGCTGTCTCATGTTCACCAAGATATCTCGACTAAGGACTTTACAGCATGTCAGCCCAGCTGAACAGCTTTGAGACATTATTCAGAAGAACACTTATTGCCGCAGATAATATAACAAACTGAATAACAACCATGCCTTTATAAACATAAGAGTTTATTACATGATATTGATACAATCCCAAGGCCTCAAACATTAGCCTTAAGGGCATACCCCAACAATCTCCCACTTGCACTTAATCTAATGGTTGAGAAATCTCAAACCCATGTTATTACAGTGCTTCTCATGCTTCTGCTGCGCCAGAGGCTTAGTAAGCGGGTCTGCCAGATTGTCATCTGTATGAACCTTGCAGACTTTGATCTCGCCACGATCAATGATCTCCCTGATCAAATGAAACCGTCTCTGTATGTGCTTGGACTTCTGGTGCGACCGTGGTTCCTTTGCTTGTGCGATTGCTCCAGTGTTATCACAAAAGATAACCAAAGGATCTGCACTTGAAGGAACAACACCAAGTTCTCTCACGAACTTACGAATCCACACTGCCTCCTTGGATGCTTCCGAGGCTGCAACATACTCGGCTTCTGTTGTGGAATCAGCAACAGTTAACTGTTTGAAACTCTTCCACACCACCGCTCCTCCATTCAAGCTAAAAACATAGCCTGATTGCGATCAGAAATCATCCTGGTCAGACTGGAACGAAGCGTCAGTATATCCTTCAATACTGAGTTCTTCCTGACCACCATATATCAAGAACATATCTTTGGTCCTCCGCAGATATTTTAAAATGTTCTTGACTGCAATCCAGTGCGCCATACCTGGATTACTTTGGAACCAACTGGTCACGCTTAACCTGTAAGCGACGTCTGGGCGAGTACACAACATCGCATACATTATGGACCCAATAGCCGAAGCATAAGGCGTATTGTCCATTTCATCTTTCTCAGTCTGTGTTTGTGGACACTGACTCTTCGAAAGATTCAGACCATGTCTGACTGGAAGATATCCTCTTTTAGAATTCTCTAAATGAAATCTTTCCAGGACTTTATCGATGTAAGTACTCTGGCACAGCCCGAGAAGCCTCTTAGATCTATCCCTGTAGATCTTCACACCTAATACATAGGCTGCTTCTCCAAGATCTTTCATCTGGAAACATTTCCTTAACCATGCCTTTACGGCATGCATTTCAGGAATGTCGTTTCCAATGATCAAGATATCATCGACGTAGAGGACTAAGAAAGTAATCACGCTCCCACTAAACCTCTTATATACACACGGGTCATCTTCGTTCTTGATGAAACCAAATTCAGTGACTGATTCATCAAAACGAATATTCCAGCTTCTCGATGCTTGTTTAAGTCCATAAATAGACTTCTTTAATTTGCATATTTTATGACGATCTGATGGATTAGTGAAACCTTCAGGTTGTGTCATATACACATCCTCATCCAGATTTCCATTAAGGAAAGCCATTTTCACATCCATCTGCCATATCTCATAATCGTAATATGCTGCTATCGCGAAAAGAATCCGAATAGACTTAAACATGGCTACAGGTGAGAAAGTTTCATCATAATCTATCCCGTAGATTTGTTTGAAACCTTTCGCAACTAGCCTGCCTTTATAGGTAACCACGTTACCATTCATGTCAATCTTCTTCTTGAAGATCCATTTGCAGCCTATAGGGATTACTCCCGGAGGCGGATCAACCAAATCCCAGACTCGGTTATCTGACATGGAGTCCATCTCGGCTCGCATAGCTTCAAGCCATCTCGCTGACTCCGGTCCACTGACCGCATCCGCATAAGTGAGGGGTTCATCATTATCAATGATGTAGACTCCGTCATAGCGCTCAGGCTGTCGACGGATCCTTCCCGATCTTCGCGGTTCCCGTGATATCTGAGCCTCAGGTTGTTCAGTAACCTGATCCACTGGCTCGGGCTCATCCAACTGTGCTTGACCACTTTGTCCTTCCTCTGGATTCTCATCCAGCTTTATTTCTCTCCCACTGATCTCTTGCAGAAGAAACTCCTTCTCAAGAAATATGGCCGTCCGAGCAACAAATACTTTGTTCTCTTTGGGATCGTAGAAATAATAACCCTTAGTTTCCTTAGGGTAACCGACAAAGATACATTTGTCAGATCTGCTCTCTAGTTTCCCAGAGGCGAGCTTTTTGACATAAGCCTCGCAGCCCCAGATCCTGATAAATGTTAAGCTCGGCTGTTTCCCATACCATAACTCATATGACGTCTTTGAAACTGCCTTGGATGGCACTCGGTTTAGTACCTTTGCAGCTGTCTCCAGTGCAAATCCCCAAAAGGAGTAAGGTAGAGCAGCCTGACTCATCATAGAACGAACCATATCAAGTAATGTTCTATTTCTCCTCTCGGACACACCATTCCATTGCGGTGTTCCTGGCGGAGTGAGCTGTGAGATAATCCCACACTCCTTCAGATAGTCAGTAAACTCTCGACTTAGGTATTCTCCACCTCGATCAGAACGAAGTGCCTTGATATGTCGGCCAAGCTGATTTTGTACTTCATTCTTGAACTCTTTGAACTTGTCAAAAGATTCACTCTTATGTCTCATCAGATAGACATACCCATACCTACTGAAATCATCAGTGAAGGTTATGAAGTACAGATAGCCACCTCTGGCATGTTTACTAAATGGCCCACACACATCACTGTGTATAAGGTCAAGTAAACCTGAAGCCCTTTGACCTTTGTTAGGAAAAGGTGACTTCGTCATTTTACCCATTAAACAAGCTTTGCATGTATCAATCTCCTCATAGGAGAATGATCCCAGCAGTCCATAATCATGCAACCGCTTAATGCGTTTCTTGTTAATATGGCCTAAACGACTATGCCATTGCAAGGTGTTGTCATCAGCATATTTGGCTTTCTTATTATCAATATTGTGTATAGAACATTCCATGTCCAACATGAATAACCCATTGTTAATTGAACTAGTAGCATAAACAATATTATCTAAAGAAAGAATACACTTTGAAATATTGCATTCAAAGGAAAACCCTTTCCTGACAAGAGCAGGAATAGAGATAATATTTTTAGTAATATTTGGAACAAAGTAACAACTGTTTAATTCTAACACAAGTCCAGATGGTAAAGAGATGAAATAGTCTCCTACAGCAACAGCAGCAACCCGTGCCCCGTTTCCAACTCGTAGGTCCACCTCATGCTGTCCCACCTGCCTTCTTCTCTTGAGTTCCTGTACATTTGAACAAATGTGAACTCCACATGCAGTGTCCAACACCCATGAAATAGAAGAAGAGGATATCATGACTTCCGTCACATAAATACCTGAGCCAGAAGCGATGCTTCCCTTCTTGTCTCCTTGGAGCGCTTTACAGTCCTTTTTCCAGTGACCCAGCTGGCCACAGTGGAAACATCTGTATTCCTTTGGCCGCTTAACCTTTTGCTTCAGAGCCTTGCTGTAACTCTTGACGGGGGCCTTGCCCTTCTTCCCCTTCTTCTTGTTCCTAGAAGGAACCATTAAGACAGAGGTCGAAGGCTTTCCCTTCAGAGTCTCCTCAGTAGTTAAGAGCATATTCAGCAGCTCTGCCAGAGTACAGTCGATTTTGTTCATATTAAAGTTAATGATGAACGCATCGAAAGAGGGCGGGAGAGACTGCAGAATAATGTCTACAACAAACTCCTGATTGATGGTATGCCCCAGTTTCTCTAGAGCCTCCTTGTGCCCAATCATCTTGAGCACGTGAGCTCCCACTGGGCTCCCTTCAGCCAATTTGCTCTGAAAGTAAAGCTTTGTCAGATTATAGCATTCTGTCCTCGCCTGTGCAGCATACAGCATCTTGAGGTTCGCTATAATCTCTATAGCCAACATATCCTCATGCTGACACTGCAGCGGTGGCGTCATAGACGCTAGCATCAGGCAAGCGACATCAATGCTATCATTGACGTGCTTTTCATAAGCTTCCCGAACCGCCCTTGCGGCGTTCGGAGCGGGTTGAGGCGGTATAGCCGTCTCGAGGACATACAGTTTCCTCTCTCCCTTAAGAACAATCTTAAGGTGTCCGTACCAGTCTGAGAAGTTCGGCCCAGCAAACTTCTCCCTTTCCAGTAGGGATCGCAAATTGAAGCTCATGGTGTTCGTTGCTGCAGGTATCTACAACAATGCAAGAACAGCAAGGTCAGTATCAATGTTAAGAATCAATCAGGACTTAAGAATGATTCTTTTTCTCACTATTTTATCGGGCTGAAAAATCCAGCAAAACAGCCCGAAAGAGTAGAACTCTTTTAGTGAGATGGGATCCAGATTTCATACTTGGTCTCCGCATCCCGCTCAGGCGAGATAAGATGCACAGAGAGTACAAGCACTAATCTCTGGTAGGCTGTTCCAGCCAATCGCCAACCCGTGCGATTCCCCTTCATCTGGGCAATCCAGCAGACTGTGCCAACTGAGTTGGTACAACACAATCTCTGACCCCACAGATGGCTGCCTCCATGTGCTACCATATGCGCCACATATGTAGCCTACATGGTCAAGCTGACCCGACCTACTCCCTGGACCACCACGTGCTATGCTGAGCAACGAGAAGCGATAAATCCCTTCTCTGTAACACGCAGGTGTAATCCGGCACCATCTGAAGATAGATGGACGTGCCCACTGAGTGGGTACAACACGGCTCCAACGATAATCAGAACAGTGAGGTTTCGCGTCAGAAGGCTTACGAGCTTGATATTTTAGCGTTGGATTTTAACGGTCTTTTATCTTCTTAGCTATCATGCAATTCCTATGGTGATAGCAGAAGATAAACTCATGCAATTCTAAATATAAAAGCAATAAATAGAAAGCATGCTGATCTTATGTGGTAAAAGCCCATTGAGCCTAAGTTAGACCTTAAATAAACTTAAGTCTTCACTTGCTTTCCTTGATGGGTCTTTTGCTGCTCATTTGGCCCAAACCAGGGCCCAAGCGCCCACTGCAGCTCAGGTGCGCCTACCAGGGAAAATGCACTTGGTCCCAGAGTCGAACCCTGGACCTCCCACCTGGTCAAGCTTCTGCTGCATGCGCCTCTGCCAAGTGTGCTCTGTGCTCTTGTCTGACTAATTTACAAATTAATCTATCTAGACAAGATTGACTCGCAGGTCAATTACATTTTATAAATTAATTAAACTGTGATTCGCAGATCACAAAAATAAGAATTAATTTACAATAAAATTCCAGGCACGCAGGCCCCAGCACAGCACACATTAAACGGGCAGCCCACATAAGATTAAATAAACATACATATGGCATCTAATCAGCATGTGATCCAATAAGAAAATAAATTTTTGAAAAAACCCATTGGCATCAATTTTAATTTCCTTATTTGCCCTGCTGCCTTACGACGGTCCATTACAAGGGATACACTCATCAAACCTAGTCAGATCCATTGCCCTTGCATGCACCAAGTCGTAATTGACTTGAGTCGATCTAATGGTCAACCATGCATGCGCCAGGGCTGAACAACCCTCATGAGTTCTGGCAAGCGGGTGTGACCCCGGGCCTAACTCGTGTGTGTTCACTAGTCGTCACAATCAGACATCGCTACACGCCTGTCTGCAGTCGACCTATAGCCATCTCGTGCTTGCGCACAGATGCTATCTGGTCGACCCATCAAGGCTGTCAGATAGTCTGATCAGACTATTTGGATCTAACCTAGGGGATGACTTCAACCCTAATAACCCGTCTAAGGGTTTAAAGCAGGCGCCTCTTAGATCTAATGAGAGTCGCGCAAGTTTTGTTTTGAAAACACAATGAAACAAGCGCCAAGAACATGCGCCAACATAAAAATGTAACATGAAATATTTTTCGCATGAAACATCTAATATGCGCATGTTATAGATCTAAGCATACTCATACTTTCGCATATATGGATCACAAAGTCTTAAGCAATCATAGAAACATGCAAACAACCTGCTCTGATACCAAATGAAGGTTCCCTTAGACAAGGGGGCGAAACCCTAGATAGGCGCATGTTATATTTTAAGCAGCGGAAAGGGGGTTTCTTGGGATCTTTTCTATGCATGTAATATAATCAACTTAAATCGATTGTATACAAGAGATAGAACCATACCAATGCCATTTGTTGGATGGCGTCTAGGAAGAAGAAAGTGAAGTCGCTTTCCTCCAAACGGTTCGCACACAAGAAGATCTATGCGCTTACTCCCTTCGGTACACCTTGTGCTAGCAAAGTTCCTTGGTGTCTTTGTTCGTGTGAGAAGGGAAGAAGAACGTCTTGCTTGCCCAGTCCTCGACTCTCCAAAACGTGAAGAGGAACTTCCACGAGAGGAGGCGATGGGAAAAGGAGTGAGGCGATAAGAGATGCGCTCTACCCAAAACATGGAGGCGTGGTTGCTAAAAATAGCCAACCTTACTCTTTCATGCGATCATGTGTTCATGGGCTCATGAACCAATCGCATTTTCCTCTCCCCTCTTTGAACCAAGCGCTCATATCATGAGCCGGTTCAACTAGGTCTGGTTCATAGACCAATTAACCCCAAGCAATTAGTCCAGATCACATTAAACCCTAAGGCTCTTGATCTGACCGTTGATCTCTTGATGCTCCTGATCTCACTGATCTAGCATCCATTCTCTCGATCGAAGCTTACCGATCTCAAGCCCTAATCAATCAAACATGATTAGACTAGATCTCACTCACAATCAGAGATTAAATCCCTTTAAACTGAACCCAAATAATTCAGTCCACACGATCTGACTTAAGTAAGCCATATCATCAAATTGTGCGACCCTAAGGGTTTCCTTTAAATGTCGGTAACGATAACTTACGTTATCACGATCAGTGAGGGGTATCTAGCAACACATCACTGTCTCCCGATATAAAGGAAAGAGTCTTCCAAGACTACACCCAAATCACAGCACAAGTGTGAATCCAACTCACAAGGCATGCATATTTCCTTTGCCACTGGATGTTCTTATTGGACAAGCGTGTCAAGCTTGTAATTCCAATATGATGAGCATGATTAAAACAGATGAACACAGTCACCTGGGTATGGCCATACACTTTTTCAATCATCTCATCCAGGGGGCCCCTTTAGAACATCACACTCCAATTAAGGAGACGACAATCCTATATCTATCACTAGTGCCCTAACCTGATTCAAGCTCACCATCCAAGATAGTCTATAATCATTATGTTTCAAATGATATTGAACTACCTCAAAACAATGACAATCATCATTTAGAAAACACAAGTGATCTCAAGTCAGAGGAAATGTGCCACTTGTCGCATTCAAGGATTATTCATATTGTGACAACCAATTGAATATCCTAGTAGGGTCTGTCCAGTACATCCAATGTACCCATGAGTCTACATCTTATTCCATGCTCGAAGCATCCTATAAGATTAGAGCACATATTAGTCTCAATCATATCAAGGCTGTCTCATGTTCACCATGATATCTCGACTAAGGACTTTACAGCATATCAGCCCAGCTGAACAGCTTTGAGACATTATTCAGAAGTACACTTATTGCAGCAGATAATATAACAAACTGAATAACAACCATGCCTTTATAAACATAAGAGTTTATTACATGATACTGATACAATCCCAAGGCCTCAAACATTAGCCTTAAGGGCATACCCCAACACTTGCCGCCTCTTGTCCTATTTATAGGACCCCTTACCGCCCCTTCCAATGTTCGACTTAAAGGAGGCGTGAACATACAAAGAGAGGCGTGAGCAAGGGCAAAGGGTGACAACAACAAAGGCTTGGCGCAACCTTCTTCCAAGTGGCCGAAAGATATCCTTTCTTCTTCTCCTCTTCTTGGCGCAAAGAGAAATTGGGCTTGGTGGCTTCTCTTTCTATTGTCGCAAGCCCTCTCCCTCTCATAGCCATTAGCGCATCTTGCTTGAAGTTGGCGCAAGCAAAGAAGAAGAGGGAAGTTCTTGGCAGCATCTTCCCTATTCCCTCCTTGGCGCAACTTCTCTTGAAGGTGGCGCAAGTGGAGTGAAGGCTTGATTCTCTTCCCGAGGCTAGCACCGAGAGTGGAAGGGAGCAACGATCAAGGAGTCGACGCGTGGATACTTGTAGAGGGCGAACACATGGGCGCCTTCAACATGGCTTCGACATCTAGACAAGCAAAAGAGGTACATCTCTAACACATCCTTGTGTTTTCTCTCTCGCATGGATCCTTGGGACTGGAATGTGTTCAGGGTGTAATGCTTCATCCGCTGCGTCCTGGGACTGCAAAATTTTAAATTACACCCGGCATTCCCTAACAGTGGTATCAGAGCTACTTGCGAGAAATACAAGGTGTACATTTGCTTGTGTGAAAAATTTTTGGAAAATTTTTCTTCTATCCATGCGCGTTTCACTTAGAAAGCGTTTTTCATTCAATCTTCTCTTCTCAACTTTATGGCCGAAACTTGAATCTTGTTTATGCTTGATTTAAGACCAAAGGCGCACGTAGGTTTTGTCAAGTAGGACGGGCATTATGTCTTCGGACTGGCCGGGTCTCTTGATCTGACAAAACTGCCAGCTGATAGGGTCTATGAAATCATCATGGAACTTGATCTAAATTTTGGCATGAAATTGGTTAAGAGAGTGCTTTGGATAATGTTGGCGCATAAGGTGCTAAAATTTGACTTTTCCGGATTTTCAAATTTTACATGCGCCACTTGATTGGGTTAATATGGTCATAGCGAGTGCCCTCCTGTGTTGTGATGTGGAAGCATGTTTCCACTTGTGATGAATGCTTGTAAAATCCCTTTCCACCTGCGTGTGGTTCTCTCCCTATCTTGTTGTAAGAGAATTTTTCATCTTGTTTAGAATAGATGTAGAGTTATATGATAGGTTAAGGCTTCATCTTGACAACAAGGAGTCTTCTTCAATCGGAGTCAGAAGTGGCGCCAGCTTTGGAAGCATGGTGATGGACTTGCGGCTGAAAGGACACATGCTTTCGGCTTCTGGCATGGGCCGATCTGCTTTAGGGACTCGCAACCCTTGGATGCACGATAACATGTCACATGGCTCGTGACGAGTTATGTGTATGAAAAGGGCTATGACCATATTGACCAAACTAGCATGCCTGTGATGGTTTATTGTTTTGTCCATAGCATGTCTATGATGCTTTTCCTTTGCTGCCTGAACCATAGGAAAACTGCATGCTAGAAAAGAATAAAACATGCAAAAAAACTCTCAATACAATATCAATTCGATAGCCTTCTAACACGTAGCCCTCATCAAACTATCGATCGGTGGTGTTGTGAACTGTTTCCCACCCTCGTGGGACACACCCACTTATCTTTAGAAGGTGTGTGGTGACAATAATTTCCCCAGTCCAGTTTTTAACCAGGGCGTGCCTTCGCAAGGAAATTTGTTGGCCCTGGGCATAACGGTTAGGACCAGACTTGACTGGTTTTTCATATGTCATTGACATGATGAAATACTAGAGGCAGCTGTTGAGAGGATAGGGTTTTGTGTTGTATCCAGCCCTCGCTGGACACAGGGCGCCTAGTCTGTCTTAACTAAGAGGAATTGTGCATGGCACAATTGGCTGGCATGCCTACCTAAGGAAGCATGAGACTCTCTGTGCATCTCAACTCACCCTCGTAAGTCGCGGAGACCTTATGTGAAATTAGGATCCTACTCACTTATTTCCATGTTGAGTTAGAGAGTTCTCAACTTGTTTTGGAAGTAGTGGGCGCATAGCATTTAATTTAAAGTGCTTGTTAAATGCTTTATCATTGTACTTACTTTACTTATTTGCTTATTGTAGAAGGCATCGCCTGATCTAAGATTGAAACTTTATAAACATAAACTAGATGGGACAAATTGGACAAAATGGTTCAAGATTTTGTCCAAGATACTGGAACAAGAAAATAAGGTGCATCTTCTTGAAAGACCTCCATCCTAGCCCATGTTGGGGTATGCCCTTAAGGCTAATGTTTGAGGCCTATGGGAATGTATCTGTATCATGTAATAAACTCTTAAGTTTATAAAGGCATGGTTGTTATTCAGTTAGCTACATTGTCTGCTGCAATATATGTTCTTCTGAATAATGTCTCAAAGCTGTTCAGCTGGGCTGACATGCTATTATGTCCTTAGTCGATGTATCTTGGTGAACATGAGACAGCCTTGATATGGTTAAGACTAATATGTGTTCTAATCTTATAGGATGCTTCGAGCATGGAATAAGATGTAGACTCATGGGTACATTGGATGTACTGGACAGACCCTACTAGGATGTTCAATTGTTTGTCACAATGTAAATATTCCTTGATTGCGACAAGTGGCACATTTCCTCTGACTTGAGATCACTTGTGTTTTCTAAATGATGATTGTCATTGTTTTGAGGTAGTTCAATATCATTTGAAACATAATGATTATAGACTATCTTGGATGGTGAGCTTGAGTCAGGTTAGAGCACTAGTGATAGACATAGGATTGCCGTCTCCTTGTTTAAGGAGTGTGATGTTCTAAAGGGGCCCCCTGGATGAGATGATTGAGAAAAGAGTATGGCCATACCCAGGTGACAGTGTTCATCTGATCTAATCATGCTCATCATATTGGAGTTACATGCTTGACAGGCTTGTCCAATAAGAACATCCAGTGGCAAAGGAAATATGCATGCCTTGTGAATTGATTCACACTTGTGCTGTTTTTGGGTGTAGTCTTGGAAGACTCTTTCCTTGATATCGGGAGACAGTGATGTGTTGCTAGATACCCCTCACTGATCGTGATAATGTGAATTATCGTTACCGACGTTTTAAGGAAACCCTCAGGGTCGCACAATTGATGATATGGCTTACTTAAGTCAGATCGTGTGGACTGAATTATTCAGGTTCAGTTTAAAGGGATTTAATCTCTGATTGTGAGTGAGATCTGGTCTGATCATGTTTGATTGATTAGAGCCTCAGATCGGTAAGCTTCGATCGAGAGAATGGATGCTAGATCGGTCAGATCAGAAGCATCAAAGAGATCAACGGTTAGATCTGGAACCTTAGGGTTTTAAGGTGATCTAGGCCATGTCGATTGGTTTATTTGGTTATTGAACCAAAAATTAAATTGAACCAAAATGGTTCAAGACTAGGCGACAAGTTCACTTAGCGTGAACATGTTGGGCGGTGAGTGGTGCTATTTTTAGCAACCATGACTCTCACGTTCGTATAGAGAGGGTTCTCTATTCTCGCCTCTTGAACGCATATTCCTCTCGTTCTTCCTTGGGTGACGACGCCTTGGAGCTTGAGGAGAATTCGGCAAAGAGAAAAAGATCTCCTTCCCTTCCCTTTCCATTTCGATCAAAGACTTCTTTGGATCTTGCTAGCACAAGAATTGCAAAGAGGAGTAGGCGACATCAACTGTGTGCGTCACCTCTGGAGAAGATCTGCTTTGATCTTTGCTTCCTAGACGCCATCTTGAAATGGCTATGGTATGAGTTTTATCTCTTCTATGCAATCGAATTTTATGGTTGATCATATCACATGAAGCCGATCCATGAAACCCTAATCTGCTGCCTAAAATTTTATAATGCGCCATGCTGGGTTTCGCCCCCCCCTCTAGAAAGGGGTTCTTTCAATTGGTATCAGAGCGTAGTTTCATGCTTGTTTATGATTGCCATGATATGTCATATGATCCATGTATGCGCAAGTTGATAGATCTATAGGTTACATGCGATGTCTTATGCTGATAGTTGTAAGATGGCGAAAGTTATTTTCTCCTTTGCGCATGTTGTTGTTTGCGCATGTTCTTGTAAGTTTTCTTAAAACCTTGATCACATGCGCGATTCACCTAGATCTAATGCGCCTACATTAAACCCTTAGATGGGTTATTAGGGTTGAAGTCATCCCCTAGGTCGGATCCAAACAGTCTGATCAGACCATCTGACAGCCTAGATGGGTTGACCAGATAGCACCTTGGCGCATGCTAAAGGTGGCTATAGGTCGACTGCATCAAAGGCGTGTAGCGATGTCTGATTGAGACAACTTGTGAACACACCTGAGTTAGGCCCGGGGTCACGCCCGTTTGCCAGACCTCAGTGTGGTTGTTCAGCCTTGGCGCATGCATGGTTGACCTTATGGTCGACTCAAGTCAGTTAGGACTTGGTGCATGCAAGGGCAGTGGATCTGACTAGGTTGGATGAGTGGATCCCTAGTAATGGACCATTGTAAGGTAGTAGGGCAAATAAGGAAAAATTAAAATTGATCCCAAGGGGTTTTCGAAAATTTTAATTTTTATGGATCACATGGTTCTTGATTGATGCATATGTTTGTCTGTTTAGTCTTATGTGGGCTGCCCGTTATTAATGTGTGCTGTGCTGGGGCCTGCGTGCCTGTATTAAAATTGTAAATTAATTATTGTGATCTGCGTATCACTGTGTTTTAATTTATAAATGTAAGTGACCTGCGTGTCACTCTTGTCTAGATAGTTAAATTTGTAATTTAATTAGACAAGAGCACAGAGCACACTTGGCAGAGGCGCATGCAGCAGTGGCTTGACCAGGTGGGAGGTCTAGGGTTCGACCCTAGGACCTGGCGCATATTCCTGGTGGGCGCACCAGAGCTGCAGATGGCGCTTAGGCCCTGGTTTGGGCCAGATGGGCGGCTAAAGACCCATGAAGAGCAAGTGAAGACTTAAGTTAGGTTAAGGTCTTCTAGGGCTATGGGCTTTTACCACATAAGATACATGCTTTCTTTTATTGCTTAATATTAGAATTGCATGATTAAATTATCTTCTGCTATCACCATAGGAATTGCATGATAGGCAAGAAGATAAAAGACCGTTAAAATCCAACGCTTAAATATCAAGCTCGTAAGCCTTCTGACACGAAACCTCACTGTTCTGATTATCGTTGGAGCCGTGTTGTACCCACTCAGTGGGCACGTCCATCTATCTTCAGACGGTGCGGGATTACACCTGTGTGTTACAGAGTAGGGATTTATCCCTTCTCGTTGCTCAGCATAGCACATGGTGGTCCAGGGAGTAGGTCGGGTCAGCTTGACCGTGTAGGCTACATATGTGGAGCATATGGTAGCACATGGAGGCAGCCATCTGTGGGGTCAGAGATTGTGTTGTACCAACTCAGTTGGCACAGTCTGCTGGATTGCCCAGATGAAGGGGAATCGCACGGGTTGGCGATCGGCAGGGACTGCCTACCAGAAACTAGTGCTTGTACTCTCTGTGCATCTTATCTCGCCTGAGCGGGACGCGGAGACCAAGTATGAAATCTGGATCCCATCTCACTAAAAGAGTTCTACTCTTTCGGGCTGTTTTGCTGGATTTTTCACACCTGATAAAATAGTGAGAAAAAGAATCTTTCTTAAGTCCTGATCGATTCTTATACATTGATACTGACCTTGCTGTTCTTGCATTGTTGTAGATACCTGCAGCAACGAACACCATGAACTTCAATGTGCGATCCCTACTGGAAAGAGAGAAGTTTGCTGGGCCGAACTTCTCTGACTGGTTTGGACACCTTAAGATCGTTCTTAAGGCAGAGAGGAAACTGTATGTCCTCGAGACGGCGATACCGCCGCAGCCCGCTCCGAACGCCGCAAGGGCGGTTCGGGAAGCCTATGAAAAGCACGTCAATGATAGCATTGATGTCGCTTGCCTGATGCTAGCGTCTATGACGCCACCGCTGCAGCGTCAGCATGAGGACATGTCGGCTATAGACATGATTACAAACCTCAAGATGCTGTATGCTGCACAGGCGAGGACAGAACGCTACAATTTGACAAAGCTCTTCTTTCAGAGCAAACTGGCTGAAGGGAGCCCAGTGGGAGCTCACGTGCTCAAGATGATTGGGCACAAGGAGGCTCTAGAGAAAATGGGGCATACCATCAACCAGGAGCTTGCTGTGGATATTATTCTGCAGTCTCTCCCGCCTTCATTCGACGCGTTCATTATTAATTTTAATATGAACAAAATCGATTGTACTCCGGCAGAGCTGCTGAATATGCTCTTGACCACTGAGGAAACTCTGAAAGGTAAGCCTTCAACCTCTGTCTTGATGGTTCCTTCCAGGAACAAGAAGAAGGGGAAGAAGGGCAAGGCCACTGTCAAGAGCTACAGCAAGGCTCTGAAGCAGAAGGTAAAGCGGTCCAAGGAATACAGGTGTTTCCACTGTGGCCAGCTGGGTCACTGGAAAAAGGACTGTAAAGCGCTCCAAGGAGAAAAGAGGGGAAGCTTTGCTTCTGGCTCAGGTATATTCGTGACTGAGGTCATGTTTTCTTCTTCTATATCATGGGTGTTGGACACTGCATGTGGAGTTCACATTTGTTCAAATGTGCAGGAACTCAAGAGAAGAAGGCAGGTGGGACAGCATGAGGTGGACCTACGAGTTGGAAACGGGGCACGGGTTGCTGCTGTTGCTGTAGGAGACTACTTCATTTCTTTACCATCTGGACTTGTATTGGAACTAAACAGTTGTTACTTTGTTCCCAGTATAACTAAAAATATTATCTCCATTCCTGCTCTTGTCAGGAAGGGATTTTCCTTTGAATGCAATATTTCAAAGTGTGTTTTGTCTTTTGATAATATTGTTTATGCAACTGGTTCAATTAACAATGGGTTATTCATGTTGGACATGGAAAGTTCTATACAGAATGTTGATATTAAGAAAGCCAAGTATGCTGATGACAGCACCTTGCTATGGCATAGTCGTTTAGGCCATATTAACGAGAAACGCATTAAGCGGTTGCATGATCATGGACTGCTGGGATCATTCTCCTACAAGGAGATTGATACATGCAAGGCTTGTTTGATGGGTAAAATGACGAAGTCTCCTTTTCCTCACAAAGGTCAAAGGGCTTCAGTTTTACTTGACCTTATACACAGTGATGTGTGTGGGCCATTTAGTAAACATGCCAGAGGTGGCTATCAGTACTTCATTACCTTTACTGATGATTTCAGTAGATATGGGTATGTCTATCTGATGAGACATAAGAGTGAATCTTTTGACAAGTTCAAAGAGTTCAAGAATGAAGTACAGAATCAGCTAGGCCGAAATATCAAAGCACTTCGCTCTGATCGAGGTGGTGAATACCTAAGTCATGCATTTACTGACTATCTAAAGGAGTGTGGGATTATCTCACAGCTCACTCCACCAGGAACACCGCAATGGAATGGTGTGTCCGAAAGGAGAAATAGAACGTTACTTGATATGGTTCGTTCTATGATGAGTCAGGCTACTCTTCCTTACTCCTTTTGGGGTTTTGCACTGGAAACAGCTGCAAAGGTACTAAACCGAGTGCCATCCAAGGCAGTTTCTAAGACGCCATATGAGTTATGGTATGGGAAACAGCCAAGCTTGACATTTATCAGGATCTGGGGCTGCGAGGCTTATGTTAAAAAGCTCGCCTCTGGGAAACTAGAGAGCAGATCTGACAAATGTATCTTTGTCGATTACCCTAAGGAAACTAAGGGTTATTATTTCTACGATCCCAAGGAGAACAAGGTTTTTGTTGCTCGGACGGCCATATTTCTTGAGAAGGAGTTTCTTCTGCAAGAGGCCAATGGGAGAGAAATAAACCTGGATGAGAATCCAGAAGAAGGACAAAGTGCTCAAGCAGAGTTGGATGAGCCTGAGCCGGTAGAACAGGTTATTGAACAGCCTGAGGCTCAGATATCACGGGAACCGCGAAGATCGGGAAGGATCCGTCGACAGCCTGAGCGCTATGACGGAGTCTACATCATTAACAATGATGAACCCCTTACTTATTCGGATGCGGTCAGTGGACCGGAATCAGCGAGATGGCTTGAAGCTATGCGCGCCGAGATGGACTCCATGTCAGATAACCAAGTCTGGGATTTGGTTGATCCGCCTTCGGGAGTTATCCCTATAGGCTGTAAATGGATCTTCAAGAAGAAGATTGACATGGATGGTAACGTGGTTACCTATAAAGGCAGGCTAGTTGCGAAAGGTTTCAAACAAATCTATGGTATAGATTATGATGAAACTTTCTCACCTGTAGCCATGTTTAAGTCTATTCGGATTCTTTTCGCGATAGCTGCATATTATGATTATGAGATCTGGCAAATGGATGTGAAAACAGCTTTCCTTAATGGAAATCTGGATGAGGATGTGTACATGACACAACCTGAAGGTTTCACTAATCCAGCAGATCGTCATAAAATATGCAAGTTAAAGAAGTCCATTTATGGACTTAAACAAGCATCGAGAAGCTGGAATATTCGTTTTGATGAATCAGTCACTGAATTTGGTTTCATCAAGAACGAGGATGACCCGTGTGTATATAAGAGGTTTAGTGGGAGCGTGATTACTTTCCTAGTCCTCTACGTCGATGACATCTTGATCATTGGAAACGACATTCCTGAAATGCATGCTGTTAAGGCATGGCTGAGGAAATGTTTCCAGATGAAAGATCTAGGAGAAGCAGCCTATGTGTTAGGTGTGAAGATCTACAGGGATAGATCTAAGAGGCTTCTCGGGCTGTGCCAGAGTACTTACATCGAAAAAGTCCTGGAGAGATTTCATTTAGAGAATTCTAAACGAGGATATCTTCCAGTCAGACATAGTCTGAATCTTTCGAAGAGTCAGTGTCCACAAACACAGACTGAGAAAGATGAAATGAACAATACGCCTTATGCTTCGGCTATTGGTTCCATAATGTATGCGATGTTGTGTACTCGCCCAGACGTCGCTTACGGGTTAAGCGTGACCAGTCGTTACCAGAGTAATCCAGGTATGGCGCACTGGATTGCAGTCAAGAACATCCTAAAATATCTGCGGAGGACCAAAGATATGTTCTTGATATATGGTGGTCAGGAAGAACTCAGTATTGAAGGATATACTGATGCTTCGTTCCAGTCTGACCAGGATGATTTCCGATCGCAATCAGGCTATGTTTTTAGCTTGAATGGAGGTGCAGTGGTGTGGAAGAGTTTCAAACAGTCAACTGTTGCTGATTCCACAACAGAAGCCGAGTATGTTGCAGCCTCGGAAGCATCCAAGGAGGCAGTGTGGATTCGTAAGTTCATGAGAGAACTTGGTGTTGTTCCTTCGAGTGCAGATCCTTTGGTTATCTTTTGTGATAACACTGGAGCAATCGCACAAGCAAAGGAACCACGGTCGCACCAGAAGTCCAAGCACATACAGAGACGGTTTCATTTGATCAGGGAGATCATTGATCGTGGCGAGATCAAAGTATGCAAGGTTCATACAGATGACAATCTGGCAGACCCGCTTACCAAGCCTCTGGCGCAGCAGAAGCATGAGAAGCACTGTAATAATATGGGTTTGAGATTTCTCAACCATTAGATTAAGTGCAAGTGGGAGATTGTTGGGGTATGCCCTTAAGGCTAATGTTTGAGGCCTATGGGAATGTATCTGTATCATGTAATAAACTCTTAAGTTTATAAAGGCATGGTTGTTATTCAGTTAGCTACATTGTCTGCTGCAATATATGTTCTTCTGAATAATGTCTCAAAGCTGTTCAGCTGGGCTGACATGCTATTATGTCCTTAGTCGATGTATCTTGGTGAACATGAGACAGCCTTGATATGGTTAAGACTAATATGTGTTCTAATCTTATAGGATGCTTCGAGCATGGAATAAGATGTAGACTCATGGGTACATTGGATGTACTGGACAGACCCTACTAGGATGTTCAATTGTTTGTCACAATGTAAATATTCCTTGATTGCGACAAGTGGCACATTTCCTCTGACTTGAGATCACTTGTGTTTTCTAAATGATGATTGTCATTGTTTTGAGGTAGTTCAATATCATTTGAAATATAATGATTATAGACTATCTTGGATGGTGAGCTTGAGTCAGGTTAGAGCACTAGTGATAGACATAGGATTGCCGTCTCCTTGTTTAAGGAGTGTGATGTTCTAAAGGGGCCCCCTGGATGAGATGATTGAGAAAAGAGTATGGCCATACCCAGGTGACAGTGTTCATCTGATCTAATCATGCTCATCATATTGGAGTTACATGCTTGACAGGCTTGTCCAATAAGAACATCCAGTGGCAAAGGAAATATGCATGCCTTGTGAATTGATTCACACTTGTGCTGTTTTTGGGTGTAGTCTTGGAAGACTCTTTCCTTGATATCGGGAGACAGTGATGTGTTGCTAGATACCCCTCACTGATCGTGATAATGTGAATTATCGTTACCGACGTTTTAAGGAAACCCTCAGGGTCGCACAATTGATGATATGGCTTACTTAAGTCAGATCGTGTGGACTGAATTGTTCAGGTTCAGTTTAAAGGGATTTAATCTCTGATTGTGAGTGAGATCTGGTCTGATCATGTTTGATTGATTAGAGCCTCAGATCGGTAAGCTTCGATCGAGAGAATGGATGCTAGATCGGTCAGATCAGAAGCATCAAAGAGATCAACGGTTAGATCTGGAACCTTAGGGTTTTAAGGTGATCTAGGCCATGTCGATTGGTTTATTTGGTTATTGAACCAAAAATTAAATTGAACCAAAATGGTTCAAGACTAGGCGACAAGTTCACTTAGCGTGAACATGTTGGGCGGTGAGTGGTGCTATTTTTAGCAACCATGACTCTCACGTTCGTATAGAGAGGGTTCTCTATTCTCGCCTCTTGAACGCATATTCCTCTCGTTCTTCCTTGGGTGACGACGCCTTGGAGCTTGAGGAGAATTCGGAAAAGAGAAAAAGATCTCCTTCCCTTCCCTTTCCATTTCGATCAAAGACTTCTTTGGATCTTGCTAGCACAAGAATTACAAAGAGGAGTAGGCGACATCAACTGTGTGCGTCACCTCTGGAGAAGATCTGCTTTGATCTTTGCTTCCTAGACGCCATCTTGAAATGGCTATGGTATGAGTTTTATCTCTTCTATGCAATCGAATTTTATGGTTGATCATATCACATGAAGCCGATCCATGAAACCCTAATCCGCTGCCTAAAATTTTATAATGCGCCATGCTGGGTTTCGCCCCCCCTCTAGAAAGGGGTTCTTTCAGCCCAGTGTATCTTTCACTAATGACTGGGAGTGGAATGTCTATCTTGAACATTGTGAAGATAACGAACAGTACACTGCTCTTGTCTTAGAGTGCATGACCCCAGAAGTCAAGGTTGAATGTGATGAGATGGGGATCTATGATCTAATCATACATCTCCAAGGTCTCTTCACACCATGCTCTATAGACAATGATCAGGAGAGTTCTGTTGGATCTTCAGAATGTGTGCCTGAATCTGAGAAAGACCATGGTTCTGTATCTTCGAAGCTAATACTTCGGAAGACTGGGAATGCATGGGTATTTCGAAGAGGATTAATGGCCAAGAAGAGCATGGCAAAGAAGAAGGGATGTAATCCATCCGCTTCACATATTGTGTTACCGAGGTCTTTTGTCTACTTCTTATTCATGGGTACTGGGTACCGTATGAGAGGCTCACATATGTTTTACATGTGCAGGAGCTCAAAAGAAGTAGGACGAAGAGGCTTGATGGGATCGACTTTCGGGTCAGGGATGGAGCATTGGATGCTGCTGTTGATGTTATCTCACTGCCTTGAAGACTCTATATAGAGCTTTGCTATTATGTATCAGCTTTTGTATTGGAACATCATTCCTTTTGGAAAGGACTTTGGTTTGAAATAATAAATAATATTTTTAAATCTGAGATGTTCTATAGAAAGTGATACAGTTGACAATAGTTTGTGGTTCTATATGTAACACAAGATAAGATCTAATGATTCAATAAAACATCCTCTTATAGCATTGTCTCTTGAACCATAGAACAATGGTCACATCCAAAGGTCCATGGACTATTGGGGTCATTGTCCTCTCAGGACTATGATACATGTGAGCCTAGTTCAAAGGAACAATGTGACAGATGCTGCCTTCACCGGAAAAGATGGAAGGAATAAGTGACTTGTTGGATCTATGACACAGCAATGTGAGTGGACCCATGTAAACAAGCACTAAAAAGAGTTTTATATATACTTCATTAGGTATGGGTATGCCTCACGCAACCCAAGAACTTTGGAAAAATCCAAGAAGTTCATAAATGAAGTATTGAGTCAAATTGAAGGATCTATCAAAGCACCTTGATTGGATCAAGATGATTAGTGGAGAATTTGATGACTGTCCTAAGAAGTGTGGAGTTATCTCACAGCTTACTTAGTACACCACTGTGTGGTGAATTTCAAAGAAAGAAAAAGGAACACATTGGATGTGGTTCCAACTTTGAAAAGTCATGCAAATATACTACTATGATGCCATGCAAACAGATGTACTGCTACTCCATAAAAAAAATGTCTAAGTTAGCTTTTGAGTTGCGAACTGCAAATATCCCATTTTTTCAATGGAATTGGGAATGTAATATGCAGTGATTCAAAAGTATGTATTTGTGGTGCACTATAGAGTGCTAATTCTATCCCATGGAGAACAAAACATTTGTTGCTCAAAATGTTGTCTCTCTTGAGAAAGTATTTCTTTTGAAAGAAGCTAGTGGGAGTAGATTTGATTTGGACGAGATCCAGAATCAACCACAATATAATTAGACACAGATGGATAGCAAAATCTCACATACAGGTTGAAAGTCAACCTGAGGTTCAATTAACACAGGAATAACATAAGCCTGGATCGATTCGATATGCTGGGCATGACAAATTTTTCATCAAGCATGAACCTAAGACTTATGAGGAAATGGAAGCGGTCGGTGGACCAGATTCCAAGAAATGGCTAAGGGCCATGAGAACCATAATGGACTCCATGTCTGCTAATCAAGTCTGGGACTTGGATGAGCTGCCAAAAGGGGTAACTCCCACAGGCTGTAAAATAAATCTTCTGGGAAGATAGACATGGAAGGTAACATTGTTACCTTAAAAAGGCAAGCTAGTGAACAGAAATTTCAGGCAAATCCACTGGGTGGATAATGATGGAATTTTTCACCAATAGCTGAGTTTTAAGTCCATTAGGAATCTGCATAATTGCATAATCAGTTATGGCATGTTGTTATGAAAACTGCCTTTCTTACGTGGACGTCTGAAAAGATATCTGTACGGAAATAGCCAGAAGGTTTTCATATCAAGGCCATAATGACATGCATGATGCAAGCATGGTTGAAATAGCCTGTGTTTACAAGAAGATCAGTGGGAGCACCTTAATAGTATTTCTTGTTCTAGACGATTGATGATATTCTCCTCACATGGAATGACATCTCAGCTCTTCACATAGTGAAGAAGAGAAAGATATGTATTTCGAGAAGAATGACCTAGGGAATGATGCCTGCATCCTAGGCATGAGGATCTATAGATAGAGATCCAAGAAAGTTATTGCCCTTAAGTCAATCTATGTTCATCCAAGAGTTTCTAGAGAGGTTTATTTTGGATGATTCCAAATATTAGTACCTTCCAGAAAGATATGGTCTGATTCTCTCAAAGATCTTGTGTCCTTTGACACAGATGGAGAGTAATAACATGGATCTAAAATCCTGATACATGGTGTGTGGGATGGATCATGATTTGAATATCATACTCAAGACCATTTGTGGCAAATGCTTGGAGCATAGCCAGCAAGTTTCAATCAGATCTTAGTGTTTAACACTAGATAGCTGTGAAGGCAATCCTTATATGTATACTTGGGAAGTATAAAGGATTGAAGTCTAGTCTATGATAGACAGGAAAGAATTTTGTGTACAGGGGTACACTAACACTTCGTTCCAGTCTAGTGACTATTGATCACAGCCAGGAGTTGCGCTTTGCCTTGTTATGGTGTTGCATGCTAAAAGAGAATTATGCAAACCAAAGTGGCAAGATTATACAAATAAGGTTGAGTACATTGCAGCCCCTTGTGGCAGCCAAGGTGGCAGCTTCATTCATTTGAACTTGATCTAGTTCATAGTGATTGATGGTCCAGTATAGTTCTTACTGGGACCATAGCAAAGGAGAATGAACTTAATGCTCAAGTATGTACTGCGGCATATCATCTGATCTTAGAGATCATGGATAAGGATGATGATCAAATTTGTTAAAATAAACACAGACAGCTATCTGGAAAAACCCAATGACCTAGCCTCTGGCGCAGCGGATGCTAAAAGGGTCATACTAGAGACATTGGAACTGAGTAAACACCAGTTGTCCTTTATCTTAGTGCAAGTGGGAGATTGTTGGTGTATATGCCCTAAAGACCAGTGTATGGACATGGTCAGGCATTGGTTGAATGTACTTTGATAGAACTATTACTCTTTTTATAGGCATGGTCGTTATTATGCAGACTTCTCTACCTGCGTTGATGTATTAAGTTGCATAAATAATGTCCCAGGAGTTTGGATTGGATCCATTCTCATAAGCTATCCCCAGACAAGGTACCTTAGCAGATATGGGACAGCTTTGGTACATGTGAGACTGGTGTATGGGCTGGTTAGGTGCGGGGCACAGTAACGCAGACATACAGGTGCATTGGATGCACTGGGTTGATCCACCGTGAGGATTGACTTGTCTAGTCAACAAGTCAATCTCACATGCAAGAGTTTTGCATTGATCCTTAGACTTGAGGTATTCATATCTAGACTTGATGATGGGTATGCTTTAATACAGTCTTACGTCTCTCCGTAATTGGGAGATCAAAACGACTGTCATTGGGCATTTCATAAGTCATGTAGAGACATGAATGACCAATAGTAGGATTTGCCCTTCCTTATTGGAAGTATGATATCCACCTCGGGGCGCCCCACCTTATTGGTGCATGACAGGAAAGTGTGGCCACACTTGTTGAGTCATGACCAATGCATTGGATAATAAACTTGAGACTAATCCAATGGCAGGATATCAGCTTAGGCAAAGGGATCTGTAATGCAATAGGAATACTCGTTGCTTGTTAGGAGTTGTTGCCATAATGACATAAGTCCTATGACATGGGTAGTAGTGATGTATTGCTATATACCCCTCACTGCTTATGATGTTTACATCATTGCCATCGTCATATGGATCCTACGGGGTCACACGCAATAGACTCTTGACGTTGCTTTATTCAGAAGCCTTAGGATCAAGTTATTGGATAACTTGGATCCATTTGGAAGATTTCATCAGCGCCAATGGGCCTGATGAGTTGGAAGAAAGTTATTGGAGCCAAACTTCATTTTTGGCAGGTTGACCCGATATTGACCTAGATTGGTCACATTTGGATTAGGGTTGCATTGGATTAGATCCAATGGCTTAATCAACCCATGCCATGAAGTTTGGGCTAGCTCATTATCCAATGAGGCCCAATAATTAGTTGTCATGAAGAGGAATTGGCTTAAAAGGGTATAATGAAAGTCCCCTTCAAGGGGGAGCGAAACCCTAGATTGGCGCATAACAATAATTTTTCGTGCAGAAGCAAGGGTTTCTCATGACCTTTTGCATGTCATATGATCAACTTTCATGAACTAGTATAGATCAGAGAAGATTCATACCATGGCCATCGCTTTGATGGAGCTTTGGAAGAAGATCGCAAGAGAGCTTTCCTCCTAAGGTACCGCACACAAATGATGTCGCCTACTCCCTTAGTGCTCCTTGTGCTAGCAAGGTTCTAAGGAGTTCTTGTTGAGTGAAAGGGATGAGAAGAATTTTGCTTGGCCGAAACCTTCACCAATGTCGTCCACCTTCTTTTCTCGTAAGAGAGTGTAAGAACCCAAAAACAAGAGGCGACAAGAGGGCAAGAGGAAGGCGTGAAGATACAACGTGAGTTGTGGTCACGTAAGTGATCATGTTTTCTAAAAATAGAAAACCACTCCTCTACATGCGACCATGGGTTTATCCCAATCGTAAAAACCTCTTCACTTGAACCATACGCTCACATGATGAGCTGGTTCAATTTGGTTTGGTTCAAAGACCAATTAACCCAAGCAATTTGGTCTAGATCATAATAAACTCTAAGGTTTCAGATCTAACCGTTCATCTCTTGATGCCCCTGATCTCACCGATCTAGCATCAATTCTCTCGATCGAAGCTTACCGATCTTAAGCCCTAATCAATCAAACATGATCAAACCAGATCTCACTTACAATCAGAGATTAAATCCCTTTAAACTGAACCCAAATAATTCAGTCCACACGATCTGACTTAAGTAAGCCATATCATCAATTTGTGCGACCCTGAGGGTTTCCTTTAATGTCGGTAACGATAACTCACGTCATCACAATCAGTGAGGGGTATCTAGCAACACATCACTGTCTCCCGATATAAAGGAAAGAGTCTTCCAAGACTACACCCAAACCACAGCACAAGTGTGAATCAACTCACTAGGCATACATGATTCCTTTGCCACTGGATGTTCTTATTGGACAAGCGTGTCAAGCCTGTAACTCCAATATGATGAGCATGATTAGATCAGATGAACATTGTCACCTGGGTATGGCCATACACTTTCTCAATCATCTCATCTAGGGGGGCCCCTTTAGAACATCACACTCCAATTAAGGAGACGGCAATCCTATATCTATCACTAGTGCCCTAACATGACTCAAGCTCACCATCCAAGATAGTCTATAACCATTATGTTTCAAATGATATTGAACCACCTCAAAACAATGACAATCATCATTTAGAAACACAAGTGATCTCAAGTCAGAGGAAATGTGCCACTTGTTGCAATCAAGGATTATTCACATTGTGACAAGCAATTGAATATCCTAGTAGGGTCTGTCCAGTACATCCAATGTACCCATGAGTCTACATCTTATTCCATGCTCGAAGCATCCTATAAGACTAGAACACATATTAGTCTCAATCATATCAAGGCTGTCTCATGTTCACCAATATATATCGACTAAGGACTTTACTGCATGTCAGCCCAGCTGAACAGCATTGAGACATTATTCAGAAGTATATGTATTGCAGCAGATAATATAACAAACTGAATAACAACCATTGCCTTTATAAACACAAGAGTTTATACATGATACTGTTACAATCCCAAGGCCTCAAACATTAGCCTTAAGGGCATACCCCAACAATCTCCCACTGGCACTTAATCTAATGGTTGAGAAATCTCAAACCCATATTATTACAGTGCTTCTCATGCTTCTGCTGCGCCAGAGGCTTGGTAAGCGGGTCAGCCAGATTGTCATCTGTATGAACCTTGCAGACTTTGATCTCGCCACGATCAATGATCTCCCGGATCAAATGAAACCGTCTCTGTATATGCTTGGACTTCTGGTGCGATCGTGGTTCCTTTGCTTGTGCGATTGCTCCAGTGTTATCACAGAAGACAACCAAAGGATCTGCACTCGAAGGAACAACACCAAGTTCTCTCATGAACTTACGAATCCACACTGCCTCCTTGGATGCTTCCGAGGCTGCAACATACTCGGCTTCTGTTGTGGAATCAGCAACAGTTGACTGTTTGAAACTCTTCCACACCACCGCTCCTCCATTCAAGCTAAAAACATAGCCTGATTGCGATCGGAAATCATCCTGGTCAGACTGGAACGAAGCGTCAGTATATCCTTCAATACTGAGTTCTTCCTGACCACCATATATCTAGAACATATCTTTGGTCCTCCGCAGATATTTTAAAATATTCTTGACTGCAATCCAGTGCGCCAATCCTGGATTACTTTGGAACCGACTGGTCACGCTTAACCCGTAAGCGACGTCTGGGCGAGTACACAACATCGCATACATAATGGACCCAATAGTCGAAGCATAAGGCGTATTGTCCATTTCATCTTTCTCAGTCTGTGTTTGTGGATACTGACTCTTCCGAAGATTCAGACCATGTCTGACTGGAAGATATCCTCTTTTAGAATTCTCTAAATGGAATCTCTCCAGGACCTTATCGATGTAAGTACTCTGGCACAGCCCGAGAAGCCTCTTAGATCTATCCCTGTAGATCTTCACACCTAATACATAGGCTGCTTCTCCTAGATCTTTCATCTGGAAACATTTCCTTAACCATGCCTTAACCGCATGCATTTCAGGAATGTCATTTCCAATGATCAAGATGTCATCGACGTAGAGGACTAGGAAAGTAATCACGCTCCCACTAAACCTCTTATATACACACAGGTCATCCTCGTTCTTGATGAAACCAAACTCAGAGATTGATTCATCAAAACGAATATTCCAGCTTCTCGATGCTTGTTTAAGTCCATAAATAGACTTCTTTAACTTGCATATTTTATGACGATCTGATGGATTAGTGAAACCTTCTGGTTGTGTCATATACACATCCTCATCCAGATTTCCATTAAGGAAAGCTGTCTTCACATCCATTTGCCAGATCTCATAATCATAATATGCTGATATCGCGAAAAGAATCCGAATAGACTTAAACATAGCTACAGGTGAGAAAGTTTCATCATAATCTATCCCGTAGATTTGTTTGAAACCTTTCGCAACTAGCCTGCCTTTATAGGTAACCACGTTACCATCCATGTCAATCTTCTTCTTGAAGATCCATTTACAACCTATAGGGATTACTCCCGGAGGCGGATCAACCAAATCCCAGACTTGGTTATCTGACATGGAGTCCATCTCAGCGCGCATAGCTTCAAGCCATCTCGCTGATTCTGGTCCACTAACCGCATCCGCATAAGTGAGGGGTTCATCACTATCAATGATGTAGACTCCGTCATAGCGCTCAAGCTGTCGACGGATCCTTCCCGATCTTCGCGGTTCCCGTGATATCTGAGCCTCAGGTTGTTCAGTAACCTGTTCTACTGGCTCAGGCTCATCCAACTGTGCTTGAGCACTTTGTCCTTCCTCTGGATTCTCATCCAGCTTTATTTCTCTCCCACTGGCTTCTTGCAGAAGATACTCCTTCTCAAGAAATATGGCCGTCCGAGCAACAAATACTTTGTTCTCTTTGGGATCGTACAAATAATAACCCTTAGTTTCCTTAGGGTAACCGACAAAGATACATTTGTCAGATCTGCTCTCTAGTTTCCCAGAGGCGAGCTTTTTGACATAAGCCTCGCAGCCCCAGATCCTGATAAATTTCAAGCTCGGCTGTTTCCCATACCATAACTCATATGGCGTCTTAGAAACTACCTTGGATGGCACTCGGTTTAGTACCTTTGCAGCTGTTTCCAGTGCAAATCCCCAAAAGGAATATGGAAGAGTAGCCTGACTCATCATAGAACGAACCATATCAAGTAACGTTCTATTTCTCCTCTCGGACACACCATTCCATTGCGGTGTTCCTGGCGGAGTGAGCTGTGAGATAATCCCACACTCCTTTAGATAGTCAGTAAACGCATGACTCAAGTATTCTCCACCTCGATCAGAACGAAGTGCCTTGATATTTCGGCCAAGCTGATTCTGTACTTCATTCTTGAACTCTTTGAACTTGTCAAAAGATTCACTCTTGTGTCTCATAAGATAGACATACCCATACCTACTGAAATCATCAGTGAAGGTAATGAAGTACTGATAGCCACCTCTGGCATGTTTACTAAATGGCCCACACACATCACTGTGTATAAGGTCAAGTAAACCTGAAGCCCTTTGACCTTTGTGGGGAAAAGGTGACTTCGTCATTTTACCCATTAAACAAGCTTTGCATGTATCAATCTCCTCATAGGAGAATGATCCCAGCAGTCCATAATCATGCAACCGCTTAATGCGCTTCTTGTTAATATGGCCTAAACGACTATGCCATAGCAAGGTGCTGTCATCAGCATACTTGGCTTTCTTATTATCAATGTTTTGTATAGAACATTCCATGTCCAACATGAATAACCCATTGTTAATTGAACCAGTAGCATAAACAATATTATCTAAAGAAAGAACACACTTTGAAATATTGCATTCAAAGGAAAACCCCTTCCTGACAAGAGCAGGAATGGAGATAATATTTTTAGTAATGCTGGGAACAAAGTAACAATTGCTCAGTTCTAATACAAGTCCAGATGGTAAAGAGATGAAATAGTCTCCTACAGCAATAGTAGCAACCCGTGCCCCGTTTCCAACTCGTAGGTCCACCTCATGCTATCCCACCTGTCTTCTTCTCTTGAGTTCCTGTACATTTGAACAAATGTGAACTCCACATGCAGTGTCCAACACCCATGAAATAGAAGAAGATGAAACCATGACTTCCGTCACGTATATACCTGAGCCAGAAGCGATGCTTCCCCTCTTGTCTCCTTGGAGCGCTTTACAGTCCTTTTTCCAGTGACCTAGCTGGCCACAGTGGAAACATCTGTATTCCTTAGACCGCTTAACTTTTTGTTTCAGAGCCTTGCTGTAACTCTTGACAGGGGCCTTGCCCTTATTCCCCTTCTTCTTGTTCCTAGAAGGAACCATTAGGACAGAGGTTGAAGGCTTTCCCTTCAGAGTCTCCTCAGTAGTCAAGAGCATATTCAGCTGCTCAGCCGGAGTACAGTCGATTTTGTTCATATTAAAGTTAATGATGAACGCATCGAAAGAGGGCGGGAGAGACTGCAGAATAATGTCTACAGCAAGCTCCTGATTGATGGTATGCCCCTGTTTCTCTAGAGCCTCCTTGTGCCCAATCATCTTGAGCACGTGAGCTCCCACTGGGCTCCCTTCAGCCAGTTTGCTCTGAAAGAAAAGCTTGGTCAGATTATAGCGTTCTGTCCTCGCCTGTGCAGCATACAGCATCTTGAGGTTCGCTATAATCTGTATAGCCGACATATCCTCATGCCGACGCTGCAGCGGTGGCGTCATAGACGCTAGCATCAGGCAAGCGACATCAATGCTATCATTGACGTGCTTTTCATAAGCTTCACGAACCGCCCTTGCGGCGTTCGCAGCGGGTTGAGGCGGCACAGCCGTCTCGAGGACATACAGTTTCCTCTCTGCCTTAAGAACAATCTTAAGGTGTCCGTACCAGTCTGAGAAGTTCGGCCCAGCAAACTTCTCCCTTTCCAGTAGGGATCGCACATTGAAGCTCATGGTGTTCGTTGCTGCAGGTATCTACAACAATGCAAGAACAGCAAGGTCAGTATCAATGTTCAGAATCAATCCAGGACTTAAGAAAGATTCTTTTCTCACTATTTTATCTGGCTGAAAAATTCAGCAAAACAGCCCGAAAGAGTAGAACTCTTTTAGTGAGATGGGATCCAGATTTCATACTTGGTCTCCGCGTCCCGCTCAGGAGAGATAAGATGCACAGAGAGTACAAGCACTAATTTCTGGTAGGCAGTCCCTGCCAATCGCCAACCCGTGCGATTCCCCTTCATCTGGGCAATCCAGCAGACTGTGCCAACTGAGTTGGTACAACACAATCTCTGACCCCTCAGATGGCTGCCTCCATGTGCTACCATATGCGCCACATATGTAGCCTACATGGTCAAGCTAACCCGACCTACTCCCTGGACCACCACGTGCTATGCTGAGCAACGAGAAGCGATAAATCCCTTCTCTGTAACACGCAGGTGTAATCCCGCACCGTCTGAAGATAGATGGACGTGCCCACTGAGTGGGTACAACACGGCTCCAACGATAATCAGAACAGTGAGGTTTCGCGTCAGAAGGCTTACGAGCTTGATATTTTAGCGTTGGATTTTAACGGTCTTTTATCTTCTTCACTATCATGCAATTCCTATGGTGATAGCAGAAGATAAACTCATGCAATTCTAATTATCAAAGCAATAAATAGAAAGCATGCTGATCTTATGTGGTAAAAGCCCATTAAGCCTAAGTTAGACCTTAAATTAAACTTAAGTCTTCACTTGCTTTTCTTCATGGGTCTTTTGCTCCTTATCTGGCCCAACCTAGGGCCCAAGCGCCCACTGCAGCTCAGGTGCGCCCACCAGGTAAATGCGCCTGGTCCCAGAGTCGAACCCTGGACCTTCCACCTGGGCAAGCCACTGCTGCATGCGCCTCTGCCAAGTGTGCTCTGTGCTCTTGTCTGATTAAATTACAAAATAATCTATCTAGACAAGATTGACTTGCAGGTCAATTACATTTAATAAATTAAATAACATGTGATGCGCAGATCACATTAATTAATTTACATCTTTAAGACAGGCACGCAGGCCCCAGCACATAACACATTAATTAGGCGTCCCACATAAGATGAAATAGACAAGCAGATGGCATTAATCAACATGTGATCCATAGATAAAATAAAAATTTTTTCAAAACCCCATTGAAATCCATTTTATTTTTCTTATGTGCCCTACTACCTTACAACGGTCCATTAATAGGGATCCACTCATCAGCTAGTCAGATCCACTGCCCTTGCATGCACCAAGTCCTAACTGACTTGAGTTGACCCAATGGTCAACCATGCATGCGCTAGGGCTGAACAACCTACATGAGTTTTGGCAAGCGGGTGTGACCCCGGGCCTAACTCATGCGTGTTCACTAGTTGTCTCAACCAGACATCGCTACACGCCTGTCTGCAGTCGACCTATAGCCACCAGGTGCTTGCGCACAGGTGCTATCTGGTCAACCCATCAAGGCTGTCAGATGGTCTGATCAGACTATCTGGATCTAACCTAGGGGATGACTTCAACCCTAATAACCCGTCTAAGGGTTTACAGCAGGCGCTTATAAATCTAGATGGAGCGCGCAAGATATATATGTTTTGATAAAAACAACAATAACAAGCGCCAACATAAAACATACAAGCATGTATTTTTGCATGTTAACTCTAGATCTATTCATAAGCGCATTCATGGATCAAACATGAAGATTAAGCAATCATATGAACAAGCAAGAACCGCATGCTCTGATACCAATTGAAAGTCCCCTTCAAGGGGGAGCGAAACCCTAGATTGGCGCATAACAATAATTTTTCGAGCGGAAGCAAGGGTTTCTCATGACCTTTTGCTTGTCATATGATCAACTTTCATGAACTAGTATAGATCAGAGAAGATTCATACCATGGCCATCGCTTTGATGGAGCTTTGGAAGAAGATCGCAAGAGAGCTTTCCTCCTAAGGTACTGCACACAAATGATGTCGCCTACTCCCTTAGTGCTCCTTGTGCTAGCAAGGTTCTAAGGAGTTCTTGTCGAGTGAAAGGGATGAGAAGAATTTTGCTTGGCCGAAACCTTCACCAATGTCGTCCACCTTCTTTTCTCGTAAGAGAGTGTAAGAACCCAAAAACAAGAGGCGACAAGAGGGCGAGAGGAAGGCGTGAAGATACAACGTGAGTTGTCGTCACGTAAGTGATCATGTTTTCTAAAAATAGAAAACCACTCCTCTACAAGCGACCATGGGTTTATCCCAATCGCAAAAACCTCTTCACTTGAACCATACGCTCACATGATGAGCTGGTTCAATTTGGTTTGGTTCAAAGACCAATTAACCCAAGCAATTTGGTCTAGATCATAATAAACTCTAAGGTTTCAGATCTAACCGTTCATCTCTTGATGCCCCTGATCTCACCGATCTAGCATCCATTCTCTCGATCGAAGCTTACCGATCTTAAGCCCTAATCAATCAAACATGATCAGACCAGATCTCACTTACAATCAGAGATTAAATCCCTTTAAATTGAACCCAAATAATTCAGTCCACATGATCTGACTTAAGTAAGCCATATCATCAATTTGTGCGACCCTGAGGGTTTCCTTTAATGTCGGTAACGATAACTCACGTCATCACGATCAGTGAGGGGTATCTAGCAACACATCACTGTCTCCCGATATAAAGGAAAGAGTCTTCCAAGACTACACCCAAACCACAGCACAAGTGTGAATCAACTCACTAGGCATACATGATTCCTTTGCCACTGGATGTTCTTATTGGACAAGCGTGTCAAGCCTGTAACTCCAATATGATGAGCATAATTAGATCAGATGAACATTGTCACCTGGGTATGGCCATACACTTTCTCAATCATCTCATCTAGGGGGGCCCCCTTTAGAACATCACACTCCAATTAAGGAGACGGCAATCCTATATCTATCACTAGTGCCCTAACATGACTCAAGCTCACCATCCAAGATAGTCTGTAACCATTATGTTTCAAATGATATTGAACCACCTCAAAACAATGACAATCATCATTTAGAAACACAAGTGATCTCAAGTCAGAGGAAATGTGCCACTTGTTGCAATCAAGGATTATTCACATTGTGACAAGCAATTGAATATCCTAGTAGGGTCTGTCCAGTACATCCAATGTACCCATGAGTCTACATCTTATTCCATGCTCGAAGCATCCTATAAGACTAGAACACATATTAGTCTCAATCATATCAAGGCTGTCTCATGTTCACCAAGATATATCGACTAAGGACTTTACTGCATGTCAGCCCAGCTGAACAGCATTGAGACATTATTCAGAAGTATATGTATTGCAGCAGATAATATAACAAACTAAATAACAACCATTGCCTTTATAAACATAAGAGTTTATACATGATACTGTTACAATCCCAAGGCCTCAAACATTAGCCTTAAGGGCATACCCCAACATATAATGGGGTTAAATCTCACCCCATTGGCGCCTAGGGGCATAATGGGGTGAGGGAGGCGCCTTTGCTTCATTATGGAAGTAAAGGGCGCCTAGCCCTTCTTCCTTGGATGGAATACTTGCTTCTAAGGCAAGTCTTGGGGCTGATATGGCTTGAGGACTCTTTTGGAAAGAACTTGGGTGCATATGAGAAGTAGGAAGATGTTTATGGTAAAGTCTTGGAGACTTTCCTTATGCACCCTACATGTACCCAAACTCTTGCCCTAGCTAAATTCTTCATGTTGCGCCTAGCCCTTCTCCTTGGATGGAAAGAATGCCTCTAAGGCATGTCTTAGGCTGATATGGCCATTGGGCAAATTAGGATAGGTTGAATGAGGTTTATGGTAAAGTCTTGGAGGCTTTCCTTACCTCAAGATCCCTTTATCCTAGCCGCCCACTTGGCATGATCCTAGCCATTGTCCTTGCCGCCTCTTGTCCTATTTATAGGACCCCTTACCGCCTCTTCCAATGTTCGACTTAAAGGTGGCGTAAACATACATAGAGAGGCGTGAGCAAGGGCAAAGGGTGACAACAACAAAGGCTTGGTGCAACCTTCTTCCAAGTGGCCGAAAGATATCCTTTCTTCTTCTCCTCTTCTTGGCGCAAAGAGAAATTGGGCTTGGTGGCTTCTCTTTCTATTGTCGCAAGCCCTCTCCCTCTCATAGCCATTAGCGCATCTTGCTTGAAGTTGGCGCAAGCAAAGAAGAAGAGGGAAGTTCTTGGCGGCATCTTCCCTATTCCCTCCTTGGCGCAACTTCACTTGAAGGTGGCGCAAGTGGAGTGAAGGCTTGATTCTCTTCCCGAGGCTAGCACCGAGCGTGGAAGGGAGAAACGATCAAGGAGTCGACGCGTGGATACTTATAGAGGGCGAACACATGGGCGCCTTCAACATGGCTTCGACATCTAGACAAGCAAAAGAGGTACATCTCTAACACATCCTTGTGTTTTCTCTCTCGCATGGATCCTTGGGACTGGAATGTGTTTCGGGTGTAATGCTTCTTCCGCTGCGTCCTGGGACTGCAAACTTTTAAATTACACCCGGCATTCCCTAATAGGTGAGTATTTCATCCCAGCAGATTTTGTAGTCCTTGAGATGGAGGAAGATGCAAAAATCCCCATCATACTTGGTAGACCATTTTTTGCCACAGCAGGTGCACTCATCGATGTAAAGAATGGTAAGCTTTCACTTAACATTGGGGGTGAAAAGATCGAGTATGACTTGCATGAAGCCATGAAAAATCCTTCAAATTCTGAATATTGTTGTAGTATACATGACAGAGATGACGTTATTTTTAATCTTAATGATTTATTTGTGTAACCTTCTGATTATGATTATGATTCTGTTCTTAAGGAAGAAACCAAGCCTGAAATTGATGAATTTCTAGATTGCAAAACTTGTGATGAAAAAGAAAAAACTCCAAAAATAGAGCTTAAAGCTTTACCTGATAACCTTCGTTATGAGTTTCTTGGTCCTAATTCTACTTATCCTATTATAGTTGATGCATAGTTGGGAAAAAGGGAAAAAGTGTTGCTTCTCAGGGAATTAAGCATTCACAGAAAGGTAATTGTGTATTCTATTGATGACTTGAAAGGAATTAATCCTTCTTTTTGTATGCACGGGATCTTGATGGAAGAAGAGCACAAGCCACATGTAGATTTCCAAAGAAGACTGAACCCCTCCATGAAAGAAGTGGTAAAAAAGGAAGTTCTGAAATTAATGGATTCAGGTATTATCTATCCTATCTCCGATAGTAAATGGGTAAGTCCTGTACGTTGTGTTCCTAAGAAAGGAGGGGTAACTTGTTGGTGTATATGCCCTAGGACCTAGTTTTGGTCCATTATTGTACTACCTGACGTAGATATTTTATATATCATTATGGCATTGTCATTATCTATATTCGCTTATATCTGCGATTGTGTACTTATATGATAATGTCCCTGGAGACAAACTGGATCTGTGCTCAAATGATAGTCCCCAGCCGATGTACCTGAGTGGATATGGGACAACTTTGGTACTTGTGAGACTAGTATATGGGCTGGATAGGCACGAGGTGCTAATGCAGACATATGGGTATATCAGTGGCGGATATACTGGAACGACCCGCTGTGAGGCAATGACTTGGTGTCACACGTTATCCTCACTAGTGATAGGAGATGCATTGATCCCTTGACTTGAGGTCATTGGCAATTCTATATGGTTAGGGATATGCTTTGATACAACCTAACACCTCGCCGTAGTTGGGGGATAATAACGGTTGTCATTGAGTATATCACGACCCATATGAGAAAGGTCAATGGATAGACAGAGGATTTGCCCCTTCATAAGGGAAGTTTGATATCCATGGATCTCCTCTATGGTTCTATGACTGAAAGTATATGACCATACCCAGGTGAGACCTAATTTAGTCATAGACATGAGATTAGATGAAAACAAGTGGTGACACACTAGTCCAATCGGATATTGTTGGGAAACCCCGGGGACATTTTACAATTTTCAGAGCCATGGACATACATTTTACGCAGCGGAAGAATGTCCCCGAAACAGGCTAGTCCCAAAAACCCAGTGAAGATCTCTTGCGAGGGGTTTGACACGATGTGATAGTAAGTACCTTTAAGCAATTAGAAGCCGATGTCGATGAAGGCGCCCAAGTGTTCGCCCTCTGCAGTCTCGCACACACGGATTCCTCATGTTTTCTTCTTCCTCGCCCGGTGCTAGCCTCGGGAAGAAGATCCATGCCTTAGGAGAGTCCTCCAAGCAACTTGCGCCACCACCAAGATGTGATGCGCCAAGGAGATGGAAGGAGAAGAGAATGCCGCTAGCCTTCTTGTTCCTTTGCACCAAGGAAAGGAAGAGGAGAAACATGCTTGCGCCCTTGATGGAAGAAGAAGAGCTCTAAGCTCTCCAAGCCGTCGCCCTCTAATGCTTCACGCCTCCAAGGAATTAGCATCCTGAAGAGAGGGGGCGGCAAGGGCTTATTTATAGGAGCAAGAGGCGGTTAGGGGAGAATGGCAAGTGTTGACAATTAGGGCATGATTCTAGGAGATTATTTAATCAAATATACTGATTAAATCTCCACTCCCATATGCCCCTAAGACTTGCCAAAGCAAGTATCAGCCATATGCGCCCATATCATGCCATATGAGGCATTAATCCTATCTATGCGCCTAGACCTAGTCAAGGCAATATAATGGATTGCCTAATATGGCTTGGGCGCAAGTCCTAATCCAATTAGGACTCTAATTATGTTAATAATCAGCCCACAATTGTCAAACACAATCCAATCAATTATCTTGTGTGATTTAATCAAATCCAATTTGATTTAATCACCTAGGAGATACCAAACAAGGCATAGGCGCAAATCCTAGTCCAACTAGGATTCCATATGCGCCTATCCTATTAATTCATCCCCATTATACCCTTCAAGCCTCATAGCCCTTCAATACAACTTATTAGCATGCCCAACTAAGCAATGGGCCAAGCCCAAAGTCCATTATGCATGTTAACCAAGCTATTGGATCCAATCCAATTTAACCCATGGTTAAATGAGGCTAACCATGGTTAATTTGATCGATGTGCCAAAAATGGAAATTGGCCCCAATAAGTTTCTTCCATCTCATCAGGCCCATTGGCGCTGATGAAATCTCCCAAATAGATCAGAGTTATCCAATAACTCGATCTAAAGGCTACCCGATCAATATGAAAACTCGAGTATCAAGGTGTGCGACCCTGTAGGTTCCTCTAACGCTGGCAGTGCTGACCAAAGGTCATCACTAAAAGTCCCCTAAACAAGGGGTACGAAACCCTACTGGCGCATATGGAGGTTTTAAAGCAGCGGAATGGATTTCTAGGGATCGATAGCATGAGATATGATCAACTTTTAAACCGATTGCAAACAAGAGTGAAGGAATCGATTCTTACCGAAGCCATTCCTTGGATGGCGTCTAGGAAGAAGAGACTCAAGCGCTTCTCCTCCAAATGGTGCGCACACAAGATGATGTCGCCTACTCCCTTAGTGCTCCTTGTGCTAGCAAGGTTCTAAGGAGTCCTTTTTCGAATGGAAAGGGAAGAGCAGAAGTTTTGCTTGGCGAGACCTCCTTATTATCAACCCCTTCAACCACGGGAATGCTCTAACGTTGAGAGCAAGAGCCAAGGCGACAATAGGCGTGAAAAGGAGAGTAACGTGAGGCGTGGTCACGTAAGTGATCATGCCTTCTAAAAATAGAAAAGCCACTCCTCAACATGTGACCATGG
Source organism: Costus lasius (assembly GCA_027563935.2). NCBI lineage: Eukaryota > Viridiplantae > Streptophyta > Magnoliopsida > Zingiberales > Costaceae > Costus > Costus lasius. Next base: position 25,707,229 of record CM050452.1, read on the forward strand.
GTTTACCCCAATCGCAAATTCCTCTTCACCCTTGAACCATGCACTCACTTGATGAGCTGGTTCAATTTGGGTTTAGTTCAAAGACCAATTAAGCCAAGCAATTTGGTCTAGATCACAATAAACCCTAAAGGTTCAAGATCTAACCGTTCATCTCTTAATGCTCCTGATCTCACCGATCTAGCATCCATTCTCTCGATTGAAGCTTACCGATCTCAAGCCCTAATCAATCAAACATGATCAGACCAGATCTCACTTACAATCAGAGATTAAATCCCTTTAAACTGAATCCAAACAATTCAGTCCACACGATCTGACTTAAGTAAGCCATATCTGAGAGTCCCCTATAGCTAAGGGGGCGAAACCCTGACAGGTGGCGCAAATAATTTTGCAAGCGGAAACTAGGGTTTCAAGAGACCTTACGTAATGACATATGATTAACTTCATAAGGTTTAGATTCATACCATAGCCATTTCGTTTGGATGGCGTCTAGGAAGCAGAGATCGACAGGGGTCTCCTCCAGAGAATGCGCACACAAGACGAGAGTGTGCCTACTTTCTTGGTGCTCCTTGTGCTAGCAAGGTTCCAAGAAGTCTTGAACGTATGGAAGGGATGGAGACGATTTTCCTTTCTTGGCCGAATCCTCCTCAAAGCTCCAAGCGTCGCCACACACGAAAGTGTCGAGAGGAATAATGGGTTGAGAGGCGAGAATAGAATTAATTCTCTTCGAACATGAGAGATCTCCAAGTGGAGATCATGGTTTCTAAAAATAGAAACCACCACTCGCTCAAACGTTCACGCCAAGTGAACAAGTCGCCACCTCTTTTCCCTTTGAACCATGCGCTCATATATGAGCCGGTTCAATTTGGTTCGGCTCAAGAAACCAATCAAGCCAAGTCTTCAGTCCAGATCATAGTAAACCTAAAGGTTCAAGATCTGACCGTTCATCTCTTAATGCTCCTGATCTCACCGATCTAGCATCTATTCTCTCAATCGAAGCTTACCGATCTTAAGCCCTAATCAATCAAAGATGATCAGACCAGATCTCACTTACAATCAGAGATTAAATCCCTTTAAACTGAACCAAAATAATTCAGTCCACACGATCTGACTTAAGTAAGCCATATCATCAAATTGTGCGACCCTAAGGGTTTCCTTTAAATGTCGGTAACGATAACTAACGTTATCACGATCAGTGAGGGGTATCTAGCAACACATCACTGTCTCCCGATATAAAGAAAAGAGTCTTCCAAGACTACACCCAAACCATAGCACAAGTGTGAATCAACTCACAAGGCATGCATGTAAGATCCAGAAATTTATTAGCAGGTAAGAAAAATAAAGTTTTGATTATTTAGCATGTTTGTGGAAGTTTTTCATTGAGAAAATGTCTTGATTTGTGTATTTTCCCTGCTATGTAAAAATATGTGTCGCGGAGAGGATTCGAACCTGCGACTTAAGGCTTAGAATGTGTGCTGCACGCCACTAGGCTAGGGGTGTCTTCTTGTTAGAAAAGGGTAAGAGCCTTTGATAAGGGTAAAGTGGAGATTAACTTATACTAAAGGGTTATTGGATCTTCCACTTATGTTGGCTTTTGGGTTTGGATTCGTTAGAGGCTTGAAAAAAACAAAAATTTGGGGGAAATCGTGTTCACCCTCGTTTTTCTCTTTGCCCACGATTTTCTTCCCTTGGTGAAGTGGCAGCTTGCTTCTTCTCCTTCTCCTCTTCTTGTGGCCGGCGGCAAGAGGTGGTGGAGGCGATTTTCCGGCGGCTTTTGGGTGGTTCCGGCGTCTTGTGTGGCGTGAGTGGCGTGAGGGTGTTGGCTTGGAAGAACCGAAAACAAGGTGAGTGGATGTTCTCCTTCACCTAGTTCACGAAAATTGTATGTGTTGCTTGATTTAGAGAGGATTAAGGGCTAGAATTATGATATGAACTCATGCTTGCAAAATTGTACATGTTTTCTTGCTTTTCTCCAAAATTCGAAACCCTAGGTTGCATGAGAATTAGGGCTTTTCGTTTTTAAGACTCCTAATCATAAATTAGACCTTGATTAAACATGTATGTAGCCTTAGAATTTCAATTGCATGAAGATTAGGGCTTGAATGAGAACTTCGCCCCTTCTTCATGAAATTACGCCCAAATGTATGGGTAAAAATTGGGGAAAACCTGATATTCATGAAATTAGGTATATGAGGACTCTACTGTATTTTTCTGAGAATTTTTAGAAATAAAAGTTTCTGTTGACTGAGATTGACCTAGGGGTAATTCGGTAAATTTTCTAGTTAAAATTGGGGAAAACTTGGAATTACGAATCTAGGGATCATGAGGGACGTAATGAATATTTTTACGAAATTTTTGGATAACTTTTCCTGCATGACTTAAACTTTGAACTACGGGTATTTCTGTCTTTTGTTATCAGAACTAGTAGAAAACTTTGAATATATGATATTCTGCATTTATGTTAATTGTGAACGAAATTTGGTGAATTTTCTGTATTATTATGTATTTTTAATTGAATGGTGTATGTAGAAAGTAATGACATGAAATATTGATTGATAACTTTGGATGATAACTTAGAAAAGGTTAAACCATGCTTGCATGAAATCTAAGGACCTTTCCTGAACTTGATTGATGTGGAGTCTGAGATAATGTTCGTGTTGTATGATTGAGGATAAGAGTCCTAGACTTGAGTGGACTGAACCTAAGGGTCAACTAGAGCACTCAGTGAACAGTCATTCTGATTTGGGGTTGGGGAATCCACCCATCCTATTCTGACATGTTTCCGGTAATGGAGGGACTGTTCTAGAGTCTAGTGACCAGGTTAGAGGTTCAGGTTTCCAGTTTGTGTTAAGGGTATTTTGTCCAGGTGATAAACCTTTTGAGAGTTGGGTGTTTGAAGCAAAGTGCCACGTCTTGGTCAGACGGGGGCCACCTCTTGAATTCATTCACCTTCTGTTCTGTTCTTGTTTCCCAGTTGTGGGGGTTTTGTGTTCCCGGTAAGGGGGTGTGGTTGAGTGTCGTAGAGCAAAGTGCCACGTCGTGACCTGACGGGGGCCACCTCTTGAATCTAGGCCTCACCAATGTTTGTTGCGCAAGTTACTCTCAGTGCCTTGACGAAGGCCGGGTTGGACCCTCGGGGTCAGTTCTGTAATCACTGGACAATAGTTGCGTGAGTCTGAGTCTGTTAGCCGGTTAGGCTGTTTTGTGATCTTGTTGCCCGGGATTGTGGGGGTATTGATTTATGATCATGATTGTGATTTATGGTTATCAGCTTTATTATCTATCATGCTTTGTCATCTTCTGTTAAAAGTTTTTGAAAAGATATCTGCATCTATTTTTGGGTTGCATATTAGTGGATGGTCGAACGAGACTATCTACTCACTGAGCTGTGTAGCTCATTCCACTATATTTCCAGATGCAGGGCAGGAGCCTACAGCTTAGTGGATATTTTGCTTTCTGACTTGATATGTTGGGGCCTGCGAGCCTGTGATATCTTGAGGGCCGGATGTGGCCAAAGTTTTATGACTTTTGATTCATGGACATGTTAGCCGGATGTGGCTATTTCTTTTTTAGTACTGTGATATCTGTTGCCGGGTTGGCATTTGGTTTTGATACGATTGTAAACCGAGGGCTTAAGCCTGTTTTCGGTGAATTCTGTTATGTCTAGAATTATTTGATTACCGTGGTTTTATTAACTTGATGATGTGCTGTCGTTCAGAGAATTTTGTTTCGAATTGGCGTGTTTTAGTTTGTGGTCGGGATGTCGACCCATATTGTTATATTATGGAGCATGTACAGGAATTTTCTTAGTGTTTCTGGGGACATGCTGCCGAAATTTTTCGTATCGTTTTGTGTAAGCTATTATTCCCTAGCATCTGTCTTGTCGATTTGTGTGTGACATTCCCTATCTTCCGCGGTTTCTGTCTGTGATTGGGGTTTATTCTGAGGGGATGTTACAGAGTGGTATCAGAGGGATGAGCTAGCTAATAATAGCGGTTTCGAGAGTGGAAAACCTTGCTTGTGTATTGCTAGACAGCAAGGAAGCTTGTTTGAGAACTGTCTTGACTGTAAATCTGATTTGTGTGTATTTGTTTTGTGTGTGTTTAAGGAGCCAGTATGGTGTGCCTCAGGTCGAGTGATAGTGCTAGCAGCAGTGATCAGACTGCTGAATTCCTGCGGGCCATGGAGTCTTTGACTGGTATGGTGCAGCAACAAAACGCACTAATCCAGCAGCAGGCTCAGATGCTGCAGCAGCAGCAGACCTAGCACCAGGAGGTGCAGCAGCAGCTGTTACAGCAGAATCACGACCAGCAACGCGAGTTCAGAGAGCAGTTACAGCTTATGTCTCAGACACAGATACCGACGCAGGGGCGGGGGTCTGAGTCTGACTCGGGCCCGGGGGTTAGCTTGCCGGAGGACACCCATAGGCACTATGCCTTGCTTGTGGGTGAATTCCAGCGGTTGGGCCCTAGTTCTTTTTATGGGAGTCCAGATTACAGGACGGCAGAGGACTGGCTTTCCGGCTTGGAGAAGATTTTCCAAGTGATGCGGTGTTCAGATGAGGACAGACTATGTTTGGCCGCTTATATGATGCGTGGTGACGCAGATGTGTGGTGGAAGAGTGAGCTGAGACTCGCGGTGGACAGATCTGAACCGGTGACGTGGCAATACTTCTTGTCCCGGTTCAATGAGAAATTCTTTCCCACTAGCATGGTTGAGGACAGGGAGGTGGAGTTCATCCATCTGGAACAAGGGGACATGACGGTGGATCAGTATGACTTGTTGTTCTCAAAGCTTGGGAAATATGCTCCAAATTTGATAAATACTGAGGATAGGCGAGCTAAGAAATTTCTCAGGGGTCTCAGAAGGGATATCAGACAAAAGGTGGGACTACAGCACTTGGAGACTTATGCTGAGATGCTGGATCGTGCACGCACCGCAGAGAAGTACATCTTGGAGGAGCAGACTGAGACAGCCCTAGTTGTAGCCCCTACAGCTGTGACACCGGTTCCCCAGCAAACTGGGGGAGGCAATAGGAAATTCCATAAGGGGAAGGACCAGAAGAGAGACCGATATAGACCGTATCAGGGGAAGGGAACTCAGAGACCGCAGCAGACATCTCAGTCATAGCAGCAGAGTACTGATGGCCGGGTAGAGGACAGAGTCTGCTACCATTGTGGGGCCAAAGGTCACCTGAGGGCGGACTGCCACAAGAAGTCCCGGGCGTGCTTCAATTGCGGAAAAGTGGGGCACAACATCAAGGATTGCAAGGCGCCTAGGTCACAGATCCGGGGGTACCGATAGACCAGCTGTCTAGGCCAGAGTCTACGCTATAGCAGAGAAGGACACTCGAGCTTCCCGATCCGTCGTGGAAGGTACTTTACATGTTTTTGATCAGTTAGCTCGTATTCTGTTTGATCCGGGGTCCAATTTGTCCTTTGTGTCTGCTAATTTTGCTTCTAGACTACCTGTCTCACCTAGAGTACTAGATTACACGGTTTCAGTATGTACACCATTGGGGGATAGTTTATCCACTGACATAGTCTACCCTGACTGTGTTATTCACGTAGAGCAGTACGAGTTTCTAGTTGATTTGATACTACTAGGCATGCAGGATTATGATTTGATCCTAGGCATGGATTGGCTATCTTCTCACCACGCTACAGTGGATTGCTTTGAGAAGATTGTTACTCTGCATCTTCAGGATGGGAGTCATCTGCTGGTAAGAGGCCTGGTGTCTGATCAAGGGCCACATGTGATATCATTTGTGCATGCCAGCAAGTTGCTAGCCAGTGGGTGCAAAGGATACCTTGCACATGTTAAGGTGCAAGAAGACTCAAATCCAGACTTAGCTCAGATAGAGGTAGTCTGTGAATTTCCTGATGTATTCTCAGATGAGTTTTCAGGTTTGCCTCCCCACAGGGATGTGGAGTTTGGTATTGAGCTGATGCCTGGTACAGCTCCAATATCAAAGGCTCCTTATCGTATGGCCACCTCAGAGTTAGCTGAGTTGAAGAAGCAGTTAGAGGAACTGCTTGAAAAGGGCTATATCAGACCGAGTGCTTCACCCTGGGGAGCGCCAGTCTTGTTTGTAAAGAAGAAGGACGGAACACTGAGAATGTGCATAGATTACCGTCAACTGAATCAAGTGACTGTAAAGAATAAGTATCCCCTTCCGAGGATAGATGATCTGTTCGATCAGTTGCAGGGTGCCACTGTGTTCTCCAAGATCGATCTGAGGTCAGGATACCATCAGCTCAGGGTCAAGGATGAAGATATCCTGAAGACTGCTTTCAGGACCAGGTATGGGCACTACGAGTTTGTAGTTATGCCTTTTGGATTGACCAATGCACCTGCTGTTTTTATGGATCTGATGAACAGGGTGTTTCATGAGCTGTTAGACACTTGTGTGGTGGTGTTCATAGATGATATACTGGTATACTCCCGTACTTCTCAGGATCACGCTAGGGACTTGCGCAGAGTACTAGCAATTCTGAGGAAGCACCAGTTGTATGCTAAGGCCAGCAAGTGCGAGTTTTGGTTGGATCAGATCAGCTTTCTAGGGCATGTGATATCTGGTCAGGGCGTGTCTGTGGATCCAGTGAAGGTACAGGCTATCCTGAACTGGGGAAGACCAACTAGTGCCACAGAGATCCGGAGCTTTCTGGGATTAGCAGGATATTACAGGAGGTTTGTGGAGGGGTTCTCCAAGTTGGCGGGTCCCTTAACCAAGCTGACCAGGAAAGAGGCTAAGTTTATTTGGGACGAGAAGTGTGAGGAAAGCTTCCAGGAGCTAAAAAGGAGATTGACCAGTACACCCATCCTTATCATTCCTACTGATGGGGAGAGGTTTACTGTTTATACTGATGCCTCAGGCAAAGGACTTGGCTGCGTCCTGATGCAGAAAGGGGCCGTGGTAGCTTATGCTTCGCGGCAACTGAAGGAGTATGAGTTAAACTATTCCACACATGATTTGGAGTTGGCGGCAGTGGTTTTTGCACTAAAGATATGGCGCCACTATCTATTGGGACAGGAGTTTGACTTGTTTACTGATCATCAGAGTCTCAAGTATATTTTCACTCAGAAGGAGTTGAATATGAGGCAGAGAAGGTGGATGGAGCTAATAAAGGATTATGATTTCTCTATTCAGTATCAGGCCGGGAAAGCCAATGTGGTAGCTGATGCATTGAGCAGACACCCAGTTACTTCTGTAGCCGCACTGAGGGTCAGTGAGTGGCAGTTATTGCAGGAGTTCCGAGAGCTCAGGGTTGAGGTGTCTCCCAGAGTTCAGTCTGGGTATGTGGCTTTTCTCCGGGTTCAGTCTGCTTTACTGCAGAGGATCAGGGATCAGCAGCTGGTAGATCCGAGTCTAGTTCAGATCAGAGAGAGGATGGCTGCCGGGCCAGTGGAGGATTTCAGTGTATCTGGTGATAATATTCTGCGGTTCCGTGGAAGGGTGTGTGTCCCTGAGGAACCTAGTCTGAGGAGAGAGATCTTGGAGGAGGGTCATAACTCCAAGTATTCCTTGCATCCCGGAGTCACAAAAATGTATCAGGATTTAAAGAAAGATTTCTGGTGGCCGGGCATGAAGAAGGAGGTCGCGGTGTTCGTATCTCGGTGTTTGACCTGTCAGACTATGAAGGCCGAACACCAGAGACCTGGGGGATTATTGCAGCCGCTCCCTATTCCGCAGTGGAAGTGGGAGTGCATTAGTATGGACTTTGTTTGTGGGTTGCCTCGGACCAGGAGAGGGCATGATGCGGTTTGGGTCATCGTTGACAGGCTCACGAAGGCTGCACACTTTTTACCTATTCGGATGACTTACCCACTCGATCGGCTGGCTAAGCTGTACATCGATGAGATAGTCAGATTACATGGAGTGCCTGTGGATATTGTATCAGACCGCGATTCCAGATTCCTTTCCAGATTCTGGAAGAGCTTGCATGAGGGTCTTGGCACAAAGTTGAGTTTTAGTACCGCCTACCATCCGCAGTCAGATGGTCAGTCAGAGCGTACTATTCAGACTTTGGAGGATTTGCTGAGGGCTTATGTAGTAGATTGGAGCTCTGAGTGGGACAGTGATTTAGCCTCGATAGAGTTCACCTACAATAACAGTTTTCACTCCAGTATTCAGATGGCTCCGTACGAGGCTCTGTATGGCAGGAAGTGCAGGTCTCCTTTGAGTTGGGAGGAATCGGGGGACCGGATGATTCTGAGATCAGAAGCTGTACAGGAGGCTACAGATAGAGTCAGAGTTATCCAGGAAAAACTGAAGGTTGCTCGGGACAGGCAGAAGAGTTATGCTGATGATCGCCGTCGTCCCTTAGAGTTTATGGTGGGGGATCATGTGTTTCTGAAGGTTTCACCAACCAAGGGTGTCATGCGGTTTGGCAAGAAAGGAAAGCTGAGCCCGAGGTTTGTTGGACCTTACGATATTGTAGAGAGGGTTGGTCCTGTAGCTTACAGATTGGCTCTGCCACCATCTCTGGAGCATCTTCATAACGTATTTCATATGTCAGTTTTGAGGAAATACTGTGCAGATCCATCACATGTGCTTGATTCTGCTCCCCTGCAGATCCAGAGTGATCTGACTTTTGTAGAGAGACCACTGAGGATTGTGGATAGGAGAGACAAAGTCCTAAGGAACAAGATAATACCGCTTGTAAAAGTTATCTGGGGAAACCAGTCAGTCGAAGAAGCTACTTGGGAGACAGAGTCAGATATGAGAAGAGAGTTCCCTCAGCTGTTTGATGATTTGGACGGTGAGCATTAGAGGACTAAAGCTTTTTAAGGGGGGAGGAATGTAAGATCCAGAAATTTATTAGCAGGTAAGAAAAATAAAGTTTTGATTATTTAGCATGTTTGTGGAAGTTTTTCATTGAGAAAATGTCTTGATTTGTGTATTTTCCCTGCTATGTAAAAATATGTGTCGCGGAGAGGATTCGAACCTGCGACTTAAGGCTTAGAATGTGTGCTGCACGCCACTAGGCTAGGGGTGTCTTCTTGTTAGAAAAGGGTAAGAGCCTTTGATAAGGGTAAAGTGGAGATTAACTTATACTAAAGGGTTATTGGATCTTCCACTTATGTTGGCTTTTGGGTTTGGATTCGTTAGAGGCTTGAAAAAAACGAAAATTTGGGGGAAATCGTGTTCACCCTCGTTTTTCTCTTTGCCCACGATTTTCTTCCCTTGGTGAAGTGGCGGCTTGCTTCTTCTCCTTCTCCTCTTCTTGTGGCCGGCGGCAAGAGGTGGTGGAGGCGATTTTCCGGCGGCTTTTGGGTGGTTCCGGCGTCTTGTGTGGCGTGAGTGGCGTGAGGGTGTTGGCTTGGTGTTGGGGTATGCCCTTAAGGCTAATGTTTGAGGCCTTGGGATTGTACAAGTATCATGTAATAAACTCTTATGTTTATAAAGGCATGGTTATTATTCAGATTGCTACCTTGTCTGCTGTAATAAGTGTACTTCTAATTAATGTCTCAAAGCTGTTCAGCTAGGCTGACATGCTGTAATGTCCTTAGTCGAGATATCTTGGTGAACTTGAGACAGCCCTGATATGATTGAGACTAATATGAGTTCTAATCTTATAGGATGCTTCGAGCATGGAATAAAATGTAGACTCATGGGTACATTGGATGTACTGGACAGACCCTACTAGGATATTCAATTGCTTGTCACAATATGAATGATCCTTGTTTGCACTAAGTGGCACATGTCCTTTGACTTGAGATCACTTGTGTTTCTAAATGATGATTGTCATTGTTTTGAGGTAGTTCAATATCATTTGAAACATAATGATTATAAACTATCTTGGATAATGATCATGAGTCAGGTTAGAACACTAGTGATAGATAAAGGATTGCCGTCTCCTTGTTCAAGGAGTGTGATGTTCTAAAGGGCCCCCCTGTATGAGATGGTTGAGATAGTGTATGGCCATACCCAGATGACTATGTTCATCTGATCTGATCATGCTCATCATATTGGAGCTACAAGCTTGACATGCTTGTCCAATAAGAACATCCAGTGGCAAAGGAATCATGTAAGCCTTGTGAAATGGATTCACACTTGTGCTGTGTTTTGGATGTAGTCTTGGAAGACTCTTTCCTCTATATCGGGAGACAATGATGTGTTGCTAGATACCCCTCACTGGTCGTGATAACGTAAGTTGTCGTTACTGACATTTAAAGGAAACCCTTAGGGTCACACAAGTTGATGATATGGCTTACTTAAGTCAGATCGTGTGGACTGAATTGTTTCGGTTCAGTTTAAAGGGATATAATCTCTGATTGTAAGTGAGATCTGGTCTGATCATGTTTGATTGATTAGGGCTTGAGATCGGTAAGCTTCGATCGAGAGAAGTGATGCTAGATCGGTGAGATCAGAAGCATCAGGAGATCAACGGTTAGATCTTGAACCATTTGGTTCAGAGAGATCTAGACCATGGCTTGGGCTGGTTTCATGTGGTCTTTGGACCAGATTGATTGAACCAAAGTGAACCAAATTCGAACCGGTTCACTTATGTGAACGCTTGGTTCGAATGGTGATAGCGTTTTGGTTGTTGATGAGCGCATACTTCCAATTAAGGAAAGTGATCAAAGCCTCTCTTCATAACGCCTAAACGCCAAGCCGTTGAATGTGTGACTTCACTTCGCTTGGCTTTGATCATATGGAAACGGGTGTGAGAAAAGAAAGTCGTGTGGAGCTCTCGGCAAGAGATTGATCTCTCATCATCCTCACGCGACAAGCACCTTTGAAGCTCTTTGCTAGCACAAGGATCTCAAAGAGTAGTCCTTGATCATCTTGTGTGTGACGACAAGGAGGAGGCCTCTTTTGTTCTCTTGATTCCAAGGCACCATCCAATCCGATGGCTATGGTATGAACTCCCTCTTGTTCCAATCAATCGCTTGAAGTTGATCATGAAAACATATTACATGCGATTTGTGAAACCCTAGCATCTTCATGCAAGAATGAATTATGCGCCACCCTTACATAGGGTTTTCGGCCCCCCCTCTTGAAAGGGGTTTTATCCGCTTGCGCTCCCCCTTGAAGGGGACCCAACAATTGGAATCAGAGCTAGGTCTAATATGTTCTTATGATTGCTTTGTGTGATCCATGTATGTTTGATGCTTAGATCTATGTTTTCTCTTCATGCGATTGTACTAGTGGATAGTATGTTCATGTTGCGCATGTATGAGAGTTATCTTGGCGCTTGCTTAAGTTTCCATGCAAGTTTCCTTGTTGCGCATATGTTGGTGCTTGTGTTGTTTTTCTTACAAAACAAATGAACTTGCGCGCCTATCTAGATCTAAGGCCCTACTCTAAACCCTTAGATGGGTTGATGGGGTTGAAGTCACCTCTAGATTAGATCCAACCGTCTGATCAGACCATCTGACAGCCTAGATGGATCGACCAGATGGCACCTGTGCGCAAGCATGAGGTGGCCATAGGTCGATTGCATCTTAGGCGTGTAGCGAGGTCTGGTTGAGACAACCAGTGAACACACATGAGCTAGGCCCGGGGTCACACCCGCTTGCCAGAACTCATGAGGGTTGTTCAGCCCTTGGCGCATGCATGGTTGACCGTTAGGTCAATACGGGTCAGTTAGGACTCGGTGCATGCAAGGGCAGAGGATCTGATCAGATGGATGAGTGGATCCCTATCAATGGACCATTGTAAGGTTGTAGGGGCACATAAGGAAATTAAAATTGATGCCATGGGGTTTTCAAAATTTAATTTCATGATTGGATCACATGTTGATTGATGCCATGATGCTTGTCTATTTATTCTTATGTGGGCTGCCCATGTTAAATGTGTGCTGTGCTGGGGCCTGCGTGCCTGGAATTAAACTTGTAAATTAATTTGTGATCTGCGAATCACATTTGTACTTAATTTATAATGTATAATTGACCTGCGAGTCAAACTTGTCTAGATAGATCAAATTGTATTTAATTAGACAAGAGCACAAAGGCACACATCCAAGAGGGGCATTCAGCTGGTGGCGCACCTAAGGTGCTCTTGGCGCTAGGGCCCTGGGTTGGACCAGATGAGATGCAAAAGTCCTAAGAAGAGCAAGTGAAGACTTAAGTTTCTTAAGGTCTTACTTAGGCTTTGGGCTTTTACCACATAAGATCCATGCTTTCTATTTACTGCTTTTATAATTAGAAATGCATGAGTTTATCTTTTGCTATCACCATAGGACTTGCATGATAGTCAAGAAGATAAAAGACCGGTAAAATCCAACGATAAAATATCAAGCTCGTAAGCCTTCTGACGCGAAACCTCACTGTTCTGATTATCGTTGGAGCCGTGTTGTACCCACTCAGTGGGCACGTCCATCTATCTTCAGACGGTGCTGGATTACACCTGCGTGTTACAGAGAAGGGATTTATCGCTTCTCGTTGCTCAGCATAGCACGTGGTGGTCCAGGGAGTAGGTCGGGTCAGCTTGACCATGTAGGCTACATATGTGGCGCATATGGTAGCACATGGAGGCAGCCATCTGTGGGATCAGAGACTGTGTTGTACAAACTCAGTTGGCACAGTCTGCTGGATTGTCCAGATGAAGGGGAATCGCACGGGTTGGCGATTGGCTGGGACAGCCTACCAGAAATTAGTGCTTGTCATCTCTGTGCATCTTATCTCGCCTGAGCGGGACGCGGAGACCAAGTATGAAATCTGGATCCCATCTCACTAAAAGAGTATTACTCTTTCGGACTGTTTTATGGATTTTACAGTCAGCTAGAATAGTGAGAAAAAGGAATCATTCTTAAGTCCTGATTGATTCTTAACATTGATACTGACCTTGCTGTTCTTGCATTGTTGTAGATTCCTGCAGCAACGAACACCATGAGCTTCAATGTGCGATCCCTACTGGAAAGGGAGAAGTTTGCTGGGCCGAACTTCTCTGACTGGTTCGGACACCTTAAGATCGTTCTTAAGGCAGAGAGGAAACTGTATGTCCTCGAGACGGCAATACCGCCGCAGCCCGCTGCGAACGCCGCAAGGGCGGTTCGTGAAACCTATGAAAAGCACGTCAATGATAGCATTGATGTCGCTTGCCTGATGCTAGCGTCTATGACGCCACCGCTGCAGCGTCAGCATGAGGATATGTCGGCTATAGAGATCATAGCGAACCTCAAGATGCTGTATGCTGCACAGGCGAGGACAGAACGCTATAATCTGACGAAGCTCTTCTTTCAGAGCAAACTGGCTGAAGGGAGCCCAGTGGGAGCTCACGTGCTCAAGATGATTGGGCACAAGGAGGCTCTGGAGAAACTGGGGCATACCATTAACCAGGAGCTTGCTGTAGACATCATTCTGCAGTCTCTTCCGCCTTCTTTCGATGCGTTCATCATTAACTTTAATATGAACAAAATCGATTGTACACCGGCAGAGCTGTTGAATATGCTCTTGACTACTGAGGAAACTCTGAAGGGAAAGCCTTCAACCTCTGTCTTGATGGTTCCTTCAAGGAACAAGAAGAAGGGGAAGAAGGGCAAGGCCCCTGTCAAGAACTACAGTAAGGCTCTGAAACAGAAGGTGAAGCGGTCCAAGGACAACAGGTGTTTCCACTGTGGCCAGCTGGGTCACTGGAAAAAAGACTGTAAAGCGCTCCAAGGAGATAAGAGGGGAAGCATCGCTTCTGGCTCAGGTATTTACGTGACGGAAGTCATGGTTTCATCTTCTTCTATATCATGGGTGTTGGACAATGCATGTGGAGTTCACATTTGTTCAAATGTACAGGAACTCAAGAGAAGAAGGCAGGTGGGACAGCATGAGGTAGACCTACGCGTTGGAAATGGGGCACGGGTTGCTGCTGTTGCTGTAGGAGACTATTTCATTTCTTTACCATCTGGCATTGTATTAGAATTAAACAGTTGTTATTTTGTACCCAGTATTACCAAGAATATTATCTCCATTCCTTCTCTTGTCAGGAAGGGTTTTTCCTTTGAATGCAAGATTTCAAAGTGTATACTTTCTCTAGATAATATTGTGTATGCTACTGGTTCCATTAACAATGGGTTATTCATGTTGGACATGGAATATTCTATACAAAACATTGATAATAAGAAAGCCAAGTATGCTGATGACAGCACCTTGCTATAGCATAGTCGTTTAGGCCATATTAACAAGAAGCGCATTAAGCGGTTGCATGATCATGGACTGCTGGGATCATTCTCCTATGAGGAGATTGATACATGCAAAGCTTGTTTAATGGGCAAAATGACGAAGTCTCCTTTTCCTAATAAAGGTCAAAGGGCTTCAGGTTTACTTGACCTTATACACAGTGATGTGTGTGGGCCATTTAGTAAACATGCCAGAGGTGGCTATCAGTACTTCATTACCTTTACTGATGATTTCAGTAGGTATGGGTATGTCTATTTAATGAGACATAAAAGTGAATCTTTTGACAAGTTCAAAGAGTTCAAAAAATGAAGTACAAAATCAGTTAGGCCGAAATATCAAGGCACTTCGTTCTGATCGAGGTGGTGAATACCTAAGTCATGCGTTTACTGACTATCTAAAGGAGTGTGGGATTATCTCACAGCTCACTCCGCCAGGAACACCGCAATGGAATGGTGTGTCCGAGAGGAGAAATAGAACGTTACTTGATATGGTTCGTTCTATGATGAGTCAGGCTACTCTACCTTACTCCTTTTGGGGTTTTGCACTGGAAACAGCTGCAAAGGTACTAAACTGAGTGCCATCCAAGGCAGTTTCTAAGATGCCATATGAGTTATGGTGTGGGAAACAGCCGAGCTTGACATTTATCAGGATCTGGGGTTGTGAGGCTTATGTCAAAAAGCTCGCCTCTGGGAAACTGGAGAGCAGATCTGAGAAATGTATATTTGTCGGTTACCCTAAGGAAACTAAGGGTTATTATTTCTACGATCCCAAAGAGAACAAAGTATTTGTTGCTCGGACGGCCATATTTCTTGAGAAGGAGTTTCTTCTGCAAGAGGCCAGTGGGAGAGAAATAAAGCTGGATGAGATTCCAGAAGAGGGACAAAGTAGTCAAGCAAAGTTGGATGTGCCTGAGCCGGAAGATCAGGTTACTCAGCAACCTGAGGCTCAAATATCACGGGAACCGCGAAGATCGGGAAGGATCCGTCGTCAGCCTGAGCGCTATGACGGAGTCTACATCATTGATAATGATGAACCCCTTACTTATGCGGATGCGGTCAGTGGACCGGAGTCAGCTAGATGGCTTGATGCTATGCGAGCCGAAATGGACTCCATGTCAGATAACCAAGTCTGGGATTTGGTTGATCCGCCTCCGGGAGTAATCCCTATAGGCTGTAAATGGATCTTCAAGAAGAAGATAGACACGGATGGTAACGTGATTACCTATAAAGGCAGGCTAGTTGCGAAAGGTTTCAAACAAATCTACGGGATAGATTATGATGAAACTTTCTCACCTGTAGCCATGTTTAAGTCTATTCGGATTCTTTTCGCGATAGCTGCATATTACGATTATGAGATCTGGCAGATGGATGTGAAGACAGCTTTCCTTAATGGAAATCTGGACGAGGATGTGTATATGACACAACCTGAGGGTTTCACTAATCCATTAGATCGTCATAAAATATGCAAGTTAAAGAAGTCCATTTATGGACTTAAACAAGCATCTATAAGCTGGAATATTCGTTTTGATGAATCAATCTCTGAGTTTGGTTTCATCAAGAACGAGGATGACCCGTGTGTGTATAAGAGGTTTAGTGGGAGCGTAATTACATTCCTAATCCTCTACGTCGATGATATCTTAATCATTGGAAATGATATTCCTGAACTGCATGCTGTTAAAGCATGGTTAGGAAAATGTTTCCAGATGAAAGATTTAGGAGAAGCAGCCTATGTGTTAGGTGTGAAGATCTACAGGGATAGATCTAAGAGGCTTCTCGGGCTGTGCCAGAGTACTTACATCGATAAAGTCCTGGAGAGATTCCATTTAGAGAATTCTAAAAGAGGATATCTTCCAGTCAGACATGGTCTGAATCTTTCGAAGAGTCAGTGTCCACAAACATAGACTGAGAAAGATGAAATGGACAATACGCCTTATGCTTCGGCTATTGGGTCCATTATGTATGCGATGTTGTGTACTCGCCCAGACGTCGCTTACGGGTTAAGCGTGACCAGTCAGTTCCAAAGTAATCTAGGTATGGCGCACTGGATTGCGGTCAAGAACATTTTAAAATATCTGCGGAGGACCAAAGATATGTTCTTGATATATGGTGGTCAGGAAGAACTCAGTATAGAAGGATATACTGACGCTTCATTCCAGTCGGACCAGGATGATTTCCAATCGCAATCAGGCTATGTTTTTAGCTTGAATGGTGGAGCAGTGGTGTGGAAAAGTTTCAAACAGTCAACTGTTGCTGATTCCACAACAGAAGCCGAGTATGTTGCGGCCTCGGAAGCATCCAAGGAGGCAGTGTGGATTCGTAAGTTCGTGAGAGAACTTGGTGTTGTTCCTTCGAGTGCAGATCCTTTGGTTATCTTCTGTGATAACACTGGAGCCATCGCACAAGCAAAGGAACCACGGTCGCACCAGAAGTCCAAGCACATACAGAGACGGTTTCACTTGATCCGGGAGATCATTGATCGAGGCGAGATCAAAATCTGCAAGGTTCATACAGATGACAATCTGGCAGACCCGCTTACCAAGCCTCTGGCGCAGCAGAAGCATGAGAAGCACTGTAATAATATGGGTTTGAGGTTTCTCAACCATTAGACTAAGTGCAAGTGGGAGATTGTTGGGGTATGCCCTTAAGGCTAATGTTTGAGGCCTTGGGATTGTACAAGTATCATGTAATAAACTCTTATGTTTATAAAGGCATGGTTATTATTCAGATTGCTACCTTGTCTGCTGTAATAAGTGTACTTCTGATTAATGTCTCAAAGCTGTTCAGCTAGGCTGACATGCTGTAATGTCCTTAGTCGAGATATCTTGGTGAACTTGAGATAGCCCTGATATGATTGAGACTAATATGAGTTCTAATCTTATAGGATGCTTCGAGCATGGAATAAAATGTAGACTCATGGGTACATTGGATGTACTGGACAGACCCTACTAGGATATTCAATTGCTTGTCACAATATGAATGATCCTTGTTTGCACTAAGTGGCACATGTCCTTTGACTTGAGATCACTTGTGTTTCTAAATGATGATTGTCATTGTTTTGAGGTAGTTCAATATCATTTGAAACATAATGATTATAAACTATCTTGGATAATGATCATGAGTCAGGTTAGAACACTAGTGATAGATAAAGGATTGTCGTCTCCTTGTTCAAGGAGTGTGATGTTCTAAAGGGCCCCCCTGTATGAGATGGTTGAGATAGTGTATGGCCATACCCAGATGACTATGTTCATCTGATCTGATCATGCTCATCATATTGGAGCTACAAGCTTGACATGCTTGTCCAATAAGAACATCCAGTGGCAAAGGAATCATGTAAGCCTTGTGAAATGGATTCACACTTGTGCTGTGTTTTGGGTGTAGTCTTGGAAGACTCTTTCCTCTATATCGGGAGACAGTGATGTGTTGCTAGATACCCCTCACTGGTCGTGATAACGTAAGTTGTCGTTACTGACATTTAAAGGAAACCCTTAGGGTCACACAAGTTGATGATATGGCTTACTTAAGTCAGATCGTGTGGACTGAATTGTTTGGGTTCAGTTTAAAGGGATATAATCTCTGATTGTAAGTGAGATCTGGTCTGATCATGTTTGATTGATTAGGGCTTGAGATCGGTAAGCTTCGATCGAGAGAAGTGATACTAGATCGGTGAGATCAGAAGCATCAGGAGATCAACGGTTAGATCTTGAACCATTTGGTTCAGAGAGATCTAGACCATGGCTTGGGCTGGTTTCATGTGGTCTTTGGACCAGATTGATTGAACCAAAGTGAACCAAATTCGAACCGGTTCACTTATGTGAACGCTTGGTTCGAATGGTGATAGCGTTTTGGTTGTTGATGAGCGCATACTTCCAATTAAGGAAAGTGATCAAAGCCTCTCTTCATAACGCCTAAACGCCAAGCCGTTGAATGTGTGACTTCACTTCGCTTGGCTTTGATCATATCGAAACGGGTGTGAGAAAAGAAAGTCGTGTGGAGCTCTCGGCAAGAGATTGATCTCTCATCATCCTCACGCGACAAGCACCTTTGAAGCTCTTTGCTAGCACAAGGATCTCAAAGAGTAGTCCTTGATCATCTTGTGTGTGACGACAAGGAGGAGGCCTCTTTTGTTCTCTTGATTCCAAGGCACCATCCAATCCGATGGCTATGGTATGAACTCCCTCTTGTTCCAATCAATCGCTTGAAGTTGATCATGAAAACATATTACATGAGATTTGTGAAACCCTAGCATCTTCATGCAAGAATGAATTATGCGCCACCCTTACATAGGGTTTTCGGCCCCCCCTCTTGAAAGGGGTTTTATCCGCTTGCGCTCCCCCTTGAAGGGGACCCAACAATTGGTATCAGAGCTAGGTCTAATATGTTCTTATGATTGCTTTGTGTGATCCATGTATGTTTGATGCTTAGATCTATGTTTTCTCTTCATGCGATTGTACTAGTGGATAGTATGTTCATGTTGCGCATGTATGAGAGTTATCTTGGCGCTTGCTTAAGTTTCCATGCAAGTTTCCTTGTTGCGCATATGTTGGCGCTTGTGTTGTTTTTCTTACAAAACAAATGAACTTGCGCGCCTATCTAGATCTAAGGCCCTACTCTAAACCCTTAGATGGGTTGATGGGGTTGAAGTCACCTCTAGATTAGATCCAACCGTCTGATCACCTCTAGATTACAAAATTGTACATGTTTTCTTGCTTTTCTCCAAAATTCGAAACCCTAGGTTGCATGAGAATTAGGGCTTTTCGTTTTTAAGACTCCTAATCATAAATTAGACCTTGATTAAACATGTATGTAGCCTTAGAATTTCAATTGCATGAAGATTAGGGCTTGAATGAGAACTTCGCCCCTTCTTCATGAAATTACGCCCAAATGTATGGGTAAAAATTGGGGAAAACCTGATATTCATGAAATTAGGTATATGAGGACTCTACTGTATTTTTCTGAGAATTTTTAGAAATAAAAGTTTCTGTTGACTGAGATTGACCTAGGGGTAATTCGGTAAATTTTCTAGTTAAAATTGGGGAAAACTTGGAATTACGAATCTAGGGATCATGAGGGACGTAATGAATATTTTTACGAAATTTTTGGATAACTTTTCCTGCATGACTTAAACTTTGAACTACGGGTATTTCTGTCTTTTGTTATCAGAACTAGTAGAAAACTTTGAATATATGATATTCTGCATTTATGTTAATTGTGAACGAAATTTGGTGAATTTTCTGTATTATTATGTATTTTTAATTGAATGGTGTATGTAGAAAGTAATGACATGAAATATTGATTGATAACTTTGGATGATAACTTAGAAAAGGTTAAACCATGCTTGCATGAAATCTAAGGACCTTTCCTGAACTTGATTGATGTGGAGTCTGAGAAAATGTTCGTGTTGTATGATTGAGGATAAGAGTCCTAGACTTGAGTGGACTGAACCTAAGGGTCAACTAGAGCACTCAGTGAACAGTCATTCTGATTTGGGGTTGGGGAATCCACCCATCCTATTCTGACATGTTTCCGATAATGGAGGGACTGTTCTAGAGTCTAGTGACCAGGTTAGAGGTTCAGGTTTCCGGTTTGTGTTAAGGGTATTTTGTCCAGGTGATAAACCTTTTGAGAGTTGGGTGTTTGAAGCAAAGTGCCACGTCTTGGTCAGACGGGGGCCACCTCTTGAATTCATTCACCTTCTGTTCTGTTCTTGTTTCCCAGTTGTGGGGGTTTTGTGTTCCCGGTAAGGGGGTGTGGTTGAGTGTCGTAGAGCAAAGTGCCACGTCGTGACCTGACGGGGGCCACCTCTTGAATCTAGGCCTCACCAATGTTTGTTGCGCAAATTACTCTCACTGCCTTGACGAAGGCCGGGTTGGACCCTCGGGGTCAGTTCTGTAATCACTGGACAATAGTTGCGTGAGTCTGAGTCTGTTAGCCGGTTAGGCTGTTTTGTGATCTTGTTGCCCGGGATTGTGGGGGTATTGATTTATGATCATGATTGTGATTTATGGTTATCAGCTTTATTATCTATCATGCTTTGTCATCTTCTGTTAAAAGTTTTTGAAAAGATATCTGCATCTATTTTTGGGTTGCATATTAGTGGATGGTCGAACGAGACTATCTACTCACTGAGCTGTGTAGCTCATTCCACTATATTTCTAGATGCAGGGCAGGAGCCTACAGCTTAGTGGATATTTTGCTTTCTGACTTGATATGTTGGGGCCTGCGAGCCTGTGATATCTTGAGGGCCGGATGTGGCCAAAGTTTTATGACTTTTGATTCATGGACATGTTAGCCGGATGTGGCTATTTCTTTTTGAGTACTGTGATATCTGTTGCCGGGTTGGCATTTGGTTTTGATACGATTGTAAACCGAGGGCTTAAGCCTGTTTTCGGTGAATTCTGTTATGTCTAGAATTATTTGATTACCGTGGTTTTATTAACTTGATGATGTGCTGTCGTTCAGAGAATTTTGTTTCGAATTGGCGTGTTTTAGTTTGTGGTCGGGATGTCGACCCATATTGTTATATTATGGAGCATCTACAGGAATTTTCTTAGTGTTTATGGGGACATGCTGCCGAAATTTTTCGTATCGTTTTGTGTAAGCTATTATTCCCTAGCATCTGTCTTGTCGATTTGTGTGTGACATTCCCTATCTTCCGCGGTTTCTGTCTGTGATTGGGGTTTATTCTGAGGGGATGTTACAATGCATATTTCCTTTGCCACTGGATGTTCTTATTGGACAAGCGTGTCAAGCTTGTAACTCCAATATGATGAGCATGATTAGATCAGATGAACATAGTCACCTGGGTATGGCCATACTCTTTTCTCAATCATCTCATCCAGGGGGCCCCTTTAGAACATCACACTCCTTAAATAAGGAGACGGCAATCCTTTGTCTATCACTAGTGCCCTAACCTGACTCAAGCTCACCATCCAAGATAGTCTATAATCATTATATTTCAAATGATATTGAACTACCTCAAAACAATGACAATCATCATTTAGAAAACACAAGTGATCTCAAGTCAAAGGAAATGTGCCACTTGTTGCATTGAAGGATTATTCACATTGTGACAAGCAACTGAATATCCTAGTAGGGTCTGTCCAGTACATCCAATGTACCCATGAGTCTACATCTTATTCCATGCTCGAAGCATCCTATAAGATTAGAACACATATTAGTCTTAACCATATCAAGGCTGTCTCATGTTCACCAAGATATCTCGACTAAGGACTTTACAGCATGTCAGCCCAGCTGAACAGCTTTGAGACATTATTCAGAAGTACACTTATTGCAGCAGACAATGTAACAAACTGAATAACAACCATGCCTTTATAAACATAAGAGTTTATTACATGATACTGATACATTCCCAAGGCCTCAAACATTAGCCTTAAGGGCATACCCCAACAATCTCCCACTTGCACTTAATCTAATGGTTGAGAAATCTCAAACCCATATTATTAAAGTGCTTCTCATGCTTCTGCTGTGCCAGAGGCTTGGTAAGCGGGTCTGCCAGATTTTCATCTGTATGAACCTTGCATACTTTGATCTCGCCTCGATCTATGATCTCCCGGATCAAGTGAAACCGTCTCTGTATGTGCTTGGACTTCTGGTGCGACCGTAGTTCCTTTGCTTGTGCGATTGCTCCAGTGTTATCACAGAAGATAACCAAAGGATCTGCACTCGAAGGAACAACACCAAGTTCCTAAACGAACTTACGAATCCATACTGCCTCCTTGGATGCTTCCGAGGCTGCAACATACTCGGCTTCTGTTGTGGAATCAGCAACAGTTGATTGTTTGAAACTCTTCCACACCACCGCTCCTCCATTCAAGCTAAAAACATAACCTGATTGCGATCGGAAATCATCCTGGTCAGACTGGAACGAAGCGTCAGTATATCCTTCAATACTGAGTTCTTCCTGACCACCATATATCAAGAACATATCTTTGGTCCTCCGCAGATATTTTAAGATGTTCTTGACTGCAATCCAGTGTGCCTGACCTGGATTACTTTGGAAACGACTGGTCACGCTTAACCCGTAAGCGACATCTGGGCGAGTACACAACATCGCATACATAATGGACCCAATAGCCGAAGCATAAGGCGTATTGTCCATTTCATCTTTCTCAGTCTGTGTTTGTGGACACTGACTCTTCGAAAGATTCAGACCATGTCTGACTGGAAGATATCCTCTTTTAGAATTCTCTAAATGAAATCTCTCCAGGACTTTATCGATGTAAGTACTCTGGCACAGCCCGAGAAGCCTCTTAGATCTATCCCTGTAGATCTTCACACCTAACACATAGGCTGCTTCTCCTAGATCTTTCATCTGAAAACATTTCCTTAACCATGCTTTAACGGCATGCAGTTCAGGAATACCGTTTCCAATGATCAAGATATCATCGACGTAGAGGACTAGGAAAGTTATCACGCTCCCACTAAACCTCTTATATACACACGGGTCATCCTCGTTCTTGATGAAACCAAATTCACTGTCTGATTCATCAAAACGAATATTCCAGCTTCTTGATGCTTGTTTAAGTCCATAAATAGACTTCTTTAACTTGCATATTTTATGACGATCTGATGGATTAGTGAAAGCTTCTGGTTGTGTCATATACACATCCTCATCCAGATTTCCATTAAGGAAAGCTGTCTTCACATCCATCTGCCAGATCTCATAATCATAATATCCAGCTATCGCGAAAAGAATCCGAATAGACTTAAACATAGCTACAGGTGAGAAAGTTTCATCATAATCTATCCCATAGATTTGTTTGAAACCTTTCGCAACCAGCCTGCCTTTATAGGTAACCACGTTACCATCCATGTCAATCTTCTTCTTGAAGATCCATTTACAGCCTATAGGGATAACTCCCGGAGGCGGATCAACCAAATCCCACACTTGGTTATCTGACATGGAGTCTATCTCGGCGCGCATAGCTACAAGCCATCTCGCTGACTCCGGTCCACTGACCGCATCCGCATAAGTGAGGGGTTCATCATTATCAACGATGTAGACTCCGTCATAGCGCTCAGGCTGTCGACGGATCCTTCCCAATCTTCGCGGTTCCCGTGTTATCTGAGCCTCAGGTTGTTCAATAACCTGATCTACCGGCTCAGGCTCATCCAACTGTGCTTGACTACTTTGCCCTTCTTCTGGATTCTCATCCAGCTTTATTTCTCTCCCACTGGCCTCTTGCAGAAGAAACTCCTTCTCAAGAAATATGGCCGTCCGAGCAACAAATACCATGTTCTCTTTGGGATCGAAGAAATAATAACCCTTAGTTTCCTTAGGGTAACCGACAAAGATACATTTGTCAGATCTGCTCTCTAGTTTCCCAGAGGCGAGCTTTTTGACATAAGCCTCGCAGCCCCAGATCCTGATAAATGTCAAGCTCGGCTGTTTCCCATACCATAACTCATATGGAGTTTTTGAAACTGCCTTGGATGGCACTCGGTTTAGTACCTTTGCAGCTGTCTCCAGTGCAAATCCCCAAAAGGAATATGGAAGAGTAGCCTGACTCTTCATAGAACGAACCATATCAAGTAACGTTCTATTTCTCCTCTCGGACACACCATTCCATTGCGGTGTTCCTGGCGGAGTGAGCTGTGAGATAATCCCACACTCCTTCAGATAGTCAGTAAATGCATGACTTAGGTATTCTCCACCTCGATCAGAACGAAGTGCCTTGATATTTCGGCCTAGCTGATTCTGTACTTCATTCTTGAACTCTTTGAACTTGTCAAAAGATTCACTTTTATGTCTCATCAGATAGACATAACCATACCTACTGAAATCATCAGTAAAGGTAATGAAGTACTGATAGCCACCTCTGGCATGTTTACTAAATGGCCCACACACATCACTGTGTATAAGGTCAAGTAAACCTGAAGCCCTTTGACCTTTATTAAGAAAAGGGGACTTCGTCATTTTACCCATTAAACAAGCCTTGCATGTATCAATCTCCTCATAGGAGAATGATCCCAGCAGTCCATGATCATGCAACCGCTTAATGCGTTTCTTGTTAATATGGCCTAAACGACTATGCCATAGCAAGGTGCTGTCATCAGCATATTTGGCTTTCTTAATATCAATATTTTGTATAGAACATTCCATGTCCAACATGAATAACCCATTGTTAATTGAACCAGTTGCATAAACAATATTATCAAAAGATAAAACACACTTTGAAATATTGCATTCAAAGGAAAATCCCTTCCTG
Organism: Costus lasius; assembly: GCA_027563935.2. Lineage (NCBI taxonomy): Eukaryota > Viridiplantae > Streptophyta > Magnoliopsida > Zingiberales > Costaceae > Costus > Costus lasius. The sequence goes on from CM050452.1 coordinate 25,731,572, forward strand.
ACAAGAGCAGGAATGGAGATAATATTTTTAGTAATGCTGGGAACAAAGTAACAACTGTTTAGTTCTAATACAAGTCCAGATGGCATAGAGATGAAATAGTCTCCTACAGCAACAGCAGCAACCCGTGCCCCGTTTCCAACTCGTAGGTCCACCTCATGCTGTCCCACCTGTCTTCTTCTCTTGAGTTCCTGTACATTTGAACAAATGTGAACTCCACATGCAGTGTCCAACACCCATGATATAGAAGAAGAAGATATCATGACTTAAGTCACAAATATACCTGAGCCAGAAGCGATGCTTCCCTTCTTGTCTCCTTGGAGCGCTTTACAGTCCTTTTTCCAGTGACCTAGCTGGCCACAGTGGAAACATCTGTATTCCTTTGACCGCTTAACTTTTTGCTTCAGAGCCTTGCTGTAACTCTTGACAGGGGCCTTGCCCTTCTTCCCCTTCTTCTTGTTCCTAGAAGGAACCATTAAGACAGAGGTCGAAGGCTTTCCCTTCAGAGTCTCCTCAGTAGTCAAGAGCATATTCAGCAGCTCTGCCGGAGTACAATCGATTTTGTTCATATTAAAGTTAATAATGAACGCATCGAAAGAGGGCGGGAGAGACTGCAGAATAATGTCTACAGCAAGCTCCTGGTTGATGGTATGCCCCAGTTTCTCTAGAGCTTCCTTGTGCCCAATCATCTTGAGCACGTGAGCTCCCACTGGGCTCCCTTCAGCCAGTTTGCTCTGAAAGAACAGCTTTGTCAGATTATAGCGTTCTGTCCTCGCCTGTGCAGCATACAGCATCTTGAGGTTTGCTATCATGTCTATTGCAGACATATCCTCATGCTGACGCTGCAGCGGTGGCGTCATAGACGCTAGCATCAGGCAAGCGACATCAATGCTATCATTGACGTGCTTTTCATAAGCTTCCCGAACCGCCCTTGCGGCGTTCGGAGCGGGCTGAGGCGGTATCGCCGTCTCGAGGACATACAGTTTCCTCTCTGCCTTAAGAACAATCTTAAGGTGTCCGAACCAGTCTGAGAAGTTCGGCCCAGCAAACTTCTCTCTTTCCAGTAGGGATCGCACATTGAAGCTCATGGTGTTCGTTGCTGCAGGAATCTACAACAATGCAAGAACAGCAAGGTCAGTATCAATGTAAAGAATCAATTCAGGACTTAAGAATGATTCTTTTTCTCACTATTTTATCTGGCTGAAAAATCCAGCAAAACAGCCCGAAAGAGTAGAACTCTTTTAGTGAGATGGGATCCAGATTTTATACTTGGTCTCCGCGTCCCGCTCAGGCGAGATAAGATGCACAGAGATTTCAAGCACTAATTTCTGGTAGGCAGTCCCTGCCAATCGCCAACCCATGCGATTCCCCTTCATCTGGGCAATCCAGCAGACTGTGCCAACTGAGTTGGTACAACACAATCTCTGACCCCACAGATGGCTGCCTCCATGTGCTACCATATGCGCCACATATGTAGCCTACATGGTCAAGCTGACCCAACCTACTCCCTGGACCACCACGTGTTATGCTGAGCAATGAGAAGCGATAAATCCCTTCTCTGTAACACGCAGGTGTAATCCCGCACCGTCTGAAGATAGATGGACGTGCCCACTGAGTGGGTACAACACGGCTCCAACGATAGTCAGAACAGTGAGGTTTCGCATCAGAAGGCTTACGAGCTTGATATTTTAGCGTTGGATTTTAACGGTCTTTTATCTTCTTAACTATCATGCAATTCCTATGGTGATAGCAGAAGATAAATAAATCATGCTGTTCTACTTATTTAAACAATAAAAGAAAGCATGGATCTTATGTGGTAAAAGCCCATAGCCTAAGTAAGACATTAATTAACTTAAGTCTTCACTTCCTTTTCTTCATGGGGCTTTTGCTGCTCATCTGGCCCAGACCAGGGCCCAAGCGCCATTTGTAGCTAAGGTGCGCCCACCAGGGAAAATGCGCCTGTCCCAGAGTCGAACCCTGGACCTCCCACCTGGTCAAGCCTCTGCTGCAAGCGCCTCTGCCAAGTGTGCTCTGTGCTCTTGTCTGATTAACTTACAAATTAATCTATCTAGACAAGATTGACTCGCAGGTCAATTACATTTTATAAATTAAATAAATGTGATGCGCAGATCACAATAAATTAATTTACATTTAATTTCCAGGCACGCAGGCCCCAGCACAGCACACATTAAACGGGCAGCCCACATAAGAATAAATAAACAAGCATAGGCCTCATCCAAACAACATGTGATCCAGCAATAAGAAAATAAAATTTTGAAAACGCATAGTTATCAATTTTACTTTTCTTATATGCCCTACAACCTTACAACGGTCCATTGATGGGGATCCACTCATCATATCTAGTCAGATCCACTGCCCTTGCATGCACCAAGTCCTAACTGACTTGAGTCGACCCAGTGGTCAACTATGCATGCGCCAAGGGCTGAACAACCATCATGAGTTCTGGCAAGCGGGTGTGAACCCGGGCCTAACTCATGTGCGTTCACCAGGTGTCTCAACCAGACCTCGCTACACGCCTTTGATGCAGTCGACCTATAGCCACCTCATGCTTGCGCATGGGTGCCATCTGGTCGACCCATCTAGGCTGTCAGATGGTCTGATCAGACTATTGGATCTAACCTAGAGGATGACTTCAACCCCATCAACCCGTCTAAGGGTTTATAGCAGGGGCGACTTAGATCTAATAAGGAAGCGCGCAAGATAACGTTTTAGAAAACATGTAACAAGCACCAATCCTAATCATGCATTAAAATAAAACATGAATACACACATGCGCTAACATCTAATACCTAGCATGTAGATTCGCATGTGATGATAATTAGATCTATAACCGAAAACAAGGATCACACATAATCATGAAACAATCATATGATCATACGATAACAACTTGCCTCTGATACCAATTGAGAGTCCCCTATAGCTAAGGGGGCGAAACCCTGACAGGTGGCGCAAATAATTTTGCAAGCGGAAACTAGGGTTTCAAGAGACCTTACGTAATGACATATGATTAACTTCATAAGGTTTAGATTCATACCATAGCCATTTCGTTTGGATGGCGTCTAGGAAGCAGAGATCGACAGGGGTCTCCTCCAGAGAATGCGCACACAAGATGAGAGTGTGCCTACTTTCTTGGTGCTCCTTGTGCTAGCAAGGTTCCAAGAAGTCTTGAACGTATGGAAGGGATGGAGACGATTTTCCTTTCTTGGCCGAATCCTCCTCAAAGCTCCAAGCGTCGCCATACACGAAAGTGTCGAGAGGAATAATGGGTAGAGAGGCGAGAATAGAATTAATTCTCTTCGAACGTGAGAGATCTCCAAGTGGAGATCATGGTTTCTAAAAATAGAAACCACCACTCGCTCAAACGTTCACGCCAAGTGAACAAGTCGCCACCTCTTCTCCCATTGAACCATACGCTCATATATGAGCCGGTTCAATTTGGTTCGGCTCAAGAAACCAATCAAGCCAAGTCTTCAGTCCAGATCATATTAAACCTAAAGGTTCAAGATCTAACCGTTCATCTCTTAATGCTCCTGATCTCACCGATCTAGCATCTATTCTCTCAATCGAAGCTTACCGATCTTAAGCCCTAATCAATCAAACATGATCAGACCAGATCTCACTTACAATCAGAGATTAAATCCCTTTAAACTGAACCAAAACAATTCAGTCCACACGATCTGACTTAAGTAAGCCATATCATCAAATTGTGCGACCCTAAGGGTTTCCTTTAAATGTCGGTAACGATAACTAACGTTATCACGATCAGTGAGGGGTATCTAGCAACACATCACTGTCTCCCGATATAAAGAAAAGAGTCTTCCAAGACTACACCCAAACCATAGCACAAGTGTGAATCAACTCACAAGGCATGCATATTTCCTTTGCCACTGGATGTTCTTATTGGACAAGCGTGTCAAGCTTGTAACTCCAATATGATGAGCATGATTAGATCAGATGAACATAGTCACCTGGGTATGGCCATACTCTTTTCTCAATCATCTCATCCAGGGGGCCCCTTTAGAACATCACACTCCTTAAACAAGGAGATGGCAATTCTTTGTCTATCACTAGTGCCCTATCCTGACTCAAGCTCACCATCCAAGATAGTCTATAATCATTATATTTCAAATGATATTGAACTACCTCAAAACAATGACAATCATCATTTAGAAAACACAAGTGATCTCAAGTCAAAGGAAATGTGCCACTTGTTGCATTGAAGGATTATTCACATTGTGACAAGCAACTGAATATCCTAGTAGGGTCTGTCCAGTACATCCAATGTACCCATGAGTCTACATCTTATTCCATGCTCGAAGCATCCTATAAGATTAGAACACATATTTGTAGGTCCCCTTCAAGGGGGAGCGCAAACCCTAAGCATGCACAAATCTCAATTGCATGGGCGGAATTAGGGTTTCCATAGATCGCATGTAGTATATCTATAAGATTAACTTTGTTTGCTTGTAAAGATCAAGAGAAAATCTCTTACCATAGCCATGATAAAGAGTGGCGACTTGGAAGCAAGAGGGCAAGTAAGCACTCCTCCAAAGATAACGCACACTAGATGAGAGATGGCTACCCTTTCGAATGTTCCTTGTGCTAGCAAGGGATCTCCTACCTTCCTTGTCATGTGTAGATGAAGAGAGGTGCTTGGCCGAGAGCTTCGTTGTGCAAGAGTTCCCCTTTTTTTTTTCTTTCTTGTCGAATGAAGATGACAAGAGAGTAATTGGGCAAATGGCGTTAAGGCTTTCATTCAAGTGATGGCGTTACACTTCCAAATATGGAAGGTTATGAAGCCATGCGACCACCTGAAGAAAAACTGCCCAAAATGCCTTCAATCCTTGAACCATACGTTCACCCATGTGAACTGGTTCAAGCCAATTAGGTTCAACTCAATTCGGTTCAAAACCAAATCAAACCAGCTCAAGCCATGGTCTAGATCTCTTTGAACCAAATGGTTCAAGATCCAACCGTTCATCTCTGGATGCTCTTGATCTCTCCGATCTAGCATCCACACTCTCGATTGAAGCTTACCGATCTCAAGCCCTAATCAATCAAACATGATCAGACCAGATCTCACTTACAATCAGAGTCTAAACTCCTTTAAACTGAATCCAAACAATTCAGTCCACACGATCTGACTTGAGTAAGCCATGTCATCAAATTGTGCGACCCTAAGGGTTTCCTTTAAATGTCGGTAACGACAACTTACGTTATCACGATCAGTGAGGGGTATCTAGCAACACATCACTGTCTCCCGATATAAAGGAAAGAGTCTTCCAAGACTACACCCAAATCACAGCACAAGTGTGAATCCATTTCACGAGGCATACATGTTTCCTTTGCCACTGGATGTTCTTATTGGACAAGCATGTCAAGCCTGTAACTCCAATACGATGAGCATGATTAGATCAGATGAACATAGTCATCTGGGTATGGCCATACACTTTCTCAATCATCTCATATAGGGGGGCCTTAGAACATCACACTCCTTAAACAAGGAGACGGCAATCCTTTATCTATCACTAGTGTCCTAACCTGACTCATGATCATTATCCAAGATAGTCTATAACCATTATATTTCAAATGATATTGAACTACCTCAAAACAATGACATTCATCATTTAGAAACACAAGTGATCTCAAGTCAAAGGACATGTGCCACTTGTAGCATACAAGGATTATTCACATTGTGACAAGCAATTGAATATCCTAGTAGGGTCTGTCCAGTACATCCAATGTACCCATGAGTCTACATCTTATTCCATGCTCGAAGCATCCTATAAGATTAGAACACATATTAGTCTTAACCATATCAAGGCTGTCTCATGTTCACCAAGATATATCGACTAAGGACATTACTGCATGTCAGCCTAGCTGAACAGCTTTGAGACATTATTCAGTAGTACACTTATTACAGCAGACAAGGTAACAACCTGAATAACAACCATTGCCATTTATAAACTTAAGAGTTTATACAATGATACTATTACAATCCCAAGGCCTCAAACATTAGCCTTAAGGGCATACCCCAACAATCTCCCACTTGCACTTAATCTAATGGTTGAGAAACCTCAAACCCATATTATTACAGTGCTTCTCATGCTTCTGCTGCGCCAGAGGCTTGGTAAGCGGGTCTGCCAGATTGTCATCTATATGAACCTTGCATATTTTGATCTCGCCACGATCTATGATCTCCCGGATCAAGTGAAACCGTCTCTGTATGTGCTTGGACTTCTGGTGCGACCGTGGTTCCTTTGCTTGTGCGATGGCTCCAGTGTTATCACAGAAGATAACCAAAGGATCGACACTCGAAGGAACAACACCAAGTTCTCTCACGAACTTACGAATCCACACTGCCTCCTTGGATGCTTCCGAGGCTGCAACATACTCGGCTTCTGTTGTGGAATCAGCAACAGTTGACTGTTTGAAACTCTTCCACACCACTGCTCCACCATTCAAGCTAAAAACATAGCCTGATTGCGATCGGAAATCATCCTGGTCCGACTGGAACGAAGCGTCAGTATATCCTTCTATACTGAGTTCTTCCTGACCACCATATATCAAGAACATATCTTTGGTCCTCCGCAGATATTTTAAAATGTTCTTGACTGCAATCCAGTGTGCCTGACCTGGATTACTTTGGAAACGACTGGTCACGCTTAACCCGTAAGCAACGTCTGGGCGAGTACATAACATCGCATACATAATGGACCCAATAGCCGAAGCATAAGGCGTATTGTCCATTTCATCCTTCTTAGTCTGTGTTTGTGGACACTGACTCTTCGAAAGATTCAGACCATGTCTGACTGGAAGATATCCTCTTTTAGAATTCTCTAAATGGAATCTCTCCAGAACTTTATCGATGTAAGTACTCTGGCACAGCCCGAGAAGCCTCTTAGATCTATCCCTGTAGATCTTCACACCTAATACATAGGCTGCTTCTCCTAGATCTTTCATCTGGAAACATTTCCTTAACCATGCTTTAACAGCATGCATTTCAGGAATATCGTTTCCAATGATTAAGATATCATCGACGTAGAGGATTAGGAATGTAATCACGCTCCCACTAAACCTCTTATACACACACGGGTCATCTTCGTTCTTGATGAAACCAAACTCAGAGATTGATTCATCAAAACGAATATTCCAGCTTCTAGATGCTTGTTTCAGTCCATAAATGGACTTCTTTAACTTGCATATTTTATGACGATCTGATGGATTAGTGAAACCTTCAGGTTGTGTCATATACACATCCTCATTCAGATTTCCATTAAGGAAAGCTATTTTCACATCCATCTGCCAGATCTCATAATCGTAATATGCAGCTATCGCGAAAAGAATCCGAATAGACTTGAACATAGCTACAGGAGAGAAAGTTTCATCATAATCTATCCCGTAGATTTGTTTGAAACCTTTCGCAACTAGCCTGCCTTTATAAGTAACCACGTTACCATCCATGTCTATCTTCTTCTTGAAGATCCATTTACAGCCTATAGGGATTACTCCCGGAGGCGGATCAACCAAATCCCAGACTTGGTTATCTGACATGGAGTCTATCTCGGCTCGCATAGCTTCAAGCCATCTAGCTGACTCCGGTCCACTGACCGCATCCGCATAAGTAAGGGGTTCATCATTATCAATGATGTAGACTCCGTCATAGCGCTCAGGCTGTCTACGGATCCTACCCGATCTTCGCGGTTCCCGTGATATCTGAGCCTCAGGTTGTTCAATAACCTGATCCACTGGCTCATGCACATCCAACTGTGATTGACTACTTTGTCCTTCCTCTGGATTCTCATCCAGCTTTATTTCTCTCCCACTGGCCTCTTGCAGAAGAAACTCCTTCTCAAGAAATATGGCCGTCCGAGCAACAAATACTTTGTTCTCTTTGGGATCGTAGAAATAATAACCCTTAGTTTCCTTAGGGTAACGACAAAGATACATTTCTCAAATCTACTCTCCAGTTTCCCAGAGGCGAGCTTTTTGACATAAGCCTCGCAACCCCAGATCCTGATAAATGTCAAGCTCGGCTGTTTCCCATACCATAATTCATATGGCGTCTTTGAAACGGCCTTGGATGGCACTCGGTTTAGTACCTTTGCAGCTGTTTCCAGTGCAAATCCCCAAAAGGAGTAAGGAAGAGTAGCCTGACTCATCATAGAACGAACCATATCAAGTAACGTTCTATTTCTCCTCTCGGACACACCATTCCATTGCGGTGTTCCTGGCGGAGTGAGCTGTGAGATAATCCCACACTCCTTCAGATAGTCAGTAAATTCTCGACTTAGGTATTCACCACCTGGATCAGAACGAAGTGCCTTGATATTTCGGCCTAGCAGATTCTCTACTTCATTTTTGAACTCTTTGAACTTGTCAAAAGATTCACTCTTATGTCTCATAAGATAGACATAACCATACCTACTGAAATCATCAGTAAAGGTAATGAAGTACTGATAGCCACCTCTGGCATGTTTACTAAATGGCCCACACACATCACTGTGTATAAGGTCAAGTAAACCTGAAGCCCTTTGACCTTTGTTAGGAAAAGGAGACTTCGTCATTTTACCCATTAAACAAGCTTTGCATGTATCAATCTCCTCATAGGAGAATGATCCCAGCAGTCCATGATCAGGCAACCGCTTAATGCGCTTCTTGTTAATATGGCCTAAACGACTATGCCATAACAAGGTGCTGTCTTCAGCATACTTGGCTTTCTTAATATCAACACTTTGTATAGAACTTTCCATGTCCAACATGTATAACCCATTGTTAATTGAACCAGTTGCATAAACAATATTATCTAAAGATAAAACACACTTTGAAATATTGCATTAAAAGGCAAATCCTTTCCTGACAAGAGCAGGAATAGAGACAATATTTTTAGTAATACTGGGAACAAAGTAACAACTGTTTAGTTCTAATACAATGCCAGATGGTAATGAGATGAAATAGTCTCCTACAGCAACAGCAGCAACCCGTGCCCCGTTTCCAACGCGTAGGTCCACCTCATGCTGTCCCACCTGTCTTCTTCTCTTGAGTTCCTGTACATTTGAACAAATGTGAACTCCACATGCAGTGTCCAACACCCATGAAATAGAAGAAGATGAAACCATGACTTCCGTCACGTATATACCTGAGCCAGAAGCGATGCTTCCCCTCTTATCTCCTTGGAGCGCTTTACAGTCCTTTTTCCAGTGACCCAGCTGGCCACAGTGGAAACACCTGTTGTCCTTCGACCGCTTAACCTTCTGTTTCAGAGCCTTGCTGTAACTCTTGACAGGGGCCTTGCCCTTCTTCCCCTTCTTCTTGTTCCTGGAAGGAACCATTAAGACAGAGGTTGAAGGCTTTCCCTTCAGAGTCTCCTCAGTTGTCAAGAGCATATTCAGCAGCTCTGCTGGAGTACAATCGATTTTGTTCATATTAAAGTTAATAATGAACGCATCGAAAGAGGGCGGGAGAGACTGCAGAATAATATCCACAGCAAGCTCCTGGTTGATGGTATGCCCCAGTTTCTCCAGAGCCTCCTTGTGCCCAATCATCTTGAGCACGTGAGCTCCCACTGGGCTCCCTTCAGCCAGTTTGCTCTGAAAGAAGAGCGTTGTCAGATTATAGCGTTCTGTCCTTGCCTATGCAGCATACAGCATCTTGAGGTTCGCTATAATCTCTATAGCCGACATATCCTCATGCTGACGCTGCAGCGGTGGCGTCATAGACGCTAGCATCAGGCAAGCGACAATAATGCTATCATTGACATGCTTTTCATAGGCTTCGCGAACCGCCCTTGCGGCGTTCGCAGCGGGTTGAGGCGGCACAGTCGTCTCGAGGACATACAGTTTCCTCTCAGCCTTAAGAATGATCTTAAGGTGTCCGAACCAGTCTGAGAAGTTTGGCCCAGCAAACTTCTCCCTTTCCAGTAGGGATCGCACATTGAAGCTCATGGTGTTCGTTGCTGCAGGAATCTACAACAATGCAAGAACAGCAAGGTTAGTATCAATGTTTACAATCAATCCAGTACTTAAGAAAGATTCTTTTCTCACTATTTTATCTGGCTGAAAAATCCAGCAAAACAGCCCGAAAGAGTAGAACTCTTTTAGTGAGATGGGATCCAGATTTCATACTTGGTCTCCGCGTCCCGCTCAGGCGAGATAAGATGCACAGAGAGTACAAGCACTAATCTCTGGTAGGCTGTCCCAGCCAATCGCCAACCCGTGCGATTCCCCTTCATCTGGGCAATCCAGCTGAAAGTACCCCTTAACCTGTAAGGGGGGTCCCCTTCTAGGGGGAGCGAAAACCCTAAAGTGGCGCAAATTATAACATGCAGCGGACGGAAGGGCTTCAAAGAATCATTGCGCATGCATTATGTGATCAACCTTAAAACATAATAGAAGAAGATGCAATTCATACCATAGCCATTAGAGGATGGCGCCTTGGAAGGAAAGATCAATCGAGAACTTCTCCTAAGTTTCGCACACAAGATGAGGAAGCCGCCTACTCTCTTGGTGCAACTTGTGCTAGCAAGGCTCCAAGAAGTGCTTGTCGTATGAAGGGATGAAGATCTCCTTGCTTGGCGAAAACCTCTCCCCAATGTCGACCACCACTTCTCCACAAGCGAATGTCTCAAGGACAACCCCGAGAGGCGACAATAGGGCGAGAGGGAAGCGTGAAGAGAGTCCACACGGAACGTGGTCACGTAAGTGACATGTTTTCTAATAATAGAAAACCATACTTCCACTTGCGATCATGGGTTTACCCAATCGCAAATCTCTCTTAAAGTGAACCATACGCTCAACCAATGAGCTGGTTCATTTTGGTTTGGTTCAAGACCAAATAACCCAAGCAATTAGTCCAGATCACATTAAACCCTAAGGTGCTTGATCTGACCGTTGATCTTTTGATGCTCCTGATCTCAATGATCTAGCATCCAATCTCCCGATCGAAGCTTACCGATCCCTAGCCCTAATCAATCAAACATGATCAGACCAGATCTCACTCACAATCAGAGCTTAAATCCCTTTAAACTGAACCCGAACAATTCAGTCCACACGATCTGACTTAAGTAAGCCATATCATCAAATTGTGCGACCCTGAGGGTTTCCTTTAAATGTCGGTAACGATAACTCTCATTATCACGATCAGTGAGGGGTATCTAGCAACACATCACTGTCTCCCGATATAAAGGAAAGAGTCTTCCAAGACTACACCCAAAAACAGCACAAGTGTGAATCGACTTCACAAAGCATACATATTTCCTTTGCCACTGGATGTTCTTATTGGACAAGCCTGTCAAGCTCGTAACTCCAATATGATGAGCATGATTAGATCAGATGAACACTGTCACCTGGGTATGGCCATACACTCTCTCAATCATCTCATCCAGGGGGCCCCTTTAGAACATCACACTCCTTAAACAAGGAGACGGCAATCCTGTGTCTATCACTAGTGCCCTAACCTGACTCAAGCTCACCATCCAAGATAGTCTATAATCATTATGTTTCAAATGATATTGAACTAACTCAAAATAATGACAATCATCATTTAGGAAACACAAGTGATCTCAAGTCAGAGGAAATGTGCCACTTGTCTTATACAAGGAATATTCACGTTGTGACAAACAACTGAACATCCTAGTAGGGTCTGTCCAGTACATCCCATGCACCCATGAGTCTACATCTTGTTCCATGCTCGAAGCATCCTATAAGATTAGAACACATATTAGTCTTAACCATATCGAGGCTGTCTCATGTTCACCAAGATACATCGACTAAGGACATAATAGCTTGTCAGCCCAGCTGAACAGCTTTGAGACATTATTCAGAAGAACATATATTGCAGCAGACAATGTAGCTAACTGAATAACAACCATGCCTTTATAAACATAACAGTTTATTACATGATACAGATACATTCCCATAGGCCTCAAACATTAGCCTTAAGGGCATACCCCAACAATCTCCCACTTGCACTTAATCTAATGGTTGAGAAATCTCAAACCCATATTATTACAGTGCTTCTCATGCTTCTGCTGCGCCAGAGGCTTGGTAAGCGGGTCAGCCAGATTGTCATCTGTATGAACCTTGCATACTTTGATCTCGCCACGATCTATGATCTCCCTGATCAAATGAAACCGTCTCTGTATGTGCTTGGACTTCTGGTGCGACCGTGGTTCCTTTGCTTGTGCGATTGCTCCAGTGTTATCACAGAAGATAACCAAAGGATCTGCACTCGAAGGAACGACACCAAGTTCTCTCACGAACTTACGAATCCACACTGCCTCCTTGGATGCTTCCGAGGCTGCAACATACTCGGCTTCTGTTGTGGAATCAGCAACAGTTGACTGTTTGAAACTTTTCCACACCACTGCACCTCCATTCAAGCTAAAAACATAGCCTGATTGCGATCGGAAATCATCCTGGTCACTCTGGAACGAAGCATCAGTATATCCCTCTATACTGAGTTCTTCCTGACCACCATATATCAAGAACATATCTTTGGTCCTCCGCAGATATTTTAAAATGTTCTTGACTGCAATCCAGTGCGCCATACCTGGATTACTCTGGTAACGACTGGTCACGCTTAACCCGTAAGCGACGTCTGGGCGAGTACACAACATCGCATACATTATAGAACCAATAGCCGAAGCATAAGGCGTATTGTTCATTTCATCTTTCTCAGTCTGTGTTTGTGGACACTGACTCTTCGAAAGATTCAGACCATGTCTGACTGGAAGATATCCTCGTTTAGAATTCTCTAAATGAAATCTCTCCAGGACCTTATCGATGTAAGTACTCTGGCACAGCCCGAGAAGCCTCTTAGATCTATCCCTGTAGATCTTCACACCTAACACATAGGCTGCTTCTCCTAGATCTTTCATCTGGAAACATTTCCTCAGCCATGCCTTAACAGCATGCATTTCAGGAATATCATTTCCAATGATCAAGATGTCATCGACGTAGAGGACTAGAAAAGTAATCACGCTCCCACTAAACCTCTTATATACACACGGGTCATCCTCGTTCTTGATGAAACCAAATTCCGTAACTGATTCATCAAAACGAATATTCCAGCTTCTGGATGCTTGTTTAAGTCCATAAATAGACTTCTTTAACTTGCATATCTTATGACGATCTGCTGGATTAGTGAAACCTTCTGGTTGTGTCATATACACATCCTCATCCAGATTTCCATTAAGGAAAGCTGTTTTCACATCCATCTGCCAAATCTCATAATCATAATATGCAGCTATCGCGAAAAGAATCCGAATAGACTTAAACATGGCTACAGGAGAGAAAGTTTCATCATAATCTATCCCGTAGATTTGTTTGAAACCTTTCGCAACTAGCCTGCCTTTATAGGTAACCACGTTACCATCCATGTCAATCTTCTTCTTGAAGATCCATTTACAGCCTATAGGGATAACTCCCGGAGGCGGATCAACCAAATCCCAGACCTGGTTATCTGACATGGAGTCCATCTCGGCGCGCATAGCTTCAAGCCATCTCGCTGACTCCGGTCCACTGACCGCATCCGCATAAGTGAGGGGTTCATCATTACCAATGATATAGACTCCGTCATAGCGCTCAGGCTGTCGACGAATCCTTCCCGATCTTCGCGGTTCCCGTGATATCTGAGCCTCAGGTTGTTCAATAACCTGTTCTACCGGCTCAGGCTCATCCAACTCTGCTTGAGCACTTTGTCCTTCCTCTGGAATCTCATCCAGCTTTATTTCTCTCCCACTGGCCTCTTGCAGAAGAAACTCCTTCTCAAGAAATATGGCCGTCCGAGCAACAAAAACCTTGTTCTCTTTGGGATCGTAGAAATAATAACCCTTAGTTTCCTTAGGGTAACCGACAAAGATACATTTGTCAGATCTGCTCTCTAGTTTCCCAGAGGCGAGCTTCTTGACATAAGCCTCGCAGCCCCAGATCCTGATAAATGTCAAGCTTGGCTGTTTCCCATACCATAACTCATATGGCGTCTTTGAAACTGCCTTGGATGGCACTCGGTTTAGTACTTTTGCAGCTGTTTCCAGCCCAAAACCCCAAAAGGAGTAGGGAAGAGTAGCCTGACTCATCATAGAACGAACCATATCAAGTAACGTTCTATTTCTCCTCTCGGACACACCATTCCATTGCGGTGTTCCTGGCGGAGTGAGCTGTGAGATAATCCCACACTCTTTTAGATAGTCAGTAAATGCATGACTTAGGTATTCACCACCTCGATCTGAGCGAAGTGCCTTGATATTGCGGCCTAGCTGATTTTGAACTTCATTCTTGAACTCTTTGAACTTGTCAAAAGATTCACTCTTATGTCTCATCAGATAGACATACCCATATCTACTGAAATCATCAGTAAAGGTAATGAAGTACTGATAGCCACCTCTGGCATGTTTACTAAAAGGCCCACACACATCACTGTGTATAAGGTCAAGTAAACCTGAAGCCCTTTGACCTTTGTGAGGAAAAGGTGACTTCGTCATTTTACCCATTAAACAAGCTTTGCATGTATCAAGCTCCTTGTAGGAGAATGATCCCAGCAGTCCATGATCATGCAACCGCTTAATGCGTTTCTCGTTTATATGGCCTAAACGACTATGCCATAGCAAGGTGCTGTCATCAGCATACTTGGCTTTCTTAATATCAACATTATGTATAGAACTTTCCATGTCTAACATGAATAACCCATTGCTTATTGAACCAGTTGCATAAACAATATTATCAAAAGATAAAATACACTTTGAAATATTGCATTCAAAGGAAAATCCCTTCCTGACAAGAGCAGGAATGGAGATAATATTTTTAGTTATACTGGGAACAAAGTAACAACTGTTTAGTTCCAATACAAGTCCAGATGGTAAAGAAATAAAGTAGTCTCCTACAGCAACAGCAGCAACCCGTGCCCCGTTTCCAACTCGTAGGTCCACCTCATGCTGTCCCACCTGTCTTCTTCTCTTGAGTTCCTGCACATTTGAACAAATGTGAACTCCACATGCAGTGTCCAACACCCATGATACAGAAGAAGAAAACATGACCTCAGTCACGAATATACCTGAGCCAGAAGCAAAGCTTCCCCTCTTATCTCCTTGGAGCGCTTTACAGTCCTTTTTCCAGTGACCCAGCTGGCCACAGTGGAAACACCTGTATTCCTTAGACCGCTTCACCTTCTGCTTCAGAGCCTTGCTGTAGCTTTTGACCGGGGCCTTGCCCTTCTTCCCCTTCTTCTTGTTCCTGGAAGGAACCATTAAGACAGAGGTCGAAGGCTTACCCTTCAGAGTCTCCTCAGTGGTCAAGAGCATATTCAGCAGCTCTGCCGGAGTACAATCGATTTTGTTCATATTAAAATTAATAATGAACGCGTCGAATGATGGCGGGAGAGACTGCAGAATAATGTCTACAGCAAGCTCCTGGTTAATGGTATGCCCCAGTTTCTCTAGAGCCTCCTTGTGCCCAATCATCTTGAGCACGTGAGCTCCTACTGGGCTCCCTTCAGCCAGTTTGCTCTGAAAGAAGAGCTTTGTCAAATTGTAGCGTTCTGTCCTCGCCTGTGCAGCATACAGCATCTTGAGGTTTGTAATCATGTCTCTAGCAGACATATCCTCATGCTGACGCTGCAGCGGTGGCGTCATAGACGCTAGCATCAGGCAAGCGACATCAATGCTATCATTGACGTGCTTTTCATAGGCTTCCCGAACCGCCCTTGCGGCGTTCGGAGCGGGCTGCGGCGGTATCGCCGTCTCGAGGACATACAGTTTCCTCTCTGCCTTAAGAACAATCTTAAGGTGTCCAAACCAGTCAGAGAAGTTTGGCCCAGCAAACTTCTCCCTTTCCAGTAGGGATCGCACATTGAAGTTCATGGTGTTCGTTGCTGCAGGTATCTACAACAATGCAAGAACAGCAAGGTCAGTATCAATGTATAAGAATCAATCAGGACTTAAGAAAGATTCTTTTTCTCACTATTTTATCAGGCGTGAAAAATCCAGCAAAACAGCCCGAAAGAGTAGAACTCTTTTAGTGAGATGGGATCCAGATTTCATACTTGGTCTCCGCGTCCCGCTCAGGCGAGATAAGATGCACAGAGAGTACAAGCATTAGTTTCTGGTAGGCAGTCCCTGCCGATCGCCAACCCGTGCGATTCCCCTTCATCTGGGCAGTCCAGCAGACTGTGCCAACTGAGTTGGTACAACACAATCTCTGACCCCACAGATGGCTGCCTCCATGTGCTACCATATGCGCCACATATGTAGCCTACACGGTCAAGCTGACCCGACCTACTCCCTGGACCACCATGTGCTATGCTGAGCAACGAGAGGGGATAAATCCCCAATCTGTAACACACAGGTGTAATCCCGCACCGTCTGAAGATAGATGGACGTGCCCACTGAGTGGGTACAACACGGCTCCAACGATAATCAGAACAGTGAGGTTTCGCGTCAGAAGGCTTACGAGCTTGATATTTAAGCGTTGGATTTTAACGGTCTTTTATCTTCTTGCCTATCATGCAATTCCTATGGTGATAGCAGAAGATAAATTTACTCATGCAATTCTAATATAAAGCTATAAAAGAAAGCATGTGTCTTATGTGGTAAAAGCCCATAGCCCTAGTGAGACCTTAACCTAACTTAAGACTGCACTTGCTTTTCATGGGTCTTTAACTGCTTATCTGGCCCAACCCAGGGCCCAAGCGCCAATTAGCAGCTCTGGTGCGCCCACCAGGAAATGCGCCAGGTCCTAGGGTCGAACCCTAGACCTCCCACCTGGTCCAGCCACTGCTGCAAGCGCCTCTGCCAAGTGTGCTCTGTGCTCTTGTCTAATTAAATTACAAATTTAACTATCTAGACAAGAGTGACACGCAGGTCACTTTCACATTATAAATTAATTAAATTGTGATTCGCAGATCACATAAATAAAATTAATTTACAACAATTAATCCAGGCACGCAGGCCCCAGCACAGCACACATTAAAAACAGGCAGCCCACATAAGACTAAATAAACAAGCAGATTCAATAACCATCATGTGATCCAGTCAGGAAAAATAAATTTTGAAAAAAAAACCCCATGGGATCAATTTTAATTTTCCTTATTTGCCTTACAACCTTACAACGGTCCATTACTAGGGATCCACTCATCCACCCTAGTCAGATCCTCTGCCCTTACATGCACCGAGTCGTAACTGACTCGAGTCGACCAAAAGGTCAACTATGCATGCGACAGGGCTGAACGACCACACTGAGATCTGGCAAGCGGGCGTGACCCCGGGCCTAACTCAGGTGCGTTCATTGGTCGTCTCAATCAGACATCGCTACACACCTGTCTGCAGTCGACCTATAGCCACCATAGGCTTGCGCCAAGGTGCTATCTGGTCGACCCATTCAGGCTGTCAGATGAACTGATCAGACTGGTCGGATCTAACCTAGGGGTTGACTTCAACCCTAGTAACCCGTCTAAGGGTTTACTGTAGGCGGCTTAGATCTAAGGTGAAAACGCGCAAGTAATATTTTTGAAGAAAAACATACATTAAGCGCCAATATTTCAACACATATGCGCAATTAAAACATAACTTTGGTTTCGGCATGAAACAAGTTAATATGAAAAATTACGCATGATAGATCTAAGCATGCATCTTCATTCAAGGATCACCGAAACAAAGCAATCAAATAAGCATGCGATTAACTTGCTCTGATACCAATTGAAAGTACCCCTTAACCTGTAAGGGGGGTCCCCTTCTAGGGGGAGCGAAAACCCTAAAGTGGCGCAAATTATAACATGCAGCGGACGGAAGGGCTTCAAAGAATCATTGCGCATGCATTATGTGATCAACCTTAAAACATAATAGAAGAAGATGCAATTCATACCATAGCCATTAGAGGATGGCGCCTTGGAAGGAAAGATCAATCGAGAACTTCTCCTAAGTTTCGCACACAAGATGAGGAAGCCGCCTACTCTCTTGGTGCAACTTGTGCTAGCAAGGCTCCAAGAAGTGCTTGTCGTATGAAGGGATGAAGATCTCCTTGCTTGGCGAAAACCTCTCCCCAATGTCGACCACCACTTCTCCACAAGCGAATGTCTCAAGGACAACCCCGAGAGGCGACAATAGGGCGAGAGGGAAGCGTGAAGAGAGTCCACACGGAACGTGGTCACGTAAGTGACATGTTTTCTAATAATAGAAAACCATACTTCCACTTGCGATCATGGGTTTACCCAATCGCAAATCTCTCTTAAAGTGAACCATACGCTCAACCAATGAGCTGGTTCATTTTGGTTTGGTTCAAGACCAAATAACCCAAGCAATTAGTCCAGATCACATTAAACCCTAAGGTGCTTGATCTGACCGTTGATCTTTTGATGCTCCTGATCTCAATGATCTAGCATCCAATCTCCCGATCGAAGCTTACCGATCCCTAGCCCTAATCAATCAAACATGATCAGACCAGATCTCACTCACAATCAGAGCTTAAATCCCTTTAAACTGAACCCGAACAATTCAGTCCACACGATCTGACTTA
Organism: Costus lasius; assembly: GCA_027563935.2. Classification (NCBI taxonomy): domain Eukaryota; kingdom Viridiplantae; phylum Streptophyta; class Magnoliopsida; order Zingiberales; family Costaceae; genus Costus; species Costus lasius. The sequence continues at coordinate 25,750,096 of CM050452.1, forward strand.
AGTAAGCCATATCATCAAATTGTGCGACCCTGAGGGTTTCCTTTAAATGTCGGTAACGATAACTCTCATTATCACGATCAGTGAGGGGTATCTAGCAACACATCACTGTCTCCCGATATAAAGGAAAGAGTCTTCCAAGACTACACCCAAAAACAGCACAAGTGTGAATCGACTTCACAAAGCATACATATTTCCTTTGCCACTGGATGTTCTTATTGGACAAGCCTGTCAAGCTCGTAACTCCAATATGATGAGCATGATTAGATCAGATGAACACTGTCACCTGGGTATGGCCATACACTCTCTCAATCATCTCATCCAGGGGGCCCCTTTAGAACATCACACTCCTTAAACAAGGAGACGGCAATCCTGTGTCTATCACTAGTGCCCTAACCTGACTCAAGCTCACCATCCAAGATAGTCTATAATCATTATGTTTCAAATGATATTGAACTAACTCAAAATAATGACAATCATCATTTAGGAAACACAAGTGATCTCAAGTCAGAGGAAATGTGCCACTTGTCTTATACAAGGAATATTCACGTTGTGACAAACAACTGAACATCCTAGTAGGGTCTGTCCAGTACATCCCATGCACCCATGAGTCTACATCTTGTTCCATGCTCGAAGCATCCTATAAGATTAGAACACATATTAGTCTTAACCATATCGAGGCTGTCTCATGTTCACCAAGATACATCGACTAAGGACATAATAGCTTGTCAGCCCAGCTGAACAGCTTTGAGACATTATTCAGAAGAACATATATTGCAGCAGACAATGTAGCTAACTGAATAACAACCATGCCTTTATAAACATAACAGTTTATTACATGATACAGATACATTCCCATAGGCCTCAAACATTAGCCTTAAGGGCATACCCCAACACCAGCAGACTATGCCAACTGAGTTGGTACAACACAGTCTCTGACCCCACAGATGGCTGCCTCCATGTGCTACCATATGCGCCACATATGTAGCCTACATGGTCAAGCTGACCCGACCTACTCCCTGGACCACCACGTGCTATGCTGAGCAACGAGAAGGGATAAATCCCTACTCTGTAACACGCAGGTGTAATCCCGCACCGTCTGAAGATAGATGGACGTGCCCACTGAGTGGGTACAACACGGCTCCAACGATAGTCAGAACAGTGAGGTTTCGCTTCAGAAGGCTTACGAGCTTGATATGTTAGCGTTTGGATTTTAACGGTCTTTTATCTTCATACCTATCATGCAAGTCCTATGGTGATAGCAGAAGATAAACACATGCAATTCTAATTATAAAAGCAATAAATAGAAAGCATGCTGATCTTATGTGGTAAAAGCCCATAGCCTACGTAAGACCTTAATTTTACTTAAGTCTTCACTTTCTTTTCATGGGTCTTTTATCTCATCAGGTCCATCCCAGGGCCCTTGCGCCAAGTTCAGCTCAGGTGCGCCCACCAGCTGAATGCGCCTCTTTAATGTGTGCTTTTGTGCTCTTGTCTAATCAAATACATTTTGATCTATCTAGACAAGGTTGACTCGCAGGTCAAATATACAATAAATTAATTAAAAAGTGATTCGCAGATCACAATAAAAATTAATTTACAAGTTTAAGTCCAGGCACACAGGCCCCAGCACAGCACACATTTAACATGGGCAGCCCACATAAGAATAAATAAACAAGCATCATGGCATCATTCAATCAACATGTGATCCATTACAAAGAAAATAAAATTTTGAAAACCCCATTGGCATCAATTTTAATTTTCTTATGAGCCCTACTACCTTACAACGGTCCATTAATAGGGATCCACTCATCCAGCTAGTCAGATCCACTGCCCTTGCATGCACCAAGTCCTAACTGACTCGAGTTGACCTAATGGTCAACCATGCATGCTACAAGGGCTGAACAACCCTCATGAGTTTTGGCAAGCGGGTGTGACCCCGGGCCTAACTCATGTGTGTTCGTTGGTCGTCTCAACCAGACCTCGCTACACGCCCTTGATGCAGTCAACCTATAGCCACCTCGTGCTTGCGCACAGGTGCTATCAGGTCAACCCATCTAGGCTGTCAGATGGTCTGATCAGACTAGTTGGATCTTCCCTAGAGGATGCCTTCAACCTTACTAACCCGTCTAAGGGATTATAGCAGGCGCCACTTAGATCTATGGTGATAGGCGCGCAAGATGTAAGGTTTTTCTTTGAAAAACAACTACAACAAGCGCAAACAAGTAACATGCGCCACTTTGATAAACAAGATACATCAAATATCTAGCATGTCATTCTTTGCATGTTGATAAACCAAAGATCTAGGCATAAGCGCAAACTTCTCCAAGCAATGATACAAGCGCAAACAAACTTATGTGCACAAAACATCATGTAAGCGCAAGAAAACAAAGCATGAAGTGAGCGCAATATGGCATCATGAATGGATCACAACCTCAGCAAATCAATCATATAGATGATACTGAAAAACCCTATGGCTCTGATACCAATTGTAGGTCCCCTTCAAGGGGGAGCGCAAACCCTAAGCATGCACAAATCTCAATTGCATGGGCGGAATTAGGGTTTCCATAGATCGCATGTAGTATATCTATAAAATTAACTTTGTTTGCTTGTAAAGATCAAGAGAAGATCTCTTACCATAGCCATGATAAAGAGTGGCGACTTGGAAGCAAGAGGGCAAGTAAGCACTCCTCCAAAGATAACGCACACTAGATGAGAGATGGCTACCCTTTCGGATGTTCCTTGTGCAAGCAAGGGATCTCCTACCTTCCTTGTCGTGTGTAGATGAAGAGAGGTGCTTGGCCGAGAGCTTCGTTGTGCAAGAGTTCCCCTTTTTTTTTTCTTTCTTGTCGAATGAAGATGACAAGAGAGTAATTGGGCAAATGGCGTTAAGGCTTTCATTCAAGTGATGGCGTTACACTTCCAAATATGGAAGGTTATGAAGCCATGCGACCACTTGAAGAAAAACCGCCCAAAATGCCTTCAATCCTTGAACCATACGTTCACCCATGTGAACCGGTTCAAGCCAATTAGGTTCAACTCAATTCGGTTCAAAACCAAATCAAACCAGCTCAAGCCATGGTCTAGATCTCTTTGAACCAAATGGTTCAAGATCCAACCGTTCATCTCTGGATGCTCTTGATCTCTCCGATCTAGCATCCACACTCTCGATTGAAGCTTACCGATCTCAAGCCCTAATCAATCAAACATGATCAGACCAGATCTCACTTACAATCAGAGTCTAAACTCCTTTAAACTGAATCCAAACAATTCAGTCCACACGATCTGACTTGAGTAAGCCATGTCATCAAATTGTGCGACCCTAAGGGTTTCCTTTAAATGTCGGTAACGACAACTTACGTTATCACGATCAGTGAGGGGTATCTAGCAACACATCACTGTCTCCCGATATAAAGGAAAGAGTCTTCCAAGACTACACCCAAATCACAGCACAAGTGTGAATCCATTTCACGAGGCATACATGTTTCCTTTGCCACTGGATGTTCTTATTGGACAAGCATGTCAAGCCTGTAACTCCAATACGATGAGCATGATTAGATCAGATGAACATAGTCATCTGGGTATGGCCATACACTTTCTCAATCATCTCATATAGGGGGGCCTTTGTAAGATCCAAGGATCTTGAGTCCTGGTAAGCATTATTTTTTTGATTTAAATAAAATTATTGACTGTGTTATTACTCTTGTGTGTTGATTGTTAATTTATAGTTAATTAATTAGAGCTTAATGGTTGTTAATTTTAATTAATTAACTAGCTTGTTGGACGTTAATTAACTGGTTTAATGATTATTAAATTGTGATTTATATTGGTTGTTAATTTAGGATAAATTAATTAGAACTTATTGGATATTAATTAAATCCTTATTGGATTTGCGTTTAAGTGAAGTAATTAATTGGATGTTAATTTAAACTCTTATTGGATGTTCACTTAAACTAAGGGTTATTGGGTTACACTTAAATTAGATTTAAAATTTGAATTAGCTAGTTAAAGGGGTTAAAACCTATTTGAATTAATGGGTTATTGGGTTAAAAATTTAAAACCGAAATTTTTAGTTAGTAATTCGGTTAGGGTGAGATTATTGGCGATTTTTGGAGTCTTGGGAAAACTTTGGGCGACGGCTAGGAAGAAGGAGGCGACTTTGTTGTTCTTGGAATTTTGGGGTGATTTTCTTCATCTTCTTCCCTTGGCGATTTTCTTTGAAGTGAAGAAATTTCCTTGGCAAGTTCTTGGAGATTCCTTGGGCGACTTAAAGACTTTAGGCGATTTTGTAGAGGTTTTTCACCTTGGTGTTTGGTATGAGTTTATAAAATCGATTTTGTGATTTTGTTTTGAATTTCGGCTTGTTGTATATTCTGTGCAATCGGTTTTGATATACCCTGTAACTTGCATATGTCTAGTGCAAGTATTGCCTGGTGGCAGGTACCTTTATGGATTTTATGAATTTGAATCGGTTTTGATATAACTATTGCCTTGCATATGTCTAGTGCAAGGATTGTGTGGTGGCAGGTACCCTTATGTGATTTATGAGATTTGTGTTTTGTGGATATTTATATGTACGGACTTTGAAAATTTTCAGATCGTGTTTTCTTGAACTCGGTTTTACCTAGCATATGAATCGATCTTATATGAAACATCCTGTATCGTTCATTAATTGTGTCATTTGATTGGGGTTAAGAACGTGGGATGTTACAGCCTTAGAACATCACACTCCTTAAACAAGGAGACGGAAATCCTTTATCTATCACTAGTGTCCTAACCTGACTCATGATCATTATCCAAATAGTCTATAACCATTATATTTCAAATGATATTGAACTACCTCAAAACAATGACATTCATCATTTAGAAACACAAGTGATCTCAAGTCAAAGGACATGTGCCACTTGTAGCATACAAGGATTATTCACATTGTGACAAGCAATTGAATATCCTAGTAGGGTCTGTCCAGTACATCCAATGTACCCATGAGTCTACATCTTATTCCATGCTCGAAGCATCCTATAAGATTAGAACACATATTAGTCTTAACCATATCAAGGCTGTCTCATGTTCACCAAGATATATCGACTAAGGACATTACTGCATGTCAGCCTAGCTGAACAGCTTTGAGACATTATTCAGTAGTACACTTATTACAGCAGACAAGGTAACAACCTGAATAACAACCATTGCCATTTATAAACTTAAGAGTTTATACAATGATACTATTACAATCCCAAGGCCTCAAACATTAGCCTTAAGGGCATACCCCAATAATATTAGTCTTAACCATATCAAGGCTGTCTCATGTTCACCAAGATATCTCGACTAAGGACTTTACAGCATGTCAGCCCAGCTGAACAGCTTTGAGACATTATTCAGAAGTACACTTATTGCAGCAGACAATGTAACAAACTAAATAACAACCATGCCTTTATAAACATAAGAGTTTATTACATGATACTGATACATTCCCAAGGCCTCAAACATTAGCCTTAAGGGCATACCCCAACAATATCATCAAATTGTGCGACCCTAAGGGTTTCCTTTAAATATCGGTAACGATAACTTACGTTATCACGATCAGTGAGGGGTATCTAGCAACACATCACTGTCTCCCGATATAAAGGAAAGAGTCTTCCAAGACTACACCCAAACCACAACACAAGTGTGAATCCACTTCACTAGACATACATGTTTCCTTTGCCACTTGATGTTCTTATTGGACAAGCGTGTCAAGCTTGTTACTCCAATATGATGAGAATGATTAGATCAGATGAACATAGTCACCTGGGTATGGCCATACACTTTCTCAATCATCTCATCCAGGGGCCCCCTAAAGAACATCACACTCCAATGAAGGAGATGGCAATCCTATATCTATCACTAGTGTCCTAACCTGACTCATGATCATTATCCAAGATAGTCTATAACCATTATGTTTCAAATGATATCGAACTACCTCAAAACAATGCCAATCATCATTTAGAAACACAAGTGATCTCAAGTCAGAGGAAGTATGCCACTTGTTCGCATACAAGGATTATTCACATTGTGACAAGCAATTGAATATCCTAGTAGGGTCTATCCAGTACATCCAATGTACCCATGAGTCTACATCTTATTCCATGCTCGAAGCATCCTATAAGATTAGAACACATATTAGTCTCAATCATATCAAGGCTGTCTCATGTTCACCAAGATATCTCGACTAAGGACTTAACTGCTTGTCAGCCAAGCTGAACAGCATTGAGACATTATTCAGAAGTGTACATATTGCAGCAGATGATGTAACAAACTGAATAACAACCATTGCCTTTATAAACATAGAGTTTATGCATGATACTGATATAATCCCAAGGCCTCAAACATTAGCCTTAAGGGCATACCCCAACAATCTCCCAGTTGCACTTAATCTAATGGTTGAGAAATCTCAAACCCATATTATTACAGTGCTTCTCATGCTTCTACTGCGCCAGAGGCTTAGTAAGCGGGTCAGCTAGATTGTCATCTGTATGAACCTTGCAGACCTTGATCTCACCACGATCTATGATCTCCCTGATCAAGTGAAACCGTCTCTGTATGTGCTTGGACTCTGGTGCGACCGTGGTTCCTTTGCTTGTGCGATTGCTCCAGTGTTATCACAGAAGATAACCAAAGGATCTACACTCGAAGGAACAACACCAAGTTCTTGAACGAACTTACGAATCCACACTACCTCCTTGGATCCTTCTGAGGCTGCAACATACTCGGCTTCCGTGGTAGAATCAGCAACTATAGACTGTTTGAAACTCTTCCACACCACTGCTCCTCCATTCAAGCTAAAAACATAGCCTGATTGCGATCGGAAATCATCCTGGTCAGATTGGAACGAAGCGTCAGTATATCCTTCAATACTGAGTTCTTCCTGACCACCATACACCAAGAACATATCTTTGGTCCTCCGCAGATATTTTAAAATGTTCTTGACCGCAATCCAGTGTGCCTTACCTGGACTACTTTGGAATCGACTGGTCACGCTTAACCCGTAAGCGACGTCTGTGCGAGTACACAACATCGCATACATAATGGACCCAATAGCCGAAGCATAAGGCGTATTGTCCATTTCATCTTTCTCAGTCTGTGTTTGTGGACACTGACTCTTCGAAAGATTCAGACCATGTCTGACTGGAAGATATCCTCTTTTAGAATTCTCTAAATGAAATCTCTCCAGGACTTTATCGATGTAAGTACTCTGGCACAGCCCGAGAAGCCTCTTAGATCTATCCCTGTAGATCTTCACACCTAATACATAGGCTGCTTCTCCTAAATCTTTCATCTGGAAACATTTCCTTAACCATGCCTTAACCGCATGGATTTCAGGAATATCATTTCCAATGATCAAGATTTCATCGACATAGAGGACTAGGAAAGTAATCACGCTCCCACTAAACCTCTTATATACACACGGGTCATCTTCATTCTTGATGAAACCAAATTCACTGATTGATTCATCAAAACGAATATTCCAGCTTCTTGACGCTTGTTTAAGTCCATAAATGGACTTCTTTAACTTGCATATTTTATGACGATCTGATGGATTAGTGAAACCTTCAGGTTGTGTCATATACACATCCTCATCCAGTTTTCCATTAAGGAAAGCGGTCTTCACATCCATCTGCCAGATCTCATAATCGTAATATGCTGCTATCACAAGAATAATCCGAATAGACTTGAACATAGCTACAGGAGAGAAAGTTTCATCATAATCTATCCCGTAGATTTGTTTGAAACCTTTCGCAACTAGCCTGCCTTTATAGGTAACCACGTTACCATCCATGTCAATCTTCTTCTTGAAGATCCATTTACAGCCTATAGAGATTACTCCCGGAGGCGGATCAACCAAATCCCAGACTTGGTTATCTGACATGGAGTTCATCTCGGCGCGCATAGCTTCAAGCCATCTTGCTAAGTCCGGTCCACTGACCGCATCCGCATAAGTAAGGGGTTCATCATGATTAATGATGTAGACTCCGTCATAGCGCTCAGGCTGTCGACGGATCCTTCCCGATCTTCGGGGTTCCCGTGATATCTGAGCCTCAGGTTGTTCAATAACCTGTTCTACTGGCTCAGGCACACCCAACTGTGCTTGACTACTTTGTCCTTCCTCTGGATTCTCATCCAGCTTTATTTCTCTCCCACTGGCCTCTTGCAGAAGAAATTCCTTCTCAAGAAAAATGGCCGTTCAAGCAACAAACACCTTGTTCTCTTTGGGATCGTAGAAATAATAACCCTTAGTTTCCTTAGGGTAACCGACAAAGATACATTTTTCAGATCTACTCTCTAGTTTCCCAGAGGCGAGATTTTTAACATAAGCCTCGCAACCCCAGATCTTAATAAATGTCAAGCTCGGCTGTTTCCCATACCATAACTCATATGGAGACTTTGAAACTGCCTTGGATGGCACTCGGTTTAGTACCTTTGCAGCTGTTTCCAGTGCAAATCCCCAAAAAGAGTAAGGTAGAGTAGCCTGACTCATCATAGAACGAACCATATCCAATAGGGTCCTGTTCCTCCTTTCGGACACACCATTCCATTGCGGTGTTCCTGGCAGAGTGAGCTGTGAGATAATCCCACACTCCTTCAGATAGTCATTAAACTCACGACTTAGGTATTCTCCACCTCGATCTGAGCGAAGTGTCTTGATATTTTGGCCTAGCTGATTCTGTACTTCATTTTTGAATTCTTTGAACTTGTCAAAAGATTCACTTTTATGTCTCATTAGATAGACATATCCATACCTACTGAAATCATCAGTAAAGGTAATGAAGTATAGATAGCCACCTCTGGCATGTTTACTAAATGGCCCACACACATCACTGTGTATAAGGTCAAGTAAACCTGAAGCCCTTTGACCTTTGTTAAGAAAAGGAGCCTTCGTCATTTTACCCATTAAACAAGCTTTGCATGTATCAAGCTCCTCATAGGAGAATGATCCCAGCAGTCCATGGTCATGCAACCGCTTAATGCGTTTCTTGTTAATATGGCCTAAACGACTATGCCATAGCAAAGTGCTGTCATCAGCATACTTGGCTTTCTTAATATCAATTTGTTGTATAGAACATTCCATGTCCAACATGAATAACCCATTGTTAATTGACCCAGTAGCATAAACGATATAATCATAAGCAAGAACACACTTTGAAATATTGCATTCAAAGGAAAACCCTTTCCTGACAAGAGCAGGAATAGAGATAATATTCTTCGTAATGCTTGGTACAAAGTAACAACTGTCTAGTTCCAATACAAGCCCAGATGGTAATGAGATGTAATAAACTCCTACAGCAACAGCAGCAACCCGTGCCCCGTTTCCAACTCGTAGGTCCACCTCATGCTGTCCCACCTGTCTTCTTCTCTTGAGTTTCTGTACATTTGAACAAATGTGAACTCCACATGCAGTGTCCAACACCCATGATATAGAAGAAGAAACCATGACCTCAGTCACGAAAATACCTGAGCCAGAAGCGAAACTTCCCTTCTTGTCTCCCTGGAGCGCTTTACAGTCCTTTTTCCAGTGACCTGGCTGGCCACAATGGAAACATCTGTATTCCTTCGACCGCTTTAGCTTTTGCTTCAGAGCCTTGTTGTAGCTCTTAGTAGGGGTTTTGCCCTTCTTCCCCTTCTTCTTGTTCCTTGAAGGAAACATCAAGACTGAGGATGAAGGCTTTCCCTTAAGAGTCAGCTCTATAGTCAAGAGCATATTCAGCAACTCTGCCGGGGTACAGTCGATCTTGTTCATATTAAAATTAATGATGAACGGATCAAAGGTAGCCGGAAGAGACTAAAGAATGATGTCTACAGCAAGCTCCTGATTGATGGTATGTCCCAGTTTCTCTAGAGCCTCCTTGTACCCAATCATCTTGAGTACGTGAGTTCCCACTGGACTCCCTTCAGCCAGTTTGCTCTGAAAGAAAAGTTTTGTCAGATTGTAGCGTTCAGTCCTAGCCTGTGCAGCATATAGCAACTTGAGGTTAGCTATAATATCTATAGCCGATAGATCCTCATGCTGAAGCTGCAGCTCTGGCGTCATAGACGCTAGCATCAGGCAAGCGACATCAATGCTATCATTGACATGTTTTTCATAAGCATCCCGAACCGCCCTTGCGACGTTCGGAGCGGGTTGAGGCGGTATAGCCGTCTCGAGGACATACAGCTTCCTCACAGCCTTAAGAACAATCTTAAGGTGTCCGTACCAGTCTGAGAAGTTTTGCCCAGCAAACTTCTCCCTTTCCAGTAGGGATCGCACATTGAAATTCGTGGTGTTCGTTGCTGCAGTTATCTACAACAATGCAAGAACAGCAAGGTCAGTATCAATGTTTTAGAATCAATCCAGGACTTAAGAATGATTCCTTTTCTCACTATTTTATCTGGCTGAAAAATCCAGCAAAACAGCCCGAAAGAGTAACACTCTTTTAGTGAGATGGGATCCAGATTTCACACTTGGTCTCCGCGTCCCGCTCAGGCGAGATAAGATGCACAGAGAGTACAAGCATTAATTTCTCGTAGGCAATCCCTGCCAATCGCCAACCCGTGCGATTCCCCTTCATCTTGGCAATCCAGCAGACCGTGCCAACTGAGTTGGTACAACACAATCTCTGACTCCACAGATGGCTGCCTCCATATAGCTACCAGATGCGCCACATATGTAGCCTACATGGTCAAGCTGACCCGACCTACTCCCTGGACCACCACGTGCTATGCTGAGCAACGAGAAGCGATAAATCCCTTCCCTGTAACACGCAGATGTAATCCCGCACCATCTGAAGATAGATGGGCGTGCCCACTGAGTGGGTACAACACGGCCCCAACGATAGTCAGAACAGTGAGGTTTCGCGTCAGAAGGCTTACGAGCTTGATATTTTAGCGTTGGATTTTAACGGTCTTTTTATCTTCTTAACTATCATGCAATTCCTATGGTGATAGCAGAAGATTAAATCATGCAATTCTAATTATAAACAATAAATGAAAGCATGATGATCTTATGTGGTAAAAGCCCATTAAGCCTAGGTAAGACCTTAATTTTAACTTAAGTCTTCACTTGCTTTCTTCATGGGGCTTTTTCTTCTCATCTGGCCCAACCCAAGGCCCAAGCGCCCACTGCAGCTCAGGTGCGCCCACCAGGTAAATGCGCCTGTCCCAGAGTCAAACCCTGGACCTCCCACCTGGTCAAGCCAATGCTGCATGCGCCTCTGCCAAGTGTGCTCTGTGCTCATGTCTGATTAAAATACAATTTAATCTATCTAGACATGATTGACACGCAGGTCAATTACACTTTATAAATTAATTAAAAATGTGATTCGCAGATCACATTAAATAATTTACAAATTAACATCCAGGCACGCAGGCCCCAGCACAGCACACATTAAGATAGGCAGCCCACATAAGATGAAATAAACAAGCATCATGTATACAATCATCATGTGATCCATTCAAGAAAATAAAATTTTTGAAAACCCATTGGCATCACTTTTATTTTCCTTATGTGCCCTACTACCTTACAACGGTCCATTAATAGGGATCCACTCATCAGATCTAGTCAGATCCACTGCCCTGGGATGCACCAAGTCCTAACTGACTTGAGTCAACCTAATGGTCAACCATGCATGCGCCAAGGGCTGAACGACCTCATGAGTTCTGGCAAGCGGGTATGACCCCGGGCCTAACTCATGTGCGTTCACTGGTTGTCTCAACCAGACATCGCTACACGCCTGTCCGCAGTCGACCTATAGCAACCTCTTGCTTGCGCAGAGGTGCCATCTGGTCGACCCATCTAGGCTGTCAGATAGTCTGATCAGACTAGTTGGATCTTGACTAGACTGTGACTTCAACCCTAATAACCCGTCTAAGGGTTTACAGTAGGCACCTCTGATCTAATGGTAAGCGCGCAAGTAATATAGTTTTGTGAAAAACCAATATGCGCCAAGATACATGCGCCAAGAAAACATATACATTAAGTTTTCGCCAACTAACATATACATTAAGTTTTTCGCATGTAAGCATTAGATCTAGTGAATTGCACAAACAAGGATCACAATAAGCATCAAGCAATCATAAAACATGCATAAAACCAAGCCTCTGATACCAGTTGAAAGTCCCCTAAACAAGGGGTGCGAAACCCTACTAGCGCATATGGAGGTTTTAAAGCAGCGGAATGGATTTCTAGGGATCGATAGCATGAGATATGATCAACTTTTAAACCGATTGCAAACAAGACTGAAGGAATCGATTCTTACCGAAGCCATTCGTTGGATGGCGTCTAGGAAGAAGAGACTCAAGCGCTTCTCCTCCAAATGGTGCGCACACAAGATGATGTCGCCTACTCCCTTAGTGCTCCTTGTGCTAGCAAGGTTCTAAGGAGTCCTTTTTCGAATGGAAAGGGAAGAGCAGAAGTTTTGCTTGGCGAGACCTCCTTATTGTCAACCCCTTCAACCACGAAAATGCTCTAACGTTGAGAGCAAGAGCCAAGGCGACAATAGGCGTGAAAAGGAGAGTAACGTGAGGCGTGGTCACGTAAGTGATCATGCCTTCTAAAAATAGAAAAGCCACTCCTCAACATGCGACCATGGGTTTACCCCAATCGCAAATTCCTCTTCACCCTTGAACCATGCACTCACTTGATGAGCTGGTTCAATTTGGGTTTAGTTCAAAGACCAATTAAGCCAAGCAATTTGGTCTAGATCACAATAAACCCTAAAGGTTCAAGATCTAACCGTTCATCTCTTAATGCTCCTGATCTCACCGATCTAGCATCCATTCTCTCGATCGAAGCTTACCGATCTCAAGCCCTAATCAATCAAACATGATCAGACCAGATCTCACTTACAATCAGAGATTAAATCCCTTTAAACTGAATCTAAACAATTCAGTCCACATGATCTGACTTAAGTAAGCCATATCATCAAATTGTGCGACCCTAAGGGTTTCCTTTAAATGTCGGTAACGATAACTTACGTTATCACGATCAGTGAGGGGTATCTAGCAACACATCACTGTCTCCCGATATAAAGGAAAGAGTCTTCCAAGACTACACCCAAACCACAGCACAAGTGTGAATCCACTTCACTAGACATACATGTTTCCTTTGCCACTTGATGTTCTTATTGGACAAGCGTGTCAAGCTTGTAACTCCAATATGATGAGAATGATTAGATCAGATGAACATAGTCACCTGGGTATGGCCAAACACTTTCTCAATCATCTCATCCAGGGGGCCCCTAAAGAACATCACACTCCAATGAAGGAGATGGCAATCCTATATCTATCACTAGTGTCCTAACCTGACTCATGATAATTATCCAAGATAGTCTATAACTATTATGTTTCAAATGATATCGAACTACCTCAAAACAATGCCAATCATCATTTAGAAACACAAGTGATCTCAAGTTAGAGGAAGTATGCCACTTGTTCGCATACAAGGATTATTCACATTGTGACAAGCAATTGAATATCCTAGTAGGGTCTGTCCAGTACATCCAATGTACCCATGAGTCTACATCTTATTCCATGCTCGATGCATCCTATAAGATTAGAACACATATTAGTCTCAATCATATCAAGGCTGTCTCATGTTCACCAAGATATCTCGACTAAGGACTTAACTGCTTGTCAGCCAAGCTGAATAGCATTGAGACATTATTCAGAAGTGTACATATTGCAGCAGATGATGTAACAAACTGAATAACAACCATTGCCTTTATAAACATTGAGTTTATACATGATACTGATATAATCCCAAGGCCTCAAACATTAGCCTTAAGGGCATACCCCAACAATCACAAGCAGTGAGTGGCACCTAGCAGTGCATCGCTGCTACCCAGGTTATTGGAATGGATATCAACATCGACATCCCCATCATCGTAACTAGGTACAGATGCATTACAGTCTCTCTGCCGAACTGATATCCGATTGGACAAGTGTGTCACCACTTGTTTTCATCCAATCACATGGCTATGACTAGAACAGGTTCTCACCTGGGTATGGCCATACACTCTCAGTCATAGAACCATAGAGGAGCTCCATGGATATCATACTTCCCTTAGGAAGGGGCAAATCCTATGTCTGTCCATTGACCTTCTCATATGGGCCGTGACATGCTCAATAACAACTGTTATAACCTCCCAACTACGGCGAGGTGTTAGGTTGTATCAAAGCAAGTCCCTAACCATATAGAATGATCAATGACCTCAAGTCAAGGGATCAATGCATCTCCTGTCACTTGTGAGGATAACTCATGACACCAAGTCATAGCCTCACAGCGGGTCTATCCAGTATATCCTCCAATGATACACCCATGTGTCTGCGTTAGCACCACGTGCCTAACCAGCCCACATACCAGTCTCTCAAGTACCAGAGTTGTCCCATATCCACTCAGGTACATCGACTAGGGACTATAGTTTGAGCACACATCCAATCTGTCTCCAGGGACATTATCATGTAAGTACACAATCGCAGGTGTAGACAAACAATGATAACGACAATGCCAGAAAGATATATATTAATATCAGAGTCAAGTAGTACAAAGATGGACCAAAACTAGGTCCTAGGGCATATACACCAACAATCTCCCACTTGCACTAAGACCTAGAGGTTGAGCAACCTCAACCCCAAATCTCTAGTACAACCATCATGCTTCTGCTGCGCCAAAGCCTTAGTTAGTGGGTCTGCTAGATTGCTCTCTGTGTCAACTCTGCTAATCTTGACATTACCTCGATCAATGATCTTTCTGATCAGGTGAAATCTCCTGAGTATGTGTTTGCACCTTTGATGAGACAGTGGTTCCTTAACATGTGCAGTTCCCATTGTTGTCATAGTAGAGCTCAATGGGATCCATTGCACTTGGTGTTGGGGTATGCCCTTAAGGCTAATGTTTGAGGCCTTGGGATTGTATCAGTATCATGTATAAACTCTTATGTTTATAAAGGCAATGGTTGTTATTCAGGTTGTTATATTATCTGCTGCAATACATATACTTCTGAATAATGTCTCAATGCTGTTCAGCTTGGCTGACATGCATTTTTGTCCTTAGTCGAGATATCTTGGTGAACATGAGACAGCCTTGATATGATTGAGACTAATATGTATTCTAATCTTATAGGATGCTTCGAGCATGGAATAAGATGTAGACTCATGGGTACATTGGATGTACTGGACAGACCCTACTAGGATATTCAATTGCTTGTCACAATGTGAATAATCCTTGAATGCAACAAGTGGCACATGTCCTCTGACTTGAGATCACTTGTGTTTCTAAATGATGATTGTCATTGTTTTGAGGTAGTTCAATATCATTTGAAACATAATGGTTATAGATTATCTTGGATAATGATCATGAGTCATGTTAAGGCACTAGTGATAGATATAGGATTGCCGTCTCCTTAATTGGAGTGTGATGTTCTAAAGGGGCCCCCTGGATGAGATGATTGAGAAAGTGTATGGCCATACCCAGGTGACTATGTTCATCTGATCTAATCATGCTCGTCATATTGGAGTTACAAGCTTGACACGTTTGTCCAATAAAGAACATCCAGTGGCAAAGGAAGCTTGTTTGCCTTGTGAGTTGGATTCACACTTGTGCTGTGGTTTGGGTGTAGTCTTGGAAGACTCTTTTCTTTATATCGGGAGACAGTGATGTGTTGCTAGATACCCTTCACTGATCGTGATAACGTAAGTTATCGTTACCGACATTTAAAGGAAACCCTTAGGGTCGCACAATTTGATGATATGGCTTACTTAAGTCAGATCGTATGGACTGAATTGTTTTGGTTCAGTTTAAAGGGATTTAATCTCTGATTGTAAGTGAGGTCTGGTCTGATCATGTTTGATTGATTAGGGCTTGAGATCGGTAAGCTTCGATCGAGAGAATGGATGCTAGATCGGTGAGATCAGCAGCATCAAGAGATCAACGGTCAGATCAAGAACCTTAGGGTTTAATGTGATCTGGGCTAATGGCTTGGGTTAATTGGTCTTTGAAACAGACCAAAGTGAACCGGCTCATCATGTGAGCGCATGGTTCAAAGGGAAAAAGAGATTTGCGACTTGTTCAATTGGTGTGAACAAGTGAACGTTGAGGCTTTGCTATTTTTAGCTAGCATGTTCTCTAACGTGACCACGCCTCACGTTCACGCCAAGCAACTCTATTCTCGCCCTTTGTTCTTCTCTCTCGACGCCAAGACTTTCGTGAGGTGAGAAGAGGTAGACAAAAAGAGAAGGTCTCGCCAAGCAAAGGATTCTCTTCCCTTCCATTCGACAAGGACTCCTTAGAACCTTGCTAGCACAAGGAGCACTAAGGGAGTAGGCGATCACATCTTGTGTGCGAGCCATTTGGAGGAGAAGCACTTGAGTCTCTTCTTCCTAGACACCATCCATACAATGGCATCGGTATGGTTCTTTTCATTGTATAAGATTTATGTTGATCATACTATCTGCAAAGATCCTAGAAACCCCCTTCCGCTATGTCAAAACCTCCATATGCGCCTATTAGGGTTTCGCCCCCCCTTGTTAAGGGGACACTTCAATTGGTATCAGAGCAAGTTTAATGCATGTTTTATGATTGCTTAAGTCGTTGTGATCCTTGTTTGCAAATGTATGCTTAGATCTATAACATGCGAATATTACATGTTAAGTTATTGCATATGCGAAACTTGATTTATGTTTCCTTGGCGCATGTTTGTTGGCGCATAGTTGTTTTTCTCAAAAACTTTATGACTTGCGCGACCTTCATTAGATCTAAGAGGCCCTACTTTAAACACTTAAACGGGTTATTAGGGTTTAAGTCACAGTCTAGTCTAGATCCAACCAGTCTGATCAGACTATCTGACAGCCTAGATGGGTCGACCAGATGGCACCTGTGCGCAAGCACGAGGTGGCTATAGGTCGACTGCGGACAGGCGTGTAGCGATGTTTGGTTGAGACAACCAATGAACGCACATGAGTTAGGCCCGGGGTCACACCCGTTTGCCAGAACTCATGAGGTCGTTCAGCCCTTGTCGCATGCATGGTTGACCATTTGGTCGACTCAAGTCAGTTAGGACTTGGTGCATGCAAGGGCAGTGGATCTGACTAGGTCTGATGAGTGGATCCCTAGTAATGGACCGTTGTAAGGTAGTAGGGCACATAAGGAAATTAAAATTGATGCCAATGGGTTTTTGAAAATTTTATTTTCTTAAATGGATCACATGTTGATTGAATGCCATATGCCTGTTTATTTCATCTTATGTGGGACGCCTTATTAATGTGTGCTGTGCTGGGGCCTGCGTGCCTGTATTAAAGTTGTAAATTAATTTTTATTGTGATCTGCGCATCACATTTTATTTAATTTATAAAGTGTAATTGACCTGCGTGTCAATCTTGTCTAGATAGATTAAATTGTAATTTAATCAGACAAGAGCACAGAGCACACTTGGCAGAGGCGCATCCAGCAGAGGCTTGACCAGGTGGGAGGTCTAGGGTTCGACCCTATGACAGGCGCAATTACCTGGTGGGCGCACCTCAGCTGCAGTGGGCGCTTGGGCCCTGGTTAGGGCCAGATGAGGAGCAAAAGCCCCATGAAGAAAAGCAAGCGAAGACTTAAGTTAAATTAAGGTCTTTCTTAGGCTTAATGGGCTTTTACCACATAAGATCAGCATGCTTTCATTTATTGTTTAAATAATAGGAAATGCATGAATTAATCTTCTGCTATCACCATAGGAATTGCATGATAGTTAAGAAGATAAAAGACCGTTAAAATCCAACGCTAAATATCAAGCTCGTAAGCCTTCTGACGCGAAACCTCACTGTTCTGACTATCGTTGGGGCCGTGTTGTACCCACTCAGTGGGCACGCCCATCTATCTTCAGACGGTGTGTGATTACACCTGCGTGTTACAGGGAAGGGATTTATCGCTTCTCGTTGCTCAGCATAGCACGTGGTGGTCCAGGGAGTAGGTCGGGTCAGCTTGACCATATAGGCTACATACTGAGCATATGTGAGCTATATGGAGGCAGCCATCTGAGGGATCAGAGACTGTGTTGTACCAACTTAGTTGGCACAGTCGGCTGGATTGCCCAGATGAAGGGGAATCGCATGGGTTGGCGATTGGCAGGGACTGCCTACCAGAAATTAGTGCTTGTACTCTCTGTGCATCTTATCTTGCCTGAGCGGGACGCGGAGACCAAGTGTGAAATCTGGATCCCATCTCACTAAAAGAGTTCAACTCTTTCGGGCTGTTTTTGCTGGATTTTTCAGTCAAATAAAATAGTGAGAAAAGATTCATTCTTAAGTCCTGAATTGATTCTTAACATTGATACTGACCTTGCTGTTCTTGCATTGTTGTAGATTTCTGCAGCAACGAACACCATGAGCTTCAATGTGCGATCCCTACTGGAAAGGGAGAAGTTTGCTGGGCCAAACTTCTCAGACTGGTACGGACACCTTAAGATTGTTCTTAAGGCTGAGAGGAAACTGTATGTCCTCGAGACGGCTGTACCGCCTCAACCCTCTCCGAACGCCGCAAGGGCGGTTCGGGATGCCTATGAAAAGCATGTCAATGATAGCATTGATGTCGCTTGCCTGATGCTAGCGTCTATGACGCCACAGCTGCAGCGTCAGCATGAGGATATGTCTGCTATAGAAATGATAGCAAACCTCAAGATGCTATATGCTGCACAGGCGAGGACTGAGCGCTATAATTTGACCAAGCTTTTCTTTCAGAGCAAACTGGCTGAAGGGAGTCCAGTGGGAGCTCATGTGCTCAAGATGATTGGGCACAAAGAGGCTCTAGAGAAACTGGGGCATACCATCAATCAGGAGCTTGCTGTAGACATTATTCTGCAGTCCCTCCCGGCCTCTTTCGATCCGTTCATTATTAATTTTAATATGAACAAGATCGACTGTACTCCGGCAGAGTTGCTGAATATGCTCTTGACTACAGAGGAAACTCTAAAGGGCAAGCCTTCAACCTCTGTCTTGATGTTCCCTTCCAGGAACAAGAAGAAGGGGAAGAAGGGCAAAGCCCCTGTCAAGAATTACAACAAGGCTCTGAAACAGAAGGTTAAGCGGTCGAAGGAATACAGATGTTTCCACTGTGGCCAGCTGGGTCACTGGAAAAAGGACTGTAAAGCGCTCCAAGGAGACAAGAAGGGAAGCATCGCTTCCGGCTCAGGTATTTTTGTGACTGAAGTCATGAAATCCTCTTCTTCTATTTCATGGGTGTTGGACACTGCATGTGGAGTTCACATTTGTTCAAATGTACAGGAACTCAAGAGAAGAAGACAGGTGGGACAGCATGAGGTGGACCTACGAGTTGGAAACGGGGCACGGGTTGCTGCTGTTGCTGTAGGAGAATATTACATCTCATTACCATCTGGACTTGTATTAGAACTAGACAATTGTTACTTTGTACCTAGCATTACTAAAAATATTATCTCCATTCCTGCTCTTGTCAGGAAAGGTTTTTCCTTTGAATGCAATATTTCAAAGTGTGTTCTTTCTTTAGATAATATTGTTTATGCTACTGGATCAATTAACAATGGGTTATTCATGTTGGACATGGAATGTTCTATACAAAACATTGATAATAAGAAAGCCAAGTATGCTGATGACAGCACCTTGTTATGGCATAGTCGTTTAGGCCATAATAACAAGAAACGCATTAAGCGGTTGCATGATCATGGACTGCTGGGATCATTCTCCTATGAGGAGATTGATACATGCAAAGCTTGTTTATTGGGTAAAATGACGAAGGCTCCTTTTCCTCACAAAGGTCAAAGGGCTTCAGGTTTACTTGACCTTATACACAGTGATGTGTGTGGGCCATTTAGTAAACATGCCAGAGGTGGCTATTCATACTTCATTACCTTTACTGATGATTTCAGTAGATATGGGTATGTCTATCTAATGAGACATAAAAGTGAATCTTTTGACAAGTTCAAAGACTTCAAGAATGAAGTACAGAATCAGCTAGGCCGAAATATCAAGGCACTTCGTTCTGATCGAGGTGGAGAATACCTAAGTCGAGAGTATACTGACTATCTGAAGGAGTGTGGGATTATCTCACAGCTCACTCCGCCAGGAACACCGCAATGGAATGGTGTGTCTGAGAGGAGAAATAGAACATTACTTGATATGGTTCATTCTATGATGAGTCAGGCTGCTCTACCTTACTCCTTTTGGGGATTTGCACTGGAAACAGTTGCAAAGGTACTAAACCGAGTGCCATCCAAGGCAGTTTCAAAGACTCCATATGAGTTATGGTATGGGAAACAGCCTAGCTTGACATTTATCAAGATCTGGGGTTGCGAGGCTTATGTCAAAAAGCTCGCCTCTGGGAAACTAGAGAGCAGATCTGAGAAATGCATCTTTGTCGGTTACCCTAAGGAAACTAAGGGTTATTATTTCTACGATCCCAAAGAGAACAAGGTATTTGTTGCTCGGACGGCTATTTTTCTTGAGAAGGAGTTTCTTCTGCAAGAGGCCAGTGGGAGAGAAATAAAGCTGGATGTGAATCCAGAAGAAGGACAAAGTAGTCAAGCACAGTTGGATGAGCCTGAGCCGGTAGAACAGGTTATTGAACAACCTGAGGCTCAGATATCACGGGAACCGCGAAGATCGGGAAGGATCTGTCGACAGCCTGAGCGCTATGACGGAGTCTACATCATTGATCATGATGAACCCCTTACTTATGCGGATGCGGTCAGTGGACCGGATTCAGCTAGATGGCTTGAAGCTATGCGAGCCGAGATGGACTCCATGTCAGATAACCAAGTCTGGGATTTGGTTGATCCGCCTCCGGGAGTAATCCCTATAGGCTGTAAATGGATCTTCAAGAAGAAGATTGACATGGATGGTAACGTGGTTACCTATAAGGGTAGGCTAGTTGCGAAAGGTTTCAAACAAATCTACGGGATAGATTATGATGAAACTTTCTCTCCTGTAGGCATGTTCAAGTCTATTCAGATTATACTTGCGATAGCGGCATATTATGATTATGAGATCTGGCAAATAGATGTGAAGACCGCTTTCCTTAATGGAAAACTGGATGAGGATGTGTATATGACACAACCTGAAGGTTTCACCAATCCATCAGATCGTCATAAAATATGCAAGTTAAAGAAGTCTATTTATGGACTTAAGCAAGCATCTAGAAGCTGGAATATTCGTTTTGATGAATCAATCTGTGAGTTTGGTTTCATCAAGAACGAAGATGACCCGTGTGTATATAAGAGGTTTAGTGGGAGCGTGATTACTTTCCTAGTCCTCTACGTCGATGATATCTTAATCATTGGAAACGATATTCCTGAACTGCATGCTGTTAAAGCATGGTTAAGGAAATGTTTCCAGATGAAAGATTTAGGAGAAGCAGCCTATGTGTTAGGTGTGAAGATCTACAGGGATAGATCTAAGAGGCTTCTCGGGTTGTGCCAGAGTACTTACATCGATAAGGTCCTAGAGAGATTCCATTTAGAGAATTCTAAAAGAGGATATCTTCCAGTCAGACATGGTCTGAATCTTTCGAAGAGTCAGTGTCCACAAACACAGACTGAGAAAGATGAAATGGACAATACGCCTTATGCTTCGGCTATTGGGTCCATTATGTATGCGATGTTGTGTACTCGCCCAGACGTCGCTTACGGGTTAAGCGTGACCAGTCGGTTCCAAAGTAATCCAGGTCAGGCGCACTGGATTGCAGTCAAGAACATTTTAAAATATCTGCGGAGGACCAAAGATATGTTCTTGGTATATGGAGGTCAGGAAGAACTCAGTATTGAAGGATATACTGACGCTTCGTTCCAATCTGACCAGGATGATTTTCGATCGCAATCAGGCTATGTTTTTAGCTTGAATGGTGGAGCAGTGGTGTGGAAAAGTTTCAAACAGTCTATCGTTGCTGATTCCACAACAGAAGCCGAGTATGTTGCAGCCTCAGAAGCATCAAAGGAGGCAGTGTGGATTCGTAAGTTCGTTCAGGAACTTGGTGTTGTTCCTTCGAGTGCAGATCCTTTGGTTATCTTCTGTGATAACACTGGAGCAATCGCCCAAGCAAAGGAACCACGGTCGCACCAGAAGTCCAAGCACATACAAAGACGGTTTCATTTGATCCGGGAGATCATTGATCGAGGCGAGATCAAAGTCTGCAAGGTTCATACATATGACAATCTGGCTGACCCGCTTACCAAGCCTCTGGCGCAGCAGAAGCATGAGAAGCACTGTAATAATATGGGTTTGAGATTTCTCAACCATTAGATTAAGTGCAAATGGGAGATTGTTGGGGTATGCCCTTAAGGCTAATGTTTGAGGCCTTGGGATTGTATCAGTATCATGTATAAACTCTTATGTTTATAAAGGCAATGGTTGTTATTCAGGTTGTTATATTATCTGCTTCAATACATATACTTCTGAATAATGTCTCAATGCTGTTCAGCTTGGCTGACATGCATTTTTGTCCTTAGTCGAGATATCTTGGTGAACATGAGACAGCCTTGATATGATTGAGACTAATATGTATTCTAATCTTATAGGATGCTTCGAGCATGGAATAAGATGTAGACTCATGGGTACATTGGATGTACTGGACAGACCCTACTAGGATATTCAATTGCTTGTCACAATGTGAATAATCCTTGAATGCAACAAGTGGCACATGTCCTCTGACTTAAGATCACTTGTGTTTCTAAATGATGATTGTCATTGTTTTGAGGTAGTTCAATATCATTTGAAACATAATGGTTATAGATTATCTTGGATAATGATCATGAGTCATGTTAGGGCACTAGTGATAGATATAGGATTGCCGTCTCCTTAATTGGAGTGTGATGTTCTAAAGGGGCCCCCTGGATGAGATGATTGAGAAAGTGTATGGCCATACCCAGGTGACTATGTTCATCTGATCTAATCATGCTCGTCATATTGGAGTTACAAGCTTGACACGTTTGTCCAATAAAGAACATCCAGTGGCAAAGGAAGCTTGTTTGCCTTGTGAGTTGGATTCACACTTGTGCTGTGGTTTGGGTGTAGTCTTGGAAGACTCTTTTCTTTATATCGGGAGACAGTGATGTGTTGCTAGATACCCCTCACTGATCGTGATAACGTAAGTTATCGTTACCGACATTTAAAGGAAACCCTTAGGGTCGCACAATTTGATGATATGGCTTACTTAAGTCAGATCGTATGGACTGAATTGTTTTGGTTCAGTTTAAAGGGATTTAATCTCTGATTGTAAGTGAGGTCTGGTCTGATCATGTTTGATTGATTAGGGCTTGAGATCGGTAAGCTTCGATCGAGAGAATGGATGCTAGATCTATTACGACCCACTTAGTAAGCAAACTATTTATTAACTTGGTGAGCCGATTTGCAACATGGCCCAATCTATTAAAATGCTTAAGCCCAAGTTAACAATAGCAAGCACACTAAGCCTTATAAACCACATAATAGTTTCTCCCACTTGCAATGTGGGACTATACTCGGGGTATTACAATCTCCCCCACTTAAGACTTGACGTCCTCGTCAAGCCCAAACCTTAACACTTGCCCAAGAATCATCCCTTAGTCGGCAGCATGTGAGGTCAGCCCAAAGGTGGCTCCACCATCCTCGGTAGCCCTTTCCTATTGGCCTCTCACCATGCTTAGGACTAAGTTTTGCTCTGATACCATTTGTGGCTACTGGGATTCGAGCCCAGGTCTCCATGACCACAACGTGGAATTCTTACCACTAAACTACAGCCACATGATCTGATTCATATGCTAGGTAAAACCGAGTTCAAGAAAACACGATCTGAAAATTTCCACAAACTCATACATAAATATCCACAAAACACAAATCTCATAAATCACATAAGGGTACCTGCCACAACGTGTAACATCCCGTTATCTTAACCCCAAACAAATGGCACAATTCATGAAGAATACAGGATGTTTCATATAAGATCGATTCATATGCTAGGTAAAACCGAGTTCAAGAAAACACGATCTGAAAATTTCCACAAACTCATACATAAATATCCACAAAACACAAATCTCATAAATCACATAAGGGTACCTGCCACCACGCAATCCTTGCACTAGACATATGCAAGGCAACAGTTATATCAAATCCGATGGCATAAATACAATTCGATTCGAAATTCAAAGCAAAGCCACAAAGTCGATTTTTATAAACTTATACCAAACACCGAAACCAGGCTGAAGCCCGCGGTGACACAAAAATCAAACTCATTAACAGCCATAATCTGGCATCATAGGTTCACATAGATTCACATAGTTCACATCATTCATGTAGTTCATATAACTCATATAGTTCGGCAGCATATGTTCACATAATTCATATATTAAGGCCACAACCGGCATCATCAGTTCATTAAGCATAAATCACGATATCCATATAATGCTAACTGCGCCCCTGCTCTACACCTGAAAATAATGAGGGGTGAGCTACACAGCCCAGTGAGTGGAATGTCTTGTTTGACTTATGAATTTAGTTGTGTTTGTGACATGATACATTTGAGTTGTTGGAATTTTCACCATGTTAAAACCGAATTTAGGACATAAAACCGAAATCTATATGTTCTTCATGAAAACCAAAGCTAAGGTATTTTTTTATGAAATCGAATAGATATTCTTGTTCTTCATGAAAAACCAAATTTAGGGTATTTTCCATGAAAACCTAAAATAACCGAAATCTTGATGTTCTTGATAATTGTTTATGAAAACCGAATTTGATGTTTGTAGTTAACATGAAAACCGAAATCTTGATGTTCTTGATAATTGTTTATGAAAACCGAATTTGATGTTTGTAGTTAACATGAAAACCGAAATCTTGATGTTCTTGATAATTGTTTATGAAAACCGAATTTGATGTTTGTAGTTAACCTGAAAACCGAAACCTTGATGACCTTGATAATTGTCTATGAAAACCGAATTTTGGTGTTTGTAGTTAATATGTTACATGTGGTAATTTGTAAAGTAGTTTATATGAATACTTGTTTTACATTTTATGTTGATTTTATGGATACTTGTTAACTACAATGTTGAGAAATTTGAGTGATAACCTAGTAAGGTTTGACTGAACTAATCAGCATGAAACCTAAGGACCACACTACTTTATATGATTGTTAATATTATGTAATTATGTGATTTTTAAATATTAGGTGTTTATGTGATTTTTTTGGAATATTATGTGGTTATGTGATTTGTGAACATTATGTGATTATGTGAATTTGGAACATTATATGGTTATGTGACTTTTGAAAGTTATGTGGTTATGTGAATTTGGATATTATGTGCTATGTGATGGTTAGGACTAAGGCTAGATGTAACTATGAACTCAAGGGGATAGTCCTTATGTGTATGTTAAGGGTTTGAATTTCAGCCCTGTATTGTGATATGTGAGGTGGTTGATGTTCAGCCTGCCTATTATGATTATTGTGATGGGGGTTGATGTTCAGCCTGCCCGATATGATTTTTGTGATGACTATCCTAGAGTCTAGTTGACACTTAGGAGTCCACCTTTGTGAAATATGTCCACCTTTGTGAAATATGAAATAAGATATGTCTGTTGTCCAGTAGGAACCTTTTGGGAGAACGGATTTTGACGCAAAGTGCCATGTCTTGGTCAGACAGGGGCCACCTCTTGATGTCATTATTCTTTTATGTGATGGGGTAATATAAGATGCAAAGTGCCATGTCTTGATCAGACAGGGGCCACCTCTTGATGTCATTACTCTTTATGTGATGGAGTGATATAAGACGCAAAGTGCCATGTCTTGATCAGACAGGGGCCACCTCTTGATGTCATCACTCTTATTTCTTTATGTGTGTAACATATTATATGTTTATGGTCATGTATTTTGTTTGAGAAAATTTGGGTGATAACATAGCAAAATTTGATTAAACTAATCAGCATGAAATTTAAGGACTACACTATATTCGGTGATATTCGAATATAAAATATTATGTGTTATGTTATATGATTTTGAACAATATGTGTGATCATGTGAATTTTGAACAATATGTGTGATCATGTGAATTTTGAACAATATGTGTGATCTTGTGAATTTTGAACAATATGTGTGATTATGTGAATTTGGAAAATTATGGGTTATGTGAATTTGGAAAATTATGTGATTATGTGATGGTTAGGACTAAGGCTAGGTGTAACTATGAACTCAAGGGGATAGTCCTTATGTGTTATGTTAAGGGTTTGAATTTCAGCCCTGTATTGTGATATGTGAGGAGGTTGATGTTCAGCCTGCCTATTATGATTATTGTGATGGGGGTTGATGTTCAGCCTGCCCGATATGATTTTTGTGATGACTATCCTAGAGTCTAGTTGACACTTAGGAGTCCACCTTTGTGAAATATGTTCACCTTTGTGAAATATGAAATAAGATATGTCTGTTGTCCAGTAGGAACCTTTTGGGAGAACGGGTTTTGACGCAAAGTGCCATGTCTTGGTCGGACAGGGGCCACCTCTTGATGTCATTACTCTTTTATGTTATGGGGTGATATAAGACGCAAAGTGCCATGTCTTGATCAGACAGGGGCCACCTCTTGATGTCATCACTCTCATTTTGTGATGTTGGGTGTCGTAGAGCAAAGTGCCACGTCATGACTTGACGGGGGCCACCTCTTGAATCTACACACAATCCATCGATGTGTTTATGGGGTGATAGAGCAAA
The DNA here is from genome assembly GCA_027563935.2 of Costus lasius. Taxonomy (NCBI): domain Eukaryota; kingdom Viridiplantae; phylum Streptophyta; class Magnoliopsida; order Zingiberales; family Costaceae; genus Costus; species Costus lasius. The sequence continues at coordinate 25,776,782 of CM050452.1, forward strand.
GTGCCACGTCGTGACCTGGCGGGGGCCACCTCTTGATTCTACTCACTATCCATGTTTATGTGTTGCACGAGATTTTGCAGCTCCCAGTGCTTTGGCCAAGCCGGGTTAGACCATATTGGTCACTACTGATTATGCTGGACAACTAGGTTAATTAAGTATGGTGTGTTTAGTTGGTTTAGAATATATGTGTTTAATTGGTTTAGAGTACAACTCTAGAACCTGAGTTCGTTATATGCTAGTGTGTACATCTGACTGTCTATATGACTTCTGTTTCTTTATTTTGTTATATGTTGACATAATGTTCCTGTTAAAGATTTTTAAAATAATCTGCCTATATTTTTGAATGTATGTTATGGATGGTCGATTTAGACTATCCACTCACTAGGCTGTGTAGCTCACCCCTCACTATTTTCAGGCATAGAGTAGGGGCGCATTTCTTGAGTGCATTGGCGTGGATCATTATGCTGTTTGCTGTTTTAAGAACTTTTATGCTTAATTCTTGGGGCCGGTTGTGGCCTTCACATGAATTATATGAACTATATGAATCATGAGACTATGTGAACTATGTGAATTATGTTGCCGGTTATGGCAGTCTTATGAGTTTGATTTTTGTGTCACCGCGGGCTTCAGCCTGGTTTCGGTGTTTGGTATGAGTTTATAAAATCGATTTTGTGATTTTGTTTTGAATTTCGGCTTGTTGTATATTCTGTGCAATCGGTTTTGATATACCCTGTAACTTGCATATGTCTAGTGCAAGTATTGCCTGGTGGCAGGTACCTTTATGGATTTTATGAATTTGAATCGGTTTTGATATAACTATTGCCTTGCATATGTCTAGTGCAAGGATTGCATGGTGGCAGGTACCCTTATGTGATTTATGAGATTTGTGTTTTGGGGATATTTATATGTACGGACTTTGAAAATTTTCGGATCGTGTTTTCTTGAACTCGGTTTTACCTAGCATATGAATCGATCTTATATGAAACATCCTGTATCGTTCATTAATTGTGTCATTTGATTGGGGTTAAGAATGTGGGATGTTACAGAATGGTATCAGAGGAGTTGGCTAGCTAAAACTTAGTTTGGGGGAAAACATGTTTGTGTATTGCTAGACACCTGTTAGGTTTATGATTGTTTTCCTGACTATGATGTGTGTGTGTAGGCATTTAAGATGGTGCGAACCAGAGGAAATGCTAGTGATGAGGGCGAGCAGACCCCGAATCTCTCGAGAACTATTGAGGCTCTGACTGGCATGGTACAGCAACAAGGTGCCATGATAGAGAGGCAAGCTCAGATGCTGCAGCAGCAGCAGACTCAGCACCAAGAAGCACAACATCAGCTTTTGCAGCAGCTGACTCAAGAGAGACCCCAGACTACTACTCGGGCAGTGGGGGATGACTCTCAGGACGGCGCTCACAGGCGCTATGCTTCACTTGTGAGTGAATTCCAGAAACTGGGTCCTAGCTCATTTTATGGAGGCTCAGAATCCAGTACTGCCGAGAACTGGCAGTTGTGCTTGGAAAAGATTTTCCAAGTTATGCGTTGCTCGGACGAAGACAAGTTATGTCTGACCACCTATATGATGCGTGCTGACGCAGATGAGTGGCGGAAGGGCGTGGTGAGACTTGCCGAAGAAAGACATGAGACTGTGGATTGGCCTTACTTCTTGTCTCGATTTAACGAGAAGTACTTCCCAGATAGTTTGGTGGAGGACCGAGAAGTGGCGTTTATTCACCTGGAGCAGGGTGATATGACTGTGGACCAGTACGAATTACAGTTCACGAAATTGGGAAAGTATGCCCCTCACCTGATAAACACTGAAAAGAGGAGAGCTACTAAGTTTCTCCGAGGTCTCAGATGGGACATTAGAGAGCAGGTTGGTGCTCAACATTTGGAGACCTATGTTGAGACTGTTGGGCGAGCACGCACCATTGAGAGATACATAGCTGAGAGGAGTTCTCATGTTGCCGTGGCAGTGGTTCCTGCAGCTGAGGCGGCGGTTCCTCAGTATGGTAGTGGCGGCAAGGGTAAGAAGTACCCTAAGCATAAGGACTACAAGAAGAGCAGGTATAAGCCTTACTCCTACAAGGCACCGCAGCAGTCCAGGGATACACCGCAGCAGTTCAGAGATGCCAGGGATGTAAGAAACGGTATCACTTGTAGTTATTGTGGGCTCAAGGGACACCTAGTGAAAGACTGTCATAAGAAGAATGGCGTGTGCTTCAGGTGTAAGAAACCTGGGCACATGGTCAAAGACTGCAAAGAGCCTAAGATACAGCCTAGAGGCGCAGATAAGCCTACAGTCCAGACACGAGTTTATGCTGTGGCTGAGAAGGATACACGAGCTTCCCGATCCGTTGTGGAAGGTACCTTATTTGTATTCGATCAGTTAGCTCGCATTTTATTTGACCCTGGTGCAAATCTGTCTTTTGTATCTGTTAGATTTGCTGCATGTTTACCTGTTGTACCTAAGATGCTAGATTATGTTGTGTCTGTGAGTACTCCCTTAGGAAAATCGTTATCTACAGATACTGTTTGTGCTGACTGTGTAGTACATGTAGAGGGTTATGAGTTTCTGGTAGATCTAATCCTCTTAGACATGCAAGATTATGATATCATCTTAGGAATGGATTGGTTGTCTTCCCATCATGCCTCTGTGGATTGCTTTGAGAAAGTAATCACCTTGAATCTGCTTGATGGGAGCCGGATTTTTGTGAGAGGTCTAGTGTCAGACCAAGGACCGCATGTAATATCTTTTCTGCAGGCCAGAAAATTACTTGCTAATGGGTGTAAGGGTTACCTTGCACATGTTAAGGTGCAGGATGATTCTACTTCTGATTTGACTCAGATGGCGGTGGTGAAAGAATTTCCTGATGTGTTCTTTGAGGAATTTTCAGGTTTACCACCAATTCGAGAGGTAGAGTTTAGCATTGAGTTGGCGCCAGGTACGGCACCTATCTCCAGAGCTCCTTATCGTATGGCTACTTCAGAGTTGGCCGAGCTTAAGAAACAACTGGAGGAATTGCTAGAGAAAGGGTATATCCGGCCTAGTGCTTCTCCCTGGGGAGCGCCAGTGCTATTTGTGAAGAAGAAAGATGGAACCCTGAGGATGTGTATAGACTACAGGCAATTGAACCAAGTGACTATCAAGAATAAGTATCCTCTTCCCAGAATTGATGATCTATTTGATCAATTACAGGGAGCGACAGTGTTCTCTAAGATTGATCTGAGATCAGGGTATTACCAGCTGAGGGTCAAGGATGAGGATATATTTAAGACTGCTTTCAGGACCAGGTATGGGCATTTCGAATTTTTAGTTATGCCTTTTGGACTGACGAATGCACCTGCTGTCTTCATGGATTTGATGAACAGGGTATTCCATGAATTGCTTGACTCTTGTGTGGTAGTCTTTATAGATGATATTTTGGTATACTCACGGACTACTGTGGATCATGTCAGTGACTTGCGCAGAGTGCTGGAGATCCTGAGGAAGAATCGGTTATATGCCAAGGCTAGTAAGTGTGAGTTCTGGCTAGAGAAGATCAGTTTTCTGGGACATGTGATTTCTGGTCAGGGGGTGTCTGTGGATCCAGTTAAGGTGCAAGCCATCCTTAATTGGGGAAGACCGACTAGTGCTACTGAGATCAGAAGTTTCCTGGGTTTAGCAGGTTACTACCGGCGATTTGTTGAGGGATTCTCCAAGCTGGCGGGTCCTTTAACTAAATTGACCAGAAAGGAGGCCAAGTTTATTTGGGATGATAAGTGTGAAGAGAGCTTTCAAGAGCTGAAAAGGAGATTGACTAGTACACCGATCCTCATTATTCCTAGTGATGGGGAAAGGTTTACTGTTTATACAGATGCTTCAGGCAAAGGGTTGGGTTGTGTCTTGATGCAGAAGGGTTCTGTGGTAGCCTATGCTTCGAGACAACTGAAGGAGTATGAGTTGAACTACCCTACTCATGATTTAGAGTTGGCGGCCGTAGTCTTTGCTTTGAAGATATGGCGTCACTATTTGTTGGGTCAGGAGTTTGATCTGTTCACTGATCACCAGAGTCTCAAGTATATCTTCACTCAGAAGGAGTTGAACATGAGACAGAGAAGATGGATGGAGTTGATTAAAGACTATGACTTCTCCATTCAGTATCAGGCTGGAAAGGCCAATGTAGTGGCGGATGCTCTGAGCAGGCATCCAGTTACTTCAGTAGCTGCTTTACGAGTCAGTGAGTGGCGGTTACTGCAGGAGTTCAGCGATCTCAGGATCAGTGTTTCTCCTAAAGTTCAGTCTGGTTATGTGGCTTTTCTCAGAGTACAGTCTGCTTTGTTGCAGAAGATCAGAGATCAGCAGTCTGTGGATCCGAAATTAGTTCAGATCAGGGATAGTTTGGTTGATGGCGCAGTTCAGGATTTTAGCCTGTCTGATGATGGTATTCTTCGGTTTCGTGGAAGGGTATGTGTCCCTGAGGAACCGAGCTTGAGGAAAGAAATATTGGAGGACAGCCATAACTCCAAATATTCTCTTCATCCTGGTGTGACTAAGATGTATCAGGACCTTAAGAAAAATTTTTGGTGGCCGGGTATGAAGAAAGAAATAACTGATTTTGTCTCTAGGTGTTTAACCTGTCAGACTGTAAAGGCTGAACATCAGAAGCCTGGTGGTTTGTTGCAGCCTCTTCCTATTCCTGAGTGGAAGTGGGAATGCATCAGTATGGATTTTGTATGTGGTTTGCCCAGAACCAGATTGGGTCATGATGCTATTTGGGTGATTGTTGATAGACTCACTAAATCAGCCCATTTTCTTCCGATTAAGATGACTTATTCTTTAGAGAGGCTGGCCAGATTGTACATTGATGAGATAGTCAGACTGCATGGAGTTCCTGTTGATATTGTGTCTGATAGGGACTCTCGATTTTTGTCCAGATTTTGGAAGAGTTTACAGGAGGGTTTGGGTACTAAGTTGAGTTTTAGTACAGCATACCATCCTCAGTCTGATGGCCAGACGGAGCGTACTATACAAACTCTAGAAGATCTGTTGAGAGCCTATGTGGTTGATTGGAGTTCTGAGTGGAACCGGGATCTATCTTTGATAGAGTTTACTTATAATAATAGCTTCCACTCCAGTATTCAGATGGCTCCTTATGAGGCTTTGTATGGGAGAAGGTGTAGGACTCCCTTGTGTTGGGAGGAAACTGGTGACAGAATGATTTTGAGATCTGATGTAGTACAGGAGACTACTGATAAGGTCAGAGAGATTCAGGATAAATTGAAGATTGCTCGGGACAGACAGAAGAGTTATGCTGATGACCGTCGTCGTTCCCTGGAGTTTATGGTAGGGGATCATGTTTTCTTAAAGGTGTCACCTACTAAGGGTGTTATGAGGTTTGGCAAAAAGGGCAAGTTGAGCCCTAGGTTTGTAGGCCCTTTTGACATTATTGAGAGAATTGGTCCAGTGGCTTACCGGTTAGCTTTACCTCCTGCTATGGATCATGTGCATAATGTGCTCCATGTTTCTGTTTTGAGGAAATATCATCCTGATCCATCTCATGTGTTAGAGTTGGAACCTCTTCAGATTCAGAGTGACTTGACATTTGAGGAAAGACCTCTTCGGATTGTGGATAGAAAGGATAAAGTTCTGAGGAACAAGACTATACCTTTGGTAAAGGTTATCTGGGGAAATCAGTCAGTTGAGGAGGCGACATGGGAGACTGAAGCTGATATGAGGAAATTTTATGCTTACCTCTTTGATGATATGGATGCTGAGCTTTAGAGGACTAAAGCTTTATAAGGAGGGAGGGATGTAAGATCCAAGGATCTTAAGTCCTGGTAAGCATCATTTTTGAATTAAATAAAATTATTGACTGTGATATTTTTATGTATTGGTTGTTAATTTATTGTAAATTAATTAGAGATTATTTGTTTGATTATTGGCTGTTAATTTATGATAAATTATTATTGGTTGTTCATGATAAATTAATTAGGATTTATGGGTTGTAAATTGTAAGTTAATTAATTACAGTTTGTTGGTTAATTAATTAGACCTTATTGGTTAATTAAATCCTTATTGGATTTCGGTTAAGTGATTGGTTATTTGTAAGTTAATTAAATTAATTGGTTAACTATGGGTTATTGGGTTTGAAAATTCGAAATTTATGAATTATATGGGTTAAACCCTATTGGAATTAATTGGTTAATGGGTTTAAAATTTAAAAACCCAAAGTTTAAGTGGTAATATCGACTAGGGTGAGATTATTGGCGATTTTTGGAGTCTTGAGAAAAATTAGGGTGGCGGCTTGAAGAAGTGGCGATTATTGAAGAGTTTTGAGGCGATTTTTCTCCATCTTCTTCCCTTGGCGAATTTCCCTTGAGGTGAAACTTTCTTGGCGATTTCTTGGAGATCCTTTGGGTGACTTCAAAGGCTTTGGACGATTTTTGTTGGGGAGATTTTAACCTAAGTTTCAAGGTGAGTGGGTTGTCTTAATTGATTCCTAACAATTGGGTTGTGTTATTGATGCATGAGATTGATTAGAGATTTGCAATGTTAAAAACCGAAAATTCAAGACTTCTTCTTGTGATAACCGAAAGTTATAATGGTATAATTGTCATGGAAACCGAATATTTATATATCCTTATTATTCATGAAACCGAATTTAAGATCTTCTTGTATTTTCATGAAAACCGAAATTTTGTAAAAGGTATGTATCTCATGAAAACCGAAAATTGTGGCATGAAATTTAAGGTATTTTTATAGGGATTTTTGGTAGCTTTAGATCATTGAATTTTGAGCATGAAATTCTTGTTAACTAGGTATTTTATAGGGAATTTTGGTAACATTAGATCAATGATTTTTATAGCATGTATGAAAACCGAAACCTTTATAATTGTAGTTAAACCGAAATTTTTATAGTTGTAGTTAACATGTTTACATGTGGTAATTTGTGGTAATTTGTAAAGTGATTTATAAGAATACATGTTTTACAATTTATGTTGATTTTATGGATGCTTTATAAATGCTGTTAACGCTACCTTGGTTATTTCTTTATGTGTGTAACATATTATATGTTTATGGTCATGTATTTTGTTTGAGAAAATTTGGGTGATAACATAGCAAAATTTGATTAAACTAATCAGCATGAAATTTAAGGACTACACTATATTCGGTGATATTCGAATATAAAATATTATGTGTTATGTTATATGATTTTGAACAATATGTGTGATCATGTGAATTTTGAACAATATGTGTGATCATGTGAATTTTGAACAATATGTGTGATCTTGTGAATTTTGAACAATATGTGTGATTATGTGAATTTGGAAAATTATGGGTTATGTGAATTTCGAAAATTATGTGATTATGTGATGGTTAGGACTAAGGCTAGGTGTAACTATGAACTCAAGGGGATAGTCCTTATGTGTTATGTTAAGGGTTTGAATTTCAGCCCTGTATTGTGATATGTGAGGAGGTTGATGTTCAGCCTGCCTATTATGATTATTGTGATGGGGGTTGATGTTCAGCCTGCCCGATATGATTTTTGTGATGACTATCCTAGAGTCTAGTTGACACTTAGGAGTCCACCTTTGTGAAATATGTTCACCTTTGTGAAATATGAAATAAGATATGTCTGTTGTCCAGTAGGAACCTTTTGGGAGAACGGGTTTTGACGCAAAGTGCCATGTCTTGGTCGGACAGGGGCCACCTCTTGATGTCATTACTCTTTTATGTTATGGGGTGATATAAGACGCAAAGTGCCATGTCTTGATCAGACAGGGGCCACCTCTTGATGTCATCACTCTCATTTTGTGATGTTGGGTGTCGTAGAGCAAAGTGCCACGTCATGACCTGATGGGGGCCACCTCTTGAATCTACACACAATCCATCGATGTGTTTATGGGGTGATAGAGCAAAGTGCCACGTCGTGACCTGGCGGGGGCCACCTCTTGATTCTACTCACTATCCATGTTTATGTGTTGCACGAGATTTTGCAGCTCCCAGTGCTTTGGCCAAGCCGGGTTAGACCATATTGGTCACTACTGATTATGCTGGACAACTAGGTTAATTAAGTATGGTGTGTTTAGTTGGTTTAGAATATATGTGTTTAATTGGTTTAGAGTAAAACTCTAGAACCTGAGTTTGTTATATGCTAGTGTGTACATCTGACTGTCTATATGACTTCTGTTTCTTTATTTTGTTATATGTTGACATAATGTTCCTGTTAAAGATTTTTAAAATAATCTGCCTATATTTTTGAATGTATGTTCTGGATGGTCGATTTAGACTATCCACTCACTGGGCTGTGTAGCTCACCCCTCATTATTTTCAGGTGTAGAGCAGGGGCGCAGTTAGCATTATATGGATATCGTGATTTATGCTTAATGAACTGATGATGCCGGTTGTGGCCTTAATATATGAATTATGTGAACATATGCTGCCGAACTATATGAGTTATATGAACTACATGAATGATGTGAACTATGTGAATCTATGTGAACCTATGATGCCAGATTGTGGCTGTTAATGAGTTTGATTTTTGTGTCACCGCGGGCTTCAGCCTGGTTTCGGTGTTTGGTATAAGTTTATAAAAATCGACTTTGTGGCTTTGCTTTGAATTTCGAATCGAATTGTATTTATGCCATCGGATTTGATATAACTGTTGCCTTGCATATGTCTAGTGCAAGGATTGCGTGGTGGCAGGTACCCTTATGTGATTTATGAGATTTGTGTTTTGTGGATATTTATGTATGAGTTTGTGGAAATTTTCAGATCGTGTTTTCTTGAACTCGGTTTTACCTAGCATATGAATCGATCTTATATGAAACATCCTGTATTCTTCATGAATTGTGCTATTTGTTTGGGGTTAAGATAACGGGATGTTACAAGATCGGTGAGATCAGCAGCATCAAGAGATCAACGGTCAGATCAAGAACCTTAGGGTTTAATGTGATCTAGGCTAATGGCTTGGGTTAATTGGTCTTTGAACCAGACCAAAGTGAACCGGCTCATCATGTGAGCGCATGGTTCAAAGGGAAAAAGAGATTTGCGACTTGTTCAATTGGTGTGAACAAGTGAACGTTGAGGCTTTGCTATTTTTAGCTAGCATGTTCTCTAACGTGACCACGCCTCACGTTCACGCCAAGCAACTCTATTCTCGCCCTTTGTTCTTCTCTCTCGACGCCAAGACTTTCGTGAGGTGAGAAGAGGTGGACAAAAAGAGAAGGTCTCGCCAAGCAAAGGATTCTCTTCCCTTCCATTCGACAAGGACTCCTTAGAACCTTGCTAGCACAAGGAGCACTAAGGGAGTAGGCGATCACATCTTGTGTGCAAGCCATTTGGAGGAGAAGCACTTGAGTCTCTTCTTCCTAGACACCATCCATACAATGGCATCGGTATGGTTATTTTCATTGTATAAGATTTATGTTGATCATACTATCTGCAAAGATCCTAGAAACCCCCTTCCGCTATGTCAAAACCTCCATATGCGCCTATTAGGGTTTCGCCCCCCTTGTTAAGGGGACACTTCACTTGGAACCACCTGAAGTTCAGAAAAAAACTTCCTGATCCAAACGGCTTCATTGGGACCGTGGTTCCTTAACATGTGCAGTTCCCATTGTTGTCATAGTAGAGCTCAATGGGATCCATTGCACTTGGAACCACCTGAAGTTCAGAAAAAAACTTCCTGATCCAAACGGCTTCATTGGCTGCCTCAGAAGCAACCACATACTCAGCTTCGGTTGTAGAATTAACTATGGTGGATTGCTTGAAGCTCTTCCAGCATACAGCACCTCCAACCATCTTAAACTAATAGCTGGTCTGCGATCTGAACTCGTCAGGATCAGACTGGAACGACTCATCAGTGAAGCCCTGCACACTGAGTTCTTCTTGTCCCCGTAGACCATAAATCCTTAGTCCTTTTCAGGATACTCAAGGATATTCTTTACAGCCACCCAGTGCTGTAAACTAGGATTGGATTGGTATCGGCTGGTTATGCTCACAGCATAAGCCACAACTGGTCTAGTACACAACATTGCATACATGATCGATCCCACCGCCGAAGCATAGGGCACTCGACTCATGTCATCTCTCTCAGCCTCTGTGTTGGTACACTGGTTCTTTGAGAGAGTAAGGCCATGTCTCACTGGAAGGTATCCCTTCTTGGATTGCTCCAAGTTGAACCTCTCCAGGACCTTATCAATGTGGGTACTATGACTAAGGGCCAAGAGCATCTTGGATCTATCCCGGTAGATCCTCACGCCCAGAATATAGGCGGCCTCCCCTAAGTCTTTCATCTCAAAACATTTCCCCAACCATGTCTTCACAGCTTGAAGACTAGGGATGTCGTTTCTGATGAGCAGTATGTCATCGACATACATGACCAGAAAAGTCACAAAGCTCCCACTGAATTTTCTGTATACACAGGCGTCATCTTCACTTTTGATAAAGCTATAATCTCTCACAGCTTCATCAAACTGAAGATTCTAACTTCGAGATGCTTGCTTTAATCCATAAATGGATTTCTTTACCCTGCAGACTTTACTAGTATCTGCAGGATGGATGAAGTCATTAGGTTGTGTCATATACACATCCTTAGTTAGCTTCCCGTTAAGGAACGCTTTCTTCACATCCATCTGCCATATCTCATAGTCATGATATGCAGCTATAGCAAGCAGAATCCGAATGGATTTGATCATGGCAATTGGCGAGAAGGTTTCATCATAGTCCACCCCGTGGACTTGTTTAAATCCTTTAGCCACTAGTCTACCCTTATAGGTAACTATTTTGCCATCCATGTCTGTCTTCCTCTTGAAGACCCATTTACACCCTATGGGTTTTACCCCATCAGGCAGTTCAACCAAATCCCAGACTTGGTTAGCCGACATGAAATCCATCTCGGATCGCATGGCCTCAAGCCATCTCTCGGAGTCCGGTCCACTGACCTCCTCATCATAGGTTCTGGGTTCATCCTCAATGATGAAGATCCCATCGTGTTGGGTCGGCAGCGACCCGTACCTCTCAGGTGCACGACGAATCCTCCCAGACCTACATGGGGCCTGTGTCTGAGCCTCAGGTTGCCTAGCAACCGGTGTAGGTGGCTCAGGTTCCCATCTCTATGTCTTGTGGTTGCACTTGGATCTCGTCCAAGTCAAACTTCCTCGCACTAACTTCTTTCATGAGAAATTCTTTCTCTAGAAAGACCGCACCCCGAGCAACAAAAACTTTGTTCTCGGTGGGAATATAGAAGTAGTAACCTTTAGTCTCCTTAGGGTACCCCACAAACATACACTTATCAGATCTAGGTTCTAGCTTGCTAGAATCCTGACGTTTGACATAAGCCTCACATCCCTAGATCCTAATAAAAGTGAGATTAGGGCGTCTCCCATTCCATACCTAGTATGGAATCTTTGAGACACTCTTAGATGGAACATTATTCAGTATTAGAGAAGCTTTTTCAAGTGCATGTCCCCAGAATGAGGGAGGTAGATGTTAGGGTATGCCCTTAAGGCTAATGTTTGAGGCCTTGGGTTTGTATCAGTATCATGTAATAAACTGTTATGTTTATTAAGGCATGGTTATTATTCAGTTAGCTACATTGTCTGCTGCAATATATGTTCTTCTGAATAATGTCTCAAAGCTGTTCAGCTAGGCTGACAGGCAATAAAGTCCTTAGTCGATATATCTTGGTGAACATGAGACAGCCTTGATATGGTTAAGACTAATATGTGTTCTAATCTTATAGGATGCTTCGAGCATGGAATAAGATGTAGACTCATGGGTACATTGATTATAACAAGTGGCACATTTCCACTGACTTGAGATCACTTGTGTTTTCTAAATGATGATTGTCATTGTTTTGAGGTAGTTCAATATCATTTGAAACATAATGATTATAGACTATCTTGGATGGTGAGCTTGAGTCATGTTAGGGCACTAGTGATAGACATAGGATTGCCGTCTCCTTGTTTAAGGAGTGTGATGTTCTAAAAGGGCCCCCTGGATGGGATGATTGAGAAAGTGTATGGCCATACCCAGGTGACTATGCTCATCTGATCTAATCATGCTCATCATATTGGAGTTACAAGCTTGACACGCTTGTCCAATAAGAACATCCAGTGGCAAAGGAAATATGTATGCTTTGTGAGTTGATTCACACTTGTGTTGTTTTTGGGTGTAGTCTTGGAAGACTCTTTCCTTTATATCGAGAGACAGTGATGTGTTGCTAGATACCCCTCACTGATCGTGATGACGTGAGTTATCGTTACCGACATTTAAAGGAAACCCTCAGGGTCGCACAATTTGATGATATGGCTTACTTAAGTCAGATCGTGTGGACTGAATTGTTCATGTTCAGTTTAAAGGGATTTTATCTCTGATTGTGAGTGAGATCTGGTCTGATCATGTTTGATTGATTAGGGCTTAAGATCGGTAAGCTTCGATCGAGAGATTGGATGCTAGATTGGTCAGATCAGGAGCATCAAGAGATTGACGGTCAGATCAAGAACCTAAGTGTTTATTATGGTCTGGACTGAATGCTTGTCTTATTTGGTTATTGAACCGAACCAAAGTGAACCGGCTCATGGATGAGCGCATGGTTCAAGGGTGAAGAGAAGTTTACGCTTGGGGTAAACCCATGGTCGCATGAGTGCATGAACGTGGGAGTGTTTCTATTTTTAGAAACCATGACTCCTAAACGTGACATCGCCTCACGTTACTCCTCTCTCACGCCTATTGTCGCTCCTCCCTCTCGTCGCTTGCTCATTCGAGAGTGCATGTGGTGTTGACGAAAGGAGAAGGAAGTTTTTCCGCCAAGCCAAGAAGATCTCATCCCTTCCATACGAGAAGGATACTTGGACGATCCTTGCTAGCACAAGGGACGACAAGAAGAAGCTATACCTCATCTTGTGTGCGACAATTTGGAGGAGACCTCTCTTGTTCTCTTGCTTCCAAGACGCCATCTAGAAATGGCTATGGTATGGTTCTATCACTTCTATACAATCGGTTTTGTTAATCATAATACCATGCAAGATCTAGAAACCCCCTTTCCGCTGCTTTCAATCTTCATATGCGCCTATGATTTAGGGTTTCGCCCCCTTGTGGGAACTTTCAAATGGTATCAGAGCCATGGTTAACGCATGTTTTATGATTGCTTAAGCCCTTTTGTGATCCTTGTTTGTGAATAACGCTTAGATCTTGATTACATGCGCAAATACATGTTAAGTTGTCATAAGCGAAACTTGTATGTTAGTCTTAGCGCATGTATGTTGGCGCATTTTAATTGTTGTTGTTTTATCAAAACTATTATAACATGTGCGACTCACTAGATCTAAGGCCTTGCATTAAACCCTTAGACGGGTTATTAGGGTTGAAGTCACCCCCTAGGTTAGATCCAAAAGTCTAATCAGACCATCTGACAGCCTTGATGGGTTGACCAGGTAGCACCTGTGCGCAAGCACAAGGTGGCTACAGGTCGGCTGCAGACAGACGTGTAGCGATGTCTGATTGAGACAACCTATGAACGCACATGAGTTAGGCCCGGGCTCACACCCGCTTGCCAGACCTCATTGTGGCTGTTCAGCCCTGGCGCATGCATGGTTGACCTTATGGTCGACTCAAGTCAGTTAGGACTTGGTGCATGTAAGGGCAGTGGATCTGACTAGGTTGGATGAGTGGATCCCTAGTAATGGACCGTTGTAAGGTTGTAGGGCATATAAGCAAAATAAAATTGATGCCCATGGGGTTTTTCGAAAATTTTATTTTAAATGACTGGATCACATGATGATTGATGCCATGTGTTTGTCTATTTATTCTTATGTGGGCTGCCCATGTTAATTCTGTGCTGTGCTGGGGCCTGCGTGCCTGTATTAATTTTGTAAATTAATTTTATATTGTGATCTGCGAATCACATTGCTTTTAATTTATAAAATGTAATTGACCTGCGTGTCAATCTTGTCTAGATAGTTAAATTTGTAATTTAATTAGACAAGAGCACAGAGCACACTTGGCAGAGGCGCATGCAGCAGTGGCTAGACCAGGTGGGAGGTCCAGGGTTCGACTCTGGGACCAGGCGCGTTTACCTGGTGGGCGCACCTCAGTTGCAGATGGCGCTTAGGCCCTGGTTTGGGCCAGATGAGCAGCAAAAGCCCCATCAAGCAAAAGCAAGTAAAGACTTAAGTTAGGTTAAGGTCTTACTTAGGCTATGGGCTTTTACCACATAAGATCCATGCTTTCTTTTATTGCTTATATAAGTAGAACAGCATGTTTTAATTTATCTTCTGCTATCACCATAGGGATTGCATGATAGTGAGGAAGATAAAAGACCGTTAAAATCCAACGCTAAAATATCAAGCTCGTAAGCCTTCTGACGCGAAACCTCACTGTTCTGACTATCGTTGGAGCCGTGTTGTACCCACTCAGTGGGCACGTCCATCTATCTTCAGACGGTGCGGGATTACACCTGCGTGTTACAGAGTAGGGATTTATCCCTTCTCGTTGCTCAGCATAGCACGTGGTGGTCCAGGGAGTAGGTCGGGTCAGCTTGACCATGTAGGCTACATATGTGGCGCATATGGTAGCACATGGGGGCAGCCATCTGTGGGGTCAGAGATTGTGTTGTACCAACTCAGTTGGCACAGTCTGCTGGACTGCCCAGATGAAGGGGAATCGCACGGGTTGGCGATTGGCTGGGACAGCTTACCAGAGATTAGTGCTTGTACTCTCTGTGCATCTTATCTCGCCTGAGCGGGACGCGGAGACCAAGTATGAAATCTGGATCCCATCTCACTAAAAGAGTGTTTACTCTTTCGGACTGTTTAATGGATTTTTCAGTCAGATAAAATAGTGAGAAAAAGAATCTTTCTTAAGTCCTGATTGATTCTTAACATTGATACTGACCTTGCTGTTCTTGCATTGTTGTAGATACCTGCAGCAACGAACACCATGAACTTCAATGTGCGATCCCTACTGGAAAGGGAGAAGTTTGCTGGGCCAAACTTCTCTGACTGGTTTGGACACCTTAAGATTGTTCTTAAGGCAGAGAGGAAACTGTATGTCCTCGAGACGGCGATACCGCCTCAGCCCGCTCCGAACGCCGCAAGGGCGGTTCGGGAAGCCTATGAAAAGCACGTCAATGATAGCATTGATGTCGCTTGCCTGATGCTAGCGTCTATGATGCCACCGCTGCAGCGTCAGCATGAGGATATGTCGGCTATAGAGATTATAGCAAACCTCAAGATGTTGTATGCTGCACAGGCGAGGACAGAACGCTATAATCTGACAAAGCTTTTCTTCAGAGCAAACTGGCTGAAGGGAGCCCAGTGGGAGCTCACGTGCTCAAGATGATTGGGCACAAGGAGGCTCTAGAGAAACTGGGGCATACCATCAATCAGGAGCTTGCTGTAGATATTATTCTGCAGTCTCTCCCGCCCTCTTTCGATGCGTTCATTATTAATTTTAATATGAACAAAATCGATTGTACTCCGACAGAGCTGCTGAATATGCTCCTCACTACTGAGGAGACTCTGAAGGGAAAGCCTTCGACCTCTGTCTTAATGGTTCCTTCCAGGAACAAGAAGAAGGGGAAGAAGGGCAAAGCCCCTGTCAAGAGCTACAGCAAGGCTCTGAAACAGAAGGTTAAGCGGTCCAAGGAATACAGGTGTTTCCACTGTGGCCAGCTGGGTCACTGGAAAAAGGACTGTAAAGCGCTCCAAGGAGATAAGAGGGGAAGCTTCGCTTCTGGCTCAGGTATTTATGTGACTGAGGTCATGTTTTCTTCTTCTATATCATGGGTGTTGGACACTGCATGTGGAGTTCACATTTGTTCAAATGTACAGGAACTCAAGAGAAGAAGACAGGTGGGACAGCATGAGGTGGACCTACGAGTTGGAAACGGGGCACGGGTTGCTGCTGTTGCTGTAGGAGTCTATTTCATTTCTTTACCATCTGGAATTGTATTGGAACTAGACAATTGTTATTTTGTTCCCAGTATTACTAAAAATATTATCTCCATTCCTGCTCTTGTCAGGAAGGGATTTTCCTTTGAATGCAACATTTCAAAGTGTATTTTATCTTTTGATAATATTGTTTATGCAACTGGTTCAATTAACAATGGGTTATACATGTTGGACATGGAATATTCTATACAAAATATTGATAATAAGAAAGCCAAGTATGCTGATGACAGCACCTTGCTATGGCATAGTCGTTTAGGCCATATTAACGAGAAACGCATTAAGCGGTTGCATGATCATGGACTGCTGGGATCATTCTCCTATAAGGAGATTGATACATGCAAAGCTTGTTTGATGGGTAAAATGACGAAGTCACCTTTTCCTCACAAAGGTCAAAGGGCTTCAGGTTTACTTGACCTTATACACAGTGATGTGTGTGGGCCATTTAGTAAACATGCCAGAGGTGGCTATCAGTACTTCATTACCTTTACTGATGATTTCAGTAGATATGGGTATGTCTATTTAATGAGACATAAGAGTGAATCTTTTGACAAGTTCAAAGAGTTCAAGAATGAAGTACAAAATCAGCTAGGCCGAAATATCAAGGCACTTCGCTCAGATCGAGGTGGAGAATACCTAAGTCATGCGTTTACTGACTATTTAAAGGAGTGTGGGATTATCTCACAGCTCACTCCGCCAGGAACACCGCAATGGAATGGTGTGTCCGAGAGGAGAAATAGAACGTTACTTGATATGGTTCGTTCTATGATGAGTCAGGCTACTCTATCTTACTACTTTTGGGGTTTTGCACTGGAAACAGCTGCAAAAGTACTAAACCGAGTGCCATCCAAGGCCGTTTCAAAGATGCCATATGAATTATGGTATGGGAAACAGCCAAGCTTGACGTTTATAAGGATCTGGGGCTGCGAGGCTTATGTCAAAAAGCTCGCCTCTGGGAAACTAGAGAGCAGATCTGACAAATGCATCTTTGTCGGTTACCCTAAGGAAACTAAGGGTTATTATTTCTACGATCCCAAAGAGAACAAGGTTTTTGTTGCTCGGACGGCCATATTTCTTGAGAAGGAGTTTCTTCTGCAAGAGGCCAGTGGGAGAGAAATAAAGCTGGATGAGAATCCAGAGGTAGGACAAAGTGCTCAAGCACAGTTGGATGAGCCTGAGCCGGTAGAACAGGTTATTGAACAACCTGAGGCTCAGATATCACGGGAACCGCGAAGATCGGGAAGGATCCGTCGACAGCCTGAGCGCTATGACGGAGTCTACATCATTGATAATGATGAACCCCTCACTTATGCGGATGCGGTCAGTGGACCGGAGTCAGCGAGATGGCTTGAAGCTATGCGCGCCGAGATGGACTCCATGTCAGATAACCAAGTTTGGGATTTGGTTGATCCGCCTCCGGGAGTAATCCCTATAGGCTGTAAATGGATCTTCAAGAAGAAGATTGACATGGATGGTAACGTAGTTACCTATAAAGGCAGGCTTGTTGCGAAAGGTTTCAAACAAATCTACGGGATAGATTATGATGAAACTTTCTCACCTGTAGCCATGTTTAAGTCTATTCAGATTCTTTTCGCGATAGCTGCATATTATGATTATGAGATCTGGCAAATGGATGTGAAAACAGCTTTCCTTAATGGAAATCTGGATGAGGATGTGTACATGACACAACCTGAGGTTTTCACTGATCCATCAGATCGTCATAAGATATGCAAGTTAAAGAAGTCTATTTATGGACTTAAGCAAGCATCAAGAAGCTGGAACATTCATTTTGATGAATCAATCTCTGAGTTTGGTTTCATCAAGAACGAAGATGACCCGTGTGTATATAAGAGGTTTAGTGGGAGCGTAATTACTTTCCTAGTCCTCTACGTCGATGATATCTTGATCATTGGAAATGACATTCCTGAAATGCATGCCGTTAAGGCATGGTTAAGGAAATGTTTCCAAATGAAAGATTTAGGAGAAGCAGCCTATGTATTAGGTGTGAAGATCTACAGGGATAGATCTAAGAGGCTTCTCGGGCTGTGCCAGAGTACTTACATCGATAAAGTCCTGGAGAGATTTCATTTAGAGAATTCTAAAAGAGGATATCTTCCAGTCAGACATGGTCTGAATCTTTCGAAGAGTCAGTGTCCACAAACACAGACTGAGAAAGATGAAATGGACAATACGCCTTATGCTTCGGCTATTGGTTCCATTATGTATGCGATGTTGTGTACTCGCCCAGAAGTCGCTTACGGGTTAAGCATGACCAGTCGGTTCCAAAGTAATCCAGGTCAGGCACACTGGATTGCAGTCAAGAATATTTTAAAATATCTTCGGAGGACCAAAGATATGTTCTTGATATATGGTGGTCAGGAAGAACTCAGTATTGAAGGATATACTGACGCTTCGTTCCAGTCTGACAAGGATGATTTCCGATCGCAATCAGGCTATGTTTTTAGCTTGAATGGAGGAGCAGTGGTGTGGAAGAGTTTCAAACAGTCAACTGTTGCTGATTCCACAACAGAAGCCGAGTATGTTGCAGCCTCGGAAGCATCCAAGGAGGCAGTGTGGATTCGTAAGTTCGTGAGAGAACTTGGTGTTGTTCCTTCGAGTGCAGATCCTTTGGTTATCTTCTGTGATAACACTGGAGCAATCGCACAAGCAAAGGAACCACGGTCGCACCAGAAGTCCAAGCACATACAGAGACGGTTTCACTTGATCAGGGAGATCATAGATCGTGGCGAGATCAAAATCTGCAAGGTTCATACAGATGACAATCTGGCAGACCCGCTTACCAAGCCTCTGGCGCAGCAGAAGCATGAGAAGCACTGTAATAATATGGGTTTGAGATTTCTCAACCATTAGATTAAGTGCAAGTGGGAGATTGTTAGGGTATGCCCTTAAGGCTAATGTTTGAGGCCTTGGGTTTGTATCAGTATCATGTAATAAACTGTTATGTTTATTAAGGCATGGTTATTATTGAGTTAGCTACATTGTCTGCTGCAATATATGTTCTTCTGAATAATGTCTCAAAGCTGTTCAGCTAGGCTGACAGGCAATAAAGTCCTTAGTCGATATATCTTGGTGAATATGAGACAGCCTTGATATGGTTAAGACTAATATGTGTTCTAATCTTATAGGATGCTTTGAGCATGGAATAAGATGTAGACTCATGGGTACATTGAATGTACTGGACAGACCCTACTAGGATATTCAATTGTTTGTCACAATGTGAATAATCCTTGATTATAACAAGTGGCACATTTCCTCTGACTTGAGATCACTTGTGTTTTCTAAATGATGATTGTCATTATTTTGAGGTAGTTCAATATCATTTGAAACATAATGATTATAGACTATCTTGGATGGTGAGCTTGAGTCATGTTAGGGCACTAGTGATAGACATAGGATTGCCGTCTCCTTGTTTAAGGAGTGTGATGTTCTAAAGGGGCCCCCTGGATGAGATGATTGAGAAAGTGTATGGCCATACCCAGGTGACTATGCTCATCTGATCTAATCATGCTCATCATATTGGAGTTACAAGCTTGATACGCTTGTCCAATAAGAACATCCAGTGGCAAAGGAAATATGTATGCTTTGTGAGTTGATTCACACTTGTGTTGTTTTTGGGTGTAGTCTTGGAATACTCTTTCCTTTATATCGGGAGACAGTGATGTGTTGCTAGATACCCCTCACTGATCGTGATGACGTGAGTTATCGTTACCGACATTTAAAGGAAACCCTCAGGGTCGCACAATTTGATGATATGGCTTACTTAAGTCAGATCGTGTGGACTGAATTGTTCACGTTCAGTTTAAAGGGATTTAATCTCTGATTGTGAGTGAGATCTGGTCTGATCATGTTTGATTGATTAGGGTTTAAGATCGGTAAGCTTCGATCGAGAGATTGGATGCTAGATTGGTCAGATCAGGAGCATCAAGAGATTGACGGTCTGATCAAGAACCTAAGTGTTTATTATGGTCTGGACTGAATGCTTGGCTTATTTGGTTATTGAACCGAACCAAAGTGAACCGGCTCATGGATGAGCGCATGGTTCAAGGGTGAAGAGAAGTTTGCGCTTGGGGTAAACCCATGGTCGCATGAGTGCATGAACGTGGGAGTGTTTCTATTTTTAGAAACCATGACTCCTAAACGTGACATCGCCTCACGTTACTCCTCTCTCACGCCTATTGTCGCTCCTCCCTCTCGTCGCTTGCTCATTCGAGAGTGCATGTGGTGTTGACGAAAGGAGAAGGAAGTTTTTCCGCCAAGCCAAGAAGATCTCATCCCTTCCATACGAGAAGGATACTTGGACGATCCTTGCTAGCACAAGGGACGACAAGAAGAAGCTATACCTCATCTTGTGTGCGACAATTTGGAGGAGACCTCTCTTGTTCTCTTGCTTCCAAGACGCCATCTAGAAATGGCTATGGTATGGTTCTATCACTTCTATACAATCGGTTTTGTTAATCATAATACCATGCAAGATCTAGAAACCCCCTTTCCGCTGCTTTCATTCTTCATATGCGCCTATGATTTAGGGTTTCGCCCCCTTGTGGGAACTTTCAGTAGAGTTGCATGACTCATCATAGACCGAACTATGTCCAACGAGGTTCGATTTCTCCTTTCAGATACACCATTCTACCGAGGTGCTCTAGGAGGAGTGAGTTGGGATAGGATCCCACACTTACTCAGATAGTCAAAGAATTCACGGCTCAGGTGCTCTCCATCACGATCTGATCGAAGATCCTTAAAGGATCTACCAAGCTGGTTCTCTACTTCATGTCTGAACTCCTTAAATTTCTCAAAGGATTCAGACTCATGTCTCATCATGTAGACACAACCATATCTACTGAAGTCATCAGTAAATGTGATGAAGTAGTTATACCCTCCTTTGGCTTGTTTATTGAATAGCCCACACACATCACTATGTATGAGATCCAACAAACCTCCTGCCCTCTCACCAGTCTTGGTGAAGGGTGTCTTTGTCATTTTCCCTAATAAACAAGTCTCACATGTATCAAGTTCCTCCAAGGAACTCGAATCTAGCAACCCATTTGCATGGAGTTGTCGAATGCGATTCTTGTTTATATGGGCTAATCAATAATGCCGTAGGAAAGCACCAACTGAACCACTCAGTTTGGTCCTTTTATTATTTATGTTACAAATAGAGCTAACCATGTCCAAGACATGCGGACCATTGCACAAAGTACCCTTCCCATAAAACATGTTTGCAAAAGAAAAAGAACATAAGTTCTCTTTTATTTCAAACCTAAATCCTTTCTTTGCCAAGCAAGGAGTGGATACAATGTTTTGGTAAGGGAAGGTACATAATAGCAATTGTCTAGCTTTAACTGAAGTCCAGAAGGCAGGGAGAAAAACTCCTACAGCAACAGCAGCAACTTGTGCCCTGTTACCTATCCGTAGGTCAATCTCTCTAGGCCTTACCGATCTATCCTTTCTGAGCCTTTGCATATTTGTACTCCACATGCGGTATCCAATACCCATGTCATAGGAGTATAAAGGTTGACTTCGGTAACATAAATACCTGAGCATGAAGACAAGGCCTTGCCTTTCTTCTCCTCATTCTGAAGTTGCAACATGTCCTTCAACATGTGAGGTGGCCCTCCACATGAATAGCACCTATTATTCCTGATCATATTCATCTTTAATTTCAGTTCCTTGGTCAAGCCTTTCGGCTCAACACACTGAATATCAACTTTAGCAGGATTGAGCTCAACCAATTCATCAAAGAGCTGCCTTAGATTAAAATAATTTCAGAGGCACTCTTCGATTCATATCACCCTTTAAATTCAAGTGACATGTTGGTTAGCAACCTCCAAAGTATCAACCTGATGCTTATCATAAGCATCCCTCTCAGCCGCTGAGGCCGAGCATGGAAGTGGCTCAGGAATAAGACGCTCAAGAACATAAAGCTTCCTCTCGAGCTTGAGCACGATTCTCAAGTTCATATACCAATCCAGTAAGTTGGATCCAACCAACTTATCCAGGGTAGATCGCAGTGACCAACTGCTATTGTTCATAGCCATTGTTCTACAACAACCAAGAAACAGCAGATTAGTACTACTTCGAGTCATTTAAACTGGACTTGCCTTTTAAATGACCATGGCTCCCACTATTTTTAATCGAATTGATAACCCACAAAGTCAATCAAGAAATCCAAGATTTCCTAGTGAGATGAGATCCTCATTCCACACAGGGCTTCGCGTCCCACGAGGGTGGGATGAGATGCACAAAGTGACCCATGTTTCCTAAGGTGGGCGCGCCGGCCGATTGCTCCAAGCAATTCCCCTTATTGAGACAGTCCAGGCATTTCATGTCCAGCGAGGGCTGGATACAACATGAAACCCTTACCTCTCAACGATGCCTCTAGACTTTCACCATGTGCCTAGCACATGTGAACTTCTAGTCAAGTCCATCCCTAACCGTTATGCCCAGGGCCAACGAGTTTCCTTGCGAAGGCACGCCCAGGTTAAAACTGGACTGGGAAACCACTGCCACCACGCACTTTCTAAAGATAAGTGGGTGTGTCCCACGAGGGTGGGAAACAATTCACAACTCCACTGATCGATAGCTTAGTGAGGGCTACGCGTTAGAAGGCTACTAGACTTGATATTTTAATTGAGGGTTTTTGTTTAAGGTCTCATCATCTCAGTTTTATCTTATGTCTATCATTACAGGCATGCAATCGTATGGTGATAACATAACAATAAAACATCACAGGCATGCTTTAGCTTTTGTAAAGAAAGCAATAAAGGGATGATGTGATCATAGCCCATTCAAGACATTGAACCAATCCATGCCAAAAAGGGGTTCAACTCTTGACCTAGGATTCAAGCCCCAAGACGAGACCTAGCCTAGCCGACCTCTAGCTCTATCTTCAAGGTTGGCTCCAAGGTCCTTCTCTCATGGTTTAGCTCTCAAACCCTAGGGGTACACCCACAAGGTTCGGCCAATGCCATGGTCTTCCTCCAAGGAAGGTGCGCCATTTAGCAAGCCACAAGAGGGATAGCACACAAGCACAAGGCTCGGCCAAACCCTAACTTGCGCCCCCATGCAAGGATGTGCCACCTTTGAAGCTTGTTGCGCCATCATAATCTTCTTCTTGGTTAAAAGCAAAAAGAAAAGCGGCACGTAGGCCTCACAAGGATACATCACAGGCATGTTAAGGGGCTTGATATATGACCACAACATCATGCATAATCAAGTACTTACTCATGCAATTCTATATGCTCATGAAAAACATAAAATTTGAAATTTTACTTTTTCATAAAATATGTCTCTCTTCCTTCCCTTCATATCACAAATCTTTGATTCTAAGTTTCTCTCAGGAGTCTACAAGAGGCATACCGGTTGCCCTCCTTGCAATCCCTAACTTACTGGGATAAGGGCAATCACCCAGTCCACGCCCTATTCCAACAAGTCTCTCAAGATAGGTCTATCCTATTATGAGAGGAGAAATTTTCTCTTCCACGTATGGGTCTATCCCATCACATGAAGAGAGCAAAGAACCACAAGAAGTTAATTAGAAGTAAGAAACAAGAGACCTACAATTTTTCTACTTAAAGAAAAACCATGCGCCAACATCTATGCAATATTCAAAAATGTAGATATGGCATGTGAGCATGAAAAGCATGAAAGAACATCGTTCGAGGCTCGCAAGTCCCTCTGATACCACTGTTGGGAAACCCCAGGGACATTTTACAATTTTCAGAGCCATGGACATACATTTTACGCAGCGGAAGAATGTCCCCGAAACAGGCTAGTCCCAAAAACCCAGTGAAGATCTCTTGCGAGGGGTTCGAGACGATGTGATAGTAAGTACCTTTAAGCAATTAGAAGCCAATGTCGATGAAGGCGCCCAAGTGTTCGCCCTCTGCAGTCTCGCACACACGGATTCCTCAAGTTTTCTTCTTCCTTGCCCAGTGCTAGCCTCAGGAAGAAGATCCATGGCTTAGGAGAGTCCTCCAAGCAACTTGCGCCACCACCAAGATGCGATGCGCCAAGGAGATGGAAGGAGAAGAGAACGCCGCAAGCCTTCTTGTTCCTTTGCGCCAAGGAAAGGAAGAGGAGAAGCATGCTTGCGCCCTTGATGGAAGAAGAAGAGCTCTAAGCTCTCCAAGCCGTCGCCCTCTAATGCTTCACGCCTCCAAGGAATTAGCATCCTGAAGAGAGGGGGCGGCAAGGGCTTATTTATAGGAGCAAGAGGCGGTTAGGGGAGAATGGCAAGTGTTGACAATTAGGGCATGATTCTAGGAGATTATTTAATCAAATATACTGATTAATCTCCACTCCCATATGCGACTAAGACTTGCCAAAGCAAGTATCAGCCATATGCGCCCATATCATGCCATATGAGGCATTAATCCTATCTATGCGCCTAGACCTAGTCAAGGCAATATAATGGATTGCCTAATATGGCTTGGGCGCAAGTCCTAATCCAATTAGGACTCTAATTATGTTAATAATCAGCCCACAATTGTCAAACACAATCCAATCAATTATCTTGTGTGATTTAATCAAATCCAATTTGATTTAATCACCTAGGAGATACCAAACAAGGCATAGGCGCAAATCCTAGTCCAACTAGGATTCCATATGCGCCTATCCTATTAATTCATCCCCATTATACCCTTCAAGCCTCATAGCCCTTCAATACAACTTATTAGCAAGCCCAACTAAGCAATGGGCCAAGCCCAAAGTCCATTATGCATGTTAACCAAGCTATTGGATCCAATCCAATTTAACCCATGGTTAAATGAGGCTAACCATGGTTAATTTGATCGATATGCCAAAAATGGAAGTTGGACCCAATAAGTTTCTTCCATCTCATCAGGCCCATTGGCGCTGATGAAATCTCCCAAATAGATCAGAGTTATCCAATAACTCGATCTAAAGGCTACCCGATCAATATAAAAACTCGAGTATCAAGGTGTGCGACACTGTAGGTTCCTCTAACGCTGGCAGTGCTGACCAAAGGTCATCACAAGCAGTGAGTGGCACCTAGCAGTGCATCGCTGCTTGTTGGGGTATGCCCTTAAGGCTAATGTTTGAGGCCTTGGGATTGTAATAGTATCATGTATAAACTCTTATGTTTATAAAGGCAATGGTTATTATTCAGATTGTTACATTGTCTGCTGCAATAAGTGTTCTTCTGAATAATGTCTCAATGCTGTTCAGCTAGGCTGACATGCTATATGTCCTTAGTCGAGATATCTTGGTGAACATGAGACAACCTTGATATGATTGAGACTAATATGTGTTCTAATCTTATAGGATGCTTCGAGCATGGAATAAGATGTAGACTCATGGGTACATTGGATGTACTGGACAGACCCTACTAGGATATTCAATTGGTTGTCACAATATGAATAATCCTTGAATGTAACAAGTGGCACATTTCGTCTGACTTGAGATCACTTGTGTTTTCTAAATGATGATTGTCATTGTTTTGAGGTAGTTCAATATCATTTGAAACATAATGATTATAGACTATCTTGGATGGTGAGCTTGAATCAGGTTAGGGCACTAGTGATAGATAGAGGATTGCCGTCTCCTTAATTGGAGTGTGATGTTCTAAAGGGGCCCCCTGGATGAGATGATTGAGAAAGTGTATGGCCATACCCAGATGACTATGTTCATCTGATCTAATCATGCTCATCATATTGGAACTACAGGCTTGACACGCTTGTCCAATAAGAACATCCAGTGGCAAAGGAAACATGTATGCCTAGTGAAGGAGATTCACACTTGTGCTGTGGTTTGGGTGTAGTCTTGGAAGACTCTTTCCTTTATATCGGGAGACAGTGATGTGTTGCTAGATACCCCTCACTGATCGTGATAACGTAAGTTATCGTTACCGACATTTAAAGGAAACCCTTAGGGTCGCACAATTTGATGATATGGCTTACTTAAGTCAGATCGTGTGGACTGAATTATTTGGGTTCAGTTTTAAAGGGATTGAATCTCTGATTGTGGGTGAGATCTGGTCTGATCATGTTTGATTGATTAGGGCTTAAGATCGGTAAGCTTCGATCGAGAGATTTGATGCTAGATCGGTGAGATCAAGAGCATCAAGAGATGAACGGTCAGATCTAGAACCTTAGGGTTTAATTAGATCTGGACTACATGCTTGGGCTGATTTGGTTTGGTCATTGAACCAAATGCAATTGAACCGTGGCTTGGTTCAAAGAGGATAAAGAGGAGCGATCGGTTCACTTGGAGTGAATGCAAGGATGATCGCATGAACGTATGGAGTCAAAGACTTTCCATTTTTAGAAGTCGGTTTTTCCATCTTGGAAAAACGTCTCCACGTTTGATGAAAACGTCTCCTCTTCGTTTTCGAGAGGGCTTCTTCTTGCCTCTTCCTCTCGACGACACACGGGGGTGTGAAGGTGGAAAAACACTTTGGAGAAAGTTCGGCCAAGCAAGTCTTCATCCTTCCATTCCTTTCCATACGAGAAGAAAACTTTGGAGCCTTGCTAGCACAAGTCGCGCCAAAGGAGTAGGCCTTCTTCCTCTTGTGTGCGACAGCCTTTGGAGAAGATTCAATTGATTCTTTGCTTCCAGGTTGCCATCCCTTCATGGCTATGGTATGATCTCTCATATCCTAAGTTGATCATATGATTCTAATATGCGATCCTAGAAACCCTTGTTTCCGCCCATGCTTGTTAGATGCGCATGTTTAGGGTTTCGACTCCCCTAGCTTTAGGGGTTCCTTCACTGCTACCCAGGTTATTGGAATGGATATCGACATCGACATCCCCATCATCGCAA
The DNA here is from genome assembly GCA_027563935.2 of Costus lasius. NCBI lineage: Eukaryota > Viridiplantae > Streptophyta > Magnoliopsida > Zingiberales > Costaceae > Costus > Costus lasius. The sequence continues at coordinate 25,803,521 of CM050452.1, forward strand.
CTAGGTACAGATGCATTACAGTCTCTCTGCTGAACTGATATCCGATTGGACAAGTGTGTCACCACTTGTTTTCATCCAATCACATGGCTATGACTAGAACAGGTTCTCACCTGGGTATGGCCATAGACTCTCAGTCATAGAACCATAGAGGAGCTCCATGGATATCATACTTCCCTTAGGAAGGGGCAAATCCTATGTCTGTCCATTGACCTTCTCATATAGGCCGTGACATGCTCAATAACAACTATTATAACCTCCCAACTACGGTGAGGTGTTAGGTTGTATCAAAGCAAGTCCCTAACCATATAGAATGATCAATGACCTCAAGTCAAGGGATCAATGCATCTCCTGTCACTTGTGAGGATAACTCATGACACCAAGTCATAGCCTCACAGCGGGTCTATCCAGTATATCCTCCAATGATACACCCATGTGTCTGCGTTAGCACCACATGCCTAACCAGCCCACATACCAGTCTCTCAAGTACCAGAGTTGTCCCATATCCACTCAGGTACATCGACTGGGGACTATAGTTCGAGCACAGATCCAATCTGTCTCCAGGGACATTATCATGTAAGTACACAATCGTAGGTGTAGACAAACAATGATAACGACAATGCCAGAAAGATATATATTAATATCAGAGTCAAGTAGTACAAAGATGGACCAAAACTAGGTCCTAGGGCATATACACCAACAGATATTAGTACGACAAAGAGACTGGAATGCATCTGTACCTAATTGAGATGATGGGGATGTCGATGTCGATATCCATTCCAATGACCTGGGTAGCAGCGATGCACTACTAGGTGCCACTCACTGCTTGTGGTGACCTTTGGTCAACACTGCCAGCGTCAGAGGAACCTATAGGGTCACACACCTTGATACTTGAGTTCTCGTATTGATCCGGAAGCCTTATGATCGAGTTATTGGATAACTCGAATCTATTCTGGAGATTTCATCAGTGCCAATGGGCCTAATAAGATGGAAGAAACTTATTGGAGCCAAATTCCAATTTTGGCATATTGACCAATATAACCATGGTTAGCCTCATTTGACCTTGGGTTAACTTGGATTGGATCCAATAAATTGGTTAACGTGCATAATGGACCTTAGGCTAGGCCCATTGATATGTTGGGCTTGCTAATAAGTTATCATGAAGAAGAAAGGGGCTAAAAGGGTATAATGGGGATAAATCTCCTCCTATTGGCGCCTAAGGGCATAATGGGGAGGAGTAGGCGATTTTGCTTCATGAAGCAAAATCCCAACCCTAACCCTGGCCGCCCCCTTGCATAACCGACCTATGGCTCTATAAAAGAGGCCATAGGTGCCCCTCTCTTGATATTCTACTCCTTGGAGGCGTGAGAACACATAGAGAGGCGAGAGCAAGGGTCTTGGCGCATCTTCCATACCCTAGCCGCAAGCTTGATTCTTCCTTTCCTATTGGCGCAAGGAACTTAGTGCTTGGCGGCTTCCCTCTCCATCATCCTTCTTCATCCTTGGCGCATACTCATTGGAGGTGGCGCAAGTTGTGAAGAAGGTATACTAAGGCTTGGATCTTCTTCCCGAGGCAAGCACCGGGCGTGGAAGAAGAGGACTCAAGGAATCTGTGTGTGTGAGACTGTAGAGGGTGCACGCTTGGGCGCCTAGCTTGACATCGGCCTCATCTTGCTATAAGGTATATTCTATTTCATCGTGTCGACTCCCTCGCATGCGATCTTCACTGGGTTTTTGGGACTGGCTCGTTTCGGGGAGATTGCTTCCGTTGTGCAATGTTTTATGTAATTTCTATCTCTGAAAATTATAAAATATCCCAGGGGTTTCCCAACAGTGGTATCAGAGAGACTTGCGAGACTCGAACGATGTAATTTCATGCTTTTCTATGCTCACATGCCATATCTCAATTTTCGCAAATTGCATGATCACATGGCAAACGATTTTTCAGTAGGAAAAATTAGGGTTTCTTGTTTCTATCATCTTTTCAATCTCTTTTGGATTTTTGGGTTATTTTTCTTGTATGATTTAAGGATCAAAGGCGCACATGGTTTTGTCAAGTAGGACAGGCATTGTGTCTTTGGACTGGCCAGGTCTCTTGATCTGACAAAATTGCCAGCCGAAAGGATCTTTGAAATCATCATGAAAGTTTAATCGCAAATAACCAAAAGATTTGTGATAAGAAGATGAGGAAAAGAGACTTGTTTTATGAAAAAACAAAATTTCAGATTTTATATTTTTCATGAGCATGTAGAATTGCATGTGTAGATACCTTATTTGTGCATAATGTTGTGATCATGAGTCAAGCCCCATGCATGCCTGTGATGTACTCTTGTGAGGCATGCGTGCCACTTTTCTTTTGCTTTTAAATAAGAAGAAGATTAGGGTGACTGTTAGGTTTCCGCAAGTGCACGGAATTATCGAAGTAATAAAGAAAGATATCGAACCACATAGACCTTATTGTTAAGTACCAAATAACTGCTTTCTTACTAGCTAAGTAAACCGAATATGATGCAAGTGATTGATAGAAAAAGTGTAAAGATAATCAGAGAGATAAACATGGGACTAGGGTTTCATCAACCTTGATTTCAATGACTATATATATATAAAAGGTCGTCAATCAAATCCTATCATGATAAAGACTTAATTTACTTCATAAAGGGATCATTTCACTTTTGTGCAGATAACCATGCAGAGATAAATCCTCACTTTCGTGCAAGATTCATCCCAAGCTAATGATAAGTAAATCATCAATCAAAGAATTCAAAGATCACTTTCGTGCTTCCGAATTCTAAGTTGATTGTCTCAAGCGGAATCTCAATGATCACTTTCGTGCATCCGAGACTCAACACAAGTTCTACTTATGGTTCTCCAACGTTCTGATCCTCACTTTCATGCAAGATCTCCATGTTTAAAACAATAACTCTATCCTAGATCAATATTATTAAGCATGGCAATTAATCTACTAGAACATATCAAATTAGATCTAACCTAAGGAAGGGATCCGAACATGCAATTCTAGCGTTCCAAGTTCTCAAGCAAATCACCTTTCAGTCTCATTGCGAAAAATCTAAAACATGGATAATAACATAGATCTATAGAGAATTGAAGACAATTCATCACAAAAGTAGAATTATCACAATGAAGATTATCATGACGAAAGAAAAAGATTATCTAGTCATACAAAATCTAAGGGATTACACCCCACGTCCCAAATATGTATAAGCTTGCATGGAGGAAGACATACAATGAATCATAGTCTCAGAGTGATCAGAAAACTAAAAGAAAGGAGAAACAACTTTACACCACGGCTGTAAAAGAGTTTACAGCTGTAATTTGCTTCGATGAACAGCGCTGTCACCTCTGTTTTGTTGGTTTCTCCTCCGATCAGATTCTAAACATCTAAAACATATGTGGTGTCTTCCTCTCCTTCAGGCGAAGCTTCTGTGTAAAAATCATGGCCAGAGATGGTCTCTACGCCTCTCGGCATGAGAACAAACCCTAACCACCTCTCTGCTGATTGCTCTCTGGATACGTGATAAATATCTCCCTTTTCAGTGCGTGTGCCTTCTCCTCTTAAAGACGAAATGACAGCAACTTTCAGATTCCAATTTGGAGCTCTGGATCAAAAGTTATGGCCCGAACAAGTTTCAACCGTAGAAAACTCGCGATTTTGACTGGAAATTACGGCCGTGTAATATTTTACGGCAGTGCCGTATTTTCATTCTGTGCACCGAAAGTCAAAATTACGGCCCATAAAATATTTCTCGATGGTGCCGTATAATCGGACGAGTTCTCTAGTCTATATCGCCTGGGAAATACGGTACCGTAGAATCATTTACGGCCGTGCTGTAAAATCAGCAAAGGTTTCTGTTCTGAAAGCGCTAAAAAATACGGCAGTGTAATTCTTTACAGTAATGCCGTAAAATCACAAAAACTTTATGTTTAGAAAATCCTCCAAATTACGGCAGTGTTCTGATTTTACGGTACTGTCAGAAATTACGGTACCATAAAATGGATTACGGCACTACCGTATTTTGCTGAGTTGCTCCGTTTTGCGTGAAATTTCTTGTGTGACCTCCTCTTGATGATGGTAACTCTTTTATGTGTTTGATTTTGCTTGAAAACGCCTTGAAATAGTGCCTTTTTACCTGAAAACTATGAAAAACCAAAATAGAAGTAGACTTTGCAATATTTGATGAATTCAGCATAAAAATAAGCAAAAAGATCATCAATTTAGCATGAAAAGATACATAGAATGATACAAAATATACTATATATTTGGTGTCATCAAAATACATAAGGCTCAAACTTTGCTTGTCCTCAAGCAAAAATCAAAACTTGATTAAAAGAATAACCTTTTCATAGTCAATAAATTTCTAAAATACAACCCATCAATGAAAAATTCCATCAATTGCTTTATAAAATTTCAAGCAAAGATATCATCTTTAGGACTCAACCCTCTAGATCCACATTCAATCAAATAAAACTTCGCAACTTGCACAATTAGTAGAATATCAATCTCAAGACTTCATCTAGTTTCAATTTATAACTATCATCTTTTGTTTACAAGAATAGGATTTCCAAGATCTTTTTCCACACATATCATTTTATTATTATTATTATTATTATTATTATTATTATTATTATTATTATTATTATTTTTACATTTTGTTATTTTTGCATGGATGACATGTACCCACATAGATACACGCTTTTTATTTTGATTTCACCCCTTGACTTCGGTACCACTGTCAATTTTACACAGTGCCAAGTAGAGGAGTCTTATTCTTTTTCACTCTCTCTTTTTTTTTGTAGACTTCAATCCATGTCTTAGGTACCACTATCAATTTTACATAGTGCCAAGTAGGGGAGTCTCTCACTTTATTTGGATCAAGGAATCTTTCTTCCCAACAAATAGCAAATAGCATAAATATCAACTAAATTAATCAATCAACATCAATCCAAAAATCACAATCATATGCTCATTTTATTCAAAAGAACAATTTCACTTTTAGATTTTATCCCTCAAATAACATATCCACCCGACTTGCGCGTTAGGTACGTGCACACCTTGGTCGAAGGCCCTGCGCATTTGCATTGGGCAAACGTGGAGCGCCAAAATGCGCAGCAAGCCCTTCCTCCGATTAACACTTGGGAGGAAATGAGGTACCGCCTCCGCGAGCGATACGTACCCCCCTCCTATAGGCAGCGTCTCCTTGATCAATATAGTAGCCTACACTAAGGATCGAGTACCATCGAGGAGTATCGCCTCACCTTTGAGACGCTACAACTCCGATGTAACTTACAGGAGGACCCTGAGCTAGTTTTGTCGAAGTTTAGGAATGGTCTCCACTCGAATATTCGGCGTGCCCTGCCCACGTATAGCTCAGAGACATTTGACTAGACCTTCCAGCGCGCTCGCGATATCGAGCATGATCTTAGGGCTGCGGCTAGGCGCAGCAAGTCCGGACCCCCTAGGCGCCAGCATTTGGGTGGGCCTCCTCATGCCCACCCTCGATCCGAGCACCACGAGCCTCGTTCCGACCGATGGCCCGTGCCTGCGGCCCTTTACTACCCTAGCCGTTCAGCCCCCGATGCCCCACCTTCTCACCCCACTTGGGAGGAGAAGGGGAAGGCCCCACTTGTCGGCCCACCTAGTCGCGTCAACTATTACAACTGTCTGCAGTCGGGCCATCTATCCCGCGACTGCCCTAAAATGTCCTCCACCGCAGAGAAGACCCCTGCCCGTGTCGCCACTATCACCCGCGAGCCTGCAGAGCACGATGTAGAGGCCGAGTGCTACACTAGTGGTGAAGAGTGGGGTCACCCCACACTTGTAGTTGTGTGGTGCACCTTTGTCCATACCCCACCCTCCGAGGATTGGAGGCGTACGAGTATCTTCACAACTTACATCAAGTGCAATGGGCACTCATGTAAGATCGTCATCGACAGTGGTAGTAGTTTGAATGTGGTCTCTCGGACCACGATCACCATTTCGGTCTTCCCCTTGAACCTCACCCGAAGCCATACTTTATCGCATGGGTTGACATGTCAAGTCTTCCGGTCACCAACCGATGCCAGGGCCCCATCGCTTTTGGGGACTATCGTGAGAAAGTGTGGTGTGACGTGGCGGCTATGGATGTTGCCCACGTCCACTTTGGACTCCCGTGGCTATATGACAGGGATGTGGTCCACTACAGCCGGTCGAACACTTATGTGTTTGACCACAACGACCAGAAAATCTATTTGATCCCGACCCCACCTAAGGAGCTGCGCACTTCCACCTCCAAGGGTGTGGTTGTCCCTCCTTCGGTTGCCCCTCCGGCCCCAACTGTAGTGTCCCTCATGTGGGCCTCCGTGCTTATGCGTGAGGCCACCGAGTCCAAGGTTGTCTATGCCTTAATGGCGTGCGAGTCCTCGAGTGCCCCTCCTCCCGTAGACGAGGAGTGTCCCCCGGAGATCGCAGCCCTCTTGACCGAGTTCTCCGACATTAGCCTGGAGGACTTACCCCATGGACTCCCTTCGAGTAGGGAGATAAAACATGCCATTGATCTTGTCCCGGGAGCACTCCTCCCCAACTTACCCCATCACCGTTTAAATCCCACTGAACACGCTGAATTGCAGCGTCAAGTGGATGAACTCCTCACCAAGGGGTACATCCATGAGGGTCTAAGTCCCTACACGGTGCCCGCCTTACTCACGCCCAAGAAGGACGAGTCGTGGCGCATGTGCATTGACAGTGGCTATCACCAAGTCCGCATCCGTGAAGGTGATGAATGGAAGACCGCATTCAAGACAAAGGACGGTCTTTACAAGTAGGTCGTCATGCCATTCGAGTTGTCTAATGCCCCATCCACATTTATGCGCCTCATGACCCACAAGCCCTACCTGGGCAAGTTCCTGGTCGTCTATTTTGACGACATTCTGATTTTCAGTCAGTCCCGCGAAGAGCACTTGGAGCATCTTTCCTCCACCTTTGACCTCCTACGAAAGGAGCGCCTCTTCCTTAACACGAAGAAGTGCTCCTTCATGACAAATCGAGTCCAATTCCTAGGTTAGATCATCTCGGATGAGGGTCTCTCTGTTGACCCGGCTAATGTTCAAGCCATCCGACATTGGCCCGAACCCCGCACAATATCCGAGGTCCGTAGCTTTTTGGGCCTGCCGGGCTTTTACCGCCGTTTCATTCAGGGTTTCAGCACGATTACATCCCCGCTGACCCAACATCTGTCCAAGGACGACTTTGAGTGGACCACAGCCACTCAACGTGCCTTCGACGCCCTTAGGGATGCCATCACGACCGCGCCTGTCTTGAGCCACCTGGACTTCTCCAAAGTCTTTGAGGTTGCCTGCGACGCCTTGGGTACTGGGATTGGAGGTACCCTTAGCCAAGAAGGCCACCCAGTCGCCTTCTTTAGTGAGAAGTTGAACGCTGTCCGGCAGCGTTATTCGACCTACGACAAGGAGTTTTATGCCATCGTTCAGTCGCTTCGTCAGTGGAGGCACTACCTCCTCCACCGTGAGTTTGTCTTGTATAGCGACCAAAGTCTTGTCCTTCCTTAGTGCCCAGAAGAAATTGGGTGCCTGCCATGCCAAGTGGGTCGAGTACTTGCAACAGTACTCCTTTGTGATCAATCACAAGGCAGGTAAGGAGAATGTCGTCGCGGACGCTCTGAGTCACGTCCGCACCCTTCTGTGTGTGATGTGCACCCGCGTCAACACCTTTGACCATGTCAAGGAGGAGTATGCCACGTGCTCCGAATTCGGTGCCATCCACGCTGCCTTGACTGAGTCCCCTGACCCCGAGTCCCCCTACCAATTGTGCGAAGGCTATCTTTTCTTGGGGAACCGCTTGTGCATTCCCTGCTCATCGCTTCGAGATCATCTTTTGCTCGAGCTACACGCGGGTGGTGTCGCCGGCCATCACGGCCACGACAAAACCCTTGAGATGGCAGAAGAATGCTTCTTTTGGCCCTCCCTCCACCAGGACGTTGAGCGTATTGTGCGCCATTGTGGCACATGCCAAATGGCTAAACCTCGCCCCGTGAACACCGGCCTTTTCACTCCGTTGCCGGTTGCTGACAGTCCTTGGAATGACCTTAGCATGGACTTTGTCCTAGGGCTACCCCACACTGCCTCATGCTTCGATTCCATCTATGTGGTTGTAGATCGGTTCTTGAAGATGGCCCACTTTATCCTCTGTTCACGGACAGCGGACGCGTCCCACGTCGCACACCTCTTCTTCAAAGATATTGTCCGTCTCCATGGCCTCCCCAAGTCCATCGTGTCCGATCGTGACACGTGCTTTGTGAGCCACTTATGGCGCTCACTTTGGGCCCTCATGGGCACCACTCTAAAGCTTTCCACAGCTTACCACCCTCAAACCGACGGTCAAACCGAAGTCGTTAACCGTAGCTTAGGCAACTTGCTCCGGTGCCTCATTGGCGACCACCCGAGGTCTTGGGACGCCATCCTTCCTATGGCCGAATTCGTGTATAATAGGGCAGCCAATAGGTCTACGGGTCTTAGTCCCTTCCAAGTGGTTTCCAGCTGTCTGCCACATAAACCCATTGACTTGCATGACCTGCGCATGGAGTCCCATCTTTCCGAGCATGCATACTCTTTCGCTCAGCATGTAGCTAGCTTGCATCAGGAAGTTCGGCATCGAATCTTTTGGGCAATACTCATAATGCTATGAGGGCCAACGAGCACCGTAAGCCACAACACTTTTATGTAGGTGAGCTGGTAAGGGTGCGCATCCACCGTGAGCGTGTCTCCAACAGAGCACATTTTAAGCTTCAGCCACGATACATGGGACCTTATGCGGTGGTGCGAAGGATCGGCTCCAACGCCTATGTGCTGGACCTACCCGCGGACATGGGCATCCATCCAGTCTTCAACGTAGCGGGCCTCCTCTGTAAGTAACCCTAGGTCACATACGCATATAAAAGTATTTCTTGCTTTACTAGGTCCAAAATCGAATGACTTAAACATATGATCAACTTTTAACAACTTGTATAGAACAAGTGAGGATGTTACCATGGCCATGAGAGGCAGCTTGGAAGAAGAAAGGGGCGAATGCCTCTTCTCCAAAGGAATCACACACAGGATGAGACAGGCCTCCTTCCTTGCGCTCCTTGTGCTAGCAAGTCACCAAGGTTTCTTTTGTCGTGTGAAGAGATGTCTCTTTCTGTGCTGGGCGAACTCCCTCTCTTGGCATGAAGACAAACCAAAGACGAGAGCAAGAGAACAAGGGGCGAGCGGCGTTCTTACGTTCGAAAACGTGGGAGGTTTTACCAAAAAGAAAAATGCCTTCCAAAAATAGTAAGCACTTAACTCCCCATGAAGCCATCGATTGAACCAACCGAAACTTGTCTCTTAATTGAACCATGCGTTCACTAAGTGAACCGGTTCAATTCCATTTGGTTCAAGGACCAAATCGAACCAGCTCTGGTTATGATCTCTTTGAACCTCATGGTTCAAGATCTAACCACACATCTCTTGACCCTCTTGATCTCTTCGATCAAGCATCAATTCTCCCGATCGAAGCTTACCGATCACATGCCCTAATCAATCAAACATGATCAGACTAGATCTCACTTCCGATCAGAGTTTAAATTGCTTTAAACTGAACTAGAATAATTCAGTCCACACGATCTGACATAAGTAAGCCATATCATCAAATTGTGCGACCCTAAGGGTTTCCTTCATTGTCGGTAACGATAACATATGTTATCACGATCAGAGAGGGGTATCTAGCAACACATCACTGTCTCCCGATATGAAGGAAAGAGTCTTCCAAGACTACTCCCAAACCATAGCACAAGTGTGAATCCAATTCACTCAGTATACATGTTCCCTTTGCCACTGGATGTTCTCGTTGGACAAGCCTGTCAAGCCTGTAATTCCAACACGATGAGAATGGTTAGATCAGATGAACATAGTCATCTGGGTATGGCCATACACTTTCTCAACCATCTCATCCGGAGGGGGCCCCAGTAGAACATCACACTCCAACTAGGAGAGGTAATCCTTTATCTATCACCAGTGTCCTAACATGACTCATGCCCACTATCCAAGATAATCCTTAACCATTATCTTTCAAATGATATTGAAGTACCTCAAGACAATGCCAATCATCACTTAGTAACACAAGTGATCTCAAGTCAGAGGGAATATACCACTTGCTTGCTTATAAGGACTTATTCACATTGTGACAAACAATTGAATATCCTAAGTAGGGTCAGTCCAATACATCCAATGCACCTATGTGTCTAAATCTTATTCCATGCTCGTAGCATCCTATAAGACCAGAACACATATTAGTCTCAATCATATCAAGGCTGTCTCATGTTCACCAAGATATCTCGACTAAGGACAACTCTGAATGTCAGCAAAGCTGAACATCATTGAGACATTACTCAGAGGTATACATACAGCAGCAGACAATGCACCAATCTAAATAACAACAATTGCCTTTATAAACATATACTCAGTTTATACATGATACTGATAATAACCCAAGGCCTCAAACATTAGCCTTAAGGGCATACCCCAACAATCTCCCACTTGCACTTAAACTAATGGTTGAGAAATCTCAAACCCATATTATTACAGTGCTTCTCATGCTTCTACTGCGCTAGAGGCTTTGTAAGCGGGTCAGCTAGATTGTCATCAGTATGTACCTTGTAGATCTTGATCTCTCCTCGATCTATGATCTCACGGATCAAATGAAACCTTCTCTGTATGTGCTTGGACTTCTGGTGTGACCGTGGTTCCTTTGCTTGTGCAATCGCTCAAGTGTTATCACAGAAGATAACCAATGGATCTGCACTTTAAGGAACAACACCAAGTTCTTGAATGAACTTACGAATCCATACTGCCTCCTTTGATGCTTCTGAGGCTGCAACATACTCGGCTTCTGTTGTGGAATCAGCAACAATTGATTGTTTGAAACTCTTCCACACCACTGCTCCTCCATTCAAGTTAAAAACATAGCCTGATTGCGATCGGAAATCATCTTGGTCAGATTGGAACGAAGCGTCAGTATATCCTTCAATACTGAGTTCTTCTTGACCTCCATAAATCAAGAACATATCTTTGGATCTCCGAAGATATTTTAAAATGTTCTTGACTGCAATCCAGTGTGCCTTCCCTGGATTACTTTGGAATCGACTGGTCACGCTTAACCCGTAAGCGACGTCTGGGCGAGTACATAGCATCGCATACATGATGGACCCAATAGCCGAAGCATAAGGCGTATTGTCCATCTCATCTTTCTCAGATTGTGTTTGAGGACACTGGCTCTTTGAAAGATTCAGACCATGTCTGACTGGAAGATATCCTCTTTTAGAATTTTCTAAATGGAATCTCTCCAGGACCTTATCGATGTAAGTACTCTGGCATAGCCCGAGAAGCCTATTAGATCTATCTCTATAGATCTCCACACCTAATACATAGGCTGCTTCTCCTAAATCTTTCATCTGGAAACATTTTCTTAACCATGCCTTAACTGCATGTAGTTCAGGAATATCGTTTCCAATGATTAAAATATCATCGACGTAGAGGACTAGGAAAGTAATCACGCTCCCACTAAACCTTTTATATACACACGGGTCATCTTCATTTTTGATGAAACCAAATTCACAAACTGATTCATCAAAACGAATATTCCAGCTTCTCGATGCTTGTTTTAGTCCATAAATGGGCTTCTTTAATTTGCATATCTTATGACGTTCTGATGGATTGATGAAACCTTCAGGCTGTGTCATATACACATCCTCTTCCAGTTTTCCATTAAGGAAAGCGGTCTTCACATCCATTTTCCAGATCTCATAATCATAATATGCTGCTATCGCGAGAATAATTCGAATGGACTTGAACATGGCTACAGGAGAGAAAGTTTCATCATAATCTATCCCGTAGATTTGTTTGAAACCTTTCGCAACTAGCCTGCACTTATAGGTAACCACGTTACCATCCATGTCTTTCTTCTTCTTGAAGATCCACTTACAGCCTATAGGGATTATTCCCGGAGGCGGATCAACCAAATCCCAGACTTGGTTGTCTGACATGGAGTCCATCTCGGCTCGCATAGCTTCAAGCCATCTTGCTGATTCCGGTCCACTGACCGCATCCGCATAAGTGAGGGGTTCATCATTAATGATGTAGACTCCATCATAGCGCTCAGGCTGACGACGGATCCTTTTCGATCTACGCGATTCCCGTGACATCTGAGCCTCAGGTTGAAGATCAACCTGATCTATTTGCTCAGGCTCATCCAACTGAGCTTGACTACTTTGTCCCACTTCTGGAATTTCATCCAGCTTTATTTCTCTCCCACTTGCCTCTTGCAGAAGAAATTCCTTCTCAAGAAAAATAGCCGTTCGAGTAACAAATACTTTGTTCTCCTTGGGATCATAGAAATAATAACCCTTAGTTTCTTTAGGGTAACCGACAAATATACATTTATTTGATCTGCTCTCCAGTTTCCCAGAGGCGAGCTATTTGACTTAAGCCTCGCAACCCCAGATTTTAATAAATGTCAAGCTCGGCTGTTTCCCATACCACAATTCATATGGTGTCTTTGAAACGGCCTTGGATGGCACTCGGTTTAGCACCTTTGCAGCTGTTTCCAGTGCAAATCCCCAAAAGGAGTAAGGTAGAGTAGCCTGACTCATCATAGAACGAACCATATCCAATAAGGTTCTATTTCTCCTTTCGGACACACCATTCCATTGCGGTGTTCCTGGTGGAGTGAGCTGTGAGATAATCCCACACTCCTTCAGATAGTCAGTAAACTCACGACTCAAGTATTCCCCACCTCGATCTGAACGAAGTGCCTTGATATTTCGGCCTAACTGATTTTGTACTTCATTTTTGAATTCTTTGAACTTGTCAAAAGATTCACTCTTATGTCTCATTAGATAGACATAACCATACCTACTGAAATCATCAGTAAAAGTAATGAAGTATAAATAGCCACCTCTGGCATGTTTACTAAACGGCCCACACACATCACTGTGAATAAGGTCAAGTAAACCTGAAGCCCTTTCACCTTTATTAGAAAAAGGAGTCTTCGTCATTTTACCCATTAAACAAGCTTTACATGTATCAAGCTCCTCATAGGAGAATGATCCCAGCAGTCCATGGTCATGCAACCGCTTAATGCGCTTCTTGTTAATGTGGCCTAAACAACTATGCCATAACAAGGTGCTGTCATCAGCATACTTGGCTTTCTTGTTATCAATTTGTTGTACAGAACATTCCATGTCCAACATGTATAACCCATTGTTAATCGACCCAGTTGCATAAACAATATTATCATATGAAATACAACACTGTGAAGTTTTGCATTCAAAAGAAAAACCTTTCCTGACAAGAGCAGGAATAGAGATAATATTCTTAGTTATGCTTGGTACAAAATAACAATTGTCAAGTTCTAATACAAAACCAGATGGTAAAGAGATGTTATATTCCCCTACAGCAACAGCAGCAACCCGTGCCCCGTTTCCAACTCATAGGTCCACCTCATGCTATCCCACCTGTCTTCTTCTCTTGAGTTCCTGCACATTTGAACAAATGTGAACTCCACATGCAGTGTCCAACACCCATGAAATAGAAGAAGCTACCATGACTTCAGTCACGTAAATACCTGAGCCAGAAGTGAAAGGCTTGCTTCCCTTCTTCTCTCCTTGGAGCGCTCTATAGTCCTTCTTCCAGTGACCCAGCTGGCCACAATGGAAACATATGTTGTCCTTTGACCGCTTCACCTTTTGTTTCAAAGCCTTGTTGTAGCTCTTGATAGGGGTTTTGCCCTTCTTCCCCTTCTTTTTATTCCTTGAAGGAATCATTAAGACAGAGGATGAAGGCTTTCCCTTCTCAAGTGTCTGCTCTGTAGTACAGAGCATATTCAGTAACTCTGCCGAAGTGCAGTCGATTTTGTTCATATTAAAATTAATGATAAACGGATCGAAAGAAGCTGGGAGAGAATGCAAAATAATATCTACAACAAGTTCTTGATTGATGGTATGTCCCAGTTTCTCTAGAGCTTCTTTGTACCCAATCATCTTGAGTACGTGAGCTCCCACTGGACTCCCTTCAGTCAGTTTGCTATGAAAGAAAAGTTTTGTCAAGTTATAGCGTTCAGTCCTTGCCTGTGCAGCATACAGCATTTTGAGATTTGCTATAATATCAATAGCAGACAAATCCTCATGCTGACGCTGAAGCTCGGGTGTCATTGACGCAAGCATAAGGCAAGCGACATCAGTACTATCACTGACGTGCTTCTCATAAGCATCCATAACCGCCCTTGCGGCGTTCACAGCGGGTTGAGCCGGTATTGCTGACTCAAGGACATACAACTTCCTCTCAGCTTTAAGTACAATCTTAAGCTGTCTATACCAATCTGAGAAGTTTGAACCAGCAAACTTCTCCTTTTCCAATATGGATCACAAATTGAGCCCTGTGGTGTTCGTTGCTGCAGGAATCTACAACATAGCAAGAACAACAAGGTCAGTATGCATGTTAGAATCAATCCAGGACTTAAGAATGATTCTTTTCTCACTATTTTATCTGACTGAAAAATCCAATAAAACAGCCCAAAAGAGTGAAACTCTTTTAGTGAGATGGGATCCAGATTTCATACTTAATCTCCGCGTCCCGCTCAGTCGAGATAAGATACACAGAGAGTTCAAGCACTAGTCACTGGTAGGCTATCCATGCCAATCGCCATCCCGTGCGATTCCCCTTCATCTAGGCAATCCAGAAGACTGTGCCAACTGAGTTGGTACAACACAGTTTCTGATTCCTCAGATGGCTGCCTCCATCTGGCAATCATATGCTCAATATGTAGCCTATATGGTCAAGCTGACCTGACCTACTTCCTGGACCACCACGTGCTATGCTGAGCAACGAGAAGCGATAAATCCCTTCTCTGTAGCATGTAGGTGTAATCACGCACCGTCTGAAGATAGCTGGGCGTGCCCACTGAGTGGGTACAACACGGCCCCAACGATAGTCAGAACAGTGAGGTTTCGCGTCAGAAGGCAATCGAGCTTGATATTAACGTTGGATTTTATCGGTCTTTTATCTTCTTACTATCATGCAAATTCTACAGTGATAGCAGAAGAATAAAACATGCTTGTGCTAATATTACTTAAAACAGTAAATGAAAGCACCATTATCTTATGTGGTAAACGCCCATAAAAGCCTAAGTAAAACCCTAGTTTCACAAAAGTCTTCACTTGAGCTCTTTATGGGACTCATGTACTTCATCTGGCCCAGCTCGGGCCCAAATGCCCTCCAGGTAGTATGCGCCTGCTCTAGAGTCGAACTCTAGACCTCCCACCTGGTGAAGCCACTGACTGCAAGCGCCTCTGCCATGTGTGCTCATGTGCTCATGTCTGATCAAATTACATTTTAATCTATCTAGACATGGTTTGACACGCAGGTTAATTATACATTTTTCATAAATTGAAATGTTATTCGCAGATCACAGCAAAATTTATATTAAATTCCAAGCACGCAGGCCCTAGCACAGCACACCAAATAAGGGCAGCCCACATAAGAATAAATAAACACCCAATCAACATGTTAAACATGCATACATGTGATCCAAACGGAAAATAAAATTTTGAAATACCCATGGCATCAATTTTATTTCCTTATGTGCCCTACTACCTTACAACGGTCCATTAATAGGCATCCACTCATCAGACCAAGTCAGACCCACTGCCCTTGCATGCACCCAGTCATAACTGACTTACGTCGACTTGATGGTCAACTATGCATGCCTTAAGGGCTGAACGTCCCACATGATTTCTGGCAAGCGGGTGTGACCCCGGGCCTTAATCATGATCGTTCACAAGGCGCCTCAATCAGACATCGCTACACGCCCTTCTGCAGTCGACCTATAGCCACCTGTATAGCTTGCGCACAGGTGCTATCCGGCCGACCCATCTAGGCTGTCAGATGGTCTGATTAGGCTATTGGGTCCAGACTTGACTAACGACTTCAACCCTATTAACCCGTCTAAGTATTTGAAGCAGGCGCTTAGATAGATCTAGTGAGGGTCGCGCATGATGATAAGTTTTGATTGAAAACTTCTATGAAAAGCGCAAACAAACATCACTTGCGCAAGCTTAAATGTTAACAAAATACATCTAACATTTGATATGTATTTTCGTATGATAACAAGAGGATGCGCATCTAATAGATCATACCAAATCATAAAACAAACATGGATCACAAGATAGCAATCATATGTATCAAGCCAAAACCATGCTCTGATACCAATTGTAAGTAACCCTAGGTCACATACGCATATAAAAGTATTTCTTGCTTTACTAGGTCCAAAATCGAATGACTTAAACATATGATC
Source organism: Costus lasius (assembly GCA_027563935.2). NCBI lineage: Eukaryota > Viridiplantae > Streptophyta > Magnoliopsida > Zingiberales > Costaceae > Costus > Costus lasius. The sequence continues at coordinate 25,819,899 of CM050452.1, forward strand.
AACTTTTAACAACTTGTATAGAACAAGTGAGGATGTTACCATGGCCATGAGAGGCGGCTTGGAAGAAGAAAGGGGCGAATGCCTCTTCTCCAAAGGAATCACACATAGGATGAGACAGGCCTCCTTCCTTGCGCTCCTTGTGCTAGCAAGTCACCAAGGTTTCTTTTGTCGTGTGAAGAGATGTCTCTTTCTTTGCTGGGCGAACTCCCTCTCTTGGCGTGAAGACAAACCAAAGACGAGAGCAAGAGAACAAGGGGCGAGCGGCGTTCTTACGTTCGAAAATGTGGGAGGTTTTTCCAAAAAGAAAAACGCCTTCCAAAAATAGTAAGCACTTAACTCCCCATGAAGCCATCGATTGAACCAACCGAAACTTGTCTCTTAATTGAACCATGCATTCACTAAGTGAACCGGTTCAATTCCATTTGGTTCAAGGACCAAATCGAACCAGCTCTGGTTATGATCTCTTTGAACCTCATGGTTCAAGATCTAACCACACATCTCTTGACCCTCTTGATCTTTTCGATCAAGCATCAATTCTCCCGATCGAAGCTTACCGATCACATGCCCTAATCAATCAAACATGATCAGACTAGATCTCACTTCCGATCAGAGTTTAAATTGCTTTAAACTGAACTAGAACAATTCAGCCCACACGATCTGACATAAGTAAGCCATATCATCAAATTGTGCGACCCTAAGGGTTTCCATCATTGTCGGTAACGATAACATATGTTACCACGATCAGAGAGGGGTATCTAGCAACACATCACTGTCTCCCGATATGAAGGAAAGAGTCTTCCAAGACTACTCCCAAACCATAGCACAAGTGTGAATCCAATTCACTCAGTATACATGTTCCCTTTGCCACTGGATGTTCTCGTTGGACAAGCCTGTCAAGCCTGTAATTCCAACACGATGAGAATGGTTAGATCAGATGAACATAGTCATCTGGGTATGGCCATACACTTTCTCAACCATCTCATCCGGAGGGGGCCCCAGTAGAACATCACACTCCAACTAGGAGAGGCAATCCTTTATCTATCACCAGTGTCCTAACATGACTCATGCCCACTATCCAAGATAATCCTTAACCATTATCTTTCAAATGATATTGAAGTACCTCAAGACAATGCCAATCATCACTTAGTAACACAAGTGATCTCAAGTCAGAGGGAATATACCACTTGCTTGCTTATAAGGACTTATTCACATTGTGACAAACAATTGAATATCCTAAGTAGGGTCAGTCCAGTACATCCAATGCACCTATGTGTCTAAATCTTATTCCATGCTCGTAGCATCCTATAAGACCAGAACACATATTAGTCTCAATCATATCAAGGTTGTCTCATGTTCACCAAGATATCTCGACTAAGGACAACTCTGAATGTCAGCAAAGCTGAACATTATTGAGACATTACTCAAAGGTATACATACAGCAGCAGACAATGCACCAATCTGAATAACAACAATTGCCTTTATAAACATATACTCAGTTTATACATGATACTGATAATAACCCAAGGCCTCAAACATTAGCCTTAAGGGCATACCCCAACATCCTCCCCTTCTACGGTCCTTTGGAGGAGCCCTCCGACCCCGACGAGCCTCTACCCCCTAGTTCTCCGGAGCAGAACTCCTCAGAGCGCGCAGTGGAAGCTGATGCAGGAGCATATAACATGAAGGAAGGGGAAAATCTAGCCCCGTTGGTGCCCCAAACATTTTCCACAGAAAGTTCCTCGGTGTACCAAGCGACGGAAACCACGCCCCGAGATTCCTGCGGGCAACTACCCGATTCGAGGGCAGCTTCACATGCACAAGTTAGATTTTCCACATAAAGTTCCTCAGGGTACCCAGCGACGAAAGCCTCTCCCTGAGAGGCCCGTAGACAACTATGTGAAGGTTCCCAGACACAAGTTAGGTTTTCCATAGAAAGTTCCTCGGGGTACCCAGCGACGAAAACCTTGCCTCATGGGTCCTATGGACAACCACCCGACTCAGCGGCGGCTTCACATGTGCAAGTTAAATTTTCCACAGAATGTTCCTTGGCGTACCCCGTGATGAAAACCTCGCCCTGTGAGTCCTGTGGACAACTGCCTGAAGAAGTCGCTGAACTGCCTCGACGACCCCATTTCGACGTGCACAACCCACCCTACCATGTTGCTCCACCTCATGTAAACTCAAAGGAGCCCAACAAGGTGGTTATTCGGCGATCCCAATGCCCTTCTCACCCACCGGACCGCTTCGTGGGTGTTATCAGCCCACTTTTCGTCCACACCGTGGTAACCTGGCCCATGGACGCCACGGGCCAACCCCTCGAGAGCCCAACTCCAGATGGGCCACACAACCACATCAACAACACGGCCCAAGAGAAGGCCGTATTGATCGGGAAGCCTTATGATCGAGTTATTGGATAACTCGGATCTAATTGGGAGATTTCATCAGCGCCAATGGGCCTGATGAGATTGAAGAATATTATTGGAGCCAAACTTTATTTTTGGCAGGTTGACCCGTATTTGACCATGGTTGGTCACATTTGGATTAGGGTTGCATTTAGGGATGGCAAAAAACCCCATCCCCGACCCGACCCGACCCGACCCGACCTGACGTCAACGGGGAAAATCCGAGTTGACTGGGGGTCGGGTCGGGTTCGGGGAAAACCCAACGGGGGTATAGTCGGGTCGGGGTCGGGTCGGGGTCGGGTATGGGAATTTAGGTACCCGCCCCGAACCCGACCCCGAACCCGCCCCGACTATTAAAATAACAAATTTACCCCTTATAAGTTATAACCTAGTTACTAAATTTTAATAATTTATGTAGAAATGATGATATAATTTATGTAAAATATATTTTTATATATATATTATGAATAAAGAATGCAAATTAATTTTAAAATATTATTTATAATATATATTTATTTTTTAGGTCGGGCGAGGTCGGGTTTCCCTGCGGGTTCGGGTTTCCCCGCGGGGTCGGGTGTGGGGCAGGGTTTTCTAAACCCGTCGGGTTCGGGGTCGGGTTCGGGGACAGGTTTGGGGAAGTCGGGGTCGGGTCGGGGATGGCAAAACCCGACCCCGACCCGCCCCGTTGCCATCCCTAGTTGCATTGGATTGGATCCAAGTGCTTAATCAACCTATGCAATGATGTTTGGGTTAGCTCATTATCCAATGAGGCCCAATAACAAAGTTCTCATGAAGAGATGAGAGGCTAAAAGGGTATAATGGGGAGAAACATGAACCATTAGGCGCCTAGGGGCATAATGGGGTCATGTTGGTGCCTTTGCTTCATTATGGAAGTAAAGGGCGCCTCCCCCTCTCTTCCTAGGATGGAATGCATGCCTCTATGGCATAGCTTGAGACGCAAGGCAAGGCCTTGGCGCACAAGGAAAGGCGTGGGAACAAAAGGTAAGGTTGAATGAGAATTAAGGAAATGTCTTGGAGACTTTCCTTATCTCAAACCTCCTCATCCTAGCCCTACACTTGTCATGATCCTAGCCATTACCCTAACCGCCTCTTGCCCTATAAATATGACCCTAGTCGCCCCCTCTTGTGAGTAATCAATCCTTGAAGGCGTGAACACAAGAGGAGGGGCGAAAGGCTTGGGACAAGGGCGCATCTTCTTCCATAACCGCGAGTTTCTTCCCTTCTTCTTCCTTGGCACAAGAGAAGGAAAGGCTTGGTGGCATTCTCCCTTCTCCTCTCTTCTTCTTCAATTGGCGCTTCTACCTTGGAGGTGGCGCAAGCATTCAAGAAGAGAACTAAGGCTTGGATCTTCTTCTCGAGGCTAGCACCGGGCGTGGGAGAAGAGAACTCAAGAGATCCGTGTGTGTGAGACTGCAGAGGGCGCACACTTGGGCGCCTACATCGCCATCGCTCTACATTGCTCTTAAGGTATTTCCTAACTCATCGTGTCGACTCCCTTGCTTGCGATCTTCACTGGGTTTTTGGGACTGGCCTGTTTCGGGGACATTCTTCTGCTGCGAAAAATGTATGTCTATAACTCTGAAAATTGTAAAATGTCCCCGGGGTTTCCCAACACCTTCTGACGCGTAGCCCTCGTCAAACTATCGATCGATGGTGCTATGCATTGTTTCCACCCTAGTGGACACACCCATCTATCTTTAGGAGGCGTGTGGTGACAATGTTTTCCCCAATCTAGTTAAAATCCTGGACGCGCCTTTGCAAGGAATTCGTTGGCCCTGGGCATAACAGTCAAGATAGACTTGACTAGTTTTTCATATGTGATGGCCACATGATGGAACTCTAGAGGCAGCCTCAAGAAGTTAGGGTTTTGTGTTGTTCCAGCCCTAGCTGGGCACAAAATGCTTGAACTGTCTTGAGAAGGGGATTTGCTAAGTTGCAATTGGCTGGCGAACCTACCTTGAGATACATGCGTCACCTCGTGCAGTACATCCTGCCCTAGCGGGACGCGAGGCCGTGTGAGGAACAAGGATCCCATCTCACTAGGAAATCTTGAATTTCCCGATTGACATTGTGGGTTGTCAATTCGATTAAAATATTGGGAGCCATGATCATTTAAAACAAGTCCAGTTTAAATGATTTGAAGTAGTGCTAATCTGCTTTTCCTAGTTGTTGTAGAAACGATGACTATGAACAATAGAAGATTGTCACTGCGATTTATCCTGGAAAAGGACAAGTTGGTTGGATCCAACTTGATGGATTGGTGTCAAACATTGAGGGGTGACCTCAAGCTCGAAAGCTGTAAAAGGCATAATCAGAAAGAGGAGAGGAGAAGGGTTACACCTTCATCTTCAGGCTCTAGTATTTGCATGGTTGAAGTCAATCTGTCTACTTCAAATACATGGGTATTGGATACCGCATGTGGAGTGCATATTTGTACAAGTATGAAAGGGCTCAAACGAAGTAGGACTGTGCGACCAGGAGAGATTGACCTTCGGGTAGGTATCGGGGCACAGGTTGCTGCTGTAACTATAGGAGACTACACTCTCTCGCTGCCGTCTGGACTTCAACTAGAACGGGAACATTGCTTCTATGCACCGTCGATTACTAAGAATATTATATCCATTCCTGCCTGGCGAGGAAATGATTTTGTTTTGCGATACAAGAGAACACATGTTCTTTTTCATTGGCAAACATATTCTATGGATCTGGTACACTATGCAATGGGTTGTATGTCTTGGACATGCAAAGCTCTGTGTGCAACGTGAATGCTAAGAGGATCAAGTTAAGTGGTTTAAATAATACTTATCTTTGGCATTGTCGTTTAGGGCACATCAATAAGAATCGCATCCAAAATCTCCATGCAAATGGATTCCTGGATTCAGATTCCTTTGAGGAATTTGACACATGCGAGCCTTGTTTGTTGGGCAAAATGACAAAGGCGCCATTCACCAAGCATGGGGAAAGGGCCACAGGTTTGTTGGATCTAATAATAGTGATGTGCGTGGGCCATTCAACAAACAAGCTAGAAGTGAGTATATCTACTTCATCACATTTACTGATGACATCAGTAGATATGGTTATGTCTATTTGATGAGACATAAGTCTGAATCCTTGGAGAAATTTAAGAAGTTCAAGAATGAAGTGGAAAACCAGCTTGGACGATCCATTAAGGCTCTTCGGTCTGATCGAGGCGAAGAGTACTTGAGCCATGAGTTTGTTGACTATCTTAGACAGTGTGGGATTCTTTCCCAACTCACTCCTCCTGGAACACCTTAGTGGAATGGGGTGTCTGAGAGGAGAAATCGAACTTTGTTGGACATGGTTAGATATATGATGAGTCACGAAACCCTACCTCCGTATTTCTGGGGTTTTGCATTACTTATAGCAATCAAGACACTGAATAACGTTCCATCAAAGAGTGTTCCTAAGACCCCACATGAGTTGTGGACTGGGAGACGCTCAATGATATCATTTATGCAGATCTGGGGATGTGAGGCTTACGTCAAATGTTAGGATTCTAGCAAGTTAGAACCCAGATCTGATAAATGTGTGTTTGTGGGATATCCTAGGGAAACCAAAGGATACTACTTCTTTAATCCCACTGAGAATAAAGTTTTTGTTATTCGGACTGCCATATTTCTTGAGAAAGATTTTCTCTTGAAAGGCACCAGTGGGAGAAGCTTGGACTTGGATGAGGTCCATGTTGGTGTATATGCACTGCAGACCAATGTATGGACATGGTCAGGCATTGTTTGAATGTACTTTGATATAACTATTATTCTTTATAGAGGCATGTTCGTTATTATGCAGACTTCTCTACCTGCGTTGATGTATTGAGTTGCATATATAATGTCCCAGGAGTCTGGATTGGATCCATTCTCATAAGCTATCCCCATACGAGGTACCAAAGCAGATATGGGACAGCTTTGGTACATGTAAGACTGGTGTATGGGCTGGTTAGGTGCGGGGCATAGTAACGCAGACATACAGGTGCATTGGATGCACTAGAGTGATCCACCATGAGGATTGACTTGTCTAGTCAACAAGTCGATCTCACATGCAAGAGGTTTGCATTGATCCTTAGACTTGAGGTATTCATGTCTAGATTTGATGATGGATGTGCTTTGATGCAGTCTTACATCTCTCTGTAATTGGGGGACCAAAACGACTGTCATTGGGCATGTCATAAGTCACGTAGAGACATGGATGACCAATAGTAGGATTTACCCCTTCCTTATTGGAAGCATGATATCCACTCGAGGGCGCCCCACCTTATTGGTGCATGACAGGAATGTGTGGCCACACTTGTTGAGTCATGACCAATGCATTGGATTGATAAACTTGAGACTAATCCAATGGCAGGATATCAGTTTAGGCAAAGGGATCTATAATGCAATGGGAATCCTCGTTGCTTGTTAGGAGTTGTTGCCATAATGACTTAAGTCCTATGACATGGGTAGTAGTGATGTGTTGCTAGATACCCCTCACTACTTATGATGTTTACATCATTGCCATCGTCATATGGATCCTACGGGGTCACACGCAATAGACTCTTGACGTTGCTTTAATCAGAAGCCTTATGATCAAGTTATTGGATAACTTGGATCAATTTGGAAGATTTCATCAGCGCCAATAGGCCTGATGAGTTGGAAGAAAGATATTGGAGCCAAACTTCAATTTTGGCAGGTTGACCCAAAATTGACCTAGATTGGTCACATTTGGATTAGAGTTGCATTGGATTGGATCCAATGGCTTAATCAACCCATGCCATGAAGTTTGGGCTAGCTCATTATCCAATGAGGCCCAATAATAAGTTATCATGAAGAGGGAATTGGCTTAAAAGGGTATAATGGGGAGAAACCCAACCCCATTGGCGCCATGGGGCATAATGGGGTGTGGGTGGCATAAATTGCTTCCTTTGGAAGGAAGTGGCACCTCCCCCTTCATCCTTTGATGGTATCTTGCCTCTATGGCAAGTGTTGGGGCTGATATGGCTTGATGGCTCTTTTGGAAAGAGCTTGGGCGCATATGGATAGTAGGGTAAGGTTTATGGTAAGATCTTGGAGACTTACCTTACCTCTAAACCCTAATTCCCCTCAAACCCTTGCTTAGCCGAATGATTCTTGCATGTTGCACCTAGCCCTTCTCCTTGGATGGAAAGAATACCTCTAAGGCATGTCTTGGGCTGATATGGCTATTAGGCAAATAAGGATAGGTTGAATGAGGTTTATGGCAAAGTCTTGGAGACTTTCCTTACCACAAACCCCTCTCATCCTAGCCGCCCACTTGGCATGATCTTGGTGTTGGGGTATGCCCTTAAGGCTAATGTTTGAGGCCTTTGGGATTGTAATAAGTATCATGTAATAAACTCTTGTGTTTATAAAGGCATGGTTATTATTCAGGTTGTTACCTTGTCTGCTGTAATAAGTGTACTTCTGAATAATGTCTCAAAGCTGTTCAGCTAGGCTGACAGGCTATATGTCCTTAGTCGAGATATCTTGGTGAACATGAGACAGCCTTGATATGATTGAGACTAATATGTGTGCTAATCTTATAGGATGCTTCGAGCATGGAATAAGATGTAGACTCATGGGTACATTGGATGTACTGGACAGACCCTACTGGGATATTCCATTGCTTGTCACAATGTGAATGATCCTTGTAAGCAGCAAGTGGCACATGTCCTTTGACTTGAGATCACTTGTGTTTCTAAATGATGATTGTCATTGTTTTGAGGTAGTTCAATATCATTTGAAACATAATGATTATAGACTATCTTGGATGGTGAGCTTGAGTCAGGTTAGGGCACTTGTGATAGATAAAGGATTGCCGTCTCCTTGTTTAAGGAGTGTGATGTTCTAAAGGGCCCCCCTGTATGAGAAGATTGAGATAGTGTATGGCCATACCCAGATGACTGTGATCATCTGATCTAATCATGCTCATCGTATTGGAGTTACAGGCTTGACATGCTTGTCCAATAAGAACATCCAGTGGCAAAGGAAACATGCATGCCTCGTGAGTTTGATTCACACTTGTGCCATGGTTTGGGTGTAGTCTTGGAAGACTCTTTCCTTTATATCGGGAGACAGTGATGTGTTGCTAGATACCCCTCACTGATCGTGATAACGAAAGTTATCGTTACCGACATTTAAAGGAAACCCTTAGGGTCGCACAATTTGGTGATATGGCTTGCTTAAGTCAGATCATGTGAACTGAATTGTTTCGCTTCAGTTTAAAGGGATTTAATCTCTGATTGTAAGTGAGATCTGGTCTGATCATGTTTGATTGATTAGGGCTTTAGATCGGTAAGCTTCGATCGAGAGAGATGATGCTAGATCGATGCGATCAGAAGCGTCAGATGATGAATGGTCAGATCTTGGACTTTGGGGTCTAATTTGATCTAGACTTAATGCTTGGGCTGATTTGGTTTCGCTATTGAACCAAGGGTATTGAACCGGCTCATGGGTTGAGCGCAGGGTTCAAGAGGGAGAAGGAGTTGCGTTTGGTTCATGGAGACATGAACGCATGAACGCATACTCTTAATGGTTGCCATTTTTGGAAAGTTCCAAAATGAAAACGCATATGCGTTCATGGCTTGAAGTCTCCCTAATGTTTTTCGGTTACACCTCTCTCTTGTTGCGTGAAAAAAAAAAATGAATTTTTCCTCTAGAGGAAGTGAGGGTGTTGACGAGAAGAAGAAGAACCGGCCAAGCAAAAGGAAGTCTTCATCTCTTCCCTACACTCGATCATTGACATCTTGGCACTTTTGCTAGCACAAGAGGTGCGCAAGTTTGGAGTCTTCATCGCCTTTGTGTGTGAACTTTTGGAGGAGATCAAAGTTGCTCTCTTCTTCCAAGCTGACCTCCAATCTATGGCTATGGTATAGATCTAAACTCATAGCTTCAAGTTGATCATATGGTTGTCATATGCGATCTTTTAGAAACCCTCTTTCCGTCATGCTTGCTAGATGCGCATGTTTAGGGTTTCACCCCCTTAATAAGGGTTTCTTTCACTTGGCCCTCCCTAAACCGCCTCTTGGCTTATAAAAGGGGCCCTAGCTGCCCCCTCTCAATGGTTTGAATGCTTGGAGACGTGAACACACATAGAGAGGTGAGAGCAAGGGCAAAGGGCGACAACATCAAGGTGGCGCAACCCTTCTTCCTACTGGTGGCCACAAGTCTTCTCCTTCCTCTCCTCTTGGCATGACTTGGAGAAGGACTTGGTGGCGCCACTTCCTCTTACTCTTCCTAAGGGTCGAAACTCTTCTTCTCCCTCTTCTCTTGGAGTGAAGAGGATAAGGAGTTGGCGGCATCTTCCTTGCACTTGGCGCATGATCCTTGGAGGTGGCGCAAGAGAAGTGAAGGAACCCTAAGGCTTGATTCTCTTCCCGAGGCTAGCACCAAGCATGGAAGGGAGCAACGATCAAGGAGTCGACGTGTGGATACTTGTAGAGGGCGAACACTTGGGCGCCTTCAACATGGCTTCGGCAACTAGACAAGCAAAAGAGGTACATCTCTAACACATCCATGTGTCTTCTCTCTCGCATGGATCCTTGGGACCGGAATATGTTTCGGGTGTAATGATTCTTCCGCTGCGTCCTGGGACTGCAAAATTTTAAATTACACCCGGTATTCCCTAACAGTGGTATCAAAGCTACTTGCGAGAAACTTAATCCCAATTTTAGCATAAATTTGATTGTGTGAAAAATTTTTGGAAAATTTTTTTTCTATCCATGCGCGTTTCACATAGAAAGCATCTTTCATCCAAACTTCTTTTACCATTTTTATGGCCAAAATTTGGATTCTGTTTATGATGGATTTAAGACCAAAGGTGCACTTAGTTTTGTCAAGTAGGACGGGCATTATGTCTTCGGACTGGCTGGGTCTCTTAATCTGACAAAATTGCCAGCCGATAGGGTCCATGAAATCATCATGAAACTTAATCCCAATTTTAGCATAAATTTGATTGAGAGAGTGCTTTGGATGGAGTTGGTGCATAACGGGATAAAATTTTATTATTCCATTTTTTCAAATTTTATATATGCGCCACTTGTCTCTTCTATGGGTTGATATGGTCATAGCGAGTGCCCTCCTGTGTTGTGATGTGGAAGCATGTTTCCACCTGTGATGAATGCTTGTAAAATCTTTCTACCACCTGCGTGTGGTTCTCCCCCTTCTTGATGTAAAATTTTCATCTTTGCTTATAATAGATGTAGAATTGTTTACATAAGACAGGTTAAGGTTCATCAAAGACAACAAGGTGTCTTCTTCAACCGATATCAGAGTGGCGCCAGCTTTGGAAGCGTGGGGATGGATTTGCAGTTGGAGGAAGGGATGCTTGCTTTCGGCTTCTGGCATGGGCTGATCTGCTAAAGGGACTCGCAACCCTTGGATGCATGATAACATGTCACATGGCTCGTGACAAGTTATATGTATGAAAAGGGCTATAACCATATCGACCAAACTAGCATGCGTGTGATGGTTTATTATTCTGTCCATAGCATGCCTGTGATGTTCTTCCTTTGCTGCCATAACCATAAGAAAACTGCATGCTAGAAAAGAATAAAATCAACGTGTAAAACTCTCATTGAAATATCAAGTCAATAGCCTTCTAACGCATAGCCCTCATTAAACTATCGATCGGTGGTGTTGTGAACTGTTTCCCACCCTCGTGGGACACACCCACTTATCTTTAGGAGGTGTGTGGTGACAATGATTTCCCCAGTCCAGTTTTAACCTAGGCGTGCCTTCGCAAGGAAATTTGTTGGCCCTGGGCATAACGGTTAGGACCAGACTTGACTAGTTTTTCAGATGTCACTGACATGATGAATTACTAGAGGCAGCTGTTGAGAGGATAGGGTTCTGTGTTGTATCCAGCCCTCGCTGGACACAGGGCGCCTAGTCTGTCTTAACTAAGAGGAATTGTGCACGGCACAATTGGCTGGCATGCCTACCTAAGGAAGCATGAGACTCTCTGTGCATCCCAACTCACCCTCGTGAGTCGCAGGGACCTCATGTGAAATTAGGATCCTACTCACTTATTTCTATGTTGAGTTTGAGAGTTCTCAACTTGTTTTTAGAAATAGTGGGAGCATAACATTTAAGTTAAAGTCCTTGTTAAATGCTTTATCGTAGTACTTATTTTACTTATTTGCTTATTGTAGATGGCATCTCCTGATCTAAGATTGAAACTTTATAAAAACAAACTGGATGGGACAAATTGGACAAATTGGTTCAAGACTTTGTCCAAGATACTGGAACAAGAGAATAAGGTGCATCTTCTTGAAAGATCTCCATCCCATCCCAGTATGTATTTCACTACTGAGTGGGAGTGGAATGTCTATCTTGAACATTGTGAAGATAACAAACAGTACACTGCTCTTATCTTAGAGTGCATGACCCCAAAGGTCAAGGTTGAGTGTGATGAGATGGGGATTTATGATCTTATCATACATCTCAAAGGTCTCTTCACACCATGCTCTATAGACAATGATCAGGATAGTTCTGTTGGATCTTCAGAGTGTATGCCTAAATCTGAGAATGACCATGGTTCCGTATCTTCGAAGCTAATACTTCGGAAGACAGGGAATGCATGGGTATTTCGAAGAGGATTAATGGCCAAGAAGAGCATGTCAAAGAAGAAGGAATGTAATCCATCCGCTTCAGGTATTGTGTTACTGAGGTCTTTTGTTTACTTCTTATTCATGGGTACTGGGTACCGCATGTGAGGCTCACATATGTTTTACATGTGTAGGAGCTCAAAAGAAGTAGGACGATGAGGCTTGATGGGATCGACTCTCGGGTCAGGGACGAAGCATTGGATGCTGCTGTTGATATCATCTCAATGCCTTGAAGACTTTATCTAGAACTTTGCTATTATGTATCAGCTTATGTATTAGAACATCTTTCCTTTTGGAAAGGATTTCAGTTTGAAATAATATATGATATTTTTCTTTATAACTGATATGTTCTATTGAACTGATACAGTTGATAATAGTTTGTGGCTCTATATGTAACACAATATCAGATCCAATTAACATCCTCATATGGCATTGTCTCTTGAAACATCGAACAATGGTCACATCCAAAGGTCTATGGACTATTGGGATCATTATCCTTTCAGGATTATGATACATGTGAGCCTAGTTCAAAGGAACAATGTGACAGATGCTGCCTTCATCGTAAAGGGTGGAAGGAGTAGTGGCTTCTTGGATCTATTACACAGCAATGTAAGTGGACCCATGTAAATAAAGCACTAAGAGGTGTTATATACTTCATTAGGTGTAGGTATGCCTTATCCAACCCAAGAACTTTGGAGAAATCCAAGAAGTTCAAAATGAAGTACAGAATCAAATTGGAGGATCTATTAAAGCACTTTGATTGAATCAAGGTGATTAGTGGAAAATTTGATGACTATCCTAAGGAGTGTGGGGATTATCTCACAGCTTACTTGGAACACCACTGTGTGGTGAATTTCAAAGAAAGAAAGAGGAACACATTGGATGTGGTTCCATCTTTGAATAGTCATGCAGATTTACTACTTTGACGCCATGCAAACAGATGTACTGCCACTCCATAAGAAAGTGTCTAAGTTAGCTTTTGAGTTCCGAACTGCAAATATCCCATTTCTTCAATGGAATTGGGAATGTAATGTGCAGTGATTCAAAAGTATGTGTTTGTGGTGCACCGTAGAGTGCTAATTCTATCCCAAAGAGAACAAAATATTTGTTGCTCAAACTGTTGTCTCTCTTGAGAAAGTATTTCTTTTAAAAGAAGCTAGTGGGAGTAGATTTGATTGGGACAAGGTACAAAATCAACCACAATATAATTAGACACAGATGGAGAGCAAAATATCACATACAGGTTGAAAGTCAACCTAAGGTTCAAGTAAGACAGGAACCACATAAGTATGGATCGATTCGATATGCTGGGCATGACGAATTTTTCATCAAGGATGAACCTAAGACTTATGAGGAAATGGAAGCGGTCGGTGGACCAGATTCCAAGAAATGGCTAAGGGCCATGAGAACCATAATGGACTCCATGTCTGCTAATCAAGTTTGGGACTTGGATGAGCTGCCAAAGGGGTAATTCCCACAGGCTGTAAATAAATCTTCTAGGAAGATAGACAAGGAAGGTAACATTGTTACCTTGAAAGGCAAGCTAGTGAACAGAAATTTCAGGCAAATCCACTGGGTGGATAATGATGAAATTTTTCACCAATAGCTGAGTTATAAGTCCATTAGGAATCTGCTTGTTATAATTGCATGATCAGTTATGGCGTGTTGTTATGAAAACTTCCTTTCTTGCATGGACGTCTGAAAAGATATCTATAAGGAAATAGTCAGAAGGTTTTCATATCAAGGCCATAAAGATATGCATGGTGTTATGCAAGCATGTTTAAAAGAGCCTGTGTTTACAAGAAGATCAGTGGGAGCACCATAATAGTTCTTGTTCTAGAAGATTGATGATATTCTCCTCACATGGAATGACATCTGATGGGGGCAAAGACCACCGGCCACGAAGGTACAAGTGGAGTCTACAAATACCCTAGCCAAAGACTTGGAGGTCTCACAAATAAGCTAGCAAAGCTTCACTCATAAAGCTAGCTCAAATAATAGGAGGAACTACTTCAAGAATAAAAGAGGCCCAAGGCATTCAAGCCCATCTCCAACGCTGCACCTTGCAACCAACATTTGCAGCCAACACATCATCTTCAACAGAGCAAAAAAGGAAGCTCCAACGTTACATTCGCTCAGCCAAGAGAAAAGGGAAACTCCAACGTCACTTAGCTGCCATCTTCGCTCAAAGCTCCTCAACATCTCCTGCTGCCGAATAAGGAAACAATCAACGCGATAATATTCAGCCAGCAACCAGCAAGTAGGATTTCATCATACGCACGTCAACGCTTATCTTCATTGCTGCAAGGATGGAAATTCCAATGTCTCTTGCCAGCCATATTCGCTCAGCTCAAGCTGCTCAACGTCTCTCTACTGAAGAAGGAAACTACAACGTTCGGCAGCAACGTTTCTCCCAGCGTGTTCCTATATGAATCATGTATGAACCTTGTAATCGGCAGAGTGAGTTTTGAATGAATGGAAATGGTTTTTTTCTTCCGATGAATCGGATGTCTCCTTCTTCCTTCTCTGAGGTGCTTGTCACCTATTTTTCTCTTCTCCTCCTTCTAGGGCTGAGCCCCTCCCTCTTCCTTTCTTCTCTAATCTCTCCTTTTCCCCCCAATTCTCCTGCTCCGCTGACAACTTCGCACACCCAGCAAACCTGCAGATTTTCTGTCATTTCGAGAACTCGCCGCCGGCGATCCCACCGTCGGATCTCCACGAAACTTTGGACATCTCTTCATCTCCCATAATTGAACCTTCAGCCACCGGCATCCACCCATCTGCCGCTCCGATTGCAGGAATCAAACTCCGGATCAGATCCCCTGTTTCCGCCAGCCTTCCGCCCTAGTTCCGCTTCCCAGCGTCGTTCTCCTCCGACAGGCCACCGTCCGCCTCCAAACTCCGGCCACATCTCCGAGACCATCTCGAGGATCAGCAGTTGTAGCAGGTTCCGAATTCGTGCACCACCGGCCTTTCGGCGGTGAACTCTGCTCCACTCGCGTACTGCTCTATTCCAACAGAACACCCTCTGCCTCCGCAGCCTTCCGCCCTTCATCGTTGTTCTACTCCGACAGGCCGCCAATCGACCCCAAACTCCGGCCACGTCTTCTCATCTATGTTGACAACCTCCACTTGAAGCAGGTTTTGATTTCGTCCACCATCCGGTGAACAGCGATCACCCCTGCTATGCTCGCCAACCTCCCCTGTTCTGTTCGAACAGCCGCCTCCTTTTCGCAGCTTACCCTGTTCTGCCTGAACAGCTGTTTCTCCGTCGCTGCCAGTGCTCTGACGCCGCCATCACCTTCTCCACCACCTGCTCTACCAGAGTCTCCGACAAATCACTAGCTCCGGCATCATTGAATGGCGCAGACCATCCTTGCCTGTTTCCAGACTCTGCTTCTTGCCGCTGTCTTCTGTTTTGCTCTTTCATATTAATCTGATTACCCTTATTGTCGCAGGTTTTTGGCATGGTCAGAGAAGCCCCCAGCTCTGATCATTGGACCCATTAGCAAGACCAGATCCTCCTCTATCATTCGGATCAGTTGGGAGAAACGCAAATCGACTGGATCATCCTCCAAGACACATCAACTTTTCGTAAATTGATTAACTCCTGCAGAGTCTTCTTATTTAATCTAACTAGCGTATTTTATGCAGGTATCTTAAGCAATCAGCGCAACAAAATTCCAGAACTTTGGAACGAATAGAAAGACCAAATCTTGTTCTACCATATGGACCAGTTGGACTGAATCCAGATTCTTCAGATCAACCAAGGATACCTAGCAACTTTTCATATTTGAATAACTCCTGCAATTGTTCTGAAAACTAATCTGATTAGCCTTGTTCTTGTAGGTATTCAACGTGTTTAGACTTGATAGAACCTCTTATCTCTGACACGAGCATGAAGAACAGGTTTCACTCTACATATCTGATAACTTGGTTCCACTAAAAGAATCACCAGATCAACTTGGGAAACATTGCAAAAGTCAAGACTGATAAGATTCTGCACTGCTTTATATTGAATAATCTGACTTGCTATATTGTTGCAAACATTATAAATTGTTGACAACTCTTCATCATCTATTTTTCATGTCATTCAAAAGAACTAGTGTTGTTCTACTTGCTGGTATAATCAATTCAAATTTTGGGCATATGGATTTTTCAACAGGGTATAGCAATTTTTTCTAAATGATTATTTTATTGCCCTGGATTTCTAGTTATTTTTCTGAATTTTGATTTTTCTGAAAATAAAAAAATATATATAAAAAAAAATTAGTTTTAATAAGTAGAATAGATCCCACGCTCCCCCCCCCCTACATCAGTTTGGTATCAGAGCAAAGGTTGTGAGCAACTCTTGTCTGCCCGCACGATCCTTGCTTTGCTCATTGCATAAAAATAATAATAAAAAAAAATTACTTGCCTTCATGCTTAGTTATTTTCTTGTTATTTAGTTTGCATATTTTAGGTTATTTGCATGTTGTTGCTTAGTTGTTGGTCAAATTCTGCATGTGCTTTTCCTGATACTCCACTCGGTTTTATAAATTCTGCAGCATCTGGACCATTAAATTGTTGAGATTCCTGATTTGTTTTCAACCTCTTGCTGCACATGATTTAATCAAACTACATACTGTTGAAAGCACTATAACTGAGTTTTCAATTTGCTGAATTCTGCACTTGACTTATGAGTTTTAAATCTGGTTTTCAGCCTACCGAATCTGAAATTTTCAGCCTGCTTACTGCAATAATCTGTATCAAACTGCAGCTAGGAAAACCATCAACGTATTTCAGTTTAAAACACCTATAAGTGCAGCCATGGATGTATTGATTTGATGCTGAAATTCTGCATTTGATTTCTGAATTTTGTTTTGTTCATATTGTTGTCATCAACTTGCTGCAATCAATTCTGATTTATTGCTAGGTTTGTTTATAGTTTTTGCACTCAAACAATAGTCATTTCCTGCTTGCTAAGTTTCTTGTTTTATCATGCGTCGGTATAATCAAAGAGACTTAATCTTTTCTAGAGATGGATATCAAAGACTCACCCTTAGACCTAATAGTTTCACTACTTTTGTTTGGTGTGAAGGCCATAAGATTAGAACTGTTATAGATCATCAAGTTAGCTTTAATGCTGTAACTCTTAGGGTTGCTGAATGATTTGGACTCATCTTAAAGAAACACAACCACCCATACTACATAACTTGGGACAATCATGAGTTTATCACTGTAGTTGACCACCAATGTCTAGTTCCTATTCAATTAGATGGTATGAAAATCAAAATATGGTGTGATGTTATAGGACTAGATGATTTTGATATCTTAATAGGTGATGAATTCCTTCATTATTTCCAAGCCTATCATTATAGAAAACCATGGTGTTATAGTATCATATTTAGAGGTCTAGAACATATCATCTACCCTAAGAGCCTAGAGTCAAAGGACTATGATCATCTTGATAAGTTAGGGGAGCAGATTAAACAAATGCATGAAGAGTATAAGAGACAAAAGGAGCAATCCATGCAAAAAGAAGATGAAAGTTCAACCCCTTTAGAACTTGAGCAAACCTTAGAGTCTACATTAGAGATTAATCCATGTCTTGATGAAACCATTGAAATTGAAGTAGCAAGACATGAAGAGCCAAACCATCAAGTAGAACCAATGCCTTCACCTTCAATTTTAGGGCCAAAACTTTTACCTTCAATTTTAGGGCCCATACCCATAGGTTCTCAACTTGATCTTAGCACTACTATTAGAGAGCCTAAAGCTGAACCCAAACCCATAGGTCTTCTTGAACCATGTCTTGAACCTAAGTTAGAACCTTTTGAGCTTGACCTAGATCCTAATCCTCAACCTTTAGGTCAACCCCTAGACTTAGAAAATCTCTACCAGGACCCTATGATGCTTGAATCTTGTCTTTTAGGTCCTTCTACTCACACTATTAAGCCACCATTAGGATCAAAAGAACATAATAAACCCAAACATGATTTGCTCTTTACACTTATTGAAGTTGAATATATTGATTTTGTCATTCCTTGTTCTTTGCTAAATCCTATGATTTTCTATGACAACTTTACTAATGAGTATGGCTGAGAAAGGGAATCCAATGCAGGTACCCTTGATATGCAGCTAGGACCGTGGACAAGGACCAACAAGACAGGATGCTGTGATGATAACAACACTTGGAAGCTTCGGACCCTTAAGGAGCAACTGACTCCCACCCCACCAGAACTTCTCCACCTACACAAGAACAATTCTTTGGGGAAGAATTTTTTTCACCCGGGGAAAAATGATGGGGGCAAAGACCACCGGCCACGAAGGTACAAGTGGAGTCTACAAATACCCTAGCCAAAGACTTGGAGGTCTCACAAATAAGCTAGCAAAGCTTCACTCATAAAGATAGCTCAAATAATAGGAGGAACTACTTCAAGAATAAAAGAGGCCCAAGGCATTCAAGCCCATCTCCAACGCTGCACCTTGCAACCAACATTTGCAGCCAACGCATCATCTTCAACAGAGCAAAAAAGGAAGCTCCAACGTTACATTCGCTCAGCCAAGAGAAAAGGGAAACTCCAACGTCACTTGGCTGCCATCTTCTCTCAAAGCTCCTGAACATCTCCTGCTACCGAATAAGGAAACAAGCAACGCGATAATATTCAGCCAGCAACCAGCAAGTAGGATTTCATTATACGCACGTCAACGCTTATCTTCATTGCTGCAAGGATGGAAATTCCAACGTCTCTTGCCAGCCATATTCGCTCAGCTCAAGCTGCTCAATGTCTCTCTGCTGAAGAAGGAAACTACAACGTTCGGCAGCAACGTTTCTCCCAGCGTGTTCCTATATGAATCATGTATGAACCTTGTAATCGGCAGAGTGAGTTTTGAATGAATGGAAATGGTTTTTTTCTTCCGATGAATCGGATGTCTCCTTCTTCCTTCTCTGAGGTGCTTGTCACCTAGTTTTCTCTTCTCCTCCTTCTAGGGCTAAGCCCCTCCCTCTTCCTTTCTTCTCTAATCTCTCCTTTTCCCCCCAATTCTCCTACTCCGCTGACAACTTCGCACACCCAGCAAACCTGCAGATTTTCCGTCAATTCGAGAGCTCGCCACCGGCGATCCCACCGTCGGATCTCCACGAAACTATGGACATCTCTTCGTCTCCCATAGTTGAACCTTCAGCCACCGGCATCCGCCCATCTGCCGCTCCGATTGCCAGAATCAAACTCCGGATCAGATCCCCTGTTTCCGCCAGCCTTCCGCCCTAGTTCCGCTTCCCAGCGTCGTTCTCCTCCGACAGGCCACCGTCCGCCTCCAAACTCCGGCCACATCTCCGAGACCATCTCGAGGATCTGCAATTGTAGTAGGTTCCGAATTCGCGCACCACCGGCCTTTCGGCGGCGAACTCTGCTCCACTCGCGTACTGCCCTGTTCCAACAGAACACCCTCCGCCTCCGCAGCCTTCCGCCCTTCATCGTTGTTCTACTCCGATAGGCCGCCAATCGACCCCAAACTCCGGCCACGTCTTCTCATCTATGATGACAACCTCCACTTGAAGCAGGTTTTGATTTTGTCCACCATCCGGTGAACAGCGATCACCCCTGCTATGCTCGCCAACCTCCCCTGTCCTGTTCGAACAGCCGCCTCCTTTTCGCAGCTTACCTGAAAGTACCCACAAGGGGGTGAAACCCTAAAGCATTGGCGCATATGGAAGATGCAAGCAGCGGAAAGGGGGTTTCTAGATCTTGCATGCTATATGATTAACAAAAGGAACCCGATTGCATATAGAGAAGGATCATACCATAGCCATTTATAGATGGCGCCTTGGAAGCAAAGATCAAACTAGATCTTCTCCAGAGGTGACGCACACAATTGATGTCGCCTACTCCTCCTTGCGATCCTTGTGCTAGCAAGGTCCAAAGATGTCTTGATCGAGTGAAGGGAAAAGAAAGAACTTCTTGGCTTGGCGATTTTTCCTTGTCGTCTCTTCCTCTCGTTCACACGAGAATGCCTCAAGAGCCAAAAACAAGTTGGCGACAAAGCGTGAAGGCGTGAAGAGGGAGGACGTGAAAACCTGGTCACGTTGAGAAGTGCTATCCAAAAATAGCATATAACTTCTCCACATGCGATCTTGGGTTTACCCCAATTGCAAACTCCACTTCACCCTTGAACCATGCGCTCATTCATGAGCCGGTTCACTTAAATTTGGTTCAATAACCAAATAAACCAAGTCATAAGTCCAGATCACATTAAAACCCTAAGGTATTTGATCTGACCGTTCATCTCCTTGATGCTCCTGATCTCACCGATCTAGCATCCAATCTCTCAATCGAAGCTTACCGATCTTAAGCCCTAATCAATCAAACATGATCAGACCAGATCTCACTTACAATCAGAGATTAAATCCCTTTAAACTGAACCTGAACAATTCAGTCCACACGATCTGACTCAAGTAAGCCATATCATCAAATTGTGCGACCCTGAGGGTTTCCTTTAAATGTCGGTAACGATAACTCACATCATCACGATCAGTGAGGGGTATCTAGCAACACATCACTGTCTCCCGATATAAAGAAAAGAGTCTTCCAAGACTACACCCAAACACAGCACAAGTGTGAATCAACTCACTAGGCATGCATATTTCCTTTACCACTGGATGTTCTTATTGGACAAGCATGTCAAGCTTGTAGCTCCAATATGATGAGCATGATTAGATCAGATGAACACTGTCACCTGGGTATGGCCATACACTATTCTCAATCATCTCATTCAGGGGGCCCCTTTAGAACATCACACTCCTTAAACAAGGAGACGGCAATCCTTTATCTATCACTAGTGCCCTAACCTGATTCAAGCTCACCATCCAAGATAGTCTATAATCATTATGTTTCAAATGATATTGAACTAACTCAAAACAATGACAATCATCATTTAGAAACACAAGTGATCTCAAGTCAGAGGAAATGTGCCACTTGTCGCAATCAAGGAATATTCACATTGTGACAAGCAATTGAATATCCTAGTAGGGTCTGTCCAGTACATCCAATGTACCCATGAGTCTACATCTTATTCCATGCTCGAAGCATCCTATAAGATTAGAACACATATTAGTCTCAATCATATCAAGGCTGTCTCATGTTCACCAAGATATTTCGACTAAGGACTTTACAGCATGTCAGCCCAGCTGAACAGCTTTGAGACATTATTCAGAAGTACAATTATTGCAGCAGATAACGTAACAAACTGAATAACAACCATGCCTTTATAAACATAAGAGTTTATTACATGATACTGTTACAATCCCAAGGCCTCAAACATTAGCCTTAAGGGCATACCCCAACATTACCCTGTTCCGCCTGAACAGCTGTTTCTCCGTCGCTGCCAGTGCTCTGACGCCGCCATCACCTTCTCCACCACCTGCTCTACCAGAGTCTCCGACAAATCACTAGCTCCGGCATCATTGAATGGCGCAGACCATCCTTGCCTGTTTCCAGACTCTGCTTCTTGCCGCTGTCTTCTGTTTTGCTCTTTCATATTAATCTGATTACCCTTATTGTCGTAGGTTTTTGGCATGGTCAGAGAAGCCCCCAGCTCTGATCATTGGACCCATTAGCAAGACCAGATCCTCCTCTATCATTCGGATCAGTTGGGAGAAACGCAAATCGACTGGATCATCCTCCAAGACACATCAACTTTTTGTAAATTGATTAACTCCTGCAGAGTCTTCTTATTTAATCTGACTAGCGTATTTTATGCAGGTATCTTAAGCAATCAGCGCAACAAAATTCCAGAACTTTGGAACGAATAGAAAGACCAAATCTTGTTCTACCATATGGACCAGTTGGACTGAATCCAGATTCTTCAGATCAACCAAGGATACCTAGCAACTTTTCATATTTGAATAACTCCTGCAATTGTTCTAAAAACTAATCTGATTAGCCTTGTTCTTGTAGGTATTCAACGTGTTTAGACTTGATAGAACCTCTTATCTCTGACACGAGCATGAAGAACAGGTTTCACTCTACATATCTGATAACTTGGTTCCACTAAAAGAATCACCAGATCAACTTGGGAAACATTGCAAAAGTCAAGACTGATAAGATTCTGCACTGCTTTATATTGAATAATCTGACTTGCTATATTGTTGCAAACATTATAAATTGTTGACAACTCTTCATCATCTATTTTTCATGTCATTCAAAAGAACTAGTGTTGTTCTACTTGCTGGTATAATCAATTCAAATTTTGGGCATATGGATTTTTCAACAGGGTATAGCAATTTTTTCTAAATGATTATTTTATTGCCCTGGATTTCTGGTTATTTTTTTGAATTTTGATTTTTCTGAAAATAAAAAAATATATATAAAAAAAAATTAGTTTTAATAAGTAGAATAGATCCCACGCTCCCCCCCCCCTACATCAACATCTCAACTCTTCACATGGTGAAGACATGGCTTGAGAAGTATTTCGAGAAGAATGATCTAGGGAATGATGCCTACATCCTAGGCATGAGGATCTATAGATAAAGATCCAAGAAAGTGATTGCCCTTTAGTCAATCTTTGTTCATCCAAGAGTTTCTAGAGAGGTTTATATTTGATGATTCCAAATATTGATACCTTCCAGAGAGATATGGTCTGACTCTCATGAGGATGTTGTGTCCTATGACACAGCTGGAAAGTAATAACATGGGTCTAAAATCTGATACATGGTGTATAGGATGGATCATGTTTTGAGTAGTATACACAAGACCATTTGTGGCAAATTCTTGGAGCATAGCTAGTAAGTTTCAATCAGATCCTAGTGTTTGACACTGGATAGCTGTGAAAGCAATCCTTATATATACTTGGGAAGTATAAAGGATTGAAGTCTAGTCTATGATAGACAGGAAGAATTTTGTGTACAAGGGTACACTAACACTTCGTTCCAGTCTTATGACCACAGCCAGGATTTGCGCTTTCCCTTATTGTGGTGTTGTGTGCTGAAAGAGCATTATGCAAACCATAGTAGCAAAATTCTACAAATAAGGCTAAGTACATTGCAGCTTCTTGTGGCAGCCAAGGAAGCAGCTTCATTCATTTGAACTTGATTTAGTTCCTGGTGCTTGATGGTCCAGTATAGTTCTTACTGTGGCCATAGCATAAGTGAAGGAACTTAGTGCTCAAGTATGTAGTGCAGCATATCATCTGATCTTAGAGATCATGGATAAGGATGATGATCAAATTTGTTAAAATAAACACTGATAGGAATCTAGAAAAACCCACTGACATAGCCTCTGGCGTAGCGGAAGCTAAATGGGTCATACTAGAGACATTGGAACTGACTAAACATCAGTTGCCCTTGGTCTTAGTGCAAGTGGGAGATTATTGGTGTATATGCCCTGCAGACCAATGTATGGACATGGTCAGGCATTGTTTGAATGTACTTTGATAGAACTATTATTCTTTATAGAGGCATGGTCATTATTATGCAGACTTCTCTACCTGCGTTGATGTATTGAGTTGCATATATAATGTCCCAGAAGTCTGGATTGGATCCATTCTCATAAGCTATCCCCAGATGAGGTACCATAGCAGTTATGGGACAGCTTTGGTACATGTAAGACTGGTGTATGGGCTGGTTAGGTGCGGGGCACAGTAACGCAGACATACAGGTGCATTGGATGCACTGGAGTGATCCACCGTGAGGATTGACTTGTCTAGTCAACAAGTCAATCTCACATGCAAGAGGTTTGCATTGATCCTTAGACTTGAGGTATTCATGTCTAGATTTGATGATGGATGTGCTTTGATGCAGTCTTACATCTCTCCGTAATTGGGGGACCAAAACGACTGTCATTGGGCATGTCATAAGTCACGTAGAGACATGGATGACCAATAGTAGGATTTGCCCCTTCCTTATTGGAAGCATGATATCCACTCGGGGGCGCCCCACCTTATTGGTGCATGACAGGAATGTGTGGCCACACTTGTCGAGTCATGACCAATGCATTGGATTGATAAACTTGAGACTAATCCAATGGCAGGATATCAGTTTAGGCAAAGGGATCTATAATGCAATGGGAATCCTCATTGCTTGTTAGGAGTTGTTGCCATAATGACTTAAGTCCTATGACATAGGTAGTAGTGATGTGTTGCTAGATACCCCTCACTACTTATGATGTTTACATCATTGCCATCGTCATATGGATCCTACGGGGTCACACGCAATAGACTCTTGACGTTACTTTAATCAGAAGCCTTATGATCAAGTTATTGGATAACTTGGATCAATTTGGAAGATTTCATTAGCGCCAATAGGCCTGATGAGTCGGAAGAAAGATATTGGAGCCAAACTTCAATTTTGGCAGGTTGACCCGAAATTGACTTAGATTGGTCACATTTGGATTAGAGTTGCATTGGATTGGATCCAATGGCTTAATCAACCCATGCCATGAAGTTTGGGCTAGCTCATTATCCAATGATGCCCAATAATAAGTTGTCATGAAGAGGGAATTGGCTTAAAAGGGTATAATGGGGAGAAACCCAACCCCATTGGCGCCTAGGGGCATAATGGGGTGTGGGTGGCATAAATTGCTTCCTTTGGAAGGAAGTGGTGCCTCCCCCTTCATCCTTTGATGGTATCTTGCTTCTATGGCATGTGTTGGGGCTGATATGGCTTGATGGCTCTTTTGGAAAGAGCTTGGGCGCATATGGATTGTAGGGTAAGGTTTATGGTAAGATCTTGGAGACTTACCTTACCTCCAAACCCTAATTCCCTTCAAACCCTTGCTTAGCCGAATGACTCTTGCATGCTGTGCCTAGCCCTTCTCCTTGGATGGAAAGAATACCTCTAAGGCATGTCTTGGGCTGATATGGCTATTAGGCAAATAAGGATAGGTTGAATGAGGTTTATGGCAAAGTCTTGGAGACTTTCCTTACCACAAACCCCTCTCATCCTAGCCGCCCACTTGGCATGATTTTGGCCCTCCCTAAACTGCCTCTTGGCTTATAAAAGGGACCCTAGCTGCCCCCTCTCAATGGTTTGAATGCTTGGAGACGTGAACACACACAAAGAGGCGAGAGCAAGGGCAAAGGGCGACAACATCAAGGTGGCGCAACCCTTCTTCCTACTGGTGGCCGCAAGTCTTCTCCTTCCTCTCCTCTTGGCGTGACTTGGAGAAGGACTTGGTGGTGCCACTTCCTCTTACTCTTCCTAAGGGCCGAAACTCTTCTTCTCCCTCTTCTCTTGGAGTGAAGAGGATAAGGAGTTGGCGGCATCTTCCTTGCACTTGGCACATGATCCTTGGAGGTGGCGCAAGAGAAGTGAAGGAACCCTAAGGCTTGATTCTCTTCCCGAGGCTAGCACCAAGCGTGGAAGGGAGCAACGATCAAGGAGTCGACGCGTGGATACTTGTAGAGGGCGAACACTTGAGTGCCTTCAACATGGCTTTGGCAACTAGACAAGCAAAAGAGGTACATCTCTAACACATCCATGTGTCTTCTCTCTCGCATGGATCCTTTGGACCGGAATTTGTTTCGGGTGTAATGATTCTTCCGCTGCGTCCTGGGACTGCAAAATTTTAAATTACACCCGGTATTCCCTAACAGTCCAAGGTCAACCACAAGACACAGTAGGAGAGATGGAACCTGAGCCACCTGCACCGGTTGCTGGGCAACCAGAGGCTCAAACACAGGCCCCACATAGGTATGGGACAATTCATCGTGCACCTGAGAGGTATGGGTCGCTGCCGACCCAACACGACGGGATCTTCATCATTGAGGATGAACCTAGGACATATGATGAAGCGGTAAGTGGATCAGACTCCGAGAAATGGCTTGAGGCCATGCGATCCGAGATGAATTTCATGTCAGCTAACCAAGTCTGGGATTTGGTTAAGCTGCCGGATGGGGTAAAACCCATAGGCTGTAAATGGATCTTCAAGAAGAAGACAGACATGGATGGCAACATAGTTACCTATAAAGGTAGATTAGTGGCTAAAGGATTCAAGCAAGTCCACGGGGTGGATTATGATGAAACCTTCTCGCCAGTTGCCATGTTCAAATCCATTCAGATTCTGTTGGGGTATGCCCTCACTTATGCGGATGCGGTCAGTGGACCGGAGTCAACAAGATGGCTTGAAGCTATGCGAGCCGAGATGGACTCCATGTCAGATAACCAAGTCTGGGATTTGGTTGATCCGCCTCCGGGAGTAATCCCTATAGGCTGTAAGTGGATCTTCGAAAAGAAGAAAGACATGGATGGTAACGTGGTTACCTATAAAGGCAGGCTAGTTGCGAAAGGTTTCAAACAAATCTACGGGATAGATTATGATGAAACTTTCTCTCCTGTAGCCATGTTCAAGTCCATTCGAATTATTCTCGCGATAGTAGCATATTATGATTATGAGATCTGGCAAATGGATGTGAAGACCGCTTTCCTTAATGGAAAACTGGAAGAGGATGTGTATATGACACAACCTGAAGGTTTCATTAATCCATCAGAACGTCATAAAATATGCAAATTAAGGAAGTCCATTTATGGACTTAAATAAGCATCAAGAAGCTGGAATATTCGTTTTGATGAATCAGTTTCTGAATTTGGTTTCATCAAAAATGAAGATGACCCGTGTGTATACAAAAGGTTTAGTGGGAGCGTGATTACTTTCCTAGTCCTCTACGTTGATGATATTTTAATCATTGGAAACGATATTCCTGAACTACATGCGGTCAAGGCATGGTTAAGAAAATGTTTCCAGATGAAGGATTTGGGAGAAGCGGCCTATGTATTAGGTGTGGAGATCTATAGAGATAGATCTAATAGGCTTCTCGGGCTATGCCAGAGTACGTACATCGGTAAGGTCCTGGAGAGATTCCATTTAGAAAACTCTAAAAGTGGATATCTTCCAGTCAGACTTGGTCTAAATCTTTAAAAGAGCCAGTGTCCTCAAACACAGTCTGAGAAAGATGAGATGGACAATATGCCTTATGCTTCGGCTATTGGGTCCATCATGTATGCGATGTTATGTACTCGCCCAGACGTCGCTTACGGGTTAAGCGTGACCAGTCGGTTCCAAGGTTATCCAGGGAAGGCACACTGGATTGCAGTCAAGAACATTTTGAAATATCTTCAGAGAACCAAAGATATGTTCTTGATTTATGGAGGTCAGGAAGAACTCAGTATTGAAGGATATACTGACGCTTCGTTCCAATCTGACCAAGACGATTTCCGATCGCAATCAGGCTATATTTGTAGCTTGAATGGAGGAGCAGTGGTGTGGAAGAGTTTCAAACAATCAATTGTTGCTGATTCCACAACAGAAGCCGAGTATGTTGCAGCCTCAGAAGCATCAAAGGAGGCAGTCTGGATTCGTAAGTTCGTTCAGGAACTTGGTGTTGTTCCTTCGAGTGTAGATCCATTGGTTATCCTCTGTGATAACACTGGAGCGATTGCACAAGCGAAGGAACCACGGTCACACCAGAAGTCCAAGCACATACAGAGAAGGTTTCACCTGATCCGTGAGATCATTGATCGAGGAGAGATCAAGCTCTGCAAGGTTCATACAGATGACAATCTAGCTGACCCGCTTACAAAGCCTCTGGCGCAGCAGAAGCATGAAAAGCACTGTAATAATATGGGTTTGAGATTTCTCAACCATTAGTTTAAGTGCAAGTGGGAGATTGTTGGGCTATGCCCTTAAGGCTAATGTTTGAGGCCTTAGGTTATTTTCAGTATCATGTATGAACTATGTTTATAAAGGCAATTTTTGTTATTCAGATTGTTACATTATCTGCTGTATGTATACTTCTGAGTAATGTCTCAATGGTGTTCAGCTTAGCTGACATTTAGTGTTGTCCTTAGTCGAGATATCTCGGTGAACATGAGACAGCCTTGATATGATTGAGACTAATATGTGATCTAATCTTATAGGATGCTTCAAGCATGGAATAAGATTTAGACATATAGGTGCATTGGATGTACTGGACTGACCCTATTTAGGATATTCAATTGTTTGTCACAATGTGAATAATCCTTATATGCAAGCAAGTGGCATATTTCCTCTGACTTGAGATCACTTGTGTTTCTAAGTGATGATTGGCATTATCTTGAGGTAGTTCAATATCATTTGAAAGATAATGGTTAAGGACTATCTTGGATAGTGAGCATGAGTCATGTTAGGGCACTAGTGATAGATATAGGATTGCCTCTCCTAGTAGAAGTGTGATGTTCTAAGGGGCCCCCTGGATGAGATGGTTGAGAATGTGTATGGCCATACCCAGACGACTATGTTCGTCTGATCTAATCATTTTCATCATGTTGGAATCACAGGCTTGACACGCTTGTCCAACGAGAACATCCAGTGGCAAAGGGAAACATGTATGCCAAGTGAATTAGATTCACACTTGTGCTGTGGTTTGGGAGTAGTCTTGGAAGACTCTTTCCTTCATATCGGGAGACAGTGATGTGTTGCTAGATACCCCTCTCTGATCGTGATAACGTAAGTTATCGTTACCGACATTGAAGGAAACCCTTAGGGTCGCACAATTTGATGATATGGCTTACTTACGTCAGATCGTGTGGACTGGAATTATTCTAGTTCAGTTTAAAGGAGTTAAACTCTGATTGGAAGTGAGATCTAGTCTAATCATGTTTGATTGATTAGGGCATATGATCGGTAAGCTTCAATCGGGAGAATTGATACTTGATCGTACAGATCAAGAGGTTCAATGGGATGTGTGGTTAGATCTTGAGCCACTTGGTTCGATGAGGTCATAACCAGGACTGGTTCGATTTGGTACTTGAACCAAATGAATTGAACCGGTTCACTTAGTGTGAACGCATGGTTCAATTAAGAGGAGATTTTCGAATGCTTTATGGGGAGTTAAGAAGAGGAAGTTACTTTTCGGTTTTGCCATATGAGATGGTAACCGAACTTTCCATTTTTTTGGACTCTCTCCCTCACGGTTTCGAACGTAACTCTCCCTTCCTCTTGGCTTTTGCTCGCTGGGGGTAGATCGGCTTCACGCAAGGCGAGAGGAAGATCGGCCAAGGGGTGCACATCTCCTCTCCAAGTCACGATCAAAGAATCCTTGGTGCCTTGCTAGCACAAGGAGCGCAAGGAAGGAAGCCTATCTCATCCTGTGTGTGATACCTTTGGAGAAGTGGCACTCGCCCCCTTTCTTCTTCCAAGCTGCCACTCACTTCATGGCAATGGTAACACTCTAACTTGTGTTTACAATTCTTCAAGGTTGATCATAGTTCCAAGTCATGTGATTTAATGGACTCCTAGTATTTCCGCCACACAAGTTTTCGCATGTGACCTAGGTTTCCATAACAAGCACGGCCTGGCCGTGTTGGGGGCTGGAGAGCTCTGTGTGCACCGAAATTCGCGGAGGTGCTTCCCCAAGTTCTAGGGAGTCTTCCCAAGTGTCTTCAAGAGGGAATGGACTATCCTCAATGGCATCTATGACTCCGTCAAGTATCCCGGGGGGGAAGAATTCTCCTCCGGAGAATAATGGTGGATGATGTCGGTGGAAGGGGTGCCAATGGAAAGGGACGCGTGGTTGGGCAGAAGATCGGCGACGTTGAAGACTGGATAGATGGGGGAATCCTCCGGGTGGGGGCGTAGGACATATGCGTTAGCGCCAACCCGCCGTAGGAACGTGTAGGGACCATCATATCGCGCTTGCAATTTCCAATTGGCCCTTGACCTCACGCACTCAGGGTGGGGGCGCACCATGACCAACTCTCCAACCTAAAAATGCTGTGGCCTACGAAACGCATTCGCCTCCGACGCATAGTGGGTGTTGCTCAAAAAAATCCGGCGGTGAATCTCATCGTGTAAACCCACGATATGAGAAGCAAAGGCGTATGTGGACTCATGAATGGACGGAGGACGAGGGATGTTATGCATGTCGATGGGTTTTCTAGGCTGGTGCCCAGACCTGGAAAGGGCTCAGCCCCGTAGAGCAGTGGAAAGCGCTGTTATACACAAACTCAGCAATGGGGAGATGCTCAGACCAATGGCGTGGGAAGTCCCCGGCTAAACAACGCAAAAGGTTACCTAAACTTCGGTTCACAACCTCCGTTTGACCGTCCGTCTGCGGATGGTACGCAGAGGAGAATTTTAGAGTGGTCCTAAGGAGGGCCCACAGGGACTTCCAAAAATGACCGACGAACCGGGTGTCGCGGTCGGACACAATAGTGAGAGGGAGTCCATGGAGGCGCACAACTTCTCGAACGAAAATGTGCGCCATGTGAGAGGCATCGGCCGTCCGAGAACAAGGCACAAAGTGAGCCATCTTAGAGAAGCAATCCGCGACAACTAAGATGAAGTCGTGGCGCGAGGCCGTGCGAGGCAACCCGAGGACAAAGTCCATGCTAATATCCAGCCATGGGCCTTTCGGGACGGGGAGTGGGGTTTACAGGCCAGTGTTAGCAGGACGGGGTTTGGCACGTTGGCACGTGCCACAGTGGTGAACAACCCTATCTACATCCTTACGAAGAGTGGGCCAGAAGAAGCGTTCTTCGGCCAAAGCTAGGGTTTTATCACGGCCGTGGTGCCCGGTGGCACCGTCAGCATGCAGCTCGAGCAGGAGGTGGTCGCGGAGAGATGACCGGGGAACACACAACCGGTTACCGTACACGAGGTAACCATCATGGACGTGGTAAGGCAAGTCCGAGGGGTCGTTGGCGTGGAGCCGGGCAAAGGTCAGACCAAAGTCTGGGCAATCGATGTACTCATGGCGGACGTGGTCCAACGTGGGGATCGACGTGGATAGGACGCACAACAGGGACCAGACGTGACTGAGGGCGTCAGCAACCACGTTCTCCATCCCCACTTTGCGAGTGATCACAAACGTGTATTGTTGAAGAAACTCGACCCACTTCGCGTGGCGAGAGATAAGCTTCTTCTAGGCGGAGAGGAATGAAAGGGCCTGGTGATCTCTAAACAAGATGAACTCCTTATGTAGGAGATAGCGATGCCATTGCCGGAGGGACTGGACGATGGCGTAGAACTCCTTGTTGTAGGTAGAGTATCGTTGTCGCACCTCGTTCAGCTTCTCGCTAAAGAAGGTGACGAGGTGGCCCTCCTGACTAAGGGTACCACCGATGCCGGTACCAGAGGCATCGCATGCGACCTCGAATACTTTAGAGAAATCAGGCAGCCAGAGAACGGGGGCTGAGGTCATGATGTCCTTAAGGGCAAGGAAGGCGCGACTAGCCGCGGGGGTCCAGGCGAAGGTCTCATGCTTGGTGCAAGCGGTCATGGGGGAAGCGATGGTGCTAAACCCCTTGATGAAGCAGCGGTAGAAGGCTGCGAGGCCGAGAAAGCTTCGGACCTCAGTGATGGACTCGGGCTCTGGCCATTGGCTAATGACCTCGATTTTCGCAGGGTTGACCATGAGACCTTGGTCAGACATGATGAATCCTAGAAACTGAACCTAGGACTCAAGGAAAGAGCACTTCTTGGCATTGAGGAACAAGTGTTTCTTGCGCAGAATGTCGAAGGTCAACCGAAGGTGCTCAAGGTGTTCTTCACGGTTGCGGCTATAAATGAGGATGTCGTCAAAGTAGACTACCAGAAATTTCCCAATGTAGGGTCGAAGGGCCTGGCTCTTGAGGCGCATGAACGTCGAGGGTGCATTGGTAAGCCCAAAGGGCATCACAAGCCACTCGTAGAGGCCGTCCATCATCTTGAAGGCCGTCTTCCACTTGTCGCCCTCACGGATGTGAACCTGGTGGTACCTGCTCTGGAGGTCTAACTTGCTAAACCAACACGCACCGGATATGAGGTCAAGCATGTCGTCCAAGCGCGGAATGGGGAACCGATACTTAACCGTGATGCGATTGATTGTGCGGCAATCAATACACATCGGCCAGGAGCCGTCCTTCTTGGGTGTGAGAAGGGCTGGAATGGCACAAGGGCTGAGACTCTCACGGATGAAACCTTTGGCAAGGAGGTCATCCACTTGACGTTTGAGCTCCGTGTGCTCGGTGGGGTTAAGACGGTGATGGGGCAGATTGGGCAATGAGTCCCCAGGGACGAGATCAATGACACCTCAGGGATGAGATCAATGACATGCTGAATGTCACGCTCCGGAGGGAGGCCAATGGGTAAATCAACCGGGGAGATGTCGGAGAATTCACCGAGCAAGGCGGCGACCTCCGAGGGAAAAGGGGCTAGAGGAGGCGGAGGTACGGGGGTGACCTCATAGATCATGAGAGCATAGACCACCTGAGAGTCCCCTTCAAGGGGGAGCGAAACCCTAAAGTGGCGCATGTAAATTCTTTTCGGCAGCGGAATTAGGGTTTCATAAGGATCTTTTGCATGCCATATGATCAACATCAACAGCTTATATAGATGAAAAGGATTCATACCATAGCTATTAGTTCGAATGGCGTCTTGGAAGAAGAGATCGAAAGGGGTCTCCTCCACAAGATGCGCACACAAGATGAGAAGTAGCTTTCTTCTTGTCGCTCCTTGTGCTAGCAAGGATCTTCAAGTTCCCCTTGTCGCGTGAAGGAGATTGAGAGAGAGGACCTTGCTGGCCGAATTTTCCTCTTGGCGTGAAGAGCACCCAAGACGAGAGAGGAAGAGGCTAGAGAGGCGTTCGAACGTGGGAGCGTTTTCCTCTAGCAAAACGCCTTCCCAAAATAGCAAGTTTTAAGTTCACTTAAAACCTCCTCTTAAACCATCGAAAACTCCTCTTGCCTTTGAACCATACGTTCACATAAGTGAACCGGTTCAAATCAATTCGGTTTAGATGCATTTGGTTCAAAGACCAAATCAAACCAGCCCAAGCCTTGGCCTAGATCTCATTGAACCAATGGTTCAAGATCTAACCGTTGATCTCTTGATGCTTTTGATCTCACCGATCTAGCATCACTACTCTCGATCGAAGCTTACCGATCTCAAGCCCTAATCAATCAAACATGATCAGACCAGATCTCACTTACAATCAGAGTTTAAACTCCTTTAAACTGAACCAAAACAATTCAGTCCACACGATCTGACTTAAGTAAGCCATATCATCAAATTGTGCGACCCTGAGGGTTTCCTTTAAATGTCGGTAACGATAACTTACGTTATCACGATCAGTGAGGGGTATCTAGCAACACATCACTGTCTCCCGATATGAAGGAAAGAGTCTTCCAAGACTACACCCAAACCACAGCACAAGTGTGAATCCACTTCACTAGGAATACATGTTTCCTTTGCCACTGGATGTTCTTATTGGACAAGCGTGTCAAGCCTGTAACTCCAATATGATGAGCATGATTAGATCAGATGAACATAGTCACCTGGGTATGTTCATACACTTTCTCAATCACCTCATCTAGGGGGCCCCTTTAGAACATCACACTCCAAACAAGGAGACGGCAATCCTATATCTATCACTAGTGTCCTAACCTGACTCATGATCATTATCCAAGATAGTCTATAACCATTATGTTTCAAATGATATTGAACTACCTCAAAACAATGACAATCATCATTTAGAAACACAAGTGATCTCAAGTCAGAGGACATGTGCCACTTGTTGCAAACAAGGATTATTCACATTGTGACAAGCAATTGAATATCCTAGTAGGGTCTGTCCAGTACATCCAATGTACCCATGAGTCTACATCTTATTCCATGCTAGAAGCATCCTATAAGATTAGAACACATATTAGTCTCAATCATATCAAGGCTGTCTCATGTTCACCAAGATATCTCGACTAAGGACATTACAGCATGTCAGCCAAGCTGAACAGCATTGAGACATTATTCAGAAGCACACTTATTGCAGCAGACAATGTAACAAACTGAATAACAACCATTGCCTCTATAAACATAAGAGTTTATACATGATACTGAAAGAATCCCAAGGCCTCAAACATTAGCCTTAAGGGCATACCCCAACAATCTCCCACTTGCACTTAATCTAATGGTTGAGAAATCTCAAACCCATATTATTACAGTGCTTCTCATGCTTCTGCTGTGCCAGAGGCTTGGTAAGCGGGTCAGCCAGATTGTCATCTGTATGAACCTTGCAAATTTTGATCTCGCCACGATCAATGATCTCCCGAATCAAGTGAAACCGTCTCTGTATGTGCTTGGACTTCTGGTGCGACCGTGGTTCCTTTGCTTGTGCGATTGCTCCAGTGTTATCGCAGAAGATAACCAAAGGATCTGCACTCGAAGGAACAACACCAAGTTCTTGAACGAACTTACGAATTCACACTGCCTCCTTGGATGCTTCCGAGGCTGCAACATACTCGGCTTCTGTTGTGGAATCAGCAACGATAGACTGTTTGAAACTTTTTGCACACCACTACTCCACCATTCAAGCTAAAAACCTAGCCTGATTGCGATCGAAAATCATCCTGGTCTGATTGGAACGAAGCGTCAGTATATCCTTCAATACTGAGTTCTTCCTGACCTCCATATATCAAGAACATATCTTTGGTCCTCCAAAGATATTTCAAAATGTTCTTGACCGCAATCCAGTGCGCCTAACCTGGACTACTTTGGAATCGACTGGTCATGCTTAACCCGTAAGCGACGTCTGGGCGAGCACACAACATCGCATACATAATGGACCCAATAGCCGAAGCATAAGGCGTATTGTCCATTTCATCTTTCTCAGTCTGTGTTTGTGGACACTGACTCTTTGAAAGATTCAGACCATGTCTGACTGGAAGATATCCTCTTTTAGAATTCTCTAAATGAAATCTCTCCAGGACTTTATCGATGTAAGTACTTTGGCACAGCCCGAGAAGCCTCTTAGATCTATCTCTGTAGATCTTCACACCTAATACATAGGCTGCTTCTCCTAGATCTTTCATCTGGAAACATTTTCTTAACCATGCTTTAACAGCATGCAGTTTAGGAATATCGTTTCCAATGATTAAGATATCATCGACGTAGAGGACTAGGAAAGTAATCACGCTCCCACTAAACCTCTTATATACGCACGTGTCATCTTCATTCTTGATGAAACCAAATTCACATATTGATTCATCAAAACGAATATTCCAGCTTCTAGATGCTTGCTTAAGTCCATAAATGGACTTCTTTAACTTGCATATTTTATGACGATCTGATGGATTAGTGAAACCTTCAGGTTGTGTCATATACACATCCTCATCCAGTTTTCCATTAAGGAAAGCGGTTTTCACATCCATTTGCCAGATCTCATAATCGTAATATGCTGCTATCGCAAGAATAATCCGAATAGACTTGAACATAGCTACAGGAGAGAAAGTTTCATCATAATCTATCCCGTAGATTTGCTTGAAACCTTTCGCTACTAGCCTGCCTTTATAGGTAACCACGTTACCATCCATGTCAATCTTCTTCTTGAAGATCCATTTACAGCCTATAGGGATTACTCCCGGAGGCGGATCAACCAAATCCCAGACTTGACTATCTGACATGGAGTCCATCTCAGCTCGCATAGCTTCAAGCCATCTAGCTGACTCCGGTCCACTGACCGCATCCGCATAAGTGAGGGGTTCATCATGATCAATGATGTAGACTCCGTCATAGCGCTCAGGCTGTCGACGGATCCTTCCCGATCTACGCGGTTCCCG
Source organism: Costus lasius (assembly GCA_027563935.2). Classification (NCBI taxonomy): domain Eukaryota; kingdom Viridiplantae; phylum Streptophyta; class Magnoliopsida; order Zingiberales; family Costaceae; genus Costus; species Costus lasius. The sequence continues at coordinate 25,855,486 of CM050452.1, forward strand.
TGATATCTGAGCCTCAGGTTGTCCAATAACCTGTTCTACTGGCTCAGGCTCATCCAACTGTACTTGACTACTTTGTCCTTCCTCTGGATTCTCATCCAGTTTTATTTCTCTCCCACTGGCTTCTTGCAGAAGAAACTCCTTCTCAAGAAAAATAGCCATCCGAGGGTTTCCTTTAAATGTCGGTAACGATAACTTACGTTATCACGATCAGTGAGGGGTATCTAGCAACACATCACTGTCTCCCGATATGAAGGAAAGAGTCTTCCAAGACTACACCCAAACCACAGCACAAGTGTGAATCCACTTCACTAGGCATACAAGTTTCCTTTGCCACTGGATGTTCTTATTGGACAAGTGTGTCAAGCCTGTAACTCTAATATGATGAACATGATTAGATCAGATGATCACAATCATCTGGGTATGGCCATACACTTTCTCAATCATCTCATCCAGGGGGGCCCCTTTAGAACATCACACTCCAATCAAGGAGACGGCAATCCTATATCTATCACTAGTGCCCTAACCTGACTCATGATCATTATCCAAGATAGTCTATAACCATTATGTTTCAAATGATATTGAACTACCTCAAAACAATGACAACCATCATTTAGAAACACAAGTGATCTCAAGTCAGAGGAAATGTGCCACTTGTTGCATACAAGGATTATTCACATTGTGACAAGCAATTGAATATCCTAGTAGGGTCTGTCCAGTACATCCAATGTACCCATGAGTCTACATCTTATTCCATGCTAGAAGCATCCTATAAGATTAGAACACATATTAGTCTCAATCATATCAAGGCTGTCTCATGTTCACCAAGATATCTCGACTAAGGACATTACAGCATGTCAGCCAAGCTGAACAGCATTGAGACATTATTCAGAAGCACACTTATTGCAGCAGACAATGTAACAAACTGAATAACAACCATTGCCTCTATAAACATAAGAGTTTATACATGATACTGAAAGAATCCCAAGGCCTCAAACATTAGCCTTAAGGGCATACCCCAACAATCTCCCACTTGCACTTAATCTAATGGTTGAGTAACCTCAAACCCATATTATTACAGTGCTTCTCATGCTTCTGCTGCGCCAGAGGCTTGGTAAGCGGGTCAGCCAGATTGTCATCGGTATGAACCTTGCAGACTTTGATCTCGCCACGATCAATGATCTCCCGGATCAAGTGAAACCGTCTCTGTATGTGCTTGGACTTCTGGTGTGACCGTGGTTCCTTTGCTTGTGCGATTGCTCCAGTGTTATCACAGAAGATAACCAAAGGATCTGCACTCGAAGGAACAACACCAAGTTCCTGAATGAACTTACGAATCCACACTGCCTCCTTTGATGCTTCTGAGGCTGCAACATACTTGGCTTCTGTTGTGGAATCAGCAACGATGGACTGTTTGAAACTTTTCCACACCACAGCACCTCCATTCAAGCTAAACACATAGCCAGATTGCGATCAGAAATCATCCTGGTCAGATTGGAACGAAGCGTCAGTATATCCTTCAATACTGAGTTCTTCCTGACCACCATACACCAAGAACATATCTTTGGTCCTCCGAAGATATTTTAAAATGTTCTTGACTGCAATCCAGTGCGCCTTACCTGGATTACTTTGGAACCGACTGGTCACGCTTAACCCGTAAGCGACGTCTGGGCGAGTACACAACATCGCATACATAATGGACCCAATAGCCGAAGCATAAGGCGTATTGTCCATTTCATCTTTCTCAGTCTGTGTTTGTGGACACTGACTCTTCGAAAGATTCAGACCATGTCTGACTGGAAGATATCCTCTTTTAGAATTCTCTAAATGGAATCTCTCCAGGACTTTATCGATGTAAGTACTCTGGCACAGCCCGAGAAGCCTTTTAGATCTATCTCTGTAGATCTTCACACCTAATACATAGGCTGCTTTCCCTAAATCTTTCATCTGGAAACATTTCCTTAACCATGCCTTAACAGCATGCAGTTCAGGACTATCATTTCCAATGATTAAGATATCATCGACGTTGAGGACCAGGAAAGTAATCACGCTCCCACTAAACCTCTTATATACACACGGGTCATCTTCATTCTTGATGAAACCAAACTCAGAGATTGATTCATCAAAACGAATATTCCAGCTTCTAGATGCTTGCTTAAGTCCATAAATGGACTTCTTTAACTTGCATATTTTATGATGATCTGATGGATTAGTGAAACCTTCAGGTTGTGTCATATACACATCCTCATCCAGTTTTCCATTAAGGAAAGCCGTTTTCACATCCATCTGCCAGATCTCATAATCATAATATGCAGCTATCGCGAAAAGAATCCGAATCGACTTGAACATGGCTACAGGAGAGAAAGTTTCATCATAATCTATCCCGTAGATTTGTTTGAAACCTTTCGCTACTAGCCTGCCTTTATAGGTAACCACTTTATCATCCATGTCAATCTTCTTCTTGAAGATCCATTTACAGCCTATAGGGATTACTCCCGGAGGCGGATCAACCAAATCCCAGACTTGGTTATCTGACATGGAGTCCATTTCGGCTCGCATAGCTTCAAGCCATCTAGCTGACTCCGGTCCACTGACCGCATCAACATAAGTGAGGGGTTCATCATTGTCAATGATGTAGACTCCGTCATAGCGCTCAGGCTGTCGACGGATCCTTCCCGATCTTCGCGGTTCCCGTGACATCTGAGCCTCAAGTTGTTCAATAACCTGTTCTACTGGCTCAGGCTCATCCAACTGTGCTTGACTACTTTGTCCTTCCTCTGGATTCTCATCCAGCTTTATTTCTCTCCCACTGGCTTCTTGCAGAAGAAACTCCTTCTCAAGAAATATTGCCGTCCGAGCAACAAATACCTTGTTCTCTTTGGGATCGTAGAAATAATAACCCTTAGTTTCTTTAGGGTAACCGACAAAGATACATTTCTCAGATCTGCTCTCTAGTTTCCCAGAGGCGAGCTTTTTGACATAAGCCTCGCAACCCCAGATCCTGATAAATGTCAAGCTCGGCTGTTTCCCATACCATAATTCATATGGAGTCTTTGAAACTGCCTTGGATGGCACTCGGTTTAGTACCTTTGCAGCTGTTTCCAGTGCAAATCCCCAAAAGGAGTAAGGTAGAGTAGCCTGACTCATCATAGAACGAACCATATCAAGTAACATTCTATTTCTCCTCTCAGACACACCATTCCATTGCGGTGTTCCTGGCAGAGTGAGCTGTGAGATAATCCCACACTCCTTCAGATAGTCAGTAAACGCATGACTCAAGTATTCTCCACCTCGATCAGAACGAAGTGCCTTGATATTTCGGCCTAGCTGATTCTGTACTTCATTTTTGAATTCTTTGAACTTGTCAAAAGATTCACTCTTATACCTCATCAGATAGACATAACCATATCTACTGAAATCATCAGTAAAGGTAATGAAGTACGAATAGCCACCTCTGGCATGTTTACTAAATGGCCCACACACATCACTGTGTATGAGGTCAAGTAAACTTGAAGCCCTTTGACCTTTGTTAGGAAAAGGAGACTTCGTCATTTTACCCATTAAACAAGCTTTGCATGTATCAATCTCCTCATAGGAGAATGATCCCGGCAGTCCATTGTCATGCAACCGCTTAATGCGTTTCTTGTTAATATGGCCTAAACGACTATGCCATAGCAAGGTGCTATGATCAGCATACTTGGCTTTCTTATTATCAATAGTTTGTATAGAACATTCCATGTCCAACATGAATAACCCATTGTTAATTGAACCAGTAGCATAAACAATATTATCCAAAGAAATAATACACTTTGAAATATTGCATTCAAAGGAAAACCCTTTCCTGACAAGAGCAGGAATAGAGATAATATTCTTGGTAATGCTAGGAACAAAATAACAATTGTTTAATTCTAATACAAGTCCAGATGGTAATGAGATGTAATATTCCCCTACAGCAACAGCAGCAACCCGTGCCCCGTTTCCAACTCGTAAGTCCACCTCATGCTGCCCCACCTGTCTTCTTCTCTTGAGTTCCTGTACATTTGAACAAATGTGAACTCCACATGCAGTGTCCAACACCCATGATATAGAAGAAGATGATATCATGACTTCAGTCACAAATATACCTGAGCCAGAAGCGATGCTTCCCTTCTTGTCTCCTTGGAGCGCTTTACAGTCCTTTTTCCAGTGACCTAGCTGGCCACAGTGGAAACATCTGTATTCCTTCGACCGCTTAACCTTCTGTTTCAGAGCCTTATTGTAGTTCTTGACTGGGGCTTTGCCCTTCTTCCCCTTCTTCTTGTTCCTAGAAGGAACCATTAAGACAGAGGTTGAAGGCTTTCCCTTCAGAGTCTCCTCAGTAGTCAAGAGCATATTCAGCAACTCTGCCGGGGTACAATCGATTTTGTTCATATTAAAGTTAATAATGAACGCATCGAAAGAGGGCGGGAGAGACTGCAGAATAATGTCTACAGCAAGCTCCTGATTGATGGTATGCCCCAGTTTCTCTAGAGCCTCTTTGTGCCAATCATCTTGAGCACGTGAGCTCCCACTGGGCTCCCTTCAGCCAGTTTGCTCTGAAAGAAAAGCTTGGTCAAATTATAGCGCTCAGTCCTCGCCTGTGCAGCATACAACATTTTGAGGTTTGCTATAATTTCTATAGCAGACATATCCTCATGTTGTCGCTGCAGCGGTGGCGTCATAGACGCTAGCATCAGGCAAGCGACATCAATGCTATCATTGACATGCTTTTCATAGGCTTCACGAACCGCCCTTGCGGCGTTCGCTGCGGGTTGAGGCGGTATTGCCGTCTCGAGGACATACAGTTTCCTCTCTGCCTTAAGAACAATCTTAAGGTGTCCGTACCAGTCTCAGCAAACTTCTCCCTTTCCAGTAGGGATCGCACATTGAAGCTCATGGTGTTCGTTGCTGCAGGAATCTACAACAATGCAAGAACAGCAAGGTCAGTATCAATGTTTAGAATCAATCCAGGACTTAAGAAAGATTCTTTTCTCACTATTTTATCTGACTGAAAAATCCATTAAAACAGTCCGAAAGAGTAACACTCTTTTAGTGAGATGGGATCCAGATTTTATACTTGGTCTCCGCGTCCCGCTCAGGCGAGATAAGATGCACAGAGAGTACAAGCACTAATCTCTGGTAGGCAGTCCCTGCCAATCGCCAACCCGTGCGATTCCCCTTCATCTGGGCAATCCAGCAGACTGTGCCAACTGAGTTGGTACAACACAGTCTCTGATCCCACAGATGGCTGCCTCCATATAGCTAACATATGCCCCATATGTAGCCTACATGGTCAAGCTGACCTGACCTACTCCCTGGACCACCACGTGCTATGCTGAGCAACGAGAAGCGATAAATCCCTTCTCTGTAACACGCAAGTGAAATCACACACCGTCTGAAGATAGATGGGCGTGCCCACTGAGTGGGTACAACACGGCCCCAACGATAGTCAGAACAGTGAGGTTTTGCGCCAGAAGGCATTACGTGCTTGATATTTAGCGTTGGATTTTAACGGTCTTTTATCTTCTTACTATCAGGCAAATCCTATGGCAATAGCATAAGATAAATAACTCATGCAATTCTAATTATTAAACAATAAAAGAAAGCATGGATCTTATGTGGTAAAAGCCCATTAAGCCTAAGTAAGACCTTAACCTAAATTAAGTCTTCACTTGCTTTCTTCATGGGGCTTTTTCTTCTCATCTGGCCCAACCCAGGGCCCAAGCGCCCACTGCAGCTCAAGGTGCGCCCACCAGAAAAATGCGCCTGTCCTAGGGTCGAACCCTAGACCTCCCACCTGGTCAAGCCACTGCTGCATGCGCCTCTGCCATGTGTGCTTTGTGCTCTTGTCTGATTAAATTACAAATTAATCTATCTAGACAAGATTGACACGCAGGTCAATTACACTTATAAATTAAACACAATGTGATTCGCAGATCACAAATAAATATTAATTTACAATTAACCAGGCTCGCAGGCCCCAGCACAGCACACATTAAAGGGCAACCCACATAAGATGAAATAAACAAGCACATGGCATCCAATCAAACATGTGATCCATTACTAAGAAAATAAAATTTTTTGAAAAACCCATTGTCATCCATTTTAATTTTCTTATCTGCCCTACAACCTTACAACGGTCCATTGATAGGGATCCACTCATCATGTCTAGTTTGATCCACTGCCCTTGCATGCACCAAGTCCTAACTGACTTGAGTTGACCTAATGGTCAACCATGCATGCGCCAAGGGCTGAACAACCATCTTGAGTTCTGGCAAGCGGGTGTGACCCCGGGCCTAACTCATGTGCGTTCAATGGTTGTCTCAACCAGACCTCGCTACACGCCTGTGATGCAATCGACCAATAGCCACCTCGTGCTTGCGCACAGGTGCCATCTGGTCGATCCATCTAGGCTGTCAGATGGTCTGATCAGACTCTTTGGATCTAACCTAGAGGATGACTTCAACCCCATCAACCCATCTAAGGGTTTATAGTAGGCGCTTAGATCTAAGTGAGGCGCGCAAGGGATGAAGTTTTTAAGAAAAACTATACATTCAACATGCGCAACAACATAAGCATCATACATGCACCACAAAGAATAAACATGCGACAATGCATGCATGTAAAATTTTTCGCATGATGATAACCCTAGATCTATTCACCTCAAACATGGATCACATATTAACATGAAGCAATCATATGATCAAGCAATAACATGCGCTCTGATACCAATTGTAAGACCCCTTTCTAGAGGGGGGGGGGGGCGAAACCCAATAAGTGGCGCAAATAAAATTTCATGCGGAATCAAGGGTTTCATAAGATCATTAGCAAGAACACATGATCAACTTCATAAAGATTGGATTCATACCATAGCCATTTCGCTTGGATGGCGATTTGGAAGAAGAGAGAGCGAGAGGATCTCCTCCAAAGGATGTGCACACTAGATGAAGAAGTCGCCTACTCCCTTGGTACTCCTTGTGCTAGCAAGGTTCCAAGAGGTCTCGATCCGTGAGGGAAGATGAGATGAGTTGCTTGGCGAATTCTCCTTGGCCGAATGCTTCTCTATCTCTCGTTGACACAAGCCACACGAGAACAAGAGCGAAGAGGAGCGACGAGAGTAACGTTCACATTGAACATGGGGCGTGGTTTCTAAAAATAGCAAGCCATAAACTCGCCTTCAACTCTCATGCGATCAAGCGTTTACATCAAGTGAACCGATCGCATACGCCACTCTCTTTGAACCAAGCGTTCACCTAAGTGAACCGGTTCTAATAAGGTTGGTTCAAAGACCAAACCAAAATAGCCCAAGTCATGGTCTAGATCTTATTGGACCCAATGGTTCCAGATCTAACCGCTCATCTCTGATGCTGCTGATCTCACCGATCTAACATCCATTCTCTCGATCAAAGCTTACCGATCTCAAGCCCTAATCAATCAAACATGATCAGACCAGATCTCACTTACAATCAGAGATTAAATCCCTTTTAAACTGAACCCAAACAATTCAGTCCACACGATCTGACTTAAGTAAGCCATATCATCAAATTGTGCGACCCTGAGGGTTTCCTTTAAATGTCGGTAACGATAACTTACGTTATCATGATCAGTGAGGGGTATCTAGCAACACATCACTGTCTCCCGATATAAAGGAAAGAGTCTTCCAAGACTACACCCAAACCACAGCACAAGTGTGAATCTACTCACAAGGCATACAAGTTTCCTTTGCCACTGGATGTTCTTATTGGACAAGCTAGTCAAGCCTGTAACTCCAATATGATGAACATGATTAGATCAGATGATCACAGTCATCTGGGTATGGCCATACACTTTCTCAATCATCTCATCCAGGGGGGCCCCTTTAGAACATCACACTCCAATCAAGGAGACGGCAATCCTATATCTATCACTAGTGCCCTAACCTGACTCATGATCATTATCCAAGATAGTCTATAACCATTATGTTTCAAATGATATTGAACTACCTCAAAACAATGACAACCATCATTTAGAAACACAAGTGATCTCAAGTCAGAGGAAATGTGCCACTTGTTGCATACAAGGATTATTCACATTGTGACAAGCAATTGAATATTCTAGTAGGGTCTGTCCAGTACAACCAATGTACCCATGAGTCTACATCTTATTCCATGCTCGAAGCATCCTATAAGATTAGAACACATATTAGTTTCAATCATATCAAGGCTGTCTCATGTTCACCAAGATATCTCGACTAAGGACATATAGCATGTCAGCCTAGCTGAACAGCATTGAGACATTATTCAGAAGTATACATATTGCAGCAGATGATGTAACAAACTGAATAACAACCATTGCCTTTATAAAATACCCCAACACCAAGCGCCCACTACAGCTCAGGTGCGCCCACCATGTAAATGCGCCTGTCCCAGAGTCGAACCCTGGACCTCCCACCTGGTCAAGCCACTGCTGCATGCGCCTCTGCCATGTGTGCTCTGTGCTCTTGTCTGATTAAAATATATTTTAATCTATCTAGACAAGATTGACTCGCAGGTCAATTACACATTATAAATTAAATAACATGTGATACGCAGATCACAATAAATATTAATTTACAATTTAATTCCAGGCTCGCAGTCCCCAGCACAGCGCACATTAAAAGGGCAACCCACATAAGATGAAATAGACATACATCATGGTATTCATTCATCATGTGATCCAATAACAAAATAAAATTTTGAAAACCCCTTGGCATCAATTTTATTTTTTCTTATGTGCCCTACTACCTTACAACAGTCCATTAATAGGGATCCACTCATCAGACCTAGTCAGATCCACTGCCCTTGCATGCACCAAGTCCTAACTGACTTGAGTCGACCCAATGGTCAACCATGCATGCGCTGGGCTGAACAACCCTCATGAGTTCTGGCAAGCAGGTGTGACCCCGGGCCTAACTCATGTGTGTTCACTGGTTGTCTCAACCAGACATCGCTACACGCCTGTCTGGAGTCGACCTATAGCCACCTCGTGCTTGCGCACAGGTGCCATCTGGTCGACCCATCTAGGCTGTCAGATCGTCTGATCAGACTATTTGGATCTAGACTTGACTGTGACTTCAACCCTATCAACCCGTCTAAGGGTTTAAAGTAGGCGCTTATAGATCTAGATAGAGCGCGCAAGATGTTACAAGTTTTTTTAGGTAAAAATATCTTACAACATGCGCAACAAAGTAAGAAGCTTTCATCTAAGTTAACATGCGCAACTAGATACTTGTATCTAAGGTAACATGCGCAAACTGAATGAAACTTTCATATAGATCTATAACATGTATTAGCATACCCGGATCACAACAAGCAAAAGCAATCATATGAACATGCGAAAACCATGCTCTGATACCAATTGAGAGTCCCCTTCAAGGGGGAGCGAAACCCTAAAGTGGCGCATGTAAATTCTTTTCGGCAGCGGAATTAGGGTTTCATAAGGATCTTTTGCATGCCATATGATCAACATCAACAGCTTATATAGATGAAAAGGATTCATACCATGGCTATTAGTTCGAATGGCGTCTTGGAAGAAGAGATCGAAAGGGGTCTCCTCCACAAGATGCACACACAAGATGAGAAGTAGCTTTCTTCTTGTCGCTCCTTGTGCTAGCAAGGATCTTCAAGTGCCCCTTGTCGCGTGAAGGAGATTGAGAGAGAGGACCTTGCTGGCCGAATTTTCCTCTTGGCGTGAAGAGCACCCAAGACGAGAGAGGAAGAGGCTAGAGAGGCGTTCGAACGTGGGAGCGTTTTCCTCTAGCAAAACGCCTTCCCAAAATAGCAAGTTTTAAGTTCACTTAAAACCTCCTCTTAAACCATCGAAAACTCCTCTTGCCTTTGAACCATACGTTCACATAAGTGAACCGGTTCAAATCAATTCGGTTTAGATGCATTTGGTTCAAAGACCAAATCAAACCAGCCCAAGCCTTGGCCTAGATCTCATTGAACCAATGGTTCAAGATCTAACCGTTGATCTCTTGATGCTTTTGATCTCACCGATCTAGCATCACTACTCTCGATCGAAGCTTACCGATCTCAAGCCCTAATCAATCAAACATGATCAGACCAGATCTCACTTACAATCAGAGTTTAAACTCCTTTAAACTGAACCAAAATAATTCAGTCCACACGATCTGACTTAAGTAAGCCATATCATCAAATTGTGCGACCCTGAGGGTTTCCTTTAAATGTCGGTAACGATAACTTACGTTATCACGATCAGTGAGGGGTATCTAGCAACACATCACTGTCTCCCGATATGAAGGAAAGAGTCTTCCAAGAGTACACCCAAACCACAGCACAAGTGTGAATCCACTTCACTAGGCATACATGTTTCCTTTGCCACTGGATGTTCTTATTGGACAAGCGTGTCAAGCCTGTAACTCCAATATGATGAGCATGATTAGATCAGATGAACATAGTCACCTGGGTATGGCCATACACTTTCTCAATCACCTCATCCAGGGGGGCCCCTTTAGAACATCACACTCCAAACAAGGAGACGGCAATCCTATATCTATCACTAGTGTCCTAACCTGACTCATGATCATTATCCAAGATAGTCTATAACCATTATGTTTCAAATGATATTGAACTACCTCAAAACAATGACAATCATCATTTAGAAACACAAGTGAACTCAAGTCAGAGGACATGTGCCACTTGTTGCAAACAAGGATTATTCACATTGTGACAAGCAATTGAATATCCTAGTAGGGTCTGTCCAGTACATCCAATGTACCCATGAGTCTACATCTTATTCCATGCTCGAAGCATCCTATAAGATTAGAACACATATTAGTCTCAATCATATCAAGGCTGTCTCATGTTCACCAAGATATCTCGACTAAGGACATTACAGCATGTCAGCCAAGCTGAACAGCATTGAGACATTATTCAGAAGCACACTTATTGCAGCAGACAATGTAACAAACTGAATAACAACCATTGCCTTTATAAACATAAGAGTTTATACATGATACTGAAAGAATCCCAAGGCCTCAAACATTAGCCTTAAGGGCATACCCCAACACCACCTTGGTCTCATGGGCCTCTAGGACAAGGGAGCTAGGACGGACCAAGGCAACGATCTTGGGTGCGGGTGGGGCCGGAGGTAAGGGCATGATGACGCCTTTGGACATGGAAGCCCGTAGCTCCTTAGGCAGAGCTGAGGTTAAGCAGATCTTACGTCCTCTGTGGTGGAAGACGTACGTGTTGGATCGGGTGTAATGGATCATGTCACAGTCGTAGAGCCATGGGCGGCCAAGAAGGACGTGGGCGACGTCCATGGAGGCGACGTCGCACCACACCTTCTCCGAGTAATCACCAAAGTATATGGGGACCTGACATCGGATCAAATCCACTGATCCGACACTCTTACCAGATGCCCAGCCAAATTTCATAGTGAGATCATGTAAGATCCAAGGATCTTAAGTCCTGGTAAGCATTATGTTTGATTTAAATAAAAATTAGTGACTGTGATATTGTTCTATGTATTGGTTGTTCATTTATTTGGTTGTTAATTTATAGTTAATTAAGCTAGATATTTTTGGTTGTTAATTTATTGTAGATTAATTAGAAGTTATTTATTTGATTATTGGCTGTTAATTTATGATAAATTATCATTGGTTGTTCATGATAAATTAATTAGGATTTATGGGTTGTAAATTGTAAGTTAATTAATTAGAGCTTATTGGTTAATTAATTAGACCTTATTGGTTAATTAAATCCTTATTGGATGTTAATTAAATCCTTAATGGATTTCGTTTAAGTGAATGGTTAATGGTTAAGTTAATTAAATTAATTGGTTAACTATGGGATATTAGAATGAACATTCGAATTAATTAGTTAAAGGGGTTAAACCCTATTTGAATTAATTGGTTAGTGGGTTTAAAATTATAAAAAAAAAACCGAATTTTTAGTGGGTTTAACGATTGGGGAAAGAAAATTGGCGATTTTGGCTTGGGAGAAAACTTGGGCGACGGCTAGGAAGAAGTGGGCGATTCTTGGAGGCTTGGAGGCGAAATTCCTTTCTTCCTCTTCCTCTTCCTTTGGCCGGCATTCCTTGGTGTTTGGTGGCGTCTTTCAAAGCCTTAGACGAAATTTTTGGAAGGGTTTTTCTTATTGGTGTTCACGGTTCAAGGTGAGTGGAATGTCTTAATTGATTTAACAATTTGGTTGTGTTTGTGTTAAATGATACACTTGAGTTCTTGGAAAATTTACCATGTTAAAACCGAAATTATGCAAAGTGTATTTAGGGTATGAAAACCGAATTTAGGGTATTGTTCTTCATGAGAACCGAATTGTATTTTTCCATGAAAATCTAAATTTCCATGTAAACCGAAATAATCTTGATGATTGTTTATGAAAACCGAAAATTGGTAATATGAAATTTAAGGTATTAATTTATGGAATTTCGGAAGTTTTAGACCAATGGTTTGAGCATGAAATTCATGTTAATTCAAGGTGTAAAATTTAATAGATAATATGTTATGTTAACCGTGGGTTATATGTAGAGATTTGTAAAATAGTTTGTATGAATACATGTTTTAGTTTTTGTTAATTTTATGGATAGTTTGTATGACTACATGTTTTAGTTTTATGTTAATTTTTATGGATGCTTGTTAACTGCAATGTTGAGAAATTGTTTGAGAAATTTGGGTGATAACCTAGTAAGGTTTGACTGAACTAATCAGCATGAAACCTAAGGACCACACTACTTTATATGATTGTTAATATTATGTAATTATGTGATTTTTAAATATTAGGTGTTTATGTGATTTTTGGAATATTATGTTGTTATGTGATTTGTGAACATTATGTGATTATGTGAATTGTGAACATTATGTGGTTATGAGATTTTTTGAAAATTATGTGATTATGGGAATTTTGAATATTATGTGTTATGTGTTGGTTAGGACTATGGCTAAGTGTAACCGGGTACTCATAGGATAGTCCTTATGTGATATGTTAAGGGTTTGAATTTCAGCCCTGTATTGTGATATGTGAGGAGGTTGATGTTCAGCCTGCCTATTATGATTATTGTGATGGGGGTTGATGTTCAGCCTGCCCGATATGATTTTTGTGATGACTATCCTAGAGTCTAGTTGACACTTAGGAGTCCACCTTTATGAAATATGATATAAGATGTGTTTGTTGTCTAGTAGGAACCTTTTGGGAGAACGGGTTTTGACGCAAAGTGCCATGTCTTGGTCGGACAGGGGCCACCTCTTGATGTCATCACTCTCTTTTTGTGATATGGGGTGTCGTAGAGCAAAGTGCCACGTTGTGACCCGGCGGGGGCCACCTCTTGAATCTACACACAATCCATCGATGTGTTTATGGGGTGTTTTAGAGCAAAGTGCCACGTCGTGACCTGGCGGGGGCCACCTCTTGATTCTACTCACTGTCCATGTTTATGTGTTGCACGAGATTTTGCAGCTCCCAGTGCTTAGGCCAAAGCCGGGTTAGACCATATTGGTCACTACTGAATATGCTGGACAACTAGGTTAACTAAGTACTGATGTGTTTAGTTGGTTTAGAGTATAACTCTAGAACCTGAGTTTGTTTAGAACCTGAGTTAGTTATATGTTGGTGTGTACATCTGGCTGTTTATATGACTTCTGTATTTAATCTTGTTGTATATTGACATAATGTTCTGTTAAAGATTTTTAAAATAATCTGCCTATATTTTTGAGTGTATGTTATGGATGGTCGATTTAGACTATCCACTCACTGGGCTGTGTAGCTCACCCCTCACTATTTTCAGGCATAGAGCAGGGGCGCATTTCTTAAGTTAGCATTGGCGTGGACATTATGCTAGTTGCTGTGATTATATTTAAGAACTTTTGTGCTTAATTATGAGGCCGGTTGTGGCCGAACTATATGAGTTATATGAACTATATGAATGACGTGAACTATGTGAAATTTGTGCTGCCAGATTGTGGCAGTTAAATGAGTTTGATTTTTGTGTCACCGCGGGCCTCAGCCTGGTTTCGGTGTTTGGTATGAGTTTATAAAATCGACTTTGTGGCTTTGCTTTGAATTTCGAATCGAATTGTATTTATGCCATCGGATTTGATATAACTGTTGCCTTGCATATGTCTAGTGCAAGGATTGCGTGGTGGCAGGTACCCTTATGTGATTTATGAGATTTGTGTTTTGTGGATATTTATGTATGGGTTTGTGGAAATTTTCAGATCGTGTTTTCTTGAACTCGGTTTTACCTAGCATATGAATCGATCTTATATGAAACATCCTGTATCATTCATGAATTGTGCCATTTGTTTGGGGTTAAGATAACGGGATGTTACAGATCACTTGTCGAAGGAAGGTTACTAGCAGTTGTCATTTTAGAATCAGCCAAGTCCAACGATGCATTATTTTGTTCATTTACCATGGTATTTTCTCCCTGCACCTTGTGACTGGCGATACCATGATGAATTTCATCGTCTGCTTCAAAGCACATACTAGATTTCTCTTCTCCACAAGCCTCTATCTTGTCATCTTCCACAACTTCCATGCCGCGATACACACCCGCAAAAGAAGGACACTTTAGTCTTCTAGAGATTTCAAGTCGATAACATCCTCGTTAATGTTTAACTTGAGCCTCCCATTCCTAACATCAATTATGGCACCAACCGTCGCCAAGAAGGGTCAACCAAGGATTATAGGAAATTGGGTATCCTCATCCATTTCCAATACTATGAAGTCCTCTAAGACAGAGGAATTGCCAACTTGGATTTGTACATCTTTCAATATCCCTTCCGGGTGCCGTATAGAGTGGTCAGCAAGTTGCAATGAAACTCTTGTCTCTTCTAGATCTTTCAAACCCAACCGTTTGCATATTGACAGCGGCATAAGACTCACGCCGGCCCCTAGGTCACACAGTGCGTGGTCAAAGCTAATATTCCCAATTCGGCATGGGATTAAGAAACTACCGGGGTCCTTTTCCACGCCCAGACTCATGTTGATCTTATCTAGTTGTTCTCCCACGCATGTATTGACAGCGTTGCACTGCTCTCTAGGATTAGCCTCCGGTTGTCCTGGAAGTCTACCAGGAGGCCTCGGTGATAATGAGGCTTGTTGCGCAATCTGCGTT
Source organism: Costus lasius (assembly GCA_027563935.2). Lineage (NCBI taxonomy): Eukaryota > Viridiplantae > Streptophyta > Magnoliopsida > Zingiberales > Costaceae > Costus > Costus lasius. The sequence continues at coordinate 25,870,618 of CM050452.1, forward strand.
TCGAGCATTTTCCCATGTGTAGTCAATGCTTCAACCTGGGAAGCCAGCTGCCGAATGGTCTCATTCATGTGTTCGTTCTGTCTAGCTTGGCGCTGTAAAGTCTCATTCACGTGTTCGCTCTGTTTATCTTGGCTAGCTATAAAACCTTCAAGCATGGTTTCCAGATTCGACTTTGGGGGTTGGGGTGGAGGTTGTTGTCTTTGTTGCTGGAATACCGCTGGTTGTCTGTACTCAGGTTGTTGTGCCGCATTGTTGTTGCGGTAAGAGAAGTTTGGGTGGCTCTTCCATCTAGGGTTATATGTGTTGGAGTAAGGTGAAGAAACCCCTTTCAAGAGGGGGGCGAAACCCTAAGTAGGCGCATATCATGAATTGCGCAAGGAAGCATAGGGTTTGTTGGGATCTTTTGCATGCCATATGATCAACATCATAACTTGTATAGATAAGAAGTAATTCATACCATAGCCATGAGTGGATGGCGACTTGGAAGTAAAGATCGAAGGGGATCTTCTCCAAAGAAGACACACACCAAAGTGATGAAGACTTCCTTCTTGCGCACCTCTTGTGCTAGCAAAAGTGCCAAGTTGTCCTTGTGTGGAGAAGATGAGATCTTTGCTAGGGCGATGAAGCTCTCCCACTTGCTTGCGTGAACTCCCCTCTACACGAGAGTGGATCGGCCACACAAAATCAGAACCGAAATGCGTTTTGGCGTTTACAAGTTAAGTGGCGTTACATGACTTCCAATTATGGAAAGTCATGAAGCCATGCGCTTAAATCCATGCAAACCGCCCAAAAACGCTTTCATCATGAACCATGCGTTCACACATGTGTGAACCGGTTCAATCCAACGGTTCAATGCGTTTGGTACAAAGACCAAACCAAACCAGCCCAACCCATGGTCTAGATCTCTTTGAACCAAATGGTTCAAGATCTAACCGTTCATCTCTTGATGCCTTTGATCTCACCGATCTAGCATCACTACTCTCGATCGAAGCTTACCGATCTCATGCCCTAATCAATCAAACATGACCAGACCAGATCTCACTTACAATCAGAGATCAAACTCCTTTAAACTGAATCAAAACAATTCAGTCCACACGATCTGACTCAAGAAAGCCATATCACCAAATTGTGTGACCCTGAGGGTTTCCTTTAAATGTCGGTAACGATAACTTACGTTATCACGACCAGTGAGGGGTATCTAGCAACACATCACTGTCTCCCGATATAAAGGAAAAAGTCTTCCAAGACTACACCCAAACCACAGCACAAGTGTGAATCAACTTCACAAGGCATGCATGTATCCTTTGCCTACTGGATGTTCTTATTGGACAAGCGGGTCAAGCTTGTAACTCCAATATGATGAGCATGATCAGATCAGATGAACATAGTCACCTGGGTATGGCCATACACTTTCTCAATCATCTCATCTAGGGGGCCCCTATAGAACATCACACTCCTTCAACAAGGAGACGGCAATCCTATATCTATCACTAGTGCCCTAACCTGAATCATAATCATTATCCAAGATAGTCTATAACCATTATATTTCAAATGATATTGAACTACCTCAAAACAATGACAATCATCATTTAGAAACACAAGTGATCTCAAGTCAAAGGACATGTGCCACTTGTTGCAAACAAGGATTATTCACATTGTGACAAGCAATTGAATATCCTAGTAGGGTCTGTCCAGTACATCCAATGTACCCATGAGTCTACATCTTATTCCATGCTCGAAGCATCCTATAAGATTAGAACACATATTAGTCTCAATCATATCAAGGCTGTCTCATGTTCACCAAGATATCTCGACTAAGGACATATGCATGTCAGCCTAGCTGAACAGCTTTGAGACATTATTCAGAAGTATACATATTGCAGCAGACAATGCAACATACTGAATAACAACCATTGCCTTTATAAACATAAAAGTTTATATACATGATACTGATACAATCCCAAGGCCTCAAACATTAGCCTTAAGGGCATACCCCAACAATCTCCCACTTGCACTTAATCTAATGGTTGAGAAATCTCAAACCCATATTATTACAGTGCTTCTCATGCTTCTGCTGCGCCAGAGGCTTGGTAAGCGGGTCAGCCAGATTGTCGTCTGTATGAACCTTGCAGATTTTGATCTCGCCTCGATCAATGATCTCCCGGATCAAGTGAAACCGTCTCTATATGTGCTTGGACTTCTGGTGCGACCGTGGTTCCTTTGCTTGTGCTATAGCTCCAGTGTTATCACAGAAGATAACCAAAGGATCTGCACTCGAAGGAACAACACCAAGTTCCTGAATGAACTTACGAATCCACACTGCCTCCTTGGATGCTTCCGAGGCAGCAACATACTCGGCTTCTGTTGTGGAATCAGCAATAGTTGACTGTTTGAAACTTTTCCACACCACTGCTCCACCATTCAAGCTAAAAACATAGCCTGATTGCGATCGGAAATCATCCTGGTCCGACTGGAACGAAGCGTCAGTATATCCTTCAATACTGAGTTCTTCCTGACCACCATATATCAAGAACATATCTTTGGTCCTCCGCAGATATTTTAAAATGTTCTTGACCGCAATCCAGTGTGCCTGACCTGGATTACTTTGGAATCGACTGGTCACGCTTAACCCGTAAGCGACGTCTGGGCGAGTACACAACATCGCATACATAATGGACCCAATAGCCGAAGCATAAGGCGTATTGTCCATTTCATCTTTCTCAGTCTGTGTTTGTGGACACTGACTCTTTGAAAGATTCAGACCGTGTCTGACTGGAAGATATCCTCTTTTAGAATTCTCTAAATGAAATCTCTCCAGGACTTTATCGATGTAAGTACTCTGGCACAGCCCGAGAAGCCTCTTAGATCTACCCCTGTAGATCTTCACACCTAATACATAGGCTGCTTCTCCTAGATCTTTCATCTGAAAACATTTTCCTAACCATGCTTTAACAGCATGCAGTTCAGGAATATCGTTTCCAATGATTAAGATATCATCGACGTAGAGGACTAGGAAAGTAATCGCGCTCCCACTAAACCTCTTATATACACACGGGTCATCTTCGTTCTTGATGAAACCAAACTCAGAGATTGATTCATCAAAACGAATATTCCAGCTTCTAGATGCTTGTTTAAGTCCATAAATGGACTTCTTTAATTTGCATATTTTATGACGATCTGATGGATTAGTGAAACCTTCAGGTTGTGTCATATACACATCCTCATCCAGTTTTCCATTAAGGAAAGCCGTCTTCACATCCATTTGCCAGATCTCATAATCGTAATATGCAGCTATCGCGAAGAGAATCCGAATAGACTTAAACATGGCTACAGGAGAGAAAGTTTCATCATAATCTATCCCGTAGATTTGTTTGAAACCTTTCGCTACTAGCCTGCCTTTATAGGTAACCACGTTACCATCCATGTCAATCTTCTTCTTGAAGATCCATTTACAGCATATAGGGATTACTCCCGGAGGCGGATCAACCAAATCCCAGACTTGGTTATCTGACATGGAGTCCATCTCGGCTTGCATAGCTTCAAGCCATCTAGCTGACTCCGGTCCACTGACCGCATCCGCATAAGTAAGGGGCTCATCATTATCAATGATGTAGACTCCGTCATAGCGCTCAGGCTGTCGACAAATCCTTCCCGATCTTCGCGGTTCCCGTGATATCTGAGCCTCAGGTTGTTCAGTAACCTGATCTACCGGCTCAGGCTCATCCAACTGTGCTTGATTACTTTGTCCTTCCTCTGGATTCTCATCCAGCTTTATTTCTCTCCCACTGGCCTCTTGCAGAAGAAACTCCTTCTCAAGAAAAATGGCCGTCCGAGCAACAAATACCTTGTTCTCTTTGGGATCGTAGAAATAATAACCCTTAGTTTCCTTAGGGTAACCGACAAAGATGCATTTCTCAGATCTGCTCTCCAGTTTCCCAGAGGCGAGCTTTTTGACATAAGCCTCGCAACCCCAGATCTTAATAAATGTCAAGCTTGGCTGTTTCCCATACCATAACTCATATGGAGTCTTTGAAACTGCCTTGGATGGCACTCGGTTTAGTACCTTTGCAGCTGTTTCCAGTGCAAATCCCCAAAAGGAGTAAGGTAGAGTAGCCTGACTCATCATAGAACGAACCATATCAAGTAACGTTCTATTTCTCCTCTCGAACACACCATTCCATTGCGGTGTTCCTGATGGAGTGAGCTGTGAGATAATCCCACACTCCTTCAGATAGTCAGTAAACTCTCGACTTAGGTATTCTCCACCTCGATCAGAACGAAGTGCCTTGATATTTCGGCCTAGCTGATTCTGTACTTCATTCTTGAACTCTTTGAACTTGTCAAAAGATTCACTCTTATGTCTCATCAGATAGACATACCCATATCTATTGAAATCATCAGTAAAGGTAATGAAGTACGAATAGCCACCTCTGGCATGTTTACTAAATGGCCCACACACATCACTGTGTATAAGGTCAAGTAAACCTGAAGCCCTTTGACCTTTGTGAGGAAAAGGAGCCTTCGTCATTTTACCCATTAAACAAGCTTTGCATGTATCAATCTCCTCATAGGAGAAAGATCCCAGCAGTCCATGATCATGCAACCGCTTAATGCGCTTCTTGTTAATATGGCCTAAACGACTATGCCATAGCAAGGTGCTGTCATCAGCATACTTGGCTTTCTTATTATCAATATTTTGTATAGAACATTCCATGTCCAACATGAATAACCCATTGTTAATTGATCCAGAAGCATAAACAACATTATCATAAGATAGAACACACTTTGAAATATTGCATTCAAAGGCAAATGCTTTCCTGACAAGAGCAGCAATCGAGATAATATTTTTAGTAATACTTGGAACAAAATAACAATTATCCAGTTCTAGTACAAATCCAGATGGTAATGAGATGAAATAAGTTCCTACAGCAACAGCAGCAACCCGTGCCCCATTTCCAACTCGTAGGTCCACCTCATGCTGTCCCACCTGCCTTCTTCTCTTGAGTTCCTGTACATTTGAATAAATGTGAACTCCACATGCAGTGTCCAACACCCATGAAATAGAAGAAGAAGATATCATGACCTCAGTCACAAATATACCTGAGCCAGAAGCTATGCTTCCCTTCTTGTCTCCTTGGAGCGCTTTACAGTCCTTTTTCCAGTGACCCAGCTGGCCACAGTGGAAACACCTGTTGTCCTTTGACCACTTCACCTTTTGTTTCAGAGCCTTACTGTAGTTCTTGACAGGGGCTTTGCCCTTCTTCCCCTTCTTCTTGTTCCTGGAAGGAACCATTAAGACAGAGGTTGAAGGCTTTCCCTTCAGAGTTTCCTCAGTAGTCAAGAGCATATTCAGCAACTCTGCCGGAGTACAATCGATTTTGTTCATATTAAAATTAATAATGAATGCATCGAAAGAAGGCGGGAGAGACTGCAGAATAATGTCTACGGCAAGCTCCTAATTGATGGTATGCCCCAGTTTCTCCAGAGCCTCTTTGTGCCCAATCATCTTGAGCACGTGAGCTCCCACTGGGCTCCCTTCAGCCAGTTTGCTCTGAAAGAAAAGCTTAGTCAGATTATAGCGTTCAGTCCTCGCCTGTGCAGCATACAGCATCTTGAGGTTTGCTAAAATTTCTATAGCAGACATATGCTCATGCTGACGCTGCAGCGGTGGCATCATAGACGCTAGCATCAGGCAAGCAACATCAATGCTATAATTGACATGCTTTTCATAGGCATCGCGAACCGCCCTTGCGGCGTTCGCAGCGGGTTGAGGCGGTATAGCCTTCTCGAGGACATACAGTTTCCTCTCTGCCTTAAGAACAATCTTAAGGTGTCCGTACCAGTCTGAGAAGTTTGGCCCAGCAAACTTCTCCCTTTCCAGTAGGGATCGCACATTGAAGCTCATGGTGTTCGTTGCTGCAGGAATCTACAACAATGCAAGAACAGCAAGGTCAGTATCAATGTCTAGAATCAATCCAGGACTTAAGAATGATTCTTTTTCTCATTATTTTATCTGGCTGAAAAATCCAGCAAAACAGCCCGAAAGAGTAACACTCTTTTAGTGAGATGGAATCCAGATTTCATACTTGGTCTCCGCGTCCCGCTCAGGCGAGATAAGATGCACAGAGAGTACAAGCACTAATTTCTGGTAGGCATTCCCTGCCAATCGCCAACCCGTGCGATTCCCCTTCATCTGGGCAATCCAGTAGACTGTGCCAACTGAGTTGGTACAACACAGTCGCTGACCCCACAGATGGCTGCCTCCATGTAGCTACCATATGCCCCATATGTAGCCTACATGGTCAAGCTGACCTGACCTACTCCCTGGACCACCACGTGCTATGCTGAGCAACGAGAAGCGATAAATCCCTTCTCTGTAACACGCAGGTGAAATCACACACCGTCTGAAGATAGATGGACGTGCCCACTGAGTGGGTACAACACGGCTCCAACGATAGTCAGAACAGTGAGGTTTCGCGTCAGAAGGCATTACGTGCTTGATATTTTAGCGTTGGATTTTAACGGTCTTTTATCTTCTTAACTATCATGCAAATTCTATGGTGATAGCAGAAGATAAATAAATCATGCATTTCTAATTATTTAGAAAATAAAAGAAAGCATGGATCTTATGTGGTAAAAGCCCATAGAGCCTAAGTAAGACCTTAAATCAACTTAAGTCTTCACTCGCTCTTCTTGGGTCTTTTGCATCTCATCTGGTCCAACCCAGGGCCCTAGCGCTCAATGCAGCTCAGGTGCGCCCACCAACTGAATGCTCCTCTGCGATGTGTGCTTTTGTGCTCTTGTCTAATTAAAATACATTTTAATCTATCTAGACAAGCTTGACTCGCAGGTCAATTATACAATAAATTAATTAAAAATGTGATTCGCAGATCACAAAAATAATAATTTACCAGGCTCGCAGGCCCCAGCACAGCACACATTAAAAGGGCAACCCACATAAGATTAAATAAACAAGCACATGGCATCATTCAATCAACATGTGATCCATTACAAAGAAAATAAAATTTTGAAAACCCATTGGCATCAATTTTAATTTTCTTATGTGCCCTACAACCTTACAACGGTCCATTGATAGGGATCCACTCATCAATCTAGTCAGATATACTGCCCTTGCATGCACCAAGTCCTAACTGACTCGAGTTGACCTAATGGTCAACCACGCATGCGCCAAGGGCTGAACAACCCTCATGAGTTCTGGCAAGCGGGTGTGACCCCGGGCCTAACTCATTGTGTTCACTAGTCGTCTCAACCAGACCTCGCTACGCGCCTTTGATGCAGTCAACCCATAGCCACCTCGTGCTTGCGCACAGGTGCTATCTGGTCAACCCATCTAGGCTGTCAGATGGTCTGATCAGACTAATTTGATCTATACTAGATGATGCTTTCAACCCCATCAACCCGTCTAAGGGTTTACAATAGGCGCATCTTAGATCTAATCATAGGCGCGCAAGTTAAGTTTTGATAAACAACATGAACCAAGCGCCAACAACAAGTCATGCGAAAGCATAAACAAACAACATGCGCCACCAACAAGGTATACATCTTATTTTCGCATGAAGAAACTATTAGATCTAAACACTTGCTCAAGCATGGATCACAAGAGCAAACATAGCAATCATATTAGCATGCATAAAGCCTGCTCTGATACCAATTGAAGAAACCCCTTTCAAGAGGGGGGCGAAACCCTAAGTAGGCGCATATCATGAATTGCGCAAGGAAGCATAGGGTTTGTTGGGATCTTTTGCATGCCATATGATCAACATCATAACTTGTATAGATAAGAAGTAATTCATACCATAGCCATGAGTGGATGGCGACTTGGAAGTAAAGATCGAAGGGGATCTTCTCCAAAGAAGACACACACCAAAGTGATGAAGACTTCCTTCTTGCGCACCTCTTGTGCTAGCAAAAGTGCCAAGTTGTCCTTGTGTGGAGAAGATGAGATCTTTGCTAGGGCGATGAAGCTCTCCCACTTGCTTGCGTGAACTCCCCTCTACACGAGAGTGGATCGGCCACACAAAATCAGAACCGAAATGCGTTTTGGCGTTTACAAGTTAAGTGGCGTTACATGACTTCCAATTATGGAAAGTCATGAAGCCATGCGCTTAAATCCATGCAAACCGCCCAAAAACGCTTTCATCATGAACCATGCGTTCACACATGTGTGAACCGGTTCAATCCAACGGTTCAATGCGTTTGGTACAAAGACCAAACCAAACCAGCCCAACCCATGGTCTAGATCTCTTTGAACCAAATGGTTCAAGATCTAACCGTTCATCTCTTGATGCCTTTGATCTCACCGATCTAGCATCACTACTGTTGGGGTATGCCCTTAAGGCTAATGTTTGAGGCCTTGGGATTGTAATAGTATCATTGTATAAACTCTTAAGTTTATAAAGGCAATGGTTGTTATTCAGGTTGTTACCTTGTCTGCTATAATAAGTGTACTACTGAATAATGTCTCAAAGCTGTTCAGCTAGGCTGACATGCACTGGTGTGCTTAGTCGATATATCTTGGTGAACATGAGACAGCCTTGATATGGTTAAGACTAATATGTGTTCTAATCTTATAGGATGCTTCGAGCATGGAATAAGATGTAGACTCATGGGTACATTGGATGTACTGGACAGACCCTACTAGGATATTCAATTGCTTGTCACAATGTGAATAATCCTTATATGCTACAAGTGGCACATGTCCTTTGACTTGAGATCACTTGTGTTTCTAAATGATGAATGTCATTGTTTTGAGGTAGTTCAATATCATTTGAAATATAATGGTTCTAGACTATCTTGGATAATGATCATGAGTCAGGTTAGGACACTAGTGATAGACATAGGATTGCTGTCTCCTTGTTTAAGGAGTGTGATGTTCTAAAGGGGCCCCCTGAATGAGATGATTGAGAATAGTGTATGGCCATACCCAGGTGACTATGCTCATCTGATCTTATCATGCTCATCATATTGGAACTACAAGCTTGACAGGCTTGTCCAATCAGAACATCCAGTGGCAAAGGAAACATGTATGCCTAGTGAGTTGATTCACACTTGTGCTGTGATTTGGGTGAAGTCTTGGAAGACTCTTTCCTTTATATTGGGAGACAGTGATGTGTTGCTAGATACCCCTCACTGATCGTGATAACGTAAGTTATCGTTACCGACATTTAAAGGAAACCCTCAGGGTCGCACAATTTGGTGATATGGCTTACTTGAGTCAAATCGTGTGGACTGAATTGTTGAGGTTCAGTTTAAAGAAGTTTAAACTCTGATTGTAAGTGAGATCTGGTCTGATCATGTTTGATTGATTAGGACTTGAGATCGGTAAGCTTCGATCGAGAGAGATGATTCTAGATCGGTGAGATCAGGAACATCATGAGATGAACGGTTAGATCTTGAGCCATTTGGTTCAGAGAGATCTAGACCATGGGCTGGTTTGGTTTTTTTTGGACCAAATTGAATTGAATTGGGTTAGCTTGAACCGGTTCACGAGTATGAATGCATGGTTCAAGGCTTAATTGTATTTGGGCGGTTTTCTTATGGGTGAGCGCATGGCTTCATGACTTTCCATATTTGGAAGTCATGAAACGCCATCTATTGAAAAACGCCTAAAATGATAATGCCAATTCAATTGTCGTCTTTGCCCTTGGAGAGGTTTTCTTCCTAGACGACGAGGAGGTAGTACGGCCAAGCATCTCTTGACTTCAACACACGCAAGGAAAAACTTGGCGTTTTTGCTAGCACAAGAATTGCGCAAGGAGGAAGCCTTCATCATCCTTTGTGTGCGTCTTCTTTGGAGGAGAGCTCATTTGCCCTCTTGCTTCCAAGCCGACTCCTTCTTCATGGCTATGGTAAAAGATCTTAACTTGATCTTTGAATTGAAAGAAGTTGATTATATAGACATACTACATGCGATCCTATGCAAACCCTATTTCCGCCCATGCAAAATCTTATGTTGCGCATGTTTAGGGTTTCACCCCCTCAACTACTCTCGATCGAAGCTTACCGATCTCATGCCCTAATCAATCAAACATGACCAGACCAGATCTCACTTACAATCAGAGTTCAAACTCCTTTAAACTGAATCAAAACAATTCAGTCCACACGATCTGACTCAAGAAGCCATATCACCAAATTGTGTGACCCTGAGGGTTTCCTTTAAATGTCGGTAACGATAACTTACGTTATCACGACCAGTGAGGGGTATCTAGCAACACATCACTGTCTCCCGATATAAAGGAAAAAGTCTTCCAAGACTACACCCAAACCACAGCACAAGTGTGAATCAACTTCACAAGGCATGCATGTATCCTTTGCCTACTGGATGTTCTTATTGGACAAGCGGGTCAAGCTTGTAACTCCAATATGATGAGCATGATCAGATCAGATGAACATAGTCACCTGGGTATGGCCATACACTTTCTCAATCATCTCATCTAGGGGGCCCCTATAGAACATCACACTCCTTCAACAAGGAGACGGCAATCCTATATCTATCACTAGTGCCCTAACCTGAATCATAATCATTATCCAAGATAGTCTATAACCATTATATTTCAAATGATATTGAACTACCTCAAAACAATGACAATCATCATTTAGAAACACAAGTGATCTCAAGTCAAAGGACATGTGCCACTTGTTGCAAACAAGGATTATTCACATTGTGACAAGCAATTGAATATCCTAGTAGGGTCTGTCCAGTACATCCAATGTACCCATGAGTCTACATCTTATTCCATGCTCGAAGCATCCTATAAGATTAGAACACATATTAGTCTCAATCATATCAAGGCTGTCTCATGTTCACCAAGATATCTCGACTAAGGACATATGCATGTCAGCCTAGCTGAACAGCTTTGAGACATTATTCAGAAGTATACATATTGCAGCAGACAATGCAACATACTGAATAACAACCATTGCCTTTATAAACATAAAAGTTTATATACATGATACTGATACAATCCCAAGGCCTCAAACATTAGCCTTAAGGGCATACCCCAACATAAGGATCATGCTACTGTCTTGGTTGGAAGCTATTGAGAGCGTTCAATTGATCCGGTGTAGAGTCCCCAAAAGAAGGAGGTCCCATTTGGTATTCGGTTTGAGGTTGGCTTTGCATACCACCATTCTCCCAAGCGATGCTATTAACCGACGCAGTAGTAGAATTCAATCCCCATGTATCAAACTTGTGGGATAGGGAATCAACCTTTGCCGCTATGGAAGTCAAAGTGTCCAACTCAAACTTTCCACTTGTTCTAGATGGCCCTGCATTTTCGGTCGACCACTGGTGGTGGTTCATTGCCATGTTTTCTATTAAATTGAATGTTTCATCAATCTCCTTGCTCATCAGTGCACCACCGGCAGCCGCATCAATAGTGAGCCTGGTATTGTAGTTGAGACCATTGTAGATGGTATGAATGAGAAACCACTTCTCCATACCGTGATGAGGGCACATAATTTGGTACTCTTTGAACCGATCCCAAGCTTCGCATAGCGATTCATTGTCTCTTTGAGCAAAATTGATTATCTGAGCTCTTAGCTGGGCTGTCTTACTTGGTGGAAAATACTTAGACAGGAATGCCGTGGAGAGCTGACTCCATGTAGAGATAGATCCTGAAGACAAAGAGTGCAACCATGCACGAGCGCGGTCCCGAAGTGAGAATGGAAACAACCTCAACCGTAGAGCATCATCTGATACTCCGTTCATCTTCAGTGCGTCACATACTTCCAAGAAGATTGACAGATGTAGGTTCGGGTCCTCGAGTGGTGAACCCATGAATTGATGCTGCGTCACCATGTTCATAAGAGCCGGCTTGATTTCGAAATTGTTTGCCTCGATCAGAGGCCAAGTGATACTGGTATGAAGGCCTTGTGCATTTGGCGATGCAAAATCTCTAAGAGTGCGGCGGTTGTCCAACATGAGTTGTTCACTGGGTTCTTCAGAAATGGTTGCCTTGAACTTAGCTTTTCTACGGCGCCGGAAGGTCTTCTCAATTTTAGGATCAGCTAGTATTAATTCTCCCAACCGTAGAGTTCTACGCATAAACCAAGTGAGTTCAAAAGCAACTTTTCCAAATGACAAAAAGATTTGCAATAGTCACCAAATGTAACAAAAGAAACTTAACTCTAAATAACTAAAAACAAGTAAACTTAAAGAAAAGAAAAAAAATGCCTAGTCTAGCAATGACTTAACATGTCGATACTGCTAAATTTGGTCCCCGGCAACGGCGCCAAAAACTTGATAAGTGAATTCCGCAAGTATACGGACTATCGAAGTAATAAATATGTATTGATCCCACAGGGACCAAATACCAAGTACTGATTAGTTAGATTATCGCAAGCTAGACGATCCTTTAGTGGTTTTGAAATGGTTACTAAGATCTAAGATTAAACTAAACAGGAAATCAAAGTAACTAAGGATAGATGCAGGGTGATTGCACGACGAAAGATACAAGTATAAAAAGGATCAGTGCTAAGGTCCACCGCCTTGATACTTTATGCACGGATGAATAACTATAATCAACCCCCTCTTCTAAGCTCTAGAGCAATCCTAAAAGTGCACGTTGTCCCCTCCCAGGGATGCAACGAGGTGTTTAATAGGCTAGATGTCTACCTCCGTAGTACATCTACCCATGTAAACCCAATGAGCGCCGGACTGTGTACATCATCTCATCATTAGAGTTGTCCTCTCCCAAGGATGCAACTAGGTATTTCCACGGCTAAACGCCTACCTCCATAGTTTGCTTACCCGAGTAAACCCCTTATAGCACAAGATAATGAACACTACCCGTATGCAATCACCCACTCCCATGTGATGATTGACATACCTCTACCTAGGCTTTCCAATGTTTGGACGTGCTTTCCGGCAATACCAAACATCTCACGTATGAAGATAACAAAGGAGCAAGCTTCATTCAACAAGTGCAACTAGGTAAAGTAGAACAACTTAGGGTTTTCAAAAGAGAGTCATAATCCATACATAAAGCATTCAAGGGGCTTTCTCTAGCCCTGAAACAAGATTTACGCTACAATGTTCATAGTTGAAAGCAAAGCATAAGACAATCCCAACATTACATTCATGGATAAGCGGATAGAGCAAGGGTAAATGGGAAGAGGAGGATAAGACTCCCTCGAGGAGGAAGGATTCGCTCGAAGCTTCTAGGGCTCCCGCCACCTAGGCTCTCCTCTCCGGTTCGATTGATCTCCAAGCCTCAGCTCGTCGCTCAGCCGTCGCCTGCGTACGTGCGTTCTCAAAAGTGTCCGCCTCAATCCTCTCTTCTATTCGTTACGTGAATAGGGCTTTTGTCCTCCTCTCCTCTCCCCTTAGTCGAATTCCTCTTCTGCCCCTCTTTAGCCTTCCATCTAACGTGGATAACTCGAGGGTTGAAACCTGGAAAAATCGGCATCTGGCGACTCAGAAGTCACGGGGCGTGATTCCGGTCGCTGGGTGGGCCGTGGTTTTAGCTGTGAATACAGGTTTGGCTGAAAATAGTGGCATTCCCTCGCTTTTTCCCTGAAATGAAGCAAAAACACCAAATAGTGTAGATTCCGAAGATAAAACAATAATTCCATGCAAATAAGGTGTAAATGCTAGAAAAGTAAAGATATAACGAGGAAAATAGCATATAAATCTCTATATAAAAATGACTTAACAGTGCTTCCCCAAGTCCTGGGGAGTCTTCCCAAGTCTCTTCATGAGGGAATGGACTATCCTCAATGGCATCTATGACTCCGTCAGAGATCGACCAGGGAGATGTCAGAAAACTCGTCTAAGAGGGCAGTGACCTCCGATGGCATAGGGGCTGGCGGAGGTAGAGGCGTGGGTGAGACCTCGCGGATCATGAGGGCGTACACCACCTTGGTCTCGTGGGCCTTATGGACGAGAGAGCCAGGTCGGACCAAGGCAACGACCTTCAGTGCAAACGAGGCCGGAGGCAAGGGTGTGATGACAACTTTGGACGTGGAGGCACGCAGCTCCTTGGGCGGAGCCGGGGTTAGACAGATCTTGCGTCCCCCATGATGGAAGACATATGTGTTGGAACGGGTGTAATGGACCATGTCATAGTCGTACAACCATGTGCAGCCAAGAAGGACATGGGCGACGTCCATGGAGGCAACATCGCACCAGACCTTCTCCGAGTAATCACCAAAGTAGATGGGAACCTGGCATTGGTGGGTAATGGGAAGACTAGATGTATCGACCCAGGTGATCGAATATGGCCGAGGATGGGGCTCTAGTGTGAGGCCGAAACGGGTGACCGCCGTCCGAGAAACGACGTTGAGGCTGCTACCCCCGTCGAGCCCAATTTTGCACAAGTGACCGTTACACTTGATGTAGGTGTAAAAGATGCTCGTGCGCCTCCAATCCTCAGACGGAGGGGGGGCTATGGACTAGGGTGCAGCGGACGACCATGGTACGGCGTGGGCTCAACTCCTCGTCGGAGTAACACTGCGGACCAACCTCCTGGGTCGAGGGAGGCACAGGAGGGATGACGGGTTGCGGGCAGGGGTCACGCGGAGCGGCCGTGATGTGAAGCAAATGACATGGGCACTCCTGGTTGAAGTGATCTGATTGCCCACAATGACGACAAGGACCAGGCGGGACATCGGAGGTGAGTGCCTTATCCTTCTCCTCCCAGGCTAAACGAGGTGGGGGTGCGTCGGGGAGAGCATCTTGCGGAGGTCATCGGGGCCCGGTGTGGGCAGGACGTGGAGGTGTCTCAACGCGAGGGGGAGGGGCTGGCACCACATATGCGGGGGCAACACAACGCTGGGGAAATGAGTCCGCACGGCGGGGTGCAGAGAGTAAGTCAAGCTCAATCGCACGGGCATGATGAAGGACCGAGATGATGGTGTCGAGGCCAAGAGTGGGCAATGCGCAGCGGATCTCATCGCGGAGACCGCGCTTAAAACGGGACAAGGTGAATGTGGGGTCCTCCTTAAGGTTGCACCGAATGTCGAGCTCATCGAAGCGAGTGTGGTATTCGTCGATGGAATCAGAGCCTTGGGTGATGGCGCAATAGGAGACAAGGAGTTGTTGTCTATAGGTGGGAGGCACAAATTTCTCCTTAAGGCGATAACACATCTCCTCCCATCGGATGATGGGGGGAACACACTGGTCAACTAATTGGCGCTCGACGTTCGTCCAATATAATCGAGCGGAGCCGGTTAATAGGAGATGCACATAACTAACCTTAAGGTGGTTGGACATGGCGCTCCACTCAAAGTAGTGGTCGACAACGGCCGCCCAATCAAGGAAGACATGGGGGTCTACACTACCATTGAAAATGGGTGGGTCAATGCACGTGAGCCGGCGGACCTCGTCGTCCTCGCGGCTATGAGCGGCCAGGCGTCGCGGGGGAGGGGCGTCCTCCGCCCACGCGGACTCGTCAGCAAATGGGTCAAACTGGGGAGACTCAATGGCCTACATGCGCAGCGGGGCTAATGGAGGGGGAACACTAACAGAGGGCTGGCCCACGGCGGGCTTAGCACGAAGTTCCACAACTTGGTCCGTGAGGTGTTGGACCGACAACATAAGGCACTGAAACATAGCTTCCATCACCTCTAGACGCGTGGACAGCACCTCAATCGACTCTTCCCTATGTGGAGTACCTTCTTCGATCGTAACGGTCACCGGGGTATGGGGTTGTTGGTAAGAGGTTCCTGATCTAGTGGTCATGATGCAAGACATGTGAATGAATGCTGAAATAAAAATCTAAAGAAGTCGAATGA
Organism: Costus lasius; assembly: GCA_027563935.2. NCBI lineage: Eukaryota > Viridiplantae > Streptophyta > Magnoliopsida > Zingiberales > Costaceae > Costus > Costus lasius. The sequence continues at coordinate 25,886,374 of CM050452.1, forward strand.
AATGCAGTGAGAGACCGAGGAATCTAGACAAGAGTTAGCGGATGTGTAGGATGGTTCCTTAGATCAGTACTCTATGGTGGGGAGACTATGATGCAGAAATCCGAGAGAGGGTCTGGAGATGGGGGAATAGAAACGCGCAACGAACGATGAAAACCCACTGGGAAAAATGAAGAAATAGCGCTAGACGTGACTTGAGCAACACTCGGAGCGAGATCAAACCACGGATCAAATCACTAATGGAAAACACTCACCTCGATCGCATAGCCAATTTTCTGTTGCAAGCACGCATGCGTGGGTTCTTCACAATTCTACGGCAACCAAGCACTCTTGCTCGCCCAAGATGCAAATGCAGCGGAATGAAATGCAAAGGACCCGACACCTTAGTGGGGTTTGCCTGGTGTTTTGATTGGAAGCAGTTAAGAGGAGTACAAGGAGAACACGGGGTGAGGGGACTCTAGGCGAGCTCCTCGGAGTTTTGCTGGACCTACGCTTCACGTGGGGGAAGCGCTACTACAACATCAACTAACTATAAAGCACAGCCTCAGCCCTCTTTTATAGAACAAGAGGGAAGAGGAGATCACATGACCCTCACATGAAGGTTGGTAGATAAGACAAAAAACATTTAGCTTCCTAAAGAAGGTCAAGATGCCTTCTAACAACCTGAAAAGTAACCTAACTACCTAAAAGCAAACAACTAACTTCTGCAGGGAAAGATGCCGAGGTGCCGGGGCGTGTGAGCTAGGGCGTTGGGCCGTTGAATGGGCCGTCTCTGGTGGGCTACACCATCTCCAAATAGGCTACCACAAAGCAGTAAAACTTGCTGATTGTGGGCTGGTTCTGGACGTTGGTGGCGGTGTCCTGGGCCGTGTTGAGGACCCGGTTGTTATAACGGTCGATGGTAAGATCGTGGTCGGAGGCCGGATCTTAGGGCGGCTCCCTAGTAATGTGCAGTGGATGAAGGGATGTCGTTGACGCAGGAGAAGCCACGTTGTTGGAGCAGATGGGGCAGGTTGTGGCTGTAGAAGGGCTCATCACGCCCACGAAATGGTCCGGGGGGTGCGAGGACCGTTGCGACCAACGAACGGGGTGGAAAACCACCTCTTTAGCCTTTCTGGGGCTGAACACGGCCGTGTTCGGCGTCTGGAATCTGCACAGAGGTGGACACAGGCGGGAGCACAGGCGTGTCTGAAGCCGTGATGTTCTCGGCCGAGGAGAATGATGACACCAAAATATATAGTATATTTTGTATCATTTTATGTATCTTTTCATGCTAAATTGAGGATCTTTTTGCTTATTTTTATGCTGAATTCATCAAATATTGCAAAGTCTACTTCTATTTTGGTTTTTCATGGTTTTCAGGTAAAAAGGCACTATTTCAAGGCATTTTTGTGCAAAATCAAACACATAAAAGTGTTACCATCATCAAGCGGAGGTCACCCAAGAAATTTCACGTAAAACAGAGTAACTCAGCAAAATACGGCAGTGCCGTAATCCATTTTATGGTACCGTGATTTCAGACAGTGCCGTAAAATCAGAACACTACTGTAATTTGGAGGATTTTTCGGACATGAAGTTTTGTGATTTTACGGCACCGCCATAAAGATTTACACGGGCCGTATTTTAGAGCACTTCAGAACAGAGACTTTTGCTGATTTTACGGCACTACCGTAAGTCATTTTACGGTGCCATATTTCCCAGGCGATTCAGACCAGAGAACTCAGCCAATTTTACGGCACGGCCATAAACTATTTTAAGGTACCATATTTTATGGTACCGTATTTTGGGCAATTTTTGATCAGAAACTTGTGAAGAAATTACGGCACTACCGTAATGTATTTTACTGTACCATAATTGCAGTCAAAAACGTAATTTTTCCGCTCCAAAACTTGTGAAGGCCATAACGTTGGATCCAGAACTCCAAATTGAGATCTGAAAGATGTTCCGGACTCGTCTCGGCATCCACGGACACGGCCGTGTATGGGAACACGGTCTGGCCATGTCGAAGGACAGAGAGCTCCGTTTCTTCTAAAAATTGTGGGGCGTCTTCTCCAAGCCCTGGGAGTCAATCCATGCATCGTCCAGAGTGCTTTGGCTACCCTCATATGCGTCTATGACTCCATCACGTATCCCGGGGTCATGAGAATTCTCCTCCGGAGAATAAAGTGGAGCACTGTCGGTGGAGGGGGCGCCGGCGTGGAGGGGCGCATGGTATGGCAGGAGGTCGGCGATGTTGAAGACGGGGCTGAGGTGGGAGTCCGCCGGGAGGTCAAAGACATAAGCGTTGGCACCCAGACGCCATAGGACCGTGTAGGGGCCATCGCAGCGTGCATGCAACTTCCAATTGGCTCGCGATTGCAAACGCTCAGGGTTGATGCGCACCAGAACGAGCTCACCAATCTCAACGTGTCGTGGCCTACGATGCTCGTTGGCCTCAGCCGCATACCGGGTGTTGCTCAAACACAGGTCCCACGTAGGTCTGGGAGGATTCGTCGTGCACCTAAGAGGTATGGGTCACTGATGAAGGACCAGCCCCTGCCCCACATAAGTTGCATAGGACCTGGAAGAAGCCCTCCAAAAATGGCTTCCCCTCCTAGGCCCCCTTGTTGCATTTTCTCCTTACTTGCATATTTCCTTACTTGCACTTTCCATATTTGCAATTTGCTTTGGTTGAATAAATTTTACTTCTAGTGCATCATGTAGTTTTGCATGCTAGGATAGTATCTTGCATTTGCAACTAACATGGCAGGTTAGGGTTAGCTCAAAGAGACATTTAGGAGCTCAACTCAAGTCACTCAACTAGTGGAGCTCCCAATTTGGAAAGAGAGCACTTCAACTACTTCAAGATGGAGTTGCTTGCAATTAAGTCAACATCTCTTCCAAAACAAGCCAAGGCACCAACCATGAGAGAAGGAATCGAATTCAGCCCACACTTCGCAATTTGCACCAAAGACACCAAAGATCAAATAAAGATCCACAAATCATGGGATCCCCATCTAGATCCCCAATTTGTGGAAACATCTATGGAAATCTCCTAGCCGCCAAGCTCTTGAAGGAAGGATTTTGAATTTCAAATGGATTCAATAAAAAGGATTCGAAAGCAAGGAAGAATTCAGCCCACACTTGCCAATTGCGCCAACCATCAATCAAGATCCACAATCTGTGGAACCCAATCGCATTGTCATCCAAGCAAACAAGGAAAGAGACCAAGGAAAACTTCGGCCACAAGAAAACTCCACCAAAAACAATAAGAAGTCGAATTCAAAAATCAGCCACTAAAAGGAAGGATCAAATGAAGACATCAATGCTGAATTTTTCTTTCTTCTTTTGTAATTTCGCCGAGGGTAAAATGTCACCCTTACCCTTGGCCCTAATCGGCCTATAAGTTGTATTTCTCTTTCTTTGTTGAGTAGTTGTCTAGTGAAAAAAAAATGGTGTTTGCATTGGTGCTTGTGTCGCCAAAGACCTCTCTTCTCCCCCTCTTCTAAAGGGCCGAGCCCTTTCCCTTCCCCTCTTCTCCTTCTCCCCTCTAACCCTCCATTCAACTAAAAGCCTTGAAGGTCCTATCACATGCTTTGACGAGACTTCAAGGAAGATCCACCGCACTTTGATCTCGGCAAGCATTAGAAGGCTCCTTGGAAGCTTCATCACTCTTGGCCATCGTGAAGAATGACATCAAGAAGACACCTCTTTGGCTAAGTTCCTTCCCCTCGCCCTCTTTTTAATTCTAGAACTTATTCCTACACTAACCTTGTTATTTCTTGAAGGATGACGCAAGGATTTGGAGGTTCTCTTGGCGCAAGACACTCTTCTTCCACCCCCCTTTAAATTAGATAGTCCTTAATCTTGTTAGCAAGAGAATTTGGGAGCCTAACTCCCCTCTTGACTTCTCTTTGATTGTTGGACAATTAAACTTTGTTTAAACTCACCCATGCATGTGTGGGCCTTGAATGTTTGCATGTGTGTAAGCTCATAGGGCCCAACTTCGTTGCCATCAACCATTGGACCGGTGAAGAACGGGAAGGTGACCCCTTCTATTCTCAAGGGGTCCAAACTGAGTTTTAACTTTCAAGTCATTTCTTTTCTTGCAAGTAGTTTTAAGGTAATTGTAGTTTCGGTTTTCTTTACTACTAAAATACCAAAAATATTTTCCAACCTCGGTAGAGTAAATCTCGGATTTTATTATAAAATACAAAAAAAATATTTTCTCAAAGCGTTGTTTGCATGCACCTTTTGTCCTGTGTTTGCCCCCTGCATCAGTTTGGTATCAGAGCACCTATCTTAGAATAGATTTTTAGCCTAAAAACTATTTTTCAAATTCTAAGACTTTCTTGGACCTAGGTGTTTGAAAGAAGTTGATTTCATAAAAGGCTATCATAAAATATATCACTTTTAGGAGCCTTATTTTCAAAACTAATTTCTTTCAAAACTATCTTTGACTATGACTACTAGATCGGGAGCAAACTATAATAACAACTTTGAACCTAATGACATGGCTAGACAATCTGAACCTAATGACATGGCTAGACTTTTTGACATGATGGTAGCCCTTAACAATAGGATGACTCAAATGGAAACTAGATTGCCAAACCTGGAAAACCCTAGGGATGATAGACCCCCTAGTCGGCCCTCAAGTGAACCCATCTTAGGTGAACATCCCCAAAACAATAGGAACCATAATAGGAGAGTCCAAGAACCTGAATGGGAAGAGCCACATGCTCGACCTTATCAAAGACCTAGGGAGGATGATGTGCACCGCAACATCAAACTCACACCTCCAACCTTTAGTCGTTCCCTTGATCCTAGAGAATTCCTAGATTGGGCTGTCAAGCTTGAGCAATATTTTGACTGGAGCCTAATGCCTGAACATTCCAAAGTTAGGTTCACCCGTTGCCATTTAGAGGGTACTGCTAGATTATACTAGACAAATATGGAAAGGAGCCTTGAGAACTTTGGTCGTCCACCTATTGAGAGATGGGATGAGATGTACCAAAAGTTAAAGGAAAAATATGTCCCACCCTATTTTCAAACCAAGATAATAGATCAAACCATAGGTCTAGTTCAAGGAAGCCTAAATGTCACTGACTACACAACTAGGTTTGATAAGCTTCTACTTAGGAGTGGTATGCATGAGCCGCCCCATGTCACCCTTAGCAGATATAAGAATGGGCTTAGGTCTGAGATCAAAAAGGGGATGACGTACTACCACATAGACTCTGTAGAAACTGCCTATCAAAGAGCCTTAGAAGTAGAAGAAAACTTAAGAGATGCCTTTAGGAAAGAGGTTGGCTCCTCAAGATCATACTCCAAGCCACCTACACCAACACCCAATTCCCCTAGCTCTCACCCCAAGGCACCTACTTCAGCACCCTCTAGACCTAGAACTATCCAAGAACCTAGAGTCACTTGCCATGCTTGTCACCAGGTAGGACATTACATGAAAGACTGCCCCAAGAGAGTCCTATACTTAGGTGAAGAAAAACATGAGGAAACCTATGAGGAGAACCACGAAGAAAACCATAACCCTGACTATGGATGTGTAGTATTTGAAGAGTTAACTTATGATAGTGGTGAGGAACAGACCCAAGACACCTTAGGAGTAGTTAGGTGCACCCTTATCAAGCCTACCCCAACTGAGGACTGGCGTAGGACAAGTATTTTCCACACCTACACGAAATGCAATGGCAACATGTGCAAGGTAGTAATAGATGGGGGAAGTAGTCTCAATGCAGTTTCTCATTCAGCCCTAGTAAAGTTTTGAAAGTTACCCCTTAATCTAAGGGGGGTCCCCTTCTAGGGGGAGCAAAACCCTAAAGTGATGGCGCATAAAATTTTGACTTGCGGAAACTAGGGTTTATAGGATCGACTTGCATGTTAAAAGATCAACTTAATGAAAAGCTATTGAAGATGATGCAAAACGATCATACCATCGCCATGGAGTAAATGTCGCCTTGGAAGCTAAAGTCGCAAGTGCCACTTCTCCAAAGTCTCGCACACAAGAGGATGAAGGCAAACTCTTTGTCGCTCCTTGTGCTAGCAAGGGTTCAAAGAATCCTTGATCGAATGAGAAAGGGATGGAGATCTTTTCTCTTGGCCGAATCCTCCTCAACCTTCAAGCGTTGCCACACACCACGAGAGTCGAGAGGAATCTATTCAAGTGGCAAGAATAGAGATTACTCTAATCGGACGAGAGCCCCCCCACCAAGTGGAGATCATGGTTACTAAAAATAGTAACCACTCACCGCCCCATATGTTCACGCCAAGTGAACTTGTCGCCAAGCCTTGAACCATGCGCTCATTCCATGAGCGGTTCATTTCGGTTTGGTCCAAGACCAATTAATCCAAGTATTATGGTCTAGATCTTAAATAAACCCTAAGGTTCCCGATCTAACCGTCGATCTCCTTTATGCCCCTGATCTGACCGATCTGGCATCTATTCTCTCGATCGAAGCTTACCGATCTCAAGCTCTAATCAATCAAACATGATCAGACCAGATCTCACTCACAATCAGAGATTAAATCCCTTTAAACTGAACCTGAACAATTCAGTCCACACGATCTGACTTAAGTAAGCCATATCATCAAATTGTGCGACCCTGAGGGTTTCCTTTAAATGTCGGTAACGATAATTCTCATTATCACGATCAGTGAGGGGTATCTAGCAACACATCACTGTCTCCCGATATAGAGGAAAGAGTCTTCCAAGACTACACCCAAACCACAGCACAAGTGTGAATCATTTCACAAGGCATGCATATTTCCTTTGCCACTGGATGTTCTTATTGGACAAGCCTGTCAAGCTCGTAACTCCAATATGATAAGCATGATTAGATCAGATGAACACTGTCACCTGGGTACGGCCATACACTTTCTCAATCATCTCATCCAGGGGGCCCCTTTAGAACATCACACTCCTTAAACAAGGAGACGGCAATCCTATGTCTATCACTAGTGCCCTAACCTGACTCAAGCTCATCATCCAAGATAGTCTATAATCATTATGTTTCAAATGATATTGAACCATCTCAAAACAATGACAATCATCATTCAGAAAACACAAGTGATCTCAAGTCAGAGGAAATGTGCCACTTGTCTTAATCAAGGAATATTCACATTGTGACAAACAATTGAACATCCTAGTAGGGTCTGTCCAGTACATCCAATGTACCCATGAGTCTACATCTTATTCCATGCTCGAAGCATCCTATAAGATTAGACTACATATTAGTCTTATCCATATCAAGGTTGTCTCATGTTCACCAAGATACATCGACTAAGGACATAATAGCATATCAGCCTAGCTGAACAGCTTTTGAGACATTATTCAGAAGAACATATATTGCAGCAGACAATGTAGCTAACTGAATAACAACCATGCCTTTAAACATAACAGTTTATTACATGATACTGATACATTCCCATAGGCCTCAAACATTAGCCTTAAGGGCATACCCCAACAATCTCCCACTTGCACTTAATCTAATGGTTGAGAAATCTCAAACCCATATTATTACAGTGCTTCTCATGCTTCTGCTGCGCCAGAGGCTTGGTAAGCGGGTCTGCCAGATTGTCATCTGTATGAACCTTACAGATTTTGATCTCGCCACGATCTATGATCTCCCTGATCAAATGAAACCATCTCTGTATGTGCTTGGACTTCTAGTGCGACCGTGGTTCCTTTGCTTGTGCGATTGCTCCAGTGTTATCACAGAAGATAACCAAAGGATCAGCACTCGAAGGAACAACACCAAGTTCTCTCACGAACTTACGAATCCACACTGCCTCCTTGGATGCTTCCGAGGCTGCAACATACTCGGCTTCTGTTGTGGAATCAGCAACAGTTGACTGTTTGAAACTCTTCCACACCACTGCACCTCCATTCAAGCTAAAAACATAGCCTGATTGCGATCGGAAATCATCCTGGTCAGACTGGAACGAAGCGTCAGTATATCCTTCAATACTGAGTTCTTCCTGACCACCATATATCAAGAACATATCTTTGGTCCTCCGCAGATATTTTAAAATGTTCTTGACTGCAATCCAGTGCGCCACACCTGGATTACTCTGGTAACGACTGGTCACGCTTAACCCGTAAGCAACGTCAGGGCGAGTACACAACATCGCATACATAATGGAACCAATAGCCGAAGCATAAGGCGTATTGTCCATTTCATCTTTCTCAGTCTGTGTTTGTGGACACTGACTCTTCGAAAGACTCAGACCATGTCTGACTGGAAGATATCCACGTTTAGAATTCTCTAAATGAAATCTCTCCAGGACCTTATCGATGTAAGTACTCTGGCACAGCCCGAGAAGCCTCTTAGATCTATTCCTGTAGATCTTCACACCTAACACATAGGCTGCTTCTCCTAAATCTTTCATCTGGAAACATTTCCTCAACCATGCCTTCACAGCATGCATTTCAGGAATGTCATTTCCAATGATCAAGATATCATCGACGTAGAGGACTAGGAAAGTGATCACGCTCCCACTAAACCTCTTATATACACACGGGTCAACCTCGTTCTTGATGAAACCGAATTCAGTGACTGATTCATCAAAACGAATATTCCAGCTTCTTGATGCTTGCTTAAGTCCATAAATAGACTTCTTTAACTTGCATATTTTATGACGATCTGATGGATTAGTGAAACCCTCAGGTTGTGTCATATACACATCCTCATCCAGATTTCCATTAAGGAAAGCTGTTTTCACATCCATTTTCCAAATCTCATAATCATAATATGCAGCTATCGCGAAAAGAATCCGAATAGACTTAAACATGGCTACAGGTGAGAAAGTTTCATCATAATCTATCCCGTAGATTTGTTTGAAACCTTTCGCAACTAGCCTGCCTTTATAGGTAACCACGTTACCATCCATGTCAATCTTCTTCTTGAAGATCCATTTACAGCCTATAGGGATTACTCCCGGAGGCGGATCAACCAAATCCCAAACTTGGTTATCTGACATGGAGTCCATCTCGGCGCGCATAGCTTCAAGCCATCTCGCTGACTCCGGTCCACTGACCGCATCCGCATAAGTAAGGGGTTCATCATTGTCAATGATGTAGACTCCGTCATAGCGCTCAGGCTGTCGACGAATCCTACCCGATCTTCGCGGTTCCCGTGATATCTGAGCCTCAGGTTGTCCAATAACCTGTTCTACCGGCTCAGGCTCATCCAACTCTACTTGGTCACTTTGTCCTTCTTCTGGATTCTCATCCAGCTTTATTTCTCTCCCACTGGCCTCTTGCAGAAGAAACTCCTTCTCAAGAAATATGGCCGTCCGAGCAACAAAAACCTTGTTCTCTTTGGGATCGTAGAAATAATAACCCTTAGTTTCCTTAGGGTAACCGACAAAGATACATTTGTCAGATCTGCTCTCTAGTTTCCCAGAGGCGAGCTTTTTGACATAAGCCTCGCAGCCCCAGATCCTGATAAATGTCAAGCTTGGCTGTTTCCTATACCATAACTCATGTGGAGTTTTAGAAACTGCTTTGGATGGCACTCGGTTTAGTACCTTTGCAGCTGTTTCCAGTGCAAAACCCCAAAAGGAGTATGGAAGAGTAGCCTGACTCATCATAGAACGAACCATATCAAGTAGCGTTCTATTTCTCCTTTCGGACACACCATTCCATTGCGGTGTTCCTGGTGGAGTGAGCTGTGAGATAATCCCACACTCCTTTAGATAGTCAGTAAACGTATGACTTAGGTATTCACCACCTCGATCTGAGCGAAGTGCTTTGATATTACGGCCTAGCTGATTTTGTACTTCATTTTTGAACTCTTTGAACTTGTCAAAAGATTCACTCTTATGTCTCATCAGATAGACATACCCGTATCTACTGAAATCATCAGTAAAGGTAATGAAGTACTGATAGCCACCTCTGGCATGTTTACTAAATGGCCCACACACATCACTGTGTATAAGGTCAAGTAAACCTGAAGCCCTTTGACCTTTATGAGGAAAAGGTGACTTCGTCATTTTACCCATCAAACAAGCTTTGCATGTATCAATCTCCTTATAGGAGAATGATCCCAGCAGTCCATGATCATGCAACCGCTTAATGCGTTTCTCGTTTATATGGCCTAAACGACTATGCCATAGCAAGGTGCTGTCATCAGCATACTTGGCTTTCTTAATATCAATTTGCTGTATCGAACATTCCATGTCCAACATGTATAACCCATTGTTAATTGAACCAGTTGCATAAACAATATTATCAAAAGACAAAATACACTTTGAAATATTGCATTCAAAGGAAAAACCCTTCCTGACAAGAGCAGGAATGGAGATAATATTTTTAGTTATACTGGGAACAAAATAACAATTGTCTAGTTCCAATACAAGTCCAGATGGTAAAGAAATGAAGTAGTCTCCTACAGCAACAGCAGCAACCCGTGCCCCGTTTCCAACGCGTAGGTCCACCTCATGCTGTCCCACCTGCCTTCTTCTCTTGAGTTCCTGTACATTTGAACAAATGTGAACTCCACATGCAGTGTCCAACACCCATGATATAGAAGAAGAAAACATGACCTCAGTCACGAATATACCTGAGCCAGAAGCGAAGCTTCCCCTCTTATCTCCTTGGAGCGCTTTACAGTCCTTTTTCCAGTGACCCAGCTGGCCACAGTGGAAACACCTGTATTCCTTAGACCGCTTCACCTTCTGCTTCAGAGCCTTGCTGTAATTCTTGACCGGGGCCTTGCCCTTCTTCCCCTTCTTCTTGTTCCTGGAAGGAACCATTAAGACAGAGGTCGAAGGCTTACCCTTCAGAGTCTCCTCAGTGGTCAAGAGCATATTCAGCAGCTCTGCCGGAGTACAATCGATTTTGTTCATATTAAAATTAATAATGAACGCGTCGAATGATGGCGGGAGAGACTGCAGAATAATGTCCACAGCAAGCTCCTGGTTAATGGTATGCCCCAGTTTCTCTAGAGCCTCCTTGTGCCCAATCATCTTGAGCACGTGAGCTCCCACTGGGCTCCCTTCAGCCAGTTTGCTCTAAAAGAAGAGCTTTGTCAAATTATAGCGTTCAGTCCTCGCCTGTGCAGCATACAGCATCTTGAGGTTTGCTATAATCTGTATAGCCGACATATCCTCATGCTGACGCTGCAGCGGTGGCGTCATAGACGCTAGCATCAGGCAAGCGACATCAATGCTATCATTGACGTGCTTTTCATAGGCTTCCCGAACCGCCCTTGCGGCGTTCGGAGCGGGCTGCGGCGGTATCGCCGTCTCGAGGACATACAGTTTCCTCTCTGCCTTAAGAACGATCTTAAGGTGTCCAAACCAGTCAGAGAAGTTCGGCCCAGCAAACTTCTCCCTTTCCAGTAGGGATCGCACATTGAAGTTCATGGTGTTCGTTGCTGCAGGTATCTACAACAATGCAAGAACAGCAAGGTCAGTATCAATGTATAAGAATCAATCAGGACTTAAGAAAGATTCTTTTTCTCACTATTTTCTCTGGCTTGAAAAATCCAGCAAAACAGCCCGAAAGAGTAGAACTCTTTTAGTGAGATGGGATCCAGATTTCACACTTGGTCTCCGCGTCCCGCTCAGGCGAGATAAGATGCACAGAGAGTACAAGCACTAATCTCTGGTAGGCAGTCCCTGCCAATCGCCAACCCGTGCGATTCCCCTTCATCTGGGCAATCCAGCAGACTGTGCCAACTGAGTTGGTACAACACAGTCTCTGACCCCACAGATGGCTGCCTCCATGTGCTACCATATGCGCCACATATGTAGGCTACACGGTCAAGCTGACCCGACCTACTCCCTGGACCACCATGTGCTATGCTGAGCAACGAGAAGGGATAAATCCCTACTCTGTAACACACAGGTGTAATCCCGCACCGTCTGAAGATAGATGGACGTGCCCACTGAGTGGGTACAACACGGCTCCAACGATAATCAGAACAGTGAGGTTTCGCGTCAGAAGGCTTACGAGCTTGATATTTTAGCGTTGGATTTTAACGGTCTTTTATCTTCTTGCCTATCATGCAATTCCTATGGTGATAGCAGAAGATAATTTAATCATGCAATTCTAATATTTAAACAATAAAAGAAAGCATGAATCTTATGTGGTAAAAGCCCATAGCCCTAGTGAGACCTTAACCTAACTTAAGTCTTCACTTGCTCTTCATGGGTCTTTAGCTGCTCATCAGGACCAAACCAGGGCCCAAGCGCCAATTACAGCACAGGTGCGCCCACCAGGGAAAATGTGCCAGGTCCTAGGGTCGAACCCTAGACCTCCCACCTGGTCCAGCCACTGCTGCAAGCGCCTCTGCCAAGTGTGCTCTGTGCTCTTGTCTAATTAAATTACAAATTTAACTATCTAGACAAGATTGACACGCAGGTCAATTACATTTTATAAATTAAAGCAATGTGATGCGCAGATCACAATAATTAATTTACAAATTTAACTCCCAGGCACGCAGGCCCCAGCACAGCACACAAATAATAACGGGCAGCCCACATAAGACTAAATAGACACACATATGCATCAATCAACAACCATGTGATCCATCATAAAAATTAAAATTTTTGAAAACCCCATAGGATCAATTTTAATTTTCCTTATTTGCCCTACAACCTTACAACGGTCCATTACTAGGGATCCACTCATCCAACCTAGTCAGATCCACTGCCCTTGCATGCACCAAGTCCTAACTGACTTGCGTCGACCATAAGGTCAACTATGCATGCGCTAGGGCTGAACAACCACACTGAGGTCTGGCAAACGGGCGTGACCCCGGGCCTAACTCAGGTGCGTTCATTAATCGTCTCAATCAGACATCGCTACATGCCTGTCTGCAGTCGACCTATAGCCACCATAGGCTTGCGCCAAGGTGCTATCTGGTCGACCCATTCAGGCTGTCAGATAGTCTGATCAGACTGTTGGATCTAAACTAGGGGTGACTTCAACCCTAATAACCCGTCTAAGGGTTTATAGCAGGGCCTTAGATCTAGTGTTAGGCGCGCATGTAAATTAGGGTTTTTAAGAAAAACACAAAGCATGCGCTAACAACAATGCGCCAATGATAACATACTTCAAGTTTCGCATGTACAAAAACTTAAAGGGAAAAACGCATGTTAACTAGATCTAAGCAAGTACACGCAAACATGGATCACATAAGGCATCAAGCAATCAAAATAACATGCAGTAACTACGCTCTGATACCAATTGAAAGTTACCCCTTAATCTAAGGGGGGTCCCCTTCTAGGGGGAGCAAAACCCTAAAGTGATGGCGCATAAAATTTTGACTTGCGGAAACTAGGGTTTATAGGATCGACTTGCATGTTAAAAGATCAACTTAATGAAAAGCTATTGAAGATGATGCAAAACGATCATACCATCGCCATGGAGTAAATGTCGCCTTGGAAGCTAAAGTCGCAAGTGCCACTTCTCCAAAGTCTCGCACACAAGAGGATGAAGGCAAACTCTTTGTCGCTCCTTGTGCTAGCAAGGGTTCAAAGAATCCTTGATCGAATGAGAAAGGGATGGAGATCTTTTCTCTTGGCCGAATCCTCCACAACCTTCAAGCGTTGCCACACACCACGAGAGTCGAGAGGAATCTATTCAAGTGGCAAGAATAGAGATTACTCTAATCGGACGAGAGCTCCCCCACCAAGTGGAGATCATGGTTACTAAAAATAGTAACCACTCACCGCCCCATATGTTCACGCCAAGTGAACTTGTCGCCAAGCCTTGAACCATGCGCTCATTCCATGAGCGGTTCATTTCGGTTTGGTCCAAGACCAATTAATCCAAGTATTATGGTCTAGATCTTAAATAAACCCTAAGGTTCCCAATCTAACCGTCGATCTCCTTTATGCCCCTGATCTGACCGATCTGGCATCTATTCTCTCGATCGAAGCTTACCGATCTCAAGCTCTAATCAATCAAACATGATCAGACCAGATCTCACTCACAATCAGAGATTAAATCCCTTTAAACTGAACCTGAACAATTCAGTCCACACGATCTGACTTAAGTAAGCCATATCATCAAATTGTGCGACCCTGAGGGTTTCCTTTAAATGTCGGTAACGATAATTCTCATTATCACGATCAGTGAGGGGTATCTAGCAACACATCACTGTCTCCCGATATAGAGGAAAGAGTCTTCCAAGACTACACCCAAACCACAGCACAAGTGTGAATCATTTCACAAGGCATGCATATTTCCTTTGCCACTGGATGTTCTTATTGGACAAGCCTGTCAAGCTCGTAACTCCAATATGATAAGCATGATTAGATCAGATGAACACTGTCACCTGGGTACGGCCATACACTTTCTCAATCATCTCATCCAGGGGGCCCCTTTAGAACATCACACTCCTTAAACAAGGAGACGGCAATCCTATGTCTATCACTAGTGCCCTAACCTGACTCAAGCTCATCATCCAAGATAGTCTATAATCATTATGTTTCAAATGATATTGAACCATCTCAAAACAATGACAATCATCATTCAGAAAACACAAGTGATCTCAAGTCAGAGGAAATGTGCCACTTGTCTTAATCAAGGAATATTCACATTGTGACAAACAATTGAACATCCTAGTAGGGTCTGTCCAGTACATCCAATGTACCCATGAGTCTACATCTTATTCCATGCTCGAAGCATCCTATAAGATTAGACTACATATTAGTCTTATCCATATCAAGGTTGTCTCATGTTCACCAAGATACATCGACTAAGGACATAATAGCATATCAGCCTAGCTGAACAGCTTTTGAGACATTATTCAGAAGAACATATATTGCAGCAGACAATGTAGCTAACTGAATAACAACCATGCCTTTAAACATAACAGTTTATTACATGATACTGATACATTCCCATAGGCCTCAAACATTAGCCTTAAGGGCATACCCCAACAAGTTTAACCTTCAGGCTGAACCGCACCCTAGCCCCTATAGCATCTCCTGGGTCAACCAGTCTAGTGTTGCTATTACCCATAGATGTTTAGTGCCCCTTCAATTTGATATCTACCAAGGAAAGATCAGGTGTAACGTTGTTACCATGGACGTCGCCCAAGTCTTACTCGGTCGTCCTTGGCTATTTGACATGGATGTTATCCACTACGGTCGGACTAACACTTATGTCTTTTGCCATGAGGGGCAGAAGATCAAGTTGAAGCCATCAATTCCTAAGGAACTTAAGGCCTCCTCGAACAAGGGTAGGATAGAAGAAGCCAAACTCCCTAAACCTACAATCAAGCTCATAAGGACCCAGACCATAATCAAGGAACATTTAGAGGATCCTAGTCCAAGACCCAAACCACTCATGCAACTGCCTAGGATTCTAGATACCCCCATTGAAACTAAGGGATCCCACCCCTCTGAGCCTATAGAAACTCTAGAATCCCTTCGGTCTAACCCTAAGGACCCACCTAAGCCACCCATAGGGATAGCCTTGCCTAACCCTAAGGATACACCTGAGCCACCCCTAGGGATAGTCCTACCTAACCCTAAGGAGCCACATGAACCACCCATAGGGATAGCCCAGCCTAACCCTAAGGAGTCACCTGAGCTACCCATAGGAATAGCCCAGCCTAACCCTAAGGAGCCACCCAAAGGGATAGACCAACCTAAGGACTCTCACCTCAACTTAAGTGACATTTTAGGGATCCAAAACCTTCAACCAGAGATAGAGCCTCCTAAGGAAACCCTAGGGCAGCCCCTTGACACACTTTAGTTTCCCAACTTAGGAGTTGACCTTACCCTAAGTCCACTAGACAATCTCATAACTTAGGAATCTTGGAACCTCACCCTCTAAACTTTAGGTCTTGTTTTGAAGAGTCTAGTCCTCCAACCCTAAGGCACGGTAAAATTAAGAATACTACTTTGTCTTCCCTGCATGACAATGAGACCATTGATTTTATCTTACCAAACCAGCATAGTAAAATAGGCAAGCTTTATCCTAGGTGTACTAGCAAGCATAGTTTGGAAAGGTATTCCACTATAGGAGGCATTGGAAAGACTAGTTGTTTTGAAGCTACCCCTGCTGAACTGATTGATTCTTGGTTTCTCATTACATATCAACAAAGTGAGCCTCAACCAACCTCCCATGATCACTTGATTGTGGCTATCCTTGAGGATCAAACCCAATTCACCTTTGACAAGGTACAATTCTCTTACCTAGTCAAGTATGTCAATGGTGATGAAGGTTGGCTCTCCGAGGAAGAGCTCACCATAGTTGCTCCAGATCTACTCCAAGGGTACAAGGACAATTCTCCAGAGGAGAATTCTTCCCACCCGGGGAGAATTGATGAAGGACCAGCCCCTGCCCCACATAAGTTGCATAGGACCAGGAAGAAGCCCTCCAAAAATGGCTTCCCCTCCTAGGCCCCCTTGTTGCATTTTCTCCTTACTTTCATATTTCCTTATTTGCACTTTCCATAATTGCAATTTGCTTTGGTTGAATAAATTTTACTTCTAGTGCATCATGTAGTTTTGCATGCTAGGATAGTATCTTGCATTTGCAACTAACATGGCAGGTTAGGGTTAGCTCAAAGAGACATTTAGGAGCTCAGCTCAAGTCACTCAACTAGTGAAGCTCCCAATTTGGAAAGAGAGCACTTCGACTACTTCAACCCAAACACTTCAAGATGGAGTTGCTTGCAATTAAGTCAACATCCCTTCCAAAACAAGCCAAGGCGCCAACCATGAGAGAAGGAATCGAATTCAGCCCACACTTCCCAATTTGCGCCAAAGACACCAAAGATCAAATCAAGATCCACAAATCATGGGATCCCCATCTTGATCCCCAATTTGTTGAAACATCTATGGAAATCTCCTAGCCGCCAAGCTCTTGAAGGAAGGATTTCGAATTTCAAATGGATTCAATAAAAAGGATTCGAAAGCAAGGAAGAATTCAGCCCACACTTGCCAATTGCGCCAACCATCAATCAAGATCCACAATCTGTGGAACCCAATCGCATTGTCATCCAAGAAAACAAGGAAAGAGACCAAGGAAACCTTCGGCCACAAGAAAACTCCACCAAAAACAAAAAGGAGTCGAATTCAAAAATCAGCCACTAAAAGGAAGGATCAAATGAAGACATCAATGCTGAATTTTTCTTACTTCTTTTGTAATTTCGCCAAGGGTAAATTGTCACCCTTACCCTTGGCCCTAATCAGCCTATAAGTTGTATTTCTCTTTCTTTGTCGAGTAGTTGCCTAGTGAAAAAAAAATGGTGTTTGCAATGGTGCTTGTGTCGCCAAAGACCTCTCTTCTCCCCCTCTTCTAAAGGGCCGACCCCTTTCCCTTCCCCTCTTCTCCTTCTCCCCTCTAATCCTCCATTCAACTAAAAGCCTTGAAGATCCTTTCACATCCTTTGACGAGACTTCAAGGAAGATCCACCACACTTTGATCTTGGCAAGCATTAGAAGGCTCTTTGGAAGCTTCATTACTCTCGGCCATCATGAAGAATGACATCAAGAAGACACCTCTTTGGCTAAGTTCCTTCCCCTCACCCACTTTTTAATTCTAGAACTTATTCCTACACTAACCTTGTTGTTTTTTGAAGGATGACGCAAGGATTTGGAGGTTCTCTTGGCGCAAGACACTCTTCTTCCACCCCCTTTAAATTAGATAGTCCTTAATCTTGTTAGCTAGAGAATTTGGGAGCCTAACTCCCCTCTTGACTTCTCTTTGATTGTTGGACAATTAAACATTGTTTAAACTCACCCACGCATGTGTGGGCCTTGAATGTTTTCATGTGTGTAAGCTCATAGGGCCCTACTTCGTTGCCATCAACCATTGGACCGGCGAAGAACGGGAAGGTGACCCCTACTATTCTCAAGGGGTCCAAGCTGAGTTTTAACTTTCAAGTCATTTCTTTTCTTGCAAGTAGTTTTAAAGTAATTGTAGTTTCGGTTTTCTTTACTATTAAAATACCAAAAATATTTTCCAACCTCGGTAGAGTAAATCTCGGATTTTATTATAAAATACAAAAAAAATATTTTCTCAAAGCGTTCTTTGCATGCACCTGTTGTCCTGTGTTTGCCCCCTGCATCAGTCACTGTCAACCCGACATGATGGGATCTTCATCATTGAGGTTGAACCTAGGCGTAACGCCCCCTCAGAATAAATCCCAAACACATGCAGAAACCGCGGAAGATAGGGAACGTCACACACAAAACAACAAGACAAATGCTAGGGAATAATAGCTTACATAAAACGATTCGAAAAATTTCGGCAGCATGTCCCCAGAATTACTAAGGAAATTCCTGTACATGCTCCAAAACACAAATTGAACATACCATTTCGAAAACAAGATTCACAATCCTTATCACAACATCCAACTAATAAATCACATTAATTAAATAACACTGAACAGAACAGAATTCACCGAAAACAGGCTTAAGCCCTCGGTTTAACACTCGTATCAAAACCAAATGCCAACCTGGCAACAATATCACAGTAGTCGAAAACTAGCAGCCACATCCGGCTAACATGTCAATGAATAAAATCATAAAAACCTCGGCCACATCCGGCCCTCAAAATAGCACAGGCTCGCAGGCCTCAAAATATCAAGTCAGAAAATAATACATCCGCTAGGCTGTAGGCTCCTGCCCTGCATCTGGAAATATAGTGGAATGAGCTACACAGCTCAGTGAGTAGATAGTCTCGTTCGACCATCCACTAATATACAATCAAAAATAGATGCAGATATCTTTTCAAAACTTTTAACGGAAGATGACAAAGCATGATACATAATAAAACTGATAACCATAAATCACAATTATGATCATACAACAATACACCCACCATCCCGGGCAACAAGATCACAAAACAGCCTAACCGGCTAACAGACTAAGACTCACGCAACTATTGTCCAGTGATTTCAGAATTGACCCCGAGGGTCCAACCCGGCCTTCGTCAAGGCACTAAGAGTAACATGCACGAACAATGGTGAGGCGTAGATTCAAGAGGTGGCCCCCGCCAGGTCACGACGTGGCACTTTGCTCTACGACACTCAACCACACCCCCTTACCGGGAACACAAACAGAACAGAACGGAAGGTGAATGAATTCAAGAGGTGGCCCCCGTCTGACCAAGACGTGGAACTTTGTTTCAAACACCCAACTCTCAAAAGGTTTACCACTTGGACAAAAATACCCTCAACACAAACTGGAAACCTGAACCTCTAACCTGGTCACTAGACTCTAGAACAGTCCCTCCATTACCGGAAACAAATCAGAATAGGTTGGGTGGATTCTCCAACCCCAAGTCAGAATGACTGTTCACTGAGTGCTCTAGTTGACCCTTAGGTTCAGTCCACTCAAGTCTAGGACCCTTATCGAATGCATTTAACACAGACATTATTTTGAACATCACATCAATCAGGTTCAGAAAGGTCCTTAGATTTCATGCAAGCATGGTTTAACCTTTTCTAGGTTATCATTCAAGGTTATCAATCAATAATTAAAAATACATACTAATACAAAAAATTCACCAATTTCATCCACAAATAACCTAAATATTGAATATCACAGATTCATAGTTTTCTCCTAGTTCTTATAACAAAAGACAGAAATACCCCTAGTTCAAAGTTTAAGTCATGCAGGAAAACTTATCCAAAAATTTCGTAAAAATAGTCATTACATCCCTCATGATCCCTAGATTCGTAATTTCAAGTTTTCCCCAATTTTAACTAGAAAATTTACCCAATTACCCCTAGGTCAATCTCAGTCAATAGAAACTTTTATTTCCAAAAATTCCCAAAAAAATACGGTAGAGTCCTTATATACCTAATTTCATGAATATCAGTTTTTCCCCAATTTTTACCCATACATTTGGGCGTAATTTCATGAAGAAGGGGCGAAATTCTCATTCAAGCCCTAATCTTCATGCAATTGAAAATCTAAAGTTACATACATGTTTAATCAAGGTTTAATTGATGATTAGGAGTCTTAAAAACGAAAAGCCCTAATTGTCATGCAAGCTAGGGTTTCGAAATTTAGGGAAAAACAAAGAAAACGTGTACACATGTGAAAGCAAGAGTTCATGTTATATTTCTAACCCTTAATTTTCTCTAAAACAAGCAATACTACTAATATGCGTGAACTAGGTGAAGAGAAAATCCACTCACCTTGATTTCGGTTTCTTCCAAGTCACAAACCCCCTCACGCCTCCCCTCACACTACTCACGTCGCCGGAAAACACCCAAGGACCGCCGGAAGTCGCCTCCACCACCAATCGCCGCCGGCCACAAGAAGAGGAGAAGGGAGAAGAGATAAGCCGCCACCCTCACTCTAGGAAGAAATCGTGAACGAAAGCAAAGAGGGAAAAACGTGAGTGAACCCTCTTAATTTTCGTTTTCTACCTCCAATGGATCCAAACCCAATATCAAACATAAGTGGAAGATCCAATAACCCTTTAGTATAAGTTATATTTTCCACTTCACCCATATCAAGGGCTCTTACCCTTTTCTAATCGAAAGACACCACTAACCTAGTGGTACACAGCACACATTCTACGCCTTAAGTCGCAGGTTCGAATCCTCTCCGCGACCCATATTTTTACATTGCAGGAAAAATACATAAATCGATACATTATCTCAAAGAAAACTTCCACAAAACTGCTAGATAAATAAACTTTCATTTTCTTACCTGCTAATAAATTTCTGGATCTTACACTAGGACCTATGACGAGGCGGTCACTGGACTGGACTCCGAGAAATGACTTGAGGCCATGAGATCCGAGATGGATTCCATGTTGGCTAACCAAGTCTGGGATTTGGTTGAGCTGCCTGATGGGGTAAAACCTATGGGGTGTAAATGGATCTTCAAGAGGAAGACTGACATGGATGGCAATATAGTTACCTATAAGGATAGACTTGTGGCTAAAGGATTCAGACAAGTCCACGGGGTGGACTATGATGAAACCTTCTCACCAGTTGCCATGTTCAAATCCATTCGAATTCTACTTGCTATAGCTGCATATCACGATTATGAGATATGGTAGATGGATGTAAGGATAGCATTCCTTAAATGGAAAGCTGACAGAGGATGTGTATATGACATAGCCTGATGGCTTCATCCATCATGTAGAGGCTGATAAGGTCTGCAGGCTAAAGAGATCCATTTATGGATTAAAGCAAGCTTATCAAAGTTGAAATCTTCGATTTGATGAGGCAATAAGAGATTACAGCTTCATCAAGAGCGAAGATGACACCTGTGTATACAGAAAAATCAGTGGGAGCTTGGTGATATTTCTAGTCCTGTACGTCAACGACATACTACTCATCAGAAACGACATCTCTAGTCTTCAATCTGTGAAGACATGGTTGGGGAAGTATTTCGAGATGAAAGACTTAGGGGAGGCCGCCTATATCCTAGGTGTGAGGATCTACCGGGATAGATCCAAGAAGCTCCTAGCCCTTAGTCAAAGTACTTACATTGATAAGGTCCTGGAGAGGTTCAACTTGGAGTAATCCAAAAAGGGGTACCTTCTAGTGAGACATGGCCTTATTCTCTCTAAGAGCCAGTGTCCCACCACATAGGCTAAGAGGGACGACATGAGTCGAGTACCTTATGCTTTGGTAGTAGGTTCGATCATGTATGCGATGTTGTGTACTAGACCATACGTGGTTTATGCTGTGAGCATAACCAACAGATACTAATCTAATCCAGGTCTACAGCACTGGGTGGCTGTAAAGAACATTCTGAAGTATCTGAGAAGATCTAAAGATTTGTTCTTGGTCTATGGGGGACAGGAAGAGCTTAGTATTCAGGGCAACATTGACGCATCGTTCCAGTCTGACCCTGATGACTTCAGATCGCTAGCTAATGACACCGAAATTCATCATGATTTCTATGCCATTTTATTGATATTTATGTGTCATATTCATAGACTTTGCATCTTTTTACGCCATATTTTATCAATATCTGCGGAATCTACACTCTTTTTTGTTTTTGATGATTTTCAAGCAAAAAGGCATCTTTTTCAGTCGATTTTGAGCAATCCAAGTGCATAATTGAACTCTCAACATCAAAAGAAGATCACACGTCAAAATTCTGAAGATTTAGAGCTTCAGAGGAAATTATGGCACCCCCAACAAATGCTTTACGGTACCGTAATTTGGAGCTTTAATCGGGCAGAGAATCAATGAACGTTACGGAATAGCCGTAAATATCTTTATGGTGCCATAATTAATAGGTGTTTTTGGACAGAGACTTTGAGACGCTTACGACACTACCATAATCCTCTCTACGACACCGTAATTCTAGTCGATTTTCCACCCGAGAGATTGTTCGCATTATGGCGCTACCGTAGAGAACAATACGGTACCGTAATCCCAGAAGAATTTCACGCGAGAGCTCGCTGTCAAGATTACAGCCCTGCCGTAAGGATCATTACGGCCGTAATTTCATCGCTGCTCGTGACTTTCCCGGTCAACTCAAAAGTCTCAATTTTTATGTAGATGATTTCAAACGATCAAGGCATTTAAAAGGGAAGCTGTAAGAAGAAGAAAAGGAGCCATCGACGAAACGAAGCCAAGCACCCCAAAAGCCCCAATTTTGATCCACCGGCCAGAGAAAAATCAGAGTTCACGCCGCCGCCGCGACCAATTCTGTGCATATCTGGCCGTGAAATTTGAGTGGAAGCTACGCATAGAGGAGAAGAAGATACCCCTGAAGTTTCAATGTGATCAGAGATCAGACGGAGGAGAAATCACCAGAAAATCGAGCACCGCCATTGTTCGCCTAGATTACGGCCGTAAACATCTTTACGGTCGTACCATAATTTTTACTCCTCCTCTGTTTCGATTTTCTTCATCATGAATCATTGTAATCTTCCCTCTATGATAGCTTAAACCTCTTTTGGGAGATGGGGGAGTAATTCACTTGAGTTTTAATGACTATATAACTATCTTTCTATTATTTCATCTTGTCTAATGTTACCATGATAATTTTACTCATGTGATGTTTTGTCCTTAGACACTCCTCATATCTATATTACTATTTGTGTTTTAGAATTTTCGCTATTGACTGAAAAGTAATTTCTTGAGAATTTGGAACCCTATAATTGCATGATAGGAACCCCTTTTAGGTTAGTTCTTGTTTGTTTGATTCTAGTAAGCTAACTGCCATGATAATAATATAAATCTAGGATTGAGTCTAAGCTTTCAAACGTGGAGATCTTGTGCGAAAGCAAAGATCGGAACATTAGAGAACCTTGAGTAAAACTAGTGTCGAGATTCGGATGCACGAAAGTGATCGTTGAGATTCCACTAGAGATTATCGACTTAGAACTCGGATGCACGAAAGTGATCCTTGAGTTCTCAGTTGATGATTTACTTATGATTAGCATTGGGACAACTCTTGCGCGAGAGCGAAGATTTATCCCTGCATGGTTGTCTGTACGAAAGTGAGATAATCCTTTTATTCAAGTAAATTGCATCTTTGTCATGTTGAAATTAAATTGATGAAATCTCTATTCATGTATAGTCATAAAAATTAAAGTGAACGAAACCCTAGTCCCAACTTCTCTCTCTGATAATTCCGTATTAGTGCTTTGGTCTTCGTTTGCTAGTTTACACTCTTTCGATTGCCTAGATAGTGAAAAATCAATTATTCGGTACTTAGCAGCATAGGTCCCTGTGGATTCGATACTTTCTTTATTACTTCGAGTATCCGTACACTTGCGGACACAACTAGTTTTTGTCGCCGTTGCCGGGGACCTTAGTTTTTGTTGATGTCAAAGACATTGGGATTATTGCTGGACTAGGTTTCATTTATGTTTTATCTTTTTATTCTTTTCTGTTTACTTACATCATTTGATAAGTTTGCTCTAGTGTGCACAGGAAATTCATTTCTAATGGCTGATCAAAGATCACTGAGGGACTATGCAGCCCCTAATCCTCAAAGGATACAATTTAGCATTGCTAGACCTGCAATTGAGGCCTCCAACTTTGAAATTAACCCTGCCTTCTTGTCTATGATCTAGCAGAACCAGTTTGGAGGATCATCAATCGAAGATCCTTATTCACATTTATATATCTTTCTTGAATATTATGATACCATAAAAATTCATAGAGTTTCTGATTATGCACTAAAACTGAGATTGTTCCCTTTTTCTCTCAGGGATCAAGCATGATCTTGGTTGCATTCTCGTCAACCCAATACCTTCACAACATGGGAACAATTATCAAAAGCTTTTCTGATGAAATATTTTCCACCGAGCAAGACTATCCAATTGAGGAATCAAATCACAAACTTTCAACAGAAGAGTGGAGAATCACTCAACGAGGTATGAGAGAGATTCAATGATTTGCAACGGAAGTGTCCTAACCATGGCTTCGAAAATGAGTTTCTAATTCAGACATTTTATTATGGCTTAGTTTATAATACTCGTCTAATTATTGATGCTACCGCAGGGGGAGCCTTGATGAGCAGAACATTTGATGATGCTTTCAAGTTGCTTGAGGAGATGTCCTTGAATCATAGCCAATGGGCTCCAGATGAATGAATGTTATATTGTCATCAACATGGTAAGAATGAGAATGAAGATCAGCAACCCTTGACTGAAGAGGTTAGTGAACCCATGCTAGAGAAACTTTCAGCTAGCCAAATTCAATCATTGCAAATTCAAAACACAAAAAAATTTGAGGATCTTAAAAAAACTGTTAGTCACCTTGCTTCTCAATTAGAATCCTTAGTGGCATACAATAAAATTCTAGAAGAACAAATATCTAGATTAAGCTCTAGGGAACATTGCAATGCCATTATCACTAGAAGTGGGAGACAATTAGGAGAACTTAAGGAGAAAGAGTCTATTAATGATCATTATGAGGAATTAGAATTAGAAAAATCTTCTGAACATGAACAAACCCTACATAGTTTAACACCGCAAAAGGGAAGTAAACCAAAAGGGGATGTGCAATGTAAAGAAGATGATTCTAAAACTAATCTACCTCCACCCTATAGACTGTTGGGAAACCCCGGGGATTTTAAAATTTTACAGACAAGCACAGTGGAAACAATCCTCGAAACAGGCCAGTCCCAAAAATCCAGAAGATCGAGTCTTGCGAGGAGATCGACACGGAGAGTAGGAGATGATACCTTGATGCAAATTAAGTGATGCGATGCAGGCGCCCAAATGTGTGCCCTCTGCAGTCTCGCACACAGCCGAACCTCGAATCCTCTTCTTCCACACCCGGTGCTAGCCTCGGGAAGAAGATCCACGCCTTTGGGAGACTTCCTCAATCACTTGTGCCAACTCCAGAGGAGATGCCAAGGAGAGGAGGTGGAGCTTTGTCGGAGTCTAACTCTTGAAGCACTCCACCAAGATCCGAACAGGAATCAACCCAAGCCAAAGTCCAACTTTGGGGAGGAGGGCGACAAGGAGCTTGCAAGAACCGAACCAAGCAAGGAGGAGAGTCCAACTCTCTCAATGGCCGAATATCTCAAGAGTGGCGACAAGGGGGCAAGTGCTAGAGAAGTTGCGACGAGGAGGGAGGAAGGGGGTTTATATACCGATGAATAGGTGCACCTCTTCACAAGTGGAGAGGCACACCTCTTCGTGAAGAGACACACCTCTTCATGAAGAGACACACCTCTTCAAGAGGTAAAACCCATTTTGCCCACTCCAAGTCCCATGCGCCCAAGTTCATTCACCCACTCCAAGTGAGAAGCTCCAAGCTTCTCTCTTTAAGTGAGATGCGCCACTTGGAATTGTCAACCACAAAGATATGCGCCAAGCTCACTCCAAGTGACTTGCGCCTATCCCATTTGGCACAAATGGCTATTGGGCCCATTTGGCCTACTAGGCCCAAAAAAAAAGTTAGCTCCAAATGATTCCTTTCATCTCATCAAGCACAGTGGTGCTGATGGATTCTCCCAAACAGATCTGAGTTATCCAATAACTCAATCAATAGGCTACCCGATCAATACGAGAACCAAGTTTCAAGTTGTGCAACCCTGTAGGTTCCTCAGATGTTGGCAGTGATGAACTGAGTCATCACAAGCAGTGATTGGCACCTAGGAGTGCATCGCTGCTACCCAAGTCATCGGAATAGATATCAACATCGACATCCCATCATCGCAACAAGGTACCGATGCATTACAATCTCTTTGCCAGACTGATATCCGATTGGACAAAGTGCATCACCATTTTATTTTCACCCAATCTCATGGTCGTGACTAGATCAGGCTTTCACCTGGGTATGGCCAGACACTCTCAGTCATGCAACCATAGGGGGGCCCCGTCGATATCAAGCTTCCTGCAGGAAGGGGCAAATCCTATATCTGTAGATTGATCTTCTTATATGGGTCGTGACATACCCAATGACAACCGTTATGACCTCCTTGCTACGACGAGACATTAGGTTGTATCAAAGTATGCCCCTAACCATATAGAAGAGTCAATGACCTCAAGTCAAGGGATCAATGCATCTCCTGTCACATGTGAGCTTAACGCATGACACCAAGTTAAAGCCTCACAGCGGGTCGGTACAGTATACCCACCACTGATATACCCATATGTCTGCGTTAGCACCCCGTGCGTAACCAGCCCATATACCAGTCTCACATGTACCAGAGCTGTCCCTTATCCACTCAGGTACTCGACTGGGGACACACCGTTTGAGCACAGGTACAATCTGTCTCCAGGGACATTATTATCCATGTACATAATCACAGATGTAAACATAGCATAATAACGATAATGCCAGAATGATATATTAAATATCAATGTCAAGTAGTACAAGATGGACTAACAACGGGTCCAAGGGCATATACACCAACAATCTCCCACTTGCACTTATACTTAGTTGTTGAGAAACCTCAACTCTATGTCCCTCGCATGACCATCACGCTTCTACTGCGCCAAAGCCTTGGTCAGTGGGTCTACCAGATTATTGTCTGTGTCAGCTCTGCTTATCCTGACATCACCTCTATCAATGATCTCCCAGATCAAGTGAAATCTACTGAGAATGTGTTTGGATTTTTGATGAGACCGTGGTTCCTTTGCCTGTGCCATCGCTTTATTATTGTCACAATAGAGCTCAATCGGATCCACAGCAGTTGGAACCACCTAAAGTTCAGAAATGAACTTCCGAATCCAAATGGCTTCTTTGGCTTCCTCAGAAGCAACGACATACTCAGCCTCGGTCGTAGAATCAGTTACAATGGATTGCTTAGAGCTCTCTTAGCTCATAGCACATCCACTCAATCTGAACACATAGCCTGTCCGCGATCTGAAGTCATCAGGGTCAGACTAGAATGATGCCTGAGTGTAGCCCTAAACACTGAGCTCTTCCTGTCCCCCATAGACCAAAAACCATTCTTTAGTTCTTCTTAGAAACATAGAATGTTCTTTACAGCCACCCAGTGCTGCAGACCTAGATTGGATTGGTATCGGCTGGTTATGCTCACAGCATAAGCCACGTCTGGTCTAGTACACAACATCACGTAGATGATTGAACCTACTACTGAAGCATAGAGCACTCGACTCATGTCGTCCCTCTCAGCCTGTGTGACGGGACACCGGCTCTTGGAGAGAATAAGGCCATGTCTCACTGGAAGGTATCCTTTCTTAGATTGCTCTAAGCTGAACCTCTCCAGGACCTTATCAATGTAAGTACTCTGACTAAGGGCCAGGAGCTTCTTGGATCTATCTCGGTAGATCCTCACGCCTAGGATATAGGCGGCCTCCCCTAAGTCTTTCATCTCAAAACACTTCCCCAACCATGTCTTCACAGCTTGAAGACTAGGGATGTCGTTTCCGATGAGTAGTATGTCGTCGACATACAGGACCAGAAATGTCACCAAGCTCCCACTGAATTTACTGTAAACACAGGGGTCATCTTCACTCTTGATAAAGCCGTAATCTCTTACTGCCTCAACAAATCGAAGATTCCAATTCGAGAAGCTTGCTTTAATCCATAAATGGATCTCTTAAGCCTGCAGACCTTATTGGCCTCTGTAGGATGGATGATGTTGGGGTATGCCCTTAAGGCTAATGTTTGAGGCCTTGGGATTGTAACAGTATCATGTATAAACTTTTATGTTTATAAAGGCAATAGTTGTTATTCAGTTTGTTACATTGTCTGCTGCAATAAGTGTGCTTCTGAATAATGTCTCAAAGCTGTTCAGCTGGGCTGACATGCAGTAAAGTCCTTAGTCGATATATCTTGGCGAACATGAGACAGCCTTGATATGATTGAGACTAATATGTGTGCTAATCTTATAGGATGCTTTGAGCATGGAATAAGATGTAGACTCATGGGTACATTGGATGTACTGGACAGACCCTACTTGGATATTCAATTGCTTGTCACAATGTGAATAATCCTTGTTTGCATCAAGTGGCACATGTCCTCTGATTTGAGATCACTTGTGTTTCTAAATGATGATTGTCATTGTTTTGAGATAGTTCAATATCATTTGAAACATAATGGTTATAGACTATCTTGGATGGTGAGCTTGAGTCAGGTTAGGACACTAGTGATAGATATAGGATTGCCGTCTCCTTGTTTGGAGTGTGATGTTCTAAAGGGGCCCCCCTGGATGAGATGATTGAGAAAGTGTATGGCCATACCCAGGTGACTATGTTCATCTGATCTAATCATGCTCATCATATTGGAGCTACAGGCTTGACACGCTTGTCCAATAAGAACATCCAGTGGCAAAGGAAACATGTATGCCTGGTGAAGTGGATTCACACTTGTGCTGTGGTTTGGGTGTAGTCTTGGAAGACTCTTTCTTTTATATCGGGAGATAGTGATGTGTTGCTAGATACCCCTCACTGATCGTGATAACGTAAGTTATCGTTACCGACATTTAAAGGAAACCCTTAGGGTCGCACAATTTGATGATATGGCTTACTTAAGTCAGATCGTGTGGACTGAATTGTTTGAGTTCAGTTTAAAGGGATTTAATCTCTGATTGTAAGTGAGATCTGGTCTGATCATGTTTGATTGATTAGGGCTTAAGATCGGTAAGCTTAGATCGAGAGAGTTGATGCTAGATCGGTAAGATCAAGAGTATCAGGAGATGAACGGTCAGATCTTGAACCTTAGGGTTTAAGGTGATCTGGATCGAGGCTTGGTTTGATTTGGTTTTTAAACCAAATCAACTTGAACCGCTCATCAATTGAGCGCATGGTTCAAAGGGGGCATGTTGCGATTCATTCACTTGGCGTGAATGAGAGAACGTGGGGTGTGGTTTCTAATTTTAGAAACCATGATCTCAAAAGAGACCACGCTTCTTGTTCGAAGATAGAAGCCCTATTCTCGTCGCTCGCCTAGCTCTCTGGACGACATTTCTCTCGTGGTGAAGGAGACTCACGACTTGGAGGAAATTCGGCCAAGCACCTCATCCCTTACACGACAAGGTCACTTGGAGATCCTTGCTAGCACAAGGAGCGTCCAAGGAGCAAGCCGTTGATCATCTTGTGTGCGGCGCTTTGGAGGAGAGCCCTGTCGCCATCTTCTTCCTAGACGCCAATCGAACCAATGGCAATGGTATGAATCCATACTCGAACAAGTTGATCATATATTTGCGAAAGATCTATTGAAACCCATGCTTCCGCTTGCAAAATTTTTATGCGCCACCTATCTGGATTTCGCCCCCTAGTTACAGGGGAACCTTTCAATTGGTATCAGAGGCAAAAGGTTATCGTTAAAATCATATGATTGCTTGAAGATAATGTGTGATCCATGTTTATGCTTATGCTTAGATCTAAGTTTTATTACATGCGAAAGTTTATGCTAGTTCATCATGCGAATATACATGTATGATGTTTGTTACTTCTTGGCGCATGTATTGGCGCATGTTGTTCTTTTGTCAAAGAAAAATTTAACTTGCGCGCCTATCATTAGACTAAGCGCCTGCTATAAACCCTTAGACGGGTTGATGGGGTTGAAGTCATCCTCTAGGTTAGATCCAATAGTCTGATCAGACCATCTGACAGCCTAGATGGGTCGACCAGATGGCACCCATGCGCAAGCATGAGGTGGCTATAGGTCGACTGCATCACAGGCGTGTAGCGAGGTCTGGTTGAGACAACTGGTGAACGCACATGAGTTCAGCCCGGGTTCACACCCGCTTGCCAGAACCCATGATGGTTGTTCAGCCCTTGGCGCATGCATAGTTGACCACTGGGTCGACTCAAGTCAGTTAGGACTTGGTGCATGCAAGGGCAGTGGATCTGACTAGACATGATGAGTGGATCCCTATCAATGGACCGTTGTAAGGTTGTAGGGCACATAAGAAAAGTAAAATTGATAACAAAGGGTTTTCAAAATTTTATTTTCTTATTAATGGATCACATGTTGTTTGGATGATGCCATGATGTTTGTTTTATGTGGGATGCCCTTAATGTGTGCTGTGCTGGGGCCTGCGAGCCTGGATAATTTGTAAATTAATTTTTATTGTGATCTGCGCATCACATTTTTATTTAATTTATAAACTATAATTGACCTGCGAGTCAATCTTGTCTAGATAGATTAAATTGTAATTTAATCAGACAAGAGCACAGAGCACACTTGGCAGAGGCGCATGCAGTAGTGGCTTGACCAGGTGGGAGGTCCAGGGTTCGACTCTGGGACAGGCGCATTTACCTGGTGGGAGCACCTGAGCTGCAGTGGGCGCTTGGGCCCTGGTTTGGGCCAGGTGAGGAGCAAAAGCCCCATGAAGAAAAGCAAGTGAAGACTTAAGTTAGGTTAAGGTCTTACTTAGGCTTAATGGGCTTTTACCACATAAGATCAGCATGCTTTCTATTTATTGTTTATATATTTAGAATTGCATGATTTATTTATCTTCTGCTATCACCATAGGAATTGCATGATAGTTGAGAAGATAAAAGACCGTTAAAATCCAACGTTAAATATCAAGCACGTAAAGCCTTCTGACGCGAAACCTCACTGTTCTGACTATCGTTCGGGCCGTGTTGTACCCACTCAGTGGGCACGCCCATCTATCTTCAGACGGTGTGTGATTACACCTGCGTGTTACAGAGAAGGGATTTATCGCTTCTCGTTGCTCAGCATAGCACGTGGTGGTCCAGGGAGTAGGTCAGGTCCGCTTGACCATGTAGGCTACATATGGGGCATATGTTAGCTATATGGAGGCAGCCATCTGTGGGATCAGAGACTGTGTTGTACCAACTCAGTTGGCACAGTCTGCTGGATTGCCCAGATGAAGGGGAATCGCACGGGTTAGCGATTTGCAGGGACTGCCTACCAGAAATTAGTGCTTGAACTCTCTGTGCATCTTATCTCGCCTGAGCGGGACGCGGAGACCAAGTATGAAATCTGGATCCCATCTCACTAAAAGAGTGTTACTCTTTCGGACTGTTTTCATGGATTTTTCAGTCAGATAAAATAGTGAGAGAAGAATCTTTCTTAAGTCCTGGATTGATTCTATACATTGATATTGACCTTGCTGTTCTTGCATTGTTATAGATTCCTGCAGCAACGAACACCATAAGCTTCAATGTGCGATCCCTACTGGAAAGGGAGAAGTTTGCTGGGCCGAACTTCTCAGACTGGTACGGACACCTTAAGATTGTTCTTAAGGCAGAGAGGAAACTATATGTCCTCGAGACGGCGATACCGCCTCAACCCGCTCCGAACGCCGCAAGGGCGGTTCGGGAAGCCTATGAAAAGCATGTCAATGATAGCATTGATGTCGCTTGCCTGATGCTAGCGTCTATGACGCCACCGCTGCAGCGTCAGCATGAGGATATGTCGGCTATAGAAATTATAGCAAACCTCAAGATGCTGTATGCTGCACAGGCAAGGACTGAGCGCTACAATTTGACTAAGCTGTTCTTTCAGAGCAAACTGGCTGAAGGGAGTCCAGTGGGAGCTCACGTGCTCAAGATGATTGGGCACAAGGAGGCTCTAGAGAAACTGGGACACACCATCAATCAGGAGCTTGCTGTAGATATTATTCTGTAGTCTCTCCCGCCCTCTTTCGATGCGTTCATTATTAACTTTAATATGAACAAAATCGATTGTACTCCGGCAGAGTTGCTGAATATGCTCTTGACTACGGAGGAGACTCTGAAGGGAAAGCCTTCAACCTCTGTCTTAATGGTTCCTTCCAGGAACAAGAAGAAGGGGAAGAAGGGCAAAGCCCCAGTCAAGAACTACAATAAGGCTCTGAAACAAAAGGTTAAGCGGTCGAAGGAATACAGATGTTTCCATTGTGGCCAGTTGGGTCACTGGAAAAAGGACTGTAAAGCGCTCCAAGGAGACAAGAAGGGAAGCATCGCTTCTGGCTCAGGTATTTATGTGACTGAGGTCATGTTTTCTTCTTCTATTTCATGGGTGTTGGACACTGCATGTGGAGTTCACATTTGTTCAAATGTACAGGAACTCAGTAGAAGAAGACAGGTGGGACAGCATGAGGTGGACCTACGAGTTGGAAATGGGGCACGGGTTGCTGCTGTTGCTGTAGGAGACTATTTCATCTCTTTACCATCTGGACTTGTATTGGAACTAGACAATTGTTACTTTGTTCCCAGCATTACAAAAAATATTATCTCCATTCCTGCTCTTGTCAGGAAGGGGTTTTCCTTTGAATGCAATATTTCAAAGTGTGTTCTTTCTTTAGATAATATTGTTTATGTTGGGGTATGCCCTTAAGGCTAATGTTTGAGGCCTTGGGATAGTAACAGTATCATGTATAAACTTTTTAGTTTATAACGGCAATGGTTGTTATTCAGGTTGTTACCTTGTCTGCTGTAATAAGTGTACTTCTGAATAATGTCTCAAATGCTGTTCAGCTGGGCTGACATGCAGTAAAGTCCTTAGTCGATATATCTTGGTGAACATGAGACAGCCTTGATATGATTGAGACTAATATGTGTTCTAATCTTATAGGATGCTTCGAGCATGGAATAAGATGTAGACTCATGGGTACATTGGATGTACTGGACAGACCCTACTAGGATATTCAATTGCTTGTCACAATGTGAATAATCCTTGTATGTGTACAAGTGGCACATTTCCTTTGACTTGAGATCACTTGTGTTTCTAAATGATGATTGTCATTGTTTTGAGGTAGTTCAATATCATTTGAAACATAATGATTATAGACTATCTTGGATGGTGAGCTTGAGTCATGTTAGGGCACTAGTGATAGATATAGGAATGCCGTCTCCTTAATTGGAGTGTGATGTTCTAAAGAGGCCCCCTGGATGAGATGATTGAGAAAGTGTATGGCCATACCCAGATGACTGTGTTCATCTGATCTAATCATGCTCATCATATTGGAGTTACGAGCTTGACAGGCTTGTCCAATAAAGAACATCCAGTGGCAGAGGAAGCATGTATGCCTTGTGAGTTGGATTCACACTTGTGCTGTGTTTTGGGTGTAGTCTTGGAAGACTCTTTTCTTTATATCGGGAGACAGTGATGTGTTGCTAGATACCCCTCACTGATCGTGATAACGTAAGTTATCGTTACCGACATTTAAAGAAAACCCATAGGGTCGCACAATTTGATGATATGGCTTACTTAAGTCAGATCGTGTGGACTGAATTGTTTGGATTCAGTTTTAAAGGGATTTAATCTCTGATTGAAAGTGAGATCTGGTCTGATCATGTTTGATTGATTAGGGCTTGAGATCGGTAAGCTTCGATTGAGAGAATTGATGCTACATTGGTAAGATCAAGAGCATCAAGAGATCAACGGTCAGATCTTAAGCCTTAGGGGTTTAATTTGATCTGGACTAAAGGCTTGGGCTGGTTTGATTTGGTCTTTGAACCAAATGCAATTGAACCATGGCTCGGTTCAAAGAGGAGCGATTGGTTCACTTGAAGTGAACGCATGATCGCATGAGAGTATGAGGCGAGTTTTTGGCTTGCTATTTTTTTAGAAGCCACGCTCCCACGTTCAACGAGAACGTTGCACTCGTCGCCTCTTTATGGCTCTCGCTCTCGTGTGGAGAAAAGGCTACACGAAAAGAGGGGTGAAAGAGCTTCATCGACCTAGCCACAAGAGATCTCATATCCTCCATACGAAGGACTCCTTGAAGATTTGCTAGCACAAAGTCGCCAAGGAAGTAGTCGCCTTCTCATTGTGTGCGTCATCTTTGGAGAAAAGGCATTTGCGTTTTTGCTTCCAAGGCGCCATCCAGAAATGGCTATGGTATGAATTCTTATCATGAATACATGTTGTTAAAAGTTAATCATGTGACATGTTTTCGATCCTATGAAACCCTAGCATCCGCTGCCCATATTATGTTTGCGCCACTTTAGGGTTTCGCCCCCCTTAGATTTAGGGGACTTTCAGTTTATGCTACTGGTTCAATTAACAATGGGTTATTCATGTTGGACATGGAATGTTCTATACACAATATTGATAATAAGAAAGCCAAATATGCTGATGACAGCACCTTGCTATGGCATAGTCGTTTAGGTCATATTAACAAGAAACGCATTAAGCGGTTGCATGATTATGGACTGCTGGGATCATTCTCCTATTAGGAGATTGATACATGCAAAGATTGTTTGATGGGCAAAATGACGAAGTCGCCTTTTCCTAATAAAGGTCAAAGGACTTCAGGTTTACTTGACCTTATACACAGTGATGTGTGTGGGCCTTTTAGTAAACATGCCAGAGGTGGCTATCAGTACTTCATTACCTTCACTGATGATTTCAGTAGATATGGGTATGTCTATCTTATGAGACATAAAAGTGAATCTTTTGACAAGTTCAAAGAGTTCAAGAATGAAGTACAGAATCAGCTAGGCCGAAATATCAAGGCACTTTGTTCTGATCGAGGTGGAGAATACCTAAGTCGAGAGTTTACTGACTATCTGAAGGAGTGTGGGATTATCTCACAGCTCACTCCGCCAGGAACACCGCAATGGAATGGTGTGTCCGAGAGGAGAAATAGAACGTTACTTGATATGGTTCGTTCTATGATGAGTCAGGCTACTCTACCTTACTCCTTTTAGGGATTTGCACTGGAGACAGCTGAAAAGGTACTAAACCGAGTGCCATCCAAGGCAGTTTCAAAGACCCCATATGAATTATGGTATGGGAAACAGCCTAGCTTGACATTTATTAAGATCTGGGGCTGCGAGGCTTATGTCAAAAAGCTCGCCTCTGGAAAACTAGAGAGCAGATCTGACAAATGTATCTTTGTCGGTTACCCTAAGGAAACTAAGGGTTATTATTTCTACGATCCCAAAGAGAACAAAGTGTTTGTTGCTCGGACGGCCATATTTCTTGAGAAGGAGTTTCTTCTGCAAGAGGCCAGTGGGAGAGAAATAAAACTGGATGAGAATCCAGAGGAAGGACAAAGTGGTCAAGCACAGTTGGATGAGCCTGAGCCAGTAGAACAGGTTACTGAACAACCTGAGGCTCAGATATCACGGGAACCGCGAAGATCGGGAAGGATCCGTCGACAGCCTGAGCCCTATGACGGAGTCTACATCATCGATAGTGATGAACCCCTCACTTATGCGGATGCGGTTAGTGGACCGGAATCAGCGAGA